>CP136057.1:552586040-554986040 GCA_032464435.1 Aegilops umbellulata
CCGACACCCCGACCCGGCACCCCGACACGACACCCCGACCCCGAGACCCCGACCCCGACCCCGAGACCCCGAACTCGACACCCCGACCCCGACCCCGACCCCGACCTCGACACCCCGACCCCGACCTCATATATTTGTGAATTATTAGTTAGGTCATATATTTTTCGATTTTGTTATGAATAACATCATATATAATTGTGTTGATCGTGTAGTTTTAAATGTGCAGTTGTTTCATCGCTGCGAGGTTTGGTGTTCGACGACCTCTGCCCCTTCGTTCGTGGGTGAGCACAAATGACAAGTCCTCCTCCCCCATTAATTATTTGATCTATTCTGATGAAACTTGATAGCTAGCTATATATGTGTCTTGAATCATCAGTATGCGTAACCAATATGTGTCTCCCGTTCGAAAGCGTCATAGTTATAAATATGCATGCATTTGCATATTTATAACCTTGATTCTTTCGAATTGTCCAACGCTATCCATGGACAGCCCGAGTATGTGTAGATTGGGTTCGTTTTCCAATATGCTTTGCTCCGGATCCGACGCATAAATTTCGTCAGTGCCTCCCCTGTTGTTCTCCGGGTACACTTCCTCTCTGTTTATTGCAGAGACGTGTATCAGGAGAACAGCGGGGAGGTGCTACCGAAATTTTGCGTCGGATCCAGAGCATAGCATGGGAAAATGAACCCAATCTACACATACACGGGTGGGATTAGGACCTATCATTACCTATTAGAGTGTAGGTTGCATGGACGTAATAAAATTGACAAAGTAGATCAACTGATGAATATATACATGGTGAATTACATATATAATTGTTGTGTGTCCAGTAGCTCTGAAAGTCAAGATGAGTGACCATGCTTGGATGTATACCGGTCACACTGGTCAGAACAAATGGAGCGCTGAATGGTTCACAAAAACTAAGGGGTTTGTGCAAGCCGCATTTGCAAATGGCCAAAAGAAAACCTGGTGCCCCTGTTTCTGGTGCGGCAATTGGGAAAAGAAGACAGAGGCTGAAATGGGCAAACACCTGTAGAAGAGTGGTTTTACGCCCAATTATACGGTGTGGACATTTCATGGTGAGTCTGCCCAACGTGACCGAGCTGAGGTGGATCGTTGTCGCACCGACGAGCATGGTACCGGGATGGTTAACATGGTGCAAGGCTATGATGATGCTCGGGATTCGGACGAGGAGATGGAGGAATCTGCAAAGGCCTTCAATGAAATGTTGGAGTCTTCGAAACGTCCGCTACACGAGCACACTGAGCTTTGTCAGTTGGATGCCATCTCACAAGTAATGGCTCTGAAGGCTCAGTTCAACTTGGGCAGAGAATGCTATGACGCAATTATGACAGTATTTGGACGCTTTCTACCCAAAGGCCATGTAATGCCTGCAAACCTGTACCAATCGGACAAAATCCTCCATGCACTAAAGATGCCCTATGAGAAGATACATGCCTGTGAGAAAGGATGTGCCTTATTTAGGCTTGGCTATGCGGACTTGAACTATTGTCCCATTTGCAAGTCTTCCAGGTATATTGTGGTAGACAACGGTATGGGTGAGAAGACACAGACCAAAATCCCCGTTAGTGTTCTTCGGTATATGCCAATCATACCAAGACTTCAACGTCTTTTCATGGTCGAAGAGACGGCCAGACAGATGACATGGCACAAAACAGGCAAAAGAACCGAACTAGATGCAGATGGGAATCTGATGATGGTGTACACATCAGATGGTGTTGCGTGGAAAAAGTTTGATGAATTACATGCTGACAAAGCGGCAGATCCGAGGCATCCTCGAGTCGGCATCAGCACGGATGGGTTCAGTGTGTTTGGTATGACGGCAGCCCAATACAGTTGTTGGCCCGTATTTATCTTTCCACTCAATCTCCCCCCCCCCCCGGACAGATTATGCAAAGAAAGAACATTTTCCTGAGGAGAGGACGACAAAGATGATGGAGGAGGAGAGGGCACGGAATGACATGCAGGCAAGGGCCATGTACGAGCTCCTTGTGGTAAGTTTCTTCTGCAGATTAGCCAAAACATTCATGTAGTGTTTGTCTCATTACTAACTAGTATGACTGAGTCGTCAAAACCAAATGTGCAGTCTGTGTGTGAGAAGACAGGTCACACCGCTCCGCCGATGCCAGTGATTGCTCCTGGGACCACGGTGAGTTTTATTTGAATGGACATTACTTGCTAGTCTTAACATTTGAGTGTCATCATGCTAACAAGACATTGGAAATGATCTTTGGTGCAGCGTAACTCCAGACAAGCAGGGCACGATCCTTCTCCAGCTACCGACACGAGCCACCCCGCTCCTACACCTCCTGGATCTTGGTAAGTTTATCTAGTGTTTTGCTTAACACATGCATAAAGACCTAGATTTAGTTTTATTTCCTCCAATGCTTACCATAATGACCTAGACTTAGCTTCTTCTCCTCCAAAATGACTTAATAAGCTTACTGACCTCCAAAACCATCCATTTTACCTAAGTTAGCTCTAAAACGATCTGTACTTAGCTTACTTATGTCAAAAATTGCATAATTAGCTTAGTTAGCTCATAGACGATCCATTTTACCTAAGTTAGCTCTAAAATGACCCATTTTACCTAGGTTAGCTTATAAATGATCCAGTTCATCCAAGTTAGCTCAAAAATGACCCATTTTACCTAGATTAGCTCCTAAATGATCCATTTTACCTACGTTAGCTTTAAAATGACCCATTTCACCTAGGTTAACTCCAAAATGACCAATCTTACCTAGGTTATCTCATAAACGATCCATTTCAACTAATTTAGCTCATAAACGATCCATTTCACCTAGGTTACCTAAAAAACGATCCATTTCACCTAGGTTACCTAAAAAACGATCCATTTCACCTAAGTTAGCTAAAAAACGATCCATTTCACCTTAGTTACCTGAAAAGCGATCCATTTGACCTTAGTTAGCTCATAAACGACCCATTTCAACTAAGTTAGCTCATGAATGATCCATTTCACCTTAGCTAGCTCATAAACGACCCATTTCAACTTAGTTAGCTCATATATGATCCATTTCACGTAAGTTAGCTCATAAATGACATACTCTTCTTGTTCTAGTCTTCTTCTTGTTCTACTCTTCTTGTTCTAGTCTTCTTCTTGTTCTACTCTTCTTCTTGTTCTACTCTTCTTGTTCTAACTTTCTTATTTTTCATTTTGCAGATTTCATTCACTTGACGAAAGCTTGCATAGATGGAGTGCTCCTTATCCCTTTCTCTGTTTCTTTTGTTCGTTGAACTATATGCATGTATCGTTGGATGAAACTATTGTAATATATATGGTTGGATGCCTCTATGTTGAACTTGTTATGTATGATGGAACTATGCATGTAATATATATGGTTGGATGATGAAGTTATGTGTTGGATATCTTATATGTTTGCTCTATAATGGCCTTTTGAAATATATCTATATATGTCATATATATTTGTGATGAAAATTGTTGGATTTAATAAAAATCAGATAAAAGAGCCAATATGCAGGCTCTTTACCGTCTGCCACCGACGGCAAAGGGCTCTTTGCTGTCCGCCGCGGACGGCAAAGAAGACACGTGGCATCCAGCTGTGCTTCCTGGGAGCTGACCCATTTGGCCAGTTTGCCTACAGTGGCAGACGGCAAAGACTTTGCCATCAGTGGCAGACGGCAAAGAACCTGCCATGCAGTGACGTGTAGATGACATCATACGGCGGACGGTGAAGACAGTGGTGGACGGCAAAGGCCTGCCATTAGCCACTTAACGGACTGACAGCGCAATTATTGCCGTCCGCTCTCTTTGCCGTCTGCCGCGCTCTCTTTGCCGTCTGCGGCGGACGGCAAAGACTTTGCCATCAGTGGCTGACGGCAAAGTAGATGTTTACCGTAGCCTACGTTGCCGGAGCCTTTTGCCGTCCGCGGCTGACAGCAAAGGCCTTTGCCGTCCGCCGTTCATGCCTTTGCGGTCCGCCGTGGAAGACGGCAAAGTAGCTGATTCCTGTAGTGATCTTATCTCCGTCTCGTTCAAGCATCTCGGCCTTCGCGGAGCTCAAAAACCTATTCACGATGCCTTCAGTCATCGTGCGGACCATGGTCGCCTGCGGGGTAGAGAAAAACGATATGTTAGAACCAAGAAAAAATTTGGCATGACCTTCCCTAAAAATAGGACCAAAAAGAATGCATAGTGCCAAAATTCTCGCCGAAACGGAAATGAATCAAAACATTCTGGCAAAATATTGGCAACTATCGCATTTCAAATACTGGTACCTTCAAACACAAACATATATGCAATACCACAAACACATGCAACACCACAAACATACATAGATCTAGCTAGGCCACAAAAAGTGCATGTGCACGTTGTTGGAGCGAGCTAGGGAGAAAAAAAGTAGATCTACATCATGAAGATAGCTTTCCCTTACTTACCTATCAAAAAAAGGTAATTTCACCACTTAATTTTGTTGAATCTATGGTGGAAATGAGGTGAGGAGGAGGAGATGGCCGAAAGCTTGGAGAAGGAGGTGGATGGAATGAAGTGGGGAAAGTGAGTGGGTAGGTGTGGGCTGTCCAAAATATCTTGTTGGGGTCCCAGGTTACTAATGGTGCACCACAAGCAAATGCGCCATTAGTAACCCTGGTTACTAATGGCGCACCAGCAGGTGGTGCACCATTAGTAGTTTTGCAAAAAAGTAAAAAAATTTATATATATACTAATGGCGCATCTTCTCAGAGTGCGCCATTACTAGTTTAAACTAGTAATGGCGCACTGTGAGAAGATGCGCCATTAGTAGTTTTGCAAAAAAAGAATAAAACAAAATTTGCAGTAATGGCACACTGTCTGCTTGGTGCGCCATTAGTAGTTATAACTAGTAATGGCGCATTATGGACCAGATGCGCCATTAGTATGTATGGGAAAATGGAAAAAAAATTCATACTAGTGGCGCACCCTGTTTCCGGTGCACCATTAGTGTCTTCCACACTAATAGCGTATCACCAACAGGTGCGCCATTAGTATATACTAGTGGCGCACTGCTTCCCTGGTGCGCCATTAGTATCACTCCTATCTATAGCCCTTTTCCTAGTAGTGGGGAATAATGCAGCCTTGGGGGGCGCTCTCAGCTGGAAATGAAACTTGAAAGATGTCACCTGATGATGTTGAGGACGAAGGAGTGATGGTGTAGCAGACTCGATGGGCTGCGAAAGCCGTTCCTCATGAGCCCCCAGGCCCAGGAGGCTCGGGAGGCTCCGGAGGCGCTGGTGGCTCCTCGCGGACCATCTCCATCTCCGCCAAGGCTTCGGAACGCCTGGCCTCTTGAGCCTCCATGATGCCCCTCATGAGGCGCTGGTACGTGGCAGCCACGTTCGGCAAGCCGTAAGGCATGCGAACATAGCTGTGGGCTGGACCTTCGCAGCACCCCACTCACGAGGGCCAAAGGCGCTCCAGAGAGGCGACTCGATTGAGCCCTGGTACGTCGATGCAGACGCGCAGCCCACCATCCTCGCCTGGATGGGGAGCCACAACTGGTAGGCGGCGGCTGCCTTTCATGACTCTTGATTCCTGTAGCTCTTGAATGGCCTTGATGACGAACTCCTGATGGTCAGACCCTCCTTGCCCTGCTCCTTCTTGAGGGAAACGTGCTTCGAAGCACGCCTCCATGTGGTGCCCAAGCGCCTCCCTCGTGACCTTAGCCAGGTCGGTGGTCCTCCAGGGGAGAGCCCCCGAGCCTTGCCTGAGGAGGGCGCTGGGCGCGCTTTCCTACGCAATGGAAGGAGGTTCCCCCTGGGCAGGCGCTGGCCCTGAGGGGCCTGCCTCCTGAGGGGTCGGGCCTGACGATGTCTTCTTCCTCTTGGGGGTGGTCTCGGGAAGCCTCCTGCTTCCGCGATCCGGGTCTTCTAGTGATGCGGCCTGAAAGGCTCGTTTCAGGGAACACACGGCGTACTTCTCTTCACTGGGCACCGTGATGACTCCGCCACTCCCTGGCATCTTGACGACGTTGTAGCCGTGGTGAGTTACGGCCATGAACTTGGCCAGCGCTGGGTACCCAAGGATGGCATTGTACGGCAGGCGAATGTGAGCGACGTCGAAGTCGATGAGCTCGGTGCGGTAGTTGTCGTGTGCCCCAAAGGTGACAGGGAGGCGGACCTTCCCAATCGGGACCGTGGAGCCGTCGGTGACTCCGGAGAAAGGCTTGGTTGGCTGAAGCTGGTTGTAGGGCACTTGGAGATTGTTGAATGTTTCCACGGACAGGACGTTGAGGCCTGCTCCGCCATCGATGAGGGTCCTGGTGACCACCACGTTGCTGACGATTGGGGAACAAAGCATTGGGAGGACTCCGGCTGTGGCCACACACTTGAGCTGATCCGCTGAGTTGAACATGATGGCGCACGCTGACCACCTGAGAGGGCATGTGGCTTCGAGCTTGGGGGGATTGCATTCACCTCGCGGGCTAACTGCTTGAAGATGCGCTGAGAGGCAGGGGCTTGAGCCCCGCCCAGGATGTAGGCAATCGCGCGCGGATCGTGGAAGCCCCCAGCCCCTTCGTCCTGATGGCGGTCCTCATTTCTCCTTAGCTGCGGCGGCAGCGGAGGAAGGCCAGCATTGCCTTGCGGGTGATCCTCGCGAGGCTGATCCCTCCAGTCTCCCTCGCGAGGCGGGTCTTTCCAGCGATCCTCACGAGGTCGATCGCGCCACCCTTGGCGCGGGCAGCGGTCTTCCCAGCGTCCTGCTTCCTTCCTCCTCCTCGACCGTAGCCCCGGTCGGCACGGTCGGGGCGACGGCCGATCCTTCCTTCTCGCACGGCTCGGAGCTCTTGACATTCGTTGGTCTTGTGGGTGTGGAGGTCGTTGTACACACAGTACCGACTGCCCTTGGAAGATTCGGGCTGATCTCTGCCCCGCTTGGTGTCTGGTTCTGCCGCGAGCACGGCAGCCCCCTTGCGCTTCACATCCTTCACCTTGGGCTTCTTCTCTTCTGGGTCTGCGGCAGGCAGCTCGAGGAGGGAGAGACGCCCTTCCTCAGCCCTGGCGCACTTGGTCGCCAAGTTGAACAGCTCCAAGGAAGTGCACAGGTCTTCCTGCATCGCCAGCTCCTTCATCTTGACGTCGCGCACGCCGTTGGAGAAGGCTGAGATGATGGCCTCCTCGGACACCTTGGGAATCTTGAGGCGTGCGTTGTTGAAGCGCTGGATGTACTTTTGCAGGGTCTCTCCGGGTTGTTGCTTGATGCGGTGCATGTCGCTCACGGCGGGCGGCCTGTCGCGAGTACCTTGGAAGTTGGCGATGAAGCGGGTGTGCATCTCGTTCCAGAAGGAGACCGTGCCTGGATCCAGATTCAGGAGCCAGGTGCGGGCCCCGTCCTTGAGCGCCATGGGAAACTAGTTCGCCATGACCTTCTCGTCTCCGTTGGCAGCTTCGATGCCCTGCTCATAGAGCTGGAGGAACTCCGCAGGGTCGGCCGTGCCGTCGTAACAAGGAGGCAGGTCCGGCTTGAACTTGCCGGGCCACGCACGCTGCGTAGCTCGGTGGTGAAGGTACGGCAGCCTGCTGTGGCCACGGGAGGCCTTGGGTGACGGAGAGCTTGGTCTTGCAGGTCCCCATGCGCTGCAGCTGGGAGCAGCGCGGGGTCTTGATGTGCTGGAGCAGGAGCATGGTCATGACGTGCTGGAGCAGGGAGCGCCCGGGCAGCTTCTTGCTGGCGAGGGACTTCTTGGCAGCTCTGCTCTTGCCGCGCTGGCACCTGACGGAGCGGGTTCCGCCCAGGGGCCACGCGACTTGGAGCCAGGGCGTCTTCTTGATGAGGAGGCGGCTGGGGCGCCCCCAGAGCTTCGTCCCTCGCGCGGGGCGGGGTGCGGTGCAGCGGAACGGACGGCGCAGGGGAGCCCCCTGTGGCGCGGACGAGCTCGGCGACACGGTCGAGCCATTCTTCGTAGACGTCATCGACGGGACAGTAGCGCAGGAGCTCGTTCGCCGCGAAGTGCACAGCTCGAGCCTCCATCGGTGCGCGGAGAGCGTGGGACGAAGAACCAGCTGGGGTGAGGGAGGGAGTAGTGGTGCGGCCGTCTTGCCGCACGGACGGATGCTGAGACGACGCTTGCTGCTCGTTCCCCGTCGGGCCGGTGGCGGCGTTGACGGCAGGTGACGGGGAACGGCGAGGATGCCCGCCGACGGGAGCCATCTGGGCGACGCGGGAAGCGAGAGCGGCTCGGCGCTCGGCGCGGGCCCGACGAGCGTCAGACATGGACACGATGGTCGGAGGAGAACGGGGCGGTGGAAGACGAATTACAGCGCACCCCTACCTAGCACGCCAAATGTCGGATTTCGGGTTCCGGCAGACCCTTGAGGTTCGAACTTTGGGGTGCGCACGGAGATTACGCCTTCTACCTATCTGCACCCCTCCGCCTCGCAAAGATCTAAGCTATGGAAAGAACAGCACAAGAGACACAGAGTTTATACTGGTTCGGGCCACCGTTGTGGTGTAATACCCTACTCCAGTGTGGTGTGGTGGACTGCCTCTTGGGCTGATGATGATGAGCAATACAAGGAAGAACAGCCTCACGAGGGTCTCTTCTTGGCTGGGGCGATGAACTGCTTGGAGGAGTTCAGTCACCCTTCTCTCTCTCTGTCTATGTCCCGGTTTGATTCTCTGGATCCTGGTCGATTCCAATTGCCTCTACCCTGGGGGTGGCTAGTCCTATTTATAGGCAAAGGCCCTGGGCCTCTCCCAAATATTGAGCGGGAAGGGCACCAAAATTGGCCATTTCGAAGGGGAACATCTGGTACACTTATCCTGACTAAAGTTGGTCCTCGTCTGCCAAAGGCTCTGGTGGTGACGCTGGCCTGGGCTCCACAATGACTTCCTCCCTGCCGTTGGACTGGTCTTGGTCTCGTTGCACCGAAACGGGTGCCTTTGCTTGATGCTCTCGCCTGCGCTTGCTCCCTTTGCACCAAAGAGGAAAGGAGGACACGGCGCGGGCTGGCGCCCGCCTGGCGCCCTTGGTCGTCATGGCTTGCGTCATGGGCACCTCGTGAGGTACCCCGCCTTGATCTCTCCGCCTCCTCGCGAGCCAGCCTGATGAGGCCGTGCCTGAGGAAGCTCCGTGTCGTCCGCCCCGCGAGGCTTGGCCCCTTGCGAGGGTCTTGGGTCAGTGTTGATGAAGATGGGCCGTGCTGGGCCCCCCTTTGAGCCACGCCGCAGGCAGGCAAGTCTGGGGACCCCCGTTCCCAGAACGCCGACAGAGGCTATATATACCCCTTCACCCACTCTTCATTCGTGAAGAGAGCCATCAGAACATATGTACACTTCCAATACACATTTTCTGAGAGAGAACCACCTACTCATGTGTTGAGGCCAAGATATTCCATTCCCACCATATGAATCTTGATATCTAGCCTTCCCCAAGTAGCTTTCCACTCAAATCTTCTTTCCACCAAATCCAAATCCTGTGAGAGAGAGTTGAGTGTTGGGGAAACTATCATTTGAAGCATAAGAGCAAGGTGTTCATCATCAACACACTATTTGTTACTTATTGGAGAGTGGTGTCTCCTAGATTGGCTAGGTGTCACTTGGGAGCCTCCGACAAGATTGTGGAGTTGAATCAAGGAGTTTGTAAGGGCAAGGAGATTGCCTACTTCGTGAAGATCTACCGCTAGTGAGGCAAGTCCTTCGTGGGCGATGGCCATGATGGAATAGACAAGGTTGCTTCTTCGTGGACCCTTCGTGGGTGGAGCCCTTCGTGGACTCACGCAACCGTTACCCTCCGTGGGTTGAAGTCTCCATCAATGTGGATGTACGATAGCACCACCTATCGGAACCACGACAAAAACATCTGTGTCTGCAACTGCGTTTGAATTCTCCAAACCCTTCCCTTTACATTCTTGCAAGTTGCATGCTTTACTTTCCGCTGCTCATATACTCTTTGCATGCTTGCTTGATATGTATTGTGTTTGTTAAACTTGTGCCAAAACTCCAATTCAACCTAAAGAAATTAAAAACTGCAACTTTTGGTACTTAGTGTCTAATCACCCCCCTCTAGACACCTCTTCTCGATCCATTCACACACGATTTCCGCACCAAACCATGTGAGAAGACAACGTAGGTTAGACACAGTTGTCGTTACATAACCGTATGTGATGTACTAGCTTGTCCATATAATTGAATTACGGTGAGATACCGTGTAAACAACCGTTCTACGGATATCCGTAGAAAAAACAGCCGCTCTACATATAGACATGGCGGTGGTGGCCTAGGCATGGCTACCGGAGAAGAGGTCAATCCTCGGTCGGTGGGCAGTGGCGGCGTCATAGGAGGTCAATCCTCGGTCTATGGGGAGAGATAGGAGGAGCTCAACCATCGAGGTTGGCGGCGGCGTGATTCGAGCACATCCATCGCGGTCGATGGCGGGATAGTGGAGGTCTAACTTCAGGCGATAGCCGACGCACTAAGCTTTGCTCCTCGACCCTGCTGTCGGTGTGCCGCCGCATCCTGATTGTCTGTCTGCTGGGTGGAGGTCGCCGCGCGGCTAATTAATTAAGGTATTCTTTTCGTGAGTGGCTTAGTTTAGGTATAGAGTTCCTAAGGGTAGTGTTGTACTAGTAATCTGTGTGTAAATTGACTGGCCATTAATTGTTGTCATTGCACGTCTGGATAACAACATGGAGCACCCTCAGTAATTATTAAAATAAAACCTTGTGATTTATGCACGCATCTTTGAGCAGCAGTTAATCCGTGTATTAATGTTGTTGTTTTGTTTTTAATTACCATTCGTGTGCTGCAGATGGGACGATCTCGACGGATGAAGAATCGGAAAACCACAGATTTATCAGTGGCGTGACAGGGTTTATGAATTTGGCTGAAAGTACAAAAAGGAGAATTGGTGATGCGGATTACATCTTGTGTCTATGTACTGATTGTGCCAATACAGAGTCACATGAAGTTGCAGATGTCCAGATGCACTTAGTCTCTAGGGGATTCATGGATGGATATACACGTTGGACCAGACACAGTGAAGAGGAGGTCATGGATGAAGATACCTAGGGCAGCGAGATGCCAAACCCCGATCAGTGTCACATGGATGTTGAATCTAACATCAGGGCAGAGGCGTCAAGCTACGAATGGAACACCGGAAAGCCGAAATGCCCACTGGAAAACCAAGACGTCGATGCAGATGACAACGATCTGGATATGCCAGATTTTGCTGCTATGATTACAGATTTCGAGGGCCCAAAATAGGATATGATTGGGTATAAGGATCTGCCAACCATTGATGCGGTCTCCAAGCAAGAGTTGTATCCAGGCTGCAAAAAGAAATATTCTAGGTTGAGTGCCACCCTGGCGCTTCTCAGATTTAAAGCAGCAAACGGTCTATCAAACAAGGGCTTCATGGAGATGTTAGGTATTTTCAAAGAAATTCTTCCGAAAGATAATGTGCTCCCAAGAAGAACGAATGAAGCGAAGAAAATTGTTTGCCCGTTGGACCTTGAAGTACAAAAGATACACGCTTGTGTGAATGATTGTATATTGTACCGCGGTGAGTACAAAGATTTGCGTGCATGTCCCACATGCAAGCATGCACGATACAAGCGCAAGGGAGCAAAGGACAAGTACAAATTGGACGACGAGATCAAGATAGGAATCCCATTCAAGGTTGTTTGGTACTTGCCTTTAATTCCAAGGTTGAGGCGTTTCTTTGCAAAGCCTAGAGAGGCAAAGAGGTTGTGGTGGCATCATGATGAGTGAATTGCGGATAGGTTTATGAGGCACCCGAAAGATAGGGCTTAGTGGGAATTAATCGACAACAAGTTAGAAAATTTTGCCAAGGATCCTAGAAGTATAAGGATCGGGGAGTGTACATACGGGATGAATCCTTTTGGCGATATGAGAACCAATCACAGCACATGGCCGGTGGTTCTGTGCATATATAACCTAGCTCCTTGGTTGTGTATGAAGAAAAAATACATTATGATGTCAATGATTATCCAAGGCCTGAAGCAATCTGGAAATGACATCGACATTTACTTTCAGCTACTGGTAGAAGAACTGCTAACAGTGTGGATAGATGCGCCTGCTGTAAAATGTTATGATATTACAGAAAGGAGATTTTTGATCTACATGCGATGCTGGTGCACACCATTCAAGATATGTCGGCATTAGGCAACACATCGGGGCATAAACAAAGGGAGATGTAGGGTGTGTCACATGCATGGATAGGACAACTAGCAGAAGACTTCCCAACTCGTGCAAAACAGTGTATTTGCATCATCGTAGGTTCTTGCGGAAAAATCACCATACCGAAAGATGAAAGCTGATTTTGATGGTACGATAGAGGACGGTGCGGGACCAAGACCCTATGACGGGGAGGTGGTCCACAACATGGCTAAACAAATTAATGTTGTGCTTGGCAAGAACCACCCTTTGACGGTGAAACAAACACCCAAGGGTCAAGTGTTTAAGAAGAAATCGGTGTTCTGGAAATTACCTTACTAGGAGATTCTACGTGTACGTCACAGCATGGATGCCATGCATGTAGAGAAGAACGTATGTGAAAGCATCCTTGGTACTCTGCTCAAGATTAAAGATAAAAGAAAGGATGGTGACGGTTCACGGCTCGATATGCTTGCTGATCAATCAAAACGCAAGAGTGAAGCAGACGATGATGACAAATTGATCAAAGCTCACCAGAGTTACAATTTCAGTACAAAAGAAGCAACATAGTTCTTCACCTATTTGTTGTCAATTAAGACACCCACTTCCTACTCCGCAAACATCAGAAGTCTCGTGGATGTGAGCTCAGGTAAAATGAAGTTGGGACACATGAAGTCACATGATTGCCACGTAATGTTGACACAAATCCTCCCGGTGGCCATTAGGAATCTTATGGACAAAGATATAAGAAACACACTCATTGAACTCTGTGATTTCTTCAACCACCTATGGCAGAAAGTTGTAAATCCTGAAGAGTTGGATCATATGCAAGATGATATTACAAGAATATTGTCCAACCTAGAGATGTTTTTCCCACCGCCATTCTTTGATGTCATGGTCCATCTCACTGTGCACCTTGTCGACGAGATAAAGTATTGTGGTCCTGAGTTTCTTTGCAACATGTATCCCTTTGAGCGGTTCATGGGAATACTGAAGTGCTTTTGTCAGAACCTGTTGGGGATATGACTATCGGATATGACCCGCCCAGGAGGGGCCGGATTATCCCAATGGCGGTTCATCTAAATAAAGCCCAAGAGTATGTTGAAGATGGCGGTTCATGAGGTAGGCTTGTTAAAAGGCCCAAACCTGAAGGCGGCTTAAGGCCCGTAAGGGTAAACTGCCATGTATATGTAGCTTGTATTATAAGGCATGTAAGATAAGTCATTGGGTCGGACACATCTGTATGAGCCGGCCGGGACTCTATAGGCCGCAGGGCGTCAACCCATGTATATAAGGGGACGACCCAGCAGCGGGTTAGGGCAAGAAAACAACAGATCGAAAGCCAGGCAAAGCATATTCGCTCCCTGGTAATTGAAACCCTAGCAATACCACCTCAAACTAGATTAGGGTTTTACCTTCACCGCAAGGGGCCGAACCAGTATAAATTCCTCGTGTCCTTTGTCCCGTTTTAACCCCTTTAAGCTAACCTCATCGTCATGGCTCCACAACTAAGTCCTTTCACTAGGACATCTGCCGTGACAATTCCACGCAGTTGGCGCCCACCGTGGGGCATGTGCATGGTGGTTTTGGGTTCTTGAAGGGTAGCTTCGAAGGGATCAAGGGATACACTATGGGCCGGATGACCAAGAGTCGTCGCGGCAAGCTCTACATCAACGATGCAGGCTGGGGCCCAAGGCCGGCTCAATTGAGTACGGGTACTGGGTCCCCTTCGACAGAATCCACGTCTTCATCGGCAAGATCGGCGAACCGGGCCCTGAGCCGGACATCTGCACCGACATCATCGAGACGGCTCAGCGTGCACGACTCGCCCGAGTTTAGCCCGCCGTGAAGCATGCCTTTGTTGGATTTATCCATGGGGCTGAATTGGAAGACTATGTGTCTGGCGGTGAGACGGCCATCTACTCCGACGGTGAATCATCCACGGGCGAGACCAACTCAATGTATCAAGTTCAAGATGGACGGCTAGGGGGCTGTTCCGATGGTGACAGTATTCCGGACCCCCATGAGCCGCCGAACAGGGTGGCGATCTTCATGGCCGGTACCCAGCCAATTCTCGGTTCAACAACCGCCGTGGCCATGACTTCCAGTGCAGCGGCGGTAACAGCAGTGGGTGCTGGCGGTTCAGCGCGCCCGCCGGCTCATGTTTTGACAGCTCTGTTGGAAGCTCTGGCGACTCTGATGGAGGTCGGTGTAACCCTAGACAACCAGGAGCAGCATAAGGTAGAAGCAGCTAAGTTGCGTGATGAGATAGCGCAAGCTAAGGCATATTTGCAGCGGAAAACGCTAGGATGGCTGCAGAGCGGGCCGTCTTAAAAGCCCAAGCACAGCGGATTCAAGCAGATTCATACCGGCTCACGGTGGATCAGAACGCGTCAAATGAAGTCTTGAGGAGAAAATATTGGAGTCATCTCCCCTTGGTTTATGAGTCGAGGAACCTCTTCAATACACCTGGAGCAGGGGCCAGTAACCCGCCGGTGATAAACTGTAGCGACCAGACCTCAAACAGTCTGATCTCTGTGCTCAGGTGTCATCCCTGGATCAGTAATGCTAACACCACACAGTACTTGAAGGATTTATAACAGAGTAGCAATCACACACTTATTACATCGAATGTCTCAAAGAGAACTTATTACAATAAATATGGCTTAAGGCCATCTAATAACAATTATCAGCGGAAGGCTTGGAAGATAAGCGAGTCCATCAACTCCAACGGCATCACTGAGTATAGAACCACGACCTAAAAGCATCTTACTCATCGTCTGAAAAGTCTGCAACATGAAACGTTGTAGCCCGAAAACGGGTCAGCACATGGAATATGCTGGCAATGTAACACATAGAGAGTAATGAAAAGATTAAGCCTATACTACATGCATATATGGCTGGTGGAAAGCTCTATGGTTACAGTTTTGCGTAAAGCCAATTTTTCCCTACTGCAAAGAAATAAATTTATTTAACTATCATGGTGGTTGTTAAACATTGAGAATGGTTGACAGCATCCTCAATCCCATTAAAGTAATCATCATTAAAAACCCAACAACATTAATTTAGAGTAACATGATGAGATTCACATGATATCCAAGTACTAGATACTCAAAACATCCATAATCGGGGACACGGCTAACCATGATTAGTTTGTACACTCTGCAGAGGTTTGCGCACTTTTACCCACAAGACTCGATCGCCTCCGTTGGATTTCTCGCACTACATGATGTTTGAGAAACGGATGACCGAGACATAGTCTTTCAGAAGCGCTAGCACCTTACGATGGATAGACCGGTACACCTACTTTCCCCTACATCTGCTAGTCTACCCTATAAGAGTTCGCACGACACAATCAACTATGCCAGAGCCCATAATGGCTTGTGGCTGCACATGGAAGTTTCTACTATGAATTATCTCATGATCCCTTTGAGCCTGGGTGGCGGTCCAAAAAGAAAAACAACAGGCAATCCTGGAATAACCAGGTACCTCAATCCACCCAGATGTGTGTTTAAGTTGCCACCTTAGATAAACCATTAATTAACAAACTCACATCTGTCATGGATATCACTCACCCAATCCACGTCTACTAGCATAGCATGGCATAAAGCAAAAGTAGAAGTAACTCCCAAAGGTTTGATAATAAGACAGGTAATAGGTACTACCTCAACTACTTCCCATCCCACAGTTTAATTAGATCCTAATCATGCAATGTTTGAGGATTGATCTAATGCAATAAAACTGGGTAGTAAAAGAGGTATGATCAAAGTGTAACTTGCCTTGCTGATGATCCGCGAAACCTAGAGATTCGAAGTAACAGGCGGCGCACTCCGGGTATTCTATCGCAGACAAACAAACAAGCATACAATAAGTACTCATCTAATGCACAGGTAAAACTCAAATAAGAGAGCTAACCAGAAAGTTCAACTTAAGAACTCCGGTTTGCAAAAAGAATCAAATCGAACGAAGCAACGAAAGTCAAACAGCGAAAGAAAACAAATTCGTTCTGCTAATCTGGATCTCAGTCAAATTTTGCAGAAGCAAAAACTTGTTTAAGTTGATTAAACGGATAGAGGGTTTCCATATGAAACTACAGACGCTTGAATCGCCTGATTTCTTTATCTTGATCCTCAATATTTCTTTATTTTGGGAAAGTCATTTTATTCCCTCTGTCATATTTTTGTAATAGAAATTATTGATGATAAAATAATTAAAATCAAATGATCCTATTCTCAAAATTTGAGAGAACTCAAATATGAAAATAACGAAATCCCCAACTCTCTCCGTGGGTCCTTGAGTTGCGTAGAATTTCTAGGATCAGAACCAAAAGTCAAATATGATATGCAATGATGATCTAATGTATAACATTCCAAATTGGAAATTTGGGATGTTACATAAACCAAACGGCTGAAGCACGAGGGGGTGGAATGGTGACGCCCGGATAATTAAGCTACAGTAATCCCAAG
This sequence comes from Aegilops umbellulata, assembly GCA_032464435.1. NCBI lineage: Eukaryota > Viridiplantae > Streptophyta > Magnoliopsida > Poales > Poaceae > Aegilops > Aegilops umbellulata. The sequence continues at coordinate 552,602,659 of CP136057.1, forward strand.
TAAACGGTGTCACGTCACCACTCTTACTGTTGCTAATCCTCGGTTGATCCGAGTCGTAATTCAAATTAAAGTCCAAAACTCAAAGTTTTCAAACACAAAAACTAAAATGTTCAAAGTGTGGCAAATATTCCATAACCAATTCTGGTGGTGACCCAACATTTTTGTAAAGTGTTTAAATGCCCTAAACTAATTAAAACAGGGTCCAATACAATAATTTAAATGCTTTTTAAATTATAAAAATTACAAACTATTTTATTTAGGTGCCAAGCTTTTTATGGCAGAGGCTTAATTTACATCGCTAATTTTAGGAACAAACTCTATATTTTATAAAACTCTAATAAATTAAAAGTTAAAAGAAAATACAAAACAAAATAGAATAAGAAACATAAAAAAAGGAAAGAGGAGGACCTAAACTACTGGACCCCTAGCCCATCCAGCCCAACCTCCAAAAGTACCCGGTCGTCTTCCTCTTCTGTTGACTCGACCGAGCGCACCAGATCGCACGCTCCCGCCGAACCAGCTCGCCGGCCCCGCATCGCTGCCGCGCCGAGGGGATAAGGCAGAGCCCCCCCCCCCCCCGGCTTCATCAGCTCCCCCACCAGCTATTTCCCCCATTCCTGCACTCCCCCTCATATCGATCTACCCGACGCCTCCATCGTCGCCGCCTTCCTCGATCCCGTGGCCACCATCGTCCCCGCGCCGTAAGACCGATTCCGAGGGCACCGCCGTCGACTGCTCCATCCTCCACGCCGACTGGATCATGGAGGGACCCCCTGCAGCGAGCACTGACCTCTTCTTCACCTTCGGCTCCGACGAGCTTCTCCGACGATTGCTATCACTCTACTGCTCCTAAGCAAACATCAAGCCTCCATGTGCTCCTCTGGTGAGCTTGCGGTCGATTCCCCTTCGCTTTCCTCCATGTATCCGTGCTCTAAGCCCCCATCACCATTAGAGCCGAGGCACGCCCGCCGTTGTTGCTCTCGCCGCCCCTCCTGTCCGTGGCCGAAACCGTCGTCCGCCATGGCTACGAGCTCGTCGTGGCCGTGCCTTCCCCCGCGTCCCTGGCCGCCCCAGTCCGCGCTCTCGCGCGTGTGCATCTGCCTGGGGCAGCGCCCCCTGCTCTGCGTGCTTGCCCTGCTGCTGCTCCTCAGCATCGGCTGCGCCGCAGCCTCGCGCTCGGCCACGTCCGTGTCGCCCAAGCTCCGGCCGTTGGCCGCTGTCTGCGCCCGCGCCTCGCGCCACGGCGCCCGGTACGCGCACCCTGGCCGCGACAGGGCGTGCACCGGCCGTCCCCTGGCCGCACCCCGCCGCTCCCGTCGTCGTGCGTTGCGCCCGCAACTACTACTTTTCGCCGCTGCCTGCTGCGCTGAACTGCTTGTGCCGTTGCTCTCTGCTGCTGTTTATTACTGTTGTATCTGCTAATTGCTGTTACTGTTGCTTCGTGCTTAGGCCGCTGCTACGCTGCTCTGTCGCTGGTACTACTCCTGCCCACTACCACCGGCTGCTGCTGCTACTGGCCATGGCCATAGCCATGGCCAAGTGTGTCGTGTGGTGTGTGTGCAACGTATGTGTGTTCTGTGTGTGGCCGACCCTTTGCTAGCTTAGGGGCTAATCCCTAGTTAAACAAGCCCCTTTGTTAGACTAATTTATATTAGACTTAGCTTTAGTTGTACCCTATGACATGTGGGACAGCCCCTGTAAAACAGAAAAAAAAAGGAATGAAAAAGTAAATAAAAAGTAATTAATTAATTAGTAATATGATTAATTAACTAATTAACATGCTTAATAACCTGATTAACTAGATTAGTTAGTCTTATACTGTTTAACTACACTGTGTCTATGACAGTGGGATCCACACGTCAGTTTGACCAGTTAACGCCCTGTTGACTGCTGACATCACTCTGACCTCATGGTGACGTCATTGTTCCTTATCTGTCGAATTTAATAATTAGACATAATTTCAGAATATTGTTTAGACTAAAGAAATTCATAGAAAATAAACCGTAGCTCGGATGGAAAAATTTTGTACATGAAAGATGCTCAGAACGACGAGACGAATCCGGATACGCAGTCCGTTCGTCCGCCACGCATCCCTAGCATATCGAACATGCAATTTTTCCCCTCCGGTTCATCTGCCCAAAAACGCGAAACACCGGGGATACTTTCCTGGATGTTTCCCCCCTTCGCTGGTATCACATATCCCTGCGTTACGCCACCCCTAGCACAACGTATTGCCGCGTCTTGCTTTGTGTTACATTTTGATTGCTCTGTTATTTATTGTGTTCCCCCTCCGTTACTTATTTCCGGTAGGCTCCAAGACCGTTGCCGATACCCCTGTGATTGGCTACATCGACGACGACCCCTTCTTCTTGCCAGAGCTTCCAGGCAAGCCCCCCCCCCCCTTGATCACTAGATATCGCATATTCTTCTCTATACTGCTTGCATTAAAGTAGTGTAGCATGTTACTGCTTTCAGTTAATCCTATACTGCTGCATAGCCCGTCCTTGCTACTACTGTTGTTACCTTTACCTGCTATCCTACTGCTTAGTATAGGATGCTAGTGTTCTGTCGGTGGCCCTACACTCTTGTTCGTCTGTCATGCTATACTACTGGGCCGTGAACACTTCGGGAGGTGATCACGGGCATATACTATATACTTTTCACTATTACATTACCTGTGATACTGTTCGGAGATGGGGGCTAAAGGGGCAGGTGGTTTCACCCAGGTAGTGGTGGGCCTGGGTTCCCGATGGCTCCCGACTGTTACTTTGTGGCGGACCGACAGGGCAGGTTGAGACCACCTAGGAGAGAGGTGGGCCTGGCCCTGTTCGGCGTTCGCGGATACTTCAATTAACAAGCTTAACGACATCTTGGTATTTGATCTGAGTCTAGCCACTGGCCTATACGCACTAACCAACTACGCGGGAAAGATATGGGCACTCGGCGTCGTGGTATCAGCAGGAGCACTTCGTGACGTCAGCGACTGAGCGGCGCGCGCCGGATTGGAACGTAAGCCTGCTCTTCTATTAAGGGGGCTAGTTCTGCTTTCGGCCGCCCTCGCAACGTGCTGGTGTGCTAACGGCGATGCGCCCAGACCCCTGTGCGCTTAGGTTTAGACCGGCGTGCTGACCTCTCTGTTGGCCTAGGTGGGGCTGCGACGTGTTGATCTTCCGCGGCCGGGCATGACCCAGAAAAGTGTGTCCGGCCAAATGGGATCGAGCGTGTTGGGTTATGTGGTGCACCCCTGCAGGGAAGTTTATCTATTCGAATTGCCGTGATCTTCGGTAACAGGACGACTTGGAGTTGTACCTTGACCTTATGACAACTAGAACTGGATACTTAATAAAACACACCCTTCCAAGTGACAGATACAACCCGGTGGTCGCTCTCTGTGCTCAGGTGTCATCCCTGGATCAGTAATGCTGACACCGCACAGTACTTGAAGGATTTATAACAGAGTAGCAATCACACACTTATTACATCGAATGTCTCAAAGAGAACTTATTACAATAAATATGGCTTAAGGCCATCTAATAACGATAACAGCGGAAGGCTTGGAAGATAAGCGAGTCCATCAACTCCAACGGCATCACTGAGTATAGAACCACGACCTAAAAGCATCTTACTCATCGTCTGAAAAGTCTGCAACATGAAACGTTGTAGCCCGAAAACGGGTCAGCACATGGAATATGCTGGCAATGTAACACATAGAGAGTAATGAAATAATTAAGCCTATACTACATGCATATATGGCTGGTGGAAAGCTCTGGGGTTACAGTTTTGCGTAAAGCCAATTTTTCCCTACTGCAAAGGAATAAATTTATTTAACTATCATGGTGGTTGTTAAACATTGAGAATGGTTCACAGCATCCTCAATCCCATTAAAGTAATCATCATTAAAAACCCAACAACATTAATTTAGAGTAACATGATGAGATTCACATGATATCCAAGTACTAGATACTCAAAACATCCATAACCGGGGACATGGCTAACCATGATTAGTTTATACACTCTGCAGAGGTTTGCGCACTTTTACCCACAACACTCGATCGCCTCCGTTGGATTTCTCGCACGACATGATGTTTGAGAAACGGATGACCGAGACATAGTCTTTCAGAAGTGCTAGCACCTTACGATGGATAGACCGGTACACCTACTTTTCCCTACATCTGCTAGTCTACCCTATAAGAGTTCGCACGACATAATCAACTATGCCAGAGCCCATAATGGCTTGTGGCTGCACACGGAAGTTTCTAGTATGAATTATCTCATGATCCCTTTGAGCCTGGGTGGCGGTCCATAAAGAAAAACAACAGGCAATCCTGGAATGCCCAGGTAGCTCAATCCACCCAGATGTGTGTTTAAGTTGCCACCTTAGATAAACCATTAATTAACAAACTCACATCTGTCATGGATATCACTCACCCAATCCACGTCTACTAGCATAGCATGGCATAAAGCAAACGTAGAAGTAACTCCCAAAGGTTTGATAATAAGACAGGTAATAGGTACTACCTCAACTACTTCCCATCCCACAGTTTAATTATATCCTAATCATGCAATGTTTGCGGGTTGATCTAATGCAATAAAACTGGGTAATACAAGAGGTATGATCAAAGTGTTACTTGCCTTGCTGATGATCGGCGAAACCTAGAGATTCGAAGTAACAGGCGGCGCACTCCGGGTATTCTATCGCAGACAAACAAACAAGCATACAATAAGTACTCATCTAACGCACATGTAAAACTCAAATAAGAGAGCTAACCAGAAAGTTCAACTTAAGAACTCCGGTTTGCAAAAAGAATCAAATCGAACGAAGCAACGAAAGTCAAACAGCGAAAGAAAACAAATTCGTTCTGCTAATCTGGATCTCAGTCAAATTTTGCAGAAGCAAAAACTTGTTTAAGTTTATTAAACGGATAGAGGGTTTCCATATGAAACTACAGGCGCTTGAATCGCCTGATTTCTTTATCTTGATCCTCAATATTTCTTTATTTTGGAAAAGTCATTTTATTCCCTCTCTCATATTTTTGTAATAGAAATTATTGATGATAAAATAATTAAAATCAAATGATCCTATTCTCAAAATTTGAGAGAACTCAAATATGAAAATAACGAAATCCCCAACTCTCTCCGTGGGTCCTTGAGCTGCGTAGAATTTCTAGGATCAGAACCAAAAGTCAAATATGATATGCAATGATGATCTAATGCATAACAATCCAAATTGAAAATTTGGGATGTTACATAAACCAAACGGCTGAAGCACGAGGGGGTGGAATGGTGACGCCCGGATAATTAAGCTACAGTAATCCCAAGTAAACGGTGTCACGTCACCACTCTTACTGTTGCTAATCCTCGGTTGATCCGAATCGTAATTCAAATTAAAGTCCAAAACTCAAAGTTTTCAAACACAAAAACTAAAATGTTCAAAGTGTGGCAAATATTCCATAACCAATTCTGGTGGTGACCCAACATTTTTGTAAAGTGTTTAAATGCCCTAAACTAATTAAAACAGGGTCCAATACAATAATTTAAATGCTTTTTAAATTATAAAAATTACAAACTATTTTATTTAGGTGCCAAGCTTTTTATGGCAGAGGCTTAATTTACATCGCTAATTTTAGGAACAAACTCTATATTTTATAAAACTCTAATAAATTAAAAGTTAAAAGAAAATACAAAACAAAATAGAATAAGAAACATAAAAAAAGGAAAGAGGAGGACCTAAACTACTGGACCCCTGGCCCATCAAGCGAAGCAATCCAGCCCAACCTCCAAAAAATACCCGGTCGTCTTCCTCTTCTGTTGACTCGACCGAGTGCACCTGATCGCACGCTCCCGCCGAACCAGCTCGCCGGCCCCGCATATCCCCTCGGCTTCATCAGCTCCCCCCACCAGCTATTTCCCCCATTCCTGCACTCCCCCTCATATCGATCTACCCGACGCCTCCATCGTCGTCGCCTTCCTCGATCCCGTGGCCACCATCGTCCCCGTGCCGTAAGACCGATTCCGAGGGCACCGCCGTCGACTGCTCCATCCTCCACGCCGACTGGATCATGGAGGGACCCCCTGCAGCGAGCACTGACCTCTTCTTCACCTTCGGCTCCGACGAGCTTCTCCGTCGATTGCTGTCACTCTACTGCTCCTAAGCAAACATCGAGCCTCCATGTGCTACTCTGGTGAGCTTGCGGTCGATTCCCCTTCGTTTTCCTCCATGTATCCGTGCTCTAAGCCCCCATCGCCATTAGAGCCGAGGCACGCCCGCCGTTGTTGCCCTCACCGCCCCTCCTGTCCGTGGCCGAAACCGTCGTCCGCCATGGCTACGAGCTCGTCGTGGCCGTGCCTTCCCCCGCGTCCCTGGCCGCCCCAGTCCGCGCTCTCGCGCGTGTGCATCTGCCTGGGCAGCGCCCCCTGCTCTGCGTGCTTGCCCTGCTGCTGCTCCTCAGCATCGGCTGCGCCGTAGCCTCGCGCTCGGCCACGTCCGTGTCGCCCAAGCTCCGGCCGTTGGCCGCTGTCTGCGCCCGCGCCTCGCGCCACGGCGCCCGGTACGCGCACCCTGGCCGCGACAGGGCGTGCACCGGCCGTCCCCTGGCCGCACCCCGCCGCTCCCGTCGTCGTGCGTTGCGCCCGCAACTACTACTTTTCGCCGCTGCCTGCTGCGCTGAACTGCTTGTGCCGTTGCTCTCTGCTGCTGTTTATTACTGTTGTATCTGCTAATTGCTGTTACTGTTGCTTCGTGCTTAGGCCGCTGCTACGCTGCTCTGTCGCTGGTACTACTCCTGCCCACTACCATCGGCTGCTGCTGCTATTGGCCATGGCCATAGCCATGGCCAAGTGTGTCGTGTGGTGTGTGTGCAACGTATGTGTGTTCTGTGTGTGGCCGACCCTTTGCTAGCTTAGGGGCTAATCCCTAGTTAAACAAGCCCCTTTGTTAGACTAATTTATATTAGACTTAGCTTTAGTTGTACCCTATGACATGTGGGACAGCCCCTGTAAAGCAGAAAAAAAAGGAATGAAAAAGTAAATAAAAAGTAATTAATTAATTAGTAATAAGACTAATTAACTTAATTAACATGCTTAATAACCTGATTAACTAGATTAGTTAGTCTTATACTGTTTAACTACACTGTGTCTATGACAGTGGGATCCACACGTCAGTTTGACTAGTTAACGCCCTGTTGACTGCTGACATCACTCTGACCTCATGGTGACGTCATTGTTCCTTTTCTGTCGAATTTAATAATTAGAAATAATTTCAGAATATTGTTTAGACTAAAGAAATTCATAGAAAATAAACCGTAGCTCGGATGGAAAAACTTTGTACATGAAAGTTGCTCAGAACGACGAGACGAATCCGGGTACGCAGTCCGTTCGTCCGCCACGCATCCCTAACATATCGAACATGCAATTTTTCCCCTCCGGTTCATCTGCCCAAAAACGCGAAACACCGGGGATACTTTCCCGGATGTTTCCCCCCTTCGCTGGTATCACATATCCCTGCGTTACGCCACCCCTAGCACAACGTATTGCCGCGTCTTGCTTTGTGTTACATTTTGATTGCTCTGTTATTTATTGTGTTCCCCCTCCGTTACTTCTTTCCGGTAGGCTCCAAGACCGTTGCCGATACCCCTGTGATTGGCTACATCGACGACGACCCCTTCTTCTTGCCAGAGCTTCCAGGCAAGCCCCCCCCCCTGATCACTAGATATCGCCTATTCTTCTCTATACTGCTTGCATTAGAGTAGTGTAGCATGTTACTGCTTTCAGTTAATCCTATACTGCTGCATAGCCCGTCCTTGCTACTACTGTTGTTACCTTTACCTGCTATCCTACTGCTTAGTATAGGATGCTAGTGTTCCATCAGTGGCCCTACACTCTTGTTCGTCTGTCATGATATACTACTGGGCCGTGAACACTTCGGGAGGTGATCACGGGCATATACTATATACTTTTCACTGTTACATTACCTGTGATACTGTTCGGAGATGGGGGCTAAAGGGGCAGGTGGTTCCACCCAGGTAGTGGTGGGCCTGGGTTCCCGATGGCCCCCGACTGTTACTTTGTGGCGGATCGACAGGGCAGGTTGAGACCACCTAGGAGAGAGGTGGGCCTGGCCCTGTTCGGCGTTCGCGGATACTTCAATTAACAAGCTTAACGACATCTTGGTATTTGATCTGAGTCTGGCCACTGGCCCATACGCACTAACCTACTACGCGGGAAAGATATGGGCACTCTGCGTCGTGGTATCAGCCGGAGCACTTCGTGACGTCAGCGACTAAGCGGCGCGCGCCGGATTGGAACGTAAGCCTGCTCTTCTATTAAGGGGGCTAGTTCTGCTTTCGGCCGCCCTCGCAACGTGCTGGTGTGCTAACAGCGATGCGCCCAGACCCCTGTGCGCTTAGGTTTAGACTGGCGTGCTGACCTCTCTGTTCGCCTAGGTGGGGCTGCGACGTGTTGATCTTCCGCGGCCGGGCATGACCCAGAAAAGTGTGTCCGACCAAATGGGATCGAGCGTGTTGGGTTATCTGGTGCACCCCTGCAGGGAAGTTTATCTATTCGAATTGCCGTGATCTTTGGTAACAGGACGACTTGGAGTTGTACCTGGACCTTATGACAACTAGAACTGGATACTTAATTAAACACACCCTTCCAAGTGACAGATACAACCCGGTGGTCGCTCTCTAACAGGACGACGAGGAGGGGATCCCCGGGTAGGATTATGCTATGCGATGCTACTTGGAGGACTTCAGTCTACTCTCTTCTACCTGCTGCAAGGCGGAGGCTGCCAGAAGCGTAGTCTTCAACAAGATTAGCTATCCCCCTCTTATTCTGGTATTCTGCAGTTCAGTCCTCTGATATGGCCCTTTACACATATACCCATGCATATGTAGTGTAGCTCCTTGCTTGCGAGTACTTTGGATGAGTACTCACGGTTGCTTTTCTCCCTATTTCCCCCTTTCCCTTCTACCTGGTTGTCGCAACCAGATGCCGGAGCCCAGGAGCTAGACGCCACCATCGACGATGACTCCTACTACACCGGAGGTGCCTACTACTACGTGCAGCCCGCTGACGACGACCAGGAGTAGTTTAGGAGGATCCTAGGCAGGAGGCCTGCGCCTCTTTCGATCTGTATCCCAGTTTGTGCTAGCCTTCTTAAGGCAAACTTTTTTAACTTATGTCTGCACTCAGATATTGTTGCTTCCGCTGACTCGTCTGTGATCGAGCATTTGTATTCGAGCCCTCGAGGCCCCTGCTTGTATTATGATGCTTGTATGACTTATTTTATTTTTTAGAGTTGTGTTGTGATATATTCCCGTGAGTCCCTGATCTTGATCGTACATGTTTGCGTGTATGATTAGTGTATGATTGAATCGGGGGCGTCACAGGAACGCCGGGTCAGCCGCGCGTGACAGGTTTTCCGCATATGAATAACACCCCGCCTCAGCACGTGGTGACGCCGCCGGGTCATTACTCCACTCCTTTAGACAATATGATTGTTGCAGCTACGCGATTGGTGGCTGTGCTAGTCGAGGATGAGACTCCGATGACGGTTGAAACCAAAAGGGATAGGGAGCTTCTTCAAACAGCTTTGGTACAGCAGCAGGCTTATTCCTATAGTCGTGACCGGATTCATTCGACCCCTCATCCAAGTCGGAGTTACAGTAGGCACATTGACTCGCCAGCAGTCTCGAGTACTAAGCAGCGTCGTAACCAACCTCATGGACATGACTCGGCGCGCAATGGTGCCAATGCACAGGATTTGGTGGACCATGGTAGAGTGCGCCTGGAGGCCGAGCTGGCGGCTCATCAGCACGCGCCGGTTTACTCGACAACTTCAATTGAGGCGGGTGTAACTTCTAGAGCTTTGGGTGTGATGTGTTTAATGGCGGCTCTACGAAACGAGCGTCTGCCTAAGGACTTCAAAGGCCCTCGTAAGGTGCCTAATTACACAGCAGATCAGCTCCCTGAGGCTTGGGTGGAGAGTTATGAGATGGCTATGGAGATGCTGGATGTTAGTGAGGCTGCATACGCTAAGTACTTCACCATGATGCTGGAAGGGACGGCTCGTACCTGGTTGAAGGGGCAGCCAGCCAACTCCATCGGATCATGGGCAGAGCTGAAGGCCCGGTTTATCTAGAATTTAAAATATACGTGCAAGCAGCCTATGTCGATCGTGGATTTGGTTTCTTGTGTTCAAGCTGAGGGCGAGTCAATGACCAGCTGGGTGCGCCGGATCTCGACTATCATACATTCTTTAGATAATATCAACGTCGGCTCAGCGGTTTTAGTGTTGGAGAAAAACTGTCGTTTTCTTCCACTCAAGCAGAAGCTTGGGCGGCTTAAGCATCATTGCAGCGATATGGGGGAGCTCATGGCAGCTCTTGTCAAGTATGCCAACTCCGATAGTACTAAGGACCCCGACTCTGAAGATGAAAGATCTGGAAAGGGATAGAAGAGCGGCGGTACGAGGGGACAACAGTACAACCCAGCCAATCAGGGCTGCAACGGTAAGCGCAAAGCTGATGATTTTGTGGCTAACACCGGTGCATGGAATTATAGCCAGCATCGTAAGGGGAGGCCAGCTCAAGGGACAAAATTTGTCCTTGAGGCAATACTGAACCAGCCATGTCCAAAACACGGAACGGATCAGAAGCCAGCTACCCATATGTGGAAGGATTGCAGTATAATGAGACACTTTAGGGAGTCCTTCCAGCACAACCATGGCCCGAACAGTGGTTCAGGGTCCGGCTCTCACGGTCCGGGTCATGGAGGCGGCGGTTCAAATTCCGGGTTTCAAGGCCAAGGCAACCAGGGTAGCTACCACCAGCAGAATAATCAGGGAAATCAGCAGCAGCAGGAGTCTGGTTATCAGAGCAACCCGAAGCAATTGAATAGTGTGTAGTACCACGTCTTCACCACCAGCCTATGTAAGCGGGATCAGAAGCTTCATAAAAGGGCAGTGAATGCTGTTGAGCCGGCGGTGCCATGTTATTTACGGTGGTAAGAACAGCCTATTGTGTGGAGTCGTGAGGATCATCCGTCCCGGGTTGATAATCCGGGTCACCTGGCTCTGGTGGTGGCGCCTCAGGTTGGAGGCTATAAATTTACTAAGGTACTCATTGATGGAGGCAGCAACATTAATATACTCTATTATGAAACCTTGTGTCACATGGGACTGACTGACAAAAATCTTAAGCCGTCAAACACTGTGTTCCATGGTGTGGTGCCGGGTAAGTCAGCATATCGGGTGGGTAAGATATCTTTGGAAGTTGCCTTTGGAGATGAGCATGATTCCAGATCTGAAACTCTGGCCTTTGATGTAGTCAAAATCAAGAGCCCTTATCATGCTTTGTTTGGGCGGCCGGCTTATGCTAAATTGATGGCAAGGCCTAGTTATGTTTACTTGCAGCTTAAGATGCCGGGTTACAAGGGCACTGATACGTCTCCGTCGTATCTACTTTCGCAAACACTTTTGCCCTTGTTTTGGACTCTAACTTGCATGATTTGAATGGAACTAACCCGGACTGACGTTGTTTTCAGCAGAACTGCCATGGTATTATTTATGTGCAGAAACAAAAGTTCTCGGAATGACCTGAAACTCCACGGAGCGTCTATTTGGAAATAATAAAAAATCCTTGCAAAAGACGAAGACCAGGGGGCCACACCCTATCCATGAGGGTGGGGGCGCGCCCTCCCCCCTAGGGCGCGCCCCCTACCTCATGGGCCCCCTGGAGCTCCTCCGACGCCAACTCCAACTCTATATATTTGCTTTTGGGGAGAAAAAAAATCAAGGAGAAGAAATCATTGCGTTTCACGATACGGAGCCGCCGCCAAGCCCTAAAACCTCTCGGGAGGGCTGATCTGGAGTCCATTCGGGGATCTGGAGAGGGGGATTCGTCGTCGTCGTCATCATCAACCATCCTCCATCACCAATTTCATGATGCTCACCGCCGTGCGTGAGTAATTCCATCGTAGGCTTGCTGGACGGTGATGGGTTGGATAAGATCTATCATGTAATCGAGTTAGTTTTGTTAGGGTTTGACCCCTAGTATCCACTATGTTCTGAGATTGATCTTGTTATGACTTTGCTATGCTTAATGCTTGTCACTAGGGCCCGAGTGCCATGATTCCAGATCTGAACCTATTATGTTTTCATGAATATATGTGTGTTCTTGATCCTATCTTGCAAGTCTATAGTCACCTACTATGTGTTATGATCCGGCAACCCCGAAATGACAATAATCGGGACCACTCCCGGTGATGACCATAGTTTGAGGAGTTCATGTATTCACTATGTCACTACAAAAAATACACTTCCATGATGATACGTGTTTGTCACAGTAGGTCGCGTTTTTTGTCATGCATGTACATCCATGACAAATTTATGACAGAATTAAGATAGTCATACATGTGTTGTCGTAGAAGTGTTCCATGACATTACCAAAATTATCATCACGGAAGTGTCCACTTCCATGACGATAAATCGCGTATCACAGAAGTGCTTTCGTCAAGGGTGACCGACACGTGGCATCCACCGTAACGGAACGCCATTAAGCTATCGGGTCGGGTTTTGGATCCGATAACCCTTTAACAACCCCGACCAATGGGGATTTTCCACATGTAAAATCATCATTGGCTAGAGGAAACACGTGTCAGCTCATCGTTGGGACAGATGTCATCCACTCATTGGACAGGAGGCGCCTATGATAGGTCGACACGTGGCACGGCCCAACAGTGGCCCATTCTGGTGAAAAAGGCGGGCCCAGTAAAAATTAGCAGGCCAGCCCATATAAGGCCTACTTGTGTCAGGTCCATTTAAGCCCACGACCCATACGAGATGTGCCAATTCGGCCCGTTAAAGATTTTACACCATTGCAGCCCATCGTCAGTTCGAGCCCGTTAACAGCCCGCTATATATTTGGGCTCAATATCAGCCCGATGAGATTTCGGCCTGTTAACGGCCCATTTAATGGATGGGCCAATTTTCTGGATGTACATCTTTCGGCCTTTTAGCGACCCATTTAAATGTTGGACTAATTTCCGGCTCAGTGTGTCTTTCAGCCTATTGACGGCCCATAAATCTGATGGGCCATTTGTAGTCGGACCTGAGTTTCGGCCTTTTAGCGGCCCAATTAAGTGTTGGGCCAATGTCTGGCCCGGTGTCACTTTCAGCCTGTTGACGGCCCATAAATCAGTTGGGCCATTTGTAGTCGGACCTGAGTTTTGGCCTTTTAGCAACCCATTTAAGTGTTGGACCAATTCCCGGCCCTGTGTGCCTTTCGGCCTGTTAACGGACCATAAATGAGTTGGGCCATTTGTAGTCGGACCTTAGTTTTGGCCTCTTAACGGCCCATGCCCTTCATGGTCCAATACGAGCCCGGTTTCTCTTTCGGCCTGCTAAAGGCCCACAACACAGTTGGGCCGTTTACAATACGACCTGACTTTCGGCCTCTTAGCGGCCCATGCTCTTCATGGTCCAGTACAAGCCCGCTATCTCTTTCGGCCTGCCAAAGGCCTACAGTATAGTTGGGCCATATATAGCCCAAACTTAGGAACGGCCTGTTAATGGCCCGTGAAATAAATTTGGGCCACCTGTTGCCTGCTTCGATGTCAGCCTGTTAACGACCCGGGAGGTAAGAGGGCCGACCATTAACTTTTGGCCTAGTAACGGCCCATTAACTTAATGGGCCCACTAAAGTTCGTTATGTCTTTAGGCCAAATTAGTTAATTTGAGCCCATTACGACGAGCAAAGGTACGACATACAAGGAATAACGTTGCACATCCAGCATATATTACATGAAATTACATCCACTGGGAAATCAATGATTGATGCCAGTGCAAATAAATGAGCAGAACCTAACCATCTACAATGTCACAATCTGCAACCTTAGCACAGATGACACCCATAAGCATGTGGGCAAGTTCTTACTACTTTGCTACACTGTCTCTGAAAACATTGATCAGTTGTTGTGTCGCACGACTTTGCACCTCTGATTCATCCACCATTTCCATCATTGCTTCAGCCATTAATTGGTTCACAAATATACATTTATTCCGTTGCATTCAAGACAGAGGATACTGAACAGATTCAGATGGCGATTTTGGTAGGCTTGTATTATTGATAGTGGAGAGTGTCTCGACCACTGCATCATAACATAAATTAGGACGGGAACCAAATAGATTAATCATGAGTTATTGCCATATTACCTGGCCTAGATTTACTGGAAAGAAACAATGGGGTTGCCTTGCTATTTTCAAAGTTTGTCTTCTTATCTTCAGCAGCCTACACAAAATTAACACACTATCATTGCTATCATTGGCCAAGTCAAATAATAGGAAAGCAACATTGACACAACGAACGTTTGGGCAACTAGCCTACACCAAATTAACACAATATGGCATAGATATCATCAGCCAGGTAAGGTAATACGAAATCAACATTGACACAATGAATGAATGGGCAACCAGAGAAGCACTACAATTCAGTAATGTGCGTGATATGAGATAGTACATTCATGCTGCTCAGTATGCAAAACTACCAGGCAGTTTTCCCTACAAAAAACAACATTGGCGCCTTTAACATTTTTCTACAACTAATTTTAGATCAGATAAAGGTTAGATTCACGCCGATTAACAAAATACATTCTGATGTAAAAATATAGTGATATACAACAGGTACTTACATCAGCATTGGAGCACAGAGAATTCCCGCAAGATATTTTCCTCGAATACGATCCCAATGGAGGAAGTCTTGTATCGTTTAACCTTATTTTCTAAAAGAGAGATGGGTAAGAAACATGTAGAAAATATGATCAGAATGCTATAAAATTTCATGATGCGAGGATACGCACACGCTTCTTAGAATGGAGTTGACATTCTTTTGCTGGACTGGAGCAGACTAGTTCTTTGGCCACTAAAATCTGCTTATTATCAGTGGGAGTTGGGTTTCTCTGTGCTCGAGCAGTATCTATGAAAAATGGAGTTGGTTTATTATCTCCTGGTGTTTGGATCTTTTGCAAAGACCTGGTTTGTAACCCTTCAGATTCTAACATAGTCGTCTTCCCCTTGCATGCCTTATATAGAAGAATGGTGATTCAGTTATAAAACATGCTACAGCAGAGATGGAATAAGTACTGAAGAATAGAAAGGCATGACATATTGACATGTATTCCCTCCATACGGAATAAATGGATGGGTCTAGGCGTATTTCAGTTCTAGATACATCCAGTTTTATTCATTTCTGCGACATTTAATCCAGACGGAGGGAGTATGATGTAAGAGCTAGGGATACGATAGGACAACACAGTAAAAAACACTAAAAAACCCACTGCAGAACCAAAGTATTCAAACCCACTGATATGAGATAGTACACTCATGCAGATCAGGATGCAAAACTACCAGGTAGTTTTCCTTGCAAAAATCAACATTGTGGCCTTTAATCATGCATTTTGCTACAACTAAATTTAGATTAGATAAAGGTTGGATTCACGCCGATTAACAAAATACATGCTGATGTAAAAATATAGTGATATACAAGGTACTTACATCTACATTGGAGCATAGAGAATTCCTGCAAGAATCTTTCCTCATAAACAATACCATTGCAGAAAATCTTCTATCTGTTAAGCTTATTTTCCAAAAGAGAGATGGGTAAGAAACATGTAGAAAATGTGATCAGCATGCTATAAAATTTCATGATGCAAGGATACACACACGCTTCTTAGAATTGAGTTGACATATTTTTGCTGGACTGGAGCCGACTAGTTCTTTGGCCAGTGGAATCTGCTTATTATCAGTAGGAGTTGGGTTTCTCTGTGCTGGAGCAGTATCTATAAAAACTAGAGTTGATTTATTATCTCCTGGCGTTTGGATCTTTTGCAAAAGCCTTGTTTGTAACCCTTCAGATTCTAACATAGTCGTCTTCCCCTTGCATGCCTGGTATAGAAGAATGGTGCTTTAATTATAAAACATGCGGCAGCAGAGAGATGGAATAGGTACTGAAGAATAGAAAGGCATGACATATTCACATGTATTCCCTCCATCCGGAAAAAAATGGATGGGTCTAGGCGTATTTCAGTTCTAGATACATCCTTTTTTATCCATTTCGGCAACATGTAGTCCGGACGGAGGGAGTATGGTGTAAGAGCTAGGGATACGACAGGACAACACAACAAAAAAACACTAGTTGAATGTAAAACTGTATGCTAGCGGAATACGTACAGTAATAACTAAGGCGGCATACACGTGTATGATTGGAAAAATAAGATGGCATTGCAACAGAGCACTAGAACTGCACTTCAATGTAAAAAAACATGGTATGGTAGACAGATGAAGTACATACTGATGAATAACAATGCATAAGATATTCAGAAGCTTGATGTCCAAAATAAGCAGATGGCATTGCGATAGAGTAGAATGACAGTACTTGAATTTGAAAACATGTTATCATGAATGGAATAGGTACTGAAAAACAAGAAGGCATGACATGTTTACATGCATGATCAGCATGCTAAGCACATGGCATTGCAACAGAGTAGATACACTCCAGGACATTATATGCATGTTGTACCCATATCACAGGCCAAGTTAGAGCAAGGACCTTGTGGGATGAAGAGGATTCATCATCTTTCTACAAGTCTTCTGAAGAACTGCCTTTACATGTTCCATCATATTGGGTATCATTGACATCAAGTTTATTGGCCTTTACATTGCTCCATGAGGTTCTTGTGGATATATCAGTGTGTGCAATTATATTTGACATGCATGGAAGACAACTAGTAGTTAGATTTATGTAATGAGTGCCTGTAGGAGACGACATAAATAGTAGGAGTGGGGTTAACTAGCAGCTACATGTCTCATAAACTAAAGGGAGAACACAGATGAAAGCTACATAATATGTATCGTTTGTACTCGAGATTAACTAGATGGCACACAAAAGTATTAAAGAACAACATAGGTAATACTAGAAGTGGTATAATACTAGAATCACCAGCCTGTGGGATAGCATTGGCTGATGGATGATAACTATGGAATAGTGTTACGTAAAGAACAAGTATCTTAGCTGAACTATGGAATAGCATTAACTCCTGAACAAGACCCGTAAGAGATCAGCATGAATACACAGTGAAATGTGATGATCTATTTTCCATGCATAGATGAATAACAAAGCCATAAATGTTGCACACAAGTAAGATGAGGGTACAACCTATTTGGCTGCCATCCATAGGAGTGAGCATCATGTGCTGACTTGTCGATGGCCCTGCAGTTGTTGTGGCTGTCCATGTCGGGCACGCGCATTCGATGCAGGGAACTGTTGTGTCGGGACTATAACTCCCTTCTGGTGTATGCTTCCCTTGTTGGAGCAGTTGCGGTGAGTCAGAAGACGGTGTGTCTGAAGATGCAAATAACGCATAATGTTAAGAACGACATATCTCTTTGATCTGAAGAAATACACTAAGAGATCAATAGCAAGGTACAAGAGTGGACACACGTCTATTGACTGAAGACTAAATTGGGGTCACATGATTTTATTTTATTTTGGTACTGTCCGATCTACGCCAGATGGCTGGCCGTCTTGTGCCTCCCAGCTGACACTGTTCGCAATCTTCCACAAAGAGCCAGCGACCAATGGCAGAGTAGCCTTCCTCCACCGTCTGTGGCCCCGGCCAAAACCCTGCTCCCCGCCCCACCGCACTGCCGTGGTTGCGCCGCCCCCGGGCCAATCCACAAAGACTCCCCGTCATCCAGATCCGGCGGCGGAAGTACCTTCAACCCACGCAACTCTAAAAGATAGCCATCTAAGCGTTGCTTCCGCTGCGAACTTGCGGCCCCGCACCCTTACGTTAGACACCAGCCAACCGGCAGCCTAGGAGCTCCGCCGCCTCGAGGGGTGCTGCTTCCCATTGGAAATCGATTGGCCTAGAATAAAAATTCAGACAACTGACGCCTAAATAAAGTGATTTGAGATGAGGGTGCGACCTATCTGGCGGCATGGTGAAGTAGGCAGGTCCAGCTGCCGAGTCATTGAGGCCGGCGCGGTTGCGGTGGCGATCGGCGGCAGGGAAAGAGCGATGTCGCGACGGTCGACGGCTATGCCGAAGCAGCGCCAAGACTCTGGACGGATCCGAAGTTGGAGACGCTCCGGCGCCGTGAACAACGGCGGGGGTGAATCGGCTCCGGTACGGTTCACGCGGCCGTCGTCGAGGCAGCACCAGCAGCACGGAGTAAGAGGCACACGGCCCAGTGAACGACGGCAAATGGACAACGTCTCTGGCATTAGGGAGGAGGGCAGCTGTGAAATTGGTGCAGTGGGGGCGCCATGGAGGTGGCGCTAAGGTTTCGCAGCTCGTAAGAAGGGAGCTTCCCGGGGAGAAGGTGATTTGGCGCCCACGAGGTATGAATGGGGGCGGGCGGGGGGGGGGGGAATTGGGAGGGGAGTGGAACCATGTCTTACGGACGCATTTGTCTGAAATGTGAGGGGGAGTTACAGTTCTACCCTTGCCTATAGGCTTCTCTGCTTGGGTCTATGTACTGAGGGTCGGGGATAGTAGAGCAACTTTGCTTCTTCCCAGATAGTGGGCCGGAGCAATTTCGGGCGAGGAGGGCGTGTTTTGAACTATAGTGGGCGCCAGCGATTTCGGGCGAGGAGAGCGTGTTTTGAAATTGTGGGCGCGAGCTATTTCGGGCGAGGAGAGCGTGTTTTGCCGACCATGGTTTATGAATTATTCGGCACATGTCATTTCGGCCGAGGAGAAGGCGCGCTTGGATGAAGTTACGAACCTACCCTCGATGTACAACGGGCCAATTGATGCGTGTCCCACATAGGACGGTAATTTTGCGTCTCCCATTTATTTGCTCGGGCGAATTCCACCGAACAGAGAGGATGATTAACGGTTCGTTCGAATTTTGGGAGAACATGCATCCACGTCTACCTTACCAAGTCGATTCGGATCAAATTTTGAAATATTAGCTTGCCACTTCTTTTTTAGATGGAGAGATGATGCTCGAGAGTAATGTGTTTTTACATGCTCATTGCTAGCGATTTACTATATGACAAATAGTTGACCCACTCAAAAACGCGAATCAAACCCAAAATGAAATATCTCGTTCAGTAGGTCAAAATAGTGAACTAAATCCAAAATTGAACACCTCAATCGAGTAGCATGTTGTACAGTATTATAGTACTCCATGAACATGTTGAAAGTCAAATTAATGAACTTGTTTGATATATGCATATATCCGTTCATGTGTGGATTGCAGACAACATGTTCTCCAATTTAAATATTTGAATGCAAGTTTATATCGAAACATGGTTTATATCAGTCTTTGATGCATAAAACGCGACCTCCCCCTCTCCCGGACTCTTGTTCTCTCTCGCCGACAATATTCAATTCTGTCGCACGCATCCGACACAAAAACCTTGTTGGTCCCTCTCCCTTTCTCTGCATCTCTCTCTCTCTCTCTCTCTCTCTCTCTCTCTCTCTCTCTCTTTGTGTGTGTGGGGGGTCTTTCTAATTCCCATGCATATATACACCATCTATAGGTCTCTCTCGCACACTATGTATGATACTCTAGCTAGTCCAAGCTAGATATCTTGGGTGCACTCATCGTACGCACACAAATTCCTTGGCTATGTGCCCGTAACTCTCTCACGCACCACTATGTCATCTCGGAGCTCTTCCCCCCCTCTCTCAAACTCTCCATCCACCTGGGTCACACATACACATGCATATCTCACTCGCGCTCGATAGGCCCATCTAAAACTCTATCTCTCCCCCTCATTCTCTCTCCATCTCACACGCGCACACACACAATCTCATGCCCATCTGGCCAAGTATGATGGTCTCTCACTCAATTGTAGGCACAGGCAGTCCCCCCTATATGTATATGACTAGCTAATCTTAGTCTCCATCACAAACATGTGCATGGTCTATCTCGATTTCTCTGGGGGCATCTTTCTATCGCGCACGCACTCCCTCGATCTCCCACCCATATAGTCCCCTCACAATCTCGACGGGTTCTCTTTATCACAAACACACCCTCTCTCCTTCCCCATGCGTCCATGCCATCCATGTGTCCCTCTCCACCTTTGTTCCTTGTTGGCCAGACCTCTATTGGACATGTGCTACAGGGGTGTCTCTCTCCGTTGCAAACAATCACACACTAGCTATCTTCGTGTATCTCCTCGCCTCGCTTTTCCATCTCGGAGATGCATGCGTGATATGTTCGCATAAGAAACGAAAAAACACACACACTCTCTCTCTCTCTCTCTCTAATTTATCATTGTTGTCACTTTCTCTTTCACACACATACTCTTTTTGCACACTTACTCATTCTCCTTCACACGTAGTTGATCTGTCTCGACTGAGGCACTCTCCTCGGTCCATAGCATATAGATTTATTGAAAAGTCAAACATCACAAAGTTTGACCATGTACGTGGAGAAAAAGAATTACATCTAGTACGGCAAACATATAGCATTAGATTAACCATGAGATGTAGTTTTGTATTATGTATCTTTGGTATTGTAGATATAAATAACATTTGCGTAAACCTGATCAAAGTTTCCAAAGTTTGACTTCTAAAAAATTTACATGCACTGCAATATCGAGCGGATGGAATATCTCTTTCCCCCTCTCAGCTATCTGACCCACCACTCAGCCTTATCGAGGCTCCTCAATCTCTCTCAAGATTTATTGGTCAGTTTGGTTCATGACCTGTCCCTCATGCCTTGATGGCCGGTACTGCCTGGTGTGGACGTGAGATGTAAAATATTTCTGCCTGGCCAGGCTTGTGTGGTGCTGAAGCGTTTGGTTCATGCATGGGCCAGGCAAAGCTTCAACGTCCCATCAATCAATCCATGCATCAATTATTTAATGCTAATACCCATCCTTGTTGCTGTTAGCCTCGTGGCCACACGACCAGGCACGACATGGCATTCGAAATCGGTCGCCTGGGCCAGGCTACTTGTGTTGGAAATATGCCCTAGAGGCAATAATAAAAGCATTATTATTATATTTCCTTATTCATGATAATTGTCTTTATTTGTGCTATAATTGTGTTATCCGGAAATCGTAATACATCTGTGAATAACAGACAACAACGTGTCCCTAGTAAGCCTCTAGTTGACTAGCTCGCTGATCAACAGGTAGTCATGGTTTCCTGACTATGGGCATTGGATGTCAATGATAACGAGATCACATCATTAGGAGATTGATGTGATGGACGAGACCCAATCCTAAACATAGCATAAGATCGCATAGTTCGTTTGCTAGAGTTTTCCAATGTCAAGTATCCTTTCCTTAGACCATGAGATCGTGTAACTCCCGGATACCGTAGGAGTGCTTTGGGTGTGCCAAACGTCAGAACGTAACTGGGTGACTATAAAGGTATACTACGGGTATCTCTGAAAGTGTCTGTTGGGTTGACACGGATCGAGACTGGGATTTGTCACTCCGCTTGATGGAGAGGTATCACCGGGCCCTCTCGGTAATGCATCATCATAATGAGCTCAATGTGATCAAAGTGTTCGATCACGGGATCATGCATTACGGTACGAGAAAAGTGACTTGCCGGTAACGAGATTGAACGAGGTATTGGGATACCGACGATCGAATCTCGGGCAAGTAAAATACCGATTGACAAAGGGAATCGTATACGGGATTAATTGAATCCTCGACATCGTGGTTCATCCGATGAGATCATCGTGGAGCATGTGGGATCCAACATGGGTATCCAGATCCCGCTGTTGGCTATTGCCCGAGAGCCGTCTCGGTCATGTCTGCATGTCTCCCGAACCCGTAGGGTCTACACACTTAAGGTTCGGTGACGCTAGGGTTATGAAGATATGTATATGCAGTAACCCGAATGTTGTTTCAGAGTCCCGGATGAGATCCCGGACGTCACGAGGAGTTTCGGAATGGTCCAGAGGTAAAGAATTATATATAGAAAGTGCTGTTTTGGCCATCGGGACAAGTTTCGGGGTTATCGGTATTGTACCGGGACCACCGGAGGGTCCCGGGGGGTCCACCGGGTGGGGCCACCTGCCTCGGGGGGGCACATGGGATCTAGGGGTGCGCCTTGGCCTTCATGGGCCAAGGGGAACCAGCCCCTAGAGGCCCATGCGCCTAGGGTGGGGGGAAACCCTAAAGGGGGGCGCCCCCTTGCTTGGGGGGCAAGCCCCACCCCTTGGCCGCCGCCCCCTAGGAGATTGCATCTCCTAGGGCCGACGCCCCCCAAGAGGCCTATATAAGGGGGGGAAGGGGGCAGCCGCACCCCTGGTCATTGGCGCCTCCCTCTCCCTCTCCAACACCTCCTCCTCCTCCGTAGAGCTCGGCGAAGCCCTACCGGAGTACTGCAGCTCCACCATCACCACGCCGTCGTGCTGCTGCTGGAGCCATCTTCCCCAACCTCTTCTTTGCCTTGTTGGATCAAGAAGAAGGAGACGTTACGCTGAGCGTACGTGTGTTGAACGCAGAGGTGCCGTCCGTTCGGTGCTAGGATCTCCGGTGATTTGGATCACGTCGTGTACGACTACCTCATCCCCGTTCCTTGAACGCTTCCACTCGCGATCTACAAAGTGGTATGTAGATGCAATCTCTCTCCCATGACTCGTTGCTTAGATGAACTCATAGATGGATCTTGGTGAAACCGTAGGAAAATTTTTAATTTTCTGCAACGTTCCTCAACAGTGGCATCATGAGCTAGGTCTATGCGTAGTTATCTATTGCACGAGTAGAACACAATTTGTTGTGGGCGTAGATGTTGTCAACTTTCTTGCCGCTACTAGTCTTATCTTGCTTCAGCGGTATTGTGGGATGAAGCGGCCCGGACCAACCTTACACGTACGCCTACGTGAGACCGGTTCCACCGACTAACATGCACTAGTTGCATAAGGTGGCTGGCGGGTGTCTGTCTCTCCCACTTTAGTTGGAGCGGATTCGATGAAAAGGGTCCTTATGAAGGGTAAATAGAAGTTGAAAAATCACATTGTGGCTTTCACGTAGGTAAGAAAACGTTCTTGCTAGAACCCTAATTCAGCCACGTAAAACTTGCAACAACAATTAGAGGACGTCTAACTTGTTTTTGCAGCAAGTGCTTTGTGATATGATATGGCCAAAGTTGTGATGAATGATGAATGATCTATATGTGATGTATGAGATGTTCATGCTATTGTAATAGGAATCACGACTTGCATGTCGATGAGTATGACAACCGGCAGGAGCCATAGGAGTTGTCTTTATTTTTTGTATGACCTGCGTGTCATTGAGAAACGCCATGTAAATTACTTTACTTTATTGCTAAACGCGTTAGCCATAGTAGTAGAAGTAATAGTTGGCTAGCAACTTCATGGAGACATGATGATGGAGATCATGATGATGGAGATCATGGTGTCAAGCCGATGACAAGATGATCATGGAGCCCCAAGATGGAGATCAAAGGAGCTATGTGATATTGGCCATATCATGTCACGTTTATTATTTGATTGCATGTGATGTTTATCATGTTTTGCATCTTGTTTACTTAGAACGACGATAGTAAATAAGATGATCCCTCATAATAATTTCAAGAAGTGTTCCCCCTAACTGTGCACCGTTGCGACAGTTCGTTGTTTCGAAGCACCACGTGATGATTGGGTGTGATAGATTCTAACGTTCACATACAACGGGTGTAAGACAGATTTACACATGCAAACACTTAGGTTGACTTGACGAGACTAGCATGTACAGACATGGCCTCGGAACGCAGAAGACCGAAAGGTCGAGCATGAGTCGTATAGAAGATACGATCAACATGAAGATGTTCACCAATGTTGACTAGTCCGTCTCACGTGATGATCGGACACAGCCTAGTTGACTTGGATCATGTAATACTTAGATGACTAGAAGAGGGATGTCTATCTAAGTGGGAGTTCATTAAATAATTTGATTAAATGAACTTTATTATCATGAACTTAGTCTAAAATTTTTACAATATGTCTTGTAGATCAAATGGCCAACGTAGTCCTCAACTTCAACGCGTTCCTAGAGAAAACCAAGCTGAAAGACGATGGCAGCAACTATACGGACTGGGTCCGAAACCTGAGGATCATCCTCATAGCTGCCAAGAAAGATTATGTCCTACAAGCACCGCTGGGTGACGCACCTGTTCTCCCTGCAGAACAAGACATTATGAACGCTTGGCAGTCACGTTCCGATGATTACTCCCTCGTTCAGTGCGGCATGCTTTACAGCTTAGAGCCGGGGCTCCAAAAGCGTTTTGAGGGACATGGAGCATATGAGATGTTCGAAGAGCTAAAAATGATTTTCCAAGCTCATGCCCGGGTCGAGAGATATGAAGTCTCCGACAAATTCTTTAGCTGTAAGATGGAGGAAAATGGCTCTGTCAGTGAACACATACTCAAGATGTCTGGGTTGCACAACCGCTTGACTCAACTGGAAGTTAATCTCCCGGATGAAGTGGTCATTGACAGAATCCTCCAGTCGCTTCCACCTAGCTACAAGAGCTTTGTGATGAACTACAACATGCAGGGGATGGTGAAGACCATTCCTGAGGTATATGCTATGCTGAAATCAGCAGAGGTAGAAATCAAGAAGGAGCATCAAGTGTTGATGGTGAATAAAACCACTAAGTTCAAGAAGGGCAAGGGTAAAAATAACTTCAAGAAGGACGACAAGGAGGTTGCCGCGCCCGGTAAGCAACTCGCCGGGAAGAAGCCAAAGAATGGACCCAAGCCCGAGACTGAGTGTTTTTATTGCAAGGGAAGTGGTCACTGGAAGCGGAACTGCCCCAAATACTTAGCGGACAAGAAGGCCGGCAAAACAAAAGGTATATGTGATATACATGTAATTGATGTGTACCTTACCAGTACTCGTAGTAGCTCTTGGGTATTTGATACCGGTGCAGTTGCTCACATTTGTAACTCAAAGCAGGAGCTGCGGAATAAACGGAGACTGGCGAAGGACGAGGTGACGATGCGCGTCGGGAATGGTTCCAAGGTCGATGTGATCGCCGTCGGCACGCTACCTCTACATTTACCTACGGGATTAGTTTTAAACCTCAACAATTGTTATTTAGTGCCAAGTTTGAGCATGAACATTGTGTCTGGATCTCGTTTAATTCGAGATGGCTACTCATTTAAATCCGAGAATAATGGTTGTTCTATTTATATGAGAGATATGTTTTATGGTCATGCTCCGATGGTTAATGGTTTATTCTTAATGAATCTCGTACGTGATGATACACATATTCATAGTGTGAATACCAAAAGAGTTAAAGTTGATAACAATAGTCCCACATATTTGTGGCACTGCCGCCTTGGTCACATAGGTGTCAAACGCATGAAGAAGCTCCATGCAGATGGACTTTTAGAGTCTCTTGATTATGAATCATTTGACACGTGCGAACCATGCCTCATGGGTAAAATGACCAAGACTCCGTTCTCAGGAACAATGGAGCGAGCAACCAACTTATTGGAAATCATACATACCGATTTGTGCGGTCCAATGAGTGTTGAGGCTCGCGGAGGCTATCATTATGTTCTCACCCTCACTGATGACTTGAGTAGATATGGGTATGTCTACTTAATGAAACACAAGTCTGAGACCTTTGAAAAGTTCAAAGAATTTCAGAGTGAGGTTGAAAATCAACGTGATAGAAAGATCAAGTTTCTACGATCAGATCGTGGAGGAGAATACTTGAGTCACGAATTTGGCACACACTTAAGAAAATGTGGAATAGTTTCACAACTCACGCCGCCTGGAACACCTCAGCGTAATGGTGTGTCCGAACGTCGTAATCGCACTCTATTAGATATGGTACGATCTATGATGTCTCTTACCGATTTACCGCTATCTTTTTGGGGCTATGCTTTAGAGACTGCCGCATTCACTTTAAATAGGGCTCCGTCGAAATCCGTTGAGACGACACCGTATGAATTATGGTTTGGGAAGAAACCTAAGCTGTCGTTTCTAAAAGTTTTGGGATGCGATGCTTATGTCAAGAAACTTCAACCTGAAAAGCTCGAACCCAAGTCGGAAAAATGCGTCTTCATAGGATACCCTAAAGAAACTATTGGGTATACCTTCTACCTCAGATCCGAAGGCAAGATCTTTGTTGCCAAGAATGGATCCTTTCTAGAGAAAGAGTTTCTCTCGAAAGAAGTAAGTGGGAGGAAAGTAGAACTTGATGAAGTGTTACCTCTTGAACCGGAAAATGGCGAAACTCAAGAAAACGTTTCTGAGGTGCCTGCACCGACTAGAGAGGAAATTAATGATGATGATCAAGATACTTCTAATCAAGCTCCTACTGAAATTTGAAGGTCCACAAGGACACGTTCCGCACCAGAGTGGTACGGCAACCCTGTCTTGGAAATCATGTTGTTAGACAACGGTGAACCTTTGAACTATGAGGAAGCAATGGCGGGCCCGGATTCCGACAAATGGCTGGAAGCCATGAAATCCGAGATAGGATCCATGTATGAAAACGAAGTATGGACTTTGACTGACTTGCCCGTTGAGCGGCGAGCCATAGAAAATAAATGGATCTTTAAGAAGAAGACAGACGCAGATGGTAATGTGACCATCTATAAAGCTCGGCCTATCGCTGAGGGTTATCGACAAGTTCAAGGAATTGACTACGATGATACTTTCTCACCGGTAGCGAAGCTGAAGTCCATCCGAATCATGTTAGCAATTGCCGCATTCTACGATTATGAAATATGGCAAATGGACGTCAAAACGGCATTCCTTAATGGTTTCCTTAAGGAAGAATTGTATATGATGCAGCCGGAAGGTTTTGTCGATCCTAAGAATGCTGACAAGGTGTGCAAGCTCCAACGCTCGATTTATGGGCTGGTGCAATCATCTCGGAGTTGGAACATTCGCTTTGATGAGATGATCAAAGCGTTTGGGTTTACACAGACTTATGGAGAAGCCTGCGTTTACAAGAAAGTGAGTGGGAGTTCTGTAGCATTTCTCATATTATATGTAGACGACATACTTTTGATGGGAAATGATATAGAACTCTTGGACAGCATTAAGGCCTACTTGAATAAAAGTTTTTCAATGAAGGACCTTGGAGAAGCTACTTATATATTAGGCATCAAGATCTATAGAGACAGATCAAGACGCCTCATAGGTCTTTCACAAAGCACATACCTTGATAAGATATTGAAGAAGTTCAATATGGATCAATCTAAGAAGGGGTTCTTACCTATGTTACAAGGTGTGAAATTGAGCTCAGCTCAATGTCCGACCACGGCAGAAGATATAGAAGAGATGAGTGTCATCCCCTATGCCTCAGCCATAGGTTCTATTATGTATGCCATGCTGTGTACCAGACCTGATGTAAACCTTGCCGTAAGTTTGGTAGGAAGGTACCAAAGTAATCCTGGCAAGGAACACTGGACAGCGGTCAAGAATATCCTGAAGTACCTGAAAAGGACTAAGGAAATGTTTCTCGTTTATGGAGGTGACGAAGAGCTCGTCGTAAAGGGTTACGTCGACGCTAGCTTCGACACAGATCTGGATGACTCTAAGTCACAAACCGGATACATGTATATTTTGAATGGTGGGGCAGTAAGCTGGTGCAGTTGCAAGCAGAGCGTTGTGGAGGGATCTACATGTAAAGCGGAGTACATGGCAGCCTCGGAGGCAGCACATGAAGCAATTTGGGTGAAGGAGTTCATCACCGACCTCGGAGTCATACCCAATGCGTCGGGGCCAATCAGACTCTTCTGTGACAACACTGGAGCTATTGCACTTGCCAAGGAGCCCAGGTTTCACAAGAAGACCAGGCACATCAAGCGTCGCTTCAACTCCATTCGTGAAAATGTTCAAGATGGAGACATAGAAATTTGTAAAATGCACACGAATCTGAATGTCGCAGATCCGTTGACTAAACCTCTCCCTAAGGCAAAACATGATCAGCACCAGAACTCTATGGGTGTTCGATTCATCACAATGTAACTAGATTATTGACTCTAATGCAAGTGGGAGACTGTTGGAAATATGCCCTAGAGGCAATAATAAACGCATTATTATTATATTTCTTTATTCATGATAATTGTCTTTATTCGTGCTATAATTGTGTTATCCGGAAATCGTAATACATGTGTGAATAACAGACAACAACGTGTCCCTAGTAAGCCTCTAGTTGACTAGCTCGTTGATCAACAGATAGTCATGGTTTCCTGACTATGGGCATTGGATGTCAATGATAACGAGATCACATCATTAGGAGAATGATGTGATGGACGAGACCCAATCCTAAACATAGCATAAGATCGCATAGTTCGTTTGCTAGAGTTTTCCAATGTCAAGTATCCTTTCCTTAGACCATGAGATCGTGTAACTCCCAGATACCGTAGGAGTGCTTTGGGTGTGCCAAACGTCATAACGTAACTGGGTGACTATAAAGGTATACTACGGGTATCTCTGAAAGTGTCTGTTGGGTTGACACGGATCGAGACTGGGATTTGTCACTCCGCTTGACGGAGAGGTATCACCGGGACCTCTCGGTAATGCATCATCATAATGAGCTCAATGTGATCAAAGTGTTTGATCACAGGATCATGCATTACGGTACGAGAAAAGTGACTTGCCGGTAACGAGATTGAACGAGGTATTGGGATACCGACGATCGAATCTCGGGCAAGTAAAATACCGATTGACAAAGGGAATCGTATACGGGATTAATTGAATCCTCGACATCGTGGTTCATCTGATGAGATCATCGTGGAGCATGTGGGATCCAACATGGGTATCCAGATCCCGCTGTTGGTTATTGCCCGAGAGCCGTCTCGGTCATGTCTGCATGTCTCCCGAACCCGTAGGGTCTACACACTTAAGGTTCGGTGACGCTAGGGTTGTGAAGATATGTATATGCAGTAACCTGAATGTTTATCGGAGTCCCGGATGAGATCTCAGATGTCACGAGGAGTTTCAGAATGGTCTGGAGGTAAAGAATTATATATAGAAAGTGCTGTTTTGGCCATCGGGACAAGTTTCGGGGTTATCGGTATTGTACCGGGACCACCGGAGGGTCCCGGGGGGTCCACCGGGTGGGGCCACCTGCCTCGGGGGGCCACATGGCCTCTAGGGGTGCGCCTTGGCCTACATGGGCCAAGGGGAACCAGCCCCTAGAGGCCCATGCGCCTAGGGTGGTGGGAAACCCTAAAGGGGGGCGCCCCCTTGCTTGGGGGGCAAGCCCCACCCCTTGGCCGCCGCCCCCTAGGAGATTGCATCTCCTAGGGCCGGCGCCCCCCAAGAGGCCTATATAAAGGGGGGGAGGGGGCAGCCGCACCCCTGGTCATTGGCGCCTCCCTCTCCCTCTCCAACACCTCCTCTTCCTCCGTAGAGCTCGGCGAAGCCCTGCCGGAGTACTGCAGCTCCACCATCACCACGCCGTCGTGCTGCTGCTGGAGCCATCTTCCCCAACCTCTCCTTTGCCTTGCTGGATCAAGAAGAAGGAGACGTTACGCTGACCGTACGTGTGTTGAACGCGGAGGTGCCGTCTGTTCGGTGCTGGGATCTCCGGTGATTTGGATCACGTCGTGTACGACTACCTCATCCCCGTTCCTTGAACGCTTCCGCTCGCGATCTACAGAGTGGTATGTAGATGCAATCTCTATCCCATGACTCGTTGCTTAGGTGAACTCATAGATGGATCTTGGTGAAACCGTAGGAAAATTTTTAATTTTCTGCAACGTTCCCCAACAACTTGAAGTGTCTGGAGTTCAGCTAGGCTAATTAAAGTGCAAGGGAACCCAGGCCAGGCGGGCTTTCTTTTTCACAGGGTAGCAACCAAACAAGCGTGCATGAAATCCAGCCACAACCCCAGGCCAGGCAAAAGATGCTCAGGACGCAAGCCAAACTAGCCTTATATCTCCCTGGTTCACACATACACATGTCTCGCTCGCGCTATACATATAAACCCATCCAACACTCTCAACCCTTGTTCTCTCTCCATGTGACACGCACCCCCCTAAATACCATAATCCCTCACTCCATCATAGGCGCAAGCACTCCCCCCCCTCCTAAGTATGATTATCTCTTACTAGCCATCAGGAACACACGTATTGTCTCCTTCCATCCATACATCTATCTCGATATCTCTCAGGGCATCTTCTATCGCCCACACACCTTGTCACTCGATCTCCCACCCATGTAGTCCCATCACGATCTCCAGGGGATCTCTCTATGACAAACATACACTCTCTTCTCCCCATGTCTGCATTTTCTCCGTACATCTCTCTCGACCTCTCTCCCTTGTTTGTCAAACCCCTCTTAGCCACGTGCTAGGGTTCTTGCTCTCTTGGTTCCAAACAACCACACACTATCTCCTCACCTTGCCTCCGTTGTCGAAGATGCATGTGTGATATGTTTGCATAAGACAAGCACGCTTTTTCTCTACTTTTATCGTGTGTTGTCCATGTCTCTTTCACACACGCACACACACTTTTTTCACTCTCTCTCTCTCTCTAGTTAGGGACTCTGTCACGTCCATAAGCATATGGATGTTTTGAAAAGTCAAACCACCGAAAAGTTTGACCAGGTATATGTGGAGAAAAACATTTACATCTGGAATGATCATTAGATTCATCACAACATGTACTTACTTCATACTATCATTTATCTTTGGTATTGTAGATATAAGTAATTTCTTTATAAACTTGGTCAAAGTTTCAAAAGTTTGACTTAAAAAAAATGTTTGAACTACATTATCGAACGGAGGGAGTAGCTCTTTCTCTCTATCTCTCTGCTATCTCTCACGGGCCTCCCCTCTCACTCGAACTCTCTATACCGACGGATTATACGCTCACTGTGTCAGCGTATAGCTCCGTATATTGTTTAGTTGACCGGTCAACCAATCCACATGCTGCCTTGTCAGCTCGAGTTCTGTATCTTCGTTTGCTGGCCCATGTGGAACTGGGTGAAAATAAGTAAACTAGAGGCCCATCTGACACGTGGTGAAGTAAACAAAGTTGAAACCACTCGGGGTAGCACCCCGTATGCTAGTAAATTGAGGGCACACTGAGGACAAACTTCTTGCGCGTGAAGGACGCACTCGCGCACACCCAGCACACAACACACACCAGCACACGTGTACACCGGAATTGTCACGCCCTCGATGCGGCTATATCTCCCACGTGTCGAAGCACGACTTAGAGGCATAACCGCATTGAAAGCAATGTCGCAAGTGAAGTAATCTTCACACAACCCATGTAATACATAAGGGAAAAGATACATAGTTGGCTTACAATCGCCACTTCACACAATTACATGAATAAAACATTACATCATACAGTTACAATCAGGGCCCGGCTACGGAGCCAAAATAAAACAAGAAACCCCAAAAGCGACAAAGGTCCACGATCGACCCCAACTGGGCTCCACTACTGATCGACTAGAACGAAACAACACAATGAACAAAGGTCTTCATCGAGCTCCTCCTTGAGCTCGGGTGTGTCATCTGCACGGTCTCAGCGGCACCTGCAAACTGGTTTTGGAAGTATCTGGTGAGTCACTAGGACTCAGCAATCTCACACCCGCGAGATCAAGACTATTTAAGCTTACAGGTAGGGTAAAAGGTATGAGGTCGAGCTGCAGCAAGCGACTAGCACATATGGTGGCTAACATACGCAAATGAGAGCGAGAAGAGAAGGCAAAGCACGGCCGAACAACTATGATCAATAAGTGATCCTGACTACTTACGTCAAGCATAACTCCAACAACCATGTTCACTTCCCAGACCCCGTCGAGAAGAGACCATCACGGTTACACACGCGGTTGGTGTATTTTAGTTAAGATCAACTTCGGGTTTTCTACAACCGGACATTAACAAATTCCCATCTGCCACATAACCGCGGGCACGGCTTTCGAAAGTTCAAAACCCTGCAGGGGTGTCCCAACTTAGCCCATGATAAGCTCTCGTGATCAACGAAGGATATTCCTTCTCCCCGGGAAGACCCGATCAGTCTCGGAATCCCGGCTACAAGACATTTCGACAGCAATAAAACAAGTCCAGCAAAACCGCCCGATGCGCCGACATGCTGATAGGAGCTGCACATATCTCGTTCTCAGGGCAACACCGGATGAGCAGTACGAACGGCAACCGACGATACCCCAAGTTGCCCCGGGGCGGCACCGCAAGTGGCTCTAGTTTGGACCAACACTTAGACAAGCATTGGCCCGGGGGGGGTGCTAAATAAAGATGACCCTCGGGTTGATCAGACCCAAGGGAAAGGGATAGGTGATAGGCAAATGGTAAAACCAAGGTTGGGCCTTGCTGGAAAAGTCTTATTCAAAGCGAACTGTCAAGGGGGTCCCATAAATCACTCGACCGCATTAGGGATGCAAAATCCGGGAACATAACACCGGTATGACGGAAACTAGGGCGGCAAGAGTGGAACAAAACACCAGGCATAAGGCCGAGCCTTCCACCCTTTACCAAGTATATAGATGCATTAATAATATAAGAGATATTGTGATATCCCAACAAGTAAACATGTTCCAACAAGGAACAACATCTCCATGCTCCAACAAGGAACAAAGTTCATCTTCACCTGCAACTAACAATGCTATAAGAGGGGCTGAGCAAAGCGGTAACATAGCCAAACAACGGTTGCTAGGACAAGGTGGGTTAGAGGCTTGGTTTGACAATATGGGAGGCATGATAAGCAAGTGGTAGGTATCGCAGCATAGGCATAGCAAAAGAGCGAGCATCTAGCAAGCAAAGATAGAAGTGATTTCGAGGGTATGGTCATCTTTCCTGAGATCCCGCAAGGAAGAAGAACGAGTCCATGAAGAAGACAAATAGACGTAGTCGAAAGGGTCCTCACAAACGCGATGATAACGGAATCAACCCGAAGAAGCAACACCGGAAAGAAGCACACAACATAGTAAACAACCAACACATGAATATGGCATGATGCACAACCAAGTATGATGCATGTCCGGTTTAAAGATGCATGGCATGGCAAAGTGCAACAAACAACACTACAAATTAAGTGGCGCTCAATATGCAACGAGTTGCATATTGACAAAACACCACAACACGATATTTAGTTCGATCTCGTTTATGTACGCAACAAGATTAAATGTTATTAAACATGGCAATGGGTGAAGCATATGAAAACTACCTATCTAGGCAAGTTTAAATGAGGCCGGAACAACAAACAATAATTCCGGAAACTCCTCATATGCATATTTTGAATTTGGTACTGTTCTGCCTAAAACCATATTTTATTGTTGTTAAACATGCGAAGTGATGCCACCATGTGAAACTAGGCAAAATTCTACCCCATTTACATATAAAGTTTAATAGAAACCGAGCTACGGTTATTTAGTTATGAATTAAAGCATTTTAGCATGGCAATTGAGCAAATTTAATCAAACAACATTTTAAACATTTTTAACATGGGTGAAAGTGGCATATTATGAAACTAGATGAAGAACTAAGCATTTTACATATATAAATTATTTTAATATGATGCACGGTTCATGAGTTATTATATGCATGAAGATGAGGGATTATTCTGTAAAACTGCCAGTCTCATGAAAAATGACTAAAACGCAGATCTAAAAAAAAAGGAACTGGGCCGAATCTAAAGGCTGGCCCAACGAACAGAGGGGCTAGAGGGACTTCTCACCCAGTGGGCCTGGCCCAGATCGGGAGGGAGGCTGCAGGAGGGGCGCTGGGCCCTGGCGACTCGAGAAAGAGGGCGCGGTCAACGCGCTAGCGAAGCAGGGGGTCGAGACGCTCGTCCTCCTCTGCATCTGCTTCGATACAGAGGACACCGGCGATGCAGGAGGCCGCAGCAGCGGGACTGGCGGCGGCTTGAGGGACTCCGATGAGGAGGGCGGCGACCTGGAGGCGCGTTCAACACGAGGCGAGGCGCTCGACCTGGAGATCAACGAAGGCTCGGCGCGTCCTGGAGAAGAAGCACAGGCGGCACAGGAGGAGTTCGGGCGCGACGCGAAGAACCAAGGGGCGGCCATGGCGGTGGAGCCTGGACGCGGCGGCGCTGCTGGTCTGGCGATGCTCTGACGAAGATGGAGGCGACGGGGTCGCGGAATTGACGAAGGGCGGCGGATTCGAGCGATGGCGTGGCGGAGCTCGGGCCCTGAGATGTTGGCAAGGCGGCCGTCCAAGCGGGAAGACGAGCACGGGGTTGAGCGCTGCAGCGGGGCGCTTGTCTGCTGCGCGGCTCGGGCATGAGGAGGGATCAGGCGATCGAGGGCGCAGGGGCCCGACCGGGTGGCCTGAAGGTCGAGGTCGCCGTCTCGGGCCTCCATGGCGGTTTCCTTTTATATATAGAAACAAGAGGGAGTTGAGCAGGGGCGCAGAGAAGAAAAGAAGGAGATTAAGGGCAGCGCGCGAGGTACTGGCCTGGGGGTTTCCGGCGGCGGCGTTGGTCGTCGGACGACGAGACGAGGAGGGGCCAGGGACGAGGCATGTCTCGGGTAGGAGAAGGAGGGGCGCTGCAGGATTTGAGCAGCTGTGGTGTGGTGGTTGGCTCGCTGGGGAAAACAAGGGGGAGTGGATGTATCTGGATCCCGAGGAAGATACGGTAGGTGGCGGCGGCCGGGAGGGATCGATGGGACATGTCCCTAGATTTTAGGGTTTGTCCAAAATGACTAAGGGTGGACTATATATACCTCACAGATTAGGTTAGGGCTACCTCGGTCCCTCTGATCGGAAACGGACGGTCGCGAATAAATAGCTACTAGGGAGTCCAATTAACAAAACGGAGATATTTTGCAGACGTTAGGGGATGATCCGGACCCAACGGTAACGACAAAGCGGGTCGGGTTCGAAGCAGTTTCGGACACGCACACGAGCGGTCAAGAGAGGTCAACGAGGACAAGGGTCTGACAAAATGACAACGGAGGCAAAGAGAGAAAGGGCAACTGCGAACGACTACGAGTTTTATGAAAATGTGCAAATGCAATGCGCATGATGCTATGAGATGAGATGCATGACATGAACAAAATGCAAAACAACATACAAAAAACCAACCACAAAGGAAAATAACATATCGCATCTCCGGAAAAGGCAAGAGTTGGAGTTACGAATAAGAAAAGTTACATCCGGGGCGTTACAACACTCCACCACTACGAGAGGATCTCGTCCCGAGATCTAGGATGGCACCGGAGGGAAAAAGAAAGAGGAAGATAAGAGGTAAAACTAAGTTGCTTCTTTGACAAACGAGTGAAACCAAAGAACCTTGAGAGGTCGCAAAGCTTGAAGAAAAAAAACACGACGGAGGTGAACAAAATCTAAAACACTCCGTTCAGCAAGAGGAACAAGGAACATGGAATACGGCGAGAAAGAAGAGTCTATGTGACAAGATAGACATTGAAACCACTCCGGTTAAAACAAGATAGAGAAGGAATAAGAATGAAAAAATTTGGGCAGCATCCGACTGAAAATAGAAGGAATTGAACATGAGCTTGACAAGATGAGAGGATACTTGACGAAAACAACAACACACTGCCTCCGGAACAAATGAAAGAGTGGAATCAAGAGAACAGAGAAGAGAACAACAACTTCTATCACAATTGAATTTGAAAGAGCCTCCTTAAAAAGAAGGATTGAACAGAATTGTTGGAAAACCAACAACGAAACGAATAAGCTTGTAGTGGGCTTATGGAAACATCTCAAAATGATGAGGTGACAACCGGCCACTAACGATAAATTAATTGGATTGATACGAACAAGGAGACGACAAAGCTATCTCGCCGGGAGGACAAATGAAGAACTTGGGTCATTTATAAGCACCATAAAAAGCAACAATCCTTAGGGAAAGCCTTAAGTGAAATATAACCCAAGATAACTACAATGAAGAGATTGATGGATTTAAAATATCTCATTCTTGACAACATGTGAGTCAAGAGACATGAACTCCAATTATCAAGAATGACATAATACCACCTCGAATGATACGGTTGAAAGTTTTGCACTTTCAAATGCAAGATAAAGAATACTTGAGCTCCTCTGAAAAGAATCTCGATGAACACTTCGAGAAGGAATTAAATCCTTTCTGAATCATCATGTAGAGCCTCCATGAAGAACTCCGGTAATAAAAGGATGATCAGATGAAATGAAGGATGAAAAGAATAAGGTTGAATCCTTGCAATGATTAGATGGAGCTTTGAGATGATATAACCGAGAAAACTTAGAACTCCGGAAAGAAACATGAAATCAAGAATTTGAAGAACCTCCGGAATAGGGAATAGAATTTACTCGAAGAAACAAGAACAAGAATTACATTATGCTTATCCTTCACCAATTTAAATTGATGACAAGCAACGGATTTGGCATACTACTTATTCTCATAGAAGGATTAAGAGAGATATAGCGCAACCTTGGGAAGGTCTTTCACGAACCACCAGTAGGATTTGGAAAGAACGAAAAAATCTATATGATAACGAAGGAAGAAGGATCTTGAACGAACCACCGTAAGAATTGAAAACAAACGAAGTAAGGGGATGAATCATCGGTAAGACTTAGAAAATGAACGGAGATACTTGAGAGAATTTAGATAAAAGTGAACGAATAGACCATGAGCTGATTAAAGAATACTTGAATGATGCACTGGTATCATTTGGAGAACGAGAGCTGAAAACTGGAATGAATAATTCTGAGATGATGGGCTCCGAAGAATCAAACTGAAAAGACTCCTGGAATGCTCCGGATGGGTGAAAATTATTCTCACAATCGAAAACAATTATGAGAGGATGGCAACAAGCTAGAACCATGAATCTTGAAGATAACGGGCCAAGATTTAAGAGAAACTCTTCTTCGGTCTTCAAATGTTGAGAATGATGACGAGAAACACCACCATGAATTGTTGAGATACTCCGGGATGAACATTGGAAAGGTTGAACCAATGATGAAAAAATGAAGGATCTTGGAGAAAGACATTTGACTGATGATAAATTATTCTTACATCAAACTTTGAAAAGAATTTTAGAAGCTCCGGGAAAATTAGAAGAGTCAGGTAAGATTCTGGGAAAAAGACCTGTGGGTTAGGGCCCACTCAAAAGAAACACCGTTGAAAAGATTGCTTGGAAGGGATATTGCACCGGTTGATTTAAATGGCTTGAATGAGATAGCATCCTCAAAAGAACTTGAGTGAATTGAGAATGGAAAACTTGAATCTTCTGAGATATCTTCATCACTCCGGAACAATGGAATAGCGAGAAGTGAATGATTAAGAAATACACCGGCATAAGAAAACATTAGAAACGAGGAAAAAAATATGATCGATAAAGCTTGAATTGGAACCACCGGAGAAGAAAAGAATGACGAATGATGAACTTGAAGCTCCGTTAGAATCTTCATGGGAAATCACCGGATAAGAACATTGAAGGAAAGAATGAAGAAACTTCCATCAATAAAAAGGATACTTGATTGAGAAATCTGAGTCCTTGATGAAAAAGGGTGGGAGGGCGGGAAAACAAAGGCAACTTGGAACGGATGAAGCAAACACCGTTGAGAAGAACTGATAATTGATCTTGCGAATGATGAAGTGATCGGATCCACTTGAAGAGGGACACACCGGTTGGAAAAGAATTGGCATGACACTCTTAGTTATCATGAAGGATTGGTATCCACATAGGGATATGAGAACACCGCTTGGAAAAGGTATGGAATCAACACTTGACATCGAAGCAACTCGAATACTACAAAACAAAACAAAAACAAAGGATTTGGCTCAGGAAATAGGCCGGAAACAAACCTATGATAGATCCCATATCGTATCATGTGTCTGTTGGAAAGATATCCTACGAGATACTTGAATTCCCACTTATAAACTCCCAAAACTTTCTGGTTATGCAATCAGGTGTTGGGGATACAGGGGACACAAAATATATCACCCAAACTAACAATACCTAGATCCAGCTGTATCCATCCTTCAACACATAACCAAGAAATCCTCAGAAATCATCTACCTCAACCTTCGAAAAGCATCCGTTATATGAGTCATGGCAATACTCCCGCACTCGCCTCAGTATTGGGCTATCAGGGTTATCTCACCAACAACTGTACAAAAGAGATTTTCGATGTCGGCGTACTAAACTCAGGTATTCCAGAACTGCAACGATAAAATTATGACGACAACACCTCGGAGCTCAACTCCCCGGGACACCTCCACTAAAACCCCTGCTGACGGGAGGCAACCAAGACAATGTTGTCATCATAAAACCATCGGAACGATTCTAAGATACCCGCGTGATCCTAAATTTTTTTTTAGTGAAATTTGAGAAGAGAAGAGTCAAAACTCTACGTCAGGATGGCTTACCAGAGCGATGAGGAGACTGGGAAGTAAAAGAATTCCTAAACTCTCCGATATATAATTCCTAAATGACTCAAAACATTTTTCTAGACACAACTCGGCCGCTAAAACGATCAATCAGTGGGGGCTCCTAAGGTCGGGGAAGGCTCTGATACCAACTTATCACGCCCTCGATGCGGCTATATCTCCCACGTGTCGAAGCACGACTTAGAGGCATAACCGCATTGAAAGCAATGTCGCAAGTGAGGTAATCTTCACACAACCCATGTAATACATAAGGGAAAAGATACATAGTTGGCTTACAATCGCCACTTCACACAATTACATGAATAAAATATTACATCATAAAGTTACAATCAAGGCCCGGCTACGGAGCCAAAATAAAAGAAGAAACCCCAAAAGCGACAAAGGTCCACGATCGACCCCAACTGGGCTCCACTACTGATCGACTAGAACGAAACAACACAATGAACAAAGGTCTTCATCGAGCTCCTCCTTGAGCTCGGGTGTGTCACCTGCACGGTCTCAGCGGCACTTGCAAACTTGTTTTGGAAGTATCTGGTGAGTCACGAGGACTCAGCAATCTCACACCCGCGAGATCAAGACTATTTAAGCTTATATGTAGGGTAAAAGGTATGAGGTGGAGCTGCAGCAAGCGACTAGCACATATGGTGGCTAACATACGCAAATGAGAGCGAGAAGAGAAGGCAAAGCACGGCCGAACAACTATGATCAATAAGTGATCCTGACTACTTACGTCAAGCATAACTCCAACAACCATGTTCACTTCCCGGACCCCGCCGAGAAGAGACCATCAAGGTTACACACGCGGTTGGTGTATTTTAGTTAAGATCAACTTTGGGTTTTCTACAACCGGACATTAACAAATTCCCATCTGCCACATAACCGCGGGCAAGGCTTTCGAAAGTTCAAAACCCTGCAGGGGTGTCCCAACTTAGCCCATGATAAGCTCTCGCGATCAACGAAGGATATTCCTTCTCCCCGGGAAGACCCGATCAGTCTTGGAATCCCGGCTACAAGACATTTCGACAGCAATAAAACAAGTCCAGCAAAACCGCCCGATGCGCCGACATCCTGATAGGAGCTGCACATATCTCGTTCTCAGGGCAACACCGGATGAGCAGTACGTACGGCAACCGACGATACCCCAAGTCGCCCCGGGGCGGCACCGCAAGTGGCTCTAGTTTGGACCAACACTTAGACAAGCATTGGCCCGGGGGGGGGGCTAAATAAAGATGACCCTCGGGTTGATCAGACCCAAGGGAAAGGGATAGGTGATAGGCAAATGGTAAAACCAAGGTTGGGCCTTGCTGGAAAAGTCTTATTCAAAGCGAACTGTCAAGGGTGTCCCATAAATCACCCGACCGCGTTAGGGACGCAAAATCCGGGAACATAACACCGATATGACGGAAACTAGGGCGGCAAGAGTGGAACAAAACACCAGGCATAAGGCCGAGCCTTCCACCCTTTACCAAGTATATAGATGCATTAATAATATAAGAGATATTGTGATATCCCAACAAGTAAACATGTTCCAACAAGGAACAGCATCTCCATGCTCCAACAAGGAACAAAGTTCATCTTCACCTGCAACTAACAATGCTATAAGAGGGGCTGAGCAAAGCGGTAACATAGCCAAACAACGGTTTCTAGGACAAGGTGTGTTAGAGGCTTGGTTTGACAATATGGGAGGCATGATAAGCAAGTGGTAGGTATCGCAGCATAGGCATAGCAAAAGAGCGAGCATCTAGCAAGCAAAGATAGAAGTGATTTCGAGGGTATGGTCATCTTGCCTGAGATCCCGCAAGGAAGAAGAACGAGTCCATGAAGAAGACAAACGGACGTAGTCGAACGGGTCCTCACAAACGCGATGATAACGGAATCAACCCGAAGAAGCAACACCGGAAAGAAGCACACAACATAGTAAACAACCAACACATGAATATGGCATGATGCACAACCAAGTATGATGCATGTCCGGTTTAAAGATGCATGGCATGGCAAAGTGCAACAA
Source organism: Aegilops umbellulata (assembly GCA_032464435.1). Taxonomy (NCBI): domain Eukaryota; kingdom Viridiplantae; phylum Streptophyta; class Magnoliopsida; order Poales; family Poaceae; genus Aegilops; species Aegilops umbellulata. The sequence goes on from CP136057.1 coordinate 552,643,002, forward strand.
ACAACACTACAAATTAAGTGGAGCTCAATATGCAACGAGTTGCATATTGACAAAACACCACAACACGATATTTAGTTCGATCTCGTTTATGTACCCAACAAGATTAAATGTTATTTAACAAGGCAGTGGGTGAAGCATATGAAAACTACCTATCTAGGCAAGTTTAAATGAGGCCGGAACAACAAACAATAATTCCGGAAACTCCTCATATGCATATTTTGAATTTGGTACTGTTCTGACTAAACCCATATTTTATTGTTGTTAAACATGCGAAGTGATGCCACCATGTGAATCTAGGCAAAATTCTACCCCATTTACATATAAAGTTTAATAGAAACCGAGCTACGGTTATTTAGTTATGAATTAAAGCATTTTAGCATGGCAATTGAGCAAATTTAATCAAACAGCATTTTAAACATTTTTAACATGGGTGAAAGTGGCATATTATGAAACTAGATGAAGAACTAAGCATTTTACATATATAAATTATTTTAATATGATGCACGGTTCATGAGTTATTATATGCATGAAGATGAGGGATTATTCTGTAAAACTGCCAGTCTCAGGAAAAATGACTAAAACGCAGATCTGAAAAAAAAGGAACTGGGCCGAATCTGAAGGCTGGCCCAACGAACAGAGGGGATAGAGGGACTTCTCACCCAGTGGGCCTGGCCCAGATCGGGAGAGAGGCTGCAGGAGGGGCGCTGGGCCCTGGCGACTCGAGAAAGAGGGCGCGGTCAACGCGCTAGCGAAGCAGGGGGTCGAGACGCTCGTCCTCCTCTGCATCTGCTTCGATACAGAGGACACCGGCGATGCAGGAGGCCGCAGCAGCGGGACTGGCGGCGGCTTGAGGGACTCTTGTGAGGAGGGCGGCGACCTGGAGGCGCGTTCAACGCGAGGCGAGGCGCTCGACCTGGAGATTCAACGAAGGCTCGGCGCGTCCTGGAGAAGAAGCACGGGCGGCACAGGAGGAGTTCGGGCGCGACGCGAAGAACCAAGGGGAGGCCATGGCGGTGGAGCCCGGACGCGGCGGCGCTGCTGGTCTGGCGATGCTCTGACGAAGATGGAGGCGACGGGGTCGCGGACTTGACGAAGGGCGGTGGATTCGAGCGATGGCGTGGCGGAGCTCGGGACCTGGGATGCTGGCGAGGCGGTCGTCCAAGCGGGAAGACGAGCGCGGGGTCGAGCACTGCAGCGGGGCGCTTGTCTGTTGCGCGGCTCGGGCGTGAGGAGGGATCAGGTGATCGAGGGCGCAGGGGCCCGACCGGGTGGCCTGAAGGTCGAGATCGCCGTCTCGGGCGTCCATGGCGGTTTCCTTTTACAGAGAGAAACAAGAGGGAGTTGAGCAGGGGCGCAAAGAAGAAAAGAAGGAGATTAAGGGCAGCGCGCGAGGTACTGGCCTGGGGGTTTCCGGCGGCGGCGTTGGTCGTCGGACGACAAGACGAGGAGGGGCCAGGGACGAGGCATGTCTCGGGTAGGAGAAGGAGGGGCGCTGCGGGATTTGAGCGGATGTCGTGTGGTGGTTGGCTCGCTGGGGAAAACAAGGGGGAGTGGATGGATCTGGATCCCGAGGAAGATACGGTAGGTGGCGGCGGCCGGGAGGGATCGATGGGACATGTCCCTAGATTTTAGGGTTTGTCCAAAATGACTAAGGGTGGACTATATATACCTCACAGATTAGGTTAGGGCTACCTCGGTCCCTCTGATCGAAAACGGACGGTCGCGAATAAATAGCTACTAGGGAGTCCAATTAACAAAACGGAGATATTTTGCAGACGTTAGGGGATGATCCGGACCCAACGGTAACGACAAAGCGGGTCGGGTTCGAAGCAGTTTCGGACACGCACACGAGCGGTCAAGAGAGGTCAACGAGGACAAGGGTCTGACAAAATGACAACGGAGGCAAAGAGAGAAAGGGCAACTTCGAACGGCTACGAGTTTTATGAAAATGTGCAAATGCAATGCGCATGATGCTATGACATGAGATGCATGACATGAACAAAATGCAAAACAAAATACAAAAAACCAACCACGAAGGAAAATAACATATCTCATCTCCGGAAAAGGCAAGAGTTGGAGTTACGAATAAGAAAAGTTACATCTGGGGCGTTATAGGCATCGCCGCCGGTTGAGATGGACGGTGAGGCAGCCAACAAGTGGAGGCGGCTCCAGCCAAAACTGCATCCGGCGAGCCTGGACTTCATCAGCAGCCTCCCCGACGACATGCTGCTCATCATCATCGGCCTCCTCCCCACCAAATCTGTCATGCGGACCGCCCTGCTCTCCCTGTGGTGGCACCCCCTCTAGCGTTGCGTCCCCCTCAACCTCACCGTCGACAGCTTCCTCTGCGACGGGGATTGCAAACGCATGGCCGCAGTCTCCAAGATCCTTTCATCACACCCTGGGCCAGCCAGACGCCTTGACATTCGCATGTTCAGTACCAACTACAAGGTCCAACCCAAGTTCGACGAGTGGTTCTTATCCCCCGCCCTAGATCAGCTCGAGGAGCTCAGCTTTGAAGCCGGATGATGTCGCTCTCTGCCGCCGTCCGCGCTCCGCCTCACGCCAACGTTGCACCGCACCAGCTTCAGCTCCTGCTATCTTCCCCAGATTAATGTCGTGCCCGCCCTTCTTCTCCCTCAACTCAAGCAGCTCGACCTCTTCGACATTGTCATCTCGAAGAAGGCTATGGAGCACCTGCTCCGCAGCTGTACTATGCTCGAGTACCTTCATCTTGAGTAGATCCACGGGTTCATTAGGCTCCACATCGCCTCGACGAATCTCCGATGGATTTATGTGTCTTGTTGGCCCCACAACAAGACATCAATTGGGAAGATATCACTCCAGTTGTTCCACGTTATGGTCATTTAGAATGCGCCTTTCCTTGAGAGATTGCTTGTATCGGATCTAGAAGGTCCAACAAAAATCAGGGTCATTAACGCACCGAAATTGACAGCATTGGTGTACTCATCTGCCAAATTCTCCGAACTCTTTATTGGATCCGTAATTGTTAAGGTACAGCACTCATCTTCTTCTCCGTCTTCTTCAAATTCACATTTTTAAATTTATTCTTGATGTATTTACGACCGTCTTCCAGAAAATGATTCCCACAAGCTTGACCCAGTCCATGCGCACAGTGAAGATCTTAGCACTAAAATCTATCGGCCCCAATCTAGATCAAGTTGTTGGATTCCTTACATGCTTTTCGTGCACGGAGAAGCTACTCATCAAGGTGAAACTTCTTTCCTATAAGTAAACGGTAATCACAAAGTAGCTCAATTTTTTTCATAATTTTCCCAAATTACGATGGCAAGTGTAGTGTTCAAAACTGCATCTACGCACTGCACCGAAAGAAATGTTTTTAGTATTTTTTTCTCACGTGATCACCTGCATCGTTTTTATGATGTACTACTATAGTAGCCTAGGCTAGTCATAGTGGAAAGTAACTTAGACTACTCCAGTAACTCTATGGTTACCCTAAGAGCAAGTACTACCTCCGTCCTGGTTTACTCTTCCAATTTTGTAGTATCAAAATTTGACCATAGATTTAACTGACAAAATGTTAATGCATGTCACTAAGGACTATATCGTTGGATTCATATTTGAACATAATTTCAAATGATGTAATTTTTAGTGACATGCATTGGCATTTTCTTAGGTATATCTATGGTCAAAATTTTATACTAAATACGAGGTAGTATGCCCTCCGTCCCAAAATTCTTGTCTTACATTTGTTTAGATACAGATGTATCTAACACTAAAATGTAACTAAATACATCCTTATTTAGACAAATTTAAGACAAGAATTTTGGGACGGAGGGAGTACAAAAGTGGGCTATGTAGGCCAAAACATGTGCCAAATTCACTTGTGATGCATTTGGCATCGATGTCCCTCCATTGCTCACCTGGTGTCCCAATCTGGATCACCTACTTTGCTCTGGTGCCAAATTAACTCACGCAATGAAAAAACTCTGCGTCGGGGAGAGAGAGGACTGAGGCAATAAAAAAACACTTGTTTGGGAGAGTGAGAGGCTGGTGTAGTTGGTTTGATTGATTTGTTTATACATGTGGGTCTGTGTGCACAACGATGCCAACTCTCTCACATCGCGAGAGTGGTGCCAAAATATTTTGATTTGACATCGATGCGTATTATGTGGCATACTTTTGCTAAATATGGCATCGGCCACATACTGGAAGGCAACAAATGACCAAGCTCTTCACGTGCTCCTAGTTAAATGGGAGGAAACAGAAAGAGAGAGAGAGAGAGAGAGAGAGAGAGAGAGAGAGAGAGAGAGAGAGAGAAAATATCACTAGCTAGCCAACCCTATCGTATGAGCGAATGACATTGGTACCTCTTGATGACACGACAATCTTATGCAGCCAGCTACTCTAATATGTTCTCTTCTTTTGCAGATAAAAAAGACCCGAAAGTGAAAAATGTGCTGCACTATAACAATCTCATCGAATGCCTTAATCTCCATCTTACAGAAATTGATTTGATCGACTACCGTGGCAGCACATCTGAGATTAAATTGGCAATGTTCTTTGTTCTAGAGGCAAGTGTGCTCAAGGTAATGAGGTTTGGCGTTCTCTGGCGCAACAATGAATGGCGTGCTGATCACCGTAAGCGTCTAAGCCTAAATGACAAAGTCTCCGCAGAAGCCGAATTTGTTTTTGAAACATCAAGTGGCCAAAGACTCGAAAACTTATTTGTCCATTAGTGACTTGTCAGGGCGGTGGATTTTAGTTTGTACGATAATGCTACATCCACCTAAAGTAACGAAAGTACTTACGTAAACTTCCTAGTAATTCCCTCTCTGTAGGTGCAGCATTACTCCTAAAATTTGTAATATCAGTTTGAAACTTGTAATATTGTCGTGTCCTATTCCCGCGTTTTCAAAATCCTGCGAATCAAACAGGTCCTGAGTTGGTGATGATGTTATGCCTCCCATCTTTCACCAATAGCCGTCGAATCTAGATCTGACGCATACAAACCAAGCTTCTCCATTTTTGCAAAAAGATGCCCGCACTTGTTCCCTATTTACAAACAACTCCTTGTCTCTCACAATCAGCCTCATCTCCTCCCCACCACATCTAGGAGTAGAAGGTCGTGGAAAAATCTGGCGCGATGGCCGCTGCCGGAGCCGTCCACCCCCAATCTTGGTGTTCCGTGCAACGCACGGGAAATTATGTCGAACAGGGCTAGTTGTAAGCAGGCTAGCTCTAGAGCCATGATGATAGTGACTGCAGAGGATGAGGCTGACTATGGTATGCTGAACACGATGCCTATACTCAGGTGTCATCTTCGGCGCAGGGTCTTGTCACTTCACTGTGAGGAGCAGCATGTAATAATTTGACCAACGGGTAGTACAATGCTAGTAATCCTACTACTACATTGGTAGTACTACTGCTAGTACTAGTAGCACCACCGTCTGGATTTAGGAGTACTACCACGTCCATCTGGATTTTAGTATTTGACTAGCAATATCTAGTAATGCATGTCACAAAAAATGTACTACTCCGTCTGTAAATAAATACATGGTGTTTTATTCCTATCGGCGAGAGAACTTAATGTTTTTTTGCTAACTAGAGTACTAATAGGATTACATGCAATGAACTAAACACTGCATGTCATGTTTGGTAGTCTCAAGTCATTGAAAGCATGAGCGTCCCACATATCTCATTGGTTGATATGTCACGAAATAAGAAACAAGGAGGGAGTTAATACACCGTGCCTAAGTATTTTGGGATTATTTGGTTTTCGTAAGGTGACTTATACAACATTTTTGTTTATGTTCATTAACATTTTATTAGTTAAATCAAAGTTCAAAACTTGGCACAAAATGCAAAGGGGACCAATAAACCAGTAAACATCAAACTTCTCTCGTTTGGCCCCAACTAGAGGTCCGGTGAGATGACTATACTGAACCGGCACGGAGGGGGACGCAACTTCATTGACTTACGCAACTGCCTTTGGGTGAATGACACGTGGGCCCAAGGGGTGGCTGGCCCACCTATCAACAGCCAAAGGCAGGTGTAGTAGAGAGCCGAGGAGTAGTACGGAATCCTACGCACCTACGCACGCTAACCAAGGGCAAGAGTAATTGAGGGAGTCCTGGATTAGGGGGTGTCCGGATGGCCGGACTATACCTTCAGCCGGACTCCTGGACTATGAAGATACAAGATTGAAGACTTCGTCCCGTGTCCGGATGGGACTTTCCTTGGCGTGGAAGGCAAGCTTGGCGATGCGGATATTTAGATCTCCTACCATTGTAACCGACTTTGTATAACCCTAACCCTCTTCGTGTCTATATAAACCGGAGGGTTTTAGTCCGTAGGACAATAATCCAACATACAACAATCATACCATAGGCTAGCTTCTAGGGTTTAGCCTCCTTGATCTCGTGGTAGATCTACTCTTGTACTACCCATATCATCAATATTAATCAAGCAGGACATAGGGTTTTACCTCCATCAAGAGGGCCCGAACCTGGGTAAAACATTGTGTCCCACGTCTCATGTTACCATCCGCCTAGACGCACAGTTCGGGACCCCCTACCCGAGATCCGCCGGTTTTGACACCGACATTGGTGCTTTCATTGAGAGTTCCTCTGTGTCGTCGCTTTTAGGCCCGATGGCTCCTTTGATCATCAACAACGATGCAGTCCAGGGTGAGACTTTTCTTCCCGGACAGATATTCGTCTTCGGCAGCTTCGCACCGCGGGCCAATTCGCTTGGCCATCTGAAGCAGATCGAAAGCTACTCCCCTGGCCATCAGGTCAGATTCGAAAGTTTAAACTACACGACTGACATCCGCGGGGAGGTGATCTTCGACGGATTCGAGCCACAGGCAAGTGCGCCGCACTGTCTCGATGGGCATAATCTAACTCTGCCGCCGAATAGTGTCCTGGAGGCCGCACGCGCATTGGTTCCGACCCTTAATTCGGAGCCTGTCGCACCGATCGAGGGTGAGTGGTTGGACACCACCTCGGGGGCTGCAATCTCAAAGGCGATCGAGCCGAACACCAGCCCCGCACTCTACATGGCCCGTGACTATGAGGAGCCGGATTCCTCTCCGGACTCCAAGCCCTCTGCGCACCTACCGATCGAATCCGATTGGGCGCCGATCATGGAGTTCACCGCCGCGGACATCTTTCAGCACTCACCCTTCGGCGACATCCTGAAGTCACTAAAGTCTCTCTTTATCAGGAGAGCCCTGGCCGGACAACGGTCAGCAAGGATGGGATACGGATCATGAAGAAATTCAAAACCCACCCACCACCCATTTGGTAGCCACCGTCGATAATTTAAACGACGTGCTCAACTTCGACTCCGAAGACATCGACGACATGGACGACGATGCAGGAGACGCAGATGAACCAATGCCTATAGGGCATTGGACAGCCACCTCATCTCATGATGTGTACATTGTGGATACCCCTAAAGGTAGCGACAACGAGGAACATGGGGATGGAACGAAGGATCGATCCCTTGAAAAACAATCAAAGCGTCGGCGTAAACGCCGACCCAAGCCCCGCCTCGATACAGACCCAGCCATAGAGCAGGATGAGCCGGTAGACGACGAGCATGCCTTAGAGCAACCGTCCGCACAGGCAGCCCGGATAAAGAAACCGAACATCCCTCCCCTGGCGAAAATGGCATCCCGGACGATCATACGCCGGATAAGCCCATGGAGAAGAAGAACCTCTACAAGAGGCTCGTTGCAACCGCACGCAGCCTGAAAAAGTAGAAGCGGAAGTTAAAAACTGCGGAAGACGCACTCAGGATCAGATGGAGTAAAGTAATCAATATCGCAGACAAATACGGCGACAACCGCCGCACTAAAAGCTATCCGAAGCGAAAGCTACTGCCTGAATTCGACAAAGAGGCCTTAGAGCCCTCGCACTCAAAAAGTAAGAAAGCCACACGGTCGGATAGACGACCCCATGGCCAGCATAAAGCGGCAAGCGGTGCCGCACTTAAGCCGGCACGCGACCCACTTACGGATTCGCATCATAAAGATGGCCCAGCCAGGTCCATTTACGGGCCAAGAAAGCAAGCTCTCGTAAGCAATGCAATAAAGCCATTATCAGAATCCAGCACACCCAACTACAGGGGCGCCGCACACCCCCTATGTTTCACCGATGAGGTCCTGGATTATGAATTTCCAGCGGGATTCAAACCCGTAAACATAGAGGCATATGATGGAACAACAGACCCTGGAGTCTGGATCGAGGATTACATCCTCCACATACATATGGCTAGAAGAGATGACCTCCACGCCATCAAATATTTACCCCTCAAGCTTAAAGGACCAGCCCGGCATTGGCTTAAAAGCCTTCCTGAAAACACAATTGGAGGTTGGGAAGAGCTCGAGGATGCTTTCCGAGCAAATTTTCAAGGGACCTATGTCCGCCCTCCGGATGTAGACGATCTCAGTCACATAACACAACCGCCCGGAGAGTCAGCCAGCTCGACAGTTCTGGAATAGATTTCTTACTAAGAAGAATCAGATAGTCGACTGTCCGGACGCCGAAGCCCTAGCAGCTTTCAGGCACAATGTCCGAGACGAATGGCTCGCCAGACACCTCGGACAAGAAAAGCCAAGAACAATGGCCGCATTAACAAGCCTCATGACCCGCTTTTGGACAGGAGAGGACAACTGGTTGGCAAGATGTAGCACCAGCGACCCAAGTACATCCGAAACCAGGGATGGAAACGGAAAACCGCGACGCAACAAGGATCGTCGCCGGACTAAGGAAAATAGTCCAAAGAGCACGGCAGTCAATGCCGGGTTCAAAAGCTCATGGCAGAATCAGAAAAAGCCGCCCCTCTAGGATAACAGAGACGATTTATCCAACCTAAACAAAATCTTGGACAGGATATGTTAAATACATAGTACTCCCGGAAAGCCTGCTAACCATACCCACAGAGATTGTTGGGTTTTCAAACAATCTGGCAGACTCAACACCGAACACAAGGGGCTCGACACACCAAGCGAGCACGAGGACAAACCCAAAACGGAGCACCAGGAAACAAAAGAATTCCCCACAAGAAGTAAAAACAGTAAACTTACTTCACATAACAAAACGTACGGCGCCCATAAAGGTACGCGCCACACGACCTATCCCAAAGGGGTCCCGCCACTGGTTGTCAAAACCAATCATCTTCAATCATCTGGATTATTCTAGAAGTATCAGGAACGCAGGCTGGACTGCCTTGGTACTCGATCCAATAATTGGCGGACTCCAGTTTTCAAATGTCCTCATGGACGGCGGCACTGGACTAAACCTGATATATCAGGACACAATCCGTCACATGGGGATAGACCCAACAAGAATTCGCCACAGCAAAACCTCCTTTCAAGGGGTAATGCCTGGTCCGGACACCCATTGCATGGGTTTTCTCCGGCTCGAAGTTATATTCGGCTCTACCGATAACTTCCACTGCGAAAAGCTGACTTTCCACATCATCCCATTCTCCAGTCGCTATCAAGAACTGCTGGGACGCGAAGCTTTCGCCCGCTTTAACGCAATACTGAATTATGCATCTCTCACGCTTAAGATGCCCGGTCCACGAGGCATCATCTCCTTGAAGGGGAAGCATTGAGTGCGCCTCCCCCGAGCGGAGGATTGTGCGGCCGCTTTAACAGCCCCATAATACAATGGCTTCACCAGCTAGAACATTCGAACAGGTCATTAAGACCACGGACACGGATAGACGAGCCCAGCCTAAAACTATCTTTGTTAATGGCTTAGTGGCCACATACCCCTGCCCTAGGGGCTCCGCACATATAAGAGACAATAAAGCTCAATTTTACATACTTTACTTTGTACTTTGTTTATTTAATATAACTTTTGTTCGGCACGCCCTTTTTTCAACTTAGTTCCTCTCTTTTACAGATGAACATCGTGTTGCGCCCGTCCAGGATACGGCACAACGGAGACACAGGCGCAGACGTGCAGTAGGGACCCGTTCCAAGGATTCTTTTCAGATTAAGACCCTGCGTAAACCTTTTTTACCGTCTCTTGTTGATACACATCCCCTGGTTCTATAACCAAGGAGGAGGCTGGCATCTTGGCATGTGGCCACGTCAGAAGTCCTGCACGTACCTGGACACTAGGGGCTTATACCTAAGAGCGTTACTTTGCCCGCTCTCATAAAGACCGAATACCTTAGGGAGGGTTCGGCGTCGCGAGTTTGGCCTTATATGCATCAGCTCCGAATCATGATTTTGGTCAAATGTTGGGTTGCCCGGCTCCTGTGTTCGGCCGCCTTACGTTTCGCTCTATCGGCTAAGGAGGCACCAGGAGAACTACTGCGATTGTGCCCCGGTTCGGCCAGGCGAGCACCTCAGTAGAGAAAGCCAAAAACCGACTGTCATGATACAGTGTGAGACTGGTCAACCACTCGATGACTCTCCGGAAACTATAGGATTCCTCCGCATTAACGAAGGGCCGTTTCCCGGCCAGGCACATACGCGCCCCGAATTCGGGCGAGCGCAGTCGCCACCAAGGGCTATCTAAAGAGTCCCACTGTCAAGCTCCTATGGCTAAGTGAAAGTGTTAAAGCACTATAGTCCGGTTGCCTAGCTCGCTGCGCCATCGCCTCCTTTGTAGGAGCAAGACGTTGGATTAAGTGTGAAAATGCGTCTTCTGTGAGCACCCCCGCACAATGTGCGTGGGGGCTGAAGCCAACGACTGCCATCTTTCAGATTATATATATATATATCTTCAAACAACCGCACGGGAGGTGTTCCAAATACTTGAAGGCACAAGTATAAAAGGCTACTACAATTCATCACAATACTGCTTTATAATTAAATATGCTATCAGAACATAGCATCCTTCGAGCACTGCGTCTCTATTACACGAGCGCCTTCAAGGACTTCCTGAAAATAGTGCTCGGAGGGTACTCGGGTTTTGTCCGAATCTCGGGACGCAACAATGGTGGTCTCCATCTCCTCCCAGTATGCTCTTGCCCGCCATCCGTGCGCCCTCTATGCATGCTGACCTCTTCATTGCATTGATACGTGGCACCGCATCAAGGAATTGCTGCACCAAACTGAAATAACTCTTCGGCTCCGATCTCCCCGGCCACAAATGACACATGACGCACTTCATGGAGAGTCCGGACAACCTATTCAGTTCGGCCCATTGAGCCAGACGATCGTCCACCGCCAGTGGACGCTCTGGATTGTGGAACTGCGACCAGAAAAGTTTTTCCACTTCGCGATCTTCTTGATCTCGAAAGTGTTCGGTTGCATTAGCAGCACTCGCTGCCAGATCCAGATAGGTGTCCTCCACACTCCACATCCGGTCCAACGGAGCAAACTTCGGATCGCAAAACTTCCTCCGCAGCATAAAGGGCTTTCCAGCCGCAATCTGTCCGGCCTGATGCAACTCCTCCTTCGCAGCTCTCATCGCAGAGCGAGCGTCCTTGGCATCAGCAACGGCCTTCTCTTAGTCCGTCTGCCTTGCCCGGTCTTCTTTCTCAAGAAGCTTGCAACAGTCAGCAGCGCTCTTTAACTTCACGGCCATCTCCTTCTTGCTTGGCAGTGAGCAGCCTTTTCGGCTCTCAGCTCTTCAAGGGCCTTCTCGGCAGCCGCATCCTTTTCTCTGGCTTGTTCCTTAGCTCGGGCAAGTTCCGCCCGAAGACTCTCCACAGCAGCTGCACCATATGCGTCAAGCACACACATTGTAAGATATTGGCATAAAGCTCCTCTTACCAGGTGCCGCCCAAGGAATTACATACCTTGAGCCTCATCAAGCCGCTTGTTGATGAGCGCGATGTCGGCATCTGCCACGTCAAGTTGCCGCTTTAGTTCGGCAAAATCATCAGTCTGGCTCGATTCCGGACACCTCGCCACCTACATTTAAAGGCAACATTTTAGACCTGGGATTATGATCCTCTGCACGCTGTCACTTCTGACAATGAACAGAGTCTCAGGGGCTACTATCTACACAGGGCGCATTTTATTTATGCGCAACTGACAAAACTGTACATTATCTAACGTACCTCAAAACCCGTCAGTAAGCTTCTGACGGCCTCGTGCAATCCGCTCTCCGCGGATGAAATCCTTTCAATCACCGTGCCCATCAATGCACGGTGCTCCTCTGAGATAGAAGCTCGTCCCAGGAGATTCTTTAGCTCCTACGGTCGAGCACCAGACGGTGGTGGACTTGTCCTATGGCCTCTTTCGAAGGCCGGACGCGGAGAACCTTGGGGGGCCTCATAGCTGTCTTTCGCCCCTGCCGGATTCGGAGAAACCCTCCGCGACGACACCTCAGGGTCGCCCGCCTCGCTAGGTGGTACGGCAAGGGGAGGCGTCCCTCTCTCCATCATCTTCAGAAGAAGGTCCCCCGAAGACGAGCTCTGCTGAGAAGGGATGAGGTCCGAACTGCAAGGTAAAATTTTGGTTAATCATTCTCAAGTTTAAAGCAAGGATCTTTTATAATATTTCTCTACTTACGGCTTGCTGGAGGGATGGCCCCCTTGAGGGCATAGTTCGGCCGAGGTATCCCCCGGCGTAGGACCCTCTGACGAGGATTTTCCCCCCCGCTTGGAGGCTATGGCCTCCGGGTTTTCAGAAGCAGTCCTTTTCTTCCCCGGAGGAGAGGAATTTTCGGTTCCTTCCCTCCGACCAGCCTCCTTCGAGGAGGCCGTAGCTGCCTTGTCCCCTCCCTCACTTTCCTTCAAAGGCACAATCTTCAACATCCTGACCAGGATGGAATCCGGCCTGGTCTCAGGGAGGGGAGCCGGACACCTTATCAGCTTTGCTTTCGCTATCCACTCCTGTTTAAGCGGACAACTCTTTTAGGGGCAAGTTTATGACGAATATGTGGATAACGAGTCCGGGCACAGGACTACTTACTTGAGTATCCGGGCGATTGCAGCTCAGGCATGTGTCCTCGGTCAAAACCGGACACGTTGCTTGTGATCCGAAGAACAATTTATACATCTCCGCGGGCGTTGTGCCCATAAAATGCTGCAGAGCTCGTGGTCCCTCCGGATTAAACTCCCACAGGCGAAGGGAGCGACGTTTGCCGGGCAGGGTTTGGCGGATCTGCATGACTTGTGTCACTTTGACCAGACTGAGGTCTCTTTCTAAGAGATCCTTGATGCGGCCCTACAACAAAGCACGTCCTGGGATGGTCCCCAGTCTAGGCCTTTATTGACCCACGACCCTAGCTGTTGTGGGGGGCCCGAGCGAAAGGCAGGCGGCGCCACCCATTTGGTGCCCCTCGGAGCGGTGATATAGAACCACTCCCGTTACCATAAGCCGAGCTCCTCTTGAAAAGAGCCCTCGGGCCATGGAGCATCAGCATTCTTACTTATAACAGCACCTCTGCACTCTGTGTGCCGTCCCTCGATCATCTTCGGCTCCACTTTAAAGGTCTTGAGCCATAATCCGAAGTGAGGGGTAACACGGAGGAACGCTTCACATACGACGATGAATGAGGAAATATGGAGGATGGACTCCGGAGCTAAGTCATGAAATTCCAGCCCATAATAGAACAACAGCCCCCTCACAAAGGGGTCCATTGGGAAGCCTAACCCCCGAAGGAAGTGAGACATGAATACCACGCTCTCACCGGGCTGGGGACTGGGAACCGCCTGCCCTTGAGCAGGCAGCCTATACGGAATTTCGCTGGTCAAGAACTTAGCCTCTCTCAACTTTAGCACGTCCTCCTCCGTGACGGAGGAGGGCATCCGTCGGCCTTGAAGGTCAAAACTGAACATTGTCGAAGGTCCGAAGCGCCTGGAATCTGGAGCCTAGGGTGTTGGAATTCGAGGAAACGGGCGAACTCGTTTGAGATTGGAAAAAAGGAGAAAGGCCTTGGTCTCTTTATAAGAGGTTGAATACCAAGAGCCCTCCCCGTGACCGTTTGGGACTCGCCTTTAATCGAGAAAACATGCTAAACGGGCACGATTGGGTTACCCACATCCGTATTGATGAGAATCCCGTAAATAAAGGGGACACGATCTCTGCTTTGACAAGACTTACCAAGGAAACCGCCTCGCAAAGCACGCTGAGGTGGGGAAGTATAAACGATTCGAATAAAGGCTTGGTCGTAGTGTGATGTCACACTACGGAATACGTCACCAGATTAGATTTGTGTTAATTTTATTCTCTCTATGGCAATATGTGGAAACTTATTTTGCAGAGCCGGACACTACTCTTAGTGTTTACAATCTTTTATGAAGAACTTGGAGGAGGAACCCGCCTTGCAATGTCGAAGACAATCTGCGCGCCGGACTCGTCGTCATTGAAGCCTGGTTCAGGGGCTACTGAGGGAGTCCTGGATTAGGGGGTGTCCGGATGGCCGGACTATACCTTCAGCCGGACTCCTGGACTATGAAGATACAAGATTGAATACTTTGTCCCGTGTCCGGATAGGACTTTCCTTGGCGTGGAAGGCAAGCTTGGCGATGCAGATATTTAGATCTCCTACCATTGGAACCGACTTTGTATAACCCTAACCCTCTCCGGTGTCTATATAAACTGGAAGGTTTTAGTCCGTAGGACAAGAATTGAACATACAACAATCATACCATAGGCTAGCTTCTAGGGTTTAGCCTCCTTGATCTCGTGGTAGATCTACTCTTGTACTACCCATATCATCAATATTAATCAAGCAGGACGTAGGGTTTTACCTCCATCAAGAGGGCCCGAACCTGGGTAAAACATTGTGTCCCATGTCTCCTGTTACCATCTGCCTAGACGCACAGTTCTGGACCCCCTACCCGAGATCCGCCGGTTTTGACACCGATAGTGATCACTCGAATCGCAAGATCAGTTGACTAGAAGCTATGCTAGACCCAAGGAGGTGATGAGCGCGAGCATCAGCCGGCTGTGCCAGATGGTCCACGACGCCGACCTGTGGCCCGGCACCGAGGAACGTCTCCAGGTTGTATTGCTTGAGGCCGCCAGGGCGAGGGGCCGCTTGGACGACAACTTCGTCTCCTTGTTCGACGAGGTCCTCGTCGGTTTCCTCGACAAGTTCACCGTTGTCAAGAAGCTTGCGGACGACTTTGACGTAAGCCTCCAGCCGACGCGCCCAGGCTCTGCGATGCTCGCCACCCTCAACGACCACTATGGTAACAACCTCTTCGACGCACTGGTGGCCCTGCGACTGCCCGCCGTCGCGCCGGAGAATGTCCACCTCGAGGTCGCGCTCGCTGCACAGCGCCTGGCGCAGCAAGACACCATCGACATAATCACCCACGTCTACGCGCAAATCGTCCACAAGGACTACTACATGCAAGAGGAGGACGATAGGACGCTGGCCTTCTTGGAGCGCAGGGCAACCTTGGACGGCACTGTTCAGAAGCACGTTGAGCTTGCCGCCAACGTCGCTGCTCCTCACACGTCAGTTGGTGACCCGGTGCACTAGGGCGTGAGGATGTCGTTGAACGTTGATGGATCCGTATGTATTTTTATCTTTCCGTCAAATCCATGTAGTAGTATATGTACTACAGTAATTATCTTACCTTTCACATCAACTTCATAATTTTCATACGTACTCCATGCATGAACGGCATCAGAACCAAACTTCTCATTACTCTAGGCAAAATCGTTATTTTCTATCTATCGGTCGCGCCATGGAGCAGAACCAAATTTTACAAGTTACGAGTTCAAAAGGAAAAGCCTGCCGTGTTCGCGTCGCACCCCCACAAGGTTGGTCCGGCACGCCGCTCAAGCGGGAATGTGTGCGGTGTTGCATTTTCACTTACAAGTGGAACCGCAGTTGAGCAAACCGACTATCGGCAAACCCCCACCCCGCCCACCGCGTGATGGCTGAGAAAACAGGAGGGAGAAGAGATGGCTATAGCACGGACTCCAAGAAAATTGGTGCCGTATGGGACTCGTGTGGGTCGCGTGTGTCGTACTACTAGACATGAATGCTAGTTATGGCCCATGCCACCCCACTATATCGAGCCTATATCAAGGTACGTAGAACAAATTTCCTGCAGTCCGTGCTCAGCCCTCCTCTATCTCTCTTCTCAGCCAGCCAGCAGACGCACGGAGCCCATCGTCTGTTTGCTCACATGCGGCCCCACATGAGTGTGAAAACGCAAGAGGACCCACTGAATCTGCACATCTTTCACCTCGATGTGCTGGTGATGAAAAACAAATCCAATAAAGATCTTCGGTGGCCGCTTTTGGAATTACTTAAGAGTAGTAAGATTCTATTTACAGTTTAACCCAAGATGCACATCTCGTGGCTTCAACTACCACTCTATTTTGTTTCATGACACGACCTGGATGCTGGATGTCCCACGTGTCGGCAAAAGGAGGAAGAACCCGACCAAATCTTCGGTTCTGCTCTCGGATGACTAGTTGTGCTAACTTAAAAAATTTATTGTGTACTCCCTCTGTTCCAAAATACTTGACTTCCATTTGTCCAAAAATGGATGTACCTATATACTAAGACATGTCTAGATACATATATATTTTGATAAATAGAAGGCAGGTATTGTGCAATGGAGGGAGTAGAATGGATGCAAGTTTTTGTATTGGGAAGAAGAGTAAATCCATATATTGATAGAGCGCAATTTAGTAGATGTTCTATCACTTTTAGCTAGTAGCACAGATGCTAGAGATGAGATTAGTGCACTTGTTGATACTCCTACTAGAATAGAGGCTAGACATGAGACTAGATGCGAGGAAGCAATGTCTACTTCTTTACACTCGAAGAAGAAAGAAGCACGCAAGATCGAGCCTCCGCAGATCAACAATGAATCCATCGAGAAGGCACTAATCCAACTTACACGAGTAGTAAAATGTATTCTTGTGGTTCTTGTTTTCTTTGGTCTTGCTTTTCTAGTCAAAATTATCGCTGGAGTTCATGCAAAACGGAGGTCCGTTTGGGGTCGTGCATTGGAGTTGGCCTTACAAGTGGGACCGCAGTTAAGGAAACCGACTATCGGCAAACCCCCACCTCGCCCACCGCGCGATGGCTGAAGTTAGAGAAACGACGAGGTTGAAGAGATTGCTCTAGCACGAACTCCAAGAAATAATAAGGTGTCAGATGGATGTCTTCGTGGTGGCGTGTGCCGTACTCCTGGACGTGAATGCTTGTTCTGGCCCATGCCACCCTACTACTCCTACTACTTACTCCTACTATATAGTACTAGTATAGAGGATTCGAGATGTTGGCTACGTACAACGAACACAATAACATATGGCTATAGTAAAAACACCCGCTCGACGCGCGAAGCATGTGAAGCTAGTACAAATAGTGTACTACTATTTTTGATTTGCCTCATCCGATAACCTGTTGCAATGCACGTACAATTATGTATTCAGAAAATATTTTTTTGCCTCGTCGCACCACTCACTCAGAGAAGCGACTCGAAAGCCATTCATAAATTTAGTAAGTTTATCACAGGCATATCATTTTATTATATACAACAGGTCATCAACCCACATCGACAACGAGGATAAATTATAAATACTATAGTTTTCACCACACAACAAATAATAAGCAATGAAATGAACTTCAACTCAACCATTCCGCGGCGTTGGAAATGCTTGCTTTGAACGACAAGTGATTCTCTGGGATGTGCCATCCATTGTCGATCTGGAGACCAACGCAGGACTGATCATCCAGGCTAAAGCAGCCTACTATATCAGTACCAGGGTATGGAACCACCCAAATGTCCGAGGTATAAACACGGTTGCTTCTCATAAATGTCTCAACAGCAGTTGGATCTCCTTTCACCATCATCGGATAGTTTTGTCCAAGGAAGAGCGAGGTTTCTCCAAGACTATCAATTCTGTGCGAGGGAGAAGGAGTTGGCGCTAGCACACTAGTATCCATCCCGAATACCATGCAACGGGTGTTGGAATAGGTACGGAGAGTGCGACCATGGGAGACACCTGCTTCCTTAGCAGTAACATCATCAGTGGCCTGTATACACACAAGAAGAGGTGATCCATCGGAATTAGTTGCCAGGCGCCACAGAGTATACGGGCTGCTCGTGATCATCACCATCGGCATCTCCCCCTTGGTTATAAAAATTTTCAAGTATAGGTGGTGGGATGTTCACAGGACCTTGGAAACACAAGAAGAAGGTTAATTAGTAAAGGGAAACCTGCTAACCCGCATGCATGTGGATGAAACAATTATAATTACGGTGGAAGACAAAACGTACCAAAACTACGAGGATCCCATGCAAAAACAGTGCCACGAGTGGTGGCAGCAAACACAAGGTCCTTGTATTGAATTGCATCACAGTACTCATCCGTGTACAGAAACTGATTTTTGAGCAATATCCATCGAGTCAAACCATCAATGACGGCAACAAGCTTGTCGAAGATAGCAACAACTTCATAGTTGTCGTAATTCCAAGAGCGGTTGGGAACTCGACAAATTGCTATCTTCCATAGAAGACAGTCACCATGATCGTATTTGAACGTGTGTACATTACCGGTGTGCTCAACCTCTGGGCGGTGTGCTGAGATTTTTGGAAGTGGAACCCGGTCACGAGTGTACACATTCACAAGTTCCCACTCGCAGTTGGACCCAATGTAAACAACCCAATCTCCATTTGCACCCCCAAACCTTGCCCTCAAGCGATGGCATCTTAACATCATACGTATCATTATCAAGCGGCATCAACTTGCACAGGGCGAGGCCTCCGTCATGCCGGCGCCAGTCATCAGGGTCACGACAAAGAAGATAGGGGAGATCAAACCGCTCCTTGACTCTTGGGTTCCTTGCAATGATGTTATTAGTTGAGTCAAGAATGGGCTTGAACGAACCTGCCATTCTAGCCGAGGTGATGACGTCGCACCGATCAATGAGTTCCTCCACCACGTCATCTTTCAGATCGGGGCAAGAATAACGGGGTCATTTCCAGCCTGTTCCCTCCATGGAGAAGACGATCGAACAATGGCAGAAGAAAGGGTGAAGGGCTGAAGGAAAATGGAGGAGGGAGAGGAAGAGTGTGCGACAGCAGTTCTAAATCGAGAGGGAAAGGCGAAGAGTCGGTGGACTGTTGCGAGTTTGCCACGGTTCACGAAGAGGCGCCCGAGCCTACACGTCCGTTCAGAAATACTCCTACTACTCGCCATCGTCTCACTGATATGTTGGAACGGGACCACATGTCAATGAAACATGGTGTGTAATTTCTCGTGCAAAATGCGATCTGGCCGCGTTGGCCCAAGGTGCCGCATTAGTTATTGACCTTTATTTTTTTAATGGCGTGCCGATCAGTTTTGAAGCACGACTAACTGAAACTGTACGCAGAGAAAATATAAACTACTCTACCACTACTCCACCTCCGGTACTAGTAGTATAAAAAAGATATATAGGCTGGAGCTTCAACGCTTTCTTGCTAAGGGCTGCCCACTTGCTTCTCACACTACCACCCTCTCTCCAGATCTAAAAAAGACGGCCCCTCTCTCCCTCCTCACCAGTGGTTAGAGATCCGCCGGGGAAGAAAAGGACGTGCAGCGTTGACGCACTTGTCGTCGGCGAGCGAGGTCACACACTGACGGCAAGGCCGTCCTCTCAGACCTAGCGCCCATGCGGGATGGCCTCCGTCCCCAAGCTCGCTGCCGTAGTGTGTGCGGAGGACGACGACCACGAGCGAAGCCACTTCCCGCCGACCCTCAGGTATGCTACCTCTTTTCGAACCATAACCTTGTTCTATTGCCCCATCTGCCACATCGTTGCATGTCGATCTTTTTCCACTCCACCATCTTCCCAATTTGCTATCCTTTGCTCAGCTGGCCACGCAGATGAAAACCATAATTTGCACTATTAAAGGAACCCTACTTCATGCAGACTAATCCATGTCTGGGTTGAATAAGGAAAGGAAGGGAGACTGTACTGTCTAAGAGAGTAGGCATCAAACCCGCATCTAGGTTGATAAGGGGAAAATCAGTAGCTAAGGAACGAGTCTCGTGTCTCTTGGTTGAAGAAGGGTAAAAAGGCATGACAACGCAATAGAGAATGACCAGGCCGATCAGTTTGTTGTCCTCGCATAGGAAAAAGGTGGCTAAAGAGAAAAAAAAATGGGACGTCATCCACATATGCTGCCTGGATATTTGTTGCTCTGGGCAACCATATCTCCCTCACCACTCTGCGTTCGTGGAGGTACATCATACTGGTGCGCCCACTGTCCGAATGGGCCTCCCATGCTCTTATTGCCACTTTTTTTGCGGTTAGTATAACGCCAGCAGTTAAGTCAAGCAATGCTATTCCTAAAGTGATGCCACATTTAACTAATGCCACTCTTAGTCTAATGCCACCCATAAATTTAAGCAATGCCATTTAATGTCACTGGATTATTTTAGGGTTAGCTGTTGATTGTGAATGTATTAAAGATTTTTCAGCTAAGGCATTCTAATGTTGTTGCACAGCCAGTATACCAACGATGAAACTTGTTACTACCTTCAGATTTTTGCATTTTTAATGCTTATAGATTACATACCTCACTTTCATGAGATAAGTTAATTTTTTCATACAGTGTCACCAAAATGCCAAGGCGCTGATGTCATTTTATTTTGGTTAAACTGCACAGACAATTATGAAGACATGAGGAAAGGTCAAGAGCGGGCACCTCCTCCTCTGGCTGTTCTCTTGATTCATTCCATCAAGTTTTTATGTTTGATCGATTATCAAGATTGGGATAGAAATTTTTAAGGTCCCCCGAGTTCGAAATGATATTTACCTTGGAGTTACATGGTTTGCAATTTTTTTATACTGTCATTAGTTAATAATGGTAGTTACCTTCAGACTTTTGTATTTGGTTTAATTCTCATGCACAGCTAGTGTACCAATGTTGAAACTTGTTACCTTTGCATTTTGTATTGTTAATTCTTATAGAAACCTTCCAGTGCTAGAGTTTATTGAAATCTGTTCAGTAAAACCATTGTACTGTACCCTGTAATAAACTAACTACTCTACTGTGTCACTAGCCACTGGATTAGTGTATATTTGTAGTATTCGAATGGTATTGCATTAGCGTATGGACATAAATAATGTGTGGCAAGCTTTACCAGATATGTGCTCAAGAAAACTACTACCTATTTTTCTAAATACTAGACGTTTGGGTACTTCAAATTGAACTGCGAAAACGTCTTATATTAAGGAACAAAGGGTGTAGGGTTCACTCAAATTATCCCGGTAAAGCTATTCACACCTTTGTTAAAATTAATGTTCATTATGTTATCGGAGGAGGTCTGTATGTTTGTCTCTAATGCCTGTCGACTACATACCTGACATCATGATGTAATGTTAAGTCATTTCCTTTTGTACAATGTCACTGAATTGTCAAGGAGATGATGGCATTTTATTTTATTAGAACTGCACAAAATTTGCTTAAAAGAAGTGGAAAGGTCAGGAATGGCTCACTTTTCCAGAAAAAACTATGTATGCCTTCCTGACATCAGCCGTTGTTGCTTTATTTATTCCTTCAAACATGTGGTTAGAAACAGTCTTGCTACCTTTTCCCATTAAGAAATTGGAATGCTTATATTTGTGAGTCTATGCTTCAACTAGTGCCACTTTTAGAGTAATCACACTTTCAATATCTATGCAAACAGGGATGCTCGATTTTAGTGGAACTGCACAAAAAGTCCAACTGGTTCAACATTAGGAGCATGTCTTTTTCCAAACCTTTATATCCAATTGGTGGCACTATGAGCTGTTCATTACGAAGGTACATGGTTTGCTACTATCTTGCTACTCTTTTTGTACTGTCACTAGATAGTAATACTAGTGGTTTGCATGTGAATTTATTGGCAGGGTGAACCTACATTGGAGGTGTAGGACAGGATACAATGATTTGATGCTCAATTTCGGTTGTATCGATTTCACCTCTCCCATCACTGCGAACATGGATATCCTTGGTTTGATGAAGAATAGGCGCTATATTTCTGCTCTGAACCACCAAATCAATTTAGTGTGAAATTGTCCAGGGCAAAACTTAACTGTATCAGATTGTCTAGTGCAGAACATGACAGATGCTAAGCAGAAGAGACATGTTTAAACCGAAAATACAAGGTGTGGTATATGTTTACTAGCTGCTTGATATTTGTGCAGACAGAGATGTCTGCCCGTTGCTATTTGGCAAACAAACAAAGTGCCCGCTATTTTGGTTGAACTACACAAGAGAATAGTATAGTCACTGCATGCAGTGCCATTTGAAAATAGACACAGAAAGATTGGATAGTCACTTCATGGACTGCAGAAAAGTAGTATTGTACTATTTATTGGCCAACACTAGGTGCTTCATTGCTTTGGTCTGATTATACAATGGGCATCATTTTGCCTAGGTTAAAGTTTGTATTCCTAAAATAGTCTCATGGTGTGATCGAGAGAAGACCAAATCATATTGCAGTGGATGTTCCTCCATCATCTGTGGTTCATTCTCATGGTTCCAGCTATTGGTGAAACCACTTACGTTTGCAAGAGGAATTGTAGACTTCACAAACAAATTTGTCTTTCAGTCTGTACTGAATGTTGGCCAAGAGAAGCATCCATGTTAGTAGGAATAACATATGTTTTTTCCAGATCTTTGCTTTTGGAGCTACATATTTGTATATGGTCTGTGAATCATTGAGATGCATTAACAGTTACTTATTTCTGTTCGCTCAGTGTTTACAAGTTACTGATCGATCACTAGCTAGCCTACAAATGCGCTCCTGGCAGTTTTTTTTGCGACGCAAGATGCGAAGTGGCAGTTTTTTGAATAAAAATGCCTACCTCTAAAGAAACTGACAAGCTACACTATCGATCCTACATGGATAAAAATTCCTACATCTGAAGAAACTGACAAGCTACACTATCGATCCTACACGGATAAATAGCGGATCACGCATGTACTACCTCCTTTCAGGATTACAGGGCTCAATTCAAGAAACGACCTATTCGATCCTACCCGAATAAATAGCGGATCACGCACGTACTAGTACCTCCTTTTCGGTTTGCAGGGCTTAATTCAAACCAATCACCAACCAAGGTACTCCCTCCGTCCGGGTTTATTAGTCCCGTGAGCAAAGCAGCAAGACCAAGGCATGGCAATAATTAACGGCATGCAGAAGTTTAAGCCCAATTAATTCCAGTGATTTAAGTGGCTGCATGCATGCCCTTGGTTGTGACTCGTTGCATGCTGCTTCTCATACTACCTGCGAGCGATTTTGAGTGCCTGCATGCAGCCGGCCATAATTAAGGCAGCTAACTGATGCGAAAAAGATACGCTTTAAATCCATGGAATCATTATTGACAAGGAGGGAGATGATTCGAGTGCACTCGTTTGACCGCCATGCCGGCGTGCGACCCAGACGGGACGGGACGGCACAGTCATAATTTCAGTTTCTCTAATTTTCCATGGCAAGCTGGCACGCTAAGCCATTATGCATTGAATTCCGATGACCGTCGCGCTACCTTCCACCTATAAATATTGTTTCCCGGCCTTCTCCGGTGCCACCGTGACCCAACTCGCCATATCCTCATAAGCCCCCACCGGCCCGACGTCGCTCGCCACGTCCGCCATGCCCTCGCCCGTCCGTGGTAGGCGATGCCAGAGGCGGTCACCGCCGGAACTAGTGTTCGGGTTTTCACCGGAAGGCAGATGGAGGGAGGAGGCCTTCTATCTGTCTTTAGATCGCAATGCGGAGATCATGGAGTTGTTGGAGCGCGACCGCATGGCGGAGGAGCAAGAGTTGTTGGAGCGAGACCGCCTGGTGGAGGAGCAGCGTATCGCCAATTTGCGCCGCCAACGGGACATGGAGCAACAGCGCACCGATGCTCTAAGTCGCGAGCAGAGTGCCCGCAACTGGGCAGACTACGTGGAGGCCGACGCCCTGCAAATAGCCCTGGAGGCTTCCAGGCACGCACGCGTTCGTGACGCCAATTTTTACTACCATCTCGTCAGGTGGGTTTCCCGCTTGGAAGCCGAAGCTTCGGTGGACCACGCCGGCATGGAAAAGGCCAACGCGCGCGAGCAACGCGCCCTATCACACCTCTGGCAAGTCTGAGGTGAGGCAGAGGACGCCGGTGCTGGCGTTTAGCACGGACAGCAGATGGCGGCCGGCATCGTCTAGTTAGCTAAGAGTAAGTTAGTACTTGTACGCAACTAGAGTGTTAGTGGGAGTAGATAGTTAACTTGGCTATGATGGTTGTCAACATGGAAGTTCAGTACTCTATATGTGGATCAGACCTGTTACTTTGCTCTGAATGTTGAACTTTCCGTTTGAACGTATGGAATGGGCTGTTATTTTTTTAAATGGGTTGTATTTGTCCTCCACGGGTTTAGAGGTTGACTTGTGGGATTAGCAAGTTGACGCATACACAATCAGGAGATGATTTTACGTGGAGAAGATGACAACAGGGACCCGCCAAGGTCATGGCAGTATGGAAGCAAGTGCCTCCTTTTGCAAGCCAATAAAAAAAGGCTCCTCCTAGTGGATTTCTGACATCTGGGTCCCATGCCATTGTCAACGTAGTCAATAAACGAGAGAATGCACAACGAGCGGCTGACACCAGGGACCCAGCAGCTCGCCTAGTTATTTTTGTTTTGGGTTAATTAGATAAATGCCACTCCAAATCTGGTGTATCCGAGAAATGCCACTGCAATTCCCAAACTTTGAAAATTGCCATTTCATGCCATTTCTAGTGGCATTTTTCGAAGTCTGGAGTGGCGTTATTTCAAAGTTTGCAAACCGCAGTGGCGTTTTTCAAAGTTTGCAAAAATTGCAGTGGTATTTTTCAAAGTTTGGAAATTGCAGTGGCATTTTTATGAATTGCCATAATTGGAGTGACATTTATCTAATTTGTTTTTGAGACGGAAGCAGGGTGTCAACTGGGCTGTGCGGGACACTCTGGCCTATCTAGACAGCCTTTTCTTTTATGTTTACCACAGACTAGCCCAGTAGTTTTTTTTCTTTCTGAAAATGGCTAGCCTAGTTTTTTTGTGATTTGTTAAGTAAGTCGCTTTATCAAGCCTGTTGGGCTGCAAATCTTTCCAGACGGGGAGAGCTTCATTCGGCTGGCCGAGAAACTGGCCTATCGGTAATGAGAAAGGGGTTGTACATTTTTAAAACACATGAAACCGGCAATTATTTTCAAATATCTTTTTTTCATTTCCAGATTTTAAATTGCATTGATTTTTATGCGTGGACAATTTATTGGATTTTATATTGATATACATTTATTTTTAAAATCAGTCTGAATGTGACTCGAAATTTCGGGGTTAAAACCAGTTCAGACCGCACCAACATATGCAAAAGTTCATATAATTTTTTAACCGTGGCCACAATATGGGCTATAATGCTAACAAAAAGAATATGAGCTCCAAAAAAACCCGTAAGAATTAGCAAATGGGCTGTAAATTATTTGAAATAATGGCAGATGGGTTGTATGCTGTTTTCCACAGATTTGGGGCTTTTCCACAGATGGCCTGTATACTGTTGGATGTCCATCCAACGACCGTCAGGCTTCTTCAATCTATGCTCTTCCTGCTCTAGCCGCTCAAGCAAGTGCCGGCGGGACTGCCTGCTCCCTCCTCCCGGCAGCCGGCTGTGCTGCCGCGCAGGCCTCACCGCCCCAGCGTACTCCCATCGCTGGCCTAGCCATCCCTTTACTCACCCACACCTGCTGTTATTCTCCGACGACGGTAGACGAACCAGTAAACCCTCGTACAGCCGTAATCCCCTGCGCGCGGGAAACAAAAACAATGGCCGAGTCTTCCCTGCCTCCGTGCCGTTCCCTTCCTAGGCCTCACTATCGTCCAGCGCCCTGGTGCTCTCGGCGTGGCGTGTTCAGCGTGGTCAACGACCGACATGCATCTGAAGTGGACTGTACGTGGAGAGGCTGACAACTGGGTCCACGGCCGCACGCAAGGAAACACCTCCTTATTACGCGCAAAATAAAGATTCCTCCACCTGACATCTGGGACCCACCGAAAGGGCCTCTGTATTTCGCGAAAAAAAACGTTACCGCCACTGACAGCTCGGACCCACCAGCTATATCTTCGCACGCAAGGAAGTGCCTCCTTATTACGCACAGAAAAAAAGAATACTCCCCCTGCTAGCTGGGACCCAGTATAGTGGGCCTACTAAGTTGACGGGGACGAAGGGCTTTGTCAACTTAGTCAATATGCACGATTCTAGCTCGACTGATCGTATGATGTCCATCCAACGGCCGTAGTGCTTCTTCAACCTCTGGTATTCTTGCTCTAGCCGCCCAAAGCAGCACCGGTCGTGTCGCCTGCTCCTGCCTCCCGTGTCCGGCTGTGCTGCCGCGGAGGCCTCACCGCCCCCATACTACTCCCACCGCTAGCCAGGCCATCCCTCCACTCCACTCACCCACACCCCTATTATTCTGCGGTGACGGCATCGCAGACGAACCAGTGAACCCTCGTACTCCTCTCCGCGTGGGCATCCACTGCCGCGTCTTCCCCGGCTCCGCGTCGTCCCCTTCCTAGGCCTCGCCGCCGTCCACCGCCGTGGTTCTCTCGACGTGGCGTGGTCAATGTGGTCAACGACTGAATTTCATCGGAAGAATACTATACGTGGAGAGGCTGACAGCTGGGTCCACGGCAGCCGCAAGAAAGTGCCTCCTTATTACGAAGAAAATAATTATTCCTCCACCTGACAGCAGGGACCCATCGGACGCCCACCAGTATATCGCGAAAAAACGTTTGCCCCTGACTGCTGGGACCCACTCGACGGGCCACTGTATTTCGTGAAAAACATTCCCCCTGCTGTCAGCTCGGACCCACCGGAAGTGCCTCCTTATTACGCACAAAAAAATGAATACCCCCTGCTAGCTGGGACCCACCTTGGTGGGAGGCTGACTTGTGGGCCTACTAAGTTGACGGGGACGGAGGGATTTGTCAACTTAGTCAATCTGCACGATTCTAGCTCCAGTGACCGTACGATGTCCATCCAACGATCGTAGTGCTTCTTCAACCTCTGGTCTTCTTGCTCCAGCCGCCCAAACTAGCGCCGGTCGTGCCTCATGCTCCTGCCTCCCGTGGCCGGCTGCGATTTGGCGGAGGCCTCACCACCCCCTACTACTCCCACCGCTGGCCAAGCCATCCCTCTACTCACCCACACCCCCTGTTATTCTGCGGCAACGGCAGCCTCACACCGCAGCGAACCAGTGAACCCTCGTACTCCTCTACGCGTGGGCATCCACTGCCGCGTCTTCCCCGGCTCCACGTCGTCCCCTTCCTAGGTCTCGCCGTCGTCCACCGCCCATGTGCTCTCGGCACGGCGTTGTCAACGTGGTCAAGGAACGGCTTCCATCAGACATCGACTATACGTGGAGAGGCTGACAGCTGGGTCCACGGCCACAGCAAGGAAGTGCCTCCTTATTACGTGCAAAATAATTATTCCTCCACCTGACAACGGGGACCGACCGGACTGGCCACCGTATTTTGCGAAATTTTTTTTTGCCCCTGACTGCTGGGACCCACCAGCTACATCTTCCCACGCAAGGAAGTGCGTCCGGGCAAAAAAAAACGATTCGCCCCCTGACTGCTGGGACCCACCAGCTACATCTTCGCAGGCAAGGAAGTGCCTGACAGTCGGGACCCACCTGGTTGAAGCGTACCTAGCGTTGTCATTCTGGTCGCGAACATGTACATACATACTGGTCGATGTAGAGCCGCGCACGTGTCGTAGTAGAGGCGCATACGTGTCGTAGTAGAGGCGCGCACGTAGCATGTACACGTACGTACAGCGGCTAGGGTGCAAGAAAGAAAATATGGCCACGTATGTGTACATACGGGCGGGGTCTCGAACACCTACTCGCGCATACGTACGGCGAGGGCTCTTGTACATGGCTGGGTCGGAATGGAGAAACAGCATCATCGTCGTGTTCATGGGGAGGCAACGGAATGCATCGTGTTCATGGGAAGGTAATGGAATGTGTCGTGTTCATCGGGAGGCAACGGAACGCATGGGAGCCAACCGGCTGGGTCGGAACGGAATGCGTGGTCGTGTTCATCGGGAGGGCTTTGTCGGTGTACTAGAGTAGGGGTACCCTAGTATCCCGAACTTGTGCACGGGCAGTCGCAGCACCCTGCGGCAAGGCTTGCCGGGCGACCGCCAAGGCCCTCTGTGACTCCTCTTGAGCCATTCAAGAACAAAGTATTTAAGCCAAGGAGACAAGTCCCGGGCAAGAGGAGCTTGACGGGAAGGCCGCTCAAGGCACAAGACCCCGGCAAGAGGAGCTTGCCGGGAAGGCCAACCAGGGCATCTCAAGGAACTTGCCGCGACGCGCCACGCGTCCCGACAGGGTTCGATGAGCGACAAGCTTCTGGACGCGACAAGACAACGGCCGCGGCAAGGCGCTTGCCGCGGCAAGCCACCACTCTGTATCTGCGCTCCAGCACACCCACCTACGTGTCGCTCTGAGACCCTTCCAGGCGTACGTGGTGGGTGGCTGTGCAGCCAGGGGTACACTGTGGCATGCGGCGCTGACAAGATCGCCATCGTGGCGAGCAGCGGCGCCCCTGACGGTCCCTTTTCTGCACCGTCTGGGCGACATAGATAGGCATTTAATGCCTTTGTCCCCTGCCGTCAGGGTTAGGTATGATACACTGTGCAGGTAGCTGTACCAACCGCAGCACCTTTTCCATTTTTGCCCTTGCCTACGTTGCCACCTGTCGGTGACCCCTTTAGCATATAAAAGGAGGCCCATGTGCAACGTAGAGGGGGGAGGACGAACAGTAGAACACCCACGCTCGGTCTCGTTAGCTGCTGGTGTGTACTGTAGCACTCAGCGCTCCCGAGCAAGAACTCAATACAATCCACAAAGCAGCAGTAGGAGTATTATCTCTCCGGAGAGCTCCGAAGCTGGGTAAAACCCCTCGTGTGCCTTGCCTCGATCCGCTCTTCGCGCGACCTCCGCCCCGTGCGGAACCGAGAAGGGGCTCCATCCCCATAGGTGCTCGCGGAGTCAGAATCCCCGACATCTTTGGCGCGCCGGGTAGGGGGCGTCGAGGTGGTGTGAACCTGATCCGGCGTTCACACGAGCTAGATCTTCATCGACTTCATCGACATGCCGCCGAAGAAGAAGGCTTCAGAAGCGGCTGCTCCGTCCGCGTCGAACCCACCGCCGCCGGAGCAAACGGCTGGTGGGGAAGACGCCGGCGGAAGAACGGGCGTCGACGAAGGAGCCCACGGTGCCGCCAGGTCCAAGGACAAGGCTGCGCTGCCCGTCGGCGGTGTAGCGGGCTCCCACGACAACCGAGCGTCCGTGGATGCTCCGTGCCCATCTCAGGAAGCGCGGGACCGACAGCGTCGTGGTACTCACGGTACCATACATTCGCTGGACCCAAATCGAGCTGGCGGATCTTGGGATGCTCCAGGCCAGCATGCACGCCAACGTGCTGGCGCGAGCGAGGCACGGTCGCCTGGACGGAATACTGCTCCTTCTAACTTCGTTGGAAGTCCGAGCATATCCCGCTCCTCACACCGTTCGCCACCGCTACCCGCCACTCCAGCAGAAGCTTTGGCACGAGCTGAACTGCTCCTAGACTTCCCTCCAACGCTAGACAAGATCGACGACTGGAGGGCCACCATTCAGAGCCTCATCGGCTTCGCCAATGGCGACACTCCACGGCAGCCGACCACATCGCAGCCGCGGCAAGCCAGCCAGGTGTGCGCCGATGGCGACAAAACCGGTGGGGGTGCAACCACCGTGCACTCTCCGCCTCGGAGGCCAAGATCGCTGACTCGCCGGGTCCACCGCGACAGCGACTCCACCGCTTCATCAGATCCGCGAACTCGTCGCGATCAGCGCCACGTTCTTCACGAACGACAGCAAGAAGACACTCGTACTCGCATCGAGTGCCGCAGAGAAGCGCGATGTCAATCAGACCGGCGCGCTGGGCCCGCTGTCGACATGCAAGCGCCAGGGGAACCAGGCGACCTGCCGTACGCGGTAGGTTGCCCTGCGTTTACTCGTGAGCTGCGGCAAGTCCAGTGGCCCAGCACGAAGAATTTCAAGCCAGACGTACCAGAGAAGTACGACGGTAGGTTGCATCCGTCGGAGTTCCTCAGCATCTACACCATCACGGTGCAGGCTGCCGGGGGACGAGACGACAAGATCCTTTCCAACTACTTCCCGCTGGTGCTCAAACACAACGTCAGGTCCTGGCTCATGCACTTGCCGGAAAACTCTATATCTTCCTGGGCAGACCTATGCCATCAGTTTGTCGGCGCCTTTACGGGCGGCCACAAACCTCATGGTCAGGAGAGTGACCTTCACCTGCTTGCCCAGAAGGAAGGAGAGCCCTTGCGCAAGTACATCCAGAGATTCAGCCAAGTGCAACGCAACATCCCAGATGTCCACCCTGCCGCGGTCATCAGCGCGTTCCACCAGAACGTGCGTAACCGCAGGATGCGGGAGGAGATGGCGATGTGCAAGATCAGAGACGTCAGCGAGCTATATGCTCTGGCCGACAGGTGTGCACGCGCTGAGGAAGGGAGGAAACTCCCCGGAGAGAATACAGGAACGGGAGGATCTGACAGCGAGGATGCCGCCCCGGCAAATAAAAACTGGTGGCGGAACAACAGGAAGAGGAAAGGCAAAGATGTGCTAGTTGTTGAGCAGTCCGGCAACGACGGTGGCGCCAAGAAAGCCAAAGATGGTAGCTCCGGCAAGGAGGTTGCCGCATGCGCCAACTGCCAGGCTGTGGCGGCCGCCGACAAGCAGGATGACACCAAAAAACAGTACTGCAAGATCCACCGCACCAAGGGCCATGACCTCCAGAGCTGCAAGAAGGTCGAGCAGCTTGTCGAGCTGCAAAAGGCCGAGTACGAGCGACGCGACAAGGAGAAAGCCCAAGCAGGTGCTGGAGGATCTGGTACGAAGTGCACCGTCCGGGGTGGACGCCGCGGCGAGGCCAATCAGAGACAAGGAGACAGACCTCCCCGCGGCCGCGACAAAGATGAAGATGACGACGATGAAGACATGGATGATGACGAGACCAGTGAGCAGGAGTTTTAGAAAGCCACAGAGGTCTTGTGCGTTGACGGTGGTGCTTCTCTGCATACTTCACACCGCCAACTCAAGCAGTGGGTGCGGGAAGTCAATGTGGAAGAACCACCCATCGAGTCATGCAAGCTTCTGAAATGGTCCAGCACGCCTATCATCTTTGATATTGAGGACCACCCTGATCGCAGAACTGCGGTCGGGTGCTTGCCGATGTTGGTTTCACCAACTATCCGCAACCTCAAGGTCACTAAGATGCTAGTTGACGGCGGGGCCGGCTTGAACCTGATCTCCTCCGCTGTGCTCCGGAAACTCCAGGTCCCTGACAGCGAGCTCGAAGAGACCGGCACATTCCAAGGAATCAACCCGGGAAGGAGCAAGCCGAAGGGAAAGGTCACGCTGCCGGTGACATTTGGCAGCGAGCTAAACTTCAGGACTGAGAGGATCACTTTTGACGTTGCCGATTTTCCATTGCCTTACAATGGAATTCTCGACCGTCCAGCGCTCGCCAAGTTCATGGCGGCCTCTCACTACGCGTACAACATGCTGAAGATGCCAGGCCCGATAAGTGTCATCTCTGTCCACGGTGACAAAAAAGATGCTCTTATCTGTGCCGACAAGATCTACCGGGAAGCAGCGGCCGCAACGGATCGCGAGACACTTGCCGCTGAAGCTCCCGGGGGGAAGAAGAGGACCAAGTCCGGCAAGAGTTCTGATGCCCACTGCGGCAAGCGCACCTCTTCGGAGTGCTGCGCTACCGTCGAGGACGCACCATCGAGCTCCACCGGCAAGTGTAAGAAGACGATGGCAGCTCTGCCAGCGACCAAGAAGGTATCCGCCAAGGAGGACGGCACTGGTGGTACTTTCACCATCAGTGCCACTCTCGACCCGAAATAGGAAAGCGCGCTCGTTGCTTTCCTGCGGGCGAATGTCGATGTGTTTGCGTGGCAACCGTCTGACATCCCCGGCGTTCCCAGGAAAGTAATTGAGCACCACCTTGCCGTCTGTCCTCATGCGCGGCCCGTCAAGCAGAAAGTCAGGAAACAAGCAGTGGAGCGCCAAGAATTCATCGCAGAAGAGATCAAGAAGTTGGAAGCAGCAGGCCTTGTCAGAGGAGTGCTCCATCCTACATGGTTGGCCAATCCTGTAGTCGTGCGCAAGGTAAACGGGAAGTGGAGGCTTTGTATCGACTTCACCGATGTTAACAAAGCTTGTCCCAAAGATCCATTTCCCTTGCCGCGCATCGACCAGATTGTTGACTCCACGACCGGATGTGACTTGCTTTAATTTCTTGATGCATACTCAGGATACAATTAGATCTTCATGGCAGAAGAAGATGAGGAGAAGACCGTGTTCATCACTCCATGTGGCATGTACTGTTTCATACGGATGCCTTTCGGTTTGAAGAATGCTGGTTCAACATTTGCAAGGGTAGTCCATACTGCTTTTAAACCGCAAATACACAAAAATGTGGAAGCCTACATGGATGACATAGTGGTCAAGAGCAGGGAAAGCAACTCTGATTCAAGATCTAGAAGAGACTTTTGCAAATCTGCGCAAGATCAGCCTCAAGCTCAACCCCGAGAAGTGCGTGTTTGGAGTCCCTTCCGGCAACCTTCTCGGGTTCTTCGTGTCCCAGAGGGGAATTGAAGCCAATCCCGACAAGATCAAGGCCATTGAGCAAATCAAAGCACCGAAGCGCGTCAAGGATGTGCGGAAACTTGCCGGCTGTGTGGCGGCTCTCAGCAGGTTTATCTCTAAGTCTGCTGAGTGCGCCCTACCGTTTTTCAAAATTTTGAAAAAGGCAGGTCCAATGAAATGGACTCCGGAAGCGGAGGCTCCGCTGCAGGACTTGAAGAGATACCTGTCCTCCACTCCAATACTTGTCGCACCTAAGCCACAAGAGAAGTTGCTGCTGTATCTGGCGGCAACCAATCAAGTGGTTAGTGCTGCGTTAGTAGCGGAGGGGGAGGCTGATGATGAGCCAGCTACCGCGGCAAGCACATTCAGTGACAAGCAGGGGGCTTCCCCGACAAGCTCTGGTCCCGACAAAGATGGATCTGCGCAGATGTGCGAAGGGATACAGCAGAAGAAAATGGTGCAGCGCCCAGTCTACTTTGTCAGTTCCCTTCTGCAGGGGGCTAGGTCAAGGTACTCTGGTGTGCAGAAATTGCTTTTCGGCCTTCTCATGGCCTCGAGAAAGCTGCGCCATTACTTCCAAGCACATGAGATCACAGTTGTCACTCGCTTTCCGCTGAAGAGGATACTGCAAAATCCAGAAGCAACAGACAGGATCGTTGAGTGGGCACTGGAGCTGTCAAGCTTTGGCCTCAAGTTTGATAGCACTTCAACTATCCAAAGCAGAGCATTGGCAGAGTTCATAGCAGAGTGGACGCCGACACCAGATGAAGAAATTCCAGAAACGAGCATTCCCGTCAAGGAAGCAAGCAAAGTGTGGCTGATGTACTTTGATGGTGCTTTCTCGCTGCAAGGCGCCGGTGCTGGCGTGCTGCTTGTCGCACCCACCGGAGAGCACCTCAAGCACGTAGTCCAGATGCACTTTCCCATGGAGCAAGCAACAAACAATACTACAGAGTATGAAGGATTGCTTGCCGGTCTCAGGATCGCGGCAGACCTTGGGATCAAGCAGATCATTGTCAGGGGTGACTCGCAGCTTGTCGTCCGCCAAGTGAACAAGAATTACCGGAGTCCGTTGATGGAAGCTTACGTTGATGAAGTGAGGACGATAGAAGAGCGCTTTGTCGGCCTACAGATGGAACATGTTCCAAGAGCTCAGAACGACATTGCTGACGGCCTGTCAAAGTGCGCAGCACTTAAGTTACCTGTGGAACCGGGAATCTTTGTGCTCAAGCTGACTCAACCGTCTGTAACACCATCAAGTGGACAGAGCAAGAAGAGGAAGTTGATTTCTGGTGACTATTTTCCGGCAGAACTTCCCGAAGCCGACGCCCAGAAGGTCCCCAAGATCAACACCAAGAGTGCTGAGGAGCTGACTGCTCCGACAAGCCCCAGGGTTTGTTTCGTTGAAGCAGACGCTCCCGACAAGTTTTGCTCCGGCAAGCTTGCCGGGGAACGTCAAGCTCCGGCTGAGCCGCAGGTTCTCGCCGTAGAAGCGGATGTTCCCGCAGCAGCAGATATGCCTTTAGTCCTTGTTGTCGAGCCACAAGCTCCAGCATGGTCACATCAAATCGTCTGTTTCCTCCAGACAGGAGAACTTCCCGAAGAACCAGAAGAAGCGGAAAGAGTAGCCCGACAGTCAAGTATGTACCAGTTTGTCAACAACACACTGTACAAAAGAAGACTCAACGGTGTGAAATTGAAGTGTATTCGCCGGGAAGATGGACATAAGCTGTTGGCAGAGATACATGGAGGCATATGTGGTCACCACATTGGCGCAAGAGCACTTACTGGCAAAGCTTTCCGGCAAGGTTTCTTTTGGCCGACAGCCCTCTAGGATGCAACTTCACAAGTAACCAAGTGTGAAGCGTGCCAGTTCCATTCCAAGCAGATACACCAGCTAACTCAAGCTCTCCAGATGATCCCTTTATCCTAGCCATTTTCGGTCTGGGGGCTCGACATCCTCGGCCCCTTCCCCCGAGCAGTCGGGGGCTTTGAGTACTTGTACGTCGCAATCGACAAGTTCACAAAGTGGCCAGAAGTGGAACCAGTGAGGAAGGTGACAGCACAGTCAGCAGTCAAGTTCTTCAGGTCAATTGTTTGCTGCTTTGGGATCCCTAACAGGATCATCACCGATAACGGTACACAATTCACGAGCTGCACCTTCATGCAGTACGTCCAAGATCTTGGCGCCAAGGTCAGCTTCGCTTCTGTTTCTCACCCCAGGAGAAACGGTCAAGCAGAGAGGGCAAATGCTGAAGTGCTGTGTGGACTCAAGACCAAGACTTTCGACATGCTGCACAAGTGCGGAAGAAACTGGATTGAGGAGCTGCTGATGGTTCTTTGGTCGATCAGGACGACGCCAAATCGAGCCACTGGCCAGACACCTTTCGCTCTAGTCTATGGAGCAGAGGCAGTTATCCCCACGGAACTCGTATACGGGTCACCTCGAGTGCTTGCTTATGATGAGCTTGAGCAAGAGCAGCTGCGACAACATGACGCGCTGCTCCTTGAGGAAGATCGTCTTCAGGACGCTGTGCGAGCTGCTCGATACCAGCAAGCTTTGCGCCGCTACCATAGCCGCAAAGTTAACGGCAGAAGTCTCGAGGAAGGCGACCTTGTTCTTCGGCGCGTTCATTCCGCCAAGAATTCCAACAAGTTGACGCCGAAGTGGGAAGGCCCTTACCGGGTGAAACGAGTCACTAGTCCTGGCACTGTCCGCCTTGAGACCGAAGATGGCATTCCGGTGAGCAACTCCTGGAACATCGAGCATCTTCGTAAGTTTTACCCGTAAGGCACGGTTGTCGGACCCTGTTCGGCAACCACCTTTTTGTACAAATCTTGCTGCTGTTGCATGTAATCCTTTGTACAAAGCCAGGCGCAGACCCTGTGCATAAATAAAGCTCACGTGCTCTGCACGCCTTGTCAATTTCATGCTTTTTTTGCATGAATTATCTGACATGATGTGTAGCGAACACACCCGGTAAGCAATAACGAGCTATAAGGCTCCATATCATTATTTTCTCTACTTTCTTTTTTCTCAAGGAAATGAAGGCTCCTTCGCCCACAAGTTTGCCGGGGGGGAAGGGGAAGATAATGGTATGGACCAGGCATCGTTCAAGAAAGTTTCGCCTTGCCGGGAAGCAAACGACAGAAAAGCTAAGTTGCCAAAGTTTGAGCAATCAGATGTCTTTAAATTTTTTTAAGTTATCTTCCTTGAACGACCACGCTTTGTATGGAAAACCTGTGCGCGAAGGAACCGACTCGTGGCTAGTTGCGCCCTTACCTTGTTTCGAGTTCACTCAACAGTTTAAGTGTGTTGCGACTAGAGTCGCGCCCTTACTTTGTTTCGAGTTCACTCAACAACTTAAGCGAGCTGCGGCTAGTTACGACAAGGTTTCTTATCGGCAACGGCACTGCCAGCAGGCTGCTGACGTCCCGCACTCAGCGCTCGCGGCAAAAGTGCCTACGCCGGCGAGTTCCCTAAAAGCGTAGGGCAAAAACATACAAAGGAAGGAATCAAGTAAAGGAAATAACATTGCAATTGCTACCCAAAATAAAGTTGTATATTACAAGATAACTTGTCGCGGCTCTAATAGACTGATTTCATAACATGATTAGCAGTGACAAGAAAAGAAGAAAACAGGCGGCCTAGTCCACGCGATCGCCCTCAACCCTCTTGATCCCGCTCACCTTGTCCACAATGGGTGCGACAAGGTCGTTGAGCGCCTCCAGATCAGCCGGCAGGGATCTGAGGACATTGGTGAGGTTGAGGCCCGGGTTGCGGAAGGCTACCTTCACCAACACCTTCTGAAGAGCTCCCGCACAGATCTTGCGCGACTCGTCGGCCAGCTGCTTTGGGATCCTCTCCCGGAGTCGCTGGAGGGCCGTTGCCACGCCTTTGAAGAACAGAGTGAGCTTGGCGCTGGATGGGAGGGTCTCATCGGAGGGATACCCAAGATCCCCCATCCCCACCTGCGCCAGCTCCTTGTCGATGTCTGCGGCAGCATTCACAAGACCCTCCGTCCACTGCTCCACAGTCTTTCTAAAATAATTCTGGGTGGCGGCAATGCTCTCCAGCAGCGCCTTGTCGGCCTTGATCTCCTTCTTCAGGGACGCCTCCTGCTCCCTGGCGCCGTCCAGTGTCTTGGTCAAAGCAGTCAGCTTCAGCTCAAGATCGACGTTGGAATCCTTGGCGGCGCTTAGCTCCTTGATCTTCTCGCTGAGACAACCCTGCAGCTCGCCAAAGGTGTAGGCGTCCTTCTCGCGCTCATGCTTGAGCGCGGCAAGAGCTTCACCGCTCGCTTTAAGATCAGCCTCCAGCTGCGCCACCTTCGTCTCCAGCTCCTTCTTGGCAGCCTCGGCAGCTGCTGCAGCGTCCTTTGCTTCCTTGAGAGCTCCGCTGAGTGTTTGCTCACGCGCAGCAAGCTCCTCTTCGTGGTTGTCCAGGCTGGCCTTCAGCTGCACCAATTCGCCCTCCCGCGCAGATAGCTCCTTGGCGGCAAGCCGCTTTTGCTCTGCAACTTCTGCCTTCTCGAGGATGAAGGCCTTCTGTGCCTCATCGAGCTGCACACGCTCCGCCGCCAGCGACCGGAGAGCTGCCTGGTTGAGGTCTCGGAGCTCCTCCGCGCGCTTCTCCATGTCCACTCACGCCTTCACGACAAGCGCTTCGCGGGACTCCAGTTTGGCTTGACGAGCGTGGTAGAGCGACACCAGCTTCCGCAGCAGTCGCTCCTCCTCAGGCTCGTCCGTGCTACTGCTCGGCGCGTCGACCAGCGTCAGCCCAGCGGAGGCGAGCACCTCCATGTCAAAGTTTTCTCCTTCGACCGGTGCCCTGGACGTTGACGCCCAGGGGAGGTTGATGAAGACGCCGTTGCCAGCCTTCAAGTAGACGCCTGGCTGGGGCTCTTCGGAGCCTGATGTCGTGGCAGCGGCGGGAGGATCGGCGGTCGGTGCAGCGCCTGTTGCTCCTGCGGCCTCAGGGTCGTCAGTGCGATCGCCAGACCCCTCGTCAGCTGCTGCGGCGGCAGCCTTGGCGGCCTCTTTGCCGGCGGAATCATCAGCACCGGCCGCTTCTCCGGTGGCGACGGCATCATCAACAGCAACCTCGGTCTCCATCGGCTCCGCAGTAGATGGATCTGACGGCCGAAAAAGGAAGAAAAGTCAAGCAAATATCCAAAAAGAAGAACCCAAGGGAAGTTTAGAAGCAAGGAGTACCTGTACCAGGCTCGACAGCTGGGATCTCCACTACCGGGGGGTCGCTGGTACTGCCCCTTGCCGGAGACTTCTCCCTTGCCGGGGAGCTCTCCCTCGTTGGAGACTTCTCCCTTGCCGGGGAGCTCTCCCTTGTCGGAGACTTCTCCCTTGCCGGGGAGCTCTCCCTTGTCGGAGGATTATCCTTTGCCGGAGAACTCTCCCTTGGCGGCATAGTCGAAGCAGATGGCATGTCAGGGGCGGCGTCCGGACGCTCCTGGTGGGGCTGCTCTGCTCCTACACAAGCCAACGGTCAAATATCAGCAAGCAAAGAGTATCCATGTGCGCCTAACAGCGAGAAGTAAACCATATACTTACGCTGGGGGCTGCGCTGGGGGCTGCTCTGAAGAACAGCTGTCGGGTCCGGCAAGTTCGTCTCGGGTGCACCCCCTGCTGGCACGGTGGGATCGTCCTCGATCACGATCACCGGGACTTTGTTTCTCTTTGCCGCTCTCTGGGCCAGAGTCCTAAAAAGGAATGAGTTCAGAGTGAAGCAAATGAGATACAAGACAAGATAGCAAGTATTGAAGACACACAAGTACAACAAGAGTCTTACTCTTCTTCTTCCTCGTCGGAGCTGAGCGCGGAGAAGTCAAAGCCTGGCCCGCCTCCGGCGCGAGGAGGCGGAGGAGTAGGATCTCTTGGCCGCTTGGCGGGAGCTGGAGCAGCGGACCGGGAGGACCCCGCTCCAGTTGCCGCTGCAGCGTGAAGTACTTCCGCGGCAACAGAACTTGCCGCGGTGGAGCGTGTCGTGCGGCGCGCCGGGGGTTGACTCGTCCGCCGCTCCGCTACGTCCCCGGCCTTGCGAAGACACCTTCTTGGTGGAGCCGGGGGCTCTGCTTGTGGAGCTGGGGGCTCTGCTTGTAGAGCCGGGGGCTCTGCTTGTGGAGCCGGGGGCTCTGCTTGCGGCAAGCTGCCCGAAGACGAAGAGGAAGAGGAGCCGATCTCCAACGAGCCGTTCGTATCCTCGGCGGGCCCGCTCGGCTCGGCATCGTGCCCGGCAGGCTCTCCCTCGCCGGTGAAATCCTCTCGCTCGGCAAGGCTTGCCGCCTCTGGTGCCTCTGCCTCCTCCACGGTGAACCCAAACTCTCCCGCAGCTGCAGCTGCCGCCGCCTCTTCCAGCCTGGTGGCGATGCGCTTGAGCTCATCGTCGGTGGTGTCCCGGGTGAGGCCCCTCTTCTCATCGGCGTCGATCGGCACTTCTATCAAGTTGTCGAAGAACGCCCGCACGACATCATCTGCAGGCTCTATCCAGG
Organism: Aegilops umbellulata; assembly: GCA_032464435.1. NCBI lineage: Eukaryota > Viridiplantae > Streptophyta > Magnoliopsida > Poales > Poaceae > Aegilops > Aegilops umbellulata. The sequence goes on from CP136057.1 coordinate 552,682,117, forward strand.
CTGGATCAATTCCATGCGAGTCGCACAGCGGCATCATTGCACGGATGTGGTCGAGCGCTGAGTTGTTGCACAGCGGAACGAAGCCCGTCGGCAACCTGAACACTTCGGGATGCTGTGGGTCGTACTTGAACAGCTCCTGGAGCATCGCGTTGAGCTCCAGGACAGTGAAGTTGAAGTTGAGGCCCGGCCACAACCTCATGATATCCGCCGCGTTCTGGAACTCCCATGCGAGTCTCCTCCTCTCCTGCAGGGGGGCGATGCGGCGGCGGAGGAAATCTGCGCCAACCGCTCCTACAGTAAGCCCGGCAAGCCTGAGGCGTAGGATCCGGGCGACGGCAATCTTCAGTCTGTCGTCTTCCGGGGCCAGGCTACTCCAATCACTGCCGCGCACTACTGGAGTTTCGCGCAGAGCGGTAAACGGCTGCGGGTTCTCCTCGACAATCAGGCACCAGTCCGCCCTCCACTCCTCCCACTTGCTGCGGAACTCTCCATCCAGATAAGCATCCTTCTTGCCGGCTTTCGAGATCCAGGCGATTCCGCCGGATAAGGGCTCTCCTTTCTCGACCCGAGGCGAAAAGAAATGGCGGAAAAGGGCTACGTTTGGATGGATTCCGAGAAAGTTTTCGCAGAGATGCGTGAAAACTGCCATGGTCAGGACAGCATTGGGGGTGAAGTCAAGGAGGTGGAGCCCGTAGGTGTTCATGACGTCACAAAAGAATTCAGAAAAGGGCGGGCAGAGCCCACAGTAGAAGAACAAGGCGAAGAAAGGGTACCCAGTGGGCTCCTTATCCCAAGCAGCGGCTGGGAGTACCTTCGTGCGCGGATGCGCTCGCGTCCCCGTCGACCAGAAGAGGTAGAAGTCCTCCTTCAGCTCTTCCGCCTCAAGCCTTGGAGGGAAGATTGCCCGCTCCTTTCGCAGCGCCGCGAGCCGCTGCGCCTCGGACGACTTCGCCTTCTCGGCTTTCGGAGCCATGGCGGGAATGGTGAGGAAGGACGACGGTGTTGGTGGTGCTGGTGGCGATGGGGGCGGGGCGCACCTCTCCTTCGGCTTTGGGAAGAAGGGGAGTGGCGGAGATTCTCGAGGAAGGAATAGGAACGGGTAGATGGGCGAACTGCCCCTGTTTCCCCTGCTTATAAGGAGGGAGGGGGCGGACGGTCCGCCTTTCCGAATAAAGGACCACCCACGACCTCTCCCACGACGCCGCAATCGACACATGCCGTTCGGGGAGGGCGCGGTGGATACGGAGCAAGATACGACGTGACCCAGGCCGCGCGTGCCCGTGCCCTGTTTTGGGCCTGGCCCAACAACGCTCGGCATCGTGTATGGCCCAGGCCCGGGGGCTCCTGTCGGTGTACTAGAGTAGGGGTACCCTAGTATGCCGAACTTGTGCACGGGCAGTCGCAGCACCCCGCGGCAAGGCTTGCCGGGCGACCGCCAAGGCCCTCTGTGACTCCTCTTGAGCCATTCAAGAACAAAGTATTTAAGCCAAGGAGACAAGTCCCTGGCAAGAGGAGCTTGCCGAGAAGGCCGCTCAAGGCACAAGACCCCGGCAAGAGGAGCTTGCCGGGAAGGCCAACCAGGGCATCTCAAGGAACTTTCCGCGACGCGCCACGCGTTCCGGCAGGGTCCGGTGAGCGACAAGCTTCCGGACGCGACAAGACAACGGCCGCGGCAAGGCGCTTGCCGCGGCAAGCCACCACTCTGTACCTGCGCTCTAGCACACCCACCTACGTGTCGCTCTATGACCCTTCCAGGCGTACGTGGCGGGCGGCTATGCAGCCAGGGGTACAATGTGGCATGCGGCGCTGACAAGATCGCCATCGTGGTGAGCAGCGGCGCCCCTGACGGTCCCTTTTCTGCACTGTCTGGGCGACGTAGATAGGCATTTAATGCCTTTGTCCCCTGCCGTCAGGGTTAGGTATGATACACTGTGCAGGTAGCTGTACCAACCGCAGCACCTTTTCCATTTTTGCCCTTGCCTACGTTGCCACCTGTCGGTGACCCCTTTAGCATATAAAAGGAGGCCCATGTGCAACGTAGAGGGGGGAGGACGAACAGTATAACACCCACGCTCGGTCTCGTTAGCTGCTGGTGTGTACTGTAGCACTCAGCGCTCCCGAGCAAGAACTCAATACAATCCACAAAGCAGCAGTAGGAGTATTATCTCTCCGGAGAGCTCCGAAGCTGGGTAAAACCCCTCGTGTGCCTCGCCTCGATCCGCTCTTCGCGCGACCTCCGCCCCCCGCCGAACCGAGAAGGGGCTCTGTCCCCATAGGTGCTCGCGGAGTCAGAATCCCCGACAGGCTTGGATCGAACAGGTGATGGAAACGAGGCCTGGCGTACCGCACAACGGAGGAAACAGCCTTGTGTTCGACCGGCCATGTTCGAAACGGGATCCTTTTCATCGGGAGGGGTGTGGCATACCGCAAAATGTACGGTCGAAACGGGGGTCCTGTTCATCGGGAGGGGTGTGGCGTACCGCAAAACGGAGGAAACAGACTTGTGTTGGAGCGCTACAGTCGAAACGAGGGTCCTGTTCATCGGGAGGGGTGTGGCGTACCGCAAAATGGGACTCCACGGGATACTGTTCATCTCCACCGTCGACCTCCTCCAGCCTCCACGTTCTCCTGTTCATCTATCCTCCACCGCGCGCTGCTCCACCGGCTACTGTTCAACCACCCCTCCACCATCTATTGTTCATCCAGCCCTCCACACCACGGGATCCTGTTCAACCACCCCTCCACGGGCACCCCTCCACTGTCTACTGTTCATCCAGCCCTCCACACCACGGGGTCCTATTCATCCACCCCTCCACGAGCACCCCTCCATCGTCTACTGTTCATCCAGCCCTCCACGAGCACCCCTCCACCGTCTACTCTTCATCCAGCCCTCCACCACACCACGGGGTCCTGTTCATCCAGAGGCAACGCCACCGCTCACTGTTCATCCAAACCCCCCTCCAACGCTCACTGTTCACCCCATCGATCGGCTTCAGTTAGCAGCAGTAGCGAAGGAATCACTCGATCGGGTTCAGTTAGCAGCCATCGATCGATCGCTCGGGTTCAGTAACGTGTAGCCTGCAGAGTAATCGCTCGGGTTCAGTTAGAGCCCAACGCCTGGCTCGGGCTCAGTTTGAGCCAACGCCTCGCACACACGCGCGTACCTGTACGAGAGAAACGCGCATCGCTCGGCCCCCGACCTCCCACCGTAACTGGGAACTCCCCGAAATTTTCCTCCCCCTTGCTTCTACCACGGTTTTTTCCGTCATGGACGGCCCAAAGAATGTCATGCAACTGCGTCTCTAGCCCGCCCAGGACGAAAAGCCCATTTTCTGTCATGATTTTTTGTCATAGAAGTAGGAGCCCGCCACATCTATGATGATACCGGGTTTTGTCACAATTATGGTCATAGAAGTGTCATATGTATTGACAGAAAAAAATTCGTTCGGCCCAAAATGTCACGGATGTGTCTTTTTTTTGTAGTGTGTGCTAATGCTTTGTTCTGGTTCTCTATTAAAAGGAGGCCTTAATATCCCTTAGTTTCCATTAGGACCCCGCTGCCACGGGAGGGTAGGACAAAATATGTCATGCAAGTTCTTTTCCATAAGCACATATGACTATATTCGGAATACATGCCTACATTACATTGATGAATTGGAGCTAGTTCTGTGTCACCCTATGTTATGATTGTTACATGATGAACCGCATCCGGCATAATTATCCATCACCGATCCAATGCCTACGAGCTTTTCCTATATTGGTTCTCGCTTATTTACTTTTCCATTGCTACTATTACAATCACTACAAAACACCAAAAATATTACTTTCAATTTTGCTACTTTTGTTACCGTTACCACTACTATCATATTACTTTGGTACTAAACACTTTGCTGCAGATACTAAGTTATCCAGGTGTGGTTGAATTGACAACTCAACTGTTAATACTTGAGAATATTCTTTGGATCCCCTTGTGTCAAACCAATAAATTTGGGTCGAAAACTGTTGTGATCCCCTATACTTGTGGGTTCTCAAGACTATTTTCTGGCGCTGTGGCCGGGGAGCATAGCTCTATTCTTTGAGTCACTTGGGATTTATATCTGCTGGTCACTATGAAGAACATGAAAGACGCTAAGACAACAATTTATACCTCAACTACAAGGGGAGGTAAGGAACTGCCATCTAGCTCTGCACTTGATTCACCTTCTGTTTTGAGTAAGCTTGCGACACCTAAACCTGCTTCTGCTATTCGTTCTGATATGTCGCATGTTATTGATGATGCCACTTCTGGTATGCGTGATACTTATGATGAAACTACTTCTATGCTTGATACTACTGTGCCCCTTAGTGAATTTCTTGATGAACAAATTGCTAGGGCTAGAGAGAAAGAAATTATTGAAACTGATTGTATTGATGAAAGTGATGATGAAGATATGCTTGTTATTCCTGAGGGTTATGTTTTTGATATGGAAGCTTCTGAAGCTATTTTAGCTTGCAAAGATAGATATGAACTCAAGAAGTTATTGGCTGAATGGAATAAGCAATCTCTTAAGGATAGAATGAGGCCTAGCCCTGCTTTTTCTACTTCACCTATTTGTGTTGCCGATAAGGATTATGAATTCTCTGTTGATCCTGATATAATTACTTTGGTTGAATCTGATCATTTTCATGGTTATGAATCTGAAACTATTGTGGCACATCTTACTAAATTAAATGATATAGCCACCCTGTTCACAAATGATGAGAGATCTCGCTACTTTTATATCCTTAAAATATTTCCGTTCTCATTAAAGGGTGATGCTAAGATATGGTTTAATTCTCTTGATCCTGTTTGTGTGCGTAGTCCCCAGGATATGATTTATTACTTCTCTGCTAAATATTTCCCTTCTCATAAGAAACAAGCTATTTTGAGGGAAATATACAACTTTGTGCAAATTGAAGAAGAGAGTCTCCCATAAGCTTGGGGGAGGCTTCTCAAGTTACTTAATGCTTTGCCTGATCAGCCTCTTAAGAAAAATGAAATACTTGATATCTTTTATAATGGACTAACCGATGCTTCCAGAGATTACCTGGATAGCTGTGCTGGTTCTATTTTCAGGGAAAGAACGCCAGATGGAGCTGAAATTCTATTGAATAATATGTTGACAAATGAAAATAATTGGACACCTCCTGAGCCAGCTCCTGCTCCAATTACTGAGCCTATCCCTAAACCAACTCCGAAGAAGAGAGGTGTTCTATTTCTCAGCCCTGAAGATATGCAAGAGGCAAAGAAATCTATGAAAGAAAAAGGTATTAAAGCTGAAGATGTTAAGAATTTACCTCCTATTGAAGAAATACATGGTCTTAATTTACCGTCTATTGAAGAAACATATGATCTTAATCCATTACATATTGAAGAACCTCATGGTCTTGATAACCTGACACAGGTAGTAAAGGTAAATTGTCTCTATAGATTTGATGAAGGTGATATTCCTCACTATAAGTCTGCTAGACAATGCTTAGAAGAGTTTGATAATTTTATTGTCAAACAAGAAAACTTCAATGCTTATTTTGGTAGACAATTGAAATACAATTCCGGTATGCTTAAACACTTGGGTGATTATATGGCTAATATCAGAGGTGGACTCAAACTCGTTACTAAACATGCTTCTATGGTTACCACTCAAGTAGAACAAGTACTTAAAGCTCAAAATGATTTGCTCAATGAAACGAATAGTAAGAAAAATGATTATGCTGTTAGAGTGACTACTAGAACTGGTAGAATGATTCAGGAACCTTTGTATCCTGAAGGCCACCCTAAGAGAATTGAGCAAGATTCTTAGAGAAATAATATTGATGTAACCAGTTCTTCTAAAAAGAATAAAAAGAAAAATGATAGGACTTTGCATGCTTCTAGTGAACCTATTGCTGAACCGCCTGAGAATCCAAATGATATCTCTATTTCTGATGCTGAAACACAATCTGGTAATGAACGTGAACATGATGAAAATGTTAATGATGATGTTCATGATGATGCTCAACCTAGCAATGATAATGATGTAGAAATTGAACCTGTTGTTGATCTTGATACCCACAATCAAAGAATCAATGTTATGATAAGAGAGACTTTGTTGATAGGAAACATGGTAAAGAAAGGGAACCATGGGTTCAGAAACCCATGTCTTTTCCTCCCAAACCATCCAAGAAAAAGGATGATGATGATTTTGAGCACTTTGCTGAAATGATTAGACCTATCTTTTTGCATATGCGATTAACTGATATGCTCAAAATGAATTCTTATGCTAAGTATATGAAGGATATTGTTACAAATAAAAGAAAGATACCGGAAGCTGAGATTTCCACCATGCTTGCTAATTATACTTTTAAGGGTGGAATACCTAAAAAAACTTGGAGATCCAGGAGTACCCACTATACCATGCTCCATTAAAAGAAACTATGTTAAAACTGCTTTATGTGATCTTGGAGCCGGTGTTAGTGTTATGCCTCTCTCTCTCTCTCTTTGTAGACTTGATTTGAATAAGTTGACACCTACTGAAATATCTTTGCAAATGGCTGATAAATCAACTGCTATACCTGTCGGTATTTGTGAGGATGTGCCTGTTGTGGTTGCAAACGTTACTATTTTAATGGACTTTGTTATCTTGATATTCTCGAGGATGATAGTATGTCTATTATTCTTGGAAGACCTTTTCTAAATACTGTAGGTGCTGTTATTGATTGCAACAAAGGCAATGTCACTTTTCATGTTAATGGTAAGGAGCATACGATACACTTTCCGAGGAAACAACCTCAAGTTCATAGTATCAACTCTATTGGAAAAATTCCATCGATTATATTTGGAGGTTTCGAATTTCCTCTTCCTACTGTCAAGAAGAAATATGATATTCTTATTATTGGGGATGTGCATATCCCTGTTGAGATAACATAGTGTTATTCGAAATTTCTCCGGTTCCATGTTATTCAGAATGAGTTTGTTAACAAGACCTGATCAACCTTGTTAGTAGATTCCTTTGATGAGCATGACACGGATGAAACTAGAAGGCACAACCTTCTGTACCCCCTCTCTACTTTCTATTATTTAAGTTGAAATAAAGTAAAAGTAGTATTTTTCTGTCTGTTTTCTCATTTATCCGTGCAATATAAAAATACCCCGAAAATAAAAGTTCTCTAAATGCCCTGAAAATGAAATATGATTTTTTCTAGAATATTTGAGGATTTATGGAACAGAGAACACAGCAGGGGGGTCAACCACCTGGCCACGAGGATGGAGGGCGCGCCCTACCCCCCCAGGGCGCGCCCCCTGCCTCGTGGGCCCACGGTGGCCCTCCTCCACTTATTCCTGCGCCCATACAGTTCTTCTTCCTCCCACAAACACCAATATCCAGCTCAAGCACGAGTTCTAGCTCACTTTGCTATGATTTTCGATCTCCTTGCTCAAAGCACCTCTCACAAAACTGCTTGGGGAGATTGTTCCTTGGTATGTGACTCCTCCATTGGTCCAATTAGTTTTTGTTCTAGTGTTCTATTCATTGCAAATTTGTGCAGCCTAGGTGACCATGTTCTTGAGCTTGCATGTCAAATTTATATGGTTCGCAGTCTATACCTATACTAATTACAGACTCCCAAGAAATTACCACATTAATTATATTTTACGAGCCGTTCATCTAGTGAGACCGAATTATTACGGTGTAGATTTAATCATAGAGTCCTCATCTAGAAAAAGACACTTTTCAAACAAAAGAAAATAAAATCAGATACCATGAGATCTTAAATCTATTTTTTTAACAAATCTTAAATCTGTTAAGATCTAATACAAAAGCTAACCATCTCTCACACGAATTGATTGTGTAAAAAAAGCACATCACAGCCCGCACATGTACGTGAGCCAACCTATACATAATTACTCCAATGCGTTCTATTCCTCCATGGACATAACCCCCATGCGGTCTCCTCCCTGTAGGCATCTCCTCCATCGCTCACGCAATAGTCTTTTCTCCCATCCTTCTGATCATCAACATTGTGTTAGATCAAGCAGCAAATCCAATTCCACCAGGCCATGTGCTCATGGAGAATCGGCCTTGCTTCTTCCCGCCGATGCCATCAGCCCGTCTCTCTCTCTCTCTCTCTCTCTCTCTCTCTCTCTCATCCTTGAGGATGCTGCCAGCTTCTGCCACTTTCATCAAACAATCTTCAGGAACCACTACATAACCTTGCCTCTCAGGTACACGATTAGTGTTTTTGGTGCTTCTGATTTCAAGTAGAATTGATCCCATCCATTATTCAGATTTCGACGTTGTCATACTGAGTTGTGTTAATCAGAAAATACCAACCATTTATTTAATTAGACTCTGTTGATTCGTTGGGACCAACTTATTATGATCAGTTTTTACCGATCTCTAATACCTGTGCCAAAAAAAATTCCTCTTTGAAGAATTGTTCCATCGAAGCACGAAAAGGTCCTCGAGAAACCCTAGCGCTATTCTCTTTCATGCTATCCTCAACTTGGAAGCTCCATGAGGCAGATGTGCAGCCCGGACTGGACAGCCCAATGTGAGCAAGCGTGGCTGCATGATGGAGTGGTTGGATTGGATTTGGATGGCCTCCAATCAGAACTGCGCATGCGACTGCACAACACCGGTGCAACATACAACTTGATGTGATACCGATTAAACATACAAGTACACGGTCTAGGTTTGGAGTCAGGCTGCCTGATTGATTATGTGCAAGGCTAGCTAGCTTTCGATCGGCCAGAAGCACACGAACATGCTACAGCCAGTTGGGTTCAGCAATTTACTTGGTCAGCGTTCTTCTTCATCCTCCGCATCACCGCGTCGTCCGTTCTTCAGGCCATCAGCAAAAATTCCATCAACCGCTAGAAACGATCTAAAAGAGGTATGATCCAATCCATCTTCTGCTGTTGTGACCGTGTCCCTCCAAACCTTGAAAATTTTGATTGTTATCTTCCATCGTATATAGGTGATACTCTCCGTAAAGGATCAGATTTTGCACCGGCCATTGTGTTGCTTACTACTCCTTATATGCGGCCCTCTAGGAAATTTGTAAATAAAATGAGCACGGATGAACATATAGTGCTTTAGCATGAAGGAGGCTTGCAGATTGCAGAATAAGTCGATTGACATATCATGTTATCGGAAACACACGTACATGCTACAGCCAGTTGGCTTCAACAATTTACTTGGTCAGCGCTCTAATTCATCCTCTGCCTTGCCGCGTCGTCAGTTCCATCAACCGCGCTGGAATCGATCTAAAGAAGAGGTATGATCAGATCTATCTTCTGCTGCTGTGACCGTGTCCCTCCAAACCTTGGAAATTTTGATTGTTTGCATCCATCGTATATAGGTGATACTCTCCGTAAAGGATCAGATTTTGCACCGGGCAGTGTGTTGCTTACTACTTCTTATAAGCCGTCCTTTAGAAAAATTGTAAATAAAATGAGCATGTATGCACATAGTGCTTTAGCATCAAGGAGACGGGTAGATTGCAGAATAAATCGATTGATATATCATGTTATCAGTTATGACTCGGACCATGAAAGCAGAAGTGCCAAGGGCAAGGCACATGAGAAGAGGCGGCCTTGATCGATTTTGCCAACAAGCTCCTCCCGTAAGCCACCGGGTCCAGGCCGCATGAATTGTTTCAAGATGCAAGTCGCCCAGGTATATATTTCTTATACTTAATCACATTTATTTTGTGTAGATTTGTTATACTAACTGTAATTGCAGATTTATTTCTATGTACGCGTATATTCTGTGTTTCAAGATAATAATCAATATTTACAGAATTATGGTGAAATAGTTTTTTGGACTAAAATTTGGGATCTATTTTGTTGAAGAGACTTTAAAAAAATGGGTATTAGATTAATTATAATTATTTTACTCTGTGTAGTAAAATAGCATCACCATTATGTCTATATCTTAAATTTGACTTATACCTACGACAATAAGTGTTTTCTGAAAACATCATCAAATACAGAAATTCCTTGAGATTTGTTTTAGTATTATTGGTCACAAAGATATCATGTACATACACGGCTACATATTCTATATACAAATGCGTTACAGATATAGTAAACTTTTTGATCTAAATTTGATTACAAAAGCATTGATGAAAATCTTCCAATAAAAATATTTTGGATTGGTCAAGTAATAAGAACATAAACTAAAAAGGAAATGCTCAATCCCACAACTCTTAACTTGAAAATATACAAAATAGTACTTTTAAACAACCTATTTATAATCGACGAGAAACTGAATGCTCTCTGAAATATTCCTGATCTAAGCAAATGTTATGTCCAAACTCCATCGTGTTTTCATGGCAGAAAGTACAATATATGAAAAAAATAAAGTATACAATTTTGAGAATGGAACAGGCATGGATTGAGCTCTATTCATTAGGTTTAGCTCTGTATAGTTTCGGGTTGGTTAGCATTAACAGACATATAGCAATAATTCCTCTATTATTAGTGCCATCGTTATTTCTAACCTTTTTATCATTTGCTACTATGTATATTATCCACATTTTATAGACTGTCCAAGACAGCTGCAGAATATTATGACAGTGTGAACACATTGATATTTAGAACATGATGCGCAAATACGCAGAGCGGGGCGTGGACCATGATTCCTCTATTCCACGGAGCGGAACATGATTCCTCTATTATTAGTTTTCAAATTTATTTCTTACATACTCTATTCATCCTTTTATTTTTCTATTTCCAAAACATTTTTGATACTTTTATCCCCTTTTTTCATAAAAGGTCAGTATACCACAATTTCATAAGGCAACTTTTCATATTTGGTTCGAGATTCCTTTTCCATATTTTGAGGTTACTTATGAACTGCATGCTCCTTTAAGATTATCATATAACATATTTATGTGTTATTACTGATATAATGTTTCGCTAATTTCACAAACAATGATGGCGCCAATGGCTATGCCTCTTCTTTGTTCAAACTGAACATGTGATTAAAGTTTCACTAATCAGTGTGACATTTATTTAATACACTTCGAGGATTTAAGATTATCAGGAATGAAGTGGTTCGAGTTGTAGGTCTTAAAATTGCTTCTGCTTTTAATCATTTTGTTTCTTTTGAATAGTTCAGTTCTAAATATTGTGGTGCACATATTATAGATTCACTCATTTACACAGTTTTCTTTTAAAAATGGATGTACAAATATACATGTTTAAGTAAGTTTTTGTCAAATACATGGTTGGGTCTTTGTTTCAAGCATCTCATGTCTAACTCTTTTAACACCAAACTATATGTTCGACTTTCTTTTATCCTAAGTTCTCAACATATTAGATGGCTTAACATGTGGTCTTTGTGTTCTTTCTACTCCCACCGTCCCATAATGTAAGACGTTATTACATCCAATATGTATGGGAACGGAGCGAGTATTTGTCAGGCTCAGAAACATCATAGTAGTTCTTACTATTATATGTCCCCTCTTGGTTAGAGTTTGTACCGGGCATATTGTTTTCCAATAAACTTAAAATGATTCGTCCAAATTCGCACCATGAAAGGACTTACTAGGTAGAGTGATCCTTTCATGAAAAATATAGTGATTTTCAGCACTTTGGCCCGCACATGAATTTTCCAAATTCTTTCGAGAAATGTTATTCATTTATCTGTCTAGAGTCCCCTGACTCCAAGTGAAGTTCTAGTTCTATCAGATCCTGCAAGCAATTGATACCCTTTCCATTACTATGCATTATTTGCTCTATCCTATCTTAATAGCCTGGAAGACTCCCGGGATCCAAAAGGACACCATCCCAAAAAAGGATTTTGCGATCCTAAATAAAATCTTAATGCCCTATTCAAACTGGTATTTAGTTTGAAATGTGTATCCCCAATATATTTTCGAATATGTATCAAGCACTTAAAATAGTTCTATTATTACGCACATAATGAAGGTGGTCACATATTTATTGAAATATGGTATGTGTATGAATTAGCCAGCCCGTGCGGATGCACGGGTTGACGACTAGTAGTTCTATTGCATGATATATCCTCTAGGCACTTGTAGGAGTAGTTGCTATCAATTTTGTTGAGCTTGGTTCACTTTTGTTTGAAGTTACTAATAATTTCAGAATATTTCATAAAATAATGAAGAGATTTTTGAGGGTCTCATCGAGCCAAAGCTCAAAGGAAAAGAATAATTAAGAAGCATAGAGGCCCAAATATAATTTGCCTCGCATCGCGGAGGTCCGGCCGTGTGAATGGCCTTCCGATGATTTCTTGAGAGCAGCCGGGATTTATGATGATTTCTATTCATTGGCTGAGAATGCTAGCCTCACCAACTTCCTCCGCGACCAACGTCATCAGTATCTCTTACTCACTATTTTCCTAAGAATCACCTCCTTCAGTAGAGTTTCATTTATTTGATGTTGTTAAGAAGATGCCATTAGCTGAATTTTGCAAGGTTTGCAAAATACCCTTTGAGGGTACCTTAGATGAACCACACCGTAAAGATGTGTAAGAATATATTGACACCATCACTGTGGGAGAAACCAGGAAGGTTTCGATGCAAGAATCACTAGCATACATTTTCCTGTTTTACGCTACTTTGCCATATTTGCTAGTCGTTGCTTGATTGGTCGCGGAAACTTTGGAAATCTTAGTGTTCCTGATATTATCATTTTGTTCCATGGTTTATTCCGCGATAACACTGTTAGTATGGGCGGAATTATTGCTAAACGTGTCAGGACCCTGTTCCTAAGCCACATCGATCTAGCATGTAACACATCATATCACTTTGCGGCCTCACGCACGGTATTCCCACGGGTGCCACCTTACCTAGCCTGGGACCGTTTGCGCCTTTTGGCTCACGTATATGATAGTGTCGCTAGCATCCATATGACAAAGAACACGGGCTGACATGGCTAGTCGTGAACCCAAAGCGGCACTAACCCATGGGAACAGGCATACATGAATCAACTTCGAGCATGTCCATCAGCAGCGTGCGAATCCGGGATGTAGCACTGGGCTAACAGGACTCCGGTAACCCGGGCTGTAGCAGGCTAGGCAGGACTCTGGATGTCACCGCGTGACATTTCCCCGAAGGGATAGACATAGGAACAAAGAGAAACACATGCCGGCCAATCAAGTGTCCTGAACAGTAGTGCTGGGCCAGCAGGACTCCGGTGAACCGGGCTGTAGCGGACTACTATGGTTCAAGGAGGCACTAGACTACATTTCCCCATAAGAGAGGCTGCCAAGGATAAATAACTAGATTGTCGGATCCCACACATACCAAGCAGTTCAATCATACACACAATATGCTCGATATGTGTAAATACAACATGGCATCACAACATAACTCTACTACTCAAATATTTATTCACTAGGCTCCGAGGAGCGAGATATTACAAACATGGGTCTCATGACCCAACATTCAGAGCATACAAGTCAAAGCACATGCGGAAGCTTAACATGTCTGAGTACAGACATCTACAAATGAAAAAGGCTGAGAAGCCTGACTATCTACCAGATCCTGCCGAGGGCACAAGATAGTAGCTAAAGTATCAAGCTAAACGTCGAAGTCCACACGGAACTACCAGCGAGACTCACGTCTCTCCACAAAAACATAAAATAGGCAAACGTGAGTACAAATGTACCCGGCAAGACTTACATCAGAACTAACTACATATGCATCGGTATCAGCAAAGGGGGTGGTGGAGTTTAACTGCAGCAAGCCAGCTTTGACTCGGTGGCTATCCTGAACTACGACTGCAAGTAACTCTTTTGAGGTGGCGCACACGAGTCCACATATTCACCACCATATCAATACACCACTATGGATCTGCTCCCGTCTTCCTACGAGAACGCCATCCATGGCACTCACGCTTATCTTGCGCATTTTAGAGTATCCACTTTCACTTGTCTATGAACTGATATAGGCAACCCAGAAGTCCTTTACCGCGGACACGGCTATTCGAATAGATCATGTTAACCCTGCAGGGGTGTACTTCTTCACACACGCTCTCGCCACTTACCACCATGTACACGTCGTGTATCTCGGCAACCTTCAAGCGGAAGCCTGGCGAGGGAGTCGGCCACGACCTGACTAACCACACAAGTCCCTAGTCCAGGTTTATCGCCTATTCGGGTTCCATCTGCAAGGAGATCCGGCCGGGGTGTCGCTCACGGCCCCAAACGATTTGTGCAGGGTTCCCAAGCCCACCTCGACGGGGGGATCTACGCTTGGTACACCGTGCCACAGTGCCTAGTCTGTCCCAAGCCCACCTTTACCGGGTACCACTTGGTAGACTACTAACACTACCTACAAACACCAAAAACTAGTTGCAACTCCTGGACAGAGATCAGGTTGATTAATAAGTCGAGAGAGCTTGGAGCGCCCGGAGCCCAATGTGTGGTAGTAACTGTTCATGGATCAGAAACACAGAACTCAGTTCCTGAGGACGGCTGCAGTGAGACAACCTACCATGTACTCCTACATGGCCTCTCACCGCTACCTTTACCAAATCGTGTTCACACACTTCGCTCTCAACAGTAGGACATGTTCACCACAGTCATATTCATTCCCGATGAACCAGACCCGACTCAACTCTAAGCAGTAGCAGGCACGACAACAAGCACGAATGAGTAGGCACATCAGGGCTCAAACAACTCCTACTCATGCTAGTGGGTTTCATCTATTTACTGTGGCAATGACAGGACATGCAGAGGACAAGGGGTTCGGCTACCGCAGCATGTAACAGTTGAATCATTGTTGTCCTAATGCAGTAAAAGAGAGCAGGAGCGAGAGAGTGGGATTGTATCGGAATGAACAAGGGGGTTTTGCTTGCCTGGCACTTCTGAAGATAGCATTGGGTCTTCATCAGTGTCAACGATCACATCGTCGAAGCAACGTCTACTGAGAGGGGACAAATACCAGCAACAGAGAAAGAAACACAATCAATGCAATGCACAATATGATGCATGATCATGACATGGTAAAATGAGTGTGTTGGGCTAATGCAACTACAACCAGATGGGTTTGAGCTATTTTGAACCAAAGATTCAAAGTTCAAACTCATTTGTGATCTTAAATAGTGCTTTATCATGTTTTGCACTAAACAACAAGTTAACTTGTTTAAACATGCATGAAACCAGTACAAATGGATAGATTGGATTTTTCTGATCATTTTTTGTATATAACACTTTGCATTTGGAGTTACAGATTAATTTCTATGAATTTTTGAAGTTAGCACTATTTTCTGAAATTTCCTGAATAATAATAAATCCAGAAAAAGGAGTTACTGCATCAGCATGACGTCAGCAAGTCAACAGGGGCGGCCCAGGTCAAACTGACGAGTGGGTCCCATGTGTCAGTGACTAACTGAACTAACCTAGGTTAAACTAATTAAATTTAAAACTAAACTAGATTAGTTAGCCGGGCGGGGCCCGCATGTCATAGACCAGTGGGTCAAACTGGGCCCACCCGGGTCAACTCGGTCAGCGGGGGGGTCAAACCTGCCGGCGTTAAGCCGCCGGCGAGGCTAGTCGCGGAAGAGCGCGTCGGGACCCCCCTACAGGGGCCCTTTTGGCACGCAGAGAGCGGCTACGGGAAGAGGGCGGAGTGGCGCATCCAATGGTGGCGGTGGCGGGAGCTGGGGTGGCTGGGAGCAGCGCCTGCGACGAGGTTTGCGGCGGCCGGAGTCGGCAGCGAGCGGGGACGCGGTTGCGGTGGTCGTGGCGATGTGAGTCTAGCACCTACGGCGTCTACGTGGTGCGATGAGTGCGATGGGCGCATGCCCGGGACCAAATGGTCACCGGAGCAGCACCGGCGACGAGCGCGGGCGGCGGCGGGTTTCGGTCTCTGGCGGAGCGACGGCTACAGCGTGCAAACGGAGCGTAGAGGAGGGGGGTTCGGGTCAGTGGCTCACGGCGAGTCGGACGAGCAGGTCGGGGAGCTTGGAGACGGTCCAGAGCGGGCGGTGCGGCGGAAGCGATCTCCGGCAACCGGAGGTTGAAGAAGAGCTCGGGTCGTCGCTTGGGGGCGTTCGGCGTAGCGCGAGTTGACGGAGAGGCGCGGGGAATGGAGATGGAGCTCCTGAGTATGTCCAGGGGGCGAGGTGGAGGCAGTGGCCACGGTGGGGCTTGTCGGCGGCGACGGACCCGTTCGGGTGGGGAGAACAGAGGAGGGGGAGAGAGTTCGGGGGAGAGAGAGGGAGAGCCAGACGGCTCTGGGGGCCGCATAGCGTCATCCGGACGCGTCGAGGAGGAGCCAGGCAGGCAGGGAGGGAGGAGTTGGCCGTGCGCGTGCCGATGCGCGGTGGCCACACGCCTCGCGTCCTTCTGGCGCGAGGTGGGAGACGGTGGCGGCTCGGGGTGGGCTGGGCCAACAGTGCTGGGCCGCCAGGCTGGACAGGTAAGCGGCCTAGGTAGTTTCCTCTCTCTCTCTCTCTGTTTTATTTCTTCTGTTTTGTTTTTTTCTTTTACTTTGCCAATGTTTTCAAATTTAAACAAATTCAAAACAGTGCCAAATATCCTCTGAATAATTTATGTTGCTAGATGGACTTTTCCAACAGCACATAAGACATTTCAAAGTTATTTGAAAATATATCCCATATATTGTGAATATAATTCCAAATTCAAATACAATAATGATTTAAATTCAGTGCCAAAATAATTCCTTAAAAATGTTCAATATTTTTGGTTTGGATACAAACCCTTGCCAAAATTATCAAACATTAATGAAGGCCATTTTGGTTTCATTGAATGCAAGTTTAAGGCTTCTTGCCCTTTTTTTATTTAAGTTTTTGAGGCTTCCACTTTCCTCAATTCCAAGTTTCAGAAATTTAGACATGATGCAAGAAAGATACAAACATTAGGCAGCACCAGAAGCTAGGGATGTGATAGCTCACCCCAACTAAACAAGAATCTCGTCCCGAGATTCAAGCGTAGGGTAAGGTGAAGGGGGAACACAAACTAGCATAATCTTCACGATCCAGGTTGCGCCTTATAAGGTTGTGGATTTGTTGCATACGTTGATCTTGGCATCCTCGCTTTTGAGATCTTCATCCACGCGAAGACGACGGAAAGAAACTCTACTAGGATTGATCTTCTCGAAGATCGAGCTATACAATATCCACTTGCGGAGTGAGATGTTTAAACATCTCGAGTTGAGACGCAAAACACATCGAGAGGGATGGAAGAACAAACGACAGGGTTTGATTGGTGGGCAACAATTCCACGCTTAGAAAGATGGTGGATGGTGTCAAGGTGGCGAGGAAATAATTGCCATGATCCCGTATTGGGGCACCTCAGGGAACATGACTCGAAGAACTATTCCCTTAAGTGGCAAAAAGAATTACTTTTGATTCAGAGATCATTGAAACTCTCTATACCGGCCTAAGAAAAATCACGCCAAGGAATACCCGCATCGCCAAGCTTGCCTTCCACGCCAAGGAATGTCCCATCCGGACACGAGACGTAATCTTCAATCTTGTATCTTCATAGTCCAGGAGTCCCGCGAAGGTATAGTCCGGCTACCCGAACACCCCCTAATCCAGGACTCCCTCAGTAGCCCCTGAACCAGGCTTCAATGACGACGAGTCCGGCGCGCAGATTGTCTTCGGCATTGCAAGGCGAGTTCCTCCTCTAAGTCCTTCATAGAAGATCATAAACACCAAGAATAGTGTCCGGCTCTACAAAATAAGTTTCCACATAGTGCCATAGAGAGAATAATATTAACACAAATCAAATCTGCTGACGTATCCCGCAGTGCACCATCGCACTACGGCCAAGTTCTTTACATGAATCGTTTTTACTTTTCCACCTCAGCACGTTTAGCGAGGCGGTTTCCTTGGCACGTCTTGTCAAAGCAGAGATCGTGTGCCCTTTTTACGGGATTCTCATCAATACGGACGTGGGTAACCCAACCGCATCCGCCCATATAAGGGGATAAGGATCCACCTTTTTACCTACGCCTTCTTCCTCCTTTGCCAATCCATCTCTTGCGTACTCGAGCTCCAGCGCCCAAGCCCGCTCTTCCCTCCTCAATCTGCTCCAGCAATGTCCGGAGCGGGAGGCAAGTTGATGGTCTCCTCCGTCACGGAGGTTCAAGTAAAAAAGCTGAGGAAGGCCGGATACCTGTCCAAGGACATCCCGCACCGGCTTCCTGAGAAGGGTCAGCTTCTCCCCACCCCAAGGCCCCATGAGAGGGTAGTTTTCCCTCCCCACTTCCTCCGTGGACTGGGTTTTCCACTCCACCCCTTCGTCTGGGGACTCGTGTTCTACTACGGCCTGGATTTCCACGATCTGGCCCCAAACTTCATCCTCAACATCTCGACATTTATCGTCGTGTGCGAGGCCTTCCTCCGCGTCCACCCCCATTTCGGCCTCTGGCTTAAGACTTTCAACGCCAAGCCCAAGGTGGTGCGCGGCAGCCAAGCAGAGTGCGGAGGTGCCATGGCGGGCAAGATGGCCAACGTCCTATGGTTCGAGGGCTCCTTTGTGGAGACCCTAAAGGGGTGGCAAGCACTGTGGTTTTACATCACCGAGCCACGCGATCCGAAATGGGTCGCCGCCCCCGAGTTCCGATCCGGACCCCCCACGCGGTTAATGTCCTGGAAAGAGACGGGCCTGTCGTGGGGAAACGAAGAAGAGGTGACCGGATTGCAAACTTGCATCCAGTCCCTGGTGAACAAGCCAATCCAGCTTGTTAATATAGTTCAGGTTATGCTCGTTCGCCGGATCCTCCCGTGCCAACAACAGGGCTTCAATTTGTGGGAGTTCGACCCGGCGCAGCAATAAACCCTTAACAGGCTCTTCGACACGACGTACGAAGATGCTTGGAAGGTGCTCTTCAAGGGCGCCGAGGCTCCCGCATCTGCCTCCGAGGACCGCAGATACAGCTCGCAGCGTCACGCTAGCGAGGTAAGCTATCTTCGCCTTTTACAGGATACTAAGCTCTTTTTTCCTTTCACAATTTTGACTCTGTGCGGGATCTAAACTCCGTTACCTTTGACAGGCTTGGCTGGCGATATCCGGACCAATTAACTGTCCGGCTCCCTTGCCCGAGGACCTAGCCCCTATGCTCCTACTGAAGCTGCTGGTTCCGGCACCTTATGTGGTGCCGGAGAAGAAGGTCAAGAAGAACAAGACCACGGGGACTCGAAAGAGTGCCCGTAACATGGTGGTGTCGGACTCGTCGTCTGACGAGACCGAGATGCCCTCCTCCCGCGAAAACAAGGAGGAGGAAGAAGAAAGCTCTCCCCCCCAGCGGAGGGAGGAGAGAAGAAGAAGGCCGCCCCAGTAGGGGAGGCCGAGGGGTCTAGGAAAAGGAAGACCCCTCCGCCGGAATACTCCCATGACGCCGAAGAGAGCGAAGAGGAGTGGCTGAACAGGGCCAAGCATCTGGCGACATCGTAAGTTCGGATATCAGAGTAACTCATGATGTTCCTTTGTTGCACAACTTTCTTTAATGTCGAATGTAACTATCCAGCCCGCCCCAGGCCGAATACAACGAATCGTCGGGTGGCTCCCTGGACTCATCAGATGTGAACTCCGTTCCGCCCGCTGTCTCCCCCCGCACTACGGATGACGCCGAAGTGGCATCGCGACATGCTCCGGGGCAGGAGGAGGTGGTCCCGGAGGAGCCTCAAGGCAACCTCCCGGACTCCAGGAGTGAAGGGGATAAAGACCCCCAAGGCTCCAAGTCCGGCTTGGAGCCGGACACCGTGCCGGAATCTTCAACAGTTCTGAGCCGTGGTAGGCGAACACCTTCCAAAAGGAGCAAGCCTTCTAAGCCAGCGACTTCCATCCAACCGGAGTTGCTGGACCATCTGCTGGAGGTGCTTGACGGCGCCTCCATCGACAAGGAGCACCGTACTATTATGAGTACGGTGATCCAGAGGGTTCAGTCCGCCAAGAGCGGACTGACCGAAGCTTGCACTAGCCTTCTGAATGGCTTCGAGGTAAGCAAAAATATATCAAAATATTACCACATAGACAGTAGCCCCTGATGCTCTGTTTGGCGTTCGGAAAGAAAATCCGAATAGAGGATCTAATAAATTTCGCAGGAGTCTAACAAAAAGGAGTCAATATGCGTATGCAGGCTTCGCTGCTATCCACCACCGCACTGACTGCGGAGGTGGGTGTCCTGAAACAGGACCTCGGGCGGACCAAGCAAGAGCTCGGCTTGCCAAGCGGCAGCTCGAGGAAAAAGAAGGTAAGAAATACCTTACAGAAAAACGTGCCTATAGAGAGGCGTGATTGCAAAAAATAACAGGATCGTACTGCTTATTATAGGGGCCACGACTGAGGTGGCGACCCTCAAGCAGGCGCTATCTGAGGCCGAGAAGGAAACGACCGAGGAGCGCACCGAGCGAGAGAGACTTGGGGCTCAGGTCGGCGAGGTGCAGCAAGAGCTACAGGCTCTCATGAAAAAACATGAGAGCTTGGAGCTTGAGTCAAAGGCGCAAGCATCGGAGCTTGCGTCGGCCCTTGAGACCGCCAAGGGTGCCAAGGCCGAAGCCCAAAAGGCCCTCCAAGAGTTGGAGGAGATGAAAAAGATAGCAGCAGGTAAGGCATTCTTAATGCAAAGCAAAAATATAAAAGTAAACTACTTCTCACTTACCCGAATCCGGAGCTCTCCAGGGGCATTCGCAGATCTTCCCCACGGCGTATCCGACGCCGCCGCATTCTACCGATCTGAAGAGGGCAGCTCGACGGAGAGTGTGTTCTGGTCTCAGTATTCTGAGGCCGGACACCCTGTGCCCTTGAGCGACTAGCTGAAACAGCTGGTCGAGTTCCACAAGGCGGCCGAACAGGCCATGAAGGGCTTCATAGTTCGGCTGTGGCCCGGAGAGGCCCTGCTAGGGAGATATTTCGGGCTGGTGCGGCGGCTGGTGGAGGCATGTCCAAGGCTCGAGGTCATCAAGTGCTCCGTCTGCATTGAAGGTGCCCGGAGGGCCCTTGCCCGTGCAAAGGGGCACTGGGGTAAGCTGGACGGTGAGAAGCTTGTGAGGGACGGGCCGCCGCCGGGGAAGGAGCATCGCAAGCCCGAGAACTACTACAAGGATGTTCTTGCAGGTGCCAGCCTTGTGGCGGATGAATGTACCAAGGATGTAATCTTTTAATGAACTCGCTCGTGTTTATCCTGTGCGCTGAAAACTTGTTCATATGCGCTAAGCAATGCTTATTGGATTTAAAATATTATTTTCTGTGCGGCCGTTTATCAAAAATTGAGAGATGGCCAGTCGTCGGCTTCTGCCCCCGTGCCACTAGTGCTGGGGTGTTCGGGATAAACCTGAGCGCTCTTTTTCCCATGGTTGGGTCCTTCGAGGGAGGCGCTCAGCACAACGAATCAGGCAATCAGACTATAATGCTTGAACACTCTCACTTAGCCATAGAACTTTATAATTTTAAATTTCGGCGAAGCCCCTAGTTCGGAAGACCGAGTTCGGGGCGCTATCCACGCCTTGGCCGGACGAAGCCAGCTCCTCGCTCAAAGCGGCATAAGCCTTTAGGGATTCGAAAATCCTCTCGAACAGCGACCGGTCTCTCGCCTCATCATGACAGTCAGTTTTAGCTTTCTCCACTGAGGTGCTTAACCCAGCTGAACCGGGGCACAATCGCAGTGGTTCTCCTAGTGCTACCTTAGCCGATAAAGCGGAACGTAAGGCACCAAAACATAGGAGCCGGGCAAACCCAACTATTGACCCAAATTATGATTCGGAGCCGATGCATATAGTGCTATAAGTTCGGGGTGCCGCACTTGTGAAAGTGTACGGACTTCTCACACCATAATGAGGGGTACTGAAACCCCTGGCGTGTTTGTCGTACCATGGTGTACAGGTGCAATCATGTTATTTAATAAACAGATATATGAAAATAGGATAATGCAAAAATAGACAAAAGGCTATGCATTGTTTATAGAGAGGCTATTTATCAAAATCGAACGATACAAGTAGTGCGATAAGCAAAAAATATACTGGACTATTTAACATGTCCTGACCAGGGGCAGGCCGCGGAACTGTATTTGAAACAGGTATACCGCTCGTAACAGAGACCACCTGGGAGTTCCATAATGCGGCATGGCTTTGTCTGCTTCCCTGGATCTTGCATCGTTTGTGCGGCAGTCGAATTGCCGAACAGGTCGTCCGAAATGTGGAGTCCTGAAAGTAAGAAAAAAGAATCCGGCAGCCCCTAGTACGTTTTAAGCCGTATTGTGGGTGTGTCGTTATTGTGCCCCTTCCCCTGTGCCCATGGTATCTCAAGGGCGTAGTTATGTACGCGAGGCACTGGTTTCGCTATATCGCCAGGGCTGGGGTTGGGGCCGCATTGCTACGCCTGCTCAGAACGTGCTGGGCAGTCTTGTTGTAGGTTACTCCGGGCGTGCTTGGCAGTGTCTGGCTTTTTGACGGCCGGACTGGAGAATTGCCTAAGAAGGATGCTTTGTACTTCCGCTGCGAGAGCCGCCGTGTGCTCCTCCATACGGAGGGAGCGTTTGGTGTTTCCGTTGACCGTGATTAATCCTCGAGGGCCTGGCATCTTGAGCTTGAGGTATGCGTAGTGCGGCACCGCATTGAATTTTGCGAATGCGGTTCGTCCGAGCAGGGCATGATAGCCACTGCGGAACGGGACTATATCGAAGATTAACTCTTCGCTTCGGAAATTATCCGGGGATCCGAAGACCACGTCAAGTGTTACTGAGCCTGTGCAATTGGCCTCTACACCTGGTATAATGCCTTTAAAGGTCGTCCTTGTGGGCTTAATCCTTGAGGGATCTATGCCCATCTTCCGCACTGTATCCTGGTAAAGCAGGTCCAGGCTACTTCCACCGTCCATTAGGACTCTTGTGAGATGAAATCCGTCGATGATTGGGTCGAGAACCAATGCGGCAAAGCCGCCATGACGGATGCTAGTGGGGTGGTCCCTTCGATCAAAAGTGATCGGGCAAGAGGACCATGGGTTGAACTTTGGGGCGACTGGCTCCATCGTGTATACGTCCCGTAGCACACGCTTCCGCTCCCTCTTGGGAATGTGGGTTGCGTATATCATATTCACCGTCCGCACTTGTGGGGGAAACCCCTTCTGTCCATTGTTGTTCGGTGGCCTAGGCTCCTCCTCGTCATTGCTATGTAGCCCCTTGTCTTTTTTTTCGGCTCTTAACTTGTCTGCCTGCTTGAACACCCAACAATCCTTGTTGGTGTGATTGGCTGGTCTTTCGGGGGTGCCATGGATCTGGCACAAGCGGTCGAGTATTCGGTCCAAACTGGACAGGCCCTGAGTATTCTTTTTGAATGGCTTTTTCCGCTGACCGGATTTATAGCCTCTGAATCCGGCATTAACTGTTGTATCTTCATTGTTGTCGCTGCTGACGCGGCGCTTTTGCTTATTTCGATGTGTCCTGCCACTTTTGTCCTTGGTATCCGAATTACCATGGTTCTTTGATAAGTTGTTTCTGCGAGCTAGCTAGCTATCTTCTCCCGCGCAAAAGCGGGTCATGAGTGTCGTGAGGCCTGCCATAGATTTCGGCTTTTCCTGTCCCAGGTGCCGGGCAAGCCACTCGTCGCCGATGTTATGCTTGAAGGCTGCTAGGGCCTCTGCGTCCGGACAGTCGACTATCTGGTTTTTCTTTGTTAGGAACCGTGACCAGAATTGCCTGGCTGATTCTTCTGGCTGCTGAATTATGTGGCTTAAGTCGTCGGCGTCCGGTGGTCGCACGTAGGTGCCCTGGAAGTTGTCGAGGAATGCGGCCTCCAGGTCCTCCCAAGAACCAATTGAGTCCGCTGGCAAGCTGTTAAGCCAGTGTCGGGCCGGTCCTTTGAGTTTGAGTGGGAGGTATTTGATGGCATGTAGATCATCGCCACGTGCCATGTGGATGTGAAGGAGATAATCCTCGATCCATACCACCGGAACTGTTGTGCCATCGTATGATTCGATGTTCACGGGTTTGAAATCCTCTGGGATTTTATGATCCATTACTTCATCTGTGAAGCATAGTGGGTGTGCGGCGCCCCTGTACTGGGCTATGTCACGACGCAGCTCGGAAGAGCTATGTCTGTTGTGTTCGGCCCGGCCGGATTTATTGTGTCCGGAGTGAAGATCATCGTCACGTGTCGTCGGGCGCCTGCGTGATCCGTAGATCAATCTGGTTTGTCTTGCCTTATCCTCCAGTACGTCTCGCAGGTCTGGCACATTTTCCCGTGCCTTAGTTGAGCGGCGTCGGGGCATGGCTTGGGTGGAGGGCCGAGAGGCCTCTCTGTCGCGGCCGCGAGGTGGCCAGTCTGCCATGTCATGCGCTGGTGATGTAGGAACTTCCTCCTCTGATAGGGGTAGCGGCCTGCGCTTTGGGTAACTCTTGGAGGGGCGTTTGAGTTCATACTCTTCGGCCGCAAGGACTTCAGTCCATCTATCGGCTAGCAAATCTTGATCAGCTCTAAGCTGTTGCTGCTTTTTCTTAAGACTGTTTGCCATGGCTAAAAGCCTGCGTTTGAAACGCTCTTGTTCGGCGGGGTCTGATGGTATGACGAATTCGTCGTCATCGAGGCTTGCCTCGTCTTCGGAGGGAGGCATATAATTATCATCCTCAACCTCTCGGTCTGCCGCTCTCTCATGAGGGCTGGCTTCTCCATCTTCCTGCGCCGAATCTTGTTGGGGTGGGTGCGGGGGTCCTGGATTAGGGGGTGTTCGGATAGCTGAACTATACCTTCAGCCGGACTCCAGGACTATGAAGATACAAAGTTGAAGACTTCGTCCCGTGTCCGGAAGGATCTTTTCTTGGCGTGGAAGGCAATCTAGGTGTGCGGATATTCGAGATCTCCTACCATCGTAACCGACTCTGTGTAACCCTAACCCTATCCGGTGTCTATATAAACCGGAGGGTTGTAGTCCGTAGGACAACCATCAACATACACAATCATACCATAGGCTAGCTTCTAGGGTTTAGCCTCCTTGATCTCGTGGTAGATCCACTCTTGTACTACCCATATCATCAATATTAATCCAGCAGGAGTAGGGTTTTACCTCCATCGAGAGGGCCCGAACCTGGGTAAAATAAAGTGTCCCTTGTCTCCTGTTACCATCCGACCTTGACGCACAGTTCGGGACCCCCTACCCGAGATCCGCCGGTTTTGACACCGACATTGGTGCTTTCATTGAGAGTTCCTCTGTGCCGTCGCGATCAGGAGGGATTCCTCTTCCCGTCTTTAAAGATGGCACCATTACGAAAGGAGCCTTGGCTGTGGGCCAAACCCTCCGGCTAGGTGGTTTTCTCACAACCACCTGTTTGGCTGTTGCGCCGATGGTGACCTCCCGGGTCATCGAAAGCAACCTCCACGTCGGCTCAGAACTCGCCGAGCAATTGGATCCGATGGAGCTCTCTTCGGTTAACGAGCTCCTGGATCGTATCGCCGCACTGGGCGTCACCACAAATTACGACCAGGTTGGGCTTAAACCCGATCTGAGCGAAATTAACTCTCCCCAGGTCACCCACCACGTTGCTGTGGTGGAAACACAATGCGGCGACCCTTCGTCTATCGTAAGGACTAGTTACGTCCGAATCCCCGAACCCTCCATGCCAGATATCCGCGGAGGGGAGGATACAATCCAACCCAAGCTTAAAATCAGGCAAGTCGGATAACATCCAAGACTCCGGATCTCAGAATCCAGAAGTTCTTCGGCCTCCGAACAACAAACTGGGCGAGGTCTCAGATTCAACGACACCCGACCACCCGATCTTAAGCGATCTTTCCCAAATCAGGCAAATGCCCGAAGAATCAGTACATCATTACTGGGCCAGATTCCTCCTGGTTATGAACAGGATAAAGGACTGCCGCGAGGGAGACGCAATTTCAATCTTTGGCAGTAACTGCACGGACAAGGGAATACTCAACGCCATAAGTCGTCGTAATATTACACGCTTTGCTGACCTGGCATCCATAGTACAAAAATACTGTGCCATGGAAAGTGCTCGGAAAACCGAAATCTAATTTTGGGATAATCCGGCCCTGAACAGCAATCCCGTCCGAATCAAGAGGGCGCACCGCAGTAAGGCGCCCGGACTAAACGCTAAAAAAACAAAACCCTCTAGGGGGCATGGAACCGTACTGGAAAAGTGGCTAGATGGACCCTGCAAGATTCACAGTGCAGAGGACGCCACCCCAACTCACAGCCTCAGGGCACGTTGGATACTCCGGTAGGTGGCCAAAACTGGCGAGGACCTCCTAATTCCAGAGTTCGAAGGAAACCAGCCCGAGAATTTCAGTTCAGTTCTCACAGTCTTTGAGACTTTCACATCAAATAACATGCGAAAAAGAACACTTCGCAGCCTCGCTGAAGTCTAACAAGTAGCGACAATAAACTCATGGAGTAATACTGCTATCACCTTCGACGCGAGTGACGAGCCTAAAATTCGAGCAGCCAGAGCACCAGCCGCACTGGTCCTCAGTCCCATAGTGGACGGCTGTCGCCTCACAATGGTACTCATGGACGGAGGCAGTGGATTGAACCTCATTTACGAGGAAACCCTCCAAAAGATGGAAATAGACTGGAACCGCATTGAGCGAAGTAGCACAACCTTTAGAGGAATAATCCCCAGTCAGGAAGCGCGCTGCACCGGAAAGATCACACTAGATGTGGTATTCGGCACGCCGGATAATTACAGGTCCGAACAGATCACGTTCCAGGTGGCCCCGTTCAAAAGCGGATATCACGCTATACTAGGATGGGAGACTTTCACAATGTCTCAAGCCATACCCCATTACGGGTACATGAAGCTTAAAATGCCTGGGCCAAACGGAATTATCACCCTCGCTAGTGATCCGGACATAGCACTCCACGCCGAGAACAAGACAACCGCACTGGCCCTCGAGGCACTATCCGAAACCTTAGCGGCCGAAGAACTGACTGTGCTGCGATCCACGGTCAATAGGGATGACGTGATACTCGATAAGAGATCCAAATCCACATCCTTCAAACCAGCGGATGAAATAGTCAAATTCCAGGTCCACCCAATGGACCCCAATAAAACAGCCTCCATCGGGGCGCGACTGAACCCCGATGTAGATGCCGCACTGCGAGAGTTCCTACGAGAGAACTGGGACATTTTCGCTTGGCATCCCTCAGACATGCCAGGAATCCCACGCAGTTTGGCCGAACACAGCCTAAACATCCAGAAAGGATTCCAACCTGTCAAACAGGCTCTTCGGCGTTTCTCTGAACCAAAGAGACAGGCTATGGGAGAGGAGCTAGCCAAGTTATTGGAAGCCGGATTCATTAGAGACATAAAACACCCGGACTGGCTAGCAAACCTGGTGATGGTACCAAAGAAGGACAAATCCTGGCGCCTGTGTGTCGATTTCAAAGACCTTAATAAGGCCTGCCCAAAGGATCCCTTCCCCCTCCCTCGAATAGATCAAATCATCGATGCCACTGCAGGACACGATTCGTTGTGCTTCCTCAACGCATACTCCGGTTAACATCAAATCAAGATGGCAGAATCAGACCAAGCCGCAACAGCATTCATCACACCATACGGCCCATTCTGCTTCAACACAATGCCCTTTGGGCTAAAAAACGCCGGCGCAACATATCAGCGCATGATTCAAACATGTCTGGCAAACCAGATCGGCAAAACAGTGGAGGCGTATGTAGACGATGTGGTCGTTAAATCAAGACATGTCGAATCTCTAGTAGATTACTTGAGGCTCACATTCGACAACCTCCTAAAATACGACATTAAGCTCAATCCGGAAAAATGTGTTTTCGGCGTTCCAACCGAAAAGCTCCTGGGCTTCATTGTATCCGGTAGACGAATTGAAGCAAATCCAGCTAAAAGCCGAGCTCTGTCACAATTGGATGTCCCAAAAGACCTCAAACAAATACAGAAACTCACCGCATGCGTGGCGGCTTTAAGCCGCTTTATCTCCCACCCGGGAGAAAAGGCATTGCCCCTTTACCGCCTCCTTAGGCGCACCGAACACTTCGAGTGGAGAGACGCTGCCACAGCTAGACTCGAGGAAATAAAGGCCATCTTGGCAACAAACCTAGTCCTGGCCGCGCCGAACACTGGCGAACCCATGCTATTGTACATTGACGCAACCCATCAAGTTGTTAGCGCAGTACTCGTCGTCGAGCGGGCAACGGACGGACACATACTCCCCCTTCAAAGGCCGGTGTACTACGTGTCCACTGTCCTCACACCATGCAAATCACGGTACCCGCATTACCAAAAGATCGCGTACGCGGTGTTTATGGCATCCCGGAAGCTACGACACTACTTTCAAGAGTGTTCTATAACAGTAGCCTTGGAAGTACCACTCAACGATATTATCAACAACCGCGATGCAACGGGCCGAATAGCAAAATGGGCCATAGAGCTCCTCCCGTTCGACATAACCTACAAACCACGGCGAGCCATTAAATCGCAAGTCCTAGCCGACTTCGTCGCCGAATGGACAGAGGCCAAACTCCCTAAAGAGTACGGCACATATTCAAACTGGATCATGCATTTCGACGGCTCCAAAATGTTGGCCAGACTAGGGGCCGGCGTCGTTTTGACGTCCCGTACAGGGGACACATTCCAATATGTACTCCAAATTATGTACACGGACTCCAACCATGCAGCCGAATACGAGGCCCTTCTACATGGTCTCCGGATGGCAGTATCCATGGGCATTCAACGCCTGGAAGTACGAGGGGACACAAACCTCGCGATATCCCAAATAAATGGCGACTTCGACGCCAAAGACCCAAAAATGGCAGCTTATCGCAATGCCGTTCTAAAAATGTCAGTTCGGTTCGAGGGACTGGAGTTTCACCATATAGCCCGAGAAAACAATCAGGCAGCAGACGTCCTGGCACGCATCGGAGCAAAACGAGATGCGGTCCCCCCCAACATCTTCTTAGAAAGATTATTCAAGCCATCTGTAGCATGGGAGGGGGAGCCCTCAGACAACAGTCCGGACATAACCGCACAACCCGACGCCGAACAATCCGACATAATCGGAGGCCCTGCCACCGAAACCACACCTTCAGCCCACGTAATAATGGCGGTCATTGCCCCGTGGACAGAACCATTCCTAGCCTACCTTACTAGGCAGGAACTCCCAGAGGACTAAAACAAGGCACGCTGCATAGTGCGGCGATCTAAATCCTATAAAGTCCATGAGGGAGAGCTATATAAGAAAAGCGCTACAGGAGTCCTTCAAAGATGTATCTCCGAGGAGGAAGGGCGGAGTCTGTTGGCTGAAATTCATGCCGGACTCGGCGGCCACCACGCTGCAGCTCGGTCCCTTGTAAGCAAGGCTTTCCGTACGGGCTTTTATTGGCCGACGGCCCGAGCAGACGCTCATGACTTAGTCAAACGATGCGTTGGTTGCCAGCTCTTTGCAAATCAAAGCCATATGCCGCCCAACGCCCTCCAAACCATCCCCATCACTTGGCCTTTTGCGGTCTGGGGGCTTGATATGGTGGGACCCCTTAAGGGTGGAACCCACAAGAAAAAATACCTATTGGTCATGGTGGATAAATTCACCAAATGGATAGAAGCCAAGCCTGTTAAGACGGCCGAATCCGGACCCGTGATAGACTTCATATCCGTGGTCGTACACCGTTATGGTGTCCCCCACAACATTATCACCGATAACGGCACAAACTTCACCTCTGACGAAGTAAAGCTGTGGTGCAAAAACATGGGCATTAAGCTCGATTTTGCTTCTGTCTATCACCCACAAACTAACGGTCAGGTCGAACGTGCAAATGGTCTCATCATGAGCGGTATCAAACCCAGACTAGTGCGGTCCCTAAAGGAGTCCAATACGCACTGGGTAGAGGAGCTCGACTCCGTACTCTGGGGGCTGCGAACCACGCCGAATCGTACCACCGGATTCACACCATTCTTGATGGTATACAACGCAGAGGCAGTTCTGCCCTGCGATATAATTCATGACTCACCTCGAGTGCGCATGTATGAAGAAAGAGAAGCCGAGCTTGATCGGCAGGACAACCTGGACGCCTTAGAGGAGGAGCGCGACGTGGCTAAAGCATGTTCCGCATTTTATCAACAGCAGGCTCGAAGATATCAAAGCAGGGAAGTACGAGCCAAAAATTACAACGTTTGCGAACTAGTCCTACGCCTGCCGAATAAGAAAAAGGACAAACTCAAGCCCAAATGGGAAAGTCCCTTCATAATTGACCAAGTCCTGACTGGTGGAGCGTACCGCCTGCGAGATGCGTCGGATAACCGACTCGAGCCGAACCCATGGAACGCCGCACGTCTCCGAAGATTCTATGCCTAGCGCCGGACTCGGGGTTTGTCTCCTTCCTCTGTCCACTTTTATATATATATTTTTTCGGTTTTTGTCTCCCCCCACTCTTTCCTTTTATAGCCCTTAAAGGCTCATCATGTGACGCGCCACTCGCGCTCCTTAAACCTGGGGGCTTCTCTAACAGAAGCTTGTTTATATGGGTTTCACGCCCAACGCATGCGTCAGACTTCCGCATGCACCTTTTCTTCACCACTATATGCATCGATATGACTTAAGTTTTGGCCAAGCTGGGTTTCCTGGCTCCTGTGCTTACCCCTACGTTCCCGATTGTTTGGCTAGGCGGTAAAGGGAGCACCTCTGCGATTGTTACTGCCGGATAAGCCGGATGTGTACCTCAGACTAGGTGAAGCAGAAAACTAGCGTTCTTAAGGGAATATTCGGTCGGTGAAATAAAGATGAACCTTTTTTACTTATACATGCCCCCAGATGTTTTCCTGCATTTGCAGTCCGGACGTGCACTTCAGGGCATGCCACCCCAGCGAAAGGAACCCTTAACGGAACTATTCTCTCTGGAAGATGTTTCTTACTAACCATGTAATATAACATAACTAGTTGGGCACTTGCCTGATAAAGCACTAATGACCCCTACGTCTGGTCTCCACGCATACCTCGGTTCTTATATAACCACTATGGTATTCGGACACACTCCGGACCGTCAGGTCCCGAGGTCGAAGTGAAAAGGTCGGCAACGACAAACGATCTACAATCCGGCTAGAAGGCATTACACATGTCAATTATAAATTACATAGTCATCAGGACTGACTGTATTCCTCTTCTATACCATCTAACAGGCTGTCTCATTTACAGTCCTGCTGGGAATACTTTGCGGCCAATTCTACCTGGCCATACACTAAGCTCACAGGGATCTCCTTCCCATCAGGCCCCACCGGTCCAACCAAGGCCATGTGATTGGGGTCGGACTTTGTAAAGCGGGTCTTCACCATGGCCCAAGCCTCCCTAGCGCCCTGCCGGCAGGCCGATATCTTCCACAACCGGAAGCGCTGCCGAGCTCCCTTCAACTTCTCTGCAAGTTCTCCAAGGCCCTCGGGTATGGAATGGGCAGGCCACAAGGCTTGGGCAATACCTCTCATCGCCTGCCGAACTCGTTCGTGCAGTTGCAATAGTTCGGGAAGAAGATCGCCCGTTGAACTGGGCATCTCCTCTGCAGGACGACCTGTCAGCATACCTACAGACATAACTCTGTTAGTCGTCTTCCTCGCCGAACTACTTTTTCAAGAGTTCACTTAAGCACTTACTAAAAATGCCGCATCGAAGTCGTTGATTATCCTTATTGGAGTCCGACACCTGGCCACGAACATCTTTTAGTTCAACATCCAGCCTGGTGTTGGCATCCTGGAGATCATTCTTCTCCCGCCTCACCTTTGTTAACACGCTTTCACCAGACTCTAACCGGTGTAGAAGCTGTTGCCTGTCCGGATCGAGTCCGACGCCATCTACAATACAATTTGTCAGATTGGCACTTAAATCCGTACAATACTAATTATTCTATAGTATTGTTTACCTGCAGGGGTCTCTTTAGACCCTCCTGCTGCCGTTCGTGCGGCCTCTAGTTGGGCCCTGCACCTTTCCAGCTCCTGGGACAGCGCGGTATTCTTCTCGGTAAGAAACTGCATGTTATATGATTCTCGAATCAGTTATTTCCACTGCTTCAAGTCTCGGGGGCTACTGGCATACCTATATTTACCAAAAATCTCTTACCCGTATGTCTTTTACATACTGCTCCGTGGCTCTGGCTAAACCATTTTGAGCGGCACGAAGGTACGCGTCTCCTGAATTAAACGCATTTAAAGCCTCCTGGGAGAAACAAGCGTCGCGAAGAACTGTCCGGCGACGCCTGTGGTTCATGGCACTCTCCACCTCGGAATTGGTGGCAGACAGCCTATCCGCTTCCTCTGATGAAGGAGCGTCCGGTGCTTGCCTTTTGCTGACCTCCGCCTCCAGGCCGGGCGTTGGAGTCTGGCTGGTGGAGGCCCGATTGGCAACCTCTCCGGATATAGTCCGGCAAGGTCTCTTCGTCCTAAAGATAGCACGAATTTTAATATACCCTGGAGGAGTAAAACACCAGGGAAAAAGAGAGGGTACGCCATACCTTTGCTCTGGCACCTCAGACCGGACTACGTTCCTTTTTGCCCCACGGGGCCCTGCGGCCCCCCGCCGGCTAGCTGCAGCGGGGTCGGCTTCCACCCTCGGGAATCTCCCCTACAAAGCACGGTTGTTGTCAGAACAACCAAGCCCATGAAAACGGAACCCCTCTTAAGGGGGTAAAGCTTCGGTATTTGTCACCTGGGAGGCCGGGATTAATCCTGGGTAATCAGCTATAATAGCTACCAAGGTATCATCCTTGCTTAGCTGATGAAACACTCCGTCAATAAAGTCCACCGCTAAGTCCGGATCCTCTTCGGAGTCCGGATCGAGGGACCGGTCTGGGTCCTCTGGCTGTGGAGGACGGCTGTTTATATTTTTTACCTCCTGACGCAGGTCCTGCATTGAAGTCGTTAGACTGCCTATTTAATCATGGGAATGTAAAATGAATAGGGAAGTACGACTGTCCGCTTACCCAATTCGGAGGACTATACATGGAAAATCCGCCTTGCGGATTGACGCAGAGGAATTCCTCTTCTTCTCCCTTATACAAGGAGGATAAGATCTTCACTAGAGCGGCAGGAGAGTCCGGCCCCTTACGGCCGTAACGGTTGGCGTCATCCTCCCCGTTAAATCCCACATGGGGTGGCTTCTGTATTGTAGCGGCTGCACCCCTCGCATAATGCATATGGCCATGACTTTAATCATGGTTAGTCCAGAATGAGCTAGTAGCTTAATCCGGCCCATTAAGTAAAGGACATCTATGTCATTCTCTCTCTGAGAGCTCCGAGGGCGCCAGCTCAGGCGTTTCTTCAGGGGAGCGTTGTTGAACTCAGGGAGACCGGCCCGGATAGGGCCCGGCAGGGGGACGTCGTCTATATAGAACCATTCTGAAGGCCAGTCCTCGGACGCCTTCTTCGGGGTTCCGGACGGGTATCCGGTCCCGGCGATACGCCATACTTCGGCTCCGCCCACTTGATATATGGACCCCTTTTGGGAACGGGGCACCAGGCAGAATATCTTCTTCCACAGCGCAAAATGAGCCTTGACGCCTAAAATAGCTCGCAGAGAGCGACAAAGCCCGCGATGTGTAACACGGAACCGGCGTAAGGTGGTGCAGCTGGAGGCCATAGAACTCCAAAAGCCCGCGGAGAAAGGGATGAATTGGAAATCCCAGTCCCCTTATTAGATAAGAGGCCAGGCACACCCGCTCCCCTTTAGAGGGACTAGGTGAGTTCTCTGCTTGTTTTCCGCCTTGATAAGTGGCGAGTCCGGCTCGGACCGAGACCATATAGGCTTGAGGGAAAAATCCCTTGGCTTGGAGCGACACTAACTCGCTGTGTGGGATGGTGCATCTCTCCCAGTCTCCAGGATTAGGACTGGAGGGGCGAGGGGAGGAGCTGCGACGGCTGGCCATGTTGGAATGGACCTTTGCTGGAGACGCTCTGATGATAACTCGCGGAGAGGAGGGGATGTGGTTTAGATCTAAATCCCCATCCCATTAAATAGGCGTCTCGTTTATATGACTAAGGGTGTGGATGTAAAAAACACCCCAAGCTCTTCGCATTCGTTCAGCACGTGGAAAGACGGCCATTATTGGGCACTGAAGCCGAGGAGTGCTACATTACAAAAAGCGGACATTATTCGTACAGGTACACAGAATTCGGAGGAGGAACCCACCTTGCAATGCCGAAGACGATTTGCGCGCCAGACTCGTCGTCATTGAAGCCTGGTTCGGGGGCTACTGAGGGAGTCCTGGATTAGGGGGTGTTCGGATAGCCGAACTATACCTTCAGCCGGACTCCAGGACTATGAAGATACAAAGTTTAAGACTTCGTCCCGTGTCCGGAAGGATCTTTTCTTGGCGTGGAAGGCAAGCTAGGTGTGCGGATATTCGACATCTCCTACCATTGTAACCGACTCTGTGTAACCCTAACCCTATCCGGTGTCTATATAAATCGGAGGGTTGTAGTCCGTAGGACAACCATCATCATACACAATCATACCATAGGCTAGCTTCTAGGGTTTAGCCTCCTTGATCTCGTGGTAGATCCACTCTTGTACTACCCATATCATCAATATTAATCCGGCAGGAGTAGGGTTTTACCTCCATCGAGAGGGCCCGAACCTGGGTAAAATAAAGTGTCCCTTGTCTCCTGTTACCATCCGACCTTGACGCACAGTTCGGGACCCCCTACCCGAGATCCACCGGTTTTGACACCGACAGTGGGTGTTCTTCGGCGCTATCCGGGGTAGTATTATCTCCCGTGCCGGAATCACCGTTTTTACTTTGGCGGGATTTAGAGCGGCGCCGCCGACGCCGGCGTTTTGGCTGTTTCTTGGAGGTGTCATCCCCCGCTGTTCCATCGCCATCTCCATCTTTTGGAGTATCCACCATATATATGTCATATGACGAGGTGGCCTTCCAGCGCCCTACAGGTGCTGGTTCTTGTTCGTCTCCTACCTCGTCGTCCATACCGTCGAAGTCTTCGGAGCCGAAGTCAAGCATGTCGGTTAAATCATCGACAGTGGCTACAAAGTGGGTGGTGGGTGGGCTTTGAATTTCTTCATCGTCCGTATCCCATCCTTGCTGACCGTAGTCCGGCCAGGGGTCTCCTCATAGAGAGAGAGACTTGAGAGAATTCAGGATGTCGTCAAAGGGTGAGTGCTGAAAGATGTCCGCGGCGGTGAACTCTAGTATCGGCACCCAATCGGATACGATTGGCAGGGGCGCGGGGGTTTCGGAGTCCGGAGAAGAGTCCAGACCCTCGGAGTCATGGGTCACACGGAGTGCGGGGCTAGCGTTCGGCTCGATCGCCTTTGAGATCGCTGCCCCCTAGGTGACGTCCAACCGCTCATCCTCAATTGGCGCAATAGGCTCCGAGTTAGGGGTCGGAACCGGTGCGTGTGCGGCCTCCAGGACACCGTTCGGAGGCAGAGCTAGATCATGCCCCTCGAGATAGTGCGGCGCGCTTGGCTGTGACTCGAACCCATCGAAGATCAAGTCTCCGCGGATATCAGCCGTGTAGTTTAAGCTTCCAAACCTGACTTGACGGCCTGGGGCGTAGCTTTCGATCTGCTCCAGGTGACCAAGCGAATTGGCCCGCAGAGCGAAGCCGCCGAAGACGAAGATTTGTCCAGGGAGAAAAGTCTCACCCTGGACCTCATCTCGTTGTTGATGATCAAAGGAGCCATCGGGCCTAAAAGGCAACGACACAAAGGAACTATCAATGAAAGCACCAATGTCGGTGTCAAAACCGGCGGATCTCGGGTAGGGGGTCCCGATCTGTGCATCAAGGCCGGATGGTAACAGGAGACAAGGGACACGATGTTTTTACCCAGGTTCGGGCCCTCTTGATGGAGGTAATACCCTACTCCTGCTTGATTAATATTGATGATATGGGTAGTACAAGAGTAGATCCACCACAAGATCAAGGAGGCTAAACCCTAGAAGCT
Organism: Aegilops umbellulata; assembly: GCA_032464435.1. Classification (NCBI taxonomy): domain Eukaryota; kingdom Viridiplantae; phylum Streptophyta; class Magnoliopsida; order Poales; family Poaceae; genus Aegilops; species Aegilops umbellulata. The sequence goes on from CP136057.1 coordinate 552,717,977, forward strand.
AGCCTATGCTATGATTGTGTATGAAGATGATTGTCCTACGGACTACGACCCTCCGGTTTATATAGACACCGGATAGGGTTAGGGTTACACAGAGTCAGTTACAATGGTAGGAGATCTTGAATATCCGCATCGCCAAGCTTGCCTTCCACGCCAAGGAATGTCCCATCCGGACACGGGACGAAGTCTTCAATCTTGTATCTTCATAGTCCAGGAGTCCGGCGAAGGTATAGTCCGGCTACCCGAACACCCCCTAATCCAGGACTCCCTCACTGAACGTGCTCTCAAGAACTTGAGAATATCCGTATTCATCAAGGTTTTACCAACATCCGTGCCAAGGATCCTGGCAACACATCATACTACCATGATAAACGGTGATGGAGGATGTAGATGCAAAGGAGGACATCACTTTCTCAGATTTTTCCCTAGCAATACCAAAGAAGCAAATCTGGATGATCGGCCGAGAGACATTTAGCACTCCGCTTCTAATGTTCTCCTTGATGTACTAGGTACCACGATCAATGATTAAAAGCATCAACATGGCCATCAAGTAAAGGTCGGACTTCGGGAGCACAAAAATCCATAAGGAACAACTTGTGGAATAAGTCATACTAAATCCTCATGGAGAAGATGGTCGAATTGCTCGTTCGAGATACTACAATAATAGATCTTCCGGCTAGGTGTGTCGGACAGAACACCAACCTCGTCAGGACCTACATCATAGATCTTGGAAATGTTCGAGCCATCATATCTGCCTGAGATTCAGATCTGGCTGGTAACAGGATTTTTCAGACAACATGTCCAGAAAAAGAAAAGGTTGCAACACAAGTCGACGAGATAACGTTGCGAGACTCTCAGGAGATGAACTATGATAGCAAGCTCCAAAACATGAGCTGGTTTTGCTACACACATGTGAACATGTTGTCCAAGACAAGCATGACCACAGAGTAGTCTTACAATAAAACACTACCAAAGTTCAGGTGAGGAACCATCATCGAGGATATCGAAGTCCTTACACAAGTCCGGATTAGCTCTTGGTAAGGAACTTCTTCTCATTGAACAAATCAGTCAGTGGCTTGGTGTGCTAGGGAATACATATGGAGTGGAGGTAATTAATGTACCAAACCATAGAATAGTTCGCACGTATGCATGACTGATTTGGGATGATTCCAGAGGAAACAAAACCAACCTTTCTCAAATTCATGGCGGCAACTTACACCTAATGCACGTGAACTTGGAGAAAGTCACTTCTTGCACCCAATCATATGCCTCATGAGCGGAACACGAAGGCATTGCTTACAAAGTTTTCAACACTAGGTTGATGTTCAACATGAATCATGGGGGAGACAAAAATGCTGTTGATGGGCTCAACAACAACTCATCGGAATCTCCATATCACTAGACTTCCACCATCATGTGATCACGGTGATAGCATTGGTCAGACCAAAAGATGTAATGGCGTATGCTCGAGGGATCAACCACGGGTAAGACAACATTATGAACATCGTTGGTTCTGATTTGACTTGACGATAGCCCATACTCAAGTCAAAGTTTTGACAAGACAATAAATCCAACAACTGATTACGAGGACCAATTGGTGAAGATATCATCTTTCTTCAACACACACACACACACAAATATATCCCTTAACATGAACTAGGTCAGACAACCTTATATCTTCCAACTCTCCAAGTTGTTGTTTAGCTTAACCAACTAGCTCAGGGGTATCCAACATGGATTCTTGGAGAAAGGGTGGTTTATAAGAAAACCAACTTGATCACGAACTCAACATATATAGCGGTCAGGTGACAACCTGGTAATACTTCCGAGAAGATGTTCGGAACATCACGAACCACCGATATGTTACTAAGCTCGAGTACAATCTTGCTTTTCGGAGCAAGACTATATGATCAAATAAGCAAGGGATTGGATAATCCTAACTCATTGATCGAGGAGTGCACCGGAAATAAGGACAAGGTAGCACAATCTATCTTAGAATGATGATTCAATAACCAACGCGCTAAGAATGAGAATATCGTCCATTTACTACCAAGCAACGAGGTTGCTAGGAGTATTGATTTCACACATCGCGATCCACTCGTCGGCATTCCGGTTACAACAACACGGAACCGAGGAATGAACAATGATGGCAAGAAGTATCACTAAATCAATAATTCATAAGAGGTGGTGCAATTCTCATGACATTCTTGATAAGAAAGAAGGTGACACTCCACGGTAGAACAGAACAAAAGATGGATTGGCATTTTGATCTGCAGAATACAACTGCTTTGACCCAATCCCAGATATGGATGAGATACTGGAGTTTGTTTCTCCTAGTCATTCTGAAATAGGATGGCTTGACGGACCACAAGAATAATAGGCGTCGATAACATGAATGCACAATTATTCTTGACCAGCAATTGATACAAGAGGGTCAGAATACAACTAAAAGGGACAACTCAGAGGAACATATAATTTCTTTAAGTTGTAGATGCATCGGTTAGCATGTTGAATAAATTCAACATGTTCCTTCCGGATAACCCATGCAGAAAGGTAGGACTGGCAGGTTCACAATATAGGATCGAGAACTCATCAAGAGCACTCCTATTGTGATCTTTTGGTTCAAAGAACTTCTGCCACATCGATCCATGGTATTTGGAAGAATGATATACCACGGACCTCGAGGACTATCACAAGGTTACTAATATCCTAAAGGAACTAGCAAACAATATCAACATGAAGTAAGTAGGGTGAATCTCGTGTTCAAGAACCCAGGAATAGAATACCTACCAACTAAATGGCATCACGGGATGCTTTCAAGAATGATGGCCAGAATCATCACACTGGGAACACAACCATGGCCAGATTACTAGGTGATCCTTTACGAAACCTAGGGTCTTAATAATAGCTCCGACATATATACCGAGGCAATGGAATACCTCAACAGACCGATTAGTGTGCTTAATCTGGCCCAAAAGGACATTGAAAACTAGGAGGAAGGATTTGCAAATGCATCAGACTATCTAGAAACCTGGGATGACTCGGACAACATAACGGTTGTAAATGCTCAAAATGATTTGAGACATCCTGCAAAATGGCGGCATAACCACTCAACATCACAATATCAAGGTTCTGAGGCCAGCTATGAACATATGGAAGTAGTAGGAACTGAACTGAGGCTTGAACTCAACAAACCTAGGCAACTACGGTTTAGTAACACGTCATCTTGAGAGATAGAAGAGAAGCCTAGTTCTTAATCCCCGTAAAAGAGAAGAGGATGACTCATATCAGAAGGACATAGGGTATAAGGAGTAAAAAGAGCCTTACGTTCCCTTCCACAATCAATTCCCTTATATAACTAAAGCATTTCTAGACACGACTTCGACCAGTTTGGCTTGGTAATCCTACAGGCAGTCAGGCTCTGATACCAAAGCTGTTAGGACCCCGATCCTAAGCCACATCGATCTAGCATGTAACACATCATATCACTTTGCGGCCTCACGCACGGTATTCCCATGGGTGCCACCTTACCTGGCCCGGGACCGTTTGCGCCTTTTGGCTCACGTATATGATAGTGTCGCTAGCATCCATATGACAAAGAAACCCGGCCGACATGGCTAGTCGTGAACCCAAAGCGGCACTAACCCATGGGAACAGGCATACATGAATCAACTTCGAGCATGTCGGTCAGCAGCGTGCGAATCTGGGATGTAGCACTGGGCTAACAGGACTCCAGTAACCCGGGCTGTAGCAGGCTAGGCAGGACTCCGAATGTCACCACGTGACATTTCCCCGAAGGGACAGACACAGGAACGAAGTGAAACACATGTCGGACAGACAAGTGTCCTGAACAGTAGTGCTGGGCTAGCAGGACTCCGGTGAACCGGGCTGTAGCGGACTACTATGGTTCAAGGAGGCACTAGACTACATTTCCCCATAAGAGAGGCTACCAAGGATAAATAACTAGATTGTCGGATCCCACACATACCAAGCATTTCAATCATACACACAATATGCTCGATATGTGTAAATACAACATGGTATCACAACATAACTCTACGACTCAAATATTTATTCACTAGGCTCCGAGGAGCGAGATATTACAAACATGGGTCTCATGACCCAACATTCAGAGCATACAAGTCAAAGCACATGCGGAAGCTTAACATGTCTGAGTACAGACATCTACAAATGAAAAAGGCTGAGAAGCCTGACTATCTACCAGATCCTGCCGAGGGCACAAGATCATAGCTGAGGTATCAAGCTAAACGTCGAAGTCCACACGGAACTACTAGCGAGACTGACGTCTCTCTGCAAAAACATAAAATAGGCAAACGTGAGTACAAATGTACCCAGCAAGACTTACATCAGAACTAACTACATATCCATCGGTATCAACAAAGGGGGTGGTGGAGTTTAACTGCAGCAAGCCAGCTTTGACTCGGTGGCTATCCTGAACTACGACTGCAAGTAACTCTTTTGAGGTGGCGCACACGAGTCCACATATTCACCATATCAATACACCACTATGGATCCGCTCCCGCCTTCCTACGAGAACGCCATCCATAGCACTCACGCTTATATTGCGCATTTTAGAGTATCCACTTTCACTTGTCTATGAACTGATATAGGCAACCTAGAAGTCCTTTACCGCGGATACGGCTATTCGAATAGATCATGTTAACCTTGCAGGGGTGTACTTCTTCACACACGCTCTCGACACTTACCACCATGTACACGTTGTGTATCTCGGCAACCTTCAAGCGGAAGCCTGGCGAGGGAGTCGGCCACGACCTGACTAACCACACAAGTCTCTAGTCCAGGTTTATCGCATATTCGGGTTCCATCCACAAGGAGATCCGGCCGGGGTGTCGCTCACGGCCCCAAACAATGTGTGCAGGGTTCCCAAGCCCACCTCGACGGGTGGATCTACGCTTGGTACACCGTGCCATGGTGCCTAGTCTGTCACAAGCCCACCTGTACCGGGTACCACTTGGTAGACTACTAACACTACCTACAGACACCAGAAACTAGTTGCAACTCCTGGACAGAGATCGGGTTGATTAATAAGTCGAGAGAGCTTGGAGCGCCCGGAGCCCAATGTGTGGTAGTAACTGTTCATGGATCACAAACACAGAACTCAGTTCCTTAGGACGGCTGCAATGAGACAACCCACCATGTACTCCTACATGACCTCTCACCGCTACCTTTACCAAATCGTGTTCACACACTTAGCTCTCAACAGTAGGACATGTTCACCATAGTCCAATTCATTCCCGATGAATCAGACCCGACTCAACTCTAAGCAGTAGCAGGCATCACAACAAGCATGAATGAGTAGGCACATCAGGGCTCAAACAACTCCTACTCATGCTAGTGGGTTTCATCTATTTACTGTGGCAATGACAGGTCATGCAGAGGAAAAGGGGTTCAGCTACCGCAGCATGTAATAGTTGAATCATTGTTGTCCTAATGCAGTAAAAGAGAGCAGGAGCAAGAGAGTAGGATTGTATCGGAATGAACAAGGGGGTTTTGCTGGCCTGGCACTTCTGAAGATAGCATTGGGTCTTCATCAGTGTCAATGATCACATCGTCGAAGCAACGTCTACTGAGAGGGGACAAATACTGGCAACAGAGAAAGAAACACAATCAATGCAATGCACAATATGATGCATGATCATGACATGGTAAAATGAGTGTGTTGGGCTAATGCAACTACAACCAGATGGGTTTGAGCTATTTCGAACCAAAGATTCAAAGTTCAAGCTCATTTGTGATCTTAAATAGTGTTTTATCATGTTTTGCACTAAACAACAAGTTAACTTGTTTAAACATGCATGAAACTAGTACATATGGATAGATTGGATTTTTCTGATCATTTTTCATATATAACACTTTGCATTTGGAGTTACAGATTAATTTCTATGAATTTTTTAAGTTAGCACTATTTTCTAAAATTTCTTGAATAATAATAAATCCAGAAAAAGGAGTTACTGCGTCAGCATGACGTCGGGGTGACGTCAGCAAGTCAACAGGGGCGGCCCAGGTCAAACTGACCTGTGGGTCCCGTGTGGCAGTGACTAACTGAACTAACCTAGTTTAATTAGCACTAACCTAGGTTAAACTAATTAAATTTAAACCTAAACTAGATTAATTAGCCGGGCGGGGCCCGCATGTCATAGACTAGTGGGTCAAACTGGGCCCACCCGGGTCAACTCGGTCAGCGGGGGGGGGGGGGTCAAACCTGCCGGCGTTAAGCCGCCGGCGAGGCCAGACATGGCAGAGCGCGTCGGGACCCCCTACAAGGGCCCTTTTGGCACGCAGAGAGCGTCTACGGGAAGAGGGCGGAGTGGCGCATCCAACGGTGGCGGTGGCGAGAGCTGGAGTGGCTGGGAGCAGCGCCGGCGACGAGGTTTGCGGCGGCCGGAGTCGGCAGCGAGCAGGGACGCGGTTGCGGTGGCCGTGGCGATGTGAGTCTAGCACCTACGGCGTCTACGTGGTGTGATGAGTGCGATGGGCGCATCCCCGGGACCAAATGGTCACCGAAGCAGCACCGGCGACAAGCGGTGCCGGCGGCGGGTTTCGGTCTCCGGCGGAGCGACGGCTACAGTGTGCAAACGGAGCGCAGAGGAGGGGGTTCGGGTCAGTGGCTCACGGCGAGTCGGACGAGCAGGTCGGCGAGCTTGGAGACGGTCTAGAGCGGGCGGTGCGGCGGAAGCGATCTCCGGCGACCGGAGGTTGAAGAAGAGCTCGGGTCGTCGCTTGGGGGAGTTCGGCGTCGCGCGAATTGATGGAGAGGCGCGGGGAATGGAGATGGAGCTCCTGAGCATGTCCAGGGGGCGAGGGGGAGGCAGTGGCCACGGTGGGGCTTGTCGGCGGTGACGGACCCATTCAGGTGGGGAGAACAGAGGAGGGGGAGAGAGTTCGTGGGAGAGAGAGGGAGAACCAGACGGCTCTGGGGGCCGCGTGGCTTCATCCGGACGCGTCGAGGAGGAGCCAGGCAGGGAGGGAGGACGTGGTCGTGCGCATGCCGGTGCGCGGTGGCCACACGCCTCGCGTCCTTCTGGCGCGAGGTGGGAGACGGTGGCGGCTCGGGGTGGGCTGGGCCAACAGTGCTGGGCCGCCAGGCTGGACAGGTAAGCGGCCCAGGTAGTTTCCTCTCACTCTCTCTCTCTCTCTCTGTTTTATTTCCTCTGTTTTGTTTTTTTCTTTTACTTTGCCACTGTTTTCAAATTTAAACAAATTCAAAACAGTGCCAAATATCCTCTGAATAATTTATGTTGCTAGATGGACTTTTCCAACAGCACATAAGACATTTCAAAGTTATTTGAAAATATATCCCATATATTGTGAATATAATTCCAAATTCAAATACAATAATGATTTAAATTCAATGCCAAAATAATTCCTTAAAAATGTTCAATATTTTTGGTTTGGATACAAACCCTTGCCAAAATTATCAAACATTAATGAAGGCCATTTTGGTTTCACTGAATGCAAGTTTAAGGGTTCTTGCCCTTTTTTATTTAAGTTTTTGAGGCTTCCACTTTCCTCAATTCCAAGTTTCAGAAATTTAGACATGATGCAAGAAAGATACAAACATTAGGCAGCACCAGAAGCTAGGGATGTGACAAAACGGTTAAGTTTGAACCGTACAAAGGGCCCCATCTTTGGAGGTATTTATGCTTCACGCCTTGCTGCACATTTTAATATACCTATTATGCTCTATGAGAAAGAAGAAAAATTGTTGCCCAATGCTTATTTAGATTATAAGAGTATGCTAGCGCATGACTTTATTTTTAAGAATAGGGAAGGGGAGCTTAAATATAAATTGTACTTTAATAAACATCACCCTGAGACTATCATCTTGCCTGCTCCTTCCTTGTTTAATTTATCTGAAGGTCTGTATCTCATTATATGGGCGGCCGTTCAAGCCTACTGGAATCCAACACCAGCCCCGGAGCCGGAACCACAATTTGAACCTCCACGACAGTCTAATTACCAGTGGGATCCGAAGATGATTTCCAGCCAGTGGCAGTTAGAGTCCTCTTCATCACAGTACGACCCCAGCTACACCTACGCATATCCGCCAGGCCATCCCTGGCAATGAACCAACTGAGGCCAAAAGCCTAAGCTTGGGGGAGTACGTATATCTCACTGACATTACATTTATGTTCACACACACTCATTGCTAGGTGTCGGTGCTCATACTTTTTCACTGTAATATCCATTTTAGTTTATTTTCTTTTTCTTGCTTTCTTCTTGTGTGTTTGTTAAAATTTAAGAAATACATAAATCTTAGAGTAGCTTCTAGCTAGTTTACATTTCTTGTTGTAGTAGTCATAATTAAAAGAAACCCCAAAAAGATTTCTCGTTCTTCTTTTGCTTGTTGGGAGCTTTCCTGTGTAAATAGTTTTTATTTCTTTTCTTTTCTTTGGGGGTCGATAGGAGAAGACCATGATTAAATTGTTGAAGTGGCTCTTATATGCATTATTGTTAATTTAACCAAGAGGCCATATTGCCTCGTCTTCTCTTGTTTATTGAATGCTCGCAGATTCCAGCTTAGTCCAATGCACGTGCACTCTTATTATTATTCTCTCTGTTCGGTCGTGCAAGTGAAAGGAAATTATGATGATATATGATGGACTGACTGAGATAAGAAAAGCTGGTATGAACTCGACCTCTCTTGTTTTTGTAAATATGATGAGTTCATCGTTCTTGATTCAGTTTATTATGAATAAACATGTTTGCAATGACAATTAGAGATCATAGTTTCTCGTGACATGCTTGATTAGCTGTGAGTTATAATGGTTTACCTTGCGTGCCAACATTCTATTAAAATGGTTGTGATGTGTTATGATGGGGTGGTATCCTCCTTTGAATGATTTAAGTGACTTAACTTGGCACATGTTCACACATGTAATTGAAACAAATCCACATAGCCTTCACGATATTTATGTTCATGGTGGATTATATCCTACTCATGCTTGCATCCAATGTTTATTAATTTTAATGCATGTTCATGACTGTTGTCGCTCTCTAGTTGGTCGCTTCTCAGTCTTTTGCTAGCCTTCACTTGTACTAAGCGGGAATACTGTTTGTGCATCCAATCCCTTAAACCCCAAAGTTATTCCATATGAGTCCACTATACCTTCCTATATGCGGTATCTACCTGCCGTTCCAAGTAAATTTGTATGTGCCAAACTCTAAACCTTCAAATAAACATTCTGTTTTGTAGGCTCGAATAGCTCATGTATCAACTAGGGCTGCCCTTATCTTCCATGTTAGGCGGTTATTCTCAAGAGAAGTGGACTCCACTCCTCACTCATGAGAAAATGGCTGGTCACCGGGATGCCCAGTCCCATGCTTTATGCAAACTAAATCAAAATAATTGCAAACAAAACTCCCCCTGGGACTGTTGCTAGTTGGAGACACTCATTGTTTCGAGCAAGTCATGGATTGATGCTTGTTGGTGGAGGGGGAGTATAAACTTTAACATTCTGTTTGGGAACCGCCTATAATGTGTGTAGCATGGAACATATCGCCATCTCTTAGTTGTTATGTCGACAATGAAAGTATGCCGCTCAAAATATTATTTATCTCTATTTCAAAACCGAGCTCTGGCACCTCTACAAATCCCTGCTTCCCTCTGTGAAGGGCATATCTATTTACTTGTATGTTGAGTCATCACCCTCTTATTAAAAGCACTAGCTCGAGAGCACATCTATCATTTGCATCCATTACTATTGATTTATATTGGATATGACTATGACTGGATCTCTTTTACCATGAATTACAATGTCTAGTCAGTCCTTGATCTTTAAAGGTGCTCTGCATTTATGTTTTGCGGTCTCAGAAAGGGCTAGCGAGATACCATCTTGTTATATCATATTATGATTGTTTTGAGAAAGTGTTGTCATTCGAGATTTATTATTATCGCTCGCTAGTTGATTATGCCGTTGATATGAGTAAACATGAGACCAGAGAGTTATTGCAGATGTGGTTAGTCATAATCTTTGCTGGAAACTTGAATGTTGGCTTTACATATTTACAACAACAAGAGCAAACAGACTTTGTAAAAGTTTTTCTTTATCATTTTCAGTTTATCAACTGAATTGATTGAGGACAAGCAAAGGTTTAAGCTTGGGGGAGTTGATACGTCTCCGTCGTATCTACTTTTCCAAACACTTTTGCCCTTGTTTTGGACTCTAACTTGCATGATTTGAATGGAACTAACCCGGATTGACGCTGTTTTCAGCAGAATTGCCATGGTGTTATTTATGTGCATAAACAAAAGTTCTCGGAATGACCTGAAACTCCACGGAACATCTACATGGAAATAATAAGAAATCCTTGCAAAAGATGAAGACCAGGGGCCCACACCCTGTCCATGAGGGTGGGGGCGCGCCCTCCCCCCTAGGGCGCGCCCCCCTACCTCATGGGCCCTCTGGAGCTCCTCCGACGCCAACTCCAACTCTATATATTTGCTTTCGGGGAGAAAAAAAACAAGGAGAAGAAATCATCGTGTTTTACGATACGGAGTCGCTGCCAAGCCCTAAAACCTCTCGGGAGGGCTGATCTGGTGTCTGTTCGGGGCTCCGGAGAGGGGGATTCGACGTTGTCGTCATCATCAACCATCCTCCATCACCAATTTCATGATGATCACCGCCGTGCGTGAGTAATTCCATCGTAGGCTTGCTGGACGGTGATGGGTTGGATGAGATCTATCATGTAATCGAGTTAGTTTTGTTAGGCTTTGACCCCTAGTATCCACTATGTTCTGAGATTGATGTTGCTATGACTTTGCTATGCTTAATGCTTGTCACTAGGGCCCGAGTGCCATGATTCCAGATCTGAACCTATTATGTTTTCATGAATATATGTGTGTTCTTGATCCTATCTTGCAAGTCTATAGTCACTATGTGTTATGATCCGGCAACCCCGAAGTGACAATAATTGGGACCACTCCCGGTGATGACCATAGTTTGAGGAGTTCATGTATTCACTATGTGCTAATGCTTTGTTCCGGTTCTCTATTAAAAGGAGGCCTTAATATCCCTTAGTTCCGATTAGGACACCACTGCCACGGGAGGGTAGGGCAAAAGATGTCATGCAAGTTCTTTTCCATAAGCATGTATGACTATATTCGGAATACATGCCTACATTACATTGATGAATTGGAGCTAGTTCTGTGTCACCCTATGTTATGATTGTTACATGATGAACCACATCCGACATAATTATCCATCACTGATCCAATGCCTACGAGCTTTTCCTATATTGGTTCTCGCTTATTTACCTTTCCGTTGCTACCGTTACAATCACTACAAAACACCAAAAATATTACTTTTCTTTTGTTACTTTTGTTACCGTTACCACTACTATCATATTACTTTGCTACTAAACACTTTGCTGCATATACTAAGTTATCCAGGTGTGGTTGAATTGACAACTCAACTGCTAATACTTGAGAATATTCTTTGGCTCCCCTTGTGTCGAATCAATAAATTTGGGTTGAATACTCTACCCTCGAAAACTGTTGCGATCCCCTATGCTTGTGGGTTATCAGGCACCATCACAGTGCATGGGAGTCGCAAGGTGGCCCTAGAGTGTTAAGAAGGTGATGCTGCTTATGCTGAATCAGTTTGTGCAATAGAGGAGCTGAAATTTTGCAAAGACAATGTTGACCCGGCGGACATGACGTCCTTGAAAAAGCCAACCACGGAGCATGATCCTTCATTAATGTTTAAATTGGCAGATGACACTAAGTTGGTTGATTTTGTTCCTGGCGACTCATCTAAGCAGTTCAGCATCAGTGCCAATCTGGATCCAAAATAGGAAAGTGCGCTCATCGAGTTCATCTGTGAGAACCGGGACATCTTTGCATGGAAGCCTTCAGACATGCCGGGTGTACCGAGGGAACTCGCTGAGCACACTCTTAATATTGATCTGAAATTTAAGCCGGTCAAGAAATTCCTCCGTCGTTTTAACGAGGAGAGGCGGAAGGCCATTGGTGAAGAAGTGGCCCGGCTCTTAGCGGCCGGGTTTATCGTTGAAGTTTATCATCCTGAGTGGTTGGCTAACCCGGTGTTAGTGCTTAAGAAGAATGGCACTTGGCGAATGTGTGTGGACTACACGGACTTAAACAAGGCTTGTCCGGCTGATCCGTTTGCTCTCCCTCGTATTGATCAAATCATTGATGCTACGGTGGGTTGTGAGTGTTTGAGTTTTTTGGATGCTTATTCTGGTTATCATCAGATCAAAATGGTGGTTAAGGACCAGGAGAAGACAACTTTGATTACTCCATTTGGGGCCTTCTACTATGTGTCTATGCCTTTTGGGCTCAAGAGTGCCTAGGCGACTTACCAGCGGTGTGTGCAGAATTGCCTACACAATCAGATCGGGCGTAATGTTCATGCTTATGTAGATGACATTGTGGTGAAATCCAGAAAGAGGGAGACCCTGATTGATGATTTTAAGGAGACGTTTGACAATCTCCGGGTGTATAAGATGATGCTTAACCCGGCCAAGTGTGTGTTCGGTTTGCTGGCAGGCAAGCTTTTGGGTTTCTTGGTTTCAAACTAAGGCATTGAAGCTAACCCAGAAGAATCAAGGCCATTACTTCCCTGGCTAAGCCAAAGCGTGTTAATGACATCCAATGCTTGGCGGGTCGGATAGCGGCTTTGAGCCGGTTCATAAGCCGCCTGGGAGAAAAAGCTATTCCTCTGTATCAGATGATCAAGAAGACAGATAATTTTGTCTAGAGTGATGTGGCTAATGAGGCGTTTGAAGCGCTTAAGAAGCAACTAGTTGAGCTGCCGGTTCTTGCTGCTCCTATTGATAAGGAGCATCTATTGTTATATGTGGCTGCCAATGGCCGGGCCGTCAGTGTGGCTATTGTGGTAGAATGGAAAGAGGCAGGCAAGGAGTACCCGGTTCAACGGCCGGTTTACTACATCAGTGAGGTACTTATTGAGTCCAAGAAGAGGTATCCGCACTGGCAGAAGCTTGTGTATGGGGTCTTCATGGAAAGTCAGAAGCTAAAGCAATATTTTCTGGGTCACCCCATTACTGTGGTTAGTTCTTCTCCTTTAGGGGACATCATTCAAAACAAAGAAGCCATAGGCAGGGTCGCCAAGTGGGCAATTGAGCTTGGACCCCATGGTTTGAAGTATGTGCCTCGTACGGCCATCAAGTCCCAAGCACTCATGGATTTTATCAATGATTGGACCGAGTTGCAGACGCCTGAGGAAAAGCCGGACAACACATACTGGACTATTCACTTTGATGGGTCCAGGCAGTTGGAAGGCTCGGGGGCTGGAGTTGTCTTGACTTCCCCACGAGGTGATAAGTTCTGTTATGTTCTCCGGTTAATGTTCCCCTGTACTAACAATGCAGTTGAGTACGAGGCTTTGCTCCACGGTATTCGGGTGGCTAAGGAGATGAACTTATGCAAGGTGAGATGCTTCGGTGACTCGGATCTCGTAGCTCAACAAGTTTCTGGTACTTGGGATTCTAAGGATCCGCTCATGGCGCCTTATCGTCGAGAGGTTGATGCCATTGCAGGTCATTTTAAGGGTTACCAAGTTGAGCATATTGATCGTAGGAAGAATGACGCGGCTGACACTTTAAGCCTGTTGGGATCTCAACGTAAGTCGGTGCCACCCAACATGTTCCTGGATGTTCGGCTCAACCCTTCTGTCAAATTACCTACTGAAGAGGCTCTTGCTGTTCCTGACCCGGAAGCGCAATTGGTGGTGTCTCTTTATGCTATTCCTGATTGGACAGTACCGTATTTGGCTTACATGACCCGAGGCGAGTTACCTGAGGATGAGATCTTAGCTAGGCAGATAACCCGGCAGTCTAAGTCAATGACGATTGTTAATGGAGAGTTGCACCATCGCAGCGTCAGAGGGGCGTTTCAATGTTGTGTCTCTCCTGAAGAAGGCTATGATATTCTGCGAGAGATTCATGAAGGAGATTGTGGTCATCATGCCCGCTCTAAATCTCTCATAGCCAAGGCTTTTCGTCACGGTTTTTATTGGTTGGCGGCTCATGCTGACGCTGAGGATTTGATCAGCAAATGTGACGGTTGTCAGAAGTTTTCACGACGAGCGCATGTTCCAGCTCAAGAGTTGAGGATGATTCCAATTACTTGGCCGTTTGCAACTTGGGGGCTTGATATGGTTGGTCCTTTCAAGAGGTCCAAGGATAAGAAGACCCACCTTTTGGTGGCAGTTGATAAGTTTACTAAGTGGGTTGAAGCAGAGCCGGTCAGTAAGTGTGATGCAGCAACGGTGGTTCAATTCATCAAGAAGGTGATCTTCCATCTTGGCTTTCCACACAATATTACAACAGATAATGGTACAAATCTCTCTAAAGGCGCTATGAAAGAAGTTTGTCAACGGGAGCATATTCGGCTTGACGTTTCCTCTGTGGCTCACCCTCAGTCCAATGGTCAAGCGGAACAAGCTAATCAAGAGATTCTGTGAGGTGTCAAGCCCCGGCTTATGGTTCCTTTGCAAAGAACGCCAGGGTGTTGGGTGGAGGAGTTGCCTTCGGTGTTATGGAGTATAAATACAACCCCCAACAAGTCTACGGGTTACACACCTTTTTTCATGGTTTATGGGGCAGAGGCAGTTCTCCCTAGTGACATCCGTCACGATTCACCCCGCATGGCGGCTTATGTTGAAGCTGATAACGAAAAGGCGCGTCAAGATGCACTTGACCTGTTGGATGAGGAGGGTGACCTCGCGGTGGCTCGTTCGGCGATTTATCAGCAAGACCTACATCATTATCACAGTCGCCGGGTCAAAACCAGAACCTTTCAAGAAGGCGGCTTAGTACTCCGGCTCATCCAGGATCAAACGGATATGCATAAGCTATCACCGCCTTGGGAAGGACCTTTTGTGTTCAGCAAGAATGTGCATAATGGGTCTTACTATCTTATCGACGTTCGAGACCACAAGGACTCACACAAGTCGGAGGAGGAGACCCGTCGGCCGTGAAATATTGCTCATCTTTGGCCCTACTATACTTGAGCCACCGGCTCTCATGATGTACATAGCCTGATGATGTATATATTATAAATAGTATAATAAAGTCGACATCCCTGATAATTAAGGGCCTCTGTCGTTTCACTTCTTTGAAGCTGAGTCTTTATCATCGTCTTACATGTTCATTTAAGAGGCTTGACGCCTAAATTACAGGGATCAAAGAGAGTTGGATGCACGGCACAGCTCAAACATAGGTCCCTAACGAGCACAACTTGTCAGGATGTCACTTGGGGGCTTCCTGTTCAAACATAGGTGTATTCACCAAAGAGAACATAGCGTTACTACCCTCTTGACCAGGTTATCTTGTTCAAACATAGGTGTATTCACCAAAGAGGACATAACCTTTCCGGGTCATCCTACCTGTATACCAGCTGCTTCAACTCCATCAGTTAATCCTAATTGACCCGCCGAACTCTTAACAATCAGTCTTTTATGGTGTATTCACCAAAGATCATGAGCTTGTTAAGGTTAAAATGCCGGTTTGTCACGTGAGAGCACGGCTTACAGATAGTCAGGATAGATCCAGGCTTCATAAGCCGCCTTCCTTGAAACTTGGATAAATCGGCCTGTGATGCATGCTGCTACTCTGACCCCGCGTACTCCTAATAAGTCTATCTTTCAATAAGACCTGAACTTATCTGGGTTCAAATGTCGATTGGTTACTTTGAGTGCCAGCTCACTGATAGCACGTACCTTCCAGTGGCGATCTAGCTAGTTTCATTGAAGAAGAAACTTTGGCTTGGCGGACTGTAAAAGCCTCGAATTTTTTGATTTCTTATTTCTTTTCTTTATATGATCTGTTTTTTGCCATCTGGTTTTTACAAATCTGGCCAAGATGCCCTACTTATGGCTCATATTTGAAGCATCTTTTGGGTCTCTTCAACCCGCCAAGATGGCAGACACTAAGTCGTCAGGACCTCATCATCTTATGTTTGGAGTTATAGCTCTACAAACTTTAACTGCATAAAGCTGCTAAGGCGGCAGTTTAAGCATACGCCACAGGTACGATATTATATTATGTCAGCATTATGGTTAGACTGGCCTTGGTTATGGACTATCTGTCCCTAATGGTTTCAATTGGGTATCAAGACCCGCCCGCCGGTAAGCCGCCAGGGCACTTGTGATCTCTTTATGTGCAGGGTAATGATCAATCAGATCTGCATAAATCAACGATGTCATAAGTATAAAGCGATGGTTTCTTAAACTAGCGGATCGAAAGTATTGCACAAAACAGAAACGTGCATGATGGCATGGCATATTAAAGTTTCACTACCCTATTACATGACTCCGTGCGTCAAAACAGATCAAAGTGTTTTTTCCAAGGATCAAATATATAAACCGCCCGGCGGCTCATTCTTCTTGGCCTTGCTAACTTGAGGCTTCTGGGTCATCCTTTTCCGGTTCTTTGTCTTCTGCCATTTTGAAGTTTAGTGATGACCAACCGATGCCACATAAAGCTTGAAATTCAACTTCATCATCTATAAGTTCAGACGGCTCAACTTCAGGGGCAAAAGTATGCATACAGATTGGAGGGATTATGTCCATCACTCTATAAGCTGGTGTAGGCATCTTCTGATTCTCCCTATTATAAGCCGGATGGTAATTTGAAAGGTCCGAGTCATTGGCAATCAGAGTTACCAATGGACGTATTTCTTTCACGAAAGCCGAGAAGTTCTTCTGATCAAATGGAGTACCATCTTCCTTTTAAGCTTGGGTATACAGTGGCTACCTCAAACAGGTCAAGCTCTGGTACCCATGCCTTGGCCCGGCTCAAAGCCGTCCCGGCACCGGCTCTTGCAAACGACCGCTTCATTTCATCCATCCTAGCAGGCAGCACAAAAAGTTTTTTCAAGACATCTATCAAAAGAGTAGGTGCTTGATTGGTTGGAGAAATAGTAGCCAGTGCACGCTGAGCTCCAGTGTATAACTGTTCAACAAGAGTGTAAACAGCTTTGAGCTTCACAAGCATATCCTGGTTCAGATAGCTGCTCCTGGGACCTGAGTAAGTCATAAGATTGGTTAGAGGCGGTTTATTGTTAAGGACAGATTCACTTATTATGCTAACGAAGGTGACTCGCCAAAGATAGCAGAGACCATCTGGGATACACGGTGTTTTAAACCGGTGAGCTCAGTGGTCACCTCTTGAAGAGCCGCCTCTGCTTTTTCAGCTCGTTGCGTCAAAGCGGTCTTCTCTTCAGCCCAAGTGTTTTGTCACACCCTAGCTAGTCATGCATTAGAGTGTTGCATCATGTTTACTTTTCAACAGAAACTTGAAATGGGGAAGGCAGAACCCCCAACACCCCCCCTGAAATCAACTAGGGTTTACTAAAAGCATTTTCAATGAACCTGAAATGCCCTTCTAAAATGTTCACACTCTTTGTCTTGGGTTAGAACCTCTGGCAAAATAGGTGCACAATTTTCTAGGTCAACAGAAGGTCATTGTTTTAAATCATAAGTATTTGAATTTGGGCATTTAAATGCTATTAAATAATTTAAATGCTCAAATAATTCTGGAAATAAATGTTTGCTGTTGGAAATAATCCAAACAGAGCCCATAATTATTTCCAGGATTTTTGGAAATGTTTTAGTATTTTAAATAAAGCCCAACAGTTATAGTTAAATAGAAAACAGAAACAAATTTAAAAAAAGAGAGGGAGAAGCCCACCTGGGCCTTACCTGTGCTGGCCAGCCCACCTGGCTCGGCCCAGCCTACTGGTGATGCCAGTCGTCGTCCTCCTCGCGCCAGAAGGACGCGGAGCGCGTGGCCGGCGCCCGTGGCCACATGCCGGCCACCTCCTGCTTCCGCCGACGCCAGGAGACGTCCTGGGATTGCCACGTGACCCCCACGTCCCCCTCTCGTCCTCTCTCACTCTCCCCCTCGTCTCCCGCCCCCTCTCCCGCGATGGCCGACGCACCCGTCGCCGTCTCACCGCCGTAGCCGCGCCCTCCGTCACCCCCTCGCCCCTCTGACCTGTCCGGGAGCTCCGCCGTGACGCCCTCGCCCTCCCCACCGAGCCACGCCTCGCCGGAGGCCCTGCATCACCGCCATCAGTTCGTATTCGACCTCGGTGCCCGCCAGCCGCCGTTCGTCGATTCGCCTCACTCCGTTCGCCCCCGAGCCCGCTGAGCTGCTCGTCGACCTCCCTGTGAGCTCTCGCCCCGAACCCCTCTCTTCCATGCCTCTTTTGCGCCGCGTAGCCCAAGTTTCACCAGAGCCGCTAGCTCCTCGCTGCCGGCCATGACGCCGTCGTGGCTAGAGCCAGAATGGCTCGAATCCAACCTCACTATCGTGCTCAGTGCAGCACCAGGAAACCGTAGCCAGCACCAGCTCCTCCTCCTGTGCACCGTAGCGTCAAACCCGACCCTGCCCGAACTCTGGCGCCGCCCCGAGCTCGTTTTCGGCGAGCTCCGGCTGTCCCCGCTGCCGCCGCATGCCGCGCTGGATGCGCACGAGCCCCAGCTCCTCGTAGGTGGGCTCGGCCATCGTTTTGGTCGCCGGAGAGCGAATCCCGTGCTGCCCCGCCGCGCCTGGTCGTCGCTGGCGGCTTAACGCCGGCGAGTTGACTCCGCTGACCCCGTTTGACCACAGGTGGGCCCAGTATGACCCCTGGGTCAATGACAGGTGGGGCCTAGCCTGCTAATTAGTTAGGATTAGTATTAATTGATTTTAGTTAAACTAAATCACAATGACACGCGGGACCTACGCGTCAGGTTTGACCTGGACCGGGTCTGTTGACCTGCTGAGGTCAGCATGACGCAATGCTGACGCCATAATTGATTTTCTGGATTTAATCTTATTCAGGAAAATCCAAAAAATGTTTCAAACTTCAAAAAATCATAGAAATTAACCTGTAACTCCAAATGAAATAATTTATATATGAAAAATTATCAGAAAAGTTCAATCTATCCATCTGTAATGGTTTCATGCATGACAAAACAAGTTTACCTTGCTGTTTAAGCAGAATAAGGAAATGCACTATTAAGGCCATGTCTAATGAGCTAATATTTGAATCTTTGATTCAAATAAGTTCATCCCTTTCTATTTTAGCTTGCATTAGGCCAGGACACATTCATATTGCCATGTCATAGCATGCATCATAATGTTGCATATCGTCATGTGTTGATTGTGTTTTGATATGTTCTTTGTGGTAGGTCCTGCCTCCGAGGATATTCAAGAGTATCCAACTGAAGGGCAGTATCCCACTACCACTCCACCAGGCAAGCAACCCATTGATACGCTGTCAGGACCCCGGTCCTAAGCCACATGGATCCAGCATGTAACCCATCATATCACTTTGCGGCCTCACGCACGGTACTCCCACGGGTGCCACCTTACCTGGCCCGGGACCATTTGCGCCTTTTGGCTCACGTATATGATAGTGTCGCTAGCATCCATATGACAGAGAACCCGGGCCGACATGGCTAGTCGTGAACCCAAGGCGGCACTAACCCATGACGACAGGCATACATGAATCACATCGAGCATGTCGGTCAACAACGTATAAATCCGGGCTGTAGCACTGGGCTAACGGGACTCCGGTAACCTGGGCTGTAGCAAGCTAGGCAGGACTCCGGATAACACCGCGTGACATTTCCCCGAAGGGACAGACACAGGAACGAAGTGAAACACATGCCGGCCAGTCATGTGTTCCGAGCAGTAGTGCTGGGCTAGCAGGACTCCGGTGAACCGGGCTGTAGCGGACTACTATCGCTCAGAAACACTAGACTACATTTCCTCATATGATAGGCTGCCAAGGATAAATAACTAGATAGTCGGATCCCACTCATACCAAGCATTTCAATCATACACACAATATGCCCGATATGAGTAAATACAACATTGCATCACAACAAAACTCTACAACTCAAGTACTTTATTTAAAAGGCTCCGAAGAGCAATACATAACATCCATACAGGTAGGGGTCACATGACCCGACACTCAAGTCATACAAACATACAAACACTTGCGGAAGCAAAGTAGTCTGAGTACAGACACTAGAAAGAAAGAAGGCTTGACGAAGCCTATCTATCTACATCGACCCTTCACAAGTCTTGGATCACCACCTGGGTGATAAGTCACTCATCAACGTCGAGGTCTACGTATAACCCATCAGAGGAGTTGGCGTAGTCGTCTGAAAACATTAATTAAAGCAACATGAGTACGAAGGTACTCAGCAAGTCTTACAACAGAATCCTACTATACATGCACATTCTCAAGAAGGTAGTGGAGTTATTGCAGCAAGGCAGCTTTGCCTCTTGGCTAAGCTATCCTACCACAGACACAACTTTTAAAGCATTTGTCGCACACGAGTCCACCATCACCAACACAATACTCCACCGTGGATCCTCTCTCGCCAACCTATGAGAGGGCCATCCGCGGTACTCACACTTATCTTGAGATTTTTAGTAGTATCCATTTAATTGTCTATGAACTGTATAGGTGACCAAGTAGTCCTTTACCGCGGACGCGGCTATTCGAATAGTTTAATACCCTGCAGGGGTGTACTTCTTCACACACGCTCCCACCACTTATTGCTGTTTACACAACATGTACTCGGCAACCTTCAAGCGGAAGCCCAGCGAGGGTGTCGTCCACGACCTGACTAAACACACAAGTCCCTAGTCCAGGTTTATCGCCTATTCAGGTTCCATCCGTAGGGAGTCCGGCCGAGGTTTCCACTAACGGCCCCGAACGATGTGAACAGGGTTCCCGAGACACCAAACGGGCGAATCGGTACACCGTGCCACGTGCCTACCGCAACACAGCCCACCCCTATGGTGAGCGCTGCGTGCGGCCCCCAGCATACTACAAACACCAGAAACTACTTGCAACTCCCGGACAGAGGAAAAGAGTGGTTAATAAGTCGAGAGAGTCAATTAAGGATCCCAATGCGTGGTAGTAGCTGAATCTTAAACAGAGAGGATCCACGGTGGAGTATTGTGTTGGTGATGGTGGACTCGTGTGCGACAAATGCTTTACAAGTTGTGTCTGTCGTAGGATAGCTTAGCCAAGAGTCAAAGTTGGCTTGCTGCAATAACTCCACTACCTTCTTGAGAATGTGCATGTATAGTAGGATTTTGTTGTAAGACTTGCTGAGTACCTACGTACTCATGTTGCTTTAATTAATGTTTTTAGACAACTACGCCAACCCCTCTGATGGGTTCTACGTAGACCTCGACGTTGACGAGTGACTTATCACCCAGGTGGTGATCCAAGACTTGTGAAGGGTCTATGTAGATAGACAGGCTTTGTCAAGCCTTCTTTCTTTCTAGTGTCTGTACTCAGACTACTTTGCTTCCGCAAGTGTTTGTATGTTTGTATGACTTGAGTGTCGGGTCATGTGACCCCTACCTGTATGGATGTTATGTATGGCTCTTCGGAGCCTTTTAAATAAAGTACTTGAGTTGTAGAGTTTTGTTGTGATGCAATGTTGTATTTACTCATATCGGGCATATTGTGTGTATGATTGAAATGCTTGGTATGAGTGGGATCCGACTATCTAGTTGTTTATCCTTGGCAGGCTATCATATGAGGAAATGTAGTCTAGTGTTTCTGAGCGATAGTAGTCCGCTACAGCCCGGTTCACCGGAGTCCTGCTAGCCCAGCACTACTGCTCGGAACACATAACTGGCCGGCATGTGTTTCACTTCGTTCCTGTGTCTGTCCCTTCGGGGAAATGTCACGCGGTGTTATCCGGAGTCCTTCCTAGCCTGCTACAGCCCGGGTTACCGGAGGCCTGTTAGCCCAGTGCTACAGCCCGGATTTATACGTTGTTGACCGACATGCTCGATGTGATTCATGTATGCCTGTCCTCATGGGTTAGTGCCGCCTTGGGTTCACGACTAGCCATGTCGGCCCGGGTTCTTTGTCATATGGATGCTAGCGACACTATCATATACGTGAGCCAAAAGGCGCAAACGGTCCCAGGCCAGGTAAGGTGGCACCCGTGGGAGTACCGTGCGTGAGGCCGCAAAGTGATATGATGGGTTACATGCTGGATCGATGTGGCTTAGGATCGGGGTCCTGACAGCATTGGCATCAGAGCCGGACTGCCTGTAGGTTCGCTAAGCCAAACTGGTCGATGTCGAGTCTAGAAATGCTTTAGTTATATGTAGGGGAATTGATTGTGGGAGGGAACGTAAGGCTCTTTTACTCCTTTACCTTATGCCCTCTATCGTGAGTCATTCTCTTCTCATTCTGCGTGGGTTGAGGACTAGGCTCTCTTCTCTCTATTAGGTTCACGTGTTACTAATCCGTAGTAACTTATAGGATTGTTGGTTACAACCCAGTTCAGTTCCTACTAAATTTTAGTATGCTGCCAGTTGAACAAGAACCTTGATATGATGTTGTTGAGTGGTTTTGCAAACCGTTGTGGATGTCTCATCTCTTTTTCTGAGCATTTATAGACGTTATGCTGTCCAAATTCTCCTAGAAAATTCTAATGCCTTTGCATTATTTTGTGCTTTCAGATGGCCACCCGTTCCCAGAACCAAGTGGTTCGTCTGACCCGTTGCATTGATATATGTGGACACACAGCCATGTTGGTTCGAGTGATGGTCGAGACAGGTTACCGATGGTATCCTGAATATACCGTCGAGGAGCAGTTTAGAGACTTTAATCAAAGCCAATATCTGTGCACGGTCAGGATATATCCATCTTATCCCGGAGCTACTGAACCGCTCCATTGTTCTTATGGACTTGGGATCACTATTGGGATGTCCGTGCAGGATGCAGCCTACTCGATGATGACTATTATTCGAGCCAGAACTGCCTTGCTGAGCAACACTGATTTCCTCTACATGCCAGCATCCCTCCCTGGGGCACATGGTTACCTTCAGGGTATGTATAGCGATGCATCCCATGAGAACTCACTCCTCCGCACCACTACTGAGATGTTGGAAGACAAGGACCGCGAAAATCGGGCCTTGCGTATGGAGCTCTTTAATGCTCGTTCTGATCACTGGGCCACTTTGACTCGGTTTGCCCCTGCAGTGCAAGCCGGATACATGGACATGAGGGACTTGTATCCTGTGCGCGCCAGTCTGCCAGATTTCATGGAGTGGCGTGAGGTGGGAGGCATCACTCCTCCTCGTGGACCTCGTCTACCGCCGTTTGTTGGACCAAGGCCACACCCAAGTCCCTATGGTCCGCAAGCTCCTCAGGACCGTCTGTTCCCAGATGATCATGTTCCGCTTCCAGGCTTGGGTGGTGACTTCTATGAGGATTACTACGGAGCTGTCTGAGCTAGTAGTAGTTTTCGCTAGTATTGTAACAGTTATATGTCCTCCGTCCTGCGTGACTTGTGGAATATGACTTATTGTGTATCCATTCCGGAGGTGTAGAAAAATAATGTATAGGAGCTTGGAATGCCTCCGATGAGATGTAACGTCTTTCATCATAGTTGTACCTTAGCTTGGGCTTGTACTAAACTATGTATGGTGTGTATGACTGTTGGTTAATGTATGGCAGTTTCTGTATTACCATGTCATACGGATGAACATCTCTGCATTCCTTGTTATCCATTACATTCCGCACTTCCTTGCCCAGATTTTGCCATCCTGGTCTAAATCGTTGTTTTGTTTTTCCTAGGATGGTCAACACCCGCAGCAACCCTGCTGCTCCGGAGCAGGGTGAAGCTAGCGCAGCTAGGGATGAGAATCTGCCTCAACCGCCATCCCTGGCCGAAGTGATGCTGGAGGCAGAACGAAACAAGCGTGAGACTAACCGCTTGTTGGAGCGGATTGAGCAGAATACTGCACGCCAGCAAAGGAACATTCCAGTGTCAATCAATGACTTTGTCAAGCTGTATCCACCAAAGTTTAACCATTCCATCGCACCTCTCGATCCGGATGACTGGCTTCGCAGCATCGCCCACAAGCTATGTTCTGCCAACGTAGCCGAAGATGATAAAGTTACCTTTGCTGCTTATCACCTCGAAGGCCCTGCTAGCCTTTGGTGGGAAAATTATGAGGCTATGCGCCCAGTCGGCCAAATCACTACTTGGGCTGATTTCAGTGCTGCTTTCCGTGAGCATCACATTCCGAAAGGCCTCATGGATCGCAAGAGGGAGGAGTTCTGTAACTTCACCCAGGGTAGACTGACTGTGGATGCTTATAGTCGCGAGTTTGGAAAGTTAGCACGTTATGCTCCCGAAGAGGTATCTACCGACGTCAAGAAGCAGGCAAGGTTCCGCAAGGGACTTAGACCCGAGCTTCGCCGTGATCTTCGTCTGCATGAATGCACCTCTTTTCCAAAGCTAGTCAACAAGGCCATCAGTGCCGAGACAGGACAGGCTGACTTTGAAGCTTCACGCAAACACTCCCGTGACTTTGGATCTTCATCCGGCTCTGGATCTCAGAAGCGTCGGGTCTGGATCCCAAACACTGCTATGCCATCCAGGTTCACTCCGAGGCCATCCTTTGAGGCGCCTCGCCCCAACCAGCAGTATGTACCACCCAAGACTTATGGTGGTCCCGCTGCTAATGCTGCTCCACGCCCCAATATGATAACTTGCTTCAAGTGTGGAGAGTCGGGTCACTACATCCGCGAGTGCCCCCAGAACAACCCCAACCAGTTCGGAAAGTCTGTTGGCCATGGTAAGCCAACAGCAAAAGTGCTCGTCGCCAAGCCGGCCACCACTGCTCGTGGCCATGTCAACTACGTCTCAGCTGAGGAGACTCAGGAGGACTCCAACGTTGTTCTCGGTACGCTCCTTGTTAATTTCCATCCGGCAACTGTTCTCTTTCATACTGGAGCATCTCATTCATTTATTTCTGAGAGCTATGCTCGTTTGCACAACACCACATTTTGTGACATGCCCACCTCCATGGTAATTCAAACCCCTGGTTCTAAGTGGCAAACCTCTAGAATCAGCCATGGAAATGAAATTATTGTCGACAGATTGGTCTTCCTCGCGTCGCTAATAGCTCTCAAGTCCTCAGACATAAACATCATCTTGGGTATGGACTGGATGTCAGCCCATTATGCTAAGATTGATTGCTCTACTAGAACTGTTCAACTCACCCATCCATCGGGCAAGACAATCCATGTTTTGACCCGAGTGTCGGAGCATCAACTCTACTCTCTAAATGCCAACCCCCTTCCAGACCTTGAAGATATTCCGGTAGTTCGTGACTTCCCGGATGTCTTTCCAGAGGAACTGCCAGGTGTTCCACCTGACAGAGATGTCGAGTTCGTGATAGACCTTGTTCCAGGGACTGTCCCAATCTCTAGAAGACCTTATAAGATGGCACCCCTAGAACTAGCCGAGCTCAAGAAACAACTCGACGAGTCCCTGCAAAAGGGTTTCATCCGTCCTAGTTCTTCTCCATGGGCTTGCCCCGTCCTCTTCGTCAAGAAGAAGGATGGAACGGATCGGATGGTTGTAGATTACCGACCTGTCAATTTGGTCACTATAAAGAACAAGTATCGGCTCCCCAGGATCAACGACCTGTATGACCAGCTCGCTGGATCCTCAGTCTTTTCCAAGATGGATTTGAGGTTGGGCTACCATCAAATCCAAATCAAGAACGGGGACATTCCCAAAACGGCATTTGTTACTCGTTATGGCCAATACGAGTACACCGTCATGTCCTTCGGTTTAACCAATGCTCCAGCCACCTTCTCTCGGTTAATGAACTCGATCTTCATGGAGTATTTGGATAAATTCGCCGTGGTTTACCTCGATGATATACTCATCTACTCCAAGAATGAGGAGGAACATGCCGATCATCTAAGGCTAGTATTGATGAAACTTCGAGAGCATCGCCTTTATGCCAAATTCTCCAAGTGTGAATTCTGGTTGCCAGAAGTGACCTATCTGGGCCATGTAATCTCTGGTAAGGGCATTGTTGTCAATCCCGAGCGAGTTCAAGCCGTCCTTGACTGGACTCTACCTGAAACGGTCAAGCAAGTTCGGAGTTTTCTTGGTTTAGCGAGATACTGCCGCCGCTTCATCGAGAATTTCTCCAAAGTTGCTAAGCCTCTAACTGAACTCCTCAAGAAAGATAAAAAGTTCGAGTGGACCCCACAGTGCGAGTTCAGCTTTCAGGAACTGAAAAGACGCCTGTCATCTGCTCCCGTACTGGTACCACCAGATTTTTCCAAGGATTTTGTTATCTATTGCGACGCCTCGCGACAAGGACTAGGTTGCATTCTCATACAAGATCGTCATGTGATTGCCTACGCTTCTCGACAGTTGCGTCCACATGAGGATAACTATCCCACACATGATCTAGAGCTTGCAGCGGTAGTCCATGCACTCAAAACCTGGCGACATTACCTTCTTGGTAATCGTTGTGAAATCTACACTGATCACCAAAGTTTGAAATACATCTTCACCCAACCGGATTTGAATCTCAGGCAAAGACGTTGGGTCGAGTTGATCACAGATTACGACTTAGGAATAACTTACACCCCAGGCAAAGCCAATGTCATGGCTGATGCGCTAAGTCGTAAATCTTATTGTAACAATCTGATGTTACAACAAGGTCAACCACTTCTCCACGAGGAATTTCGTAAGCTTAACCTTCACATTGTTCCTCGAGGATTCCTTTCCACCCTGGTGGCGAAACCCAACCTTACGGATCAAATCATAACCGCTTAGCGGTATGATAGAGGAATATCCCGGATTAAGGAAAACATTGCTAGCGGAGTTGCTAAATGTTTTTCCATGGATGAGCGAGGTGTTGTCTTCTTCGAGAACCGTTTGGTTGTCCCCAAGAAACAACATCTACGGCAAATGATCCTTAAGGAAGCTCATGAATCCCCTCTCACTATTCATCCCGGTAGTACTAAAATGTATCAAGACCTACGCCAGAGGTTTGGGTGGACTAGGATGAAGAGAGAAATCGCTCAATACATTGCTAATTGCGACGTCTGTCGTCGTGTTAAAGCAGAGCATCAACGGCCTGCTGGCACCCTTCAACCATTGGAAATTCCTGAATGGAAATGGGATAAAATCGGTATGGATTTCATTACCGGGTTTCCCAGAACCAAAAGAGGGAATAATGCTATCTTCATTGTTGTCGATCATCTTTCCAAAGTAGCCCACTTCTTACCTGTTCGTGAGAGTATAACCGCTAGCCAGCTAGCTGATTTGTACATCTCTCGAATAGTGTCTCTCCATGGTGTCCCTTTGGAAATTAATTCAGACCGTGGAAGTCTTTTCACATCGTGATTTTGGGCAAGTTTCCAAAATGCTATGGGAACTCGTCTCTCCTTTAGCACCGCCTTCCATCCTCAATCAAGTGGTCAAGCAGAACGAGTCAATCAAATTCTGGAGGACATGCTCCGAGCTTCTGTCATCTCTTTCGGTATGAATTGGGAGAAGTGCCTTCCATTCGCCGAGTTCGCTTATAATAACAGTTATCAAGCTAGCTTGGGCAAAGCTCCTTTCAAAGTTCTCTATGGACGAAAATGTCAAACGCCTCTTAACTGGTCAGAAACTGGCGAGAGACAACTCTTTGGCCCGGATATGATCCAGGAAGCAGAAGAGCAGGTTCGCATTATTCGTGAGAAGTTGAAAACAGCCCAATCTCGACAAAAGAGTCAGTATGACCGCAAGCATAAGCCGATGGCTTACGAAGTTGGCGAGATGGCTTACCTTCGGGTTACACCCTTAAAGGGAACCCATCGATTTGGTATCAAAGGCAAATTGGCTCCTCGTTACATTGGACCCTTTCGCATTCTTGCCAAACGAGGGGAAGTTGCCTACCAACTGGAACTACCTTCGCATCTCTCCAGAGTTCATGATGTCTTCCACGTTTCTCAACTCAGGCGTTGCTTCTCGGATCCTATCCGTGGAGTGGACCACGAAATGCTTGATCTCCAAGATAACCTCACCTATCGAGAACACCCCGTTCGTATCCTTGATCAAGCCGAGCGTACCACTCGACGCCAGAATATCAAGTTTCTCAAAGTTCAATGGTCACACCATTCCGAGCAAGAAGCTACTTGGGAAAGGGAGGATCGTCTTTGACTTGAGTACCCCACCTTCTTTTCGACGGATCCTAAATCTCGGGACGAGATTCTTTCGAGTGGAGGTGAGTTGTCACACCCTAGCTAGTCATGCATTAGAGTGTTGCATCATGTTTACTTTTCATCAGAAACTTGAAATGGGGAAGGCAGAACCCCCAACACCCCCCCCCCCTGAAATCAACTAGGGTTTACTAAAAGCATTTTCAATGAACCTGAAATGCCCTTCTAAAATGTTCACCCTCTTTGTCTTGGGTTAGAACCTCTGGCAAAATAGGTGCACCATTTTGTAGGTCACCAGAAGGTCATTGTTTTAAACCATAAGTATTTGAATTTGGTCATTTAAATGCTATTAAATAATTTAAATGCTCAAATAATTCTGGAAATAAATGTTTGCTGTTGGAAATAATCCAAACAGAGCCCATAATTATTTCTAGGATTTTTGGAAATGTTTTAGTATTTTAAATAAAGCCCAACAGTTACAGTTAAATAGAAAACAGAAGCAAATTTTAAGAAAGAGAGGGAGAAGCCCACCTGGGCCTTACCTATGCTGGCCAGCCCACCTGGCTCGGCCCAGCCTACTAGCGATGCCAGTCGCCGTCCTCCTCGCGCCAGAAGGATGCGGAGCGCGTGGCCGGCGCCCGCGGCCACACGCCCGCCACCTCCTGCTTCCGCCGATGCCAGAAGACGTCCTGGGATTGCCATGTGACCCCCACGTCCCCCTCTCGTCCTCTCTCACTCTCCCCCTCGTCTCCCTCCCCCTCTCCCGCGATGGCCGACGCACCCGTCGCCGTCTCACCGCCGTAGCCGCGCCCTCCGTCACCCCCTCGCCCCTCTGACCTATCCGGGAGCTCCGCCGTGACGCCCTCGCCCTCCCCACCGAGCCACGCCTCGCCGGAGGCCCTGCATCGCCGCCATCAATTCGTCTTCGACCTCGGTGCCCGCCGGCTGCCGTTCGTCGATTCGCCTCGCTCCGTTCGCCCCTGAGCCCGCTGAGCTACTCGTCGACCTCCCTGTGAGCTCCCGCCCCGAACCCCTCTCTTCCCCGCCTCTTTTGCGCCGCGTAGCCCTAGTTTCACCAGAGCCGCTAGCTCCTCGCCGCCGGCCATGGCGCCGTCGTGGCTAGCGCCACAATGGCTCGAAGCCAACCTCACTATCGTGCTCAGTGCAGCACGAGGAAACCGTAGCCACCACCAGCTCCTCCTCCTGTGCACCGTAGCGTCAAACCCGACCCCGCCCGAACTCCGGCGTCGCCCCGAGCTCGTTTCCGGTGAGCTCCGGCTGTCCCCGCTGCCGCCGCATGCCGCGCTGGATGCGCACGAGCCCCATCTCCTCGTAGGTGGGCTCGGCCATCGTTTCGGTCGCCGGAGCGTGAATCCCGCGCTGCCCCGCCGCGCCTGGTCGTCGCCGGCGGCTTAACACCGGCGAGTTGACCCCGCTGACCCCGTTTGACCATGGGTGGGCCCAGTTTGACCCCTGGGTCAATGACAGGTGGGGCCCAGCCTGCTAATTAGTTAGATTAGTATTAATTGATTTTAGTTAAACTAAATCACACTGACACGCGGGACCCACGCGTCAGGTTTGACCTAGACCGGGTCTGTTGACCTGCTGAGGACAGCATGACGCAATGCTGACGCCGTAATTGATTTTCTGGATTTAATCTTATTCAAGAAAATCCAGAAAATGTTTCAAACTTCAAAAAATCATAGAAATTAATCTGTAACTCCAAATGAAATAATTTATATATGAAAAATTATCAGAAAAATTCAATCTATCCATATGTAATGGTTTCATGCATGACAAAACAATTTTACCTTGCTGTTTAAGCAGAATAAGGAAATGCACTATTAAGGCCATGTCTAATGAGCTAATATTTGAATCTTTGATTCAAATAAGTTCATCCCTTTCTATTTTAGCTTGCATTAGGCCAGGACACATTCATATTGCCATGTCATAGCATGCATCATAATGTTGCATATCGTCATGTGTTGATTGTGTTTCGATATGTTCTTTGTGGTAGGTCCTGCCTTCGAGGATATTCAAGAGTATCCAACTAAAGGGCAGTATCCCACTACCACTCCACCAGGCAAGCAACCCATTGATCATTCCGATACAAACCCATGTTCTTGCTTCTGCTCTCGTTTACTGCATTAAGACAACGCGATTCAAACTGCTGTGTGTCTCGGTAGTTGAACCCACTTCCTTTGCATGACCTGTCATTGCCACAGTAACTAGATGAAACCCACTAGCATGTGTAGGAGTTGATTGAGCCATATGTGTGTGTGTTCCTACCATGTTATGCTTGCTATGCTTAGAGTTGTGTCAGGTCTGGCTCATCGGGATGATGAACTAGAGTGAAAGGTTGTGACGTTGTCGAGAGTGTGAAAGTGTTGAACACGATTTGGTAAAGGAATCAATGGAAGGCCATGTAGGAGTACATGGTGGGTTGTTTCATTGAGGCCGTCCTTAAGAACTGAGATCTGTGTGTGTGATTTAAGATTCAGCTACTACCATGCATTGGGATCCTTAATTGACTCTCTCGACTTATTAACCACTCTTGTCCTCTGTCCGGGAGTTGCAAGTAGTTTCTGGTGTTTGTAGTATGCTGGGGGCCGCACGCAGCGCTGACCATAGGGGTGGGCTGTGTTGCGGTAGGCACGTGGCACGGTGTACCGATTCGCCCGTTTGGTGTCTCGGGAACCCTGTTCACATCGTTCGGGGCCGTTAGTGGAAACCTCGGCCGGACTCCCTACGGATGGAACCCGAATAGGCGATAAACCTGGACTAGGGACTTGTGTGTTTAGTCAGGTCGTGGCCGACACCCTCGCTGGGCTTCCGCTTGAAGGTTGCCGAGTACATGTCGTGTAAACAGCGATAAGTGGTGGGAGCGTGTGTGAAGAAGTACACCCCTGCAGGGTATTAAACTATTCGAATAGCCGCGTCCGCGGTAAAGGACTACTTGGTCACCTATACAGTTCATAGACAATTAAATGGATACTACTAAAAATCTCAAGATAAGTGTGAGTACCGCGGATGGCCCTCTCGTAGGTTGGCGAGAGAGGATCCACGGTGGAGTATTGTGTTGGTGATGGTGGACTCGTGTGCGACAAAAGCTTTACAAGTTGTGTCTGTCGTAGGATAGCTTAGCCAAGAGTCAAAGCTGGCTTGCTGCAATAACTCCACTACCTTCTTGAGAATGTGCATGTATAGTAGGATTCTGTTGTAAGACTTGCTGAGTACCTTCGTACTCATGTTGCTTTAATTAATGTTTTCTGACGACTACGCCAACCCCTCTGATGGGTTCTACGTAGACCTCGACATTCATGAGTGACTTATCACCCAGGTGGTGATCCAAGACTTGTGAAGGGTCGATGTAGATAGACAGGCTTCGTCAAGCCTTCTTTCTTTCTAGTGTCTGTACTCAGACTACTTTGCTTCCGCAAGTGTTTGTATGTTTGTATGACTTGAGTGTCGGGTCATGTGACCCCTACCTGTATGGATGTTATGTATGGCTCTTCGGAGCCTTTTAAATAAAGTACTTGAGTTGTAGAGTTTTGTTGTGATGCAATGTTGTATTTACTCATATCGGGCATATTGTGTGTATGATTGAAATGCTTGGTATGAGTGGGATCCGACTATCTAGTTGTTTATCCTTGGCAGCCGATCATATGAGGAAATGTAGTCTAGTGTTTCTAAGCGATAGTAGTCCGCTAAAGCCCGGTTCACCGTAGTCCTGCTAGCCCAGCACTACTGCTCGGAACACATGACTGGCTAGCATGTGTTTCACTTCGTTCCTGTGTCTGTCCCTTCGGGGAAATGTCATGCGGTGTTATCCAGAGTCCTGCCTAGCCTGCTACAGCTCGGGTTACCGGAGTCCTGTTAGCCCAGTGCTACAGCCCGGATTTATACGTTGTTGACCGACATGCTCGATGTGATTCATGTATGCTTGTCCTCATGGGTTAGTGCTGCCTTGGGTTCACGACTAGCCATGTCGGCCCGGGTTCTCTGTCATATGGATGCTAGCGACACTATCATATACGTGAGACAAAAGGCGCAAACGGTCCCGGGCCAGGTAAGGTGGCACCCGTGGGAGTATCGTGCGTGAGGCCGCAAAGTGATATGATGAGTTACATGCTGGATCGATGTGGCTTAGGATCGGGGTCCTGACATGTTTCTCTCCGCCTCAAAACTAGTCTTCAGCTTTTCCGTCTCAGCCATGCTAAATTAGAATTTTGAATTGGCCTTCCGGGTCTCAGATTCTTGGTTTTCCAGTCGGGTCTTTTGCATCAGTCAGCCGTGATTGAAGTTCAGCATTATCATTGTGTACAAACATAGAGTTGCAAATACATTTATATCCGGGTTACAAAAGTATAAGTCCCAAGCCTTTTGCAAGCAACAACACTTGGCACTTGGGGGCTAATGCTGTCGGATTTCGGGTTCCGGCAAAACCCTCAAGGTTTGAACACTGGGGTGCACACAAAGATCTCTCCCTCCCCTAGCTCACACACTCGCCACGATCTCAAAGCTCAGCACGTAGAACTCGAAGAACAGGGGACACAAGAGTTTATACTGGTTCGGGCCACCGATGCGGTGTAATACCCTACTCCAGTGTGGTGTGGTGGATTGCCTTGTAGGCTGAGGATGAACATGTAGAAGGGAAGAATAGCCTCCTGAGGAGAGGTGTTCTAGAGCTCGGTGAGCTTGTGTGCTTGATGGAGATATGAATGATCCCTCCCTTGCTAAGGTGGTGGCTAGTCCTATTTATAGAGGCTCGGGTCCTCTCCCCAAATATTAGGCGGGAAGGGATCCCACAACAACCAATTTGAAGGGGGACAGCTAGTACAAGCTATCCTGACAAAAGGTGGTCTTCGCCTGCCAAAGGCTCTGGTGGTGACGCCGCTATGGGCTCCACGATGACCTCCGTCCTGCCGTCCTGTTGGTCTTGGTCTCATTGCACCGATATGGAAACCTTTGCTTGATGCCTCGGGACTCCTCGCCTGTGCTTGCCCCTTTAGCACCAAAGAGGCAATGGGTACTCTGCGCCCGCTGGCATCCGCCTGGCCTTGGTCGTCACGGCTCACGCCATGGCAACCTCACGAGGTGCCGCTCGCCTTGATCTCTCCGCTCCTCATGAACCAGCCTAGTGAGGCAGCCCCTGAGGAGGTCTTGCATCGTCCGCTTCGCGAGGCCTGGCCCCTCGCGAGGGTCTTGAGTGTTTGCTGGTGAGGGTGGGCCGTACCAGGCCGCTCCTGGAGCCATGTCATGGGCCGCAGGCAGGCAAGTCTGGGGAACCCCGTTCCCAGAACACCGACAGTAGCCCCCGGGCCCAAGGCACGCTCGGACTTGGCTTTGAGGCGAAGCCAAAGGGCAAGTGTGGAGATTAATGGGACGTGGGCATCTCCGCTTCACACGCTGCCCCGGCAACTGGCCGACTTGACGCGCCCCTGGTGCATGCAGAGAAAACCATCATTACCTATGATCGTGGGAGTCACCAGTTGGCCTTCTCCTGCTATAAATGAGGAGGGGTAGAGCCCCCGTCGCCCATCTCTCCCTGTTCTGCTTGTTTCTTCTTCCTTGCTTCGTTGCTAGCATCGACACCCATGGCGCCGATACGGAGATTCTCAGTCGCTGAGAAGGGAAAAGCCCCCCGCAAAGAGCCGGGGCCGCTTCCGCCGAAGAAGAGGCTGGCCTGCCGCCGCGACGTAGTCGTGAGGCCGGAGGTGTCAAGGCCTTGTTATGAGCGGCCTCCCCCTGGGTATCCGCTATCCTCGTACGCCCAGGACGAGGGCTCCGGAGGAGGAGGCGGCGACCAACGTCGTCCGTGCCTCGGTCGTGGTCGCCGTGCCATGGTGGCGCGCACCGTCGCCCCAGGAACCCACGCCGAGGGATCCTCGCGTGAACTGGTGATGTGGGTGGCAATGCCTCCGTGCTCTTGGATCCGCTTTCCGCAGTCCTTCTCCACCGAGATGCCGCCGAGAGGTCCCCTCGAGCTATGGTTGCAGCATGCCGAGTGCGATGCCCCGGCGACAGGGGTGGAGGTTGAGGTCGTTTCCCCGGGCAAGATCTTCATGACCCGCAACTGGGGTGAGGTCGCCCGAGTTTGCCGTATGAAGGGCGCCCTCGCCATTGATACGTCTCCAACGTATGTATAATTTTTGATTGCTCCATGCTATATTATCTACTGTTTTTGACTATATTGGGCTTTATTTTCCACTTTTATATTACTTTTGGGACTAACCTATTAACCGGAGGCCCAGCCTAGAATTGTTGTTTTTTTGCCTATTTCAGTGTTTCGAAGAAACGGAATATCAAACGGAGTCCAAACGGAATGAAACCTTCGAGAACGTGATTTTCTCATCAGATAAGACCCAGGAGACTTGGACCCTCCGTCAAGAAAGCCACGAGGCGGTCACGAGGGTGGAGGGCGCCCCCCCCCTAGAGTGCGCCCCCTGCCTCGTGGGCCCCTCGAAGCTCCACCGACGTACTCCTTCCTCCTATATATACCTATGTACCCCCAAACGATCAAATACGGAGCCAAAAACCTAATTCGACCGCCGCAACCTTCTGTACCCACGAGATCCCATCTTGGGGCCTGTTCCGGAGCTCCGCCAGAAAGGGAATCCACCATGGAGGGCTTCTACATCATCATCATAGACTCTCCGATCAAGTGTGAGTTGTTTACCTCAGAGCTTCAGGTCCATAGTTAGTAGCTAGATGGCTTCTTCTCTCTTTTTGGATCTCAATACAAAGTTCTCCCCCTCTCTCGTGGAGATCTATTCGATGTAATCTTCTTTTTGCGGTGTGTTTGTTGAGAACGATGAATTGTGGGTTTATGATCAAGATTATCTATGAACAATATTTGAATCTTCTCTGAATTCTTTTATGTATGATTGGTTATCTTTGCAAGTCTCTTCGAATTATCAGTTTGGTTTGGCCTACTAGACTGGTTTTTCTTGCAATGGGAGAAGTGCTTAGCTTTGGGTTCAATCTGGCGGTGCCCTTTCCTAGTGACAGTAGGGGCAGCAAGGCACGTATTGTATTGTTGCCATCGAGGAGAACAAGATGGGCTATTTATCATATTGCATGAATTTATTCCTCTACATCATGTCATCTTTCTTAAGGCGTTACTCTGTTTTCATTAACTTAATACTCTAGATGCATGCTGGATAGCAGTCCATGAGTGTAGTAATAGTAGTAGATGCAGGCAGGAGTCGGTCTACTTGTCTCGGACGTGATGCCTATATACATGATCATACCTAGATATTCTCATAACTATGCTCAATTCTGTCAATTGCTCAACAGTAATTTGTTCACCCACCGTAGAAATACTTATGCTCTCGAGAGAAGCCACTAGTGAAACCTATGGCCCCCGGGTCTATTCTCATCTCACCAATCTCCAATCACTTTATTATTGCTTTGTTTTTTACTTTGCCTTTTTATTTTACCTTGCATCTTTATACCAAAAATACCAAAAATGTTATCTATCATCTCTATCAGATCTCACTCTCGGAAGTGACCGTGAAGGGATTGACAACCCCTAATCGCGTTGGTTGCGTTGAGCTATTGTTTTGTGTAGGTACGAGGGACTCATGCGTGGCCTCCTACTGGATTGATACCTTGGTTCTCAAAAACTGAGGGAAATACTTACGCTACTTTGCTGCATCATCCTCTCCTCTTCGGGGAAATCCAACACAGTGCTCAAGAGGTAGCAAGAATAATTTGTGGCACCGTTGCCGGGGAGTCTATGCAAAAGTCAACATACCAAGTACCCATCACAATCCCTATCTCTCGCACTACATTATTTGCCATTTGCCTCTCGTTTTCCTCTCATCCACTTCACCCTTGCCATTTTATTCGCCCTCTCTTTTTTGTTTGCCTTCTTCTCGTCTTCCCATTGCTATGGCCGAATCAAAAAGAATGAAGGGTCCTTTCCTGGGTCCTAGTACCTTGGATGACCCTCTATCCTCTCTAAGCTCCAAAGACCCACCGAGGTTACCAATGAGAGTTTAAATAATTTTGATGAAGATGACTCTGGAATTTTTCGTTATTTACTTGATGATTCTTTAAAAGATGCTTGGGATAGGTTATTGAGGATTAGGGCTAGCTATGTACCACCATATCAAATTGAGGTTTACTTAAAAAGTTTCTATGTTGGATTACCCGCTTCTTTCAAGCAAGTGCTAAATTCTATTTTTGAAGAAGGTTTTCTTGAAGGGGATGCTATAGATACCTATGAAAGGATGAAAACTATATTTGGGCACCCCATGAATGATAAGGTTGAATCTACCACCCTCTTATGCTTCTATCAAAACGAAATTATCAAAGAGATGAAATCTAGTTTAGATGCAAATTTCTGTAATGTGCTTAATCTTACTTCCTCCATTAAAGGCAATGTGCTTTCCCAAAATAGGAGGATAAATGCCATATAAAGGAAATTTGCTCTTTTCTTTCCTAGTATTAAAGATGGCAATACCTAGATCTATCCTCGCTTTTATGCCTAGCTAGGGGCGTTAAACGACAGCGCTTGTTGGGAGGCAACCCAATTTTATTTTAGTTTTTTTGTTTTTGCTTCTGTTTAGGAATAAATAATCCATCTACCTTATGTTTAGATGTGGTTTTATCTTTTAATTAGTGTTTTGCCAAGTTAAACCTATAGGATCTTCTTGGATGATAGTTATTTGATCTTGCTATAATTTCCCGAAACTTTCTGTTCACGAAAACAATTGTTAAAAATCACCAGAACGTGATACAATACTGATTCCAATTGCTTCTGATCAATAAAAAATTGTCTAGGTCATCCTATTTTGGTAGATTTTTTGGAGTTCCATAAGTTTGCGTTAGTTACAGATTACTACGGACTGTTCTGTTTTTGACAGATTCTGTTTTTCGTGTGTTGTTTGCTTATTTTGATGAATCTATGGCTACTAAAATAGTTTATAATCCATAAAGAAGTTGGAATACAATAGGTTTAACACCAATATAAATAAAGAATGAGTTCATTACAGTACCTTGAAGTGGTCTTTTGTTTTCTTTTGCTAATGGAGCTCACGAGATTTCTGTTGAGTTTTGTGTTGTGAAGTTTCCAAGTTTTGGGTGAAATCTTTTGATGGATTATGGAACAAGGAGTGGCAAGAGCCCAAGCTTGGGGATGCCCATGGCACCCCCAAGATAATCCAAGGACACCAAAAAGTCAAAGCTTGGGGATGCCCCGGAAGGCATCCCCTCTTTCGTCTACTTCCATCGGTAACTTTACTTGGAGCTATATTTTTATTCACCACATGATATGTGTTTTTCTTGGAGCGTCTTGTATGATTTGAGTCTTTGCTTTTTAGTTTACCACAATCATCCTTGCTGTGCACACCTGGAGAGCCATACATGAATTGGAATTTGATAGAATACTCTATATGCTTCACTTATATCTTTTGAGCTTCATAGTCTTGCTCTATGTGCTTCACTTATATCTTTTGAGCTTTATAGTTTTGCTCTATGTGCTTCACTTCACTACAAAAAAAAGACACATCCGTGACATTTTGGGCCGAACGAAAAAAAATTATGTCATACATATGACACTTCTATGACGATAATTTTGACAAAACCCGGTATCTTCATAGATTTGGTGGGCTCCTACTTCTATGACAAAAAATCATGACAGAAAATGGGCTTTTCGTCCTGGGCGGGCCGGAGACGCAGTTGCATGACATTCTTTGGGCCGTCCATGACGGAAAAAACCATGGTATAAGCGAGGGGGAGGAAAATTTTGGGGAGTTCCCGGTTACGGTGGGAGGTCGGGGGCCAAGTGATGCGCATTTCTCTCGTACACGTACGCGCGTGTGTGCGAGGAGTTGGCTCTAACTGAACCCGAGCAAGGCGTTGGGATCTAATTGAACCCGAGCGATTGCACAGCAGGCTACGCGTTACTGAACCCAAGCGATCGATCGATGGCTGTTAAATAAACCCGATCGAGCGATTCCTTCGCTACTGCTGCTAACTGAAGCCGATCGATGCTGCCTCTGGATGAACAGTGAGTGTTGCGGGGGGGGGGGGGTGGATGAACAGTTCCCGGTGGGGGTGGATGAACAGGACCCCGTGGTGTTGCCTCTGGATGAACAGGACCCCGATCGATCGAGCCGGTTGGGGCTGGATGAACAGGACCCCGTGGAGGGCTGGATGAACAGGACCACCCCATGGAGGGCAGGATGAACAGTAGACGGTGGAGGGCAGGATGAACAGTATCTCGTGGAGGGGTGGTTGAATAGGAGCCCAGGGAGAGGGTTGTTTAAACAGTAGCCGGTGGAGTAGCGCGCGGTGGAGGCTGGATGAACAGGAGCCCGTGGATGAATAGTCGCAGGTGGATGCTGGAGGAGGTCGACGGTGGATGAACAGTAGCTCGTGGAGGCTGGAGGGGGTCGATGGTGGAGATGAACAGTATCCCGTGGAGTCCCGTTTTGCGGTACGCCACACCCCTCCCGATGAACAGGACCCCCGTTTCGACCGTAGTGCTCCAACACAAGTCCATTTCCTCGGTTTTGCGGTATGCCACACCCCTCCCGATCAACAGGACACCCGTTTCGACTGTAGGACGTCCGTTTCCTCTGTTTTGCGGTACGCCCATCCCCTCCCGATGAACAGGATCCCGTTTCGAATGTGGCCGGTCGAACACAAGGCCATTTCCTCCGTTCTGCGGTACGCCAGGCCTCGTTTCCATCGCCTGTTCTGTCCAAGCCCTCCCGATGAACACGACGCATTCCGTTGCCTCCCCATGAACACGACGCATTCCGTTGCCTCCCCATGAACACGACGACGTTGTTTCTCCGTTCCGACCCAGCCATGTCAACGAGCCCTCACCGTACGTATGCGCGAGTAGGCGTTTGAGACCCCGCCCGTATGTACACATACGTGGCCGTATTTTCTTTCTTGCACCCTGGCCGCCTCTACTATAACTCCGTTCCAAAGCAGCGCCGGTCGTGCCGCCTGCTCCTGCCTCCCGTGGCCGGCTGTGCTGCCGCGGAGGCCTCACCGCCCCCTACTATTCCCACCGCTGGCCAGGCCTTGCGGTGTCGGCAACCTCACACCACAGCCGAACGAGTGAACCCTCATACTCCTCTCTGCGTGGGCATCCACTGCCGCGTCTTCACCGGCTCTGCGTCGTCCGCTTCCTAGGCCTCGCCGTCGACCACCGCCCTGGTGCTCTCGGCGCGGCGTGGTCAACGTGGTCAAGGAACGACTTCCATCGGACGTGGACTGTACGTGGAGAGGCTGACAGTTGGGTCCACGGCGGCAGCAAGGAAGTGCCTCCTTATTACGCGGAAATAATGATTCCTCCACCTCACAGCAGGGACCCATCGGATGGGCCACCGTATTTCACGAAAAAAAAGTTCCCCCCTGACTGCTGGGACCCACCGGACGGGCCACCGTATTTCGCGAAAATACGTTCCCCCCGCTGTCAGCTCGGACCCACCGCAAGTGCCTCCTTATTACGCACAAAAAAATGAATACTCCCCCGGCTAGCTGGAACCCACCTTGGTGGGAGGCTGACTTGTGGGCCTACTAAGTTGACGGGGACAAAGGGCTTTGTCAACTTAGTCAATATGAACGATTGTAGCTCCAGTGACCGTACGATGTCCATCCAACGGCCGTAGTGCTTCTTCAACCTCTGGTCTTGTTGCTCCAGCCGCCAAAAGCAGCACTGGTCGTGCCGCATGCTCCTGCCTCTTGTGGCCGGCTGTGCTGCCGCGGTGGCCTCACCGCCCCGTACTATTCCCACCGCTGGCCAGGCCCTGCGGCGACGGCAACCTCACACCACAGCCGAACTAGTGAACCCTCGTACTCCTCTCCGTGCGGGCTTCCACTGCCGCGTCTTCCCCTTCCTAAGCCTTGTTTTCGTCCACTGCCGTGGTGCTCTTGGCGCAGCGTGGTTAATGTGGTCAACGACCGACTTCCATCGGAAGAGTACTGTGCATGGAGACGCAAACAGCTGGGTCCACGGCCGCAGTAAGGAAGTGCCTCCTTATTATGCGCAAAATAATTATTCCTCCACCTGACAGCGGGGACCCACCGGACGGGCCACCGTATTTCACGAAAAAAACATTTGCCCCTGACTGCTGGGACCCACCAGCTACATCTTCGCACGCAAGGAAGTGCCTGACAGTCAGGACCCACCTGGTCGAAGCGTACGTAGCGTTGTCATTCTGGTCGCGAACGTGTATGTACATATATACTGGTGGATGTAGAGGTGCGCACGTGTCATAGTAGAGGCGGCCAGGGTGCAAGAAAGAAAATACGGCCACGTATGTGTACATACGGGCGGGGTCTCAAACGCCTACTCGCGCATACGTACGGTGAGGGCTCGTTGACATGGCTGGGTCGGAACGGAGAAACAACGTCGTCGTGTTCATGGGGAGGCAACGGAATGCGTCGTGTTCATGGGGAGGCAACGGAATGCGTCGTGTTCATCGGGAGGGCTTGGACAGAACAGGCGATGGAAACGAGGCCTGGCGTACCGCAGAACGGAGGAAATGGCCTTGTGTTCGACCGGCCACATTCGAAACGGGATCCTGTTCATCGGGAGGGGATGGGCGTACCGCAAAACAGAGGAAACGGACGTCCTACAGTCGAAACGGGTGTCCTGTTGATCGGGAGGGGTGTGGCATACCGCAAAACCGAGGAAATGGACTTGTGTTGGAGCACTACGGTCGAAACGGGGGTCCTGTTCATCGGGAGGGGTGTGGCGCTAGGATCGTTTATATTGACTAAGTTGACAAAGCCCTTGGTAAGTCAACTTATTAGGCCCACAGGTCAGCTTCCGAAACGGTGCGCCCAGATGTCAAGGGGAGGAATCATTTTTTGGGCGGGTGAAGCTAGAATATCTGAGATTGAAGAAGAAGCACGGCATCCGTTGGATGGACATCCAACGGCCACTGCTGCTAGAACCGTGTGTTGACTATAAATTGACAAATCCTTGCATACGCGTCAACTCTGTTTTTTAGGGGACGCGTCAACTTAGTAAGGACAGAAGTGTGTGGCAGAGAACTTATAGCCCATTTGAGATTTGTAAGAATGTGTAGCCCATTTTTGAATTCTAATGGAATTTACTACATCCCATTT
This sequence comes from Aegilops umbellulata, assembly GCA_032464435.1. Taxonomy (NCBI): domain Eukaryota; kingdom Viridiplantae; phylum Streptophyta; class Magnoliopsida; order Poales; family Poaceae; genus Aegilops; species Aegilops umbellulata. The sequence continues at coordinate 552,759,111 of CP136057.1, forward strand.
ACAGTTTGTTAAAAGTACAACCCATTTCAACCAACCGTTCAAAACAGAATTCAATAAAATTTCCCACATTTTGATGGGATCCGAAATATTTTTATCCCGAAATTCTAGTTAGATTAAATACAATTTCAATATAAATTTATATTACGTAAAAATCCAACGAAACATTGCGCTCGCAACAATTAATGAAATTAAAATTTTCAATATCCAAAAATAATATTTTATAAAGTAATCACGTGTTTGGTGCATTTTTTTATAGTTACTGCCCAGTTTTTATAATTACATCCCATTTATTATTTCTTAAAGCCCATTTCTTGTTAAGCTTAATGCAACCCTCCTAGGAAAGATTTGCAGCCCAGCGGGGCGGAGAATAACAACTTGACCTTGCCTAGGTATTCCTAAAAAATGTATAGCTGGGCTAGCCATTTTCAGCTTGAAAAAAATTAATATCTGGGCTGGATATCTGGCATGGGCTAGACTGGCCACAGCCCGCCCAGTTAATACCTGCAGCGATGTTTTCGTTGTTGTTCAGAGGAGAAATATTAATATCTGGGCTAAACATCGAAAAACTCTGCAGTGCTCATACCTCAAAACCACAAATACTGCTCGAGCTGCTTGGTCCCAGCTGTCGGTCGCTTCTTGTGCAATTCTCTCGTTTATTGACTACTACATAGGTTGACAATGGTGTGGGACCGTGATGTCAGGAAACCAGGAGGAAGCAAAATCAATTACTCCAGCGAGCGCTTCCACCTCTGTCTCGTTGTCTCCCGTGGAAACCCCTTCCTTCCCTTTTTTTGCTCGGGCAAGGACCAATGCATGTAGCACGTCCATGCGGTTATTAGGCAAGAAATAAAAGCGCTTTGCATGCTATGAATTAAGATGGCCTGCATGGGTAGCTAATAAGGCATCCTCTTAACTGATGTGATTAAATGTTGTGTTTAGAAGAGAGAAATATTCTTCTTTTCCACCAATCTGCTTGCACCTAGGTCGTGATGCACCTTCTAATACGACTTATTCACCTAGACGGAGGGAGTATAGTTTTATACATATATATATAATAAGGAGGCACTTGCGTACGTGAGGCTATGGAGCTCGTGGGTCCCCATTGTCATCCTCTCCAAGTAAAGTCATCTCCTCGCTCGCGCGCGCTTTCTACCTGAAACAGTCAGCGCCGCCCACCCCGCTTCCCAGTGCACGTGATTGCTCCGCCTTCAAATGACACAAGTGTCATCCGTCCGTCCATCTGCCGCCCACATTAATGATACGCGGTTGCCGAGGTGGCTACTCTGGCGCCACACGTCCGTCCCTCCGCCCGCCCACCATTGCTATATAAACTGTTGCGCCGGCCATAGCCGCAGTCATCCGCATCTGTTCCCTTTCTCCAGTCACACCACTACTGCCCACCATGGCTTCCTTGCGCTCCAGCGCTCTTCGAGACAGGCGGACGAAGGACCACAAGGAGATGGCAGCCATTGCTACCGACCGGCTGGCCGGCAGGCAGCCGGAGGACGACGACGTCCCAATGGAGAACATGGTAGTCGATGATCCGGCGCCAACCCCCTCCTCTGCGCCATCCTCGCCGGTGCATTGCACCATGACCATCGGCGAGGCCCGTGCCCAATATATGGACAGTGTGAGGCAGATGTGTCAGGAGCAGTTCCGGGAAGCACAGGCCGATGCCGCCTACAACAACCATCTCCTCCAGGAGCACCTGCAGGCGGAGGAGCATATCGCTGTGGAGCGGGTGGAGCAGGATGCGCTGCTCGACTCGTACCGCTCCGCCCGCAAGGGCTGCCTGGAGCGCTGGCGGTACCGCATGCGGGTGGCGGAGGCTGCGGCCGCCTACAAAGAGGCTAGCAAAGAGGCGATGAAGCTGGCAAGGCGCTGTTTGGTGAGACCGAGGACGAGGTAGAGGACAATGCCGGCTCCGACGAGTCCCCGCTCTGCTGGCGTCGACGAGGCCCTGCTCCGCCGAGGCCCCGCGGCGCCAACAACGAGGCAGAGGACACCGCTGGCTCCGCCGAGGCCCCGCCCCGCCAACAATGGGGCAGAGGACATCGCCGGCTCAGCCGAGGCCCCACCCTGCCGGCAACGCGGGGGAGGATTTCCACCGCTCCGCTGAGGCGCCGCCCGCCGGCAACGAGACAGAGGACATCGCCGGCTCCGCCGAGGCCCCGCCGCGCTGCCAACGAGGCCGCGCCACATAGAAAACGAGGAAGAGTAGAACACGCTAGGTCGCCGCCGCTCGAGTCCAAGGAAGGCCAATGCTGCTACCCTCCTGTTGAAGCCAAGCTAGGCGGGTTAACCATTGACGGCCGGTTAGCTTCTTGGCGGCGACGTGGAGTCGGGGAGTTCTGCTGCAGAATAACGCTGCTTCTACTTAACTGCTGGTGCAGTTGGCTGACTGACACATGGGCCCAACAGGCCAGATGTCAGTTACGCAACTGCACCTGCAGTTAAGTCACTGAAGCTTCTGTTTAGCTCAGCAGGACACAGGTGGGTAGCTTCGGTTAATTAATTATACCTCCAGCGCACCCATTTTTAGTTGAAGAATGTATGAAATGTAATGAAATCTGGCATGTTTATATGAAATCTGATCGTGTATGAATGAATTTATTTCGATTGGTTTGCATTCCTATATCACTGGCATTGGATGAACATGCAAAACAATATGTACTAGCATTATTCCCAGGGTGATCACCTCGTTTGCAGCAGTTTCACATGTACTCCCTTCGGTCCTTTCTAGTCTGCATACAAGTTTTGTCTGCAGTCAAAGTATCTCTACTTTGACCAATCTTATACAAAAAATTATGCACTTTCACAATGTGTGAAGTAAAAAGGAACAGAAGGAGTACAAAGAGTTTGAGCAGCTTTTTAGCGTTTCTGTACATTGCAATCAAACACACAGGCCTGGCAATTCATAGAGAACATTCAAAACAATCAATGATTATGCATCTCAGCGATTCACATGTCAGAGGCAATATTTTCTTCACAACTAAAGAATAAAGAAAAAATTGATCGACGCTGCTGACAGCAAAGGGCGTCCCATTCAAAAATATCAGACGCATGTCTTGCTAAAATCAATGAGCAAAATTTGACAAGGTTGTCCCATTCCAAAATATCAAATGCCTACGATTGTGGAATGGGCAGGGTTTTCCATCAGTTCAGACATTGACATGGCACCTCGTGCTAAATAAACCAGTTGTTCTTTTTGTGCAGTTCCACCAAAATCAACCAAATTCGCGGGTAGCTTGTATGATTTCACCCTTATATGTTGCAAGGCCTTGAACTTATCGGCACCTCCTTTCTTGTGGTGGAAATGAATGATTCGATGTATTCATGAACATTTTGTGTAGTTCCCATTGAAATCGAGCTGAGCACCCCTGTTTGCACAAATACAAAAAAGTGATTGGTATAGAGCAAACTGTACTACGAATTGACAGTTTCAACAGGCACATACATGGTCCATGTAGAGAACACTTTTAGAAAAATGGAACTCACCAAAAAGAATCCTAGAACAACATTGTACTCACGCATCACAGCAAAAAAATGGAGATTTTGTCAGTCCTTCTGAGCTGAAGTTAGTTTGGTCTTATGGGGAGTAATGTAACCATCCTTCAACTGCTCCTTCTGATGATAAGATAGACAGGGCTTCTTCATCCTGGCATAATCGAAACTAGTCACTTCACGTACTCCATATTCTTCTTCAGAGGAAGATGATCCTGTTGTGCAAAGACAAGAGGACTACTAAATGCTAGCATCACTGTTTGCTCGAAAAAAGCAAAGGAAATATTTAAAACAGCGAAGATGAAGCACTTCTCAAGGACAATACCACCTTTTCATGATAGTATCTAAACAGTAGCACAACACCAATAGAGATGGCAAAGCTCAATCATATGGATGAAATCAGTGGGCGAGTACCAACCTTTGTCAGGAGGCTTATTGTGTAGAGCATACAGATGAAGCAATTCTCCGGAACCATCTGTTGCTATCTACAATGGTGGCCATGCTTACTATATACTCCTTGATTAGTTTAATGTTTCCAACATCTTCTTGTGCAGTTCCACTAAAATATATGGTATCTTCAAAGAAGATCCCTGTTTGCACAAGTAGAGATAATTACATATTACATTAAGAGTGGCATCAAATTAGTGGAAAAACAATTGCTCGTTCCAGCCATAGCAATAAATCAAGATGCAAAACTATATCATTACTTGTGTCATCACAGTTCTAGTGCTTCACTACAGCACCGGGAGTTGATTTTTGTTTTTCTTCCCCTTGTTCTTCCCCTTCATCACTTGGTTCAATAGCAAACAAGCTTCGCCTTCAATGTAAGATTTGGCATGTCAATTAGGGAGCACAAGTATAGTACTAAACTTAATTTTCTGATGAAAGTGGCAAAATACAGGCCAGCAGTTGTGAAATATCTTTATCTTACCTCAATGGGACATTGCGGTGCACATACAGATTGGAAGTCTTGTCTTCATTTGTGCAGTTCACTAAAATCAAGCAACATTATCGTACAAGTAGCACAACATATGAATGCACACTACAGAATCATGTGAAAGAAGGCTAGTACTGACCTCTCATGATGCGGAATTCAAATAACTCACAAGAAGAAGATCTGAACCAAATTCGCCTTAACAGATAGGAAGTAAGATCTCCTCTTGTGCAGTTCCACTAAGATCAAGCAATCAAGCAACGTTGTCGGTGTGACATTTTGGTTGAACTGCACAAAACACTCTTAAAACAAAAGTGTTTTGTGCAGCGCAACAAAAGGTCACAATGGCAACGAGGTGAAGCAAATAACCCTGTTTACACAGAAGCCAACAAAAAGAAGCATCTACCTTATCTAAATGTGAAAGAAAGCAAGAGAGTAGCATTTCTCAAACGGTGGCATTGATTAATATTAACATAGAGATTATATTAACAATAAAGTTCGTTAAACATGTAATTTGCTTTTAACTGTGGCATTGCATCAATTTTCCAGCGGCATTATTAGAGGGTGTTTGTTTACACGGACATTTTGGTGTAGGGACTAAAAAAACTCCATGTCAGTCCCATCTAAACCAAAGAGGAGGGACTTTTAGGGACTAAAAGTGGGCATTTGAGACTAAAGAAAGAAGACCCCGAGGGAGTCTTTTTGGGACTTTTCCAACAGTTGCCCCTGCCACGCATCGCACCTTGTCTCTATTAGTTCATTACTAGGGGTAACATGGTCTTTTAGCATGTCATTTAATAACCTCTAGTCCATGTTTAGTCCCTAGAACCCAGCAGGTAGGGACTAGGGAGATTTTAACCAAACAGGGCCTTAGATTAACAACAACTAACGAGTTGCGCGGGACAGTGGACGCACCAGCACCATGTGCATCTACCGATGTACAGTGGTCATGCACAGTCTGTTGCAACAAAGAACAAACAACCAATGAGCATATTTGTGTTGGTCCCAGTTTTGTTATCTTTAGACGCCTTTCCCTATGTGAGCGCAGCAAATCTAGTCCTACTCAAACTCTACAACCTTGTCCCTTCCTTTCCTTTTTGAACTTGTACTTTCGCCCCTTCCTTTCCTCTTTGAACCACGTCCTAGATTTATGCGATACAACTTTCCCCAATACTTTCCCCCATTCCTTTCCTCTTTGAACCACGTCCTAGATTAATGCTATACAACTTTCCCCCTTCTTTTCCTCTTTGAACCACGTCCTAGATTCATGCTATATACAACTTTTCCCACTACTTTTCCCCACTCCTTTCCTCTTTGAACCACGTCCTAGATTCATGGTATACATGCAGCTAGAGCAATGCATGTGGAGTAAGTAAATTATACCTTAAGGTTCTTGGGGCGTGGTTCGGCGGGCGACGGGACGTCGGCGAAGAAGAAGGGGTCGGAGGCCCTCCCGCGCCGCCGCTGGGTGGAAAGTGAACAGCTGCGCCGGTAGTCCCTCGCCGATGGCGACAGCGTTAAGCCTCCTTCCCTTCCCGGCGGACGAATCCTGCCGGCTCTTTGAGAAGCAGTGAGGGGAGAGAAAGGCCAATGAAGTCTTGTTTAGATCTGGAGAGGGCTTGAGAGTGTGAAGAGAGCAACTACAAGCGCTGAGGCTCCAGCGGGAGAGGGCGAGAGAGTGTGAAGAGAGCAACTACAAGCGCTGAGGCTCTAGCGTGTATATATATACTGGAGACAGAGTGTGAAGCGTGAAAACCCTAGAAAACATTTTGACCAGTCAAAGAATCCTCATGGCACAAATTATGCTCAAGTGTAGTTATCGAACCCGAGACCTCAAGTTTGATGAGCGAACAGGCTAACTAGCTACACAACCCTCCCGTTATGTTGAACGAGAGGGAAATAAACATTTATACATTCCTGCATTCGTGTGACAAGCATGCCGTGTTTTTTTTGTTTGGGAGTCATTGGGATTTCCATCATAATCGTGTCATGTGGCTTTGGTGGTAAGACTATCCACAGTGGTGCAGAAATAATGCAGCCTTAGTCACCTTACCTCTCTCCACATAGTACGTTGGGTCCCACCAGTCAAAGGGTGAAACAAACAAATTAATAAGAAAAATTAAAAGAGCCAGCGATGTATCTTACCTCACACATCTCGCTACTGCTCGGGAACACTGTACAATTGATCCATCTATTCGCTCATGTACTATTTTAAGTGAATCCTTATTATAACATGCACACAAATTTTGGGCACTTGTTTTCGACTTACGTCAGTGTGCCACCGTATCTTGTATACTTACTACTCCCTCCGTCTAGGTGTAATAAGTCACGTTAGAAGGTGCAACGGGACCAAGGTGCGTGCGTGTGTGTGTGTGCGTGTGTGTGTGTGTGTGTGTGTGTTTAACACCATGTGTGTGTTAGAGAGAGCGATAGATCGACCTACTCCTATAGAGAGATGTTGTGTAGTGTACGATTTTAGCCGCGAGACTCGGTGCATCCTCTCGTTTCCGGGTGTGTCCGGTAGGGACATGCGGACAGCTGCCACGCCCGCTCCTGACCAGCCTGGCCCACCCAAACCCCCTCCATCGCCCGCGCGCGCTTCCCGCACGAAACGGTCAACGCCGCTCCATAGAATCGGTGCCGCATTCATGCCCGGGCAGAGCGGACGTGACCTCTCACTGGCGCAAGAGTGATGGTTGCTTCGTTCGTCCAACTTATTGCTGGGTCTATGTGATTTGACGGCTCATTGGTCTTTATTACTAAGGTGGTAGGACTACTGGATGTCCCACGCTTTCGGCTAAAGGAGGTATACTACTACTAGATTACAATTTTCTCCATTCTTACAGCGGAGGCGTGCAAGAGCAGTGAAAACACGCAGGCTCAATGATTACATGGCCCACCTCACAATATCACCGTGCGACACCTAACTCTTTACATAGTACTCCCTCCGTTCCTAAATATTGCTAGATGAGTCCCCGCGTGTTGGCGCGGAACAGCGGTATATCTCTCTGCGCAAAATTATCGATTTCACAGAACAAAATAAAACTCTATTACCGCATGACAAATGTGGTAGCCAAACTAAATAAACTCCCATCATCATTTAGATCATCCCACGTAAGGAAAAAAGATCAGCCAACTCCTACTGCATAATGGGATTATATTTTTCTTTTTGACATGTTAATGGGACTTAAAAGCTCACTTACATGCATGCTACCGGTGCATGCTTGCATGCAGACATGTTGATGTGATTTAAAACCCACTCACATGCATGTGGCACGGTATTTCTGCATGCTTGCATGTGGCTTAGTGCGGAGCCTCTCAACGTCTAGATCAGACAGCTATTATGGACTGATTTACTTCATCTAACGGCTACATCGATTTTGATGACGTGGCTCAAGGAGAGGATAGAGAATTCCTAGTAGTGGGCGCTAGCTATTACTAGTAGATAGTAAGTCTTTGTAGAGATTCCACTACATACAGAAAAAAATGAATGAATCTACACTTAAAATGCATCTATATACATCCGAATGTGGTTCATAGTGAAATCTCTACAAAGACTTATATTTAGGAATGGAGGAAGTACTAGTATAGTACATACTGTAATTTATCAGCGAGATAAATTTGTACAATGCTATGAAGCTTCCAGCTTCTGTTACATGTATCTTGTGTCCAAGGTTGCCCGTTGCAACATTTCATCAAATCCAAAGGAGACTAACATGCATGTTGTTGCATCTCAATGATTGACAAATCATAGCAAATATGTACTCCCTCCATTCCAAAATAAGTTTCTCAACTTTGTGCAAACTTTAGTACAAAGTTGTACTACTACTAAAGTTGACACTTATTTTGGAACAAAGGCACCTAAAGAAAAAAACGATCCATGCAGTCCCTAGCCCTTGAACCGTGAACCCTGACCAAGCTTCAATTTGCTGGCAACGTTCGAGCTTCCTAATAAATGAAGTTTGCAACCTTTTGACCATCGGATCATTTTGTGCAGTTTCACCAAAATCGAGATGAGCATCCCTGTGGCAAAGAAATTGAACAAGCGTGATTAGAATAAGATTACTGGGACTAGTTGATGAGACATAAACTCATCACAAATACAGTACGTAGAAGCCAGTAGAGGTATGTGCGGGGCAAAGAAGTAGAGAAATATCCACAGGGAGTGATGTGTGCAGCTGGAGCAGTGGTGCAAGCCGGCTGTAAAGGGAGTTGTACCTGAGGGACGTAGATCAACCTTGAGGAGGGTGGCGGGAGGCGGCAACTGCATACGTCGCGGCAGTGAGCAAGGGACGAAGGCAACCTCACCGGCTTTGTGAGAGAGAACGGCGGGGACCCCTGATCGGGACGTGCCGATAGTGGGTTTTCGCCGTCGGTGACGGCCACCGCATCTACACTAAGCATCCACCCCTTCCATGTCGCGACTGGTTTTTCGGGCTTTAATTTCCAGAAAATGGCCGCCGAGCTCATCAGCCCCAGGATTACTGTTAGCTGATGAGGCACCAACTTGTTACTGAAATTCCAAGCAAAAGTACAAAATATATAGTACAAGACCATTGTGGCTTATGAGTACATCAAATGGTTTCTAGTGGTTGAGGGCGGAAGTGGTTTGTGGATCACCACGGTTAACTCCTATCACTCCATTTCCCACAGGAACAGCTGACCAGGTTAACTCCTATCTTCGCGAGTCTGCTATCACTGTTGCTTAGGTTCTGAGGCTGTCATCACGTCGCTCCTCTCCAAGCAAGCAATCTAGCCAAGACAATAGCTAGGGACAAGCCAGTGAGTACTTTGAATGTACTCGCAAACATTAAGAACACAGGTATAATATAGCCATAGATAATCAGACTCCAAAAATATTTTGTGATCCTTCCGACAGTTATGAAATAAGATTCATGATGCATGCGAGTAGATCATTTTAAATAAATCATAAGTAAACACTCTGGGGGTAAAAATTAATAAGCACCGATCGGGTGTCTGAAGCGACACCTCGAAAGGATAATAATATGAAACATGCCACAGTCGGGCGTCTGAGCGACACCACAGAAAGGGCCTATAAGTAAATGAAATAATAAACATGCCATAGTCGGGCGTCTGAGCGACACCACAGAAAGGGCTTGTAAGATAAATAAAATAACAAGCGATGCCACAGTCGGGCGTCTCAGCGACACCGCATAAAGGGCTTATAAAGTAAATAAAATAGCAAGCAATGCCACAGTCGGGCGTCTAAGCGACACCACATAAAGGGCTTATAAAGTAAGTAAAATAGCAAGCAATGCCACAGTCGGGCGTCTCAGCGACACCGCATAAAGGGCTTATATGAAAATGAAATAATCATAGTGAATATCCAGGAGGTGGTACCGTCCTAGGGATATTCTTTATTTCAAATCATGCAAACGGTTAGTCCATAATGATAATAGTCATAACCATCATATATCACATGTCAAAATCAGTATTCGAGTTTTAGTGGTTTCTCCTCCGAAGACCGACACTGAGACCAACACCTGACCCATCCCAGACTGTAATCCTAACCACGGACACGGCTATTCGAATAGGTTTAATACCTCTGCAGAGGGTGTACTCTTTACCCACGAGTAACGGATTCCTTTAGTCCATCGGACTAATTCCGTCTATGGTCTTTTAATCGAAAACACACCTGACTTCCACACACCAGCTTAACTCACCGGTGTCTGGAATCACCCACGACACCTGTCAAGCAAACTCTAAGTGGGGAGGCTACAACCTCGCGTAGCATGGGATCAAATTTCTATCGCGCTCTCTAAGAGGTATCCCCCTCTCGGTCCCAACCGGATACACCCATGCCCCCGGACCAGGTGGCATGCCTACCGGATGCAGCCAGTATCTTCCACCATGGCCTCTCTGTGGTGTGTGCCAAGACAAGGGTTAACAACTTACTGAACCATACCCCACCTATGGCAGGGACCAATGGTAGTACGAAACAAGTATGGGGGTTACCGGAACAAGACTCGATCTATGGCCGATTCAGGAGGCTTATGAGTTTCCTGCATGACATGTGTAACAAAATTATTTCAACCAACAATTCAACACTCATTATACCTTGCCATGCCATACCGGATATAACCGTCCCGACGGAGACCGGCGACAAGCTCACGCCTACCCAAGGCAGAGGTTTTTCCCGGGTTCCTTTCCGGCATGCATGCAAGGCACATGAGGATGATTACCATCATGAGTAGGTTCATTTCCAACAGCAAGGAAATCACAAAAAAAAATGCATCCATGCAAATGTTCATATCACATGAAATAACAATACTCAGAAATAAGGTGGTGTTATAACGTGTCAACTATCCCATTGAAATATTATTCCGGGGTTCAGAATGATTGCCTTAAAGGTGTGGAGAGGTGGGGGTGCTCTCCAAAACTTTTGAAAGTTTTTCTTCTCTTCCAAAATTCCTATTTTCAAAAATATGCAAATAACACATATTTCAAAAACAGTACAAAAAGTTGTTTGGAAAATTTTCAAATAAATCTTAAAATAAACTAGACATAATTTGAGAGATGTAGGAAAAAGAATCAATTCATATGGAGTTATATTTAAAGAGTTATAGATAGTCAAAGTTCTGGTCAAATCTGTTTTTTAAAAATAAAACAAAAAGAAAACGTTTCAGTCTTGAATACGCTTTCGGTGCAGGGAAAACGTACTGGGGAATTATACGTCTTCACTTAAACACGTGGACCGGTGCGGGGGTCACTGACAGTGGGCCCGCCTGGCCCACTGGTCAGGTTTGACCAGTCGCCTTTCCCTCTCCTTCCTCTGCCCGAGAGGGGGCGGGACTCCGGCGATCGTCGCTGGCGACTGGCGGCTCCTCGCGGGGCACCGAGGGCGGGGATGGATCCGACACTCCAGGGCGGTCCTCCCGGTAGTCGCCAGGCAGGTGGGGGACGGAGGGAGCTGCCGGCGGCGAGCTTCGCGACGGAGGAGGCTTCGGGAGCAAAGTGCTTTTGGGGCTACGGTGGCTCCCGATCAAAATCGAGTAGGGGGAAGTGTTCACAGGAGGAAGAGAAGGCTCCTGGTGGAGAGAGTGGAGAGGGGGAGGTCCTAGTGGTGCCGGAGTGTCCAGGGCGGTGGCGGCGGTAGGAGTTGCCGGATACAGGGAAGAAAACCTCCCTGGGTCGAATGCGAGCTAGGGAAGCGCCATTGGGGTGGCCTGAGGTTGCCTGCGTGCGGGAACGGGCTCGGGGTTTCCTTAAATAGGCGAGTCGAGGCGGTTTAGCGGCGGCCGTGGATGAGCTCGTCGGCGACCGCCTTTCTGTAGCTGCAGGGCATCGTGGCGAGGCTGGGGATGGCGGGAGGAGCTAGCGGACGAGCAGCTACTGTTCCAAGGGCGATCTGGCGAGCGGAGGTGGTTTGGGCGGCGCTGGCCAGCGCAGGAGCTGTCGGGCGGCAGTGCCGGCTAGCTGTTGGCCTGCCGGAGACGTGGCGAGAGCTGCGGGGCTCGTGGGGTGCAGAAGGGGACACGGCGTGCTGGCTACGGTCGGTCACGGACCGGAGTGAGTGCGGGGCGGGACGCAGCGGCTTGAGCGCACGTGCGGCTGCAATTGGCGCGCTCTGGGTGCGCCCAGTGCACGCTCGGGACGTGCTCGACGAAAAGCCAGGGTAGCCTAGAGGTCTCGGGTGAGTCTGGGAATTAGCAGACCTGGGTTATGAGTAGCGAGGAGTCTATTGGACAAGGTAGTTAGGCAAGGGAAGCAAGATCACAGTGCAAGCTAAGATTCATGTCAAAACTGGTCATGCCTACAGGGTGCTCGACAGAATGCCACATGCACCTAGGCATCTCTTGGGGTGGCAAAAACTTCCAGAGTAGGGTCTCTTTAGTTGGAAGAGAGGGTGGTGAGGTTAGTTTGTTAAAAGGAGAAACTTGTTAGTGCCAGTTTTGCAAAACTTTAGTTTTGGACAGAAAGAAAGGGGCATGATTTCAAGCACTTAGAGTCATCCAATGGGACCACTCTCCTGGACTTAAGGGTTTTGCAAGGTGCACTACAAGCATGAGGAAGCTCAAGGGCCAAAGAGCAAGCAAGAATATGGTTGCTGTACAAACCATCATGTTGGACCAGAATGAAGATGAGGTTGATCCCCTCAAAACTTTCAAATAACATCACTGGGTTTTTGCATAGAGTTGAATCATATGCTGCTACTAACATCCCATAATTTTGGTGGAGGCTAGAAAGAAGTATTTAAATGGGTTGTAGTGCAAAATTGCCCACTGGACCAGAGAAGAAAATTTGGTGTACAGCTCAAAATATTTTAATAATACAATATATTTTTGCACAAAAGTGGTTTAAAAACATCACATGACATCTCCAATTTTTGGTTGGACTTTTAAGTGAATTTATCAAATGGTTGTAGTTCAAATATGGCCATTTAACCTTGAAAAACCATTTTCAATAAAATAAAAATCAAGCAACTTAATTATTTAATTAGTTCTACTAATACAATAAAAGTTTTTCTTGAGTGGTTAAACAGGTCCAAAAACATATTTGAAAGGTTTTCTGCTTTGCGGAAAAACTTCATAATGACCAGGGAGAAAAATGGTTTAAGAAATCAAAAGGGAGCCCAGAAAGTAAAATTTTTAATTCCTGGAAAAATTTTAATTAATAAAACAAGATAAAATTTTGGGGTGTCACATTCCCCAAGCGGATGTGATCCGTCGGGATGTTAGAGATGTGGCCACAGTCGTTTTGTGCGAGAGAGTGTGAAGAGAGCAACCCCAGCAAGCAACCGTGTAGGCTGGCCCATCCTGACTATGTATATAGTGGAGCGGTTTCCTTTTCTCTCCATATGAACCTATCATATTGCGTACGTGCCACTAAAGAAAAAAACTTTATTTATAAATGACGCGGCACCTACTACTCGTTCTCCTACAACCTTGCGCTTGGCATCTCCAAAATATTAACCTTGTGATTGGCTCTTCGCCTCTTCGGGAAGTCGAGCAATAATGGTAGTGTAGTATATATCGTTCTGGCTATATGAGACCGAATGAATTGCTGCACGTCCACCACATGGGCGAGGGTCGAGGGGCGAGGGAGAGTGCTACATACGGATCAAAATGAGTGAATATACACTCTAAAATACGTCTATATACATCAGTGTTTGGAGTATGTACTAGTAGCTCATATTGAAATCTACTAAAGGACATATATATTCCAAACAATATGATATAATATCTATAACCAAGGTAGAACGGACGAGGAGTAAACGGAGGGAGTAGTAAATTTTTCTCCTCGTCCTGCGAGCCACCACGCGCATGGGCGAGGGAGCGGGCGTAAGGCGTAGTAAGCAAGCTTCACCTCATCCTGCGAGCCACCGCGCCCATGGGCGGGGGAGACGGCGTATGAGGGAGTCCTAGATTAGGGGGTGTTCGGGTAGCCGGACTATACCTTTGCCGGACTCCTGGAATATGAAGATACAAGATTGAAGACTTCGTCCCGTGTCCGGATGGGACTTTCCTTGGCGTGGAAGGCAAGCTAGGCGATGCGAATACTCAAGATCTCCTACCATTGTAACCGACTCCGTGTAACCCTAACCCTGTCCGGTGTCTATATAAACCGGAGGGTTGTAGTCCGTAGGAGAGGACAATCATCATACACAATCATACCATAGGCTAGCTTCTAGGGTTTAGCCTCCTTGATCTCGTGGTAGATCTACTCTTGTACTACCCATATCATCAATATTAATCAAGCAGGAGTAGGGTTTTACCTCCATCGAGAGGGCCCGAACCTGGGTAAAAACATCGTGTCCCTTGTATCATGTTACCATCCGGCCTTGACGCACAGTTCGGGACCCCCTACCCGAGATCCGCCGGTTTTGACACCGACATTGGTGCTTTCATTGAGAGTTCCTCTGTGTCGTCGCCTTTAGGCCCGATGGCTCCTTTGATCATCAACAACGATGAGGTCCAGGCTGAGACTTTTCTCCCCGGACAGATCTTCGTCTTCGGCGGCTTCGCTCTGCGGGCCAACTCGCTTGGTCATCGGGAGCAGATCGAAAGCTACGCCCCTGGCCATCAAGTCAGGTTTGGAAGCTTAAACTACACGGCGGATATCCGCGGAGACTTGATCTTCGACGGGTTCGAGCCACAGCCAAGCGCGCCGCACTATCTCGAGGGGCATGATCTAGCTCTGCCTCCGAACAGTGTCCTGGAGGCCGCACACGCACCGGTTCCGACCCTTAACTCGGGGCCTATTGCGCCAATTAAGGATGAGCGGTTGGACATCACCGGGGGGGTTGCGATCTCAAAGGCGATCGAGCCGAACGCCAGCCCCGCACTCCGCGTGACCCGTGATCCCGAAGGTCCGGACTCCAAACCCCCCGCGTCCCTGCCAGTCGAAGCCGATTGGGTGCCGATAATGGAGTTCACCGCCGCGGACATCTTTCAGCACTCGCCTTTTGGCGACATCCTGAATTCTCTCAAGTCTCTCTCTTTATCAGGAGAGCCCTGGCCGGATTATGGTCAGCGGGGATGGGATACGAATGATGAAGAAATTCAAAGCCGTCCCACCACCCACTTTGTAGCCACCGTCGACAGCCTAAACGACGTGCTCAACTTCGACTCCGCAGACATCGACAGCATGGATGACGATGCAGGAGAAACCGATGAACCAACGCTCATAGGGCACTGGAAAACCACTGCATCTCACGATGTGTGCAAGGTAGATACCCCTAAGGGAAACGACAACGAGGACAAAGGGGATGGAACGGGAGATAGACCCCCCGGAAAGCAATGCAAACGTCAGCATAAACGCCGACCAAAGCCCCGCCTCGATAAAAACCCAGCCATAGAGCAGGACAAGCCGGTAGGCGACGAGCAAGCCCTAGAGCAGCCGTCCGAACAGGGCAACATGGATAGAGAAACCGAAACCCCCTCCCCGGCGAAAACGGCATTCCGGACAACTTTACGCCGGATAAGTCCATGGAGCAGAAAAGTCTCCACAAGAGGCTCGTTGCAACTGCACGAAGCCTGAAAAAGCAGAAGCGGAAGCTAAAGACAGCGGAAGATGCACTCCGTATTAAATGGAACAAAGTAATCAACACCGCAGACAGATACGGCGATGGTCGTCGTACTAAAAGCTATCCAAAGAGAAAGCTCCTGCCCGAATTCGCGAAGAGGCCCTAGAGCCCTCGCACTCAAAAAACAAAAAAGCCATACGGTCGGATAGACGACCCAATAAGGCGGCAAGTGGCATCGCACTCAAATCGGTATGTGACCCACCTAAGGAGTCGCATCATGGCCCAGCCAGGTCCATTTATGGGCCAAGAAAGCAAGCTCCTGCGAGCAATGCAAAAAAGCCATCATCAAAATCCGGCACACCCAAATACAGGGGCGCCGCACACCCCCTATGCTTCACCGATGAGGTTCTGGTATATGAATTTCTAGAGGGATTCAAACCCATCAACATAGAGGCGTATGATGGAACAACAGACCCCGGAGTCTGGATCGAGGATTATATCCTCCACATACATATGGCTAGAGGAGATGATCTCCACGCCATCAAATATTTACCCCTTAAGCTTAAAGGGCCAGCCCGGCACTGGCTTAAAAGCCTTCCCAAAAACACAATTGGAAGTTGGGAAGAGCTCGAGGATGCTTTCCAAGCAAATTTTCAAGGGACCTATGTCCGTCCCCCGGATGCACACGATCTCAGTCACATAACTCAACAGCCCGGAGAATCAGCTCGGCAGTTCTGGAACAGATTCCTTACTAAAATGAATCAGATAGTCGACTGTCCGGACGCCGAAGCCTTAGCAGCTTTTAGGCATAATGTCCGAGACGAATGGCTCGCCAGACACCTCGGCCAGGAAAAGCCAAGAACAATGGCCGCACTCACAAGCCTCATGACCCTCTTTTGCGCAGGAGAGAATAGCTGGTTGGCAAGATGCAACCCCAGCGACCCAAGTACATCCGAAATCAGGGATGAAAACGGAAAACCGCGACGCAACAAGGATCGTCGCCGAACTAAAGAAAAAAGTCCAAAGAGCACGGCAGTCAATGCCGGATTCAAAGGCTCGCGAAAAAATCAGACAAAGACACCCCTCCAGGATAATAGGGATGATCCGTCCAACTTAAACAGAATCCTGGACAGGATATGTCAGATACACAGTACTCCTGGGAAGCCTGCTAACCACACCCACAGAGATTGTTGGGTTTTCAAACAATCCCGCAGACTCAATGCCGAATACAAGGGGCTCGACACACCAAGCGAAGACGAGGACGAACCCCAGAAGCAGAGCACCAGGAGACAAAAGAACTTCCCACAAGAAGTAAAAACAGTGAACTTACTTCACATAACAAAATGTGTGGCACCCATAAAGGTACGCACAATACGACCCATCCCCAAGGGGTCCCGCCACTGGTTATTAAAACCAATCACTCTCGATCAACAAGACTATTCCAGAAATATCAAAAACGCACGCTGGACTGCCCTGATACTCGACCCAATAATTGGCAGATTCCAGTTTACAAATGTCCTTATGGACGGCGGCAGTGGACTAAACCTGATATATCAGGATACAATCCATCACATGGGGATAAACCCAGCCAGAATCCGTCGCAGCAAAACCTCCTTTCAAGGGGTAGCACCTGGTCCGGACACCCATTGTATGGGTTTTCTCCGGATCGAAGTTATATTCGGCTTTGCCGATAACTTCCGTCGCGAAAAGCTGACCTTCCATGTCGTCCCGTTCTCAAGTCGCTATCAAGCACTACTGGGACGCGAAGCTTTCGCTCGCTTTAATGCAATACCGCACTATGCATCTCTCACGCTTACAAAGCCCGGTCCCCGAGGCATCATCTCTTTGAAGGGGATGCACTAAAATGCGCCTCCCCCAAGCGGAGGACTGTGCGGCCGCTTAGACAGCCGCACAATAAAATGGCCTCACCAGCCAAAAGACTTTTCGACATAGGTCATTAAAGGCCACGGACCCGGAATAGACGAGGTTCGGCACAAGTCCATCATCAACGCAGGCTTAGAGGCCATATACCCCCATACTAGGGGCTATACGCAGAGACAATAAAGCTCAATTTTACATTTTACTTTATATTTCATTTATCTTAAAACCTTTTGTTCGGCACGACCCGTTTTCAGTTTTGTTCCTCTCTTTTACAGATGAACGTCGTGCGGCACCCGTCTAGGATACGGCACAACGGAGACACAGGCGCAGACGTGCAGTAGGACCCGTCCTAAAGGATTCTTTTTAGATTAAGACCCTGCGTAAACCTTTTTTACTGTCTCTTGTTGCAATACATCCCCTGGTTCTTTCCTACATAACCAAGGAGGAGGCTGGCGTCTTGGCATGTGGCCACGTCAGAATTTTTTGCACGTACCTGGACACTAGGGGCTTTTTTTAGCAAAGAGTGTTGTTTAGCCCGCACTCATAAAGACCGAACACCTTAGGGAGTGTTCGGCGTCGCGAGTTTTGGCATTATATGCATTAGCTCCGAATCATGTCTTTGGTCAAATGTTGGGTTGCCCGGCTCCTGAGTTTGGCTACCTTACGTTCCGCTCTATCGGCTAAGGTAGCACCAGGAGAACTACTGCGATTGTGCCCCGGTTCGGCCGGGCGAGCACCTCAGTAGAGAAAGCCGAAAACTAACTGTCATGATGTAGCGTGAGACTGGTTAGCCACTCGATGACCTATTGGAATCTATCGGATTCCTCCGCTTTAACGAAGGGCCGCTTCCCGGTCAGGCACATACGCGCCCCGAATTAGGGTGAGCGCAGTCGCCACCAATGGGCTACCTAAATAGTCCCACTGTCAAGCTCCTATGGCTAAGTGAAAGTGTTAAAGCATTATAGTCCGGTTGCCTGGCCCGCTGCGCTATCACCTCCTTTGTGGGACCAAGACATTGGGTTAAGTGTGAAAATGCGTCTTCTGCGAGCACCCCCGCACTATGTGCGTGGGGGTTGAAGCCAACGACTGCAATCTTTCAGATTTTATACATATATTTTAAACGGCCGCATAGGAGGTGTTCACAATACTTGAAGGCACAAGTATAAAAAGGCCACTACAGTCTATAAAAATATTACTTCATCATTACATATGCTATAATAACATAGCATCCTTCGAGCACTGCGACTCTATTACACGAGCGCCTTCAAGGACTTCCTGAAAATAGTGCTCGGAGGATACTCGGCTTTTCTCTAAATCTCGGGACGCAATAACGGTGGTCTCCATCTCTGCCCAGTATGTCTTGACACGGGCAAGAGCCATCCTTGCACCCTCTATACACGCCGACCGCTTCATTGCATTAATGCGCGGCACTGCGTCAAGGAATTGTTGCACCAAACTAAAATAACTCTTCGGCTCCGACCTCCCCGGCCACAGATGACCCATGACATACTTCATGGCGAGTCCGGACAACCTATTAAGTTCGGCCCGAGATCTAGGACTGAAAGAACTCCGGATACTCGGAACATAGGTGGTCTTCACGCTCCCAGGTGGCCTCTCGGTCTGAATGATGTGACCATTTAACTTTGAGGAATTTGATTGACTTGTTGCGAGTCTTGCGCTCAGTTGTCTCAAGAATGGCAACTGGATGCTCATGATAGGACAAATCTTCTTGAAGATCAATCTCTTCGAAGTTGATGGTGCGCTCAGGCGTCTTGAAGCACTTGCGAAGCTGTGACACGTGGAAGACATCGTGCACATTTGCAAAGTTGGAGGGAAGCTCAAGTTGATAGGCTAGATCGCCTCGTTTCCCGATGATCTTGAAGGGACCGACGTATCGCGGGGCAAGTTTCCCCTTGATACCGAAGCGACGAGTCCCTTTCATTGGAGAGACGCGGAGGTAAACATGGTCTCCGATCTCGAATGCCACATCACGGTGTCTGCTATCGTAATAGCTCTTCTGGCGCGACTGCGCTGCTTTGAGGTTCTCACGAATGACCTTGCACATAGCCTCCACCTCTGAGATCAAATCATTGCCGAGCAATTGGCGTTCACCGGTTTCAGACCAGTTGAGAGGAGTACGGCACTTTCTGCCATAGAGAATCTCGAATGGGGCTTTGCCCGAGCTGGCTTGAAAGCTGTTGTTGTAAGAGAACTCAGCATAAGGAAGACAATCCTCCCACTTCATGCCGAAAGAGATAACACAGGCTCTGAGCATATCTTCAAGGATTTGATTGACACGCTCGACTTGTCCACTAGTCTGAGGGTGGAACGCTGTGCTGAAGCGGATGTTGGTGCCCATGGCCTTCTGAAAAGAATCCCAAAACTTGGAGGTAAAGATGCTGCCACGGTCTGAAGAGATCAATTGCGGAATGCCGTGCAAAGAGACAATTCTGGAGGTGTAGAGCTCTGCCAGCTGCGCTGCTGTGATAGACTCTTTGATAGGAAGAAAATGAGCCACTTTGGTGAGCTTGTCGATGACGACGAAGATAGCATCATTTCCACGCTTGGACTTAGGAAAACCAATCATGAAGTCCATTTCGATATGATCAAACTTCCGTTCTGGAATAGCAAGAGGTTGGAGAAGTCCAGCTGGTCGTTGGTGTTCTGCTTTCACCCTTCTGCAGACATCACACTCATTCACGAATTGAGCGATCTCACGCTTCATTCGAGTCCACCAATACGACTGCTTGAGGTCATCGTACATCTTCGAACTTCCAGGATGAATTGACAGAAGAGAATTGTGCGCTTCGTTCATAATGACTTGACGAAGATCACCCTTTGGAACCACAATCCGGTCCTCGAAGAAAAGAGTATCTCTGTCGTCAACTCGATAGCACTTGTATTTGGGGATGCTCTTTTCAATACCACGTTTCACCTTCTTCACCATGGTATCCAACAATTGAGCCTCACGAATCTGATCTTCCAAAGTAGGAGAGACAATGAGGTTGGCAAGAACACATTGAGGCACAACTTGGAGATTTAACTTGCGGAAAGCCTCACAGAGATCCGGTTGGAATGGCTTGAGGATTAAGCTGTTGCAGTAAGCCTTCCTGCTCAAAGCGTCTGCAATCACATTAGCCTTGCCTAGAGTATATTCAATACTCGGATTATACTCTTGAATCATTTCGACCCATCGATTTTGTCTGAGGTTGAGGTGAGGCTGAGTGAAGATATACTTGAGACTCTTGTGATCTGTGAAAATGTCCACTTTCCTTCCCAACAGGAGATGCCTCCATGTTATCAGTGCGTGGACAACTGCCGCCAACTCAAGATCGTGAGTGGGGTAGTTCCTTTCATTGGGCTTCAACTGGCGAGAGGTATAGGCAACAACCTTCTTCTCTTGCATTAAGACAGCACCGAGGCCCTGGAGAGAAGCGTCACATAATACTTCATAAGGCTTGGATTCGTCAGGAGGAGTCAGAACTGGAGCAGTGACGAGTTTCTCTTTGAGAGTGTTGAAAGCAACGTCACACTCAGGAGACCAGACATACTTCACATGCTTCTGGAGGAGGTTGGAAAGAGGCTTAGCAATCTTGGAGAAATTCTCAACGAATCTTCTGCAATAGCTTGCAAGTCCAAGAAAACTGCGAAGCTGCTTGACATTCTGAGGAGGATTCCAATTCAAAACTGCAGACACCCTCTCTGGATTAACAGCGATGCCCTTGGCAGAGATGATATGACCAAGATAAAGAACTTCATCAAGCCAGAATTCACATTTGGAGAACTTCGCATATAATTGATACTCTCTGAGCTTGTCGAGTACCAACCGCAAATGTTCGGCATGATCCTTCTTATTCTTGGAGAAGACCAAAATATCATCGAGATAGACCAAGACAAATTCGTTGATGTAGGGGTTGAAGATGAAATTCATCAAGCGAGTGAAATATGGAGGAGCATTGACAAGGCCGAAAGACATGACAGTATATTCATAAGAACCAAAGCTTGTTCTGAATGTTGTCTTGGGAATATCTTCTTCATGAATGCGAATATGATGATAACCCATACAAAGGTCAAGCTTGGAGAACACCTTAGCACCTTTGAGTTGCTCAAATAGCTCATTGATGTTGGGAAGTGGGTACTTGTTCTTGATAGTCTTCTTGTTCAATGGACGGTAATCGACGCAAAGTCGGTCCGTGCCATCCTTCTTCTTGACAAAAAGAACACCACAACCCCAAGGAGAAGAACTCGGTCTGATCAGGCCCAGACGTTCTTGTTTATCGAGTTGAATCTTCAATTCCTTGAGCTCATCTGGTCCAAGCTTGTAAGGACGCTTGCAAACGGGTTCCGTGCCAGGCTCAAGATCAATAACGAATTCAACTGGCCGGCGGGGAGGCATACCCGGAAGCTCTTCTAGAAAAACATCTTGGTACTCACAAACGACTGGAATCTGAGAGATAGCCTCCATTTCACCCATCTCATTGAGAGAAAACAACCGAATGGTATCATCACGAGAAGCATAGATGATCACATCGTTAGAAGTGTGAGTCAATTTGATTTCCCTGGCAGCACACTCAAGTTGAGCCTTGTGCTTAGAAAGCCAGTCCATCCCGAGAATAAGATCAAAATCAGAATCACCAAGCACCATTGGGGAAGATAGAAATTTATAGTCGCCCATCTTGATAGAGACATCAGGAACTATCGAGTTTGCCCTCATTGACTTTCCCGGAGAAATAACACCCAAAGGTTTATCCAGGTAAGTCCAAGAAAAATCATTCTTTGCAAAGAACGATCTTGACATGAAACAATGCGATGCACCAGTATCAAATAAGACTTTGGCAGGAATATCATTAACAGGAAGATTACCCATGATCACTTCAGAAGAATCCTCTGCTTGAGCTGCATTCAACATGTTCACCTTGGCAGACTTAGGATTATGCTTGACCACTGCATTGCTGGAAGATTTCACAGGAGGAGGAGGCGGAAGGCGCCTTTGATTGAAGCACTTGTTCGCATAGTGACCCTTCTGCTGACATTTGTTACAAGTCACCTCTGAGAGCGGACGATGGTAAGGAGCACTTGGCCTTGGAGCTTGGTTCTGAGACTTGTTCTGATAGCCAGGGTTGGGTGGGTGGGAAGATCCACGGCCACTTGAATTCTTCTGCTGATAAGGCTGACGGAATGGAGGAGGAGGAGGCAACCAGAACTTCTGTTGCTTAGCTGCCACCAGTGAGGAAGAAGAAGACTGGACTGCGTCTCTGACTCTCTTCTTAGATGCCTCACACTTGAGCTGAGCAGCTTCTTGTTTCAGTGCCATGTTGTAGAATTCATCATACTTTAATGGCTCGAAAAGCACGAGAGCAAGCTGCAGATCTTCTCTGAGACCACGTCTGAATTGGTAGATCATACTCTTCTCATCAGGAATGTCTTGCCTTGCAAAACGAGAGAGCTTCTGGAACTGAGTGTTGTATTGATAGACAGACATGTTGCCTTGCTTGAGATTGCGGAATTCCTCACGCTTAAGCTCAACAACACTTTCTGGAATGTGGTGTGCTTTGAAGTCACGACGGAAATCATCCAAGGTAATCACACGACCTCCTCTGGAATCTTTGTATTGCTGGAACCACTCAGCAGCTTGATCTTTGAGTTGAAAAGAGGCAAACTTGACAAAGTCCTCAGGTCTGACATTGCTGCACTCGAAATGCTTGCTGATGTCCACGAGCCAATCATCAGCGTCAGTGGCCTCGACACAGTAGCTGAAGGTCTTTGGCTGATTAGCAAGGAACTGGTTCAGTGAAGCGAAGTGTGGCTGATTGTTCCCTTGGCCTTGATTCTCTTGATTAGCTTGCCCTTGGTTGCGATCTTGCAAGAGCTGAATCAGAATCTGAGCATTGGCATTTGTGGCAGTCATCAGGGCCTGCCAAGCTTCCGGAGGCGGAGGTGGTGGCGGAGGGTTAGCCTGATTCCCTTCATTGCGTTCCGGATTCTGACGCGTTGGTGGAGCCATCCTGAAGAGGGTGACATCCATTAGCATCTTGACAGAGATATATTGAAGCTGAATCAAAGGAACGAAATTGCAACATATAGTCTTCACAATAAACATCCGAACAAGAATGAACGAATGAATTCCAATGTAAAACATCACACTTCCAAGGCTGAGAAGTCACTTAGAACATGGTATGGAATAAAACCAACAAGATACGGAAGTGAACAAATACTTGGTAAGGATTACCCAATCACAAACCAAATATCTGCGGAAGAAATACTAGAGCTACAAGAATTCCCACTTATAAACTCCCGAAACTTTCTGGTTATGCAATCAGGTGTTGGGGATACAGGGTAAGCATAATATCTCACCCAAACTAGCAAATCCTACAACCAGCTGTATCCATCCTTCAACACATAACCAAGAAACCTTCGGAAATCGTCTACCTCAACCTTCGAAAAGCATCCGTTATACAAGTCATGGCAATACTCCCGCACTCGCCACAGTACTGGGCTATCAGGGTTATCTCACCAACAACTGTACAAAAGAGATTTTCGATGTGGGCGTACTAAACTCAGGTAAACCAAAACCGCAACGATAAGATTATGACGACAACACCTCGGAGCTCAACTCCCCGGGACACTGCCAAAACCCCTAAATGTCAGGAGGCAACCAAGACATGTTGTCATCATAAAACCATCAGAACGATTGTAATATACCCGCGTGATCGTAAAAAAAATTAGTGAAATTTGAGAAGAGAAGAGTCAAAACTCTACGTCAGGAAGCCTTACCAGAAGGTCGAAGGGACTGGGAAGTAAAAAGAATTCCTAAACTCTCCGATATATAATTCCTAAATGACTCAAAACATTTTTCTAGACACAACTCGGCCACTAAAGACGATCAAATAGTGGGGGCTCCTAAGGTCGGGGAAAGGCTCTGATTACCAACTTGTAACGCCCTCGATGCGGCTATATCTCCCACGTGTCGAGGCACGACTTAGAGGCATAACTGCATTGAAAGCAATGTCGCAAGTGAGGTAATCTTCACACAATCCATGTAATAAATAAAGGGGAAAGATACATAGTTGGCTTACCATCGCCACTTCACACAAGTACGTAAATAACATCCATCATACAGATTACACTCAAGGTCCGACTACGATACCAAAATGAAAGAAGACTACCCCAAATGCTAAACAGATCCCCGGATCACCCAACTGGGCTCCACTACTAATCATCTGAAAAAGAAACATAGTAACGGCCACGTTCCTCGTCGAACTCCCAAGTGAGCTCGGACGCGTCATCTGCACTGACATCGTTGGTACCTGCAACTGAGGTGATAATATCTGTGAGTCACGGGGACTCAGCAATCTCACACCCGCGAGATCAAGACTATTTAAGCTTAAAGGTGGGAAAGGGGGTTTGTGAGGTGGAGCTGCAGCAAGCGACTAGCATATGGTGGCTACAGCGCAAAAGAGAGCGAGAAGAGAAGGCAAAGCACGGTCGTGAAGCTAGAAGTGATCAAGAAGTGATCCTGAAACAACCTACGTCAGGCATAACTCCAACAACCGTGTTCACTTCCCAGACCCCGCCGAGAAGAGACCATCACGGTTACACACGCGGTTGATGTGTTTTTAGTTAAGGTCAACTTCGGGTTTTCTACAACCGGACATCAACAAATTCCCATCTGCCTCATAACTGCGGGCACGGCTTTCGAAAGATAATACCCTGCAGGGGTGTCCCAACTTAGCCCATTATAAGCTCTCACGGTCAACGAAGGATATTCCTTCTACCGGGAAGACCCTATCAATCTCGGAATCCCGGACTACAAGACATTTCGACAGCAACAAAACAAGTCCAGCAAAGCCGCCCGATTGTGCCGACAAATCCTGATAGGAGCTGCACATATCTCGGTCTCAGGGCACATCCGGATAAGCGAAGCGTACAGGTACCAACATAACCCAAGTTGCCAAGGGACGGTCCCGCACGGTGCTCTAGGTTGGACCAGCAATCGAAGGAGAACTGGCCCGGGGGTTAAAAATAAAGATGACCCTTGAGTCTGCAGAACCCAAGGGAAAAAGGCTTAGGTGGCAAATGGTAAAACCAATGTTGGGCCTTGCTGGAAAAGTCTCATTCAAAGCGAACTGTCAAGGGGGTCCCATAAATCACCCAACCGTGTAAGGAACGCAAACTCCGGGAACATAACACCGGTATGACGGAAACTAGGGTGGCAAGAGTGGAACAAAACACCAGGCATAAGGCCGAGCCTTCCACCCTTTACCAAGTATATAGATGCATTAATTAAATAAGAGGTATTGTGATATCCCAACAAGTAAACATGTTCCAACAAGGAACAACAAGATCATGTCCCAACAAGGAACAAACTTCATCTTCACCTGCAACTAGCAACGCTATAAGAGGGGCTGAGCAAAGCAGTAACATAGCCAAACAACGGTTTGCTAGGACATGGATGGTTAGGGGCTGACATGGAAATATAGGAGGCATGAAATAGCAAGTGGTAGGTATCGCAGCATGGGCATAGCAAAAGAGCGAGCAATCTAGCAAGCAAAGATAGAAGTGATTTCGAGGGTATGGTCATCTTGCCTGCAAAAGTTTCAGAGTTGTCGAAAGCTTGGTACTCGAAAGCGTTCTCAACAGGTTCCTCGTTCACGTACTCATCTCCCAGCTCTACCCAAGACAAGAGAACAAGCAAAGGAACCAAAATCAACCACGATGCAATGCGCAAGCAACATGATGCAAAACATGGCATGATATGCGAGAGGTGATATGCAATGCGTATGCATGCTCCGGAAGGACAAAGATGAACAAGGCATAATCTTGGCAAACCAAGTATGCCACTGGATAGGTGAGGTGATTTCGGTTGAAATCGATATAAAGATCACCGGAATCGGATGCACGGTTTGCAAATGGCACGCAATACAAGAATGACACGAATCTGCCATAAACAGCATGATGCTGCTTAGCAAGCAACAAATAATTAAGCTACTGCACCCAAACATGGCAACAAAGCATATGAGAGTAATCTACACAAGATGCACGATAAAAGATGAACACTGAGCTACGGCTAGTTCACATCATAACAGGTCCAAACAAGCATGGCAAAAGTGCACAAGATAACAGGTTCTCAGACTTAGTGAAATAGCAACATAGCAGAAAACTAGCATCAGGATGACATATTTAGAGCAATGAAACAACATGCTACAGGTTCAGAACATAGCAAATAAAGGCATGGCATGAATCTACTCATAGCACTTGACAAAAGTCCCTAACTGACCATAAGCCAAAAAGGATCAGAAAATATGTTTACACCCATGTCAAATAAGCAAGTTTCGTTACAGGTTTCAGACTCTTATAACGACTAGGCATGTTCGTGAGCTCGATGCACTCACTACAGAGCATTTCATGATAAACTAATCATACATACATCAAGAAGACATGGCATAGTAACTAGACGTGGAAAGAATAACATCATATCATGCAAGGATCAACTACACCAAGCTTGGCAAAATCGAATAACACGGAAACAATCTGCCAGCAACATTTTGTAGCAAAAGTAGAGCTCGATTGACTCAAGCTATGGCACTCCATAATTGCAAACAAAGGCATGGATGGATTAAGCAAATACTCAAGTTAAAAACACCCTTAATGATCATGCTCGAATTATGCATGGATCTCTCAGAAACAACATGAATACATGGCATGAAAATAACAGCAATCAGGGACTGAAATTACTGTCTCTGAAATCAGCAACATCAGGTGACCTAGTTTGCATGCTTGTGCTAGTCACCACATAGATCCCAAAAATACATGGCAAAATTCTCTGCAAAGGTAACATGGCATATTACAAAACTCATGTAGGACACGACTTCATAGGAGGTACACATCAATGATGGCAAAAATGACAAAAGTGCATGTTCAGATAAGATCCAGCCACTAACATCAACTAGCCCTCTTCTAACAGCATTTCGGGCACCGATATGACCTCAAATGAAAATGATGCAATGGAATGAAATGATTTACTCTTCGAGGCGAACAAACTGACATATTATACGCGCGAAACGGAGCTACGGATGCAAAGTTATGGCATGATGAACAGGGCATGATGATATGAAAACTGCACGGGACTTAGAGAAATTTAGAGAGGGGGGGAAAGTCAACCAGGCACGGATGCCGAAGTTCGCCGGCGCGGGCCGCCGGAGAAGCGCCGGAGGAGGCGGCCCGAGGCGGGGGAAGGCCGGATCTGCACGGGGGGGGGGCCCGGATCCGCGCGGGCGGCGGCGGGATCCGCGGAGAGGCGGCGGTAGGAGGCGGGCCGGCGACGTCCGGCGCGGCGTCGCGCGAGCGCCGGCGCGGGCAGCGGCGGCTGCCCGGGCGCGAGGCGGAGAGGCGGGCCCGGCGCGGGGCGCGGCGGCGGGAGCCGGTCGAGCCGGGAGGGCCGGCTGCGGGCTCCCCGGGCCCGGCGGCGGGAGGCGGCGGTGTGGGGACCGGGAGCCACGTGGCGGCGCGGCGTTGGTCGGGCGGCGCGGACGGACACGTCCGCCCGTCCGATTTTTGTCCGGCGGCGGCGGGAGGAGAAATGGCTAGGGTTAGGGGTGGTTTTTGCCCGGATTTGAGGAGGGGAAGATGTTTTCATAGCTAGAAGGAGCTAGGAAGCTCCAAATGGAGAGCGGTTTCCGGCCACGCGATCGTGATCGAACGGCGGAGGACATGGGAGTGTCTTAGATGGGTTGTTGGGCTGTTTTGAAGGGGTGTTGGGCTGCAACACACACGAGGCCTTCACGGTTACCCAGTTAACCGTTGGAGTACCAAACGAACTCCGATTGACCCGAAACTTGACAGGCGGTCTTCCGGTGCTATACCGAGGCCACATGTCAAACCTCGGTCCATTCCGAGAATGTTTAATACCTGCTCACGAAGAAATGTAAAAGGGGACGCCGGGAGACATAGGAGCGCCGGATTGCAAAACGGACAACGGGAAAGATGCTCGGATTTATGAGACGAACACGTATGCGAATGCGATGCACATGATGATGATATGAAATGCATGACATGACCAGGGGAAACCAACACGGTTGAAATATCATAACACATAGCCGGAAATGGCAATAGTTGGATTACAAATATGGCAAGTTACATCTAGGGCGTTACAATACTCGGCTTTTCTCTGAATCTCGGGACGCAATAACGGTGGTCTCCATCTCTGCCCAGTATGTCTTGACACGGGCAAGAGCCATCCTTGCACCCTCTATACACGCCGACCGCTTCATTGCATTAATGCACGGCACTGCGTCAAGGAATTGCTGCACCAAACTAAAATAACTCTTCGGCTCCGACCTCCCCGGCCACAGATGACCCATGACATACTTCATGGCGAGTCCGGACAACCTATTAAGTTCGGCCCATTGCGCCAAATGATCATCCGCTGCTAGTGGACGCTCTGGATTATGAAATTGCGACCAGAACAGTTTTTCCACATCACGATCTTCCAGATCTCGGAAGTGTTCGGTTGCATCAGCAGCACTTGCTGCCAAATCCAGATAGGTGTCCTCCACACTCCACATCCGGTCCAACGGAGCAAACTTCGGATCGCAAAATTTTCTCCGCAGCATGAAGGGCTTTCCAGCCACAATCTGTTCAGCCTGACGCAGCTCCTCCTTCGCAGCTCTCATTGCAGAGCGCGCATCCTTGGCATCAGCAACGGCCTTTTCTTGGACCGCCTGTCTCGCCTGGTCATCTTTCTCAAGAAGTCTGCAATGGTCTGCAGTGCTCTTTAACTTTTCGGCCATAGTGGCCATCTCTTCCTTGCTTTGGCAATGAGCAGCCTGTTCGGCTCTCAGCTCTTCAAGGGCCTTCTTGGCAGCCGCAGCGCTTATCCTGGCTTCATCTTTAGCTCGGGCAAGTTCTGCCCTAAGACTCTCCACGGCGGCCGCACCATCTGCGTCAAGCACACATATCGTAAGACGCTGGCATAAAACTCTTCTTACCTAATGCTGCCCGAGGAATCACATACCTTGAGCCTCATCCAAACGCTTGTTGACAAGTGCGATGTCGGCATCTGCCACGTCCAGTTGCCGCTTTAGTTCGTCTTGACTCCGGACACCCTGCAACCTACATTAAAAGGCGACATTTTAGACCTGGGATTATGATCCTCCGCGTGCCGTCATTTCTTGACGACACGCAGAGTCTCAGGGGCTACTATCTACATAGGGCGCATCTTATTTACGCGCAAAAAACAAAAGTATACATTATCTAATGTACCTCAAAACCCATCAATAAACTTTCGACGGCCTCACGCAGTCCGCTCTCTGCGGACGAAATCCTTTCAATCACCATGCCCATTAATGCATGGTGCTCCTCTGAAATAGAAGCTCGCCCTAGCAGAACCTTCAGCTCCTCCGGCTGAGCACCAGATGGTGCCGGACTCGTCCCATGGCCTCTTTCGAAGGCCGGACGCGGAGAACTTCGGGGGGGGCCATCGCCATCTTCCGCCCCTGCCAAACTCAGAGAAACCCTCCGTGACGATACCTCAGGGTCGCCCGCCTCGCTAGGTGGCCCAGCAGAGGGAGGCGTCTCGCTCTCCATCATCTCCGGAAGAAGATCCCCCGAAGACGAGCTCTGCTAAGAAGGGCTGAGGTCCGAACTACAAGGTAAGAATTCGATTAAAATTCTCAGATATAAATCATGGATTTCTCTCATCCCTTGAAAGGAAAATCTTTCTCTACTTACGGCTCGCTGGAGGGCTCATCTCCTTGAGTACGCGGTCCGGCCGAGGGGCTCCCCGGCGCCGGACCCTCTGGCGAGGATCTTTTCCCTCGCTTCGAGACCACGGTCTTCGGATCGTCAGAGGTGGCTCTCTTCTTTTCCCTAGGAGAGGAATCGTCGGTTCCTCCCTTCGGAACAGCCTCCTTCGAGGAGGTCGTAGTTTCCTTGCCCTCCCCCTTGCTTCCCTCCAAAGGCGCTACCTCCAGCATCCTGACTAGCACGGGATCCGGCCTGGTTTCGGGAAGGGGAGCCGGACACCTGCTCAGCTTCGCCTTCGCTATCCACTCTTGTTTAAAAGGAGAGCTCTGTTAAGGGCACGTTAATTATGCGGATGGAAGGTTCGGGCACAAGGTTACTTACTTGAGTATCCGGGCGATTGCGGCTTAGGCCTGCGTCCTCGGTCAAATCCGGACACACTTCTTGTGATCCGAAGAACAGTTTATACATCTCCGTGGGCGTCGCGCTCATGAAATCCCGGAGAGCTCGTGGTCCCTCTGGATTGAACTCCCACAGGCGAAGGGGGCGACGTTTGCCGGGCAGTGTCCAGCGAATCAGCATGACCTGTGTCACCTTGACAAGGTTGAGGTCTCCTTCCAAGAGATCTTTAATGCGGCCCTGCAGCAAGGGTACGTCTTTGGGCAAGCCCCAATCTAACCCTAGGTTGACCCACGACGTTAGCCGTGGTGGGGGACCCGAGCGAAAGGCAGGAGGCGCCACCCATGTGGTGCCCCGAGGAGCGGTGATATAAAACCACTCTCGTTGCCACAAGCCAAGCTCCTCTTGAAAAGAGCCCTCGGGCCATGGAGCATCGGCATTTCTTCTTATGACAGCGCCTCCGCACTCTCCGTGTCACCCCTCAATCATCTTCGGCTCCACTTTGAAGGTCTTGAGCCATAATCCGAAGTGAGGGGTAACATGGAGGAATGCTTCACACACTACGATAAATGAGGAGATATGGAGGATGGACTCCGGAGCTAAGTCATGAAAATCCAGCCCGTAATAGAACAACAGTCCCCTCACAAAGGGATCCATGGGGAAGCCTAACCCCCGGAGGAAGTGAGACATGAACACCACGCTCTCGCCGGGCTGGGGACTGGGAATAACCTGTCCTTGAGCAGGCAACCTATGCGAAATCTCGCCAGTCAGGAACTTAGCCTCCCTCAACCTTAAGACGTCCTCCTCCGTGACGGAGGAAGGGGTCCATCGGCCTTGAAGGTCAGAACCGGACATTGTCGAAAGTCCGAAGCGCCTGGAATCTGAAGCTGAGGGTGTTGGAACTCGAGGCGACAGGCGAACTCGTTTGAGATTAAGAAAAGGAGCGAGGCCTTGGTCTGTTTATAAGAGGCTGAATACCAAGAGCCCTCCCCGTCACCGTTTTGGGCTCACCTTTAATTAAGGGAACATGCTAACGGGCACGATTGGGTTACCCACGTCCGTATTGATGAGAATCCCGTTAAAAGGGGCACACGATCTCTGCTTTGACAAGACGTGCCAAGGAAACCGCCTCGCTAATCGCGCTGAGGTGGAAAAGTGAAAACAATTTGTATAAAGAGCTTGGCCGCAGTGTTATGATGCACTACGGAATACGTCAGCAGATTTGATTTGTGTTAATATTATTCTCTCTATGGAAATATGTGAAAACTTATTTTGCAGAGCCGGACACTATTTTTGGTGCTTACAATCTTCTATCAAGGATTTGGAGGAGGAACCCGCCTTGTAATGCCGAAGACAATCTGCGCGCCGGACTCGTCGTCATTGAAGCCTGGTTCAGGGGCTACTGAGGGAGTCCTGGATTAGGGGGTGTTCGGGTAGCCGGACTATACCTTCGCCGGACTCCTGGATTATGAAGATACAAGATTGAAGACTTCGTCCCGTGTCCGGATGGGACTTTCATTGGTGTGGAAGGCAAGCTAGGCGATGCGAATACTCAAGATCTCCTACCATTGTAACCGACTCCGTGTAACCCTAACCCTATCCGGTGTCTATATAAACCGGAGGGTTGTAGTCCGTAGGAGAGGACAATCATCATACACAATCATACCATAGGCTAGCTTCTAGGGTTTAGCCTCCTTGATCTTGTGGTAGATCTACTCTTGTACTACCCATATCATCAATATTAATCAAGCAGGAGTAGGGTTTTACCTCCATCGAGAGGGCCCGAACCTGGGTAAAAACATCGTGTCCCTTGTCTCCTGTTACCATCCGGCCTTGACACACAGTTCGGGACCCCCTACCCGAGATCCCCCGGCTTTGACACCGACAGCGTACTAAGCAAGCTTCTCCTCGTTCTGCGAGTTGACGGGACACATCAAAAGTACTCCAGTGTATTGAGCCTTGCCTCTAAGGTAGGCCCCACATGGTTTGCCTCTTTTTTTGACATAACACGTCAAGTCTTGTTTGTTCACCCGTGGTAGACGATCCTCCCTCCACCAAGTGGACAACCAGTGCACGTGCCAAATTACCACGTGGGCTGCCTTTTTCGTACATAAATGAGCTCCGCCATGTACCCGCGCGAGTGTGGTTGGAAAGAGACAGGAGTACGTGCGCCATGCATGCACCTCTTCTCCTCGTGCACATCCCCCACCTACGTGGGTGTGTGAGAGATACAAACCGCGTTTGTGACTGTTTTTTATTTTGTGGTGGGGGTGGGGTGGGGGTTGATTTCGTGAATTATTTGTGGGAATATGTGTCGATGACATCTCAAACAAAATTTTGCATGCAATGTGTGTGAAATGGAGGCCTTGCCATATCATACATAGAGGGTCGGGCAATCCACGAGAAGAGAGGGAGGGGTCATAGCTATCGATAGAGTCGAAGAGAGGATCGAGTGGGTGGGTGCAAGATCGATGAAGAGAGCCATCAAAATTATGTGTGTGTACAAGTCAAAGATATAGGGCGACTGGCCTACCGGAACGTTAGAGGGCACACGTCAAGTTTATGTGTGGCAGGGAGACATGACTAGAGAGCTCGATGTATCGGTGTGTGGGGGGGAGGGGGTGGTGGGAGGGGTAGGCAGAGGCCTAACTATAGAGGTAGAACGAACTGTATATGTGTTGAGAAGGAAAGACCCAGCTATGTCTTGAGGGAGATCGGTCGACATCCATACATAACTGAAGGACGGGAAATATGATGGGACGGAGAGAGAGAGAGAGAGAGAGAGAGAGAGAGAGAGGAGAGAGAGAGGGAGGGAGAGGGGTAGAATGCTGGATGGGTGATGGAGTTGCTTCTCGAAGATGGTGGGAGAGGCCTACTAGACAAACTGAGGGTGGAACTGCAATGTTATCAATAAGAGTGGGGATGTGTTTCTGTGTGTGCCTGTGCGTGATAGATCTGTCAGGACGCATCCATGGATGATGAAGGGGGACCATGTGTTTGGTAAGCAAACCTAACTAGATCGGTAGATCAATTGTTGTTTGTCGGAGGAAGGGAGAGACACAACTAATGAGGTAGATCAATTGACGTGTGGGTAAAAACGAGTTATAAGGACCTAGCTAGCTATATGTATAGCGAGAGATCGGTCGGTGTACATCCATTTGTTAGAGGCAAATAAGGCCCAGCGAGACGGATAGACAGAGAGAATGGAGCTAGGAGGTGGTGCGAGAGGCCCAACTACTAGCTAGATAGGGGGAGGAGTGTGCGGTTGTGAGAGCGATGAAAAGAGGGGCGAGAGTTTACACGTGTGTCTGGCCGTACGAGAGACACGAGGCAAGGACACATAAAGGAGGAGATTGAAGGTGTGTTTGTATGTTGTAGGCAGGCATCGCTAGTGTGTGTCGGAAAGGAGTTGTGGAGACTCTGGGAGAACGACCTAAAGAAAAAATGAATGTGCCCGGTGGATGGAATGCCTAGGGAGGGGGAGGGCGAGGAGGGCGTGTGCATGCACGAGAGAAAGTTAGTGGTAGCTACAAAGGTTAGAGGATTGTGTGGGTGTAAGAGACTAACAAAGATCATAATTTGATATGAAAGCGGATTCATATATTTGAGTGGAGATCATAGTGTTTTAAACATTGCATGCATGAATATAGCAGTGATACACGTGTTGTGCACATGTTATACCATAATGTGATAATGCATGGCGTTTGCAACTCATAGCTAAATGTCGAACAATCTAAACCATACTATACATCAAACAATCTCACATTTTATTTGAATTTGTGATAATGTCTGCCGTTTGCAGCTTACAACTAAATATCGAACAATCTAAACAATACTATATATCGAACATTCTCACATTTTATTTGAATTTGTGGTAATGTGTGGTGTTTGCAACTCACATCTAAATACTTGTAGGCGTAAGGGGCGGGGCACCATACATAATGTGATAAACACATTATACATATGAGACATGGTTGAGATTATGAAGA
Source organism: Aegilops umbellulata (assembly GCA_032464435.1). Taxonomy (NCBI): domain Eukaryota; kingdom Viridiplantae; phylum Streptophyta; class Magnoliopsida; order Poales; family Poaceae; genus Aegilops; species Aegilops umbellulata. The sequence goes on from CP136057.1 coordinate 552,793,546, forward strand.
TCTAGCTAGAGCTAGAAATGTAATGTGATTTGAAATCAAAATAAAGTGGATTCAAAAAATCTAGTTTGAGTTCATATAGTACACATAGTTCATATGTAACTCGAGACTAATCATGTGGTGTGCTGTGAAGATAATACACAAACGATGTTTTAACTTGACAATAATGATGATTGTAGATCTTACTAAAACAAAGAAACGAATTCAAATGCTTTGACTTCACAACAATCATTACTGTGGATCTTATTCAAATACAGAAACGAATTCAAATTTAGTTCATATTGAAGCAGTAGTATATGCGTTTGGAATGCACTAAAACGTTCATTTGAGTAGTAGGTTGCATGCATTATATACGTAGCAAAATATTTTAATTGAACATAACATGAATTCAAAGTTTTGAATGACATTTGTAGGGCACATTGATTTGGGACAGTACACGTTAGGCTTGTCCGGAAATTTCAACCCGCGCCTTATTAGCCCGAAATATTTAAGATATATCTTTGTCTCGTTGTGCTCCGACAACTCCCTCCATATCAACCCGCGCCTTGCTATTCCGAAATTACAACGCGCGCGAAAACTCCCACCTCCTGTGAAATCCCGACACGTGAAATGCCCGTGGTACCCCTGAACCGAAAGAACCACCTCAAATTGCTGGGGGTACTTCCGTAACTTACCCCACATTTCGGACAAGCGCGTCTCTAAGCCATGGTTCCCCACTGCCATCCCATCCGCCCACCCATTCATACACCGAGGCCGCGAAAACCCGCGACAAAACCCCACACCCTGCTCCGTCCGCCACCCAACCAGAGCCTCTTCCCCGACGACGACGTCCACGGCAACACCTCGACGTCCCTCATCCACCGTACCGGATGAGGATCTGTCATCGATCTCATCGTCCCGCCGGTTCAGCCACCCCGTCCTCCACCTCCAAGGAGCTGCCCCGATGTTCCCCTCGTCTTTCGCGCCACCTCCATTCCCACACTGTCGTCTTCACCTGCACCACCGGAAGAGCATCATCATCACCGTTTCCTCGGATGAAGTTGATCGGCGCCACCAAAGATGTTGTACACTAATTGCCGCATTTTCTTCTTGATTCGATCTCACGGTGCTGCTGGTGCTCGGTCCCGAGCCGACACAGCGCGGCTCCATCCACTGCGGCGTCGCCGGCCACTTCCTCCATGGTGTCGCTCCCTCGGCGGCGACGTCCACATCAGTAGGACATGCTGCTGCTTTAGCTCTCGCTCGCGCTGCTGCTTTGCTCTTGCTCTCGGTCCCCTGCCTGGTCTGCTCTTGCTATTGCTCTTTCTCGCGCTGCTGCTCTCGCTCTTGCTCTTGCTTGCGATGCTACTCCAATTTATCTACACTTCAGTTGACTGAATCGACTTTTGGGTCAGTCGATTTTTAGGGGGGGGCTCGCCGAGGTGAAGGAAGAACCAGCCGCAGCGGGGAGGGGGGCTCGCCGGAGAGGTTCCCCACTATCTATCTTAGGGTTCAGGATGGGGGTGGTGGTCGCCGGTGGTGGCGGGGCGTTGGCGAGGCGGTGGCGTGGGGATCGCTGGAGAAAAAGCTCGGCACGGGGGGCCTAGAGGGATGGCCGGGGGGCGGTGGACCGGTGGTGGGAGTGTTTTCAGGGCGGGCGGGGCGGCGCACCGCCGGTCGCGGGCGGCGGGGGGCTGCTGTTTGGCCGGCTCAGGGGGTGGAGGTTGAAGATGAACCGCAGGCCCTTGATTACGTATCCAACGGCTACAAAATCGACTGACCAAAGATGAAAAAGTTAGTCGACCGACGTGTAGCCTCACCTTGCTAGTGCATTCAGTTTCGACAGGAAAATTCAGTTTCGACAGCAAAATTCAGTTTCGACATCAAAATTCAGTTTTGACAGTTAAGTTTAGTTTCGACAGTTAAGTTCAGTTTCGACAGTTAAATTCAATTTCAACAGATAAGTTCAGAGATGAGTGGTTGATGTATTTTACATCTAGTACTTTGTGGTTATGTATTTTACGTCATGTATTGGAGATGCTATTAGAATTCCAATCAGGTTAACGTTGTTCCTTGTCTCTCTTGTCCTGCTTCAGCCTTGGCGTCGTACAACTCACCGGAGCTGCTCCAACAAAAAAACCCTCCATCATAGCGGAGCAGTACCTCGGGCTCCATCTCCAGACGCCTAAGATCTTCTTCCCCTCCTCCGACAGCCAAGTCAGCCGGAGCATCCTCACTGGCCAACCCAATCACGCTGAGATCGACATGGCTTCGCCAAAGAGGTTGTACACTTGTTGCATCTCTTTTTTACTCTACATGTTATATATATTGTCCACTGAGCACACGGGTTTGTTCCTTTAGTGTCTCCTTGAAATAAAAAATGTAGGAATTTTAATTTTCACTTGTCCTCCTTTTCAAGTTCCTATTCATGAAGCACAATACTAAGAGATAGTAGCATAATAGCATTATAACTGTACATTTTCTTGTGGTTTGATTTAATCTCACCATGCTTCTTTGCATCCTGTGATCTTCCAATTTTTGTGAATCAAACACCTAGATTGGCAGAAATCCTGTGTTTTTAAATTCTCTATTTTGCACGTGCATTCATATCCTATCCTGTCTATTTCCTATCCCTGCATTGTTGGCATCCTCCAATTCAAACGAGCCCTTATAGAATTACTTCTCTTACGGATAGTTGTCAAAGAAAACCTTGCGTGGTTTGTCCCGCTCCTACTGCGCCGTCGTCCACCCCAGCTCAGCTGCTCCAACGACAGAAGGGTCCAGCACAGCAGGGATCCGGCCTACAGACTGTCTTTCGCCGCCTCAGATCTTCTTCCCCGCCGCTGGCAGCCATGAAAACTGCACTACCATCATCAACCAAGTAGATGACCTCGAGGACTACACGGGTCCGCAAGAGAGGCTGCACTCTTTCGTGTCTGCTTACGTTATGCATCGCTTAATATTACATGCTACTTTATCGTCCTGTTCACCGATTAGACTCTGAGTCAGCTCCAAACTAATGGTCACACTTGAGTTTTTAAATGGTTGTGGGGTACATATCGGGGCCGCTATCAATAGTATCTATCTACTATCTGGTTAATCTCTGGTGTCTACTATGAGTTTCATGTTGGGTGGGAAACAAACAGTAAAGAAGCCATTATCTGTATTTTTTAACTGAAGCCATTATCTGCCTGCTATTATTGGTTTTGGGTCTATCCACAGGTTGCTACCATCACTCTGGATTTCTGCATGCACTCCTTACATAATCTCACTATGTTTTATTCCTATGCATGACAGTTATTGTAAACAATGGAACTGAACATGTAGAGCAAAAGAGAAGAGCCTTGCGTGGCAATAAAATTTCATGCAGACGTCGCTCCATGGTAGGCGCAAAGGCAGCCCCCCCTCCACGCATTTCGGATTGTAATCGAGAGGAAGATATCTGTTCTGAGGGGGATTCAGAAGGAGAAGACAACTCCTATTTACCCCCTGAGGTCTTCGCTCTAACTTGGCATGCTAATGTTGGTTATATCAGGCATATGGTGTCTTGCATTGCTTACTTTATACATCAAATATGTCATCTACTTAGTTTAGACATCCTTTATGCCAATGCCATTTGTTTAGTTTATTCATCGTTTATGTGAATTATGCAACGCCATCTTGCTTAGCCAGGCATCATATATGTGAATTTTGCAATGCCATCCTGCTTAGCCAGTCATCTTATATGTAAATTATATCAGGCTCCTTTTTTTGGTTACATATTACATTTGTCAACACTGTTATTACATTCAACTGCTCTTCGTGTGCATCAGCCATTTGACACGGTGATGGAAAATTCTGGAGTGAAAACAAGGTCTTCAGAGCAGACTATGCTATCTAATGAAGTGCATATCTCGCTGGTTACGGATAGCTCCTCACGGGAGGATTCAGAGACAGATGACCAGTCCTATTCCCCCCCCCCCGAGGTGTATGCTCTAACTTGGCAGGGTTATGTTGCTCATATCGTGTGTATGGTTTCTCGCATTGCTATGTCATTTGATTAGTTTAGACATGCTTTGTATGAATGCCACATGTCCAGTGTGTAATTACCATATATGTGAATTATGCATTGCCATCTTGTTGCAAGACATTATATATGTGAATTATACAATGCTATCTTGTTGCAAAGGCATTATATATGTGAATTATGCAATGCCATGTTGTTTAGCCAATCATCATGTATGTGAATTATATCATGCTATCATTTTTTTGTATTACGTGTTCCATTTGTCGACAACGTTTGTATATTCAACTACTCTGGTTGTGCATCAGCCATTTGAAGTGGTGATGGAAGTATCTGGAGTGAAAACAAGGTATTCAGAGCAGACAATGCTACCTGCTGGAGCAGACATCTTGCTGGTTACAGGGAGCTCCTCAGAGGAGGATTCAGAGACTGATGACCAGTCCTATTTTCCCCCTGAGGTCTATGCTCAAACTTGGCAGGGTTATATTACCCATGTCATGCATGTTGTCTTGCATTGCTTAGTTTTTATATCATATATGGATTGCCATCTGTTTACTTGCTTACTATATAAATCATATATTTGAATTATATCATGCCATCATGTTTACATAGTACATACACATCATCTATCTGAATTATGGCATGGCAACCCATTTAATAAAGACATCATATAGTTATATCATCTCATCCTGTTTAGTGTTTACAGTCATCATATTTTGAATTATGGCATTCTATCTGTGAATGTATGTGAATTATGGCATGCCAACCTATTTAATAAACACATTATATAGTTATGTCATGTCATCCTGTTTACATAGTCTCATATTTTGAACTATGTCTTTCCATCTTTTTTAGTTAGCCATCATAATGTGAAATTTTGTCATGCTATCCTGTTTAGTTAGGCATCATATATGTGAAATTGTGTCATGCTATCCCGTTTGGTTAGACAACATAAACATGAATTATTTCATGCCCTCTTTTATTCGCCACTATCCATTGCACCTGTCTAGCATACAATGTCTATACTTTCAACTACTTTTCTTGTTTATCAGCCATTTGAATTGGAGAGCATGATGGCAGTATCTAAGGGAGTAACAACACGGTCTTCAGAAAAGATAGTGCTACCAGTTGATGCAGATAGAACCATGGTTGTACTTGCCCAAGGACCAGATCCACCACACATAACCCAGACTCTCGCAGATTGTACCCCTACCCAGTTGGACAAAGAACCAGCTACACCCCTTCTAACCCCAACCCCGGCAGATAGTAACCCAGTTCCAGTTGACACAGCACCGTCTCCACCATAGAGCACCCAAACACGAGCAGTTAGTAAGGGAACTGCAGTGCCCAAAGCACGAGGACCACCACTCCGAATCCCAACTCAACGCTTAAAGGAGAAGAAGATTTGTTCTCAGGTCAGGTTATGTAGCTATGGTTCATACTCCTTTGCTCTTGCATGACTGTATTTACTCATACCAACTATTTTCAAATTTAAAGGATGGAATTGAAACTCCAATGGCGCAACAGGTATGTTTTAAACCTGTTTCTTTAACTGGTTTGCTGTTGTGACCTGCTCTATGTTGATTTTAGTTTCAATTGAATAAACAGTTATGTTCTCATGTCATGCACATTACAAGTGTTGTTATTGCTCTATAGTTACCCACACTTATATTTTGTCTATTCTGCTTTGTCTTGAACAAATATTATTTGAACTGTGTCTCTATCTTGATTTGGCAACAAAAACTAGAATGATATAGACCATAAAGTGACCATGGTACATAGATATATGTTTGTTTCATGTTGTTATCATGTCCACTTTACTACTGAACTCATTTACCAAAATGAGTTTCATATACAACATGGTAAATATGTGATGTGTCTGCTTGTTTCTCTTTTAGAATGCGGGAAAAATATTGGAGAACAGTACCGCGTTATCCAATGGTAAAGGAAGTAATGCAGATAAGGTTCAAGATAGTGAGACATCCCTGTTGGTCTCCAAGAAAGCTGATAAAAACTATCTTGACGACAGTGAGGGAACCCAAAAGTCTTGTCTTGATGTAGTGTTCGAGTTACTGGCCACTACTGCTGTCACAAGCTCTTTGAACTCGCTGTCCGAATCAGTTCGTCCTCTTGAGTCTCAACTTCAAGTTGAAAGACATCGATCAGATGTGCTGCAACAGGAAGCTGAAGGACTGAGGAAGTCCCGGCATAATTCAGATGCATATTTTCTGGTGCAACAGCAAGCGCTAGAGGATTTAAGCGCGAAAAAGGAGAAAGTTGATAAGCTTGATAAGCATCTTGCCAGCATTATGGGTACCCGGGATATTGTTTCTTGAGATCTTCTGAAGTGGTTTCAGTTCTGGATTTGTTTTGCTGCGGTGTTTATATGCGCTCGTCGCCAACTTTGACAACCAGTGTATATGATATGCTGCTTTGTTCCCTATATTTGCACTGGTGGCGATTTTTTATGCCCAGTGGATGTAATATGTGTAATAGCCGTGATAGCCTAGCGTTAGTTGCTTGCTTATTTATTTCCTTGTTGACTTGTTTATTTGTTTGCTTGTAGTCATTGCAGTTCTTTTTCCGCGGTTATCTAGTGGCTGCAATAACCTATTTTTTTAAACTAGGCCACAATAACCATGGGCTAATATTTACTGTAGTGATACTGGGCCTCCTACTGGCCGTAGAAACAGTGGGCCTTCTACGAGCCGAATAAACAGTGGGCCTTCTATGGGTCGTAGAAACAATGGGTCTTCTGCGGGCCGTATTATCAATGGGCCTTATACGGGCCGATCGATTGGCCAAACATGGGCCAAACAGACAGCATTATGGTCGTAAATGGGCTAGAGTTGGAATCGTCCGTTCATGGGCCGACCATAACGGGCCATCGTTAATAGGCCGTATTTGATGATGCTATGAAATCCGCCCAATGTATTAACGGACCACAAACGGGCCGACTATAACCACGGGCTATGTCGGTGTCAAAACCGGCGGATCTCGGGTAGGGGGTCCCGAACTGTGCGTCAAGGCCGGATGGTAACAGGAGACAAGGGACACGATGTTTTTACCCAGGTTCGGGCCCTCTCGATGGAGGTAATACCCTACTCCTGCTTGATTTATATTGATGATATGGGTAGTACAAGAGTAGATCTACCACGAGATCAAGGAGGCTAAACCCTAGAAGCTAGCCTATGGTATGATTGTATATGATGATGATTCGTCCTACGGACTACAACCCTCCGGTTTATATAGACACCGGATAGGGTTAGGGTTACACAGAGTCGGTTACAATGGTAGGAGATCTTGAGTATCCGCATCGCCTAGCTTGCCTTCCACGCCAAGGAAAGTCCCTTCCGGACACTGGACGAAGTCTTCAATCTTGTATCTTCATAGCCCAGGAGTCCGGCGAAGGTATAGTCCGGCTACCCGAACACCCCCTAATCCAGGACTCCCTCACTGAACGTGCTCTCAAGAACTTGAGAATATCCGTATTCATCAAGGTTTTACCAACATCCGTGCCAAGGATCCTGGCAACACATCATACTACCATGATAAACGGTGATGGTGGATGTAGATGCAAAGGAGGACATCACTTTCTCAGATTTTTCCCTAGCAATACCAGGCTTCAATGACGACGAGTCCGGCGCGCAGATTGTCTTCGGCATTGCAAGGCAGGTTCCTCCTCCAAGTCCTTGATAGAAGATTGTAAACACCAAAAATAGTGTCTGGCTATGCAAAATAAGTTTCCACATATTGCCATAGAGAGAATAATATTAACACAAATCAAATCTGCTGACGTATTCCGCAGTGCATCATCACACTGCGGCCAAGCTCTTTATACAAATTGTTTTCACTTTTCCACCTTAGCACGTTTAGCGAGGCGGTTTCCTTGGCACGTCTTGTCAAAGCAGAGATCATGTGCCCCATTTTAATAGGATTCTCATCAATACGGACGTGGGTAACTCAATCGTGCCCGTTAGCACGTTCCCTCGATTAAAGGCGAGTCCAAAACGGTTACGGGGAGGGCTCTTGGTATTTAGCCTCTTATAAAGAGACCAAGGCCTCGTTCCTTTTCTTAATCTTAAACGAGTTCGCCTGTCACCTCGAGTTCCAACACCCCAGGCTCCAGATTCCAGGCGCTTCAGACCTTCGACAATGTCCCGTTATGACCTTCAAGGTCTATGGACGCCTTCCTCCATCACGGAGGAGGATGTATTAAGGTTGAGGGAGGCTAAGTTTCTGACCGGCGAGATTTCGCATAGGTTGCCTGCTCAAGGACAGGTTATTCCCAGTCCCCAGCCCGGCGAGAGCGTGGTGTTCATGTCTCACTTCCTCCGAGGGTTAGGCTTCCCCATGGATCCCTTTGTGAGGGGACTGTTGTTTCATTACGGGCTGGATTTTCATGATTTAGCTCCGGAATCCATCCTCCATATCTCCTCATTTATCGTCGTGTGTGAAGCGTTCCTCCATGTTACCCCTCACTTCGGATTATGTCTCAAGACCTTCAAGGTGGAGCTGAAGATGATCGAGGGACGGCACGCGGAGTGCGGAGGCGCTGTTATAAGAAAAAATGCCGATGCTCCATGGCCCGAGGGCTCTTTTCAAGAGGAGCTAGGCTTGTGGCAACGAGAGTGGTTTTATATCGCCGCTCCCCGGGGCACCACATGGGTGGCGCCTCCTGCCTTTCGCTCGGGTCCCCCACCACGGCTAGCGTCGTGGATCAACCGAGGGTTAAATTTGGGTTTGCCCAAAGACGTACCCTTGCTGCAGGGCCGCATTAAGGATCTCTTGGAAGGAGACCTCAACCTGGTCAAGGTGACGCAGGTCATGCTGATTCGCCGGACACTGCCCAGCAAATGTCGCCCCCTTCGCCTATGGGAGTTCAATCCAGAGGGACCACAAGCTCTCCGGGATTTTATGAGCGCGACGCCCGCGGAGATGTATAAACTGCTCTTCGGATCACAAGAAGTGTGTCCGGATTTAACCGAGGACACAGGCGTAAGCCGCAATCTCCCGGATACTCAAGTAAGTAACCTTGTGCCCGGACCTTTTATCCGTATAATTCTCATAAACTTGCCCTTAAAAGAGTTGTCCTTTTTAAACAGGAGTGGATAGCGAAGGCGAAGCTGATCAGGTGTCCGGCTCCCCTTCCCGAAACTAGGTCGGATCCCGTGCTAGTCAGGATGCTGGAGGTAGTGCCTTTGGAGGGAAGCAAGGGGGAGGACAAGGAAACTATGGCCTCCTCGAAGGAGGCTGCTCCGAAGGGAGGAACCGAAGATTCTTCTCCTAAGGGAAGGAAGAGAGCCGCCTCTGACGACCCGAAGACCATGGTCTCGAAGCGGGGGAAAAGATCCTCGTCAGAGGGTCCGACACCGGGGAGTTCCACGGCCGGACTGCGTACTCAAGGAGATCAGCCCTCCAGCGGGCCGTGAGTAGAGAAAGATTTCTCCTTTCATGGGATGAGAGAAATCCAGGATTTATATCTGAGAAGTTTAACCGAATTTTTACCTTGTAGTTCAGACCTCAGCCCTTCTCAGCAGAGCTCGTCTTTGGGGGATCTTCTTCCGGAGATGATGGAGAGCGGGACGCCTCCTTCTGCTGTACCGCCTAACGAGGCGAGCGACCCTGAGGTGTCGTCACGGAGGGTTTCTCCGAGTCCGGCAGTGGCGGAAGATCGCTATGCCCACCCCCCCCCCCCCCCCGAGGTTCTCCGCGTCCGGCCTTTGAAAGAGGTCATTAGACAAGTCCAGCACCGTCTGGTGCTCGGCCGGAGGAGCTAAAGGTTCTGCTAGGGCGAGCTTCTATTTTAGAGGAGCACCGTGCATTAATGGGCACGGTGATTCAAAGGATTTCGTCCACAGAGAGCGGATTGCATGTGGCCGTCGAAAGTTTATTGACGGGTTTTGAGGTACATTAGATAATGTGTACTTTTGTCAGTTGCGCGTAAATAACATGCGCCCTATGTAGATAGTAGCCCCTAAGACTCTGCATGTCGTCAAGAAATGACGGCACGCGGAGGATCATAATCCCAGGTCTAAAATGTCGCCTTTTAATGTAGGCTGCAGGGTGTCCGGAATCAAGCCGAACTGCTGGTTTTGCCGAACTAAAGCGGCAACTGGACGTGGCAGATGCCGACATCGCGCTTGTCAACAAGCGGTCAGATGAGGCTCAAGGTACGTGATTCCTCGGGCGGCAGTAGGTAAGAAGAGTTTTATGCCAGTGTCTTACGATATGTGTGCTTGACGCAGATGGTGCGGTCGCCGTGGAGAGTCTTAGGGCATAACTTGCCCGGGCTAAAGATCAAGCCAGGAAAAGTGATGCGGCTTCCAAGAAGGCCCTTGAAGAGCTGAGAGCCGAACAGGCTGCTCATTGCCGAAGCAAGGAAGAGATGGCCAGTATGGCCAAAAGGTTAAAGAGCACTGCAGACCGTTGCATACTTCTTGAGAAAGAAGACCAGGCGAGACAGGCGGTCCTAGAGAAGGCCATTGTTGATGCCAAGGACACGCGCTCTGCGATGAGAGCTGCGAAGGAGGAGCTGCGTCAGGCCGAACAGATTGCGGCTGGAAAGCCCTTCATGCTGCAAAGAAAATTTTGCGATCCGAAGTTTGCACCGTTGGACCGGATGTGGAGTGTGGAGGACACCTATCTGGATTTGGCAGCGAGTGCGGCTGATGCGACCAAACACTTTCGGGATCTGAAAGATCGTGAAGTGGAAAAATTGTTCTGGTCGCGATTTCACAATCCAGAGCGTCCACTGGCAGTGGACGATCGTTTGGCTCAATGGGCTGAACTTAATAGGTTGTCCGGACTCGCCATGAAGTACGTCATGGGTCATCTGTGGCCGGGGAGGTCGGAGCCGAAGAGTTATTTTAGCTTGGTGCAGCAATTCCTTGACGCAGCGCCGCGCATTAATGCAATGAAGAGGTCGGCGTGTATAGAGGGTGCAAGGATGGCTCTTGCCCGTGTCAAGACATACTGGGCAGAGATGGAGACCACCGTTATTGCGTCCCGAGATTCGGATAAAAGCCGAGTGTCCTCCGAGCACTATTTTCAGGAAGTCCTTGAAGGTGCTCGTGTAATAGAGACGCAGTGCTCGAAGGATGCTATGTTATTATAGCATATGTAATGATGAAGTAATATGTTGATAAACTGTAGTGGCCTTTTTATACTTGTGCCTTCAAGTATTGTGAACACCTCCTGTGCGGCCGTTTAAAATATATGTATAAAATCTGAAAGATTGCAGTCGTTGGCTTCAACCCCCACGCACATAGTGCGGGGGTGCTCGCAGAAGACGCATTTTCACTCTTAACCCAACGTCTTGGTCCTACAAAGGAGGTGATAGCGCAGCGGGCCAGGCAACCGGACTATAATGCTTTAACACTTTCACTTAGCCATAGGAGCTTGACGGTGGGACTATTTAGGTAGCCCATTAGTGGCGACTGCGCTTGCCCGAGTTCGGGGCGCGTATGTGCCTGACCGGGAAGCAGCCCTTCGTTAAAGCGGAGGAATCCGATAGATTCCAATAGGTCATCGAGTGGCTAACCAGTCTCATGCTACATCATGACAGTCAGTTTTCGGCTTTCTCTACTGAGGTGCTCGCCCGGCCGAACCGGGGCACAATCGCAGTAGTTCTCCTGGTGCTACCTTAGCTGATAGAGAAGAACGTAAGGTAGCCGAACTCAGGAGCCGGGCAACCCAACATTTGACCAAAGACATGATTCGGAGCTGATGCATATAATGCTAAAGCTCGCGACGCCGAACACTCCCTAAGGTGTTCGGTCTTTATGAGTGCGGGCTAAACAACACTCTTTGCTAAAAAAGCCCCTAGTGTCTAGGTACGTGCAAAAAATTCTGACGTGGCCACATGCCAAGACGCCAGCCTCCTCCTTGGTTATATCGGAAAAAACCAGGGGATGTATTGCAACAACAGACAGTAAAAAAGGTTTACGCAGGGTCTTAATCTGAAAAGAATCCTTTAGGACGGGTCCCTACTGCACGTCTGCGCCTGTGTCTCCGTTGTGCCGTATCCTGGATGGGCGCCGCACGACGTTCATCTGTAAAAGAGAGGAACTAAATTGAAAACGGGTCGTGCCGAACAAAAGGTTTAAAAATAAATGAAGTATAGAGTAAAATGTAAAATTGAGCTTTATTGTCTCTGCGTGTAGCCCCTAGTACAGGGGTATATGGCCTCTAAGCCTGCATTAATGATGGACTTGTGCCGAACTCGTCTATTCCGCTTTCGTGGCCTTTAATGACCTATGTCGAAAAGTTTTTTGGCTGGTGAGGCCATTTTATTGTGCGGCTGTCTAAGCGGCCGCACAGTTCTCCGCTTGGGGGAGGCGCACTCTAGTGCTTACCCTTCAAAGAGGTGATGCCTTGTGGACCAGGTATCTTAAGTGTGAGAGATGCATAGTGCGGTATTGCGTTAAAGCGAGCGAAAGCTTCGCGTCCCAGTAGTGCTTGATAGCGACTTGAAAACGGGACGACATGGAAGGTCAGCTTTTCGCGACGGAAGTTATCGGCAGAGCCGAATATAACTTCGAGCCGGAGAAAACCCATACAATGGGTGTCCGAACCAGGTGCTACCCCTTGAAAGGAGGTTTTGCTGCGGCGGATTCTTGTTGGGTTTATCCCCATGTGATGGATTGTATCCTGATATATCAGGTTTAGTCCACTGCCGCCGTCCATAAGGACATTTGTAAACTGGAATCCGCCAATTATTGGGTCGAGTATCAGGGCAGTCCAGCCTGCGTTTTTGATATTTCTAGAATAGTCTAGCTGATCGAAGGTGATTCGTTTTAATAACCAGTGGCGGGACCCCTTGGGGATAGGTCGTATTGTGCGTACCTTTATGGGTGCCACACGTCTTGTTACGTGAAGTAAGTTCACTATTTTTACTTCTTGTGGGAAGTTCTTTTGTCTCCTGGTGCTCTGCTTCTGGGGTGCGTCCTCGTCTTCGCTTGGTGTGTCGAGCCCCTTGTGTTCGGCATTGAGTCTGTCGGATTGTTTGAAAACCCAACAATCTCTGTGGGTATGGTTAGCAGGCTTCCCCGAAGTACTGTGTATCGGCCATATCCTGTCCAGGATTCTATTTAAGTTGGACGGATCATCCCTATTATCCTACAGGGGTGGTTTTGTCTGATTTTGTCGCGAGCCTTTGAATCCGGCATTGGCTTCCGTGCTCTTCGGACTTTTTCTTTAGTTCGGCGACGATCCTTGTTGCGTCGTGGTTTTCCGTTTCCATCCCTAGTTTCGGATGTACTTGGGTCGATGGGGCTGCATCTTGCCAACCAGCTATCCTCTCCTGCGCAAAAGCGGGTCATGAGGCTTGTGAGTGCGGCCATTGTTCTTGGCTTTTCCTGGCCGAGGTGTCTGGCGAGCCATTCGTCTCGGACATTATGCCTGAAAGCTGCTAAGGCTTCGGCGTCCGGACATTCGACTATCTGATTCTTTTTGGTGAGGAATCTATTCCAGAACTGCCGAGATGATTCTCCGGGCTGTTGAGTTATGTGACTAAGATCGTCTGCATCCGGAGGGCGGACATAGGTCCCTTGAAAATTTGCTCGGAAAGCATCCTCGAGCTCTTCCCAACTTCCAATTGTGTTTTCGGGAAGGCTTTTAAGCCAGTGCCTGGCTGGCCCTTTAAGCTTAAGGGGTAAATATTTAATGGCGTGGAGATCGTCTCCTCTAGCCTTATGTATGTGGAGGATATAGTCCTCGATCCAGACTCCGGGGTCTGTTGTTCCATCATACGCCTCTATGTTGACGGGTTTGAATCCCTCTGGAAATTCATGGTCCAGAACCTCATCGGTGAAGCATAGGGGATGTGCGGCGCCCCTGTATTTGGGTGTGGCGGATTCTGATGATGGCTTTTTTGCATTGCTTACAAGAGCTTGCTTTCTTGGCCCATAAATGGACCTGGCTGGGCCATGATGCGAATCCTTAGGTGGGTCGCATACCGATTTGAGTGCGGTGCCACTTGCCGCCTTATGGGGTCGTCTATCCGACCGTATGGCTTTCTTAGTTTTTGAGTGCGAGGGCTCTAGGGCCTCTTCGTCGAATTCGGGCAGTAGCTTTCTCTTTGGATAGCTTTTAGTACAGCGACCATCGCCGTATTTATCTGCGGTGTTGATTACTTTATTCCATCTAATACGGAGTGCATCTTCCGCTGTCTTTAGCTTCCGCTTCTGCTTTTTTAGGTTGCGTGCAGTTGCAACGAGCCTCTTGTGGAGACTCATCTGCTCCATGGATTTATCCGGCGTAAGGTTGTCCGGAGTGCCGTTTTCGCCGGGGGAGGGAGTTTCGGTTTCTCTATCCGTGTTGCCCTGTTCGGACGGCTGCTCTAAGGCTTGCTCGTCGTCTACCGGCTTGTCCTGCTCTATGGCTGGGTTTTTATCGAGGCGGGGCTTGGGTCGGCGTTTACGCCGACGCTTTGATTGCTTTCCGGGGGGTCTATCTCCCGTTCCATCCCCTTTTCCTCGTTGTAATTTCCTTTAGGGGTATCCACCATGTACACATCGTGAGATGAGGTGGCTGTCCGATGCCCTATGAGCGTTGGTTCATTAGTATCTCCTGCATCGTCATCCATGATGTCGATGTCTGTGGAGTCAAAGTTGAGCATGTCGTTTAGGTTGTCGATGGTAGCTACAAAGTGGGTGGTGGGTGGGCTTTGAATTTCTTCATCGTCCGTATCCCATCCTCGCTGGCCGTAATTCGGCCAGGGCTCTCCTGATAAAGAGAGAGACTTGAGAGAGTTCAAGATGTCGCCAAGAGGCGAGTGCTGAAAGATGTCCATGGCGGTGAACTCCATTATGGGTGCCCAATCGGATTCGATTGGTAGGGGCACGGGGGGTTCGGAGTCCGGATAGGAGTCCGGGCCCTTGGAGTCATGGGTCATGCGGAGTGTGGGGCTGGCATTCGGCTCGATTGCCTTTGAGATCGCAGCCCCTGAGGTGACGTCCAACCGCTCATCCTCGATTTGTGTAATAGGCTCCGAGTCTAGGGTCGGAACCGGTGCGTATGCGGCCTCCAGGACACTGTTCGGAGGCAGAGCTAGATCATGCCCCTCGAGGTAGTGCGGCGCGCTTGGCTGTGGCTCGAACCCATTGAAGATCAAGTTTTCGCGGATATCAGCCGTGTAGTTTAAGCTTCCAAACCTGACTTGATGGCCAGGGGCGTAGCTTTCGATCTGCTCCAGATGACCAAGCGAATTGGCCCGCAGAGCGAAGCCGCCGAAGATGAAGATCTGTCCGGGGAGAAAAGTCTCACCCTGGACCTCATTGTTGTTGATGATCAGAGGAGCCATCGGGCCTAAAGGCGACGACACAGAGGAACTCTCAATGAAAGCACCAATGTCGGTGTCAAAACCGGCGGATCTCGGGTAGGGGGTCCCGAACTGTGGTAAAGGCCGGATGGTAACAGGAGACAAGGGACACGATGTATTTACCCAGGTTTGGGCCCTCTCGATGGAGGTAATACCCTACTCCTGCTTCATTAATATTGATGATATGGGTAGTACAAGAGTAGATCTACCACGAGATCAAGGAGGCTAAACCCTAGAAGCTAGCCTATGGTATGATTGTATATGATGATGATTCGTCCTACGGACTACAATCCTCCTGTTTATATAGACACCGAATAGGGTTAGGGTTACACAGAGTCGGTTACAATGGTAGGAGATCTTGAGTATCCGCATCGCCTAGCTTGCCTTCCACGCCAAGGAAAGTCCCTTCCGGACACGGGATGAAGTCTTCAATCTTGTATCTTCATAGCCCAGGAGTCCGGCGAAGGTATAGTCCGGCTACCCGAACACCCCCCAATCCAGGACTTCCTCGGGCTAAATTTGGCCCACAAGCAGAAAATGACAGTAACGGGTCGTAAGTAAACGAATGCTGGAAATGAGCCCAAGAATAAATGGGCTCTGAGAAGGCCAGAAGAAAACATGGGCTGGAAACGGCCCAACGGAATAACGGGCCATTAATGGGTATAAAGTGATACACTGTTCATTACGGGCCAGTTTCACCACGGGTCGTTAATGGGTGTAAAGTGATACACTGTTCATTACGGGCCAATTTCACCACGGGTCGTTAATAGGCCAAGAGTTACATAGGGCCTCATATGGGCCGAAAGACGTCATGGGCCATACATGGGCCAGAAGTGAAAACGGGCTAGAATCATATTGGATGGCCCAGATGACGCTACTGGGCCTAATTCGGATACGGCGTAATGGGCCTTGGGTTAGCGGGCTGTAAATGGGCTATATGCGAACAGGCCACTAACAGGCTTTCCATGGGCCGGCCCGCCACCTTTTGACCAAGTCAAACAGGCCGGCCTTTTCATAGGAATGGGCCTCTGTTGGGTCGTGCCACGTGTCAACGTATCATAGGCGCCTTCTATCCAATGAGTGGATGGCATCTGTCCCGACGATGAGCCGACACGTGTTTCCTCTAGCCAATGATGATTTTACACGTGGAAAATCCCCATTGGTCGGGGCTGTTAATGCGTTATCGGATCCAAAACCCGAACCGATAGCTTAACGGCGTTCCGTTATGGTGGATGACACGTGTCGGTCACCCTTGACGAAAGCACTTCTGTGACGCGCGATTTATCGTCATGGAAGTGGACACTTCCGTGATGATAATTTTGGTAATGTCATGGAACACTTCTACGACAGCACAGGTACGACTATCTTGATTCTGTCATAAATTTGTCATGGATGTACATGCATGACAAAAAACGCGACCTACTGTGACAAACACGTATCATCACGGAAGTGTATTTTTTTTTTGTAGTGCTTAGATCTTTTAGAGCACGGTGGTAGATTTGTTTTAAAGAAACTATTTGTCTCTCATGCTTCACTTAGATTATTTTGAGAGTCTTAAATAGCATGGTAATTTGATTAATAATAATATGCTTGGTATTCAAGATTTGTAAAACTTTCTTTTGAGTGCGTTGAATACTAAGAAAAGTTTGATGCTTGATAATTGTTTTGAGATATGAAGATGGTGATATTAGAGTTATGCTAGTTGAGTAGTTGTGAATTTGTGAAATACTTGTGTTAAAGTTTGTGATTCCCGTAGCATGCACGTATGGTGAACCGTTATGTGATGAAGTCGGAGCATGATTTATTTATTGATTGTCTTCCTTATGAGTGGCGGTCAGGGACGAGCGATGTCTTTTCCTACCAATCTATCCCCCTAGGAGCATGCGCGTAATACTTTGCTTTGATAACTTCTAGATCTTTGCAATAAGTATATGAGTTCTTTATGACTAATGTTGACTCCGTGGATTATACGCACTTTTCCCATCCTTCCACCATTGCTAGCCTCTCTAATACCACGCACCTTTCGCCGGTATCATACACCCACCATCTACCTTACTCAAAACAGCCACCATACCTACCTATCATGGTATTTCCATAGCCATTCCGAGATATATTGCCATGCAACTTTCCACCGTTCTGTTTATTATGACACGCTCCATCATTGTCATATTACTAGCATGATCATGTAGTTGACATCGTATTTGTGGCAAAGCCACCATTCATAATTCTTTCATACATGTCACTCTTGATTCATTGCATATCCCGGTACACCGCCGGAGGCATTCACATAGAGTCATATTTTGTTCTAAGTATTGAGTTGTAATTGTTGAGTTGTAAGAAAAAAATAAAAGTGTGATGATCATCATTTTTAGAGCATTGTCCCAAGTGAGGAAAGGATGATGGAGACTATGATTCCCCCACAAGTCAGGATGAGACTTCAGACGGAAAAAAAGAGGCCATAAAAAAGAGAAAAGGCCCAAATAAAAAAATAAAAAATGAGAGAAAAATAGAGGAGGGGCAATGTTACTATCCTTTTACCACACTTGTGCTTCGAAGTAGAACCATGATCTTCACGATAGAGAGTCTCTCATTTCGTCACTTTCATATACTAGTGGGAATTTTTCATTATAGAACTTGGCTTGTATATTCAAATGATGGGCTTCCTCAAATTGCCCTAGGTCTTCGTGAGCAAGCGAGTTTGATGCACACCCATTTAGTTTCTTTTGTTGAGCTTTCATATACTTATAGCTCTAGTGCATCTGTTGCATGGCAATCCCTACTCATTCACATTGATATCTATTGATGGGCATCTCCATAGATCGTTGATACGCCTAGTTGATGTGAGACTATCTTCCCCTCTTTTTTTCTTCTCCACAACCACCATTCTATTCCTCACATAGTTCTATATCCATGGCTCACGCTCATGTATTGCGTGAAGATTGAAAAAGTTTTGAAAATGTTGAAGTATGAAACAATTGCTTGGCTTGTCATCGGGGTTGTGCATGATTTAAATACTTTGTGTGGTGAAGATAGAGCATAGCCAGACTATATGATTTTGTAGGGATAACTTTCTTTGGCCATGTTATTTTGAGAAGACATAATTGCTTTGTTAGTATGCTTGAAGTATTATTATTTTTATGTCAATATGAACTTTTGTCTTGAATCTTTCGGATCTGAATATTCATACCACAATTGAGAAGATTTACATTGAAATTATGCCAAGTAGCACTCCGCATCAAAAGTTCTCTTTTTATCATTTACCTACTCAAGGACGAGCAGGAATTAAGCTTGGGGATGCCTGATACGTCTCCAACGTATCTGTAATTTTTTATTGCTCCATGCTATATTATCTACTGTTTTGGACTATATTGGGATTTATTTTCCACTTTTATATTACTTTTGGGACTAACCTATTAACCGGAGGCCCAGCCCAGAATTGTTATTTTTTGCCTATTTTAGTGTTTCGAAGAAACGGAATATCTAACGGAGTCCAAACAGAATGAAATCTTCGGGAACGTGATTTTCTCATCAAGTAAGACCCAGGAGACTTGGACCCTCCATCAAGAAAGCCACGAGGCGGTCACGAGGGTGGAGGGCGCCCCCCCCCCTAGGGCGCGCCCCCTACCTCGTGGGCCCCTCGAAGCTCCACCGACGTACTCCTTCCTCCTATATATACCTACGTACCCCCAAACGATCAGATACAGAGCCAAAAACCTCATTCCACCGCCGCAACCTTCTGTACCCACGAGATCCCATCTTGGGGCCTATTCCGGAGCTCCGCCGGAAGGGGAATCCACCATGGAGGGCTTCTACATCATCATCATAGCCTCTTCAATAAAGTGTGAGTAGTTTAACTCAGACCTTCGGTCCATAGTTAGTAGCTAGATGGCTTCTTCTCTCTTTTTGGATCTCAATACAAAGTTCTCCCCCTCTCTCGTGGAGATCTATTCGATGTAATCTTCTTTTTATGGTGTGTTTGTTGAGATCGATGAATTGTGGGTTTATGATCAAGATTATCTATGAACAATATTTGAATCTTCTCTGGATTCTTTTATGTATTATTAGTTATCTTTGCAAGTCTCTTCGAATTATCAGTTTGGTTTGGCCTACTAGATTGGTTTTTCTTGCAATGGGAGAAGTGCTTAGCTTTGGGTTCAATCTTGCGGTGTCCTTTCCCAGTGACAGTAGGGGCAGCAAGGCACATATTGTATTGTTGCTCTCGAGGATAACAAGATGGGGTATTTATCATATTGCATGAATTTATTCGTCTACATCATGTCATCTTGCTTAAGGCGTTACTCTGTTTTCATTAACTTAATACTCTAGATGCATGCTGGATAGCGGTCGATGAGTGGAGCAATAGTAGTAGATGCAGGCAGGAGTCGGTCTACTTGTCTCGGACGTGATTCCTATATACATGATCATACCTAGATATTCCCATAACTATGCTCCATTCTGTCAATTGCTCAACAGTAATTTGTTCACCCACCGTAGAAATACTTATGCTCTCGAGAGAAGCCACTAGTGAAACCTATGGCCCCCGGGTCTATTCTCATCATATCAGTCTCCAATCACTTTATTATTGCTTTGCTTTTTTACTTTGCCTTTTTATTTTACCTTGCATCTTTATATCAAAAATACCAAAAATATTATCTATCATCTTTATCAGATCTCACTCTTGTAAGTGACCGTGAAGGGATTAACAACCCCTAATCGCGTTGGTTGCGTTGAGCTATTGTTTTGTGTAGGTACGAGGGACTCGTGCGTGGCCTCCTACTGGATTGATACCTTGGTTCTCAAAAACTAAGGGAAATACTTACGCTACTTTGCTGCATCATCCTCTCCTCTTTGGGGAAATCCAACGCAGTGCTCAAGAGGTAGTAGCCATCCACTTTGAGTACGACGGCGCATCCACGATGTTCTTCAAGGTCTTCGACGAGGAATACCGCCGCTTGGAGTGCTGCCCTGAAGGGGGTCGTCGGGACGACACAGTGGCAGGAGTCGAGCCAGCCGTCGGCCTTGCCAGCGGTTCCTCCAGCAGCAGCGATGGCGCTTGGGAGTCCAGCGACTCCCCCGAGCCCTACGAGACTCTGGAGACGAGCGACGACAGCTACGTGCCCCCGATTTCTCGCCGTACCCGGAGCGCAGCAGCGGCGTCCACACGCCGCCGCCGTTGATCTGGATGGGGTTGGCGCCGTCCTCCCATGGCCCATTGTTGATGATGGCGTTGGTGGCGTTGGCGCGTGTAGATAGGGCTCCTAGAAACCTTCTTTTGTTCCCTGTGAGGAATCGAGACGAACCCCATGGGGGCGTGTAAAGGTCTGTAATGCATTTTGTTGATATCATCCTTATTATGAAGATTTACGAATGCATGTCCTGCTTCGGCTCGGTCTCCCCTTTCCAATCTTCGCGGTAGCTTGGTGCTCTATGCCAACAGGTCCCGGTCCCCAGGCAGGCTACAGCCATCGCTAGTATGCCAGGTCATGATGCCATGGTCAAGGCCAGGAGTTGAAGTTAATATTTTAAGCAAATGCCCGAGCTGAGAGATATGAAGTCTCCAACAAGTTCTATAGCTGCAAGATGGAGGAGAACAATTCTGTCAGTGAACACATACTCAGAATGTCTGGGTACCATAACCACTTGACTCAGCTGGGAGTTAATCTTCTGGATGATAGTGTCATTGACAGAGTTCTACAATCACTACCACCAAGCTATAAAGGCTTTGTGATGAACTATAATATGCAAGGGATGAACAAGATGATTCCTGAGCTCTTTGCAACGCTCAAGGCTGCGAAGGTAGAAATCAAGAAGGAGCATCAAGTGTTGATGGTTACCAAGACCACTAGTTTCAACAAAAAGGGAAAAGGAAAGAAGGGGAACTTCAAGAAGAATAGCAAGCAAGTTGCTGCCCCCGGGAAGAATCCCAAGTCTGGACCTAAGCCTGAAACTGAGTGCTTCTACTACAAAGGGACTGGTCACTGGAAGCGGAACTACACCAAGTATTTGGCGGATAAGAAGGATGGCAAAGTGAAAGGTATATTTGATATACATGTTATTGATGTGTACCTTACTAATGCTCGTAGTAGCGCCTGGGTATTTGATACTGCTTCTGTTGCTCATATTTGCAACTTGAAAAAGGGGCTATGGATTAAAGGAAGATTGGCTAAGGATGAGGTGACGATGCGCGTCGAAAATGGTTCCAAGGTCGATGTGATCGCCGTCAGCACGCTACCTCTACATCTACCTTCGGATTAGTTTTAGACTTGAATAATTGTTATTTGGTGCCAGCGTTGAGCATGAACATTATATCTGGATCTTGTTTGATGCGAGACGGTTATTCATTTAAATCAAAGAATAATGGTTGTTCTATTTATATGAGAATATATTTTTTATGGTCATGCACCCTTGATGAGTGGTCTATTTTTGTTGAATCTCGATGGTGATACACATATTCATAATATTGATGCCAAAAGATGCAAAGTTAATAATGATAGTGCAACATATTTGTGGCACTGCCGTTTAGGTCATATTGGTGTAAAGCACATGCAGAAACTCCATGCGGATGGGTTTTGGAATCACTTGATTATGAATCACTTGATGCTTGCGAACCATGCCTCATGGGCAAGATGACTAAGACTCCGTTCTCTGGAACAATGGAGCGAGCCACTACCTTATTGGAAATAATACATACTGATGTTTGCGGTCTGATGAGTGTTGAGGCTCGCGGCGGGTATCATTATTTTCTGACCTTCACAGATGATTTGAGCAGATATGGGTATATCTACTTAATGAAACACAAGTCTGAAACATTTGAAAAGTTCAAAGAATTTCAGAGTGAAGTGGAAAATCATTGTAACAATAAAATAAAGTTTCTACAATCTGATCGTGGAGGCAAATATTTGAGTTACGAGTTTTGTCTTCATTTGAAACAATGTGGAATAGTTCCGCAACTCACGCCACCTGGAACACCACAGCGTAATGGTGTGTCCTAATGTCGTAGCTGTACTTTATTAGATATGGTGCGATCTATGATGTCTCTTACCGATTTACCACTATTGTTTTGGGGTTATGCATTAGAGACAACTGCATTAACGTTAAATAGGGCACCATCTAACTCCGTTGAGACGACACCGTATGAACTGTGGTTTGGCAAGAAACCTAAGCTATCGTCTATTAAAGTTTGGAGTTGTGATGCTTATGTGAAAAAGCTTCAGCCTGATAAGCTCGAACCCAGATCGGAGAAGTGTGTCTTCATAGGATACCCAAAAGAAACTGTTGGGTACACCTTCTGTCACAGATCCGAAGGCAAGATATTTGTTGCTAAGAATGGATCCTTTCTAGAGAAGGAGTTTCTCTCGAAAGAAGTGAGTGGGAGGAAAGTAGAACTTGATGAGGTAATTGTACCTTCTCTTGAGTTGGAAAGTAGTTCATCACAGAAAACTATTCCCGTGATGCCTACACCAATTACTGAAGATACCTACGATCGAATCTCGGGAAAGTAACATACCGATGACAAAGAGAATGACATATGTTGTCATTGCAGTTTGACCGATAAAGATCTTCATAGAATATGTAGGAACCAATATGAGCATCTAGGTTCCACTGTTGGTTATTAACCGGAGATGTGTCTCGATCATGTCTACATAGTTCTCGAACCCGTAGCGTCCGCACACTTAACGTTCGATGACGATTTGTATTATGAGTTATGTGTTTTGGTGACCTAAGATTGTTCGGAGTCCCAGATGAGATCATGTACATGACAAGGAGTCTTGAAATGGTCGAGAGGTAAAGATTGATATATTGGACGATAGTATTCGGGCACCGAAATGGTTCCGAAGTGTTTCGGGTTTTTATTGGAGTGCCAAGGGGTTATCGGAACCCCCCCCCCTCTCCCGGGGGGGAGTAATGGGCCTTATGGGCCATAAGGGAGAGGCTATGCAGCCCATAAGGCAATGGCACCCCCCCTCCCCATGGGGAGTCTGAATTGGACAAGGGGAGGGGGCGCGGCCCCCCCTTTCCTTCTCCCTCTCCTCCCCCCTTTCCCCCGCCCATAGAAGGAAGGGGCGGATAGGACTAGGAGTCCAAGTGGGATTCCTCCACACTTGGCGCGCCCTAGGCCGGCCTCCTCCCCTCTCCCTCCTTTATATACAGGGGCGTGGGGCACCTCTAAGCACATCAATTGTTTCTTAGCCGTGTGCGGTGCCCCCCTCCACCGTTTACTCCTCTGGTCATATTGTCGTAGTGCTTAGGTGAAGCCCTGCGCGGATCTCATCACCATCACCATCACCATGCTGTCGTGCTGACGAAACTCTCCCTCGACACTTTGCTGGATCAAGAGTTCAAGAGACGTCATTGAGCTAAACGTGTGCAGAACTCGGAGGTGTCGTACGTTCGGTGCTTGATCGGTTGAATAGAGAATACGTTCGACTACATCAACCGTGTTAAGCTAACACTTCCGTTTTCGGTCTACTAGGGTATGTGGACACACTCTCCCCCTCTCGTTGCTATGCATTTCCTAGATAGATCTTGTGTGATCGTAGAATTTTTTTTGAAATTTCATGCTATGTTCCCCAACATACATACCTCACTTTCATGAGATAAGTCAATTTTTTTGTACAGTGTCACCAAAATGACAAGGTGCTGATGTCATTTTATTTTGGTTAAACTGCACAAAAAAATATGAAGACAAGAGGAAAGGTCAAGGGTGGGCACCTCCTCCTCCGGCTGTTCTCTTGATCTGTTCGATCAAGTTTTTATGTTTGATCGATTATCAAGATTGGGATAGCGATTTTGAGGTCCCCTTGAGTCGAAATGATATTTACCATGAAGGTACATTGTTTGCAAAAAAAAACTACTATCATTAGTTAATAATGCTAGTTACCTTTAGACTTTTGTATTTGGTTTAATGCTCTTGCACAGCTAGTATACTAATGTTGAAACTTGTTACCTTTACATTTTGTATTGTTAATGCTTATAGAAATCTCCTAGTGCTAGCTTCTGGAAATCTGTTCAGTAAAACCATTGTACTGTACCCTGTAATAAAAATTACTATACTTTTGCACTAGCCACTGGATTAGTGTATATTTGTACTATTCGAATTGTGTTGCATTAGCGTATGGACATATATAAAGTGTGGTAAGCTTTCCCATATATGTGCTCAAGAAAACTACCACCTGTTTTTCTAAATACTAGATGTTTGGGTACTTTAAATTGAACTACGAAAACGTCTTATATTAAGGAACAGAGGGTGTAGAGTTCACTCAAATTATCCCGGTAAAGCTAGTCACACCTTTGCTAAGTATTAATGTTCATTATGTTATCAAAGGAGGTCTATATGTTTGTCTCTAATGCCTGTCGATTACATACCTGACATCATGATGTAATGTTAAGTCATTTCTTTTTGTACAGTGTCACTGAATTGTCAAGGCGGCGATGGCATTTTATTTTAGTTGAACTGCACAAAATATGCTTTAAAAAGAGGAAAGGTTGGGAATGGTTCAGTTTTTAAGAAAATACTATGTATGCCTTCCTGACATCATCCGTTGTTGCCTTATTTATTCCTTCAAATAGGTGGTTAGAAACAGTCTTGCTACCTTTTCCCATTAAGAAATTGGAATGCTTATATTTGTGAGTCTATGCTTCAACTAGTGCCACTTTTATAGTAATCACACTTTCAATATCTATGCAAACAGGGATGCTCGATTTTAGTGGAACTGCACAAAAAGTCCAAATGGTTCAACATTAGGAGCATGTTTTCTTCCAAACCTTTATATCCAATTTGTGGCACTATGAGTTGTTCATTACAAAGGTACATGGTTTGCTACTATCTTGCTACTCTTTTTGTATTGTCATTAGATAGTAATATTAGTGGTTTGCATGTGAATTTATTGGTAGGGTGGACCTACATTGGAGGTGCAGGACATGATTCAATGATTGGATACTCAATTTCGGTTGTATCAATTTCACCTCTTCCATCACTGCGAACATGGATATCCTTGGTCTGATGAAGAATAGGCGCTATATTTCTGCTCTGTACTAGCAAATCAATTCAGTATAAAATTGTTCAGGGCAAAACATGACAGTATCAAATTGTCCAGTGCAAAACATGACAGATGCTAAGCGGAAGAGACATGTTTAAACCAAAAATACAAGGTGGGTATATGTTTACTAGCTGCTTGATATTTGTGCGGACATATGTCTGCCCATATCTATTTGGCAAACAAACAAAGTGACCACAATTTTGGTGGAACTGCACAAGAGAATAGTATAGTCACTGCATGCAATGCCACTAGAAAATAGACACAGAAAGATTGGATAGTCACTTTATGGACTGCACAAAAGTAGTATTGTATTGTTTATTGGCAAACACTAGGTGCTTCATTGCTCTGGTCTGATTATATAATGGGCATCATTTTGCCTAAGTTAAAGTTTGTATTCTGAAAATAGTCTCGCCGTGTGATCGAGAGAAAACTAAATCATATTGAAGTGGATGTTCCTCCATCATGTGTGGTTCATTCTCATTGTTCCAGCTGTTGGTGAAACCACTTATGTTTGCAAGAGGAATTGTAGACTTCACAAACAAATTTGTCTTTCACTCTGTACTGAATGTTGGCCAAGAGAAGCATCCATGTTAGTAGGAAGAACATATGTTTTTTCTAGATCTTTGCTTTTGGAGCTACATATTTGTATATGATCTGTGAATCATTTAGATGCATTAACATGTTGATCTTATGTATGGGAATCGTACTAGTTGGTCGTGAATTTGGGCTACTAATGTGAACATATTACAATGACAGGCATGTGAGTCTCGTGTGAACATTTCGAACGGATCGGCTCTTACTACTGTGCACAGCATGATCCTTATTTCAGTGTTCTTAGTGTTTACAAGTTACTAACAGTTCCTTATTTCTGTTCGTTCAATGTTTACAAGTTACTGATCGATCACTAGCTAGCCTACTAATGTGCTCCTGGCAGTTTTAGTTGCGAAGCAAGATCCAAAGTGGTAGTTTTTTGAATAAAAATGCCTACCTCTGAAGAAACTGACATGTTGTTCTCAAGAAAATGCCATGCGAATCTGAAGAAACTGCGAGCAAAAACGTTCGCAAATGCCTTATCTCCAAGAGAACGTTCATCCGCTATTGCGATCCTACACATACACTATCCGACCAACTCGATCCTACGCGAATAACCAGCGGATCACACACGTACCTCATCTGGATGAATCGAGCGCACTCGTTTGCCCGTCATGCTGACGTGCGACCCAACACGGACAGGACGCACCACTGACGGGATGGGACGGGACGGCACAGTCATAATTTCAGTTTTTCTAGTTTTCCATGGCAAGCTGGCGTACTAAGCCATGCCTGCTTATGCATTGAATTCTGATGACCGCGATGACCGTTGTGTTGAGAGACCATTGTATTGAGAATCAAGAGAGAGAGAGAGAGAGAGAGAGAGAGAGAGAGAGAGGAAGCCATCTAGCTACTAACTACGAACCCGTAGGTCTACAATGAACTACTCACGCATCATCGGAGAGGCACCAATGAGGACGATGAACCCTCCGTGATGGTGTCTAGATTGGATCTGGTGGTTCTGGAACTTGCGGTGGCTGGAATTGATTTTGGTTGACTCCCCTAGTGTTTCTAGAATATTGGGGATTGGGATATTTATAGAGCAAAGAGGCGGTGCGGGAGGCCACCGAGGTAGGCACAACCCACCATGGCGCGCCCAGGTGGGTTGTGCCCCCCTCGGGTGTAACGCCCGGTTAATCAAGCTACACTAATCCCCTACTAATGATGCCAAGTCATCACTGTTATTGTTGCGAATCTCACTTTGATTCAAAACCGATTCAAATTCAAACTCAAGATTTAAAGTCAAAAATTCCAATTTGCCAAACATGAAAACTAAAATGTTCAAACTGTGGCAAATAATCCTGTGATATTTGTCATGTTGGAACCAACCTCTTTTGGATTTCGAAAGTGCCCCTGGAAATTATTTAGTGCTCCAGCAGCATTTAAAATTGGCCTCTTAAATTTTGAAAAATAGTTGGACAACTACTATCGGCCTTAAACTTTTTGTGACTCTTAGAATTAATGTGCTTGTTTTAGTTGACAAGTCTCTTTTCTATCAAAACTCTTTTAGTTTTACAATTTATAAGAAGACAAAAAAAGGGGGTTAAGAAAAAGAAAAGGGCAAAGAGAGAAAGGAAAAGCACTGACCTCCCCTCTCACTTGGCCTCGGCCCAGCTAGACTGCCAGGCCGGCCCACCCCTCCTACATCTATCCCCACTCCACCGAACCCTAGAGCCTAACCCCACTCCCCCACGATCCCCTCACGCTCCTTCCCCCGACCCAATCTGGATCGGGGCAGCCGGTGCCCCCGTCCCCCGACGCGCTCGCTGTCCCCGTCGCCAGCGCCGCCACTCGAAGCCCACCTACAGCGCCGCCTCGCCTTCCTCCACTCCTTCCCCTCTTGTGCTGGATCCAGGCGATCCCAATCGCCCCTGACCCCGCCTCTGCCCACCCCCGCCTCTCCGCGCTAGCGCTGACCAGCGCCTCCCATCGCCGCCCGACGGCGACGGCCTTCCCCGACGCGCCCGACCCGCCGGCCATGGAGGCCCCGTGCGCCCGCAGCTTCACCTCAAGCAGGCCACCTCCTCGCGCCGTCCCCGTCTCCACTCAACCTCAAGTGCGGCCACGCCTGAAGACCGCTGCCTCCACCCCGCCGCTCTTCCCGTCGAGCTTGCGCCGCCCTCCCCGAGCCTCCCCTGCAACGCTGTGAGCGGCCTCCTCCCCCCCTCCTCCTCGATTCACCGTCGTAGGCCTCCGTTCACGTCGTCCGTGGCCGCGGTCGCTGCGCCCAGTCTCGCTCGCATGTGCATGGCCTCGCTCCCCCGCTCGCTCGGCTAGCCGCTGCCTGCTACTCTGGCCTGCCCCTGGCCAACGGCTCCGTGCCGCTCCGCCAGCCGCACGCTCGTGCCCCTCGCCAGGGCTCCTGCTGGACGTTCCTAGTCCGACGCCCGCCGCATTAGCCGCCGCCCGTTACGCGTACGCCCGTGCCCTTTTGTCCGCTAAGGCACCTAAGTCAATGACCGATGGGGCCCAGCCCCTAAAACGAAAATAAAAATGTTTAAGAAATAGTAATGTAAATAAATAAAAAATTTAATTAATTAATTAGTGAATTAATTAACTTAATTATTTTGGTTTAATTAAACTATTTAAAACTTAATTGCCCTAATTACTTTTAGACTAATTTAACTGTTAAGTTTAGCTGCTGTGAGAATGACATGCGGGCCCTTCTTACACTGTTCACCTTTTGACCAGTCAACGGTCCAGTCAGGCCTTGACTGGAACAGTTGACCAGGGCCCCGCCAGTCAGCCTCTATGTTGTTCTGCTGGGTACCTTTTTGGGTACACCTAGCTTTTTGCTTTTAAAATGTTTTGATTTAATTAATTAAAACAATTTTAGAATATTGTTAGAAATTTAATAATTCATAGAAAATAAACCGTAACTCGGATGAAAATGTTTTCTACATGAAACTTGCTCAGAACGACGAGGCGAATCCGAATACGCGATCTGTTTACCTGTCATATGCCTCTAACTATGTGAACCTGGAACATTCCCCTCCGCTCATCTGTCTGACATAGGTCCAGAACCGGGAAAACTTTCCCGGATGTTCCCCCCCCCCTTCGCCAGTATTGCCTTTTACCATGTTAGGTCACTCCTAGCACCGCGTATTTCCATGTTATGCTTTGTGATGCTTTGAATTATCTGTTATTTATTGTGTTCCCCCTCCGTTACTTCTTTCCGGTAGACCCCGAGACCGCTGCCGGTACCCCTGTGATCGACTGCATCGAAGATGAACCCCTCTCTTGCCAGAGCAACCAAGCAAGCCCCTCTTTGATCATCCCGATATCGCCAATTCCATTCTCTCATGCTTGCAGTAGATTTTGCTATTGTAATTGTTTGCTCCTATCCTCATGCATAGTCTGCTTTTGTATCTGTTGTTGTACCCAACCTGCTTATCCTAAACTGCTTAGTATGGGTTGGTTAGTGATCCTTCAGTGACCCCCACCTTGTCCTTGTGGCCCCTGCTTCATCATTGAAGACCCGATCAACGGGATTGAAGACCAGGCCCCGACACCACACATCACTTCCCCTTAGTTGCTCGACACTACTGGGTTACTATCGAGTGCCGAGGGTGAGACCTCTACAACACTTCTGATGTTAATCCTGTAGTGTAGCTATTCGGTCATGGTCATCGAGGATGATTCCGCCTTAACCACTTCTGATACGACTCTGTCGTGCAACCCCTCAAGTGTGAACCTCGGGGGTGATTCCTCTTACGTTCACCTTGATGATTACATCGAGTGGAATTCACCGGGGGTGATTCCTTGGGTTTTTCCCTTGATGTTTGGACACACAGTTACTATGGTTACTCCGATTTTACACTGAACCATGTTACTAAAGACGGGTCGACCCTGAGGGGTTACCCGCGCAAGAATAATTGCGAGTGATGTGGAGACGGGTTGACCTGGAGGGTGCCCGCGAGATAATTACGAGGCATGGCCGGGCATTCCTAGCCCTTGCCGCAAGTCCTCGAGACGGGGAAACTAGGTCACATCTTTCGTGGGTCTCTGCTTGTTACCGTGTGTTCCTAATCCACTACGATTTGGATATTTGATCCGAGGGGCCTCTGGCCTGATAGCACTAACCATCACGTGGGCATAGTATGGGTGTTCTGCGTCGTATGCATCAGCTGAAGCTTAATGACGTCAGCAACTGAGCGGCGCGCGCTGGGTTGGACTGCGTAAGCACCTGCCTTGTTGAAGGAGGTAGCTAGGTCTGGTCACTGACCGCGTACGCAACGTGTAGGAGTTCCCGGGGAGATGGCCCATGACCCCTGGGGGCATAGGTTTAGTCCGGCGTGCTGACCTCTCTATTAATCCTAGGTCGGGTTGCGGCGTATTGTTTGGCCGAGGCCGGGCATGACCCAGGAAAGTGTGTCCGGCCGGAGTTAATCGAGCGTGGTGGGTAAGTTGGTGCACCCCTGCAGGAAAGAAAACATTTATTGTTAGCCTGTCTTACGGTAACGGACACTTGGAGTTGTATCCCGATCGATACAACTAGAACTGGATACTTGTTATGAGAACTGGATGGTAATGAGAATTGGATTGTGATGATAACTGGATAGTATGGCTCTGGGATTGCTTTCTCGCAGGGTGTTTAGAAAGGATCTCTGGCCGAGGTTGATATCACTACTACTACTTTACTTTATGCTACTCTACTCCCTCCTGTTGATGCAAGTTGGTGGTTTCCAAAAGATGCTAGTCTTCGACAAGCTAGGCTTTCCCCTTCTCTTCTAGCATTCTGCAGTTCAGTCCACATATACTACCCTTTTCATTGATACCGATGCATATGTAGTGTAGATCCTTGCTTGCGAGTACTTTGGATGAGTACTCACGGTTGCTTTGCTCCCCCTTTTCCCCCTTTCTTCTTCTTTCTGGTTGATGCAACCAGATGTCAGAGCCTAGGAGCCAGATGCCACCACCGATGCTTACTACTACGTGGAGGTCGCTGATGACCAGGAGTAGTTAGGAGGCTTCCAGGCAGGAGGCCTTTCCTTTTCGATCGATGTTGCTTTTGTGCTAGCCTTCTTAAGGCAAACTTGTCTAACTCATGTCTGTACTCAAATATTGTTGCTTACGCTGACTCTTGTGTATTCGAGCTTATGTATTCGAGCCCTCGAGGCCCCTGGCTTGTAATATAAAGCTTGTATTATTTTTTTAATTTGTGTCTAGAGTTGTGTTGTGATATCTTCTCATGAGTCCTTGATCTTGATCGTACACATTTGTGTGTATGATTAGTGTACGATTGAATCGAGGGCGTCACAAGTTGGTATCAGAGCCGACTGCCTGTAGGATCCCCCTTTCCAACTCCTTGGCCGAAGTTGAGTCTAGAAACCGAAAACCGTTTTACTAACTTGGCTGTGTGGTTTACGGGCCCACGTTGCCACTTGGGTGGTATTAGGATCTTTTATTCCTCGTCTATACTTTGGGACTCTGATCTCTCGTCTATTCGGGTTAAAAAAATTACTAACTCTGACTCTAGGATCTCACCACTTCCTTCCGGAGAGCCCCTTTACT
The DNA here is from genome assembly GCA_032464435.1 of Aegilops umbellulata. Classification (NCBI taxonomy): domain Eukaryota; kingdom Viridiplantae; phylum Streptophyta; class Magnoliopsida; order Poales; family Poaceae; genus Aegilops; species Aegilops umbellulata. The sequence continues at coordinate 552,824,993 of CP136057.1, forward strand.
ACAGATGATCGCTTGCTTCGTCAGAAGATTCTGCAAATACTCCTCGATGTTTCCCGTGACCCTGTGCCCACTGCTTTGCAGTTCCTGACCACTGATAATCCCCGTGAATAATATCCTTGCCGCTTGTACCTTCATCCCCAATTGATCCTAATATTATAAGATGCCCCTAGTACTCTCCGTTGTTTCGAGCATCCTCTGTGCCTTCTGCTTTGCAGCTTCTTTTGCACTACAGATGCCGGGGTTTTCCTGGGCTCCCCGAGCACCTATGGGGACGGAGCCCCTTCTCGGTTCGGCGGGGGGCGGAGGCCGCGCGAAGAGCGGATCGAGGCGAAGCACGCGGGGTTTTTTTTACCCAGCTTCGGAGCTCTCCGGAGAGATAATACTCCTACTGCTGCTTTGTGGATTGTATTGAGTTCTCGCTCGGGAGCGCCGAGTGCTACAGTACACTCGAGCAGCTAACGAGACCGAGCGCTTCTCTGAGGATCGATCCCCCCTTACGTTGTGTATGGGCCTCCTTTTATATGTCCAAGGGGTCTCCAACAGGTGGCAACGTAGGTAAGGGTAAAAGTGTAAATATGCTGCGGTAGGTACAGCTACCTACATAGTGTATCATACCTAACCCTGACGGCAGGGGACAAAGGCATTAAATGCCCGTCTACGTCGCCCAGACGGTGCAGAAAAGGGACCGTCAGGGGCGCTATCGCTCGCCATGATGGCGATCCTGTCAGCGCCGCATGCCACAGTGTACCCCTGGTTGCACAGCCTCCCGCCACGTACGCTGGGAAGGGTCTCGGAGCGACACGTAGGTGGGTGAGCTGGAGCGCGGGTATAGAGTGATTGCCTGCCACGGCAAGTGCCTTGCCGCGGCCGTTGCCTTGTCGCGCCCGGGAACTTGTCGCTCGCCGGGTCCTGCCGGGACGCGTGGCGTGTCGCGGCAGGTTCTTTGAGATGTTCTTGTTGGGCTTCCCGGCAAGCTCCTCTTGCCGGGGTCTCGTACCTTGAATGGCCTTCCCGGCAAGCTCCTCTTGCCGGGGACTTGTCTTCTTGACTTAAATATTTTGTTCTCGAATGGCTTCAAAGGAACCATAGAGAGCCTTGGCGATCACCTGGCGTGCCTTGCCACGGGGTGCTGCGACTGCCCGTGCACAAGTTCGGGATACTAGAGTACCCCTACTTTAGTACACCGACAGGAGCCCACGGGCCTGGGCCACACACGGTGCCGAGCGCTGTTGGGCCAGGCCCAAAACAGGGCATGGGCACGCATGGCCTGGGTCGCGTTGTACCCTGCTCCGCATCCATCACGCCCTCCCGAACGGCACGCGTCGATTGCGGCGTCGTGGGGGAGGTCGTGGGTGGTTCGTATCTTCCTCATAAGCGGAGGGAGGCGTGGAGGCGTGGTCTTCGAGGCGTCCACCACCCCCCCCCCCCCCACGATCACGGGGTGGGGAGAGGTCGCCTCACCCGTCGCCTCAACTCTGCCCTCCCGCCACGCGGCTTCCATGCGCTTGGAGTGGCGAACGGTGGAGGCGGAAAACCGGGTCGCCATGGGTCGAGGCAGCAGGTCGGGCCCAGTTCCCTGCGCCTTCTGCGTCTCGATTGGCTGAGCGGGGCGGCCGAGCCCCCACCCCGCTCCTTTATAAGGAGCGGGACGGGGGGACGGAAGCCCGCATTCTCTCATCTTCTTCCTTCTTCAGCTTCTGCTCCTCTTTCTTCCATCCGCCATGGAGAAAGGGAACCCTGGTCCTTCGACGATGGCGACGAGGGTTGCTGCTAGGCAACGCGTTCCTCCTCCCTCCGCACCCGTGGCGGCAGAGCCAGCCGCAAGGGGCAGAGGGAGGGGACGAGGCCGCGGGCGAGGTCGAGGGCGAGGCCGAGGTGGTCGGGGAAGAGGCGGACGAGGCAGCTCGCCGGCCTCACCTCCGCCAGCAGATCCTCTCCCGGTGGCAGACCATATCGGGGACGACCCTTGCGAGTTCTTCGTCAGGTTGCGTCGGCCGCATCGTCGTCGCCTTCGTCTCCCGACTCCATTTGCGAGTGCGATGGAGCTGGATCCGCCTGAGACACTAAGGTTGCACATGAGGGGCTGCGGAATCAGCGGTACGCGAGTCCGCGTCGACTTCCCGGCCCCTGATGTGATGTATCTTGGTCGAGGGTGGAAGACGTTCACCCGCATCCACAGCTTGACGGTGGGCCTCACCCTCCATTTTAAGCTGATGGAGGGCGGTCTCCTCTCCGTCAAGGTCTTCGGGTGCTTCGGGACTCGGGCACGGTGCTGCGTGGAGAGCTCCTCCGATAGCGAAGGCTCCTCCTCGAGCGGGAGTGATGAGGTGGACAGCAACAGCGGCGACGAGGGTAACGGGCGGCGGGATGACGGGTCCGACTAGGTGTCGGGCGCTGCTCCGCGGGGCACCGGCGACCCCATCATCCGTGTCGCTGGTTCCTGGGGCTTCTCGGGAGGCTGCGGAAGAGGAAGAGGGCAGGCGGCAAGGCCGTCAACTTGGAGTACGAGGGCACGACGCCCTCGACAGCGTGCTGACGTCCTGCCGCCTCGTCTTCAAGCTTCTGCCTCCGGCGCCGCCATCACCATGCTGCCGCGACGTCCTTTTGGTGTCTTCTGGCACCCGTAGTTCATCTAGGCGCCCCTTTTGCCCTTTTCGCCTCCTTGACCTGTCTCCTGAAGATAGGGACAAGAGAGGGATTACGGGCACCTTATCTCTTTTTAGTTTGTAAGCCCTCGGGCCTTAGTTGCATTTAAAACTTGTAATCCCATTACTCATGTTCTTTATCCTCTTATGAACTGTACCTAAGTGGAATGCTTTTTAATGAAAAGGGGATGCTTTCCGGGTCACTTGTCTCGCGGGTGGAACCCACGTCAAGGAGCGAATCCTTTATATCTCTTAAGATAGACACTTTCTTTCCCGGCAGCAGGCCCTGCCTTCTTCCCACGTCGCTCGCCCTTTCTCACGCTCTTGGCAGAGGCAGGGAGGAGGTGGGATCAGGCTCCTCGCTTCGTCCCTTAGCTGCCGCAACTACGACCTTACCTGGCCCTGGGGTCGGGCCCTAGGGCCTAGAGTTAAGGGAGCATGGTAACTTTCAGGCAGAAACGAGGTTTTCGCACACCTCAATCCATAAGAGAATGCATGATAAGGGATGAAAAACTTATCTGAGATAGCAGCCCCCGGCAACTTTGGTTCGCCGTGGGCTAATCCTTGCATTTGCAGCCCCCAGTATTACTGGCTTGCAGGGGTCCAGATGTTGGTCCGTCCTCCTTCTCCTTTTCGTCCTCAAGTGGTCCGGCAAGGATATGGTGAGTCCTGCGAACCAGGGAAACGAAATAACGGCAAAGGGATGCACACTCGACCTCTAAGTTAGGGGTTAGCCACTACTAAGCATTATCGACCCTAACCGAGGACGAGACTCGACTCAGCATGCATGCTAAAACTCAGGGCGCCAGCGCTTTATCTTTGCTCAGGGTCTGCGCCTGGCTTTGTACAAAGGATTACATGCAACAGCGGCAAGACTTGTACAAAATGGTGGTTGCCGAACAGGGTCCGACAACCGCGCCTTACGGGTAAAACTTACGAAGATGCTCGATGTTCCAGGAGTTGCTCACCGGAAAGCCATCCTCAGTCTCAAGGCGGACAGCGCCAGGCCTCGTGACTCGTTTCACCCGGTAAGGGCCTTCCCACTTCGGCGTCAACTTGTTGGAATTCTTGGCGGAATGAACGCGCCGAAGAACAAGGTTGCCTTCCTCGAGACTTCTGGCTTTAACTTTGTGGCTATGGTAGCGGCGCAAAGCTTGCTGGTATCGAGCAGCTCGTACAGCAGCCTGAAGACGGTCTTCCTAAAGGAGCAGCGCGTCATCTTGCCGCAGCTGCTCTTGCTCAAACTCATCATAAGCGAGCACTCGAGGTGACCCGTATACGAGTTCCGTGGGGGTAACTGCCTCTGCTCCATAGACTAGAGCGAAAGGTGTCTGGCCAGTGGCTCGATTTGGCGTCGTCCTGATCGACCAAAGAACCACCGGCAGCTCCTCGGTCCAGTTTCTTCCGCACTTGTGCAGCCTGTCGAAAGTTCGGGTCTTGAGTCCACGCAACACTTCAGCATTTGCCCTCTCTGCTTGACTGTTGCTCCTGGGGTGAGCAACAGAAGCGAAGCAGACCTTGGCGCCAAGGTCTCGGACATACTGCATGAAGTTGCGACTCGTGAATTGTGTACCGTTGTCGGTGATGATCTTGTTAGGGATTCCGAAGCGGCAAACAATCGACCTGAAGAACTTGACTGCTGACTGTGCTGTCACCTTCCTCACTGGTTCCACTTCTGGCCACTTTGTGAACTTGTCGATTGCGACGTACAAGTACTCAAAGCCCCCGACAGCTCAGGGGAAAGGGCCGAGGATGTCGAGCCCCCAGACCGAAAATGGCCAGGATAAAGGGATTGTCTGGAGAGCTTGAGCTGGTTGGTGTATCTGCTTGGAATGGAACTGGCACGCTTCACACTTGGTTACTTGTGCAGTTGCATCCTGGAGGGCTGTCGGCCAAAAGAAACCTTGCCGGAACGCTTTACCGGCAAGTGCTCTGGCGGCAATGTGATGACCACATATGCCTCCATGCACCTCTGCCAACAGCTTCTGTCCATCTTCCCGGGGAATACACTTCAATTTCACTCCGTTGAGCCTTCTTCTGTATAGTGCGTTGTCAACAAACTGGTACATACTAGACTGTCGGGATACTCTTTCCGCTTCTTCTGGCTCTTCGGGAAGTTCTCCTGACTGGAGGAAACGGACGATCTGTTGTGCCCATGCTGGAGCCTGCGGCTCGACAACAAGGACTAAAGGCATAACTGCTGCTGCGGGAACATCCGCTTCTACGGCGAGAACCTGTGGCTCAGCCGGAGCTTGATGATCCCCGGCAAGTTTGTCGGAGCGAAACTTGTCGGGAGCGTCTGCTTCAACGAAACAAACCTTGGGGCTTGTCGGAGCAGACTGCTCCTCAGCACTCTTGGCGTTGATCTTGGGGACCCTCTTGGCGGCGGCTTCGGGAAGCTCAGCCGGAAGATAGTCGCCAGAAATCAACTTCCTCTTCCGGCTCTGTCCAGTTGGTGGCGTCACGGATGGCTGAGTCAGCTTGAGCACAAAGATTCCTGGTTCCACAGGTAACTTAAATGCCGCGCACTTTGACAGGCCGTCAGCGATGTCGTTCTGAGCTCTAGGAACATGTTCCATCTGTAGGCCGATAAAGCGCTCTTCCAGCTTCCTCACTTCATCAACGTAAGCTTCCATCAATGGACTCTGATAATCCTTGTTTACTTGGCGGACGACAAGCTACGAGTCTCCCCTGACAATGAGCTGCTTGATCCCAAGGTCTGCCGCGATCCTGAGACCGGCGAGCAACCCTTCATACTCTGCAGTATTGTTTGTTGCTTGCTCCTTGGGAAAGTGCATCTGGACCACGTACTTGAGGTGCTCTCCGGTTGGTGCGATGAGCAGCACGCCAGCACCGGCGCCTTGTAGCGAGAACGCGCCATCAAAGTACATCAGCCACTCTTTGTTTGCTTCCTTGACGGGGATGCTCGTCTCTGTGGTTTCTTCATCAGGTGTTGGCGTCCACTCTGCTATGAATTCTGCCAATGCTCTGCTTTGAATAGTTGAAGTGATCTCAAACTTGAGGCCAAAGCTCGACAGTTCCAATGCCCACTCAACAATCCTGCCTGTTGCTTCTGGATTCTGCAGTATCCTCTTCAGCGGAAAGCGAGTGACAACTGTGATCTCATGTGCTTGGAAGTAATGGCGCAGCTTTCTCGAGGCCATAAGAAGGCCGAAAAGCAACTTCTGCACACCAGAGTACCTCGACCTAGCCCCCTGCAGAAGGGAACTTACAAAGTAGACTGGGCGCTGCACCACTTTCTTCTGTATCCCTCCGCACATCTGCGCAGATCTATCTTCGTCGGGACCAGAGCTCGTCGGGGAAGCCCCTTGCTTGCCGTTGGGTGCGCTTGACGCGGTTGCTGGCTCATCATCTTCCTCTCTCTCCGCTACTAACGCAGCACTAACCACTTGATTGGTTGCCGCCAGATATAGCAGCAACTTCTCTTGTGGTTTAGGTGCGACAAGTATTGGAGTGGAGGACAGGTATCTCTTCAAGTCCTGCAGCGCAGCCTCCGCTTCCGGAGTCCACTTCATTGGACCTGCCTTTTTCAAGATTTTGAAAAATGGCAGGGCGCGCTCAGCAGACTTAGAGATAAACCTACTGAGAGCCGCCACGCAGCCGGCAAGTTTTCGTACATCCTTAACGCGCTTCGGTGCTTCGATCTGCTCAATGGCCTTGATCTTGTCGGGATTGGCTTCGATCCCCCGCTGGGACACAAAGAACCCGAGAAGCTTGCCGGAGGGGACTCCAAACACGCACTTCTCGGGGTTGAGCTTGAGGCTGATCTTACGCAGATTTGCAAAAGTTTCTTCTAGATCTTGAATCAGAGTTGACTTGTCCCTGCTTTTGACCACTATATCATCCATGTAGGCTTCCACATTTCTGTGTATTTGCGGCTCAAAAGCAGTATGGACGACCCTTGCAAATGTTGAACCAGCATTCTTCAAACCGAAAGGTATCCGTACAAAACAGTACGTGCCACATGGAGTGATGAACGCGGTTTTCTCCTCATCCTCTTCTGCCATGAAGATCTGATGGTATCCTGAGTATGCGTCAAGAAACGAAAGCAAGTCGCATCCGGCTGTGGAGTCGACAATCTGGTCAATGCGCGGCAAGGGAAATGGGTCTTTGGGACAAGCTTTGTTGACATCGGTGAAGTCAATGCAAAGTCTCCATTTCCCGTTCGCCTTGCGCACGACTACAGGATTGGCCAACCACGTAGGATGGAGCACTCCTCTAACGAGGCCTGCTGCTTCCAACTTCTTGATCTCTTCGGCGATGAACTCTTGGCGCTCCACCGCTTTTTTCATGACTCTCTGCTTGACGGGTCGCGCGTGAGGACAGACGGCGAGGTGGTGCTCGATTACTTTCCTGGGAACGCCGGGGATGTCAGACGGTTGCCACGCAAATACGTCGACATTCGCCCACAGGAAAGCAACGAGCGCGCTTTCCTATTTAGGGTCGAGAGTGGCACTAATGGTGAAGGTACCACCAGTGCCGTCCTCCTTGGCGGACACCTTCTTGGTTGCTGGCGGAGCTGCCATTGCCTTCTTACACTTGCCGGTGGAGCTCGACGGTGCGTCCTCGACGGTAGCGCAACACTCGAAGAGGTGCGCTTGCCGGAGTGGGCACCAGAGCTCTTGCCGGACTTGGTCTTCTTCTTCCCCCCGGGAGCTTCAGCGGCAAGTGTCTCGCGATCCGCGGCAGCTGCTGCTTCCCGGTAGATCTTGTCGACACAGATGAGAGCGTCTTTCTTATCGCCATGTACAGACATGACACTTATCGGGCCTGGCATCTTCAGCATGTTGTACGCGTAGTGAGAGGCCGCCATGAACTTGGCGAGCGCTGGACGGCCGAGAATCCCATTGTAAGGCAATGGGAAATCGGCAATGTCGAAAGTGATCCTCTTAGTCCTGAAGTTCAACTCACTGCCAAATGTCACCGGCAGCGTGATCTTCCCCTTCGGCTTGCTCCTTCCCGGGTTGATTCCTTGGAACGTGCCGGTCTCTTCGAGCTCGCTGTCAGGGACTTGGAGTCTCTGAAGTACAGCGGAGGAGATCAGGTTCAAGCCGGCCCCGCCGTCAACTAGCATCTTAGTGATCTTGAGGTTGCGGATAGTTGGTGAGACCAACATCGGCAAACACCCGACAGCAGTTGTGCGATCGGGGTGGTCCTCAATATCAAAGATGATAGGCATGCTGGACCATTTCAGAAGCTTGCGTGACTCGACGGGTGGTTCTGCTGCATTAACTTCCCGCACCCATTGCTTGAGTTGGCGATGTGAAGTATGCAGAGAAGCACCGCCGTCAACGCACAAAACTTCTGTGGCTTTCTGGAACTCCTGCTCGCTGGTCTCGGCGTCATCCATGTCTTCGTCGTCGTCGTCATCTTCATCCTTGTCGCGGCCGCGGGGAGGTCTGTCGCCTTGCCGCTGCTTGGTGTTGCCGCGGCGTCCCCCCCGGCCAGTGCGCTTCGTACCAGATCCTCCAGCACCTCCTTGGGCCTTCTCCTTGTCGCGTCGCTCGTACTCGGCCTTTTGCAGCTCAACGAGCTGCTCGACCTTCTTGCAGCTCTGGAGGTCATGGCCTTTGGTGCGGTGAATCTTGCAGTACTACTTGTTGGTGCCATCCTGCTTGTCGGTGGCCGCCACAGCCTGGCAGTTGGCGCATGCGGCAACCTCCTTGCCGGAGCCATCAGTCTTGGCTGTCTTGGCGCCACCTTCATTGCCAGATTGCTCGACAACTAGCACATCTTTGCCTTTCCTCTTCCTGTTGTTCCGCCGCCTGTTTTTGCTTGCTGGGGCGGCATCGTCGCTGTCAGATCCTGCAGTTCCTACGTTCTCTCCGGGGAGTTTCCTCCCTTCCTCAGCACGTGCACATCTGTCGGCCAAGGCATACAGCTCGCTGACGTCTCTGATCTTGCACATTGCCATCTCCTCCCGCATCCTGCGGTTGCGCACGTTCTGATGGAACGCACTGATGACCGCGGCAGGGTGGACGTCTAGGATGTTGCGTTGCACTTGGCTGAATCTCTGGATGTACTTACGCAGAGGCTCCCCTTCCTTCTGGGCAAGCAGGTGAAGATCACTCTCCTGGCCATGGGGTTTGTGGCCGCCTGTAAAGGCGCCGACAAACTGATGGCATAGGTCCGCCCAGGAAGATATGGAGTTTTCCGGCAAGTGCATGAGCCAGGACCTGACGTTGGGCTTGAGCACCAGAGGGAAGTAATTGGCGAGGATCTTGTCGTCCCGCCCCCCGGCAGCCTGCACCGCAATGGTGTAGATGCTGAGGAACTCCGACGGATGCAGCCTGCCGTCGTACTTCTCTGGTACGTGTGGCTTGAAATTCTTCGTGCTAGGCCACTGGACTTGCCGTAGCTCACGGGTAAACGCAGGGCAACCTACCGCGTACGGCAGGTTGCCTGGTTCCCCTGGCGCTTGCATATCGACAGTGGGGCCAGCGTGTCGGTCTGATTGACACCGCGTTTCTCTCCGGCGCTCGATGCGGGTGCGGGCGTCTTCTTGCTGCCGTTCGTGAAGAACGTGGCGCTGATCGCGACGAGTTCGCGGATCTGAGGAAGCAGTGGAGTCGCTGTCGTGGCGGACCCGGCGAGTCGGCGATCTTGGCCCTCAGGGCGGAGAGTGCACGGTGGTTGCACCCCCACCGGTTTTGTCGCCATCGGCTCGCACATGGCTGGCCTGCCGCGGCTGCGATGTGGTCGCTGGCCGCGGAGTGTCGCTGTTGGCGAAGCCGATGAGACTCTGAATGGTGGCCCTCCAGTCGTCGATCTTGTCTGGCGCTGGAGGGAAGTCTAGGAGCAGTTGAGCTCGCGCTAGAGCTTCTGCTAGGGTGGCGGGTAGCGGTGGCGAACGGTGCGAGGAGCGGGATATGCTCGGGCTCCCAACGATGTTGGAAGGAGCAGTATTCCGTCCAGGCAACCGTGCCTCGCTCGCGCCAGCACGTCGGCGCGCATGTTGGCCTTGAGCGTCCCGGGATCTGCTAGCTCGATTTGGGTCTAGAGAGCGTATGGTACCGTGAGTACCACGACGCTGCCGGTCCTGCGCCTCTTGAGATGGGCGTGGTGCGTCTATGGACGCCCGGTCGTCGGGGGAGCCGACTACGCCGCAAGCGGGCAGCGCGGTCTTGTCCTTGGTCTTGTTGGCACCGTGGGCTCCCTCGTCGGCGCCCGTTCCACCGCAGGCGTTCTCCCCGCCGGCCGTCTGCTGCAGCGGCGGTGGATTCGACGCGGACGGCGCAGCCGCCTCCGAAGCCTTCTTCTTCGGCGGCATGTCGATGAAGTCGATGAAGATTCAGCTCGCGTGAACGCCGGATCAGGTTCACACGACCTCGACGCCCCCTACCTGGCGCGCCAGAGATGCCGGGGTTTTCCTGGGCTCCCCGAGCACCTATGGGGACGGAGCCCCTTCTCGGTTCGGCGGGGGGCGGAGGCAGCGCGAAGAGCAGATCGAGGCAAAGCACGCGGGGTTTTTTTTACCCAGCTTCGGAGCTCTCCGGATAGATAATACTCCTACTGCTACTTTGTGGATTGTATTAAGTTCTCGCTCGGGAGCGCTGAGTGCTACAGTACACTCGAGCAGCTAACGAGACCGAGCGCTTCTCTGAGGATCGATCCCCCCTTACGTTGTGTATGGGCCTCCTTTTATATGTCCAAGGGGTCTCCAACAGGTGGCAACGTAGGTAAGGGTAAAAGTGTAAATATGTTGCGGTAGGTACAGCTACCTACACAGTGTATCATACCTAACCCTGACGGCAGGGGACAAAGGCATTAAATGCCCGTCTACGTCGCCCAGACGGTGCAGAAAAGGGACCGTCAGGGGCGCTATCGCTCGCCACGATGGCGATCCTGTCAGCGCTGCATGCCACAATGTACCCCTGGCTGCACAGCCTCCCGCCACGTACGCTGGGAAGGGTCCCGGAGCGACACGTAGGTGGGTGAGCTGGAGCGCGGGTACAGAGTGACTGCCTGCCGCGGCAAGTGCCTTGCCGCGGCCGTTGCCTTGTCACGCCCGGGAACTTGTTGCTCGCCGGGTCCTGCCGGGACGCGTGGCGTGCCGCGGCAGGTTCTTTGAGATGTTCTTGTTGGGCTTCCCGGCAAGCTCCTCTTGTCGGGGTCTCGTACCTTGAGTGGCCTTCCCGGCAAGCTCCTCTTGCCGGGGACTTGTCTTCTTGACTTAAATATTTTGTTCTCGAATGGCTTCAAAGGAACCATAGAGAGCCTTGGCGATCACCTGGCGGGCCTTGCCGCGGGGTGCTGCGACTGCCCGTGCACAAGTTCGGGATACTAGAGTACCCCTACTTTAGTAGACCGACAGCGGATAATTCACTTAACCGGGGTTCGTTCATCCCCAGTTGTTCATATGCGTTCCTAAATACTTGGAAATACTATTTGATCTTCCAAAAATCGTCAGCAGCCTATTGTTGTTGAAATTCTTGTTTGCTTGCATTATGGTTAATTCCATATTTCTTGTAATCTTCATTGACATCCTTTGTCACTATCGTTTCGAGTCCCTTGATCCAATATGTCGCGAATGCTCGTAATCCTCAATTAGATCCTAGCATTCATCCTTCCGGCTCAGACGTCACTCCAAACATGAGCTTGTTCTTGTCAAATCAAGCCTTGATTGATTGTCGATCTGTATTGATTCAACTCAATTATCTTTTGACTAGAGCCTCTGCTTCAGATCTTCTGATTTGAAAATTGTAATTCCTTTGTATTCAAGCTTTGAAGTTATCCAGTTATATCTATAACCCGATGCCTTCGCATTCTTTCTTCTTCTAGGTGAGTAGTATCGATACTCACATTAGATCTTTTATGGACCGCCATATCCTTGGTTGGATTACTATCCGACAATGTCCTTCATATTCACTAAACTTGTGAGTTTTGCCCTAACATATAAGGCCTTTGGTAAATTCTATCATCTGCTTTTGTCAACCATGCTCTGCTTTCGAGCTGGTATATTTTAATCCTGAAGTTACTGGTATATGTTCCTAAGATACCCCTACGGGTTGAACTTATGCCTTCCCTAATCCGGGTGAACTCGAAAGAGATGTGAGTCATACTCTTCTGTTGCTTCACCAGATAAATCTTTCGCACTACAAATTCTTCGAAAAACGAGGAGTGAATGAAAGGTTATGCATTGAGGAAGTGGGAGTCGACCTTGAACCTTTGTGTTCATGCCCATGGAACCGATGTAGAACTTATCATGGAAACTGCTCGTAAAAATAGTTACCCCTTGTTATAAGTTCATCTTGTATCGGTGGTTTGATCATTCATAATCGTGGTTCCGACCATAGTTTCTCCTTAATTCCATTTCTCGGACAAGTTAAAATACTTGTCTCTTGTAAGTCATTTCACCTGTCCAACCTCTAATTTGATCTACCTTCAAGTATTGCCTCATGTTATCTCGATGATTTTGTGTCATTGCACTGCCTCTTGTAAATTCTTAATTGGAGTGATACTCCGTCACATCATTCCTAGCCTGATCGGCTATATCATTATCGTGCTAATTTAACTGTGCTACCTGGTCCTCATTCCCGGAGCACAACTTTTCGATGATGAGCGAAGCTTACATCGATATTCCTCATTTTATCAATTCACCTCGAACAACGAGCTTGATTTTGAGCCGGTGTCGTATCCGTGGTTCCAATAGCCTTACGCTTCATCCTTCCTATTGCTTGATGGCATCGCTCCTCGATACATCTTCATGAAATCTCTCGACAAATGTGTCATGATCATCATCAACATTCTGAGCTCTTCCAGGATATCAATCGAATTCATGATGAGAAATACCATCCTTGCCCCTCGATGATTTGTGTTATCATAGACAACATTCTTGCCTCCCCCAACACAAACTTGTTCATATAAAATTTTGGAAACACATCTTTTTGACATGTCGATGGATTGCTGCTTAACCCATCGGCCACCTCCTCATCTTTTCCCTGATAAAATTGCATGAGATGTTCTAAAAATTCCCGATATATCCTTTGTGTTCCCAAGGTCCGACCTTTACCTAATGATCATGTCAATGTTATCCCGAAGCATGATTGTGGTACTCTGTTCATCAACAAGAACATTGGAAGCGCAATGCTTAATGTTTCTTGATCACTTATCCAAACACCATGGCATGGGTAACGTCAGTAATTTCGTCGCCCCTTTTTCCAAATCGTTATCTGCTTGTTGTCTTGATGGGTATATCAATCTCTGCTTGTCCTTTGGAAGGGTATACTCTGATATGCGAGTATAAACACCTTTTCCTTTCCATTGGTCTGATTAATACAATAATCACATTTTCCTTTCCATTGTTTTGTTTAACCTTTCTTGTGATCTATATGATATAAGCAGTAATAGTTCCCTGCTTATGAAAACACCTCGGTGTACAATTTGTCAGTAAGACCTTGTTATTATTGTTGTTGACTTTCCGGTAACCACCGATGGACGAGAATTTTGCCTATTGGTCTACCTCGTTCAACGAGCAGGAAAATGGTTCTCTTCGTCCCTCGCCCTTGGTACCAACGTTGTTGCCAACATAACTGAGAGATTTTTCTCTGACATGCCTTACTATCATGACCATGCAAGATACCATCCCCCTTTCTACCCCTTAACCCACATGGTGGGCCCATAACTCACAGTTCAACGGGATCGGAACCTAACTCTCCTGTACAACCTTGATTCCGAAATATTCTTGGCAATCGGCTTCGTATGTAAAACACGAGCTAACTTCCTCACCATGTTTAATTTTGGTATCAGAGGCAACATTATTATTCTTTGCTCTGAACGCCCATCATCGCTTGTTTTAGGCATCCGCTGGATGCCTACCTGGTTGAAACTTGTTGAACCTCCTTATAGCACTCTTGATACATTTCTTGGTGCTTCTAAAATCTCCTTCCTTGAGAAACTACCAGATGCTCATCCTTTCAAACATTCGTCCTTATAGCCTCCCCTTACTCCAGCTTTTAAATCACGGGACGAGATTTCTTGTAGTGGAGGAGATTTGTAATGCCCGGTTAATAAAGCTACACTAATCCCCTACTAATTATGCCAAGTCATCACTGTTACTGTTGCTAATCTCACTTTGATTCAAAACCAATTCAAATTCAAACTCGAGATTTAAAGTCAAAATTCCAATTTGCCAAACATGAAAACTAAAATGTTCAAAGTGTGGCGAATAATCCCGTGATATTTGTCATGTTGGAACCAACCTCTTTCGGATTTCGAAAGTGCCCCTGGAAATTATTTAGTGATCCAGCAACATTTAAAATTGGCCTCTTAAATTTCTAAAAATAGTTGGACAACTACTTTCGGCCTTAAACTTTTTGTGACTCTTAGAATTAATGTGCTTGTTTTAGTTGACAAGTCTCTTTTCTATCAAAACTCTTTTAGTTTTACAATTTATAAGAAGACAAAAAAAGGGGTTTAAGAAAAAGAAAAGGGCAAAGAAAGGAAAAGCCCTGACCTCCCCTCTCACTTGGCCTCGGCCCAGCTGGACTGCCAGGCCGGCCCACCCTCCTACATCTATCCCCACTCCACCGAACCCTAGAGCCTAACCCCACTCCCCCACGATCCCCTCACGCTCCTTCCCCCGACCCGATCTGGATCGGGGCAGCTGGCGCCCCCGTCCCCCGACGCGCTCGCTATCCCCGTCCCCCGACGCGCTCGCTATCCCCGTCCCCCGACGCGCTCGCTATCCCCGTCCCCAGCGCCGCCACTCGAAGCCCACCCGCAGCGCCGCCTCGCCTTCCTCCACTCCTTTCCCTCTCTGTGCTGGATCCGGGCGATCCCCATCGCCCTGACCCCGCCTCCGCCGACCCCGCCTCTCCCGCGCTGGCGCTGACCAGCGCCTCTCTTCGCCGCCCGACGGTGACGGCCTTCCCCGACGCGCCCGACCCGCCGGCCATGGAGGCCCCGTGCGCCCGCAGCTTCACCTCAAGCAGGCCACCTCCTCGCGTCGTCCCCGTCTCTGCTCAACCTCAAGCGCGGCCACGCCTGAAGACCGCTGCCTCCACCCCGCCGCTCTTCCCGCCGAGCAGGAGCCGCCCTCCCCGAGCCTCCCCTGCAACGCTGTGAGCGGCCTCCTCCCCCCTCCTCGATTCACCGTCGTAGGCCGCCGTTCGCGCCGTCCGTGGTCGCGGTCATCGCGCGGTCGCTGCGCCCAGTCTCGCTCGCATGTGCACGGCCTCGCTCCCCTGCTCGCTCGGCTAGCCGCTGCCTGCTACTCCGGCCCGCCCCTGGCCAACGGCTCCGCGCCGCTCCGCCAGCTGCGCGCTCGTGCCCCTCGCCGGGACTCCGGCTGGACGTTTTCCGACGCCCGCCGCATTAGCCGCCGCCCGTTACGCGTACGCCCGCGCCCTTTTGCCCGCTAAGGCACCTAAGGCAATGACCGATGGGGCCCAGCCCCTAAAACGAAAATAAAAATGTTTAAGAAATAGTAATGTAAATAAATAAAGAATTTAATTAATTAATTAGTGAATTAATTAACTTAATTATTTTGGTTTAATTAAACTATTTAAAACTTAATTGCCCTAATTACTTTTAGACTAATTTAACTGTTAAGTTTAGCTGCTGTGAGAATGACATGCGGGCCCTTCTTACACTGTTCACCTTTTGACCAGTCAACGGTCCAGTCAGGCCTTGACTGGAACAGTTGACCAGGGCCCCACCAGTCAGCCTCTATGTTGTTCTGCTGGGTACCTTTTTGGGTACACCTAGCTTTTTGCTTTTAAAATGTTTCGATTTAATTAATTAAAACAATTTTAGAATATTGTTAGAACTTTAATAATTCATAGAAAATAAACCGTAACTCGGATGAAAATGTTTTGTACATGAGAGTTGCTCAGAACGACGAGACGAATCTGAATACGCGATCCGTTTACCTGTCATATGCCTCTAACTATCTGAACCTGGAACATTCCCCTCCGGTCATCTGTTTGACACAGGTCCGGAACCGGGAAAACTTTCCCGGATGTTTCCCCCCCCCCCCCCCCTCGGCCAGTATCGCCTAGTACCGCGTTAGGTCACTCCTAGCACCGCGTATTGCCATGTTATGCTTTGTGATGCTTTGAATTCTCTGTTATTTATTGTGTTCCCCCTCCGTTACTTCTTTTCGGTAGACCCCGAGACCGCTGTCGGTACCCCTGTGATTGACTACATCGACGACGAACCCTTCTCTTGCCAGAGCAACCAGGCAAGCCCCCCCCCTCCTTTGATCATCTCGATATCGCCCATTCCATTCTCTCATGCTTGCATTAGATTTTGCTACTGTAATTGTTTGCTCCTATCCTGATGCATAGCCTGCTTTTGTATCTGCTATTGTACCCTACCTGCTTATCCTAAACTGCTTCGTATAGGTTGGTTAGTGATCCTTCAGTGACCCCCACCTTGTCCTTGTTGCCCATGCTTCATCATTGAAGACTCGATCAACGGGATTGAAGACCAGGCCCCGACACCGCACATCACTTCCCCTTAGTTGCTCGACACTACTGGGTTACTATCGAGTGCCGAGGGTGAGACCTCTACAACACTTCTGATGTTAAC
Source organism: Aegilops umbellulata (assembly GCA_032464435.1). NCBI lineage: Eukaryota > Viridiplantae > Streptophyta > Magnoliopsida > Poales > Poaceae > Aegilops > Aegilops umbellulata. The sequence continues at coordinate 552,841,192 of CP136057.1, forward strand.
CCTGTAGTGTAGCTATTCGGTCGTGGTCATCGAGGGTGATTCCGCCTTAACCACTTTCGATACGACTCTGTCGTGCAACCCCTCAAGTGTGAACCTCGGGGGTGATTCCTCTTACGTTCACCTTGATGATTACATCGAGTGGAATTCACCGGGGGTGATTCCTCGGGTTTTCCCCTTGATGTTTGGACACACAGTTACTATGGTTACTATGAATTTACACTGAACCATGTTACTAAAGACGGGTCGACCCTGAGGGGTTACCCGCGCGAGCATAATTGCGAGTGATGTGGAGACGGGTTGACCTGGAGGGTGCCCGCGAGATAATTACGAGGCGTGGTCGGGCATTCCTAGCCCTTGCCGCAAGTCCTCGAGACGGGGCAACGGGGTTACATCTTTAGTGAGTCTCTGCTTGTTACCGCGCGTTCCTAATCAACTACGATTTGGATATTTGATCCGAGGGGCCTCTGGCCTAATAGCAGTAACCATCACGTGGGCATAGTATGGGCGTTCTGCGTCGTATGCATCAGCCGAAGCTTAATAGACGTGAGCGACTGAGCGGTGCGTGCCGGGTTGGATTGCGTAAGCACCTGCCTTGTTGAAGGAGGTAGCTAGGTCTGCTCACGGGCCGCGTACGCAACGTGCAGGAGCTCCCGGGGAGATGGCCCATGACCCCTGGGGACATAGGTTTAGTCTGGCGTGCTGACATCTCTATTAAGCCTAGGTCGGGTTGCGGCGTATTGTTTGGCCGAGGCCGGACATGACCCAGGAAAGTGTGTCCGGCCGGAGTTAATCGAGCGTGGTGGGTAAGTTGGTGCACCCTTGCAGGGAAGAAAACATCTATCCATAGCCTGTCCTATGGTAACGGACACTTGGAGTTGTATCCCGATCAATACAACTAGAACTGGATACTTGTGATGAGAACTGGATGGTAATGAGAATTGGATTGTGATGATAACTGGATAGTATGGCTCTGGGATTGCTTTCTCGCAGGGTGTTGAGAAAGGATCGCTGGCCGAGGTTGATATCACTACTACTACTTTACTTTATGCTACTCTACTCCCTCCTGTTGCTGCAAGTTGGTGGTTTCCAGAAGATGCTAGTCTTTGATAGGCTAGGCTTTCCCTTTCTCTTCTGGCATTCTGCAGTTCAGTCCACATATACTACCCTTTTCATTGATATCGATGCATATGTAGTGTAGATCCTTGCTTGCGAGTACTTTGGATGAGTACTCACGGTTGCTTTGCTCCCCCCTTTTCCCCCTTTCTTCTTCTTTCCGGTTGATGCAACCAGATGTCGGAGCCCAGGAGCCAGATGCCACCGCCGATGATTACTACTACGTGGAGGCCGCCGATGACGAGGAGTAGTTAGGAGGCTTCCAGGCAGGAGGCCTTGCCTTTTCGATCGATGTTGCTTTTGTGCTAGCCTTCTTAAGGCAAACTTGTCTAACTCATGTCTGTACTCAGATATTGTTGCTTCCGCTGACTCTTGTGTATTCGAGCTTATGTATTCGAGCCCTCGAGGCCCCTGGCTTGTAATATAAAGCTTGTATTATTTATTTAATTTGTGTCTAGAGTTGTGTTGTGATATCTTCCCGTGAGTCCTTGATCTTGATCGTACACATTTGTGTGTATGATTAGTGTACGATTGAATCGAGGGCGTCACGTCAGGGCACCCCTCTAGTACTTCTTCAGCCCATCTTGTGTCTTCTGGTCCAGAAAAATTCTCAAAAAAAATTTTGCTGCATTTGGACTCCGTTTGGTATTGATTTTTTGCGAAGTAAAAAACAAGCAAAAAACAGCAACTGGCACTGGGCACTATGTCAATAGGTTAGTCCCCCAAAATGATATAAAGTTGCTATAAAATGATTGTAAAACATCCAAGAGTGATAATATAACAGCATGGAACAATAAAAATTATAGATACGTTGGAGACGTATCAATCTCCAACACCAACACTCAAACAGCCCGCAACAGTCCGAACCGCGTGGTCCAGACGTGTTTTGTCGTCCAACACAGTCCTGTATCGGTTCGCCGACCGGTCCGGACGTACTTTTTCCCGCAAACCGGAAACAAACAAGGGGGCTTTGTAGGCGTCTGAATCGCTGCCACGCGCGCGTCCGTTTGTCGTGGCCCGCCAAAAAACCCTCTCGAGCGCCCGCGCTCATTACCACCTAAAAAGGTCAGCGCCGCTCGAGAGCATCAGTGCCGCATTCATGCCGGCTTAGAGCGATGCGACCTCTAACAACGCTCCGGCATTGAAGTAGCTTGCCGTCCAAGAGCGCCGTCCTTGCCGCTTCCGGTGCATGCGGCTGCACCGCTTTTAAACGACAGCCCGTCCGTCTGTCTGCCTACATTAAACATGTGTGCGGTTGCCAAGGAATGGCCAGCCGACGCCACCCGTACGTCTGTCTGCCTCCCACCATTAATCACCATTAATCTGCCTGCTATATAAATCACAGGCCCGACCTTAGCCGCATCCATCATCCTCCGCTCCCTTCCTCCTCTCTGCACCAAGCCTGCCATGGCCTCCTCGAGCTCCAAAGCCGTTTGGGATAGCATCTCATCCGAGCAGAAACAGGAGATCCCCGCCATTGCTACCGACTGGCAGGCCGGTAGGCAAACGAAGGCCGGCTCTGCCGACTTCCCAGTGGAGGACGCGACTGATGATGAGTCAGTGCCACCCTCCTCGTTGGTCCATGCCAGCATCACCATCAGCATCGCCATGCACGAGGCCCGTGCTCACAACACCAAAATGGTGTTGGTGGAGCGGCAGGCCTTGTTCCGGCAGGCGCAATCTGACCAGGAAAACAACCTCCGCCTCCTCGTCAAGCATCAGCACGCGGAGGAGCAACTCGCCGCCGGCACGGTGATCGCATCGGACGTGGACACCTTGTTGGGGAATGTAGCATGCAATTTCAAAAAAAATCCTACGCTCACGCAAGATCTATCTAGGAGATACATAGCAACGGAGTGTGTCCACATACCCTCACAGACCAAAAGCGGAAGCGTTTAGTAACGCGATTGATGTAGTCGAACGTCTTCACGATCCAACCGATCCAAGTACCAAACGTACGGCACCTCCATGTTCAGCGCACGTTCAGCTCGATGACATCCCTCGAGCTCTTGATCTAGTTGAAGACGAGGAAGAGTTCCATCAGCACGACGGCATGGTGACGGTGATGATGAAATTACCGGCGCAGGGCTTCGCCTAAGCACTACGACGATATGACCGAGGTGTTAAACTGTGGAGGGGCACCACACACGGCTAAGAGATTGTCGATTGTGCTTTGGGGTGCCCCCTGCCCCCGTATATAAAGGAGGGAGGAGGAGGAGGCTGGCCCCCAAGGGGCACACCAAGTGTGGGGAGTCCTACTAGGACTCCCAAGTCCTAGTAGGATTCCCCTTCCTTTTTCCTTTTCCGGAGTAGCAAAGGGGGAAAGAGAGAAGGAGTAGGAGAGGGAAAGGGGGGGCGCCGCCCCCACCCCTTGTCCAATTCGGATTGGCAAGGGGGGCGACACCTCCTATGTCCGGCCCTCTCTCCTCCACTAAGGCCCATGTTGGCCCATTATCTTCTCGAGGGGGGGGGTCCGGTAACCTCCGGTACTCCGAAAAATACCTGAATCATTCCGGAACATTCCAGTGTCCGAATATAACCTTCCAATATATAAATCTTTACCTCTCGACCATTTCGAGACTCCTCGTCATGTCCGTTATCTAATCCGGGACTCCGAACAATCTTCAATCATCAAATCACATAACTCATAATACAAATCGTCATCGAACGTTAAGCGTGCGGACCCTATGGGTTCGAGAACTATGTAGACATGACCGTGACATATCTCCGGTCAACAACCAATAGCGGAACCTGGATGCTCATATTGGCTCCTACATATTCTACGAAGATCTTTATCGGTCAAACCGCATAACAACTTACATCATTCCCTTTGTCATCGGCATGTTACTTGTCCGAGATTCGGTCGTCGGTATCATCATACATAGTTCACTCTCTTTACCGGCAAGTCTCTTTACTCGTTCCATAATGCATCATCCCGCAACTAACTCATTAGTCACATTGCTTGCAAGGCTTATAGTGATAAGCATTACCAAGAGGGCCCAGAGATACCTCTCTGATACTCGAAGTTACAAATCCTAATCTTGATCTATGCCAACCCAACAAACACCTTCGGAGACACCTGTAGAGCATCTTTATAATCACCCAGTTACGTTGTGATGTTTGATAGCACACAAGGTGTTCCTCCGGTATTCGGGAGTTGCATAATCTCATAGTCAAAGGAATATGTATAAGTCATGAAGAAATCAATAGCAATAAAACTGAATGATCAACATGCTAAGCTAAGGGATGGGTCTTGTCCATCACATCATTCTCCCAATGATGTTATCCTGTTCATCAAATGACAACACATGTCTATGGTTAGAAAACTTAACCATCTTTGATTAACGAGCTAGTCAAGTAGAGGCATACTAGGGACATTCTGTTTTGTCTATGTATTCACACATGTACTAAGTTTTCGGTTAATACAACTCTAGCATGAATAATAAACATTTATCATAATATAAGGAAATATAAATAACAACTTTATTATTGCCTCTAGGGCATATTTCCTTCACACCTATCTCACCATCCGCGACATCCGCCGCAACTGCTGGCGGTACCGCCAGCGTTAGGCAGAGTTAGAAGCTGCCTACAGGGAGTTCGACGAGGCAGCGAATGAGGTTTTCGGCAAGAGCGAGGATGAATACGTGGTCGCGAGCTTGGGCGCGCCTCGCTGCCACGACCACGAAGCTGTCACATGTGCGGGCGCCGCCAGCAGTGAAGAAGAGTAGCGCATGGGAGGTCGCCGATACTTGCATCCCATGAAGGCCACCGTTCCTCCCCTCATGTTGAACCCAAGCTTGGCGAGCTCAACATCGTCGGCTAATTAGCCGCTTGCCGGTGACGTGGAGGTGGATAGCTTCAGTTCTCGGGGCTCATGGTTGCGGGGGAGGCGGAGCTTCATTTTTCGGGGCTCATGGTCGTCCGAAGACGAGGAACAGGCGCCGACGGTCACTTTAGGCTAGGTTTGGAGTCCGCTCTAGTTGAAATATGTCTAAATGTAATGAATATACTCCGTTTATATGAAAAGGATCCGATTTTATATAAAAATTATACAAGTATGAAGAAAACCGTCCGGTGCGTTTGAATATGCACCATATTTGTTCATTTTCATTACTATTCTTCCAAAATGTAATCAGATGTATAAAGATAACTTTGGATAGCCGCTTCCCACACCGTGTCCGCGGATCCCCCCCACCCCCCCCCCGCCCCACCCCACCCTCTACTCCCCGTTCGCGGACAAATGCGGTGTCCGGTTTGGGAGTCAGCGTTTGAGATGCCCTTACCTCTAAGTCACAGCTAGCTATCGTTGACCCCGACACTACTAATGGCCTGAAAGATGTAAGGTCTATCGGTTAGAAGAGGCAGGTAAGAGATTGTCAAAATTTAGTCTTCGCAATAGTGGAGCAACTAAAACTGAGGCAAGAAGCAAATTAGATAGCTCTAGCACCAAAGAAGAACAAATAAGTAAGTAAAGAGCCTAGGTCAAATACAACATAATTATCCCAAACTTCGAGTCGTTGGTCTCTACATCTTTGTTGGAGAGGCTATGCATGTAGCCCCGAAGTCAATTAGAGCTCACCTTATTCTCACTGAGCTAACTTTATCCAAAACTCGCGCCACTCATTCATGGTGATCCACGAACCTTGACAAACTTGCTCGAAGCGGATCCACACAATAAAATCTGCTGATGAGGTTGCTTTTACAACACTTGTCGCGTTGTTATTGACAAGTAATTATATGAACCTTTGTCATTTGTTTGCATGATGAACCATTTTGTGAAGGAAAAGAAATCCATTTTACTCCTAGATACATATTTTTAGTTTTAGTTTCGCCTTTAATTCAGAGTTTTTGCTATTTTTTATTTTTGTTCATCGAGGGTGCAATGAACTTAGGTGCGGACACTACTTTTCCTTAATTCCTGGAAGCACCGAGCTATCATTAGCAGTAAGATTTCTCCATCACTAATCAGTAATCACCAATGTGGTAGCAAACCTCAGAATCAGTCCACCGGCATATCGGTAACAATCAGATAACTGGATCAAGATTAACCCAAATGGTAACAGGAAAGATAAGGTCTCCTCACCAGTAGATTAATGGGAAACGTTTGTTTTCAACCGGATGATTTTCCTCTCGCTTAAACCGCCGCTACGGGCGCCACGCGTCCTTCTGGTGGGGCCCACGTGCCTGGCCTTATCACTTCAAAGCTCGGTCCGCTTTCGTCTCCTGTTCGTCCACCTGCTTGTTTCTAGCGGCCTCGTCTCCGCAAAATCCACCGAGAACTGGATCCCCTTCGTCCCCCGCACATATCGCCATGGCCTCAGTCCTAGTGCTGAACGCGATGGGTAGCTTCTCCTACTGCTATTCAAGGTCCACACGCGGGCGCATGACGCTGTGATTTTTGGCGACGACAGTTGGTGCTGCAACGCAGCCTCATCGTTGACTTGAATGCCGTCGGCACTGCGACTAGATGGTGCTGCCAGTGTTGTGACGCGACGCTGTTCGGCGCCGATGCTGCGACGCGGCCTGGCCGGCGCTGGTGACTAGACGGTGCTGCCGGTGTTGCGACGCGACCCTCGTCGGCGCCGGTGCTGCGACGCAGCCTCGCAGGCGCTGCGACTCGACGGTGCTGCCGGTGCTGTAACGCAACACTCGGGAGGAGTTTGTTCTGCTAGCGCACTGGTGTTGCAACGCATCATGAAGGTCGGAGTCGGGCGCCGCTCGCCGCCGGTGATGCATCACAACACGCAGGAGGCTGGGCTCCTCACGTTAGTGTTGCGTCATAGCTTTTGTTGTGCCACGGGGAGCTGCAATGGAACGCCGGCCGGGCTGGAATGGAGCGTCGCCGAAGCTGCACCGAAGCACCGCTGGAGCTTCAATGAAGCTTCACCGGAGGTGTCATCGGTGTTGTCAGAGGTGTCGCGCACGCATGTCGTCGGTGCTGCACTGGGGCACCGCCAAGATGCACCGGAGCATCGCCAGAGCTGCAATGAAGCTTCGCCGGAGGTGCCGCGCACGCATGTTGTAGGTGTTGCGCTGGATAGCCGCCGGAGATGCATTGGAGCGCTGCACGCATGTCGTCGGTGCTGCGCTGGAGCGCCGCCGGAGATGCATTGGAGCACCGCCGGAGAGATGCATTGGAGCGCCGCCGGAGTTGCAATGAAGCTTCGCCGGAAGTGTCGCGCATGCATGTCGTCGATGCTACACTGGAGCTTCGCCGGAGATGCACTGGAGCACGGCTGGAGCTGCAATGAAGCTTCGCCGGAGGTGTGGTCGGTGCTGCGTTCGAAGCTATTTTTGCGGCACTCGGTGTTGCCATGGAGCAGCATCCCGACGGCTCCTGATGCTGTGATGCAGCGCTCGCTGGCAGCTCCGGTGCCGGTAAGGTCGCAGGTGGAGGTGCCACGGCGGGGGTGCTGCGTTGCTCTGCATCATCTATGGTTTTCCAGAGGAAGCGTGGTGCCTAGTGAAGGACGGATCAAACGGCTCTAATCAATCCCCGGCGGACAAATCGGGTGGCTGTTTAGGCGGCAAAGATCAGCTGGTTGATTCGTAGTAGCCCCCTAGATTAATACTCCAATACCCCAAGGCGCGAAAGAATCAAACAGCTGCGCATCTTCCACCTTCCTGAACAAGGCCGTCAAAACATCCGTAACCACTACGAACATGAGGGGAGACATGGGATCCCCTTGACGTAGCCCATGGGCATGCCAGAACTGATCCCCTGGTGAGCCATTAATCAACACTCGCGTGCTGTAGAAAGAAGCAGAGCAAGCAGAGCGATCCACTTGGGGCTAAAACAGCGGCGGCCAAGAAGTTTCGGAAGGAACGAGCGATTGTACATTCATTTTAGGGACTAAACTTCTAATGTTTACGAGAATATAATGCTGCTTAAATTAGATATACATGCCTTGATCAGAATTGAAGGGCCCCACATAGATAAAAGGGACGAGCATTGGAGCATGACCAAGTCCTCTTTCTTTTCTTCTTAAAAATGTTGATCTGACATGGCAAAAACCTACTTTCAACTCACAGAATATACAAGGTATCATTACCGTGAATTGCAACAAGTAGCTAAATTGTTAAAATCCCCATCATGTGATCCAGGCCTGGCCAAGCCGCTCCTCCCACGCCTCCCGCTTTCACATTATGCAGCAGTTGCTGGAGGCAGCGCCTTGTTGCAAGGTCATCCTGTGTTTGTCACAACATATATTTTTCAAATTATTGCAGTCAATAAATATATTTAGGGTTAATTGGATAAATGCAACTCCAATTCTGGTGATTCGGAAAAATGCAACTCCAATTTGCAAACTTCGAAAAATTTGCCACTCCAATTCTCGGATACATCTGTCCCAGCTCAAAAGGCCGGAGTGGCATCAACAGATGTATCCGAGAATTGGAATTGCATTTTTCAAAGTTTGCAAATTGGAGTGGCATTTTTCTGAATCAGCAGAATTGGAGTGACATTTATCCAATTAACCCATAAATATACATATATTTGATGGCAACTCCAGGCTTGTCATTTTTGTGATGATAATGGAAAGGTAATGACCAACAGGTTAACATGACTCACCACAAGGTACGTATCGACCTTCCCATCTTTCAGCACGTCAGGGAGGATGATTTGCAATGCAGCGCATGCCCTGTGCATAATTGGCAAAGGATAAAATTGGTGCATGTGAATCAAAGATAGACGCAGAATCATCATGTAACACACAGATGGAAGCACGAACCTGGCATCAGCTGATAACCCGTGAAAACACCGGATAACGTGCTTGAGCAACTTTGCAGGATAACGCTGAACAGAGGCCACAGCAAGCAGATGCTCAGAAACCATCTGCGCTAAAACCTGGACCACAGCAAGCAGACGCTCAGCGTTGGTGCAGATGTAACGCAATCCAAGATCATCACAGATAATCCTTCGGACAATGAAGGTAGCCACCTGCGTATAAACTTCACTAAATAAGTGTAACTGAAGTTGACGGCGGTGCTTGTTTAGAAGTATAACCTTGTTCCCTAGAATTCAAGTTTGAACTCCACCTAGAAAGCCTGAACAAATCTTAAGTCCATGTTCAATTTGTGTGGTTTATACAGGGAGAGATGTCAGAACAAAGTTGGCATATTTACATTTCGACAACGTTATAAATCGTCAGGTTCGAGTGGTAACTGATAAAACCTTATAATCGCCAGATACTGAAATTAGCAGCAAGAATAGTTGCTGGATTACCAAAGAACTTGCTGAGGTATCTTACGATAATCCATCCATTGGGTTTATGAACTGTAAGGTGGTTTTAGGATCCCACTAGAACGAGCCTGGTTTCAGACAAGATACTAGGGATAATTTACGGTCTAGCTTACATTCCGGACCTGACCAAAATGTGAACTGATGGTAGTGTAATGTTCCACATACCCTTCAGACAAAAAACATTAAAGAAGTTTCACCTTTGCTAGTGCTAGATCTATAGAACGATCAGAAAATGAGGATTGTTGTAGGTGAGGACTGAGATGCTAGGTACATACGGTTTTTGACAGCTCATGGCCGTTCTCCATGCAAAACAGGCACGTAGGAATTATTTCAGTTCTCAGCAGAAACTCAACAACTCCAGGATCATCGGTCTGCATGTATCACAGGGTAAATCAGTTAGATTTTCACTTGCATAGTAGCTAGTATTGATGAACACATGCAGATACAATCATCACCTTCTCTTATAATAAAGTTATAAGATTACTTATGTTTTCGTTCCACATAAGGAAGCCCATCTTTTTAGTTCCAACGGCCAAGTTTGGAATAATAACAACATGAATATCCATTGACGCGGTATTACATAATTAGTACTCCTATTCAGAGTTGGATATACATTATAATGAATTTACTAATTCATGTAAACTTCCATATGTAGGTTACCTTGACAAGAGCGCCTATAACACCCAAGCTGGTAAGCCGCAAGTGCTCAAGAGGTCTTGTGTTGGTTTTCGTGACCATGAAGGGATACATGAAGATTGGAATATTAGCTGGAAAAAAACGAAGAGAGTAAGTGAATAGCCAGCAAGAATAATATAGAAAAAACATTACAGATAGTTGGGGTGTGGGTTGGAGGCAGTGCACTTCCAGAGTGTACAACAATTTTTATAAGCTAAAGGATGTGCTTGTTTACCGTTCAAGAAAAGCATCCTTGTCTTGGGGTGTGACGCAATACACTGCAGAAGGATTTAAAATGACAAAAAATAAAACTTAGACAAATCAACGACGGCATAACTTAACCAACTTATTGGGATCAATCCTCAGAGCAGATTTTCTGATTTTGGGTTCATATGAACCCAATATGATAATTTAGGGAAGAAACATAGCATGACTTTCAGAAAATTGTGAAAAAGAGCCAAGCATGTAGAGAATAGATCACACACATAAATCTTGTTAAGCGAATGATTCTGCGAGCCAAGGAAAAATCACAGAATTTTCTATGTTAAAGTAAGTCCAGATCATAAATGATCTCAAATTTTACTGAATTTTACATATGTGTGTTTTTGCTTGTTCTCTACATGGAACGCTTTTTATAAAGAATTTAGGAACTTAGATATTTATGGCCTGTTCGGCATTCCTCCGCTCTGCAACTCCGCTTCGGAGCGGAGTGGCATGCAGCTATAATTTACAGAGCGGTTAGAAACGAGCTCCGCTCCGCGGATCGTTGCCGAACAGGGCCTTAATTGATTGTGAACTTCTAGTTATTTGGCTCATATATGAGCCCAAGATAAGAATAGCGTTTCTTAGCTTAGAACCTTATAAACAGAACGGACTTCCCGGTTGTGCTTTTTCTTAGTATGCAAGACAACAACAAAACTTTCTTCTTTATCCTGAACTTCTCTTATCTTAAAATAAATAAATCAAAATGTACCTGAAAGAGTGCAAGTACGTTGCAGGCTCGGTTTGATGCACCTAGTGATAAAGTTGGAGGGTCAAGTGCAGGATAGATCGACAAGATTTCCTGTATTTGTTTTCAGATTGCCAAAATATAGCAAGTTAGAAAGCTCAGTTGAAACCTCGGCAAGTTTGAAGGACATAACAGAAGAAATAAAGTACACACACATTTTCAGGAACAGATCATCAATTCATAAAAAAAACATTAAGAATAAGTAGGCTCAAAGCTTCTCATTCTTTTTTATTCTTAATTTAAGCATGCCATAAACATAGAGGACAAATGAATTAAAAATATATACCTGAAGTAGAGCAGCAATAGTACCAAACGAGTGCCACAATAGCGGGGCCAACGCATCTTGAAAAATCTCCTTTTTCTGGAAAGAGTTATCGGGCTGGTTTACTTATAAGAAATAGTATTGCCTCACAAAATGCATTAGCTGTTAATGACTGAGCATGCAATCAATCTGCAAGTTCTTAGTTCAGCATAATTTTTAGGGGAAAGTTGAGCATAATTGTTTTGAATTAGCTACAAAAGAGCCGTTGATAAACTACTTGTTAGTAAGTTATAAGATTTATAAAACTAGCTCATCAAAACAACCGTATTGGCGATGAATGCATAAATTGAATTTCATACCCTAGCAACTCTACAGCTATACAATATAAGTGTAGCAGAAATGCGTAACAGCTCCTAGGTGCCTAGGCACCCTGTACAAACAGTAAATTCAAAAAATAGAATAAGAATAATTTAAAACTTTCATCAAAGTTTGATCATCTTTGATGTTGCAAAGTTTCGGAATTTTTTGATTTGTTTTTATTTTTTAAAATTTTACTGTCCATAAAGGGTGCCTAGGCACCCGGGAGCCGAAAAAACACTCAAAGAGTATAAAGTTGACAGTGTGCTTGACCTAATCTATAAGCAAATAGATTTGTTCCCGTAACGAGGCCCTTGCGCATAGTGCTGCTAACATGCTGATCAAATTGATTATATATACACAACAAAGCTAGCAGGCGCTAAAACCCTAGAAGGGCAGTGCACGTGACGGAACCTTAGAGATGACCAAGAGGGCGTGCTCGCGCAGCGCGGGGTCGCAGAGGTCGAGCACCAGTTGCTCCGCCGACTCCACGTCCCTGCCATTGCCTTCCTGCACGACGGCAGCGCCGCCGGCGATCGGCGAGGGAGACGCCCTGATGGAAGGGGGCACAGCGAGGGAACGCTGCAGATTCGCCGTCACCATCGCGGACGCACCAACTGCAACCGGCACTGCACGAGAGCGGCGAGACAGCGATCGGTCAATCGAACCTGGAAATTAGATGGAACGACCCAAACGGATTAGGATGGATTTGTTTGCTGAAAGCACGGGGACGGTAAATCGGATCTCTTCTCCAGTCAAACCTTTGAGACAATATTTCTCCAAAAAAATGTTATTAATCTTAAAAAAAATGTTATTGGGAATGTCATAAATCTCGCTACCACGCGTAAATGTCTCATTGACCGTCTTATGTGTTGCACGAATCTTAATGTGGGGAAAAGGTGACACGTTAGTTCTAAAACTCGTTCGTAGAACACAAAAGCGGCTCGAAGTCCAGGACGAGACTTGACTGCTTCCCGCGCGCGCGCCCATCCATCCTATCCAAACATACCTGCCCATTGCATTGGATAGTGCCTCAAGCCTCCACCCGGAAGACTTGGTATTGGATCTTAGAGTATCTTAGCAGATCCCGTATAATGCCGACCCATAAAACTTGTTTACAGTTCGCTGCAGATCTGATTCGCGAGGCGAATTCATGCGATGTAGATCAAACCCCGTATATGAAATTATAAAATTTAAATAAAGCATTTGCGGGAGAAACTTGCAACGACATTGATCATACATAGTTCATCATCATACTACACAAATCATACGTAGTTCATCAATATACTACATTGTACTACTAGGGGGGATCTGCGGGACGTGCAGTGTACCCGAGCCTACGCTACAAAGATCGACGAGCTTGCGGTGGCGACGACGTGACAGAGGAGCCGGAGGATCTAGTCCTCGTCGGAGTCGAGGTCGATGAAGACCTTGGCCTGCTTGACCTTCATGACGCGCAGGTCCGACTCCTTGGACGCGTGCGCCTGCGACACCGCGATGCCCTGCTTGAGGAAGATTTGCTCGTAGTCGAGCTCGCGGCGGCGGCGCGCGTCGGCCTCCTCCTCCTCCCTCGCCGAGTGCTCCATGATGACGCGCTCTAGGTGCTCCTCCTGCCCCGAGGGAAGGTACTCCCCCCGGGGCCGATTACTCCTCGACGCGTCGGCCTCGAGCTTGACGGCGAGCGGCCCAAGCTCCTCCGGCTCTCTCTTGACCGGAGTGAGCCGCAAGCTCGAGGCGCCCGCGGACGAGCTCACCGCGGCAGAGGAGCCGGAGGAGGCGTGGCGGCGGACTGCGAGCTCACGCTCGTACTCGTCGAGCTCGTGGCGTTCGAACGCCGGCGACGGCTGGCTCCTGTGGTTGAGCCACCTCCCCCCCCCTTGCTTGCGGCGTCGATTCTGTTGCTGCGGCGGCGCTCCGGGTCATCCCCACCGCTTCTGTAGCCATCCATGGGTCGCTAGGCCATTTTTAGGCTCACCGGCAGCGAGAAATTGGGGCGAAGGAGGAGGGGAATCGCGGCGGAGGCGGATAGGGCTTGACCCGTATCCGAGCGGTGAAACCGCATATATAGTGGTAGAGAGGGACTTTTTCCGGGCCACGGTAAAAAATTTACAAGTCGGGCCCGAGATACAATGTCTATTCTGGCCAGAAAAACGGGCCGAACCCGTATACTTGTCGGAATTATACGGGCTTGGCCCTTTTACGGGGTCTGCTAGAGATGCTCTTAGGTTCTCCTCTTTTTTTCTTTTTACTAGGCGACAAAAATAAAAATATAGTTTTATATACATGGAAGAAATAATTTAAATGTACATGAATTTTTTTAAAATTTTGAACTTGTCAAATGGCAAATTTAAGCATTTTTTTTGTAATGTTCACATGTCTAGTTGCTTTGTACACATGGCCAATTTTAGATAAATTTTCTCTTGGTCCTATGGCAAATTAATAACATTGTTGTCTTCCAAACACATGTCAATTTTAAGTCTTTTTGTAATACTCTCATGGGAAATTTATCACTTATTGATGGCAATTTCAAAAATGTTTTCCTACTTTTTCACATGACAGTTTTATTTTTAATAACATGTCGGTTTTATTTATTTTTTATCATGACAATTTCCTGTGTGTGATTTCTATGTTTTTTAAAACAAAAATATAAAGCATGGCAAATTCCTTGTACATCGTTTTTAATTATAATATGCAACGCCATGCATGATCTTCCTTGTCTCCATTTTGGACCACTGTATTATTTTTGTTGGTTTCTTCTCTTTTTACTATGACCTATTTTGCCATGTAGGTATTTTAAATTTAAGAATTTTTAGCATGTGCTTTTTATAAACAGTTAGCATATTTTCCGGAAAGGGTCATATATATTATAAAAGTTCACCGGAGGTACAAAACGTCTCAAACTTAACAAAAATTACATCGAGATTTTGAGGCCACCAAACGACCACCAATACCGGCATAACGAGCCATTGACGCGCCGCTATCGCTGCTCCTCTACCAAAGCCGGCTTGAGCTTGTCGATGACAAATGAGAAGTCTTCGTGCATGTGCCTCTAAGGACCAATGCCCTGGAGCCGTGGTCATCGTCGTTGAACTCTTGCATAGAACTGAAGCACCTGACACCAAATCTTGCCACATGATGAGAAACCCTAACCTCGCTACCCCAAGAAAACGACGGGGATCTACAACAGAGCTCTGCAGACTACGTCCAAAGGGACAAGCTCGAAGGGCATCGAAGCTCGGGAGACAAACTCGAAGAAGAATGCCGCCATGCTCAAAGGCACGGCGGCGACGGCTCTCTAAAGATGAAATAAGATTCTCCACGCCTAGCCCACTGTCTCGGTTGTGCATCTATCATCATTGAAAGGCGTGTGAAGGTGTGCCTCTGGTGGATCTTATGGAATTCAGTCGGTTTTTCTCTCCGATGGATCTGCTTGGGTCTAATCTTTGTTCGTCCGCGTTCGTATATCTTTGGGTTGGATTATTCTGAACTACGCTTCTCTTTATCATCAACGAATGCTTTTTTGGTGTGTTGGTTCTTTGGGACCTTAACATGACGACTTCCCGACTATCAACTACAACAAGATTTGTCCGGCTCTAGTGAGGGAGGGGTGATGATGGCAACACGTCTTTAGCTTGCTTCAGTGGTTATAGTCGTCGTTGGTGGTTTGCAGACATGAATGTATTTTTTATTGCTTCTTATGTTCTTTCAACTATGATTTTTTATGAACAGACGGAAAGTGAAAAAAAAAAGAACAGATGAGTGTCTTCACCGGAAAAAAAAAGGACAAGTGTGACAAAAAAAAAGGGAACAACGTGGTGTTGTATTTGCAATTTTCACGGTGCTGCCGCTTCCGCCTCACCGGAGCGGGGGTTCTCGCGCGCGGCCGCGGGCTCCTCGCCGCTCGGTGCCCGTCGCTCATCTACGGCCTAGCTGGTAAGGCACCTCCTCCCATGCCGGTAGGGATCTGCTTCAGCGCTTGCATACTCCCTCCGTTCCTAAATATTTGTCTTTCTAAAAATTTCAACAAGTGACTACATACGTAGCAAAATGAGTGAATCTACACTCTTAAATATGTCTATATATATCCGTATGTGGTAGTCTATTTGAAATCTCTAAAAATACAAATATTTAGGAACGGAGGGAGTATGTAGCTAATTCGTTCGTGTTACAAAAAAAGTTCGGTCTGTTCGTGTGACAGTTTGTATTTCGGAGGAGTTTTACTGCCAATTTATCTGATATAAAGGACCCAATTCGACCAGTCTAGTTTCAGTTTGGTGCGCTCCAAGATTAATAGTGAGTAAATTGTAGAAAACCATCATTTTGAAGGCAAGGTTTGCGAAAACCACTACAATACATTTTTTTTGCAAAAAACATCGTGTCTTCGGTAATCTTTTTGTAGAAAGCACTGATCGACGGATTTGGCTCGGGTGAGCACGCTTATGACAGTTGGGGTCCCCTTTTGCTTACATGGCGTAACATTTCATGACAGGTCAAGTTTAATCTAGTTTTACAAAGTAATCCATAGATTTTACACAGACACCCCTAAATAAAAAAACGAAATCAGACGAGTGCATCCTCGCCACAACTTGGGGCGGTCAACGCAGCCTACGTTGGGCGCCTCCTCGTGCAGGAGACCAAATCGAGGCAGCGGCGGCTTACCCCGCCAGATCCGACAGCCGGCACTGGGAGCCTCCTCGCGCTGGAGGCCAATCGGGGCGGCGGCGCGGCATACCTCGCCTGATCCGGCAGCCGTCGCTAGGAGTCTCTTCGCGCCGGAGACCAAATCGGCGGCGCGGCACGGCACCCCTTGCCGGATTCGGACCGTGGGGCGCTGGGGCAAAACGGGGTGGCGGCGCGGCATCCCTCGCCGGACGTGGCGGCGCTGGGGCAAAACGTGGCGGCGACGCGGCATACCTCGCCGGATCCGGCAGCCTTCGCCGGGCATTTCTTCGCGCTGGAGGCCAAATCGGCGGGGCGGCGCGGCATCCCTCACCGGATCCGGACGTGGCGGCGCTGGGGCAAAACGGGGCGAGAGCGCGGCATCCCTCGCCGGAGGTGACGGCGCGCGGGGTGGGGAGCTCCTCTTCTCCGACGGCTAGCTGATGGCAGCACAAGGCAAGGGCCTGCGAAGCACGGGGGTAAAACCTTGCGGGTGTTTATGCTTTTTTACCTATCTAACACTGTCTTTGGTAAAACGTTATGCCACGTCAGCCAAAAAGGGACCCATCTGTCATAATCTTACTTAACAGCGCAAATTCCGCCGATCAGTGCTTTCTGTAAAAAGATTACCAAAGACACGATGTTTTTTGCAAAAAAAATGTATTGTAGTATTTTTCGCAAACCTAGCCTTCAAAGTGGTGGTTTTGTGCAATTTACTCATTAATAGTCGATAGAAGGCTCTGAAGCTTCTACTTAGGTATTTGATGGGATGATTTTGTATTTTCGTATTAATCCTCTTCGGGGACCTAATGCTTGGTAGATTTAATCGTTGGAATACAAGCAATTGCAAGGAGAGTATAATTTTGGTTTATAACAAAGTAGCAGTTGATGGGCAAAACAAGCACAATTTGAACCTCACTTGCCCAGCTTTGGCTTGCTCAAAATCTAGGCTACGAAGAGAACCAAACATTGTTTTGCCAAGAAGTAGAAAAGCATGAAATTTCAGAAAATTAACTCACAATGCTGGATTTGAGTAGAACCCGTGAAGGTTGGGTAATTACTGTTAGGAATAAACTTTAGACATGACATGTAACTGATCTTGTGCCTAGCATTAGACCACCTAAAACAGATTAACAAAGATGGGTTTGTGAGATTTCTTACAAGTACCGAGGGAAACCTCCTGCATCCTGCCTGCTTGGTGCAGCCCTTATGTGACCTGTGAGAAATTTTTGGGGAAGATGGGCAGCAGCAGGTCACGTAGATGGCAGCTGGAAGCCGCCGGCACAACCCTGCGGTGGACGGCGGTGGAGACGGTCTTCTGATCCCTTTAGCCCCCTTTTTGGATGGTAGTTGAGGTTTTTCTGGGTGCCTTACCTGTACATTATCGTCATCCCGTCCAGGGAACGAGTACCTCCTTTTTATACGTGGGGTGCTAGGAAACAGGGACCGAAACCAACACGTTGGTGCACCTCCGATCATGGTGCGTATGTGGGATTGACTCCCCCTTATCTCTCAGTTAGTTACAAGCCGAGATCAATATTCCAACATTCTCCCCCTTGATCGTAAGGCTCAATCATCATAAGCCCATTCTCAATAGAAATAATATGTCAAAATAAGGTGTTGCAATGGCCAATGATGTGCCATTAAACCTCAATATTTATAGTATATCATTCTATCTCAAATGGATAACATCTTACTTTATGGGAGTTGGTTTATTTGATGGTCCTATTTTCCAGGATCAAAAAGCTTTGTAAACCCATGCCGGCAACATGATCTTAAAATGGGTGGTAGGCCTTTAGCAAGCGGAACCGCAAAACCTTATAAAACGAATGTCTTATCTTGATCCTGGACTCTATCTTTCACAACATGGAACATAACGTCAATTGGTTTGGCAACACCAGTTGACTTGTCATTACTCGCATAGATGACTGCATGTTCATAATTGCAGTGAGTGGTTTAAAGATGTTGTCTACCACTATTGATTTCAGGAATAAGATTCTTTCGACATACAACTTACTTGATAGCCTCTAACATGCCACAAATAGTTTCCATCATTGAAGATGCCATGATTTTTCTTTAGGAGCTTTTCCACGATAAAACTCCTGGTGCGAGGGTGCGGATGTAGCATGGCGTGGAATTCTTAATATCCACACACCTCGCCAAAATAGTGTCTGACTAACCCTCAATTATGAGGTTATCAAACTCGTTACAAGTGAGCATGCAATAATCAACGCCTTGCATATACTGCAAAGCTTGATAATGGCTTTCCAGTGGTCCAATTCTAGATTAGACATTTTTTAATTGCCAAGTATCCCAATCATAAATATGCGGGCGCGTTCATAATTAATATATAAGGTGCTTCTAACAGCTGAAGCATAAGGAACTGACATTATCTGATCAGTTCATAATGGTTCCTTGGACACTAAGATGTTCACTTTTATCGCCGTTAACTTTAACAGCAGGTGAGACAGAGTACTTACATAATATATTTCTTTTTCACTCTATCAACGTATGTCATCGTAATATATACTCCTTTTGGACCTATATCTTGGCGAAACTCGATGTAAGTAATGTACGAGGCATCACCAATATCCTTTATGTCATCAATAGAAGATAGAAATTTCTTGGTCGCCAAAAATATTCCATCTACACAAGGTAGTAATCTTACTCCCCCTTGTCTTATGGTATGAGTGTCCCAACACTTGTCTTATTTCATAATTGTATTTCCTTAGATAACACGCCTCATGTCAACTTCACCCATGAGAAAAGTTACACATACATTTTGAACTAAGTCAACACAAGCACATGTCATACTAATAACACAAGCATCACAACAAATCACTTAGGAAATCATATTGAGTTCCATACATCATTAGAGTTCATAATCTTCATCCTATACGACAACAAGCCACTAAGATGACCATTCACACATATTATCAACCACAGGGAAATTTTTTAGGCTTAACACTAAGTGTTGCATTAAGACATTCTTCTCAAATTTATCTGATGCATATAAACAAAGATCTAATGGAGTTATCCTTAAGATTCATGTTCATACGCTCCACGTTCCCCTGTGATCACTTTATTTAGGAGATGGAAAATATATCCAAAATCTTGATAAAATCATCTCAGTTCTAAACCTCAACACCGTTGGGCAGAAGATGGAAAAGAACTTAATGACTATGACACATGATTATAAACGATGTTGGTCAGAAATATAACCACGAGCAACATGATACTGACAAACTTGCCACTTGAGCAAAGTGTGACACATTATTATAAACAACGTTGGTCAGATATATAATCTGTTGGGGAACGTAGTAATTTCAAAAAATTTCCTATGCACACACAAGATCATGATGATGCATAGCAACGAGAGGGGAGAGTATTGTCTACGTACCCTTGTAGACCGAAGCGGAAGCGTTGACACAACATAGAGGAAGTAGTCGTACGTCTTCCCGTTCCAACCGATCCAAGCACCGTTACTCCGGCACCTCCGAGTTGTTGGCACACGTTCAACTCGATGACGCTCCCCGGGCTCCGATCCAGCAAAGCTTCGGGGAGGAGTTCCGTCAGCACGACGGCGTGGTGACGATCTTGATGTTCAACCGTCGCAGGGCTTCGCCTAAGCACCGCTACAATATGATCGAGGTGTAATATCGTGGAGGGGGGCACCGCACACGGCTAAGGAACGATCACGAAGATCAACTTGTGTGTTCTAGGGTGCCCCCCTGCCCCCGTATATAAAGGAGGGAGGAGGACGTGCGGCCGGCCCCTTTGAGGTGCGCCTGGAGGAGTCCTACTCCCACCGGGAGTAGGACTCCCCTCTCTTGCCTTGTTGGAGAAGGAAAGGGGGAAGGGGAAGAGGAAAGGGGGGCGCCCCCCCTTCCTTGTCCTATTCGGACTAGGGGGGAGGGGGCGCGCGGCCTGCCCTGGCCGGCCCTCCTCTTCTCCCTTAAGGCCCATGTAGGCCCAATAACCCCCGGGAGGGGGGGGGGTCCGGTAACCCCCGGTACTCCGGTAAATCCCGATTTCACCTGGAATGATTCCGATGTCCAAATATAGGCTTCCAATATATCGATCTTTATGTCTCGACCATTTCGAGACTCCTCGTCATGTCCGTGATCACATCCGGGACTCCGAACAACCTTCGGTACATCGAAATACATAAACTCATAATGAAACTGTCACCGTAATGTTAAGCGTGCGGACCCTACGGTTCGAGAACAATGTAGACATGACCGAGACATGTCTCCGGTCAATAACCAATAGCGGAACCTGGATGCTCATATTGGTTCCTACATATTCTACGAAGATCTTTATCGGTCAGACCGCATAACAACATATGTTGTTCCCTTTGTCATCGGTATGTTACTTGCCCGAGATTCGATCGTCGGTATCCTATACCTAGTTCAATCTCGTTGCTGGCAAGTATCTTTACTCGTTCCGTAATACATCATCCCGCAACTAACTCATTAGTTGCAATGCTTGCGAGGCTTAAGTGATGTGCATTACCGAGAGGGCCCAGAGATACCTCTCCGACATTCGGAGTGACAAATCCTAATCTCGAAATACGCCAACCCAACAAGTACCTTCGGAGACACCTGTAGAGCACCTTTATAATCACCCAGTTACGTTGTGACGTTTTGTAGCACACAAAGTGTTCCTCTAGTAAACGGGAGTTGCATAATCTCATAGTCATAGGAACATGTATAAGTCATGAAGAAGCAATAGCAACAAACTAAACGATCAAGTGCTAAGCTAACGGAATGGGTCAAGTCAATCAGATCATTCATCTAATGATGTGATCCCATTAATCAAATAACAACTCTTTGTCTATGGTTAGGAAACATAACCATCTTTGATTAATGAGCTAGTCAAGTAGAGGCATACTAGTGACACTCTTGTTTGTCTATGTATTCACACATGTATTATGTTTCCGGTTAATACAGTTCTAGCATGAATAATAAACATTTATCATGAAATAAGGAAATAAATAATAACTTTATTATTGCCTCTAGGGCATATTTCCTTCAGTCTCCCACTTGCACTAGAGTCAATAATCTAGATTACACAGTAATGATTCTAACACCCATGGAGTCTTGGTGCTGATCATGTTTTGCTCGTGGAAGAGGCTTAGTCAACGGGTCTGCTACATTCAGATCTGTATGTATCTTGCAAATTTCTATGTCTCCCACCTGGACTAGATCCCGGATGGAATTGAAGCGTCTTTTGATGTGCTTGGTTCTCTTGTGAAATCTGGATTCCTTCGCTAAGGCAATTGCTCCAGTATTGTCACAAAAGATTTTCATTGGACCCAATGCACTAGGTATAACACCTAGATCGGATATGAACTCCTTCATCCAGACTCCTTCATTTGCTGCTTCCGAATCAGATATGTACTCCGCTTCACATGTAGATCCCGCCACGACACTTTGCTTAGAACTGCACCAACTGACAGCTCCACCGTTTAATATAAACACGTATCCGGTTTGCGATTTAGAATCGTCCGGATCAGTGTCAAAGCTTGCATCAACGTAACCATTTACGATGAGCTCTTTGTCACCTCCATAAATGAGAAACATATCCTTAGTCCTTTTCAGGTATTTCAGGATGTTCTTGACCGCTGTCCAGTGATCCACTCCTGGATTACTTTGGTACCTCCCTGCTAGACTTATAGCAAGGCACACATCAGGTCTGGTACACAGCATTGCATACATGATAGAGCCTATGGCTGAAGCATAGGGAACATCTTTCATTTTCTCTCTATCTTCTGAAGTGGTCGGGCATTGAGTCTTACTCAACTTCACACCTTGTAACATAGGCAAGAACCCTTTCTTTGCTTGATCCATTTTGAACTTCTTCAAAACTTTGTCAAGGTATGTACTTTGTGAAAGTCCAATTGAGCGTCTTGATCTATCTCTATAGATCTTAATGCCCAATATGTAAGCAGCTTCTCCGAGGTATTTCATTGAAAAACTCTTATTCAAGTATCCCTTTATGCTATCCAGAAATTCTATATCATTTCCAATCAGTAATATGTCATCCACATATAATATTAGAAATGCTACAGAGCTCCCACTCACTTTCTTGTAAATACAGGCTTCTCTAAAAGTCTGTATAAACCCAGATGCTTTGATCACACTATCAAAGCGTTTATTCCAACTCCGAGAGGCTTGCACCAGTCCATAAATGGATCGCTGGAGCTTGCACACTTTGTTAGCTCCCTTTGGATCGACAAAACCTTCTGGTTGCATCATATACAACTCTTCTTCCAGAAATCCATTCAGGAAAGCAGTTTTGACATCCATTTGCCAAATTTCATAGTCATAAAATGCGGCAATTGCTAACATGATTCGGACAGACTTAAGCATTGCTACGGGTGAGAAGGTCTCATCGTAGTCAATCCCTTGAACTTGTCGAAACCCTTTTGCAACAAGTCGAGCTTTGTAGACAGTAATATTACCGTCAGCGTCAGTCTTCTTCTTGAAGATCCATTTATTCTCAATTGCTTGCCGATCATCGGGCAAGTCAACCAAAGTCCATACTTTGTTCTCATACATGGATCCCATCTCAGATTTCATGGCTTCAAGCCATTTTGCGGAATCTGGGCTCACCATTGCTTCTTCATAGTTTGTAGGTTCATCATGATCTAGTAGCATGACTTCCAGAACAGGATTGACGTACCACTCTGGTGCGGATCTTACTCTGGTTGATCTACGAGGTTCTGTAGTAACTTGATCTGAAGTTCTATGATCATCATCATTAATTTCCTCACTAATTAATTTAGACGTCACAGAAACTGGTTCCTGTGGTGTGCTATTTTCCAATAAGGGAGCAGGTACAGTTACCTCATCAAGTTCTACTTTCCTCCCACTCACTTCTTTCGAGAGAAACTCCTTCTCTAGAAAGTTTCCGAATTTAGCAACAAAAGTCTTGCCTTCGGATTTGTGATAGAAGGTGTATCCAACAGTCTCCTTTGGATATCCTATGAAGACACATTTCTCCGATTTGGGTTCGAGCTTATCAGGTTGAAGTTTTTTCACATAAGCATCGCAGCCCCAAACTTTAAGAAACGACAACTGAGGTTTCTTGCCAAACCACAATTCATAAGGTGTCGTCTCAACGGATTTTGATGGTGCCCTATTTAATGTGAATGCAGCCGTCTCTAAAGCATAACCCCAAAATGATAGCGGTAAATCTGTAAGAGACATCATAGATCGCACCATATCAAGTAAAGTACGATTACGACGTTCGGACACACCATTACGCTGTGGTGTTCCGGGTGGCGTGAGTTGCGAAACTATTCCGTATTGTTTCAAATGTACACCAAACTCGTAACTCAAATATTCTCCTCCACGATCAGATCGTAGAAACTTTATTTTCTTGTTATGATGATATTCAACTTCACTCTGAAATTCTTTGAACTTTTCAAATGTTTCAGACTTATGCTTCATTAAGTAGATATACCCATATTTGCTTAAATCATCTGTGAAGGTGAGAAAATAACGATATCCGCCACGAGCCTCAACATTCATCGAACCACATACATCTGTATGTATGATTTCCAACAAATCCGTTGCTCTCTCCATAGTACCGGAGAACAGTGTTTTAGTCATCTTGCCCATGAGACACGGTTCGCAAGTACCAAGTGATTCATAATCAAGAGGTTCCAAAAGTCCATCAGTATGGAGTTTCTTCATGCACTTTATGTTGGGGAACGTAGTAATTTCAAAAAAAAAATCCTACGCACACGCAAGATTATGGTGATGCATAGCAACGAGAGGGGAGAGTGTTGTCTACGTACCCTCGTAGACCGAAGCAGAAGCGTTGACGCAACGTAGAGGAAGTAGTCGTACGTCTTCCCGGTCCAACCGATCCAAGCACCGTTACTCCGGCACCTCCGAGTACTTGACACACGTACAGCTCGATGACGCACCACAGGCTCCGATCCAGCAAAGCTTCGGGGAGGAGTTCCGTCAGCACGACGGCGTGGTGATGATCTTGATGTTCAACCGTCGCAGGGCTTCGCCTAAGCACTGCTACAATATGACCGAGGTGTAATATCGTGGAGGGGGGCACCGCACACGGCTAAGGAACGATCACGAAGATCAACTTGTGTGTCCTAGGGTGCCCCCTGACCCCGTATATAAAGGAGGGAGGGGGAGGCCGGCCGGCCCTATGGGGCGCGCCAAAGGGAGGGGGGAGTCCTCCTCCTAGTGGGAGTAGGACTCCCCTTTCCTAGTCCAACTAGGAAGAGAGAGGGGAAGGAAAGAGAGGGAGAGGGAGAGGGAGAGGGAAAGGGGGGCCGCCCCCCTCCTAGTCCTATTCGGACTCCCCATGAGGGGGGGGGCGCCACCTCCTGGGCTACTGCCCTCTCTCTCCCCTCAGGCCCACTAAGGCCCAATACTTCCCCGGGGGGTTCCGGTAACCCCTCCGGCACTCCGGTTTTCTCCGAAACCACTCAGAACAATTCCGGTGTCCGAATATAGCCGTCCAATATATCAATCTTTATGTCTCGACCATTTCGAGACTCCTCGTCATGTCCATGATCACATTCGGGACTCCGAACAACCTTCGGTACATCAAAATACAAAAACTCATAATGAAACTGTCATCGTAACTTTAAGCGTGCGGACCCTACGGTTCGAGAACAATGTAGACATGACCGAGACATGTCTCCGATCAATAACCAATAGCGGGACCTGGATGCCCATATTGGTTCCAACATATTCTATGAAGATCTTTATCGGTCAGACCGCATAACAACATACATTGTTCCCTTTGTCATCGGTATGTTACTTGCCCGAGATTCGATCGTCGGTATCCAATACCTAGTTCAATCTCATTACCGACAAGTCTCTTTACTCGTTCCGTAATACATCATCTCACAACTAACACATTAGTTGCAATGCTTGCAAGGCTTATGTGATGTGCATTACCGAGAGGGCCCAGAGATACCTCTCCGACAATCGGAGTGACAAATCCTAATCTCGAAATACCCAACCCAACATGTACCTTTGGAGACACCTGTAGAGCTACTTTATAATCACCCAGTTACGTTGTGACGTTTGGTAGCACACAAAGTGTTCCTCCGGTAAACGGGAGTTGCATAATCTCATAGTCATAGGAACATGTATAAGTCATGAAGAAAGCAATAGCAACATACTAAACGATCGGGTGCTAAGCTAATGGAATGGGTCATGTCAATCAGATCATTCAACTAATGATGTGATCCTGTTAATCAAATAACAACTCTTTGTCTATGGTTATGAAACATAACCATCTTTGATTAACGAGCTAGTCAAGTAGAGGCATACTAGTGACACTCTGTTTGTCTATGTATTCACACATGTATTATGTTTCCGGTTAATACAATTCTAGCATGAATAATAAACATTTATCATGATATAAGGAAATAAATAATAACTTTATTATTGCCTCTAGGGCATATTTGCTTCAGTCTCCCACTTGCACTAGAGTCAATAATCTAGATTACACAGTAATGATTCTAACACCCATGGAGTCTTGGTGCCGATCATGTTTTGCTCGTGGAAGAGGTTTAGTCAACGGGTCTGCTATATTCAGATCCGTATGTATCTTGCAAATCTCTATGTCTCCCACCTGGACTAGATCCCGGATGGAATTGAAGCGTCTCTTGATGTGCTTGGTTCTTTTGTGAAATCTGGATTCCTTTGCCAAGGCAATTGCACCAGTATTGTCACAAAAGATTTTCATTGGACCCGATGCACTAGGTATGACACCTAGATCGGATATGAACTCCTTCATCCAGACTCCTTCGTTTGCTGCTTCCGAAGCAGCTATGTACTCCGCTTCACATGTAGATCCCGCCACGATGCTTTGTTCAGAACTGCACCAACTGACAGCTCCACCGTTTAATGTAAACACGTATCCGGTTTGCGATTTAGAATCGTCCGGATCAGTGTCAAAGCTTGCATCAACGTAACCGTTTACGATGAGCTCTTTGTCACCTCCATATACGAGAAACATATCCTTAGTCCTTTTCAGGTACTTCAGGATATTCTTGACCGCTGTCCAGTGATCCACTCCTGGATTACTTTGGTACCTCCCTGCTAAACTTATAGCAAGGCACACATCAGGTCTGGTACACAGCATTGCATACATGATAGAGCCTATGGCTGAAGCATAGGGAACATCTTTCATTTTCTCTCTATCTTCTGAAGTGGTCGGGCATTGAGTCTTACTCAACTTCACACCTTGTAACACAGGCAAGAACCCTTTCTTTGCTTGATCCATTTTGAACTTCTTCAAAACTTTGTCAAGGTATGTGCTTTGTGACAGTCCTATCAAGCGTCTTGATCTATCTCTATAGATCTTAATGCCCAATATGTAAGCAGCTTCACCGAGGTCTTTCATTGAAAAACTTTTATTCAAGTATCCCTTTATGCTACCCAGAAATTATATATCATTTCCGATTAGTAATATGTCATCCACATATAATATCAAAAATGCTATAGAGCTCCCATTCACTTTCTTGTAAATACAGGCTTCTCCAAAAGTCTGTACAAACCCAAATGCTTTGATCACACTATCAAAGCGTTTATTCCAACTCCAAGAGGCTTGCACTAGTCCATAAATGGATCGCTGGAGCTTGCACACTTTGTTAGCTCCCTTTGGATCGATAAAACCTTCTGGTTGCATCATATACAACTCTTCTTCTAGAAATCCATTCAGGAATGCAGTTTTTACATCCATCTACCAAATTTCATAATCATAAAATGCGGCAATTGCTAACATGATTCGGACAGACTTAAGCATCGCTACGGGTGAGAAGGTCTCATCGTAGTCAATCCCTTGAACTTGTCGAAAACCTTTTGCGACAAGTCGAGCTTTGTAGACAGTAACATTACCGTCAGCGTCAGTCTTCTTCTTGAAGATCCATTTATTCTCAATTGCTTGCCGATCATCGGGCAAGTCAACCAAAGTCCACACTTTGTTCTCATACATGGATCCCATCTCAGATTTCATGGCTTCAAGCCATTTTGCGGAATCTGGGCTCACCATCGCTTCTTCATAGTTCGTAGGTTCATCATGATCTAGCAGCATGACTTCCAGAACAGGATTACCGTACCACTCTGGTGCGGATCTTACTCTAGTTGATCTACGAGGCTCAGTAGTAGCTTGATCTGAAATTTCATGATCATCATCATTAACTTCCTCACTAATTGGCGTAGGTGTCGCATTAACCGGTTTCTATGATGAACTACTTTCCAATAAGGGAGCAGGTACGGTTACCTCATCAAGTTCTACTTTCCTCCCACTCACTTCTTTCGAGAGAAACTCCTTCTCTAGAAAGTTTCCGAATTTAGCAACAAAAGTTTTGCCTTCGGATTTGTGATAGAAGGTGTATCCAATAGTTTCCTTTGGATATCCTATGAAGACACATTTCTCCGATTTGGGTTTGAGCTTATCAGGTTGAAGTTTTTTTTCACATAAGCATCGCAACCCCAAACTTTTAGAAACGACAACTTTGGTTTCTTGCCAAACCATAGTTCATAAGGCGTCGTCTCAACGGATTTCGATGGTGCCCTATTTATCGTGAATGCGGCCGTATCTAAAGCATAACCCCAAAACGATAGCGGTAAATCTGTAAGAGACATCATAGATCGCACCATATCAAGTAAAGTACGATTACGACGTTCGGACACACCATTACGCTGTGGTGTTCCGGGTGGCGTGAGTTGCGAAACTATTCCGCATTGTTTCAAATGTACACCAAACTCGTAACTCAAATATTCTCCTCCACGATCAGATCGTAGAAACCTTATTTTCTTGTTACGATGATTTTCCACTTCACTCTGAAATTCTTTGAACTTTTCAAATGTTTCAGACTTGTGCTTCATTAAGTAGATATACCCATATCTGCTTAAATCATCTGTGAAGGTGAGAAAATAACGATATCCGCCACGAGCCTCAACATTCATCGGACCACATACATCTGTATGTATGATTTCCAACAAATCTGTTGCTCTCTCCATAGTGCCGGAGAACGGTATTTTAGTCATCTTGCCCATGAGGCATGGTTCACAAGTACCAAGTGATTCATAATCAAGTGGTTCCAAAAGTCCATCTGTATGGAGTTTCTTCATGCGCTTTACACTGATATGACCTAAACGGCAGTGCCACAAATAAGTTGCACTATCATTATCAACTCTGCATCTTTTGGCTTCAACATTATGAATATGTGTGTCACTACTATCGAGATTCAATAAGAATAGACCATTCTTCAAGGGTGCATGACCATAAAAGATATTACTCATATAAATAGAACAACCATTATTCTCAGATTTAAATGAATAACCGTCTCGCATCAAACAAGATCCAGATATAATGTTCATGCTCAACGCTGGCACCAAATAACAATTATTTAGGTCTAAAACTAATCCCGAAGGTAGATGTAGAGGTAGTGTGCCGACCGCGATCACATCGACTTTGGAACCATTCCCCACGCGCATCGTCACCTCGTCCTTAGCCAATCTTCGCTTAATTCGTAGTCCCTGTTTCGAGTTGCAAATATTAGCAACAGAACCAGTATCAAATACCCAGGTGCTACTGCGAGTATTAGTAAGGTACACATCAATAACATGTATATCATATATATACCTTTGTTCACCTTGCCATCCTTCTTATCCGCCAAATACTTGGGGTAGTTCCACTTCCAGTGACCAGTCTGCTTGCAGTAGAAGCACTCAGTTTCAGGCTTAGGTCCAGCCTTGGGTTTCTTCTCTTGAGCAGCAACTTGTTTGCTGATCTTCCTGAAGTTCCCCTTCTTCTTCCCTTTGCCCTTTTTCTTGAAACTAGTGGTCTTGTTGACCATCAACACTTGATGCTCCTTCTTGATTTCTACCTCCGCAGCCTTTAGCATTGCGAAGAGCTCGGGAATTGTCTTATCCATCCCTTGCATATTATAGTTCATCACGAAGCTCTTGTAGCTTGGTGGAAGTGATTGGAGAATTCTGTCAATGACGCTATCATCCGGAAGATTAACTCCCAGTTGAATCAAGTGATTACAATACCCGGACATTGTGAGTATATGCTCACTGACATAACTATTCTCCTCCATCTTGCAGCTATAGAATTTATTGGAGACTTCATATCTCTCAATCCGGGCATTCTGCTGGAATATTAACTTCAACTCCTGGAACATCTCATATGCCCCATGACGTTCAAAACGTCGTTGAAGTCCCGGTTCTAAGCCGTAAAGCATGGCACATTGAACTATCGAGTAGTCATCAACTTTGCTCTGCCAAACGTTCTTAATGTTGTCAGTTGCATCAGCAGCAGGCCTGACACCCAGCGGTGCTTCCAGGACGTAACTCTTCTGTGCAGCAATGAGGATAATCCTCAAGTTACGGACCCAGTCCGTGTAATTGCTACCATCATATTTCAACTTTGCTTTCTCAAGGAACGCATTAAAATTCAATGGAACAACAACACGGGCCATCTATCTACAATAAAACATAAACAAGCAAGATACTATCAGGGACTAAGTTCATGATAAATTTAAGTTCAATTAATCATATTACTTAAGAACTCCCACTTAGATAGACATCCCTCTTATCTTCTAAGTGAACACGTGATCCATATCAACTAAACCATGTCCGATCATCACGTGAGATGGAGTAGTTTCAATGGTGAACATCACTATGTTGATCATATCTACTATATGATCCACGCTCGACCTTTCGGTCTCCGTGTTCCGAGGCCATATCTGTATATGCTTGGCTCGTCAAGTATAACCTGAGTATTCCGCATGTGCAACTGTTTTGCACCCGTTGTATTTGAACGTAGAGCCTATCACACCCGATCATCACGTGGTGTCTCAGCACGAAGAACTTTCGCAACGGTGCATACTCAGGGAGAACACTTCTTGATAATTAGTGAGAGATCATCTTAAAATGCTACCGTCAATCAAAGCAAGATAAGATGCATAAAAGATAAACATCACATGCAATCAATATAAGTGATATGATATGGCCATCATCTTCTTGTGCTTGTGATCTCCATCTTCGAAGCACCGTCATGATCACCATAGTCACCGGCGCGACACCTTGATCTCCATCGTAGCATCGTTGTCGTCTCGCCAATCTTATGCTTCTACGACTATCGCTACCGCTTAGTGATAAAGTAAAGCATTACAGGGCGATTGCATTGCATACAATAAAGCGACAACCATATGGCTCCTGCCAGTTGCCGATAACTCGGTTACAAAACATGATCATCTCATACAATAAAATTTAGCATCAAGTCTTGACCATATCACATCACAACATGCCCTGCAAAAACAAGTTAGACGTCCTCTACTTTGTTTGTTGCAAGTTTTACATGGCTGCTACGGGCTTAAGCAAGAACCAATCTTACCTACGCATCAAAACCACAACGATAGTTTGTCAAGTTGATGCCGTTTTAACCTTCGCAAGGACCGGGCGTAGCCACACTCGGTTCAACTAAAGTTGGAGAAACTGACACCCGCCAACCACCTGTGTGCAAAGCACGGCGGTAGAACCAGTCTCGCGTAAGCGTACGCGTAATGTCGGTCCGGGCCGCTTCATCCAACAATACTGCCGAACCAAAGTATGACATGCTGGTAGGCAGTATGACTTATATCGCCCACAACTCACTTGTGTTCTACTCGTGCATATAACATCAAACCATAAAACCTGGCTCGGATGCCACTGTTGGGGAACGTAGTAATTTCAAAAAAAATTCCTACGCACACGCAAGATCATGGTGATGCATAGCAACGAGAGGGGAGAGTGTTGTCTACGTACCCTCGTAGACCGAAGCGGAAGCGTTGACGCAACATAGAGGAAGTAGTCGTACGTCTTCCCGGTCCAACCGATCCAAGCACCGTTACTCCGTCACCTCCGAATTCTTGACACACGTATAGCTCGATGACGCACCCCGGGCTCCGATCCAGCAAAGCTTCGGGGAGGAGTTCCGTCAGCATGACGGCGTGGTGACGATCTTGATGTTCAACTGTCGCAGGGCTTCGCCTAAGCACCGCTACAATATGACCGAGGTGTAATATCGTGGAGGAGGGCACCGCACACGGCTAAGGAACGATCACGAAGATCAACTTGTGTGTCCTAGGGTGCCCCCTACCCCCGTATATAAAGGAGGGAGGGGGGAGGCCGTCCGGCCCTATGGGGCGCGCCAAAGGGAGGGGGGAGTCCTCGTCCTAGTGGGAGTAGGACTCCCCTTTCCTAGTCCAACTAGGAAGAGAGAGGGGGAAGGAAAGAGAGGGAGAGGGAGAGGGAAAGGGGGGCCGCGCCCCCTCCTAGTCCTATTCAGACTCCCCATGAGGGGGGCGCGCCACCTCCTGGGCTGCTGCCCTCTCTCTCCCCTCAGGCCCACTAAGGCCCAATACTTCCCTGGGGGGTTCCGGTAACCCCTCCGGCACTCTGGTTTTCTCCGAAACCACTCAGAACAATTCCGGTGTCCGAATATAGCCGTCCAATATATCGATCTTCATGTCTCGACCATTTTGAGACTCCTCGTCATGTCCATGATCACATCCGGGACTCCGAACAACCTTCGGTACATCAAAATACATAAACTCATAATGAAACTGTCATCGTAACTTTTAGTGTGCGGACCCTACGGTTCGAGAACAATGTAGACATGACCGAGAAATGTCTCCGGTCAATAACCAATAGCGGGACCTGGATGCCCATATTGGTTCCTACATATTCTACGAAGATCTTTATCGGTCAGGCCGCATAACAACATACATTGTTCCCTTTGTCATCGGTATGTTACTTGCCCGAGATTCGATCGTCGGTATCCAATACCTAGTTCAATCTCGTTACCGGCAAGTCTCTTTACTCGTTCCGTAATACATCATCTCACAACTAACACATTATTGCAATGCTTGCAAGGCTTATGTGATGTGCATTACCGAGAGGGCCCAGAGATACCTCTCCGACAATCGGAGTGACAAATCCTAATCTCAAAATACTCCAACCCAACATGTACCTTTGGAGACACCTGTAGAGCTCCTTTATAATCACCCAGTTACGTTGTGACGTTTGGTAGCACACAAAGTGTTCATCCGGTAAACGGTAGTTGCATAATCTCATAGTCATAGGAACATGTATAAGTCATGAAGAAAGCAATAGCAACATACTAAACGATCGGGTGCTAAGCTAATGGAATGGGTCATGTCAATAAGATCATTCAACTAATGATGTGATCCCGTTAATCAAATAACAACTCTTTGTCTATGGTTAGTAAACATAACCATCTTTGATTAACGATCTAGTCAAGTAGAGGCATACTAGTGACACTCTGTTTGTCTATGTATTCACACATGTATTATGTTTCCGGCTAATACAATTCTAGCATGAATAATAAACATTTATCATGATATAAGGAAATAAATAATAACTTTATTATTGCCTCTAGGGCATATTTCCTTCACTTTACACCGATATGACCTAAACGGCAGTGCCACAAATAAGTTGCACTATCATTATCAACTCTGCATCTTTTGGTTTCAACATTATGAATATGTGTATCACTACTATCGAGATTCATCAAGAATAGACCATTCTTCAAGGGTGCATGACCATAAAAGATATTACTCATATAAATGGAACAACCATTATTCTCTGATTTAAATGAATAACCATCTCGCATCAAACAAGATCCAGATATAATGTTCATGCTCAACGCTGGCACCAAATAACGATTATTTAGGTCTAATACTAATCCCGAAGGTAGATGTAGAGGTAGCGTGCCGACCGCGATCACATCAACTTTGGAACCATTTCCCACGCGCATCGTCACCTCATCCTTAGCCAATCTTCGCTTAATCCTTAGCCCCTGTTTCGAGTTGCAAATATTAGCAACAGAACCAGTATCAAATACCCAGGTGCTACTGCGAGCATTAGTAAGGTACACATCAATAACATGTATATCACATATACCTTTGTTCACCTTGCCATCCTTCTTATCTGCTAAATACTTGGGGCAGTTCCGCTTCCAGTGACCAGTCTGCTTGCAGTAGAAGCACTCAGTTTCAGGCTTAGGTCCAGGCTTGGATTTCTTCTCCTGAGCAGCAACTTGCTTGCTGTTCTTCTTGAAGTTCCCCTTCCTCTTTCCTTTGCCCTTTTTCTTGAAACTAGTGGTCTTGTTGACCATCAACACTTGATGCTCCTTCTTGATTTCTACCTCCGCAGCCTTTAGCATTGCGAAGAGCTCGGGAATTGTCTTATCCATCCCTTGCATATTATAGTTCATCACAAAGCTCTTGTAGCTAGGTGGAAGTGATTGGAGAATTCTGTCAATGATGCTATCATCCGGAAGATTAACTCCCAGTTGAATCAAGTGATTACAATACCCAGACATCTTGAGTATATGCTCACTGACAGAACTATTCTCCTCCATCTTGCAGCTATAGAACTTATTGGAGATTTCATATCTCTCAATCAGGGCATTCTTCTGGAATATTAACTTCAACTCTTGGAACATCTCATATGCTCCACGACGTTCAAAACGTCATTGAAGTCCCGGTTCTAAGCCGTAAAGCATGGCACATTGAACTATCGAGTAGTCATCAGCTTTGCTCAGCCAGACGTTCTTAACGTCGTCAGTTGCATCAGCGGCAGGCCTGGCACCCAGCGGTGCTTCCAGGACATAACTTTTCTGTGCAGCAATGAGGATAATCCTCAAGTTACGGACCCAGTCCGCGTAATTGCTACCATCATCTTTCAACTTTGCTTTCTCAAGGAACGCATTAAAATTCAATGGAACAACAGGACGGGCCATCTATCTACGAACAACATAGACAAGCAAGATACTATCAGGTACTAAGTTCATGATAAATTTAAGTTCAATTAATCATATTACTTAAGAACTCCCACTTAGATAGACATCCCTCTAATCCTCTAAGTGATCACGTGATCCATATCAACTAAACCATGTCCGATCATCACGTGAGATGGAGTAGTTTCAATGGTGAATTTCACTATGGTGATCATATCTACTATATGATTCACGCTCTACCTTTCGTTCTCCATGTTCCGAGGCCATATCTGTTATATGCTAGGCTCGTCAAGTCAAACCTGAGTATTCCGCGTGTGCAACTGTTTTGCACCCGTTGTATTTGGACGTAGAGCCTATCACACCCGATCATCACGTGGTGTCTCAGCACGAAGAACTTTCGCAACGGTGCATACTCAGGGAGAACACTTTTACTATGATAATTTAGTGAGGGATCATCTTATAATGCTACCGTCAATCAAAGCAAGATAAGATGCATAAAAGATAAACATCACATGCAATCAATATAAGTGATATGATATGGCCATCATCATCTTGTGCTTGTGATCTCCATCTCTGAAGCACCATCATGATCACCATCGTCACCGGCGCGACACCTTGATCTCAATCGTAGCATCGTTGTCGTCTTGCCAATTTCATGCTACTATGACTATCGCTACCGCTTAGTGATAAAGTAAAGCATTACAGGGCGATTGCATTGCATACAATAAAGCGACAACCATATGGCTCCTGCCAGTTGCCGATAACTCGGTTACAAAACATGATCATCTCATACAATAATTTTTAT
Source organism: Aegilops umbellulata (assembly GCA_032464435.1). Classification (NCBI taxonomy): domain Eukaryota; kingdom Viridiplantae; phylum Streptophyta; class Magnoliopsida; order Poales; family Poaceae; genus Aegilops; species Aegilops umbellulata. The sequence goes on from CP136057.1 coordinate 552,876,128, forward strand.
CATCATGTCTTGACCATATCACATCACAACATGCTCTGCAAAAACAAGTTAGACGTCCTCTACTTTATTGTTGCAAATTTTACGTGGCTGCTACGGGCTTAAGCAAGAACCAATCTTACCTACGCATCAAAACCACAACGATAGTTTGTCAAGTTAGTGTTATTTTAACCTTCACAAGGATCGGGCGTAGCCACACTCGGTTCAACTAAAGTTGGAGAAACTGACACCCGCCAGCCACCTGTGTGCAAAGCACGGCGGTAGAACCAGTCTCGCGTAAGCGTACGCGTAATGTCGGTCCGGGCCGCTTCATCCAACAATACCGCCGAACCATATTATGACATGCTGGTAAGCAGTATGACTTATATCGCCCACAACTCACTTGTGTTCTACTCGTGCATATAACATCAAACCATAAAAACCTGTCTCGGATGCCACTGTTGGGGAACGTAGTAATTTCAAAAAATTTCCTACGCACACGCAAGATCATGGTGATGCATAGCAACGAGAGGGGAGAGTGTTGTCTACGTACCCTCGTAGACCGAAGCGGAAGTGTTGACACAACGTAGAGGAAGTAGTCGTACGTCTTCCCGTTCCAACCGATCCAAGCACCGTTACTCCGGCACCTCCGAGTTCTTGGCACACGTTCAGCTCGATGACGCTCCCCGGGCTCCGATCCAGCAAAGCTTCGGGGAGGAGTTCCGTCAGCACGACGGCGTGGTGACGATCTTGATGTTCAACCGTCGCAGGGCTTTGCCTAAGCACCGCTACAATATGATCGAGGTGTAATATCGTGGAGGGGGGCACCACACACGGCTAAGGAACGATCACGAAGATCAACTTGTGTGTTCTAGGGTGCCCCCTGCCCCCGTATATAAAGGAGGGAGGGGGAGGTGCGGCCGGCCCATTTGGGGTGCGCCTGGAGGAGTCCTACTCCCACCGGGAGTAGGACTACTCCCTCTTGCCTTGTTGGAGAAGGAAAGGGGGAAGGGGAAGAGGAAAGGGGGGCGCCGCCCCCCTTCCTTGTCCTATTCGGACTAGGGGGGAGGGGGCGCGCGGCCTGCCCTGGCCGGCCCTCCTCTTCTCCCTTAAGGCCCATGTAGGCCCAATAACCCCCCGGGGGGTTCCGGTAACCCCCGGTACTCCGGTAAATCCCGATTTCACCCGGAACAATTCCGATGTCCAAATATAGTCTTCCAATATATCGATCTTTATGTCTCGACCATTTCGAGACTCCTCGTCATGTCCGTGATCACATCCGGGACTCCGTACAACCTTCGGTACATCAAAATACATAAACTCATAATGAAACTGTCATCGTAATGTTAAGCCTGCAGACCCTACGGTTCGAGAACAATGTAGACATGACCGATACACGTCTCCGGTCAATAACCAATAGCGGAACCTAGATGCTCATATTGGTTCCTACATATTCTACGAAGATCTTTATCGGTCAGACCGCATAACAACATACGTTGTTCCCTTTGTCATCGGTATGTTACTTGCCCAAGATTCGATCGTCGGTATCCTATACCTAGCTCAATCTCGTTACTGGCAAGTCTCTTTACTCGTTCCGTAATACATCATCCCGCAACTAACTCATTAGTTGCAATGCTTGCAAGGCTTAAGTGTTGTGCATTACCGAGAGGGCCCAGAGATACCTCTCCGACATTCGGAGTGACAAATCCTAATCTCGAAATACGCCAACCCAACAAGTACCTTCGGAGACACCTGTAGAGCACCTTTATACATTTGGTAGCGCACAAAGTGTTCCTCTGGTAAATGGGAGTTGCATAATCTCATAGTCATAGGAACATGTATAAGTCATGAAGAAAGCAATAGCAACAAACTAAACGATCAAGTGCTAAGCTAACGGAATGGGTCAAGTCAATCAGATCATTCATCTAATGATGTGATCCCATTAATCAAATAACAACTCTTTGTCTATGGTTAGGAAACATAACCATCTTTGATTAATGAGCTAGTCAAGTAGAGGCATACTAGTGACACTCTTGTTTGTCTATGTATTCACACATGTATTATGTTTCCGGTTAATACAGTTCTAGCATGAATAATAAACATTTATCATGAAATAAGGAAATAAATAATAACTTTATTATTGCCTCTAGGGCATATTTCCTTCATAATCAACATGTTACATCATAATTGTCATTAGACTAACAAGCCTGCCAGTTTAGCATTCATGTGTGCTTCATAATGCTCATAAAGGATAAGTACACAAACATAATAAAAGGATTATTTTTTTCATTCTTCTAAATAAGACTTGTTGCATCTTAATTAGAGAACCGACATTAGTATGTGTTTTTCATACATTCTCTGACCAAGACTTCTTGTTGGTTCCATCTCAATTAGAGAATTAACATACATATTTTGATCTAAGTAGAAGTGAACGTGATATCACATATTTAACAAGATTTCCATTCCCCCCCTCGAAATGTGGTCTAAAACCACAATTTCGACGAAGTCTCATTACTTACACTTCTCTTACATCTTTAATTGTAACACATCACATAATCTTTACAAATGATTCATTCAACGGAAAACATAACTTGTGTCATCCTAGGGCAGGACTAACACTACATAATTGCAGTTGACCTAATAACATACAAAATCATTTCATCTGTTCGAGGGACAAAAATAAGTTTCTCCAATAACCAGGAGCATGAACAAACATCATCAATAAGATGGAGAATTAAGCATCTCCAAATCCTAGTGGAATAAATCCAATAGTTTTGACATTAAAATCCATTGCATTAGTAATGTGCATGATGGCACATGCATCTTGGGACCTCTCGCAATGTTTGTCTTAATATCATGATTAGCATCCTTCAACCTTAGTGGCAGAAAACGTTGTGAGATTCCTTACATGAGACAATGATCTCCACTCTCCACGTGGGGAAGTTATTTACATAAGGTTTGTCTATGCTGAAAGTTTGCATCATTGCTAATGTTCATTGCTATAAAAAAAGGCATCATTACAAACATCAAAACAAAACATCAAGCATGAATTAACCATGCAATGTGATGAATAAAAAATATGCTTAATTGTTATTCTAATCCGTATTACCGTTGGGTAAAAAACAGAAAAGAATATTATTCATTCATAAATGACACATGAATATAATCAATGTTGGTCAGAATATCATCAAACATCATCATGAATTTTGCTCATTAAGTCTCTAATCAAAACTTCTTGTTGGTTCCATTTTGATTAGAGAGACATAAAATCGCATAATGACAAGCAAGAACATTAACTAAATTAATAACATCATTAACATAAAGCAACAATATAGTGCAATCCATTGTGTCATAGGATACAAGGATCCATAACGTGTTGTAGACATCTTGAACCTTTTTTTACACTTAATAGACATTGAACATAACATTAAACAGAAGTGTCAAACTTATCATTAAAATTCTCAGCCACACAAAATAAAAATGACACTGGAATTAACATCAATAATATAAATGCCAGTGCCACTTGCCATTCATAGTGAAAATGCCATGAATATTAATTATCAATACATACTACAAATTATAAAATTTGGACATCAAAATTACATCATGATTCACCAAATAGTAATATTTGGAAAAAAATAATTGTCAAATAAATTACAACCTCATCTTTAGAAAACAAATTCCATAAACAAAAATTCTATTTTAAGGGAATTTATAATATTTTCATTACTTTGAGGCTTTATGCATATTTGAAACATGCATATCATAATAAAATGATACAAAATGCACCAACCAAAGCTTTACATCTACCTAACAGTTATATCAGCCAAAAAAGTATTGTGCCGCATGGTGCGGTGCGGAATGCCGAGCCATGCGACCATGAACATACTACTTGAGGTGGCCTTAGCCCATTAGAATGATCACATCATTAAGAAAAATGCCATAAGAATGACGTCAACATAAACTTTACACTCAATTAGATTTTCCAAATAAAATATTCAGAAAATTCAATGAGTGATTCATTTTAATTTTATCATTGAAGTGATACCAGGAGGGTGGACATCATAAAATGTGCCATTATATGCATCAACATTAACATCACGTTACAATTTTCCAAATAAAATTTCCCATTGGTACTATTTTTTTCTTCAGAAAATCAAACATATTTATAGGCCATTTCTAACTTATTAGTGCATAAACATAATTATCAACTTAACTTAAAACTGCGTAAAGTGCGTAAAGAACATGATTCGGCCCATAAAAACCCACGGTTTCCCATTAATAAAACTTTACCATTACTAACATTATTTCACATGATTTTGGGCTCATAAATTTTCAAAGCAAAATTTCTCGGTTCTTCAATTGAACCCAGAAAATTAGAACATAAGTTATAGCAATGACTGTCAGGCAAATTTCCAATTTATTAATAGTGCAAAATATTACCATAAAACATAATATAGAAATGCAGTGAATAAATGAAAATAGCCTAAAACTTTACTTCTGCCCAAATCAGTCGGCAGCCTATTAACATTTAGCCCAGCCCAGCTGGAAATTTCTAAAAGAAAAAATAAACTTCGACGGGCTAAGACAACCTGGGTGTCAGCCCATGGCCACATTCGGCCCATTTTATCACCAAAGGCTTGTTTGTAGCTGAGTCTCGATCACAGCCGTTCGATCCATTCGACGGCCTGGATCGACCCAGATGGAACAAAACAACACCGAGGCGAACCCTAGCTTCATATCTCCCCGCTTTCCTCGGTCACCCAGAGAGAGAGGCGAGCGCGGCGGGGCTCGAGGCTCGCCGACCATGGCGGCACGGTGGCTGCTCTCGTCGGAGCAGCGTGCAGCGGACATAGTCCAGCAGGCTCCTCCGCCGAGAGTGGCTAGTCGCGGAGCACATATGGCCTAATTACGTTAGTGCGGCGCATTTGGAGGCGACGGCGGCGTGCAAGGCGCGGAGCTGTGCACACGCGCGCATCCATTAGTGCGGCGAGCGACGGCACGCTTCATTCCGGCTGTCGTCCCGAAGGACGGCGTCGTTCCGGCCATGGCGAGCACGCACGACCGTGACCATGGTCAGCACGCACGGCTGCCAGCATCAACAACGTAGGTACCAGCCCCTCTTATCTTCAATTTCAACATTTTGGGCTTTGGATTTCCAGGGATTTGGTTCTGCAAATTGGGGAGTTTTCTACGGCAGGGTTTCGGTGAATTTGGGGATTTTTTTTGGAAATTTTAATTCACTGTGCAATGCAATCCCCTCTTTCTAATTGCTAAACCAGGTGTAAATAGGTGCTAATTGCACATACACTTAATGCGGAAGCATGGCCAAATTACGTTAGCCAAAAATGATGAACTTGATCATTTTCTAATCAGCACTAACCTATAGCAATCATGGCATTGACCGGCAAATTTGACTATTTTGACCTATGGACGAAATCAATTCACAAAATGAACTGCTCGTGAAACAATTTCACAGTCGTAACCTTTTTGTGTGGCGCCCGCCACGACGGCGCCACACCCTACGGTGCAGCACCCAGCTCGGGGGCGTTGCACTTGAGTCCACCATGGCAGGGCTGGGCCCCGCACCCAGCAGTGCAACGCCTCTGAGCTAGGCGCCACACTTGTAATGTGCAGCGCCTCTGAGGTAGGCGCCACACTTTTAAAGTGCATCGCCTAGCTCGGGGGCGCTGCACTGTGACTTATCCAGCCACTCGGCTGGCCCCCCTCCCCCACCCCCCACACCACACACCCAACCCGAGCTTTGCCCCCTCTCCCACTCCCTCCCCCTCTCAAATCCTCTCCCAAATCTTGCATATTCGAAGAATTTCTCCGTGGATTTCGAAGTCAAACCCTCCCTCAAGGTAATCTTCTCCGATCCCCTTGTTTTGATCCAAGTAAAGTTGTCCCATTGCTCATTTCTTGCTAGTTTGGGGGAACCCTAGTTTTGTTTGGATCTAAAGATTTGCATGGAGATGTGAGATGTTTGTTTGCCAATTTCTATGATTAGGCTTTGTTAGTATGCTAGGGTTACTCTTATGGGTGTTCTTATGTTGGTGCTAGGGTTAGGTTTAGGGCTAGGGTTATGGCTATGGTTATGGTTATGGTTAGGGTTATGAATAGGTTTAGGGTTGTTGTTTGATATATATATATATATATATATATATATTAGGGTTTGTATTCCGTGTTAATCCTTGGATTAGTACTCATGGAAGCAATGTTACCTTGTGTTTCTTGGAATGATTATAGGGATGGGAAGAACATGTGTGTTTGTTCATCATGGGGACAAAGACACCTTTTCGAGAGGCAATATAGAACCGGACCCGGATGAGCTTGACATGGTGTTTGATAGTAGTCCTAGCTATGCGGAGCTTTTGCAACAAGTTAGGAAAGATTTGAATTGGATGGACCCTAATGATATCATTGAGTTGGAGGGAAGGCATAATGTTGGTCTTGGAATGCACGTCCGTTGGAAGACAATGCGTGTCAACTCGGAACAACGTTGGGTTGCATACTGTCGGGACCCCGATCCTAAGTCACACCAATCTAGCATGTAAAACATCATATCACTTTGCGGCCTCACGCACGGTATTCCCACGGGTGCCACCTTACCTGGCCCGGGACCGTTTGCGCCTTTTGGCTCACGTATATGATAGTGTCGCTAGCATCCATATGACAAAGAACCCGGGCCGACATGGCTAGTCGTGAATCCAAAGCAGCACTAACCCATGGGGACAGGCATACATGAATCAACTTCGAGCATGTCGGTCAACAGCGTGTGAATCCGGGCTGTAGCACTGGGCTAACAGGACTCTGGTAACCCGGGCTGTAGCAGGCTAGGCAGGACTCCGGATGTCACCGCGTGACATTTCCCCGAAGGGACAGACATAGGAACAAAGTGAAACACATGCCGGCCAGTCAAGTGTTCCGAGCAGTAGTGCTGGGCTAGCAGGACTCCGGTGAACCGGGCTGTAGCGGACTACTATCGCTCAAAGAGCACTAGACTACATTTCCCCATATGATAGGCTGCCAAAGATAAACAACTAGATTGTCGGATCCCACACATAGCAATACACGTTACACGTATGCATAACATGCAAGTATGTGTTGTACAACATGGCATCACAACATAACGCAAACTCATATAGATAAAGGCTCAGAAGAGCCACATAGCATTAAATACAAGCGAGGGTCACATGACCCATCATTCAGAGCATACAAGCAACAAGCGGAAGCATTACATGTCTGAGTACAGACAACTACAAAAGAAAAAGGCTAAGAAGCCTGACTATCTACAAGACCCTCTCAAGGGTACAAGATCGTAGCTGAGGTAACAAGCTACTCGTCGAAGTCCAAACGGAAATACTTGTAAGACCGATGTCTCCGCTGCAAAACATAAATAAAGCAAACATGAGTACAAAGGTACTCAGCAAGACTTACATCAGATCCTATCATACATGCATTAGTATCAAGGAGGTAATGTGGGGTTTAGTTGCAGCAAGCCAGCTTTGACTCAGTGGCTATCATGTTCTATGATTACGAGAAACTTCTTTGAGGTGAGAAAGCGCACACGAGTCCGCTGATCACCACATCAATACACTACTATGGATTCATCCCCGTCTCACTACGAGAAGGCCATCCATAGCACTCACACTTGTCTTGAGCATTTTAGAGTATCCACTTTAAGTTGTCTATGTACCACATAAGCATCCAAGAAGTCCATATCCGAGGACACGGCTATTCGAATAGATCATGATAACCCTGCAGGGGTGTACTTCTTCACACACGCTCTCGCCACTTATCGCCATGTACACGTCATGTATCTCGGCAACCTTCAAGCGGAAGCCTGGCGAGGGAGTCGGCCACGACCTGACTAACCACACAAGACTCTAGTCCAGGTTTATCGCCTATTCGGGTTCCATCCGCAAGGAGATCCGGCCGGGGTGTCGCTCACGGCCCCAAACGATGTGTACAGGGTTCCCGAGCCCACCAACCGGGTGCCACTCGGTACACCGGGCCACGTGTGCCTAGTCTGTCCCAAGCCCACCCTGCCGGGTGCCACTCAGTAGAAAAATAGCACTACCTACAAACACCAGAAACTATTTGCAACTCCTGGACCGAGATCAAGTTGGTTAATAAGTCGAGAGAGCTTGGAGTGCCCGGAGCCCAATGTGTGGTAGTAGCTAGTCATTGGACAACATACACAGAACTCAGTGCTTAAGGACGGTTCCAGTGAGACAACCCACCATGTACTCCTACATGGCCTCTCACCGCTACCTTTACCAAAACGTGTTCACACGCTTAACTCTCAGCATCAGAACATATCATAACACTCCAATTCATTCCCAATGAATCAGACCTGGCACAACTCTAAGCAACAGCAGGCATGGCATGGTAGAAGCACAACATGGCTCAATCAACTCCTACACATGCTAGTGGGTTTCAACTATTTACTGTGGCAATGACAGGTCATGCAGAGGAATGGGTTCAACTACCGCAGCATAAGGTAGCAGTTGAATCATTGTTGTCCTAATGCAATAAAAGAGAGCAGGAGCGAGAGAGTGGGATTGTATCGGAATGAACAAGGGGGTTTGCTTGCCTGGTAGATCAACAAGGAAGGCACTGCTCCACGGACAGGTACTCTGGAACGGTCTCCGGAGTAGGACCTATCGAGAAGGAACGGTGCCAACAATCAATACACAAGTATATGTAACAATATGATGCATGAACATGGCATGAGTATGTGATGTTGTTTGAGCTAATGCAACTAGTATTCAAATTGAATGAAGTCCATTTGAACCAAGGGTTCAAATGCAACTCCAAATTAAGCTCTTATATATGCCATTTATATGTTTTCACCTATACAGCATGTATAAGTAGTTTTGTCATGCATGAAACTGGTACAGATGGATAGATTGCATTTTTCTGATAATTTTTTCATATATAAATTATTTCAATCTGAGCTACGGTTGAATTTATATGATTTTTTAAGTTTTGAATATTTTTCGGAATTTCCTGTTTAAAAAAATAATTCCAGAAAATGAATAATTGCATCAGCATGACGTCAGCACTGCGTCAGCGGTCAACGGCGCTGACAAGGTCAAACCTGTCGCGCGGGCCGACACGTCAGGTCGTAGTTAACTAACAGAGGTTAATTAGTTGTTAAACTAATCCTAACTAGAAATTAGCAGGCCGGCCCCACCTGTCATTGACCCACGCAGGTCAAATCTGATCAACTGGGGGGTTGGTTAGTGCGGGTTGACCCGGTCAATCCCGCCGGCGTTTAGCCGCCGGCGAGGCCGAACACGGCGGAGAGGCACGGGAATCACCCTCCGGAGACCATTCGGGCGGCGGAGACCATCCCCGAGGAGCTGGTGCTCGCGCGCATCTAGTGGAGCAGTCGGGAGGCTGCGGGGGCGGCGGAGCTCGCCGGAGCGAAGCTCAGGGCGGCGGCCGGAGTTCGGCTCCGAGCGGGAGCGAGCTACGGGGCACGGCAGGGGCCGGGGTTGGTCGCGTTCGTCTCCTGGAGACGTGCTGACCTCGGTGGTGTGTTCGGTTGCAGGTGCCCGTAGGTGTGGCTGCGGTGGCGACATGGCCGGCGGCGAGGTTCTCGCGGGCACGTCGGCTAGCACGGCTATGGCACGAATTTGAGCGCGGGGACGGAGGGGAAACAGAGGAGAGCTCACAGCGGTCTCAATGGCGTCGTGCGCGAGCTCGGGGGAGGTCCAGAGCGCGCAGGGCGGCGAAGGTGTTCTCCGGTGGCCGGCGATGAAGCAGACGGCGGTGACGGTGATACAGGGCGTTCGGAGATGCTCGGCTTGACGGAGAGGACGAAGGCGATGGCGTGGAGCCCGTGGGCACGACGGAGAGGCGAGATGGAGGCTGTGGCCGCGGCAACGGCGAGCGGTGGCGTCGGCTGCGCTCGGTGCGGGGAGAGGGAGGAATCCAGGGGAGGAGGAGGAACGAGAGAGCGAGGGAGAGATCCGGGGCGGTGCTGGGCGCTTCTGGCGAGGCCAGGGCGTCGAGGGGGAGCTAGGCAGGCAGGTGGCGTGGCGGCACGGCGGCGCGCGCGCGTCGGCCACACGCCCTGTCCTCCTGGCGAGAGGTCAAGGATGACTGGCGTCGGCCAGTCATCTGGGCCGGCCTGTTGGGCCGCTGGGCTGCATAGTGCCCGGCTACGCAGGTAAGTGGCCCAGGTAAGATCCTTTCTATTTTTGATTCTGTTTTCTGTTTTTCTGACATTTGTTTAATTTAACAAAATACTAAATCATTTTATTTACTTATGCCAATTTTTGCAGGAGCTAGTGGTATTATTCCAGAGCTCCTCAACAACTAACATAATTTTTGGACATATATTATATATATAACAAATATATATCCAAAGCAAATAATTACTGGATTAATTCAAATGGCCAAAAATAAATACTTCTGAGCTCCCAAAAATATTGGTTGGAATTTTACCACTGGCCAATATTTTTAGAGAAAATCAGGAACATTTTCTTGGGCCAAATTGAAGCAATTTTTATCTGGGTCATTCCCAGAAATGATTTCTGAGGGTTTCACAAATCCCCATTTCAAATTTAAATAAAATTTAAACATGATGCACACATATCTAGCTAGCCTTGTGCATACCAGAACTAGGGATGTGAAAACTCGCCCCCACTTGAAAGAATCTCGTCCCGAGATTCAGGGGTCGATGGAAAGAAAGTGGGGTACTCCAGTCGAAGACGATCTTCTCGCTCCCAGGTAGCTTCTCTCTCAAAATGATGAGACCACTGAACCTTGAGAAACTTGATGTTCTGACGTCGAGTAACACGCTCTGCTTGATCAAGAATGCGAACAGGGTACTCTCGATATGTGAGGTTATCTTGGAGATCAAGTGTTTCGTGGTCCACTCCGTGGATGGGGTCCGAGAAGCAACGCCTGAGTTGAGAGACGTGGAAGACATCATGTACTCGAGAAAGATGTGGGGGTAGTTCCAACTGGTAGGCAACCTCTCCTCGTTTAGCGACAATGAGAAAGGGACCAATATAACGAGGAGCCAACTTGCCCTTGATACCGAATCGATGGGTACCCTTCAAGGGAGTAACCCGAAGGTAAGCCTTGTCGCCAACTTCATAAGCCACTTCCTTATGACGACGGTCATACTGGCTCTTTTGACGAGATTGGGCTGTTTTTAAATTCTCACGAATGATGCGAACTTGCTCTTCTGCCTCCTGGATCATATCCGGTCCAAAGAATTGTCTCTCACCGGTTTCTGACTAGTTCAAAGGTGTTCGACATCTTCGTCCATACAGAATCTTGAAGGGAGCTTTCTTGAGACTGGATTGGTAGCTATTGTTATAAGCAAACTCGGCGAAAGGAAGGCATTTCTCCCAATCCATACCGAATGAGATAACGCAAGCTCTAAGCATGTCTTCGAGAATTTGGTTGACCCTTTCCACTTGACCACTTGACTGAGGGTGGAAAGCGGTACTGAAGGAAAGATGGGTGCCCATGGCAGTTTGGAAAGTCTCCCAGAAATGAGAAGTGAAAAGACTACCACGGTCTGAATTGATCTCTAGTGGAACACCATGAAGTGACACTATTTGAGAAATATATAAGTCAGCGAGCTGACTAGCGGTGATATTCTCTCGAACAGGTAGGAAGTGAGCCACTTTGGAAAGACGATCAATGACTACGAAGATAGCATTATTCCCTTTCTTGGTCCTGGGAAAGCCGGTGATGAAGTCCATACCAACTTTATCCCATTTCCACTCAGGAATGGCTAAAGGCTGAAGGGTGCCAGCAGGCCTTTGATGTTCTGCCTTAACGCGACGACAAACGTCACAGTTAGCAATGAACTGAGCGATTTCTCTGTTCATCCTAGTCCACCAGAACCTCTGGCGTAGGTCCTGATACATCTTAGTACTACCGGGATGAATCGTGAGAGGAGATTCATGAGCCTCCTTAAGGATCAGTTGTCGCAGATGTTGATTCTTGGGAACTACCAAGCGATTCTCAAAGAAAACAACACCTCGATCATCTATAGAGAAACTTCCACCAACTCCTTTGTTAATGTTTCTCTTGATCCGGGAAATTCCCGTATCCTGCTTCTGAGCAGAGATGATCTGATCCACAAGGGTAGGTTTCGCCACCAAGGTAGAAAGGAATCCATGAGGAGCAATGTGAAGGTTAAGCTTATAGAATTCCTCATGAAGAAGTGGTTGGCCCTGCTGCAACATAAGGTTGTTGCAATAGGACTTACGACTTAGTGCATCAGCCATGACATTGCCCTTGCCTGGGGTGTAGGTAATCCCTAAGTCGTAATCTGAGATCAACTCCAACCAACGTCTTTGCCTAATGTTCAAATCTGGTTGGGTGAAGATATACTTTAGACTCTGGTGATCGGTGTAAATCTCGCAATGCTTACCAAGAAGGTAATGTCGCCATGTCTTAAGTGCATAGACTACGGCTGCAAGCTCTAGATCATGTGTAGGATAATTATCCTCATGTGGATGCAACTGTCGAGATGCATAGGCAATCACATGACGATCCTGCATAAGAATGCAACCCAGTCCCTGTCGTGAGGCATCACAATAGATAACAAAGTCCTTAGTGAAATCCGGTGGCACAAGTATGGGAGCAGAAGTCAGGCGTCTTTTCACTTCCTGAAAACTGTACTCACACTGTGGGGACCACTCAAACTTTTTATCTTTCTTGAGAAGTTCCGTGAGAGGTTTGGCCACTTTAGAGAAGTTTTCAACAAAGCGGCGGCAATAACTGGCTAGACCAAGGAAACTCCTAACTTGCTTAACTGTTTCAGGTGGAGTCCAATCAAGAACGGCCTAAACTCTCTCAGGATTGACACCAATGCCCTTACCAGAGATCACGTGGCCCAGATAGGTCACTTCTGGCAACCAAAATTCACACTTGGAGAACTTGGCATAAAGGCGGTGCTCTCTGAGTTTTTTAGCACAAGTCTAAGATGTTCGCCATGCTCTTCCTCGTTCTTCGAGTAAATAAGAATATCATCGAGCTAAACCACGACGAACTTATCTAAGTACTCCATTAAGATCGAGTTCATCAAGCGGGAGAATGTAGCTGGAGCATTGGTTAGACCAAAGGACATGACGGTGTACTCGTACTGGCCATAACGAGTGACAAAAGCCGTCTTAGGAATGTCCCCGTTTCTAATCTTGATTTGATGGTAGCCTAACCTCAAATCCATCTTGGAAAAGACTGAGGATCCAGCGAGCTGATCATACAGATCGTTGATCCTGGGGAGCAGATACTTGTTCTTTATCGTGACCAAATTAACGGGACGATAATCTACAACCATCCGGTCCGTAGCATCCTTCTTTTTGATGAAGAGGACGGGGCAAGCCCAGGGAGAAGAACTAGGACGGATGAAACCCTTTTGCAAGGACTCATCAAGTTGTTTCTTAAGCTCGGCTAGCTCTAAGGGTGCCATCTTGTAAGGTCTCCTAGAGATTGGAGCAGTTCCTGGGATAAGATCTATGACAAACTCTACATCTCTGTCAGGTGGAATACCTGGCAGTTCTTCTGGAAAGACATCCGGAAAGTCACGGACTACCGGGATATCTTCAAGGTCTGGGAGAGGGCTGGCGTTAAGAGAATAGAGTTGACGCTTTGCAACTCTAGTAGAGATAGTGACTACCTTGCCACAGGGGTGTGTAAGCTGAACAGACCTAGTGTAACAATCAATCTTGGCATAATGAGCTTTCATCTAGTCCATACCCAAGATGATGTTAATATCTGTAGACTTGAGGGCTATAAGTGATGCAAGGAATACAAGTCTGTCAACAAGGATTTCATTGCCATGGCTTATTCTGGTAGTTTGCCATCTAGACCCTGGAGTTTGGATTTCAAGTGGAGTTGGCATATCACAAAATGACATGTCGTGCAAACGAGCATAGCCTTCAGAGATGAAGGAGTGAGATGCTCCGGTATCGAAAAGAACTGAAGCTGGATGACAATTGACAAGGAGTGTACCAAGAACGACATCTGGATCATCATGAGCGTCTTTAGCTGAGATGTGATGCACACGTCCACGTTCAGTGGGAGCTGTCTTGACACTGATCGTCTTGCATGATGGCTTACCGCAGCCAACAGACTTCTCAGGCGGGGGTGGAGCATAGTTGGTTTGAGAGCAGTCACGTGCATAGTGTCCTGGCTCTCCGCATGTGAAGCAAGTCCCTGAAGTTGGACGTGGACCCGCATTGGCAAGCGGTCTACCAATAGGTCTGGGTGGAGCATACTGCTGAACTGGGTGAGGTGCCACACAAGATGGCCTCAGTGTATAACCGGATGGAAGAGCGGAGTTCGGAATCCAAATCTGGCGCTTCTGCGAACTAGAACTGGAGGAAGAACCCAAATCACGGGTATGCTTACGAGACTCCTCGTAGGTGAGCTGAGCTGTCTCTACGTTAATGGCCTTGTTCACAAGATCCTAGAATGTATTGCAATGGTGCAAGTGGAGATCACTACGCAAGTTGGGGTTCAGACCCTTCCGGAACCTAGCCTGCTTCTTGGCGTCTGTGGACACTTCTTCTGTAGCATAGCGGGCGAGGTTCTCAAACTCTCTACTGTAAGCATAAATAGCCATCTTACCCTGTGTGAAACTATAGAACTCTTCTCTCTTACGGTCGATGAGAGCCAGAGGAATGTGATGCTCGCAAAAAGCCTCGGTGAAGTCTCTCCAGGTAGGTATCTGGCCGGCTGGAAGCATAGCCTCATAGTTCTGCCACCAAAGACTAGCAGGACCTTCCAGATGATATGCAGCATAGGTGACCTTGTCACCTTCAGCTACGTTCGCAGAACGGAGCTTGTGTGTGATACTACGGAGCCAGTCATCTGCATCGAGTGGCTCAATAGAATGATGAAAGGTGGGTGGGTGCAAGCGAATGAAGTCATGAATGGTTGCAGACCCTTTTAACTGAGGTGCGGTGTTCTCCTCGATACGTGCTAACAAGCGGTTGGTCTCACGCTTGTTCATCTCAACCTCTAACATGAACTTTGCCAACGAAGACTGATCGGGAGGATCCTCATCCCTACCATCTCCGTGGTTCCGGCTACGAGCAACAGAACTTCGGTTAACCGGCAACATCCTGAAGAACGAAACCAAGGAAAACAAGGATGGATTCAGCATCAACTATAGGATGCGGAAGGTAGCACAAGAATTTAGTATCTCTCAAACTCCTAGGACAAATCCGGTAGCATAACGGCAGTAAAATGCTCAGAATGAGACATCCTGCTAAAATGGGGTAGTAACATAATCAACATCATCACTCAAGGTTCTGAAATATTACTAAACAGACTACACCGGAGGTACTCGAACTGGGATATGACTCTGATCAACCAATCCTAAGAGACTACGGAGTAGTAACACGTGATCCGGATAGACGGAAGATAAAGCCTAGTTCCTTAACACCGTAGGAAGATAGGATGACTCAGATCAGAAGGGAATGAGATATAAGGAGTAAAAGAGCCTTACGTTCCCTTCCACAATCAATTCCCCTACATAGCTAAAAATTTCTAGACTCAACTTCGACCAGGTTGACTTGGAAATCATACATGCAGTCAGGCTCTGATACCAAAGCTGTCGGGACCCCGATCCTAAGTCACACCAATCTAGCATGTAACACATCATATCACTTTGCGGCCTCACGCACGGTATTCCCACGGGTGCCACCTTACCTGGCCCGGGACCGTTTGCGCCTTTTGGCTCACGTATATGATAGTGTCGCTAGCATCCATATGACAAAGAACCCGGGCCGACATGGCTAGTCGTGAATCCAAAGCGGCACTAACCCATGGGGACAGGCATACATGAATCAACTTCGAGCATGTCGGTCAACAGCGTGTGAATCCGGGCTATAGCACTGGGCTAACAGGACTCCGGTAACCCGGGCTGTAGCAGGCTAGGCAGGACTCCGGATGTCACCGCGTGACAATTCCCCGAAGGGATAGACATAGGAACGAAGTGAAACACATGCCGCCCAGTCAAGTGTTCCGAGCAGTAGTGCTGGGCTAGCAGGACTCCGGTGAACTGGGCTGTAGCGGACTACTATCGCTCAGAGAGCACTAGACTACATTTCCCCATATGAAAGGCTGCCAAGGATAAACAACTAGATTGTTGGATCCCACACATAGAAATACACGTTACACGTACGCATAAAATGCAAGTATGTGTTGTACAACATGGCATCACAACATAACGCAAACTCATATAGATAAAGGCTCAGAAGAGCCACATAGCATTAAATACAAGCAAGGGTCACATGACCCATCATTCAGAGCATACAAGCAACAAGCGGAAGCATTACATGTCTGAGTACAGACAACTACAAAAGAAAAAGGCTGAGAAGCCTGACTATCTACAAGACCCTCCCAAGGGTATAAGATCGTAGCTGAGGTAACAAGCTACTCGTCGAAGTCCAAACGGAAATACTTGTAAGACCGAAGTCTCCGCTGCAAAACATAAATAAAGCAAACATGAGTACAAAGGTACTCAGCAAGACTTACATCAGATCCTATCATATATGCATTAGTATCAAGGAGGTAATGTGGGGTTTAGTTGCAGCAAGCCAGCTTTGACTCAGTGGCTATCCTGTTCTATG
This sequence comes from Aegilops umbellulata, assembly GCA_032464435.1. Taxonomy (NCBI): domain Eukaryota; kingdom Viridiplantae; phylum Streptophyta; class Magnoliopsida; order Poales; family Poaceae; genus Aegilops; species Aegilops umbellulata. Next base: position 552,892,726 of record CP136057.1, read on the forward strand.
ATTACGAGAAACTTCTTTGAGGTGAGAAAGCGCACACGAGTCCACTGATCACCACATCAATACACTACTATGGATTCATCCCCGTCTCACTACGAGAAGGCCATCCATAGCACTCACACTTGTCTTGAGCATTTTAGAGTATCCACTTTAAGTTGTCTATGTACCACGTAAGCATCCAAGAAGTCCATATCCGAGGACACAGCTATTCGAATAGATCATGATAACCCTGCAGGGGTGTACTTCTTCACACACGCTCTTGCCACTTACCGCCATGTACACGTCATGTATCTCGGCAACCTTCAAGCAGAAGCCTGGCGAGGGAGTCGGCCACGACCTAACTAACCACACAAGACTCTAGTCCAGGTTTATCGCCTATTCGGGTTCCATCCGCAAGGAGATCCGGCCGGGGTGTCGCTCACGGCCCCAAACGATGTGTACAGGGTTCCCGAGCCCACCAACCGGGTGCCACTCAGTACACCGGGCCACGTGTGCCTAGTCTGTCCCAAGCCCACCCTGTCGGGTGCCACTCAGTAGAAAAATAGCACTACCTACAAACACCAGAAACTATTTGCAACTCCTGGACCGAGATCAAGTTGGTTAATAAGTCGAGAGAGCTTGGAGTGCCCGGAGCCCAATGTGTGCTAGTAGCTAGTCATTGGACAACATACACAGAACTCAGTGCTTAAGGACGGTTCCAGTGAGACAACCCACCATGTACTCCTACACGGCCTCTCACCGCTACCTTTACCAAAACGTGTTCACACGCTTAACTCTCAGCATCAGAACATATCATAACACTCCAATTCATTCCCAATGAATCAGACCTAACACAACTCTAAGCAACAGCAGGCATGGCATGGTAGAAGCACAACATGGCTCAATCAACTCCTACACATGCTAGTGGGTTTCAACTATTTACTGTGGCAATGACAGGTCATGCAGAGGAATGGGTTCAACTACCGCAGCATAAGGTAGCAGTTGAATCGTTGTTGTCCTAATGCAATAAAAGAGAGCAGGAGCGAGAGAGTGGGATTGTATCGGAATGAACAAGGGGGTTTGCTTGCCTAGTAGATCAACAAGGAAGGCACTGCTCCACGGACAGGTACTCTGGAACGGTCTCCGGAGTAGGACCTATCGAGAAGGAACGGTGCCAACAATCAATACACAAGTATATGCAACAATATGATGCATGAACATGGCATGAGGATGTGATGCTGTTTGAGCTAATGCAACTAGTATTCAAATTGAATGAAGTCCATTTGAACCAAGGGTTCAAATGCAACTCCAAATTAAGCTCTTATATATGCCATTTATATGTTTTCACCTATACAGCATGTATAAGTAGTTTTGTCATGCATGAAACTGGTATAGATGGATAGATTGCATTTTTCTGATAATTTTTTCATATATAAATTATTTCAATCTGAGCTACAGTTGAATTTATATGATTTTTTTAAGTTTTGAATATTTTCTGGAATTTCCTGTTTAAAAAAATAATTCCAGAAAATGAATAATTGCGTCAACGGTCAGGTCAAACCTGTCGCGCGGGCCCACACGTCAGGTCGTAGTTAACTAACAGAGGTTAATTAGTTGTTAAACTAATCCTAACTAGAAATTAGCAGGCCGGCCCCACCTGTCATTGACCCACGCAGGTCAAATCTGATCAACTGGGGGGTTGGTTAGTGCGGGTTGACCCGGTCAATCCCGCCGGCATTTAGCCGCCGGCGAGGCCGAACGCGGCGGAGAGGCACGGGAATTGCCCTCCGGCGACCATTCGGGCGGCGAAGACCATCCCCGAGGAGCTGGTGCTCGCGCGCATCCAGTGGAGTAGTCGGGAGGGTGCGGGGGCGGCGGAGCTTGCCGGAGCGAAGCTCAGGGTGGCGGCCGGAGTTCGGCTCCGAGCAGGAGCGAGCTACGGGGCACGGCAGGGGCCGGGGTTGGTCGCGTTCGTCTCCTGGAGACGTGCTGACCTCGGTGGTGTGCTCGGTTGCAGGTGCCCGTAGGTGTGGCTACGATGGCGACATGGCCAGCGGCGAGGTGCTCGCGGGCACGTCGGATAGCACGGCTACGGCGCGAATTTGAGCGCGGGGACGGAGGGGAAACGGAGGAGAGCTCACAGCGGTCTCAATGGCATCGTGCGCGAGCTCGGGGGAGGTCCGAAGCGCGCAGGGCAGCGAAGGCGATCTCCGGCGGCCGGCGTTGAAGCAGACGGCGGTGACGGCGATACGGGGCGTTCGGAGATGCCCGGCTTGACGGAGAGGACGAAGGCGATGGCGTGGAGCCCGTGGGCACGACGGAGAGGCGAGAGGGAGGTTGTGGCCGCGGCAACGGCGAGCGGTGGCGTCGGCTGCGCTCGGGTGCGGGGAGAGGCAGGAATCCAGGGGAGGAGGAGGAACGAGAGAGCAAGGGAGAGATCCGGGGCGGTGCTGGGCGCTTCTGGCGAGGCCAGGGCGTCGAGGGGGAGCTAGGCAGGCAGGTGGCGTGGCAGCACGGCGGCGCGCGTGCGTCGGCCACACGCCCTGTCCTCCTGGCGAGAGGTCAGGGATGACTGGCGCCGGCCAGTCAGCTGGGCCGGCCTGTTGGGCCGCTGGGCTGCACAGTGCCCGGACACAGGTAAGTGGCCCAGGTAAGATCCTTTCTATTTTTGATTCTGTTTTCTGTTTTTCTGACATTTGTTTAATTTAACAAAATACTAAATCATTTTATTTACTTATGCCAATTTTCGCAGGAGCTAGTGGTATTATTCCAGAGCTCCTCAACAACTAACATAATTTTTGTACATATATTATATATATAACAAATATATATCCAAAGCAAATAATTACTGGATTAATTCAAATGGCCAAAAATAAATACTTCTGAGCTCCCAAAAATATTGGTTGGAATTTTACCACTAGCCAATATTTTTAGAGAAAATCAGGAACATTTTCTTGGGCCAAATTGAAGCAATTTTTATCTGGGTCATTCCCAGAAATGATTTCTGAGGGTTTCACAAATCCCCATTTCAAATTTAAATAAAATTTAAACATGATGCACACATGTCTAGCTAGCCTTGAGCATACCAGAACTAGGGATGTGACACATACAAGGAGACGGTGGCCGAATCACTAGACAAGGCTCTTGAGTTATTTGCAACGAAGAAGGTTGATTCAAGATTGCATTTGGACTTGAACCAGAACCCCTCCCCTTTGGTTGCTAGTAGCCCCCCACCCTTGAAGCGAGATGAAATTTTTGAACCTCTTTTAACCCAAGAAGTGAGGCCAACATTGAGCCCGTTTACAAACAACCAAGATGAAGTTTTGCAAGAGGACAATGATGAGTATGCGGACGATGACAATGAAGTTGATCTCCATGACAACAATGTGGGCGATCTCGACAAATATCATTTGCAAGAGACAATGGACCAATCCATTCCTTTTTCCCGTGCATATGCATCGGACTCGGATGACGATGGTCCCGATGAACAAGTTGATGAGGATGGGTTCACGGTGAAGGAGGCCAAAGCTTTTGAAAAGGTATTTCGTCGGGATCATCGGACTACATTGTTCAAGGATGTTAGCCTCGCGGATGAAGCCGTGGTAGATGGTGGCCAATGTGCACCTCTTGGGGTTATGCCAAGCTCTCACCGTGATTTGGGAGACGACAAGAACCGGATTGCTAAAGGTTCTAAGTTCGACACCTTGTTGGAATTGAAAATGTGGCTCGACAACTACTCGGTTACGCATTATCGTCCACACAAGGTGGTGCACTCAGACGTCAATGTGCGTTACACGGTTGCATGTGCATGTGAAGAAGATGAAATATGTCCGTGGATTGTGCGTGCAAGACCATGGAAAGGAGGTCCAAGTTGGCATGTAGTGAGTTGTGTGCCAACTCACATGTGCCAAGGCAAGAGGGTGGATGGCAAGATCGTGTCTCAAAACCACAAACAACTCACGTCTGAGTTCATCGCTTACAAGCTCTCCAACTCAATATCCACACTTCCAACAATGAGCGTCCAACATGTCATTGACCTTGTGAAAGCCATCTTTCATTACAAGGTGAAGTACGGCAAGGCGTGGAAAGCGAAGCACGCCGCATTTAAGATGTTGTATGGTACATGGGAGGAAGCATACAACCGAATCCCTAGGTTGTTGCTAGCCATGGCCGCGATAAACCCGGGCATGGTTCATGTGGTCGAGCCTCATGGGCACCAAACAACGGTTCACGAAGGAAGAAGAGTCAGAGTATTTGGCCGTGCTTTTTGGGCGTTCGAGCAATGTGTGAGGGCTTTCGAACATTGCAGACCGATCATCGCAATTGATGGCACGTTCTTGACCGGACAATACAAGGGCACCTTGTTGGTTGCGATAGCAAGTGATGCCAATAACCGTGTGTTGCCATTGGCATTTGCTTTGGTTGAGGTGGAAAACAATGACAACTGGGAGTGGTTTCTTTATATTTTGAGGACGAAGGTGTTACCCCCTCAAAGGGAAATTTGTGTCATATTGGATCGGAATCAAGGAATTCTTAACGCGGTGGAGATTGACATTCCCGGGCATGCTCCGTTGCATCATCGATGGTGCATGAGGCACTTTTGTTCAAACTTCTATAGGGCATGTGGCGTTAAGGAGTTGGCCGACGATCTTCAAGATTGTTGTCTCGCTTTCTCCGAAAGGCGCTTCGCCACTTTGTACAACAAATTGCTCGCACACACAAAGCTTGATGCCGGGGGTCAAGACTTTCTCAATAGGCACCTTCAATACCGGGACAAGTGGTCACGTGCTTTTGATGAAGATGGCCGGAGATACGGTCAAGTGACAAGCAATATGGCCGAATGCTTCAATAGGGTGCTCAAAGGTGCACGTGGATTACCCGTGACGGCAATAGTTCAATACACATTTGACAAGATGAATGCGTACTTTGTAAAGTACTCAATGGAAACCGATGCGCAGATAGCGGGTGAGAACCCACGGAAGTACAAGTACAAGTTCCCACCCAAAGTAGATGAATGGTTGGTATTTCAATCGTGGAAGGCGGACTCAGAAGAAGCTATATTGTATGACAACGAAGAGTGGAAGTACGAAGTGAAAGAGCCAGGAGGAACCACAAATGAAGGCCGGCAACATGGAGGGAAGGCTTTCAAGGTGTCGTTAACATAGTGTGATTGCACTTGCGGGAGGCCATTGTTGCTTCATCTCCCGTGCTCACACTTGTATACGGCCGGTCGCGTTAGGAATGTGGACATCAATCACCCACGCACCATGAGGGATTCGGAGTTCTCAATTATGACGGTCAAGAAAACATGGACTCCCCGCTTTCACCCGTACTTTGACCAATCACAATGGCCGGAGTATCATGGAGTTCAACTATGGCCGGATCCGGAGTTGAAGGTTGTTAAATGGGGTAGACGTAAGACAAAGCGTCTTAGAGGCGACATGGACGGATGGGGCCATGGTGGCCGCCGCGAAGCGGGCAATGACCAATTCCAAGAGCCTCGTGAGAGCTCCCGTTGTGGGGAGTGCAAAGGTCAAGGCCACAACAAAAGGAAATGTACGAAACCAAGGAAAAGGTCCAAGACAAATGATGCAAGCACAAGCCAATAAGGGGGTACACAAGGGAGTCAACCAAGTGGTAGCCAACAAGTGCCAAGCCAACCAAGTGGTAGCCAACAAGTGCCAAGCCAACCAAGAGGTAGCCAACAAGTGCGAAGGCAACCACGCGGTAGCCATCAAGTGCCAAGGCAACCAAGTGGTAGCCAACAAGTGCCAAGGCAACCAAGTGGTAGCCAACCTAGTGGTAGCCAACAAGTGCCAAGCCAACCAAGTGGTAGCCAACAAGTGCCAAGGCAACCAAGTGTTAGCCAACCAAGCGTTAGCCAAAGAGGATCTAGGCAACAAAGAGGTCGGCAACTAGGACTTACAAGAGGCCGTGGTGGTGGTAGAGCTCGTGGTGGTGGTCTAGGCCGTGGTGGTGGAAGAGCTCGTGGAGGTGGTAATGGTCGTGGTGATGGTCTAGGCCTTGGTGATGGTCTTGGCCTTGGTGGTGGACTTGGCCGCGGTGATGGACAAGGGCAAGTTCGTTATAGAGGAATGGTTGGATACCTATATGGACCGTTTCCGTATGTTCCTCACTAACTATAATGAATCATATGTTTTTGTTTTTTCATATGTTCTTGTTTTTTCATATGTTCTTCTTTTTCATATGTGCTTCCATTTGTTCTTATTGTCCCTACTAACCATTATGTTTCACTCATTGTAGGTATGGCGGCTTCCCAACCCAACAAACCAACGATGAAGGAGGATGGCGAAGATGAGATGGCGGGATGGTGGGAGAAGGCTGCAAAGAAGCTTAGAGAGGAGGATGCAGCCAAGCTAAAGAAGAAGAATGAAGAGGAGCTTGAGACGGAGAGGAAGAGAATAGAGAGAGGAAGAGCTACGATGTTTGCTAGGGAGCAAGCGTTGGTGAGGAAATGTGAGGAGGCACAGAAGAAGCGTTTAAAGGATTTTCAAGAGAAAACGATGAAGCTTTGGGCAATTGCAGCTGAAAAAGAAGAGAGGGAGAATCAGATATTCATGGATAGGGTGGTTAAGGAGGCTCGCCTCATAAGGGAAAGGGAGGAGGAAGAGGAAGAAGAGAGGAAGAAGAAGAAGGGAAAGGGGCCTTGCTCTACGCAATAGAGCTACTATGTGTCATGAACTATGTCTCCTCCTCAATGTGTCGTGAACCATTATGTCTCCTCCTCGTCGATTTGGTTGTAAGAACTACTATGTGTCACGAACTACTATGTCTCCTCCTCGTCGATTAGGTTGTAAGAACTACTATGTGTCCTGAAGAACTATGTGTCGTGAAGTACTATGTGTCGTGAAGTACTATGTGTCGTGAAGTGCTATGTGTCGTGAAGAACTTGCTATGTATCAATCCTACCTCACATCATCTTAGCTATGTATCAATCCTACCTCACATCATCTTACTATGTTTGCATATGCAAAAAAATCACTAAGTACAAGTGCAACGCCCACTCGCCAGGCGCTGCACTATGGAGTGTGGCACCTCCAGGCTAGGCGCCACACTGGTCTGTAGCCTGTCCAAACTTATGTTGCTCTCTGGATAGGTACAGACATGTGCAACGCCTAGCTGGGAGGCGCCACACTCCATAGTGCAGCGCCTGGCACCTCGGCGTTGCACTATGGGGTGTGGCGCCTCCCAGCTAGGCGCTGCACATGTCTATATCTATCCAGAGAGCAACAGAAGTTTGGACAGGCTACAGACATGTGCAACGCCTAGCTGGGAGGCGCCACACTCCATAGTGCAACGCCCAGTGGCTAGGCGCTGCACTATGGAGTGTGGCGCCTCAAAGCTGGGCGTTGCATATGTCTGTACCTATCCAGAGAGTAACAGAACTTTGGACAGGTTACAGACATGTGCAACGCCTAGCTGGGAGGCGCCACACTCCATAGTGCAGCGCCCGGCCATTGGGCGTTGCACTATGGGGTGTGGCGCCTCCCAGCTAGGCGCTGCACATGTCTATATCTATCCAGAGAGCAACAGAAGTTTGGACAGGTTACAGACATGTGCAACGCCTAGCTGGGAGGCGCCACACTCCAGAGTGCAGCGCCTGGCCCCTGGGCGTTGCACTATGGGGTGTGGCGCCTCCCAGCTAGGCGCTGCACATGTCTGTATCTATCCAGAGAGCAACAGAAGTTTGGACAGGTTACAGACATGTGCAGCGCCTAGCTTGTAGGCGCCACACTCCATAGTGCAGCGCCTGCCTGCTGGGCGCTGCACTGTGGAGTGTGGCGCTGCACGAACACTTAGTGTTTTTTTGCCATTTAAGACTGTCATTTTTAGCCAAAATTCAACATTACCAAAGACTGTCATTTTCAGTAAGGTTCAAATAGTGTTGAACGAAGACATCATTTCTTAGAAACGACCATCACAATAAATTCAAATTTAACATAAAGCTACCATAACATAGAGCTACAATAAGTTCAAGTCCATCATTCTAACTTCAACGACATAACAAGTTCCACATTACTAAGAGCTACCACCACTCTGGGTTGAACATTACTAAGGATGGCTAGTGCTTTCCGCGCTTGCTGGCTCCTCCCCCCTCTTGACAGTAATCTTCTTCACCTTCCTAGGACGAGGAACCTGCTCCGGCTCCGGCTCCGGCTCCGGTACAGTAACGCCCCGGATGTAACTTGCCATATTTGTAATCCAACTCTTGCCATTTTCGGCTATGTGTTATGATATTTCCTCCGTGGTTGGGTTTCCCTTCGTTTTTTATTTTGTTCATGTCATGCATTTCATATCATGTCATCATGTGCATCGCATTCGCATACGTGTTCGTCTCATAAATCCGAGCTTTTTCCCCGTTGTCCGTTTTGCAATCTGGCACTCCTATGTCCCCCGGCGTCCCCTTTTACATTTCTTCGTGAGAGGGTATTAAACTTTCTCGGACTGGACCGAGGTTTGCCATGCGGCCTTGGTATAGCACCGGTAGACCGTCTGTCAAGTTTCGGGTCAATCGGAGTTCGTTTGGTACTCCAACGGTTAACCGGGTAACCGTGAAGGCCTCGTATGTGCTGCAGCCCAACACCCCTTCATAACAGCCCAATAACCCATCTAAGACACTTCCATGTCCTCCATCGTTCGATCACGATCGCGTGGCCGAAAACCGTGCTCAATTTGGAGCTCCCTAGCTCCTCCTACCTATAAAAAGGCCTCCCCCTCCTCCAATTCCGGGTCCAAACACCCCCAAACCCTAGCCCCGCTCCCCTCCGTCGCGCCGGACACGTCCGGGTCCGGCCGGACGCCGTCCGCCGCCGCGCCGGGCGAATCGGAGGCTGCCACGTGGGCCTCCGCCGCCCGCCGCCAGCTCCCGCCCGCGCCGGCCCGCTCGGCCCGCCGCGAGCCCCCGCGGGCCCGAGCGCCCCGCGCCCCTCGGGTCGCCTCGCGCCGCCCGCCTCCTCCTCCGCGACGCCGCCCGCCGCCTCCGCCACCGGCGCCGTCCGCCGCGCCTCGCCCCGCCGCCGGCAGCCGCCGCCGTCGCTGCGCCTCCCGCGGTCGCCGCCGCCCCGCGCCGCCTCCCCGAGCTCGCCGGCGCCAGATCCGGGCGCCCCGGCCCCGGATCCGGCCGCCCCTTGCCTCGCCGCTGCCTTCCCCGCGATCTCCGGCGAGATCCGCGGCGGACCTCGGCTTCCGCGCCCGCGGTTGACTTTTTCCCTCGGTCTCGATTTTCCTCTAAGTCCCCATATTTTCATAATATCATCTCATATTCATCGCATCGTAACTTTGCATCCGTAGCTCCGTTCCACGCGTATAATATGTCAATTTGTTCGCTTCGAAGAGTACATAATTTCGTTCCATTGCAACATTTTCATTTGAGGTAATCTTAATGCCCGAAATGCTGTTATAAGAGGGCTAGTTGATGTTAGTTGCTGGATCTTATCTGAACTTGCACTTTTGTTATTTTTGCCATAATTGATGTGTACCTCCTAAGAAGTTGAGTCCTACATCAGTTTTGTAATATGCCATGTTACCTTTCCAGAGATTTATGCCATATATTTTTGTGATCCATGTGGTGACTAGCACGATCATGCAAACTAGGGCACTTGATGTTGCTGATTTCAGAGACTTAGAAATTTCACTAAGTCCCTGACTTCTGTTATTTTTATGCCATGTGTTCATGTTGTTTCCAAGAGATCTATGCATATTTTGAGCATGATCAGTAAGAGTGTTTTGAGAATATGGTTTTGTTATATCCATCCATGCCTTTGTTTGTATTTATAGAGTGACATAGCTTGAGTCAATCGAGCTCTACTTTTGCTATAAAATGTTGCTGGCAGATTGTTTACATGTTATTCGATTTTTGCCAAGCTTGTTGTAGTTGATCCTTGCATGCTATGATGTTATTCTTTCCATGTATAACTTCTATGCCATGTCTTCTTGATGTATGTATGCTTAGTTTATCATGCAATGCTCTGTAGTGAGTGCATCGGGCTCACGAACATGCCTACATGTTATCTGTTTTTGACATGTCCAGTTTTTCTGCTGTCTGAAACCTGTAACGAAACTTGCTTAATTGACATGGGTGTAATCATATTTTCTGATCCTTTTTGACTTATGGTCAGTAAGGGACTTTTGTCAAGTGCTTTGAGTAGATTCATTCCATGCCTTACTTTGCTATGTCCTGATCCTGTAGCATGTTGTTTCATTGCTCTGAACATGTCATCCTGATGTTAGTTTCTGCTATGTTGATATTTTCACCAAGTCTGTGAACCTGTTATCTTTTGCACTTTTGCCATGCTTGTTTGAACCTGTTGTGATGTGATTTAGCCATATCTCAGTGTTCATCTTTTGTCGAGCATCTTGAGTAGATTACTGCCATATGCTTTGTTGATATGTTTGGGTGCAGTAGCTTAATTTCTTGTTGCTTGCTATGTAGCATCATGCTGTTAATGGCAGATTATCGTCATTCTTGTTTTGCATGTCATTTGCAAACCGTGCATCCCATTCCGGTGATCTTTATATCGATTTCAACCAAAATCACCTTACCTATCCAGTGGCATACTTGGTTTGCCAAGATTATGCCTTGTTCATCTTTTCCCTTCCAGAGCATGCATATGCATTGCATATCACATCTCGCATATCATGCCATGTTTTGCATCATGTTGCTTGCGCATTGCATCGTGATTGATGTTTGTCCCCTTTGCTTGTGTTCTTGTTGTGGGTAGAGCCGGGAGACGAGTACGTGAACGAGGAACCTGTTGAGAACGCTTTCGAGGACCAAGCTTTCGACAACTCTGAGAACCTTGCAGTGCAAGATGACCATACCCTCGAAATCACTTCTATCTTTGCTTGCTAGATGCTCGCTCTTTTGCTATGCCTATGCTGCGATACCTACCACTTGCTATATCATGCCACCCATATTGCCATGTCAGCCCCTAACCATCCATGTCCTAGCAAACCGTTGATTGGCTATGTTACTGCGTTGCTCAGCCCCTCTTATAGCGTTGCTAGTTGCAGGTGAAGATGAAGTTTGTTCCTTGTTGGAACATGGACTTGTTGTTCCTTGTTGGAACATGTTTACTTGTTGGGATATCACAATACCTCTTATTTTAATTAATGCATCTATATACTTGGTAAAGGGTGGAAGGCTCGGCCTTATGCCTGGTGTTTTGTTCCACTCTTGCCACCCTAGTTTCCGTCATACCGGTGTTATGTTCCCGGATTTTTGCGTTCCTTACACGGTTGGGTGATTTATGGGACCCCCTTGACAGTTCGCTTTGAATAAGACTCTTCCAGCAAGGCCCAACATTGGTCTTACCATTTGCCACCACCTACTCCTTTTTCCCCCGGGTTTTCGCGAGCCCGAGGGTCATCTTTATTTTAGCCCCCCCGGGCCAGTGCTTCTCTAAGTGCTGGTTCGAACCGAGCAGCCTGCGGGGCCCCCTCAAGGAAACTCGAGGCCTGGTTTTACTCGTAGCCTGACTTATCCGGATGTGCCCTGAGACCGAGATATGTGCAGCTCCTATCAGGATTTGTCGGCACAATCGGGCAGCTTTGCTGGACTTGTTTTATTGCTGACGAAATGTCTTGTAGTCCGGGATTCCGAGACAGATCGGGTCTTCCCGGTAGAAGGAATATCCTTTGTTGACCGTGAGAGCTTATAATGGGCTAAGTTGGGACACCCCTGCAGGGTATTATCTTTCGAAAGCCGTGCCCGCGGTTATGAGGCAGATGGGAATTTGTTGATGTCCGGTTGTAGAAAACCCGAAGTTGACCTTAACTAAAACACATCAACCGCGTGTGTAACCGTGACGGTCTCTTCTCGGCGGGGTCCGGGAAGTGAACACGGTGTTGGAGTTATGTTTGACGTAGCTTGTTCTAGGATCACTTCCTGATCACTTCTAGCTTCACGACCGTGCTTTGCCTTCTCTTCTCGCTCTCTTTTGCGCTGTAGCCACCATATGCTAGTCGCTTGCTGCAGCTCCACCTCACAAACCCCTTTCCCACCTTTAAGCTTAAATAGTCTTGATCTCGCGGGTGTGAGATTGCTGAGTCCCCGTGACTCACAGATATTACCACAACAGTTGCAGGTTCCAATGATGCCAGTGCAGATGACGCGTCCGAGCTCACTTGGGAGTTCGACGAGGAACGAGGCCGTTACTATGTTTCCTTTCCAGATGATCAGTAGTGGAGCCCAGTTGGGGAGATCCGGGGATCTATGTAGCATTTGGGGTAGTCTTCTTTACTTTTGGTACCGTAGTCGGACCTTGAGTGTAATTTGAATGATGTATGTTTATTTATGTATTGTGTGAAGTGGCGACTGTAAGCCAACTATGTATCTTTCCCTTTATTTATTACATGGATTGTGTGAAGATTACCTCACTTGCGACATTGCTTTCAATGCGGTTATGCCTCTAAGTCGTGCCTCGACACATGGGAGATATAGCCGCATCGAGGGCGTTACAGGTACCTCCACGTCGTCCATTTCGTCCTCCAAATAGTCATCCAAAACTTGCATCCGCGAGGTGCCGACCGTCCTTTTGCCTCTTTGAGTGAAGTCCTCAGGTGTGTATTTGTTGATTCCCTTCCTAGGATTTAACTCGTATGTAGACCGAGCCTTGTAGGTCCCCAAGACCATATCATCAGGAACCTACGCATGCACAAAAGATATGGAAAGACCGTGTGTGAGGATATAGTTAGCAATGCATCAACAATTGGATATATTCTCATGCCATACCTCTTGGGTGACCACACCCACATCCTCATCCTCCAAAGGATCAGCGTTGCCAGAAGTTGGATCTGATGGTGTCGCCAACCTAGAACGTTCTGGTGATACATAATCGGGGTCACGACAACCGAAAAGGTTTGATAGCCGCCTTAACTTTTGGCCCTGGTGCTGCAACATGAACAAGTGAATGAGACATCAAAAGTACCAACACATGTTAAGTGCTAGTTTGAAGGAGATGTGAACCTTAATGAAAGATCGAAGTGCACCTTCCCCATCGCTTTTGCCTGCGGGGGTCGTTTGCAGAATAGTGTCCGTCTCATCAGCTGCTTTCTTGATCTGGGCACACTATGAACAGAAACGGTGTTAACGTGTTAGGCAAGTGAACATGTGAGTAGTGCGAATGGAAAAGCAAAAAGGGCAAATACCACAAAGTTCATCATTGGAGCTGAAGGGATAACTGAGTTGCCTTTCCTGATCAATGAGTTGTACTGGTGCTGGTTAACCTCATAAAAAACGGTGGGTTCTTCCAAAATCTCCTCGGCGTACGCCGGCTTGCATACCTCCACACGGGTGCTTGCAAGAAACCAGGTGAGATAGTTGTTGAACGCGATCGGGCAGTGCTCACGAAGCTGGGCTCGTTTTCCAGCCCGAGCTTGCTCCACAACATACTTGAACTATATGATATACTTGCTATGATGCTTGGACCAATCCTTGATCTTCCGCTGCTTTTTCTTATCCAACCTGCAAGTTAGAAACAGAATATTAGCATCATCGAAACCGTCGAGAAGCTGCTAAGTGCTCAAGGTTGATTATATCTTACGCGTGTAGCATTATGTCCGTGTCCTCCCACTCTGGCGGGTGTGGCTGGAACAAACCAAACTGGCGGAACACCCGATGTGGCTGGTGAATCTCAACCGCCCAGTTGCATATGAGTGGACACCGCATATGCCAGAGATCCCTATCTCTAAGGCACATCAGATTCAGCTTGAACTCTAGAGGGTTCCCAAAGCTATCTCCTTTTCCATACGGTTCCCATTCAACCTACAAAATGGGATAGAATGCAAAATTGATATCGAGTTACGATAGAAGCATCAAAATCACTTATGGAATGTTGATTCACCTGCTCAGGCGTGATCGCGTCCATCTTGCTCCTGTACAGCTTGTACATGACCGAGGGATCATCCGTCATCTCATTTAACACATCCCACTTGTAAGCCCAAGTGGGGAGCCGTAGTGGGTCGCCTTTGTCGTCCCAATCCTCGAACTTCACGATCTTCGGTCGTCCAACCGGCAAACGCTCACAGCTCCATATGGAGAGTGCGAGCAAACAACCACCAATACCTCCAGATAGCCTACAAGAGGCTTCGTCCAACTGCACATACAAAAGAACTTGTTTGAATTAACAGCAAGATTGGATTCATAATGTACCAATGAAGTGAAACATAAACAACTTCATACCTGTCTATACAAGTAAGCCAGTGTCGTCGAACCCCAAATCCATTTGCTATCGAAGACGGTCAACGCCTTGAGCCACATCCATGGAGCATTATTGCCTGAGCCATCAGCAAACATAGTCCTGGATATCACGTACCACATGTAGACACGAGCATATGTCTTCACCGTGTCCTCATCAGCATCCTCAGGGCAAATACTGAAGTTCGATACAATCCACGTGAAAGTAGCACCGGCGGGGACTCTAACCTTCTTCTTGCCTTCTTCTTCTGGTTGGCGAGGCTCCGGAGGAACATTACCAATAAGAGCAAACATCTGCTCGCGCCACCCATCAGAATCGGTGCTCATACATAGAGGATTCCCGTCAATAGGAAGACCGGTGATCATAGCTATATCCTGGAGCGTCACGGTCATCTCCCCGGTCCGAAGATGGAAAGTGTGTGTCTCCGGCCTCCAATGATCAATAAGCGCGGTGAGTACTGGAGCATTGTTGGGTGGCGTCGACCGGCTGACCAACTGAATGAAAGAGAGAAGTCCTGTCTCCCTAACATACGGTGTGTACCGCTCATCATAGCGCATCCACCCAAGGTTGACCCCGTGAGCCCGAAGCTTCAGAGGTGCAAGCTCCTACAAGCAAACAAACAAATCATTACATATGGGGGGGTATGTGTTTGAAGAAAAACACGAAATTCATAACACCGGCAACTTACATTATTACCCGCTGCTCCGCCGACATAGCGTACGACCGGTGTTGTTTGTCCCAGTGATCACTGAGAAGCCAAACCATCCTAACAATTTGAAAGAAAGCTTTCTTGTCAACACGAATATAAAAAAAGTAAAGTACGACTACTAGATGCAAAATACAAAGCATATGTATCCAAACCATTCTTGCCAATAGAAATGTAATTTCAATAAACTAAACTAAGCCTACCTCATGCAAGATTCAATACAAATATATTTTCCATATAAATAAAATGTCAACCTATGTATCCAAACTATATAAATAACATGTCAACCTATGTATCCTAACCACATTCTAATCTAACAAAGGTTCACCAAATCTAATACATGCAAGATTTAAACAAAAGTTCCCCAAATCTAATACATGCAAGATTCAAAAAGGGTTCCTCAAATCTTCAAAATAACATATTTTCTATGGATAGAAAGAAGGGGATCGGAAGAGAGTACCTTCTAGGATGAATTGGAGAAGAAATGCACGGACCAAATCGTCGGATCTGAAGGATTTGGGAGAGGGGATTGAGAAGGGGAGAGGAGGAAGCCGCCGGCGCGCCCCTTCTGTAACTTGTAACGCCCTCGATGCGGCTATATCTCCCACGTGTCGAAGAACGACTTAGAGGCATAACCGCATTGAAAGCAATGTCGCAAGTGAGGTAATCTTCACACAACCCATGTAATACATAAGGGAAAGAGATACATAGTTGGCTTACAATCGCCACTTCACACAATACATGAATAAAGCATTACATCATACAGATACAATCAAGGTCCGACTACGGAACCAAAATAAAAGAAGACTACCCCAAATGCTACACAGATCCCCGATCGTCCCGACTGGGCTCCACTACTGATCAACTGAAATGAAACAACACAAAGAACAAGATCTTCATCGAGCTCCTCCTTGAGCTCGGGTGCGTCACCTGCACGGTCTCATCGGCACCTGAAAACTGGTTTTAGACGTATCTGTGAGTCACGGGGACTCAGCAATCTCACACCCGCGAGATCAAGACTATTTAAGCTTATAGGTAGGGTAAAAGGTAAGAGGTGGAGCTGCAGCAAGCGACTAGCATATATGGTGGCTAACATACGCAAATGAGAGCGAGAAGAGAAGGCAAAGCACGATCGATGAACTATGATCAAGAAGTGATCCTAGAACAACCTACGTCAAGCATAACTCCAACACCGTGTTCACTTCCTGAACTCCGCCGAGAAGAGACCATCACGGTTACACACGCGGTTGATGTATTTTAATTAAGATCAACTTCGGGTTTTCTACAACCGGACATTAACAGATTCCCATCTGCCACATAACCGCGGGCACGGCTTTCGAAAGTTCAAACCCTGCAGGGGTGTCCCAACTTAGCCCATTATAAGCTCTCGCGATCAACGAAGGATATTCCTTCTCCCCGGGAAGACCCGATCAGTCTCGGAATCCCGGCTACAAGACATTTCGACAGTAATAAAACAAGACCAGCAAAGCCGCCCGGATGTGCCGACAAATCCTGATAGGAGCTGCACATATCTCGGTCTCAGGGCACACCGGATGAGCAAGACGTCGGGTTGGCATAGACCCTGATTGCCCAGGGGGCGCTGGACATCGCTCGGTTTGGACCAGCACTCGAAGGAGAACTGGCCCGGGGGGGCTAAAATAAAGATGACCCTTGGGCTCCGGAAACCCAAGGGAATAAAAGGGCATAGGTGAGGCAAATGGTAAAACCAATGTTGGGCCTTGCTGGAGGAGTCTTATTCAAAGCGAACTGTCAAGGGGGTCCCATAAATCACCAACCGCGTTAGGGACGCAAAATCCGGGAACATAATACCGATATGACGGAAACTAGGGCGGCAAGAGTGGAACAAAACACCAGGCATAAGGCTGAGCCTTCCACCCTTTACCAAGTATATAGATGCATTAATTAAATAAGATATATTGTGATATCCCAACAAGTAAACATGTTCCAATCAAGGAACAACATCTCCATGTTCCAACAAGGAACAAACTTCATTTTCACCTGCAACTAACAACGCTATAAGAGGGGCTGAGCAAAGCGGTAACATAGCCAAACAACGGTTTGCTAGGACAAGGTGGGTTAGAGGCTTGGTTTAACAATATGGGAGGCATGATAAGCAAGTGGTAGGTATCGCAGCATAGGCATAGCAAAAGAGCGAGCAACTAGCAAGCAAAGATAGAAGTGATTTCGAGGGTATGGTCATCTTGCAAGTGTGTTATGGTGCATTCCAATTAATGGAATATTTTATTATAGCTCTCTAAATATCGAGAGGATATGTTTTAAAGAGAATCACCATGTGAATTCCCTCGATTTAAACGGATCAAAGATCCATGCCATTTATTTAGTTGAGTTGCAAAAGATTTATGAGATGATGGCATGATGACATGATGCAATGCAAAAATAAAAGGGTAGGCACAAATGAAACACACGGCGAAACCCGGAATATATGTAAGTCTTCTCGAGCATCGGTCTCGGGGCGTTACAACACTCCACCACTACGAGAGGATCTCGTCCCGAGATCTAGGGATGGCACCGGAGAGAAACGAAAGAGGAATAGGTAAAACAAAGTTGCTTCTTGACAAAAGAGTGAAACCAAAGAACCTTGAGAGGTTGCAAAGCTTGAAGAAATGACACGACGGAGGTGAACAAAATTTAAAACACTCCGTTAGAAAAGAGGAACAAGGAACATCACGAGAACCTTGTAGGTTGAAAGACATGGAAATAAGAGCTTCACGAACGAAAAGAATATTACCACCTCGGTATAATGAGATAGTCAAGGAACAAGAAAGACAGAATTTGGACAGCACTCCGACTGAAAATGGAAGGAATTAACATGAACTTGAGAAGATGGGAAGATACTTGAAGAAATCAACAACACACTGCCTCGAAAACAATTATAAGAATGACACCAGGGGTAAGAATGATTCCAAACAGCACTCCGGTTGAGAAGAGAGGATAAACTTGATAAGATGATAGAACTTGAATGAAGGACACGACACTCCGGTTGACTGGATAAGCAAAAGCAAAGAACATGATCCTCACCATTCGAGAAGAAGAGTGAAGGGAGCAACATCACAATGCTTCCGGAGAAGAAATAGAAGATTGATCATTGGAATAAAGGAATGGAGAGGAAAATGACATCTTCTGCCACAAATGAACTTGAAAAGCATCCTTGCAAAGAAGAATTGAACGGAGTTGTTGGAGAATCAACAACGAAAAGGATAAGATTGATATGGTCTTAAGGAATGCATCTCAAATTATGAGGTGACAACCTGCCACTCACGGGAAAAGAATTGGATTGATAAGAACAAGGAGACGAGAAAGCTATATCACCGGGAGGATAAAGAAGAACTTGGGTCATTTATAAGCACCATAAATAGCAACAATCCTTTGGGAAGGCTTTAGGCGAAATATAACCCAAGATAACTCCAATGAAGAGATTGATGGATTTAAAATACCTCATTCTTGACAACATATGAATAAAAAAACATGAATGAAAATTGTCAAAATGACATAACACCACCTCAAAAGATAAGGTCGAAAGAATTGCACTTCGGAATGCAAGATGAAGAATATTTGAGCTCTTCAAAACAAAACATGTGTTGAACACCATGTTTATTTCAGAGTATAGCTTGGCGGATCTTAACTCCGAGAGAAATCTTGAAGAACAAAACGAGAATGAAAGGAATCCTTGATGAACCACCATGTAGAGCCTCCATGAAGAACTCCGGTAATAAAAGGATGATAAAAATAAAGAGAAGTTAAAAACACAAGGTGAAGCCTTGTGATGATTTAGATGAAGCTTAGAAATGATATAACCGAGAAAACTTGGAACTCCGGAAGGAAAGATGAACAAATGAAATCAAGAATTTTGATAAACCTCCGGAATAAGGAATTGAGTTAACTCGATGAAACAAGAATAAGAATTACATTATGCTTATCCTTCACCAATTAAATTGATGACAAGCAACGGATTTGTCATACTACTTATTCTCGTAGAAAGGATTACGATAGATATGGCGCAAACTTGGGAAGGATTTCAACGAACCACCGGTAGGATTGGAAAGAACGAATGAATTTATATGATAACGAAGGAAGAGAACTCTTGAACGAACCACCGTAAGAATTTAAAATGAACGAAGAAAAGATAAAGAAACATCGGGAAGAATTAGAAAAATGAACGAAGATACTTGAGAGAATTTAGATACATGAGCACGAAGAGACCATGAGCTGATTAGAGGATATTTGAATGATGCACCGGTAAGATTTGGAGAACGAGAGCTGAAAGTTGAGAATCAATAATTCTTCTGAAATGATGGCCTTCGGAGAATCAAACTGAAAAGACTCCTGAAATGCTCCGGATGGGTGAAAAGAATTCTCACAATCGAAACCAAATATGAGAGGATGGCATGAAGCTAGAACCCTGAATCTTAAATGGAACGGACAAAATTTAGAGGAAGTACTTCTTCGGTCTTCAAAATCTGAGAATGACGACGAGAAACACCAGCATGAATTGTTGAGGCACTCCGGAATGAGAATTGGAAAGGTTGAACCAATGATGAAAAGAATTTGAAAGATCTTGGAGAAAGACATATGACTGATGAAAATTCATTCTTACGTCAAGCTTCGAAAAGAATTTGAGAAGAACTTCGAGATAATTAGAAGAGTCAGGTAAGATCCTGGGAAAAAGGCCTGTGGGTTAGGGCCCACTCAAAAGACACACCGTTGAACGATTGCTTGAAAAGAGAGATTGCACCGATTGAATTAAATGACTTGAATGAGATAGCATCCTCAAAAGAAATTGAGTGAATTGAGAATGGAAACTTGTATCTTCTAAGATATCTTCATCACTCCGGAACAAATGAATAGCGAGAGGTGAATGATTAAGAGGTGCATCGGTACGAGAAAACATTAGAAACAAGGAAAGGAATGTGACCAACATTGAAGGCTTGAATTTAGTCCACCGGAGTATAAAAAGAATGAAGAATGATAAACTTGACGAACATCTTCATGAGAAGCACCGGGTAAGAACATTGATTGAAAAGAATGAAGGGACTTCACATGAATAAAATGGATACTTGGTTAAGACATCTGATTCCTTGAAGGAAAAGGGTGGGAGGGCGGGAAAACAAAGGCAACTTGGGGACGGGTGAAACGGATACCGTTACGAAAAACATAGAATTTATCTTGCGGATGTTGAAATGATCGGATCCACTTGAAAAAGAGCACGTCGGTTGGAAAAGAATTGGCATGACAAACTCGATGATCAAGAAGGATTGGTATTCACATAGAAGTATGAGAACACCGCTTAGGAAAGGTATGGAATCAACACTTGACTTCGAAGCAACTCGAAAACCACAACTAAGACAAAACAAAGGATTTGGCTTGCAGAATAAGCCGGAACAAACATATGATAGATCCCATATCGTATCATGTGTCTGTTGGAAAAATATCCTACGAGATACTTGAATTCCCACTTATAAACTCCCGAAACTTTCTGGTTATGCAATCAGGTGTTAGAGATACAGGGGACACAAAATATATCACCCAAACTAACAATACCTAGATCCAGCTGTATCCATCCTTTAACACATAACCAAGAACCCTTCGGAAATCGTCTACCTCAACCTTCGAAAAGCATCCGTTATACGAGTTATGGCAATACTCCCACACTCGCCTCAGTACTGGGCTATAAGGGTTATCTCACCAACAACTGTACAAAAGAGATTTTCGATGTCGGCGTACTAAACTCAGGTACTCCAGAACTGCAACGATAAAATTATGACGACAACACCTCAGAGCTCAACTCCCCGGGACACTTCCACTAAACCCCTACTGACAGGAGGCACCAAGACAATGTTGTCATCACAAAACCATCGGAACGATTCTACGATACCCGCGTGATCCTAAATTTTTTTTTAGTGAAATTTGAGAAGAGAAGAGTCAAAACTCTACGTCAGGATGCCTTACCAGAGCGATGAGGAGACTGGGAAGTAAAAAGAATTTCTAAACTCTCCGATATATAATTCCTAAATGACTCAAAACATTTTTTCTAGACACAACTCGGCCGCTAAAAACGATCAATCAGCGGGGGCTCCTAAGGTCGGGGCTGGCTCTAATTACCAACTTGTAACGCCCTCGATGCGGCTATATCTCCCATGTGTCGAAGCACGACTTAGAGGCATAACCGCATTGAAAGCAATGTCGCAAGTGAGGTAATCTTCACACAACCCATGTAATACATAAGGGAAAGAGATACATAGTTGGCTTACAATCGCCACTTCACACAATACATGAATAAAGCATTACATCATACAGATACAATCAAGGTCCGACTACGGAACCAAAATAAAAGAAGACTACCCCAAATGCTACACAAATCCCCGATCGTCCCGACTGGGCTCCACTACTGATCAACTGAAACGAAACAACACAAAGAACAAGATCTTCATCGAGCTCCTCCATGAGCTCGGGTGCGTCACCTGCACGGTCTCATCGGCACCTGCAAACTGGTTTTAGAAGTATTTGTGAGTCACGGGGACTCAGCAATCTCACACCCGCGAGATCAAGACTATTTAAGCTTATAGGTAGGGTAAAAGGTAAGAGGTGGAGCTGCAGCAAGCGACTAGCATATATGGTGGCTAACATACGCAAATGAGAGCGAGAAGAGAAGGCAAAGCACGGTCGATGAACTATGATCAAGAAGTGATCCTAGAACAACCTACGTCAAGCATAACTCCAACACCGTGTTCACTTCCCGAACTCCGCCGAGAAGAGACCATCACGGTTACACACGCGGTTGATGTATTTTAATTAAGATCAACTTCGGGTTTTCTACAACCGGACATTAACAAATTCCCATCTGCCACATAACCGCGGGCACGGCTTTTGAAAGTTCAAACCCTGCAGGGGTGTCCCAACTTAGCCCATTATAAGCTCTCGCGATCAACGAAGGATATTCCTTCTCCCCGGGAAGACCCGATCAGTCTCGGAATCCCGGCTACAAGACATTTCGACAGTAATAAAACAAGACCAGCAAAGCCGCCCGGATGTGCCGACAAATCCTGATAGGAGCTGCACATATCTCGGTCTCAGGGCACACCGGATGAGCAAGACGTCGGGTTGGCATAGACCCTGATTGCCCAGGGGGCGCCGGACATCGCTCGGTTTGGACCAACACTCGAAGGAGAACTGGCCCGGGGGGGGGGCTAAAATAAAGATGACCCTTGGGCTCCGAAAACCCAAGGGAATAAAAGGGCATAGGTGAGGCAAATGGTAAAACCAATGTTGGGCCTTGCTGGAGGAGTCTTATTCAAAGCGAACTGTCAAGGGGGTCCCATAAATCACCCAACCGCGTTAGGGACACAAAATCCGGGAACATAATACCGATATGACGGAAACTAGGGCGGCAAGAGTGGAACAAAACACCAGGCATAAGGCCGAGCCTTCCACCCTTTACCAAGTATATAGATGCATTAATTAAATAAGATATATTGTGATATCCCAACAAGTAAACATGTTCCAATCAAGGAACAACATCTCCATGTTCCAACAAGGAACAAACTTCATCTTCACCTACAACTAAAAACGCTATAAGAGGGGCTGAGCAAAGCGGTAACATAGCCAAACAACAGTTTGCTAGGACAAGGTGGGTTAGAGGCTTGGTTTAACAGTATGGGAGGCATGATAAGCAAGTGGTAGGTATCGCAGCATGGGCATAGCAAAAGAGCGAGCAACTAGCAAGCAAAGATAGAAGTGATTTCGAGGGTATGGTCATCTTGCAAGTGTGTTATGGTGCATTCCAATTAATGGAATATTTTATTATAGCTCTCTAAATATCGAGAGGATATGTTTTAAAGAGAATCACCATGTGAATTCCCTCGATTTAAATGGATCAAAGATCCATGCCATTTATTTAGTTGAGTTGCAAAAGATTTATGAGATGATGGCATGATGACATGATGCAATGCAAAAATAAAAGGGCAGGCACAAATGAAACACACGGCGAAACCCGGAATATATGGAAGTCTTCTCGAGCATCGGTCTCGGGGCGTTACATAACTGCTGGAACGAATGGGTGGGGTGGGGGGAGGGGGAGCGGGCGCCTGGGATCTAAGTCACAGTGCAGCGCCTACGAGCCGGGTGCTGCACATTATACATGTGTGGCGCCTAGCTCGGAGGCGTTGCACTTTACATGTGTGGCGCCTAGCTCGGGGGCGCTGCACTGCTGGGTGCGGGCCCAGGGGCTGCCACGGTGGACTGAGGTGCAACGCCCCCGTGCTAGGCGCTGCACAGTAGGGTGTGGCGCCGTCGTGGCGGGCGCCACACAAAAAGGTTACGGCTGTGAAATTTTTTCGCCGGCAGTTCATTTTGTGAATTGATTTCGTCCACAGGTCAAAATAGTCAAATTTGCCGCATTGACCAAAACAATTGACCCTAATAATCCTAAATTATCAGAGGGCGGTACTCTTATACACAAAACATTAGGACTTAATCATAACTATCAACTTAAACAGATCATCATTAACTTGATTTGGGATCTAATCTAGGCATAAACTTGCTCATGATACCATTGTTAGGAATAAACTTTAGACATGACATGTAACTGATCTTGTGCCTAGCATTAGACCACCTAAAACATATTAACAAAGATGGGTTTGTGAGATTTCTTACAAGTACCGAGGGAAACCTCCTGCATCCTGCCTGCTTGGTGCAGCCCTTATGTGACCCGTGAGAAATTGTTGGGGAATATGGGCAGCAGCAGGTCACGTAGATGGCAGCTGGAAGCCGCCGGCACAACCCTGCGGTGGCCGGCGGTGGAGACGGTCTTCTGATCCCTTTAGCCCCCTTTTTGGATCGGTTGTTGAGGTTTCTCTGGGTGCCTTACCTGTACGTTATCGTCATCCCGTCCAGGGAACGAGCACCTCCTTTTTATACGTGGGGTGCTAGGGAACAGGGACCGAAACCAACACGTTGGTGCACCTCCGATCATGGTGCGTATGTGGGATTGACTCCCCCTTATCTCTCAGTTAGTTACAAGCCGAGATCAATATTCCAACAATTACCAGTGTCAACTCTCAATGTTGGCTGGCAGATGAGATGTATTTGCTTGAGTAGGATGTTGAGCACAATAACTGCAACTGATAGGGATGCAAGCAGTGGCCTGCTTTTCCTGCAAAACTATGCAACTGGCATGGTAGTGGACGGCAAAATTAGCACTAATAGGGTACGGGATATGCGGCGCGCTGCTTGCACCCCTGGAAACCACGATACTTCTGTTATATAGTTCTACCTGTTTTACAAGATCATATCTGTCCTAGTATCCCCGCACTTAGCTGTATGTTAAACTCATGGTGTTGTTCATCTTGTCTTTGTATCAGTATTCCATTGGGAGAAGCAATGTCTGGAGTAATAACTAAGTTCGCTGTTACATCGATGTTCATGTGGATGGCCCCAGTTGCAATTATGTATGGGTTCTACCACCGGATTTTTCCAGGTTTGTTTGTTGTTCCTTTCATGTTACGATGTTCTTCATCTTTTCTATGGAAGTGAAGTGCATACGTTTGCAAGGAAACAGCATCTCGCTCCTTTGTCAGGTATTAGTCAGCTTTCATCCTCAGCGCAAACTCTGGCCAGTGGGTTCCTTGCTGTCATATCGGTTAATATTGTGATTGGCTTCTACATATACTCCTTGATGAAGGTGGCTCCTCGCCAAGAGCCACAACCTGATGCAACCTTCTTAGCGAATGCTAAAGCAAGTATTAACCAGCCAGCATCTTCTCAAGTGAGTGATGATTCCAACGGGAAGGGGAAGGTGGAGTAGGCAATAACACAACTTGACTTGGGTTCTCTTTCCAGTATACACATGTTATTCAGAATCAGTTGTGTTATGTGCATAAAGCAACATCACTGCCATTCATTAGATGCACCGCTGTCAGTTTTGAGAAGTATGAAGCCAGAACATAATATTCCGTATGTTTAACTCTGCGCTTACCTGAACTCGTACTGAAGCAATGTGTCCTTGCTAGAGGAGTTTGTTTGCAAACCTTAACTAGTGAATTTGTGTTTTCTCCCTGAAACAACTATCTCTCATATCATTGCTGTGTATTCTTTCGGTGATTTGTCGCTGTTGAATATATTATGTTGATTATCAGTGGAAGGGAAAGATTCATCTTGTTCTTGCTTTTAATTTGCCCTGTACTCATTTTGTCTCCAGAGAGCCATTTCATTGTTTCTTATTTTCCCTCCCATTCTGCCAAATGGGCACATCTCATAATTTCTGCTTTCTGACATGTTTATATGAATTTGGCTTTTCAACAATTTCTAGTCTTAATCTGTGCTCGCTGTCCTGTTAGAATTGGCCAATGAGCACTTTTCATTTTCATGATGTTTGTAACAAAAAGAAAGAAGTTTTCTAAATAAATAAATTAGAAGATATTCTGAATAAAATGGTGTAGTATGAAACAGAGAAATTCCACAAGAATCTCTGACTACAATATACATTCAAATCCATTTTTATAAGGGACAGTGATGAATTGATCATTTACACGAATAAAGGGATGGAAAATGGAAACAACAATAATAGTTATAGAGCATAGATTCAAATCAAAGTAGAGAAACAAGCATCCCTTCTCTTTGTATTGTTCCCAGTACCATTACGTTAGCACCAACATTCTTATTTTAAACAGCCTTTCCTCAAAACACCACAAACTGCATTTGTATTTTTTATAGGCACAAATTGCTTTGCTGTACAAGAGAGAATAAAGAAACAGAACAACATGGCCTGCTGGTTTTGTTGTTCAAACAATCTCCCAAGTTGAAGAAAATTGCAGAGAGGGACGCATGTTCTTAGAAATAAATTGCCATGCTGCACCTGTATGAAACAAAGAAATGGACAATTTTAGATCCAAAGAAGTTCAGGTATTTCGGGTCCTATGTATCCCTTGAAACATAGTCTTAAAATTTTCTGATAATTGTCAAGCTATAGTAATAGAATTGTTTAAAATTCCAAGAAATAGTAATAGAATTGTTTAAAAATACAATATATATATATATATATATCTGCAAATAATTTTCTAGGAGTGCCTGCAAACACTAGAGGAGATCACTTACCAGTACATGATAACTTTTATTCAGCCTTGTATTTTGCATCATCTTGCAAACGAAATTCCTTAGTTTCCCCTGTTGTCATCCTGAGTACTCTCTGCATTCGAAGCATCCGCCTTTTTGTCAGACAAGTTCTCCAAATCCATGTCTTTGTGATGTTCACTGCGCTGAACTCCACAGTCTCCATTCCCATCAAATACTACAGCTTGTGGCTTTGTGGCATCGTATCCCTGCTCATGTGGAGCGCTGGAGTGTGGCTTGTAATTTGGATTCTGCTCCTTGTTCTCTTTGCCAGCATCACTGGTCACTTTACTTCTTGTCGCCCACAGGTGATTTCTCACAGGACGCTCCTTTCTAGCAGCAGCAGTTATCGCTCTTGGGCTGTCAGGTTGTTTAATGTTTCTCGTCTTCTCTGCAGGCTCGGTGTCTGAATTAGGCTGCTTCAGCACCTTCCCTCCCACAGCCGCCCTTGGTTGGGATGTTGGTCTTCTCTTGTCAACAATGCCTTCAAATGAAGCCAGTTGCTGTGACATTCTGGGTGTGCTTGGTTGTCTTGGTTGAGATGTTGATCTTTTCGGAGTGCCTTTCCTATTGGCCTCATTGGCAGGTGTGTTGGGTTTTCCATTTCTCATGTCCTCTTCCAATGATTTCAATCTCCTTTTGAGTTTGTCCTTTAACAGAATCAAAGCAATAAAAGTTGAAACAATGAGGTAAGAATTGAGTGCTGATGATTGCTTGGGATAGTTTCGCAGGATTTCTTACATTCAGCTGGGCTTCCACCTTTGCTGACCTCTCTGCTATGGCTATCTTGTCGCGCAGACGTTGTATCTCTCCCTGGATGATCGGTATGACATATTTAAATTCAGATAATGGAATTGCAGCGGCATTACATATGTGCTCACTCCATCTTTTCTGTACCTGCAGGAGTCTTCGTTCTTCCAGCCATCTCTTAACCGGCATCAATTTATCAGCATCGTCCTTCCATTCGTTTGCTGTTGTTGTCGCCACACGGTTGACGTAGACTTTAGCTCGAGCCAGCTCCCTCTCGAGCGTCTTCTTCTCCTCCTACAAGTTAAAGATCGTTATGAAACAAACTAGAATGGGATCGGCCCAAAGTTCTGAACACTTACATCGATCTCACTTACATTCAATCTGGTAGCCTGGTTCTGGTAGAAGTGCACAGCGTTGGCAACATCTCTGCTGGCAAGAATGGATTCCTCAAGCTCACCAACGGTGTGGGTGAGCTTCTCAATTTCCAGGACCTTCTGCCTGTTGCCCTTCTCCAAAAGCATGTTCTCCTCCTGTAGGTTCAGGCAAACAAGAAAAAAGGTTCAGTTATGCAAGTTTTCTGTATAAGAAAAATGAGGTATGGCTGCCATGTCGATAATGGATTGTTGTGTGCACATACATGGTATATCTCCATCTGTTTCTTCAGCTCAATATTCTGGTTCTGGACATCCTCTACAATCAGCGCTCTCTCGAGTGCGCTGCGCAGAATGTCCCCAGCCTCAACGAACGCCGCCTCATTGAGCTTCAGGTGCCGTTCAAGCGCTTTCTTGTCATCCTGGAGCACCGCAATCTGACAAGAACCAAACGAGCAGCCACAGGTCAGCATGATATGCAACTATGCAGGTCTTGTTAATCACTCTGCTAAAATGGTGCCGAATCGAACTTCACATGTGTGCACCTCATGCTTGTACTTCTTGATGTCAGACTCCAGGGGCCCTATAATGGCATCAAAGGGAACCACTTCCTCGTCTCTCTGAGCCGAGTGGATCCTCCTGAGCGATGCCTCAGCAGCAAACTGTGCAGACAACGCTTCCTTGCGCTCATTGCATAACCTTTTCACATCCAGATTCTGTCATATGAAATCGAATTTACCGGTCATGTAACCGGAAGAAGAAGAAGAATAGAGGTAGTTGATTTGATGTCAAATCAAATGAGCTAAGGAAGTAAGCACTAAACAACCTTCTGCTCAAGCTGCTTCTCCAGGATGCTCAGCTTCTCGTCCTGTTTCTTCAGCTCCTTGCTCAACTGCATGCAGACGTCAGGTAGACTTAAGCCCAGGTTGCATCCAGTTAGCAGTGTACAAAGTTAGCTTAAGCTCAGAAGAAACAGAGCGCAAGTTAACTTGTAAACAACTCAAGGAAGCTGAGCCGTGAAGCAAATTATACCTCAGCAATGGCCTTGTCCTTCAGAGCTTCTGTCACCTTCAGACCTTTTATTTCACTGTATGCGTGTCCTAGTTCTCGTTCCTTTTCTGCAGGAAATGACCAAAGTTTAAAAACGAAGTGCGGCATCGTATTTCCTTTTTTCCTTCATCGAATATTCTTCTCTAGAAGAAAGACAGTATTTTGGTGGAAAACATCAGGGAGTGTAGAGTCTCCTCGGAAAGCTTATAGAAGAAAAGGTAAGTAATTATTGCTCCTTTCACTTTTGGACGAAAAAGTTAGTTTGTTTCTCCTTTTGTTCGGAGTGAAACAGAAGTTATTTGAATCAGCACATAGTGGTTGAATGAGACGGGTGACAGTAACAGCTTTGAACAAGGAGTCTTGGTGAAAAACATTGCCTGCTGGAGTACTATTTATTGCCAGTTTGGCATGGAATTCCTTAAGAAACATGTTAGGTGAATCCACTATTAACGGAAAAGTTTGAAACAGGAGGCTTTATGTGTCCATTCGATTGTCAAAAAAAGTTGTGTAGGTTATGTGTGTCAGCCCTGTGCTCAGAATAAAGAGGTTTATCACATTTAAATTGAATGGCAGTAAGCAACAAGATTATTTGCACCTTACAGTGCACACAGGTAACAGAGCAGAACAGCGCCCTGTACTGTCGGCACAAGTGACTGGCTTGAATATTTGGTGACGGTTAACCTGCAGAGTGCAGTTTCAGTACTAACCGAAATCTGCACCCTGCCAACTATGCCTACTAAAGTACTAATTCTCAGCCATGCTGACATCCTACCAACCGCGCGCAAGCATGTTAGAAATTCTATTGTTTTGTCACACCTGTATCTTAGAATCTGGGCAAATTTCTTGTAGCCTACTTTTTGGTGGTCCCTGTCTAATTTTGTCCCGGCTGAAGAAAAGCCAGATATGCAGAGACGCAAGAGCACGTCTTAGAAAGACAAATGTTTTATTTTGAGAAGATATGGAACATAATTTAACCTGCTTTGCTGTTAATTTGTAAAGTATTTTTTTTGGAGTTGCATCAAGAATGTAGTAGCCAATTAATAAGCTGGCTTTATGCACGATTTCTCTAAAACCATTTTCAGCATGCAGCATATAGTGTGTCACAAGTCACAAAGCAATACGTATTGCATATGTAAATTAATCGTGAGTTATATTATACTCCTATATGGTGGTACTTAGGCCCAAAAAAAATCTGCTCCCTACTACTCCCTCCGTCCGAAAAAACTTGTCATCAAAATGGACAAAAATGGGTGTATCTAGAACTAAAATACATCTAGATACATCCCCTTTTATTCATTTTGATGACAAGTATTTCCGGACGGAGGGAGTGGTATTTACTAAGTTCAACACCTCACGTCCACAGCTATATGTGTACTGCTGCACTTATGAGATCATTTTTTGGATACATATGTAAACCAAGTTTCCTCTCGGATTAGATACTTGAAAGTGAAATAGACAAATAACTAAGAAAAGCGTATCTTGATTAATTAGCTCTCACACAACAACACAAGCAAAGTTGCACCACGATAATATACAAACATTCATGCCGTAGGTTTTCGTCAATCAATAACATAACACACACGCATGCATGCCTGCTCACATGAACTAAGTAATTGGTTCAACCAGAACCTACTCCGATCCCAGGAGGTTTTCGTCAACAAAAATACAACACTTGCATGCCTCTTAATTCGACTCGAATATGCATGGGTGCCTACTGCGTAGCCACTTCTTTTGCTTGGCAACATGGCACCCATATTAATTAATATGCATGGCCAGAGCCCCAGTTCACCATGCATACATGCACCGTTGCACTTCGAGCTGGTTTCAGCCTTGTGTGGTGCATATATGTATGCTTCTGGATTATCAAAGCCAGAGTAGCTAGATGATGGAGCAAACCTCTGAGGAGATTCTCCAGCCTGTTGAGCTCGTCGACGACGGGGTCGGCGTGGCCATGGAACATCTCCCTGCCGCCATGGTCGACCTCCGATCCCAAGCTACCCATGTCCCTCTCTCTTGGAACCTGCAGGCAGGTACGTGCACACACACACACACGCACCTAGCTAGCAAGGGTAGCTACGGAGAGGCTAGCAGTTTCTCGAGCCTACGTACTGCCGGGGAGAAAGAAAGGGTTAAACGGGGACGACACGGAAGTGTTGCTGCACACGAAGAGTAGTGGGTGGGTTTGGTTGGGATTTATGGTGCTCGACCGATGGTGCTGGCTAGTGTGTCTTGAGGAGCACCCCATTGTCGCCCCGCGCTTTGGGGTTGCGCGCGCGCGCAGAGCGAGGTTGACTGGGGGAGGGAGGAGTGCGGTTGAAGAGACCGGAGATGGCACGCACGCCCGGGCCGGGCCGGGGACGAGACACATGGAGCCGCGCCCTGGAGCCGGCTTACCGCAGCGCGCGCGCGGAGCTGGCACGAGAGCGACACACGTTTCTGGTGACCCTTTCCACGGCCGGGATGCACGCGGGTTTTTTTTTTTTTTTTGAGGATCGGGGTGCACGCGGTTGATGGGTCCAAATTGTTGCATTGCATTGCATAGTTTGGTTCACATGTACGGGTGTTGTTTGCGTATAATTTCTGCTGGAGAAATATGAAGATTTCCCCCGGAAATTAGAAATGGCTCCTAGGTGCATATGCACCCATTGTCTAAATACACATTTTAAAAAGTTCAAAATTTTCAAACAAAAATCCTGCGGGTATATCCGATTTCCCCCCCTTTGGATGGTGTATATATGGCCATGCGTTTCACCAACTTTAAAAGGGTGCAATAATGTTGTACAATCATGCAAAATATGCATACAGATTTCTAAAAAGAAAACCACAACTTTTTCAAGTGTGAAAAATGAAATCCAAACATCAGATACACATCCATCGGAGGAATAAAATTCATTCGGTTCTTCAAGAAAGGAAAAAAGAATGAAGTTCATCTCTGGTCTCAAGCCTCACAACCCGCATAGCATGGGGTTTTCAAGATGAACCAACTGGCATTATTTTTCATGACACATGTCGTTTATTTATTTTAACCAAAATTGCATAGGTACATGTTATAAGCGGGGGAAAACCCTTTTTCGTCAACATGATGCATATCAACACAAAATTTCAACACTTGCGCATACTTTTAAATGAAAATTTCATTTCAACCACTGGGTGGGCCGTGGTCAGCCATGTATGTGTGATGGAGAGTTGGAGATCATGGATGAATTTTATGGCGGACATGTAAAAATCAGCACCGTCTTGAGATGCCTTTCAAAGATGGTCGTGATATTTGTCATAGTATCATGAGATTCAATGATTACCGGATCTATTTCAATGCAAAGCCCACATATGGTAGAGATACACAATCAACGGTGTCGATGTGTATGTTTTCGAGGTGCGGTTGTACCATGATCCTATCACACTAACCCTAAAGCAACCGTATTGATCACGATATCGACAATGTTGCCATGTTGGCCATAACCTGATGTCTTCATCTTCGCTCCAAAGAAGAGAAAAGAAGCCAGAGAAAATATCTTTGATGGTTTGGTGATTTGTGGGTATATTTTTTCCATCATGTCCTTGTCCCCAACCCTCTCTCAATAAGAAAGTACTATAAGTTGTTGTGAGAAAATATCTCCAACTACTATACGCTGATTTGTACTTTTAAGTATATAGCCTTTTTAGTGCATGCTTTTTACACAATGCGGTTTTCGGGAGGCTCTGTGAAACCTCTCACTCTTGTGATCCAACAGGGGGAGAGGGTGAATTAGGTTTTTGGGAAGCGACTCGCACGACTGCTCAAGTTCATCATTACGGGTCGTTTTCCATCCAAATCGGGCGGCATCGCGTACCGACGTTTACAACATCGTCTGGTTCGGCCGGTCTTCGCCAACGTCGTCCTCAACAACATCGCCTCTAGAACAACCACCGCTACTTCTTCTACAACCGATCAGTACGTGCGTCGTAGCCCGATCCGGTCTTTTATTATGGATACCGTTTCATGTGCGATGCTGCTATACATTTCTGTTCGTCTAGTATGCTAGATTGTTGCATGCTAATAATAGTTTTAATCATGATTTATATTCTGGAATTAATCACGAAATTGCCTAATTATCCTACTACGTATTTTGTAAAATTAACGGGCAGTACAATCGGACATGGTTAATTGAACGACAATCTTTCTCCGGGCAACACGTTTTCAATGAAGAAAAGAAAAGTGAGGAACCGTGTTAAATTAATGCGGGGCAATGATAATATCTCCATCCATCTCTTCTCATACACACTGCACTGTGCCAGGTCCAGAAGCAAGCAACTCCGTTTCGTAACAGTCACTGAGAACAGATAAAGCGGTTACGTTGACGCACACTAAAGGCGGGGTGCAATATTATTAATCGTGTAACGCCCCATGCCGATGCCGACGAGCGAGGTTAGGAGCCTTCCCTTTGTCGTTTGCATCGCCGCAAAACTACTCCAGGCTGGACGAACACTCGTTATGTGTTTTTTTTTTCGAGAGTATGCCAATGGCATACCATATTTTTATAGAAGGCAGAAATTTATGTACAAGAAACCGAGCGAGATGCGAACAAGTCGACGGGAGGACACACACCACACCTACACACACCCTAGGACACAAAGACTACTCTCTCGTAAAAGCATCTAAAGCTCCAACACCGCCGAGACCAGCCTTCTTCCAATCTTCAATCTCTTGCTGGATATCATCAGTAAGCTGCAAGGGGGACCTCTGCCGCGATCGGTTATTGAAGGCTCGTGCATTGCGTTGCTTCCAAAGGACCCAAGCGATGAGGATCACGACCGTGTCCACTGATCTCTTGGCTTTTCCTCTAAATCTACTCCTTTGCTCAAGCCACCATTGCAAGAAAGTGTTGTTTGCATCTGGCGGGGCGATGGGGAGTCTCCAGGAGCTGAAACAGGTATGCCACACCTCGCGGGCGTAAACGCACTGCATGATGATGTGCTCTGCGTTGTCCTCCTCTTGGAGACAAGTATAGCAAGGGGATGGGGCGTCCTGAAGGCCGTGGCGGGCACGACGGTCCGAAGTCCACAGTCGGTGTTGACAGGCTAACCACACAAAGATTTTACATTTGAGGGGGGCCCAGCTACGCCAAATGCCACTGGCGGCCGGGGCATGTGTGTATCCAATGCAGAGCCTCGAGTAGGTCGAACTAGCTGTGTATTTGCCAGAGGCGTCGCAGGGCCATGCAAACTGATCCGGCTCGTCAATGTTTCTCTCCACCGAGCAAATGGCTTGAGTTAACAAGTAAACTTGCATGTGTCCCATGAACGAGAGCTCACCATGGATATCATTGGCCCAGGCGTTGTCAAGGAGGGCCTCTTGCATTGTTCTTCTGTTCTTATCGCGTGTACTGACAAGGTGCAATAGCAGCGGGGCAATGTCTTTAACGGCCACTCCATGTATCCAACGATCTTTCCAGAACAGGATTTTAGATCCTTCACCGACGGTGATCTTGACCAAGCTATCAAAGACGTCTCGGGCTTGCTCATCAACCATTAGATGAAGTCCTTGCCATGGCCTGCTTGGATCCGTTCTCCTAAGCCATTCCCATCTCACGCGGAGTGCAAGGGCTTGCACGGCCAAGTTTTTCACTCCCAGACCACCGAAACTCGTCGGCCTGCAGACCATATCCCAAGCAACAAGACACTGCCCACCATGGCTCTTCTCCTTTCCAGCCCAAAAAAGGATCGCATCCACTTATTGATGTCTTCCAAAACCCAAGCAGGGGGGTCGAGCACCAGGAGCTGATGAACTGGCCTGGCCGCGATCACCGTCTTGACAAGGATCAGTCTACCTGGCCTTTGAATGAAGCCACGCTGCCATGCCGGGATGAAGTGCCGAACTTGGTCCAGGAGGGGTTGCCAGTCTGCACGGGATAGTTGATGAATCGCCAGCTGCAGCCCCAAGTAGCGGCAAGGAAATTTAGCAATCTTGCATTGCAGCACTGTCTCCACTATTTGTTGATCGGTCTCATTGTGCCTGATAAGGATCGCGTGTGATTTGCTGTAATTGATCTTGAGACCTGACGCTTCACCAAAGATGCCAAGTGTGGCTTTAACGAATGTGAGGTCTTGGACCGATGGCCTCAAGAACAAGGCAAGGTCATCAGCGTATAATGATAGTCTCTGGTTCACAGCGATGCCTCTGAACGAGCTTAAAACGCCCACCTCCACAGCTTTCTTCATGACATAGGTGAGGGAATCCATTGCAATTGCAAAAAGCAGCGGCGATACCGGATCGCCCTGTCTAAGGCCTTTGGCGTGGAGGAACCGCCTGCCCGGGTTACCATTGACGATCACTCGGGTGTTGGCTGATTGGAGCAACAGCGAAATCCATGCAATCCATCTCTGGACGAAGCCCTTAGCTCGCAGAACCTCCATGAGGAAAGGGCAAGACAGTGAATCGAACGCTTTTGAGATGTCAAGCTTGAGGAAGAGACCCTTCTCCTTTCGGCCGCGCAACTTGCGTGCTACTTGTCGAACGAGCAGAAAGTTGTCGTGAATGTTCCTCCCTTTTATGAAAGCGGACTGATTGATCTCGATGATCTCTGACATGCGGGGGCGAACTCTCACAGCGAGCAGTTTGGCAAAGAGCTTGGCGAAACTGTGAGGAAGACTAATAGGACGGTAGTCCCCAATTTCCATGGCCTCTGGCTTCTTGGGGATTGGAATGATGTGCGCGCCATTCAGTTTATGGAACCCTCTCCCGTCTCCAACAAACAATTTCAAGAGGGAAGCCATAATGTCACCTTTAATCACCGGCCATGCCCTGTGATAGAATGCTCCAATGAACCCATCCGGACCGGGTGCTCGATCCGCCGAAATCTCCTTGATCACTTTCCAAACTTCTTCTTCTGTGAAAATGAGCTCTAGTTCATGCAGGTCATGCATAGGCATTTGCAGGTAGTTTAGGTCCAGAGAGCCTCTTCTTGCATCAGCCTTGCCCAGCAGGTTTTCAAAAGCCTCCGTAAACACCTCTTCTTTCCTGGCTTGCTCAGTGATTAGCTCGTTGCCCCGCTTGATGCAAGGGATGAAATTTTTTGTTCGTCTCCCATTTGCGACCGCTTGGAAAAGCTTGCTGTTTGCATCTCCCTCCTTCAGCCAGCGGATTCTTGACCTCTGTCTATCGATTGTGCGCTCTAGGGAGGCCAACCCTAACAACGCGAACTTAAGAGTTCGGCGCAGCCAAAGCTCCAATGGGGTTAGAGCCCGAATTTCTTGAGCTCTGTCAAGCCGTCCGATCACCCTATTAGCAATTCTCATGCGCATTTTGATGTTTCCAGTTTTCTTCTGCCCCCAAGATTGCAAGTAAGCTGTCGTGTTCCTGAATAGCGCGTCCAGCTTCTTAAAAGGATCGAAAATAGCATTGCTACAGACCCAAGCTTCCTGAATCGCCTCTTGGAAACCATCCAATTTTGTCCAATAGAGCTCAAAACGAAAGCGATGCTTAGCTTGGAAGTTGTTACTCGTGGAGAGATGCAAAGGAGCGTGATCCGAAGCGCTAGTAGATAGCGCTTGAAGCAGATAGTCTGGGTGAGAGAGCTCCCAATCAACGGAAACGAGCAACCTGTCAATCTTGGTGAAAGTGGGCGCATTTCTCTCATTGGACCAAGTAAAACGGCGTCCGTGCATGTACAGCTCCTTGAGCTCATGATCGTCAACGAAATTTTGGAACTTGCTCATCATAGCTCTGTTTATGTTGTTGTTGCTCTTCTCCGCTCCCCTGAGGATCATGTTGAAATCACCTAGGCACATCCAAGGCCCTGGGCAAAGCTGCCTTCTGTCATAAAGGTCTTGCAGGAATTGGGTTTTCGGCATGTCTCCTTGTGGCGCGTACACCACCGAGATCCACCATTCGTTGCCGTCTAGCTGGTGGACCTTGCCGGTCAAGAAGTTTGTATCGAGTTGGATGCAATCCACATATAACCGTGTAGTGTCCCAAGCCAATACAATACCTCCACGCGTGTCCTCCGCCGGCAAGTAAGCAAAGCCATCAAATGATGGCCCCAAACATTGCATAATCATGAATTGATCTACAAGCTCAAGTTTCGTTTCTTGCAAGCAAGCTAGGTTGACTTTTAAAGACGCGATGAACTCCCTAACTACCTTCCTCTTGGCCGGGTTGTTCAGCCCTCTCACATTCCAGCAGATGATCTCCGGTGTGTGATCCATAGAGACGAATCAACCACACCCACACCCAGCGACAAGCTCAGTGCGCGCCGATCGCAACCTCAGTACCGCGGGAAAGCTCCTCATTGGATGGGCCACACTTGCCAAATAGAGCTGCAATGACCCTCATGTGTTGTTCTCTGAGTGGCGAGTCGAACAACTCTTGAAGTTCCTTGACTGCCTCGTCATCCACCGTCATATCTTCCGGCACTAAGCCAAGGGCGCGCAGCAACACACTCGCCACCTTGTTGGACTTGATGGAATTGGCTCCGGTCGATCTGTTGGAGGATCTAGTCGTGCGCTTGGGGGTAAAAGGTTCCGCCTCAGGTCGAAGCGCCGACACTTCATGTAGCAATGGGGGGGCAAGAGTTTTAACGATGTTGGAGCAGAACTTCTTCAGACGCGTGTAGGCAATCGCTTCCTGAGTTGTCATCCCCTCCGTGGAATCGACCAGCATGTTATCAACACCAGTTATCGGGGCAGCCAGTAGTTCTAGGCTCTTTTCCTGAACCAGCGGCACGGTCTGGGCGAGGTGGGCGACGTTGCATGGGGGTGCAATTTCCACCAATTGGGTGGTTGCATGGATCGCCTCCATGCGTCCCATCTCCCCTGCCTCCTCTGTCCTTGGGTCACGTGCCTCCACTGCACCTTGGGTCTCCAAGTTTGCCGTCGTCCCGCAGGGCTGGGAACGTGTGGCGTCTTGGGATCTGGGCGGCTCTTGTCCGTGCTCGCTGGAATCCGCGCACCTTGACATGATTGGCTCCGAGCTAAAGCGAACAGGACTTCCACACGTTGCGCGGGCATCTTCCATGGCCACAGCGTCAGTCTGGTCGGCAGCGCGCAAAGCAGTCTTGGGAGCCACAATCAGGCCGCTTTCCACCAATGGCCCCGAAGCCACGGGCCCGGCAGGAGACTGGCGGTGACAACGATGGCCAGTTCTTTTGACACGTTCTCCACCATCGCTGTTGGCTGGTTTGAACCTCCCAAGACCAGATTGCTAGCCCCTTCAGCGATGACAACTGGCGCATCCACGACAGGGCGGGCTGGCCACCCGCTGAACCTGCGTCCCCACCGAGTCCTGGCGGGCTGGACTTGGCACGTGTCTCGCCGCGGCACCACCGATTCCAGGGCTCCCACCGTTTGAAATCCTCCTCGAAGCGATCAGGGGGCCCTCCTGCGTGGTCAAGCGGTCAAAAGCAGAGACCCTGACGGATAGCCTGTCCCTGACAGGCAGCGTGGGCCCCGTAACCGTCCCTCCCCCAGAAGAAGGCATCGGCGGAAGGCGCCAGTCGCCGCCGGCCAGCGGCCGAGCTGAAGGAGCGTCACCGCCGCGAGCCCTTGGCGTCGAACCAGAACCTCTCGAATCCCTGACACCAAACCTCCAAGGTCGACTGCGCGGTGCTGCCGCGCCACCACTGCTCTCACTGATTCTCCCATCTGATGGCAAGCCACTCTGTCCACTGTCCGACGAGGCACCCAAGAACAGCGGCTCGTCCCTGCCGGCGAAGTCTGTGACCGAATCCAGGTGGATCAGAATCTTGTACTGAAGCAGAGAAGGCTCCATCAATGGCGCAGTCATGCCCGGCTCCGGGATAGCCAGCCATCGGAGCGAGGGGATGGCATCAGGGTCCGCCGTCCAGGCCGACAACCGGAAGACAGATCACGGCGCGCACTGGTCTCCGGTGCCATCATGTCCACCAAACAAGACGATCCAAGCAGATCTTCGGCCACTTCCCTATCCCAAGCGTGCGGAGGAATTCCCT
Source organism: Aegilops umbellulata (assembly GCA_032464435.1). Taxonomy (NCBI): domain Eukaryota; kingdom Viridiplantae; phylum Streptophyta; class Magnoliopsida; order Poales; family Poaceae; genus Aegilops; species Aegilops umbellulata. The sequence goes on from CP136057.1 coordinate 552,930,887, forward strand.
CGAGAACCAGAGATACCTTGAAACTGAGCACGGAGTGGACGGCTTGAGCTTGGCGATTCCACTGCCTGAAATATAGCCGAATGCCGTTGTGGTCGATGAATGGCCTGGCCGCCACTAGGTTTAGGTGCTCTTGGCACGCGAAGACGACCAGGAAGTCCTCTGGCTGGTAGCAGTGGACGGAGAGCCACTCCGGCTCGATGCCCACTACTGCACCCAACGCCTGAACGACGAACTCGGGGGAGATGTCATGTCTTGCTCCGCCAGCGTAAGCCACCATGGCGAATTGCAGCCTCCGCTCCAGATCTCCCATGCTTGGCGAGCGTCGGACAACGCAGAGGTCTTGAGCAACGAACTGCTCGCGCTCCGGGGGTTCGAGCCGCGATGAGAAGATGCGAGGCCACGCCGCCGACGCCGCCTGCAGGACTGGAGGCGGCGGCGGTGGCGGTGCCCTCTGTGACGACCCGAATGCCGGCTCCTTGCGCGCGACCTTGGCAGCCGTCGAGCGCCTGAGCTCCTCCTCCGACGATGGACTCCGTGGTCTCTTGCAGTCCTTGGACTCATGGCCTGGCAGCTTGCAGCGGAAGCAGACCACCTGGTTGGTGCAGTCATTCTTGAAGTGCCCTTCTTCAAAGCACTTGAAGCAGAGCCCCTCCATCTCCGGTGAGACCGCGCGGCGCGGTCTGGGCGTAGGCGCTTCTCTGGACGCGCCGGCTCCCTCCTCACGACGGCGCCTCCAAAGCTCCTTCCGGGAAGGGCGAGGTTGCGCCCAATCCGGATCCAGCGGTGGCGCCTGGGCACCGACGGCGGCCTCCCCACCGGCCGGTCCCTGCACATCTGAGGCCTCGGAGCTGGAGGACAGGCCAAGGCCCGACACCACCGGCCGCTCGCCGGCGCGACGGAAGGAGGAGGTGACTGAGCGCGGGCTACACGACATGACGGACAGGCGCCGAGACTCGAGAGGCGGGTGGACGCCGGGGCCGGAGTGGCCGCCGGCGGATGGGGTGGACGCCGCCGCCGGAGTGGCGAACAGCGGAAGGGCGGGCGGAGCGGAAAGACACGGAGGTGTGGGCGTGGCTTAATTCCGTGGCTTGCAGCGTTAAAACATGGATGATGAAGATGAATGACGAAGACTCGTTATGTGTTCCAAATGGCAAATGGAGGCAGCACTACGAGCTAGCATCCATCAGTCTTCAAACTTTAAAGGTAAGGACGGTAGGCTTTGCTTCTCCTATGGAAAAGATCTGACGCTTCCAAGGCACTAAAGAAACAATAAATAAGAATCAGCCTAACCTAGCTAATCGATCAGGCAGTTTGTAGCTGAAGCCGATTTAGTCGTCCAAATTAACGGTTAGACTATATACAATGCAAGGTGTTTGTAAAAAAAAAATCGATTTTCGCTTAAGCATCCGTGCTTGTTTCTATAGCAGGGGTGTTTAAGTAAGCAACGGTGTTTAAGAAAAAGTCGATTCATTTTCACACACACCTCACATCTCGTGAAGAGAACTGATGTGGTAACCGGAAGTGATCCTAAGATGCCAAGAGAAGGAAAAAAATATCAGATGATGCTTTGGCTAATCAATCTATTCCGGGTTTCAAAACTTGTGGGTATGTTCTTAATTAACTTGATGTCTGCCCAGCTTCTATAGGAATCCGTGTTAGGACATCTCCAATGCCGACCCTCAAACCATCCGCATACGTCCGTACCGTGTTATCCGGGCGCGTTTTGTCATCCAACGCGGGCCAGTATCAGTCGGCCAAGCGGTCTGGACGTGCTTTTTGCCGCAAATTGGAAGCAAAGTCGGGGGGCTTTGCGGCAGTTCAGACAGCAGCCACATAGGACTTTGACACCACTGGCCCACTAAATCCCCTATTCCGGTTCCATTTTCTTCCAATCCGCACCCTCCTCCTCCGACGTCGTTGTTGTACCTCTCCGTTTGCCACACATGCATTGCCGGGTCTCTGCAACCAGCACTGACACGCCCGCTCGCCTTTTACGATGGCTTCGTCCACCCAGGACCTGTCCATGGCCAGGTACACTCCTCCCCTGTCGACGACATCCATGGCGGACACCATGCCCGGCAGGTATTCGGTCAAATACCATTGAGCTAATTTTCGAACGCCATGTCTTCTTTGTAGAGTACGAAGGATGGCGGGGTACCCGATCATGGAGGATGAGTTGTTGCGAGATGCGTGGCTGGCTGTAACCATGAATTTCGTAGGCAGGCACAGAAGAGGCTCTTCTGGCAGCGCGTGCATGATTTGTTTCACTCATGAAAGCACATTGAGCCCTATGACATGCACATCATCCAACAATGCAATGTGAGATCGTTATCGTATCGATGGTACGCCGTCCAAACCACTGTCACCAAGTTTTGTGACATAGTTGCTCGGCTGGAGGTAAGGTGGCCATTGTGTGCGACAGTGGAGGATATCTTGAGTTTTGCTTCTTCTTGCTCAACTTGATGATTGAATCATTCATTCACTCATTGTTGCTCTACATATTGTGTAGCTCATACACGCTGCCATGTGTTGATTCGTGTTCTGTTCAGGATCGTCGCACAGGCGCTCTGCTTGGTGCTGGCCCTCGGCGCTTCGATGGTCTTTGGGAGCTTGACTGGCTTCGTCTTCCCTCCGCTGCCAACGCCACCAGTCTTGCAACCCCTGTTGTTGCATCTATCAGCTCTTTTCAGCAGTGGCATCATCGTCTTGGCCATTTATATGGTTCTCGTCTCTCATCCTTGGTTCATCGCGGTGTTCTAGGGTCTGTCTCTGGTAACGCTTCGTTGGATTGTCTGGGTTGTAGGCTTGGTAAGCAGATTCAACTACCTTATCCTCACAGTGAGTCAGTGTCCGAATGCCCTTTTGATCTTGTTCACTCTGATGTTTGGGGTCCGGCTCCCTTTGCTTTGAAAGGTGGTCATCGCTACTATATTATCTTTATAGACGATTTTTCTCGCTACACTTGGATTTATTTCATGTCTTCTCATAGTGAGGTGTTATATCTATATACAAAAAATTTGCTGCCATGGTTCATACACAATTTTCCACTCCTATTCCTGTTTTTTCGCGCAGATTCAGCTGGTGAGTATATCTCCCATGCGCTGCGAGGATTCCTTGCTGAGTAGGGTACTCTTTCTCAGTTCTCTTGCCATGGTGCTCATGCTCAGAATGGTGTTGCTGAGCGCAAGCATCGTCACCTTCTTGAGACGGCGCGTGCGATGATGATCGCGGCCTCTCTTCCGCCTCACTTCTGGGCTGAGGCTGTTACCACTTTCACCTATCTCATTAACATTCGGCCATCTGCTGCTCTACAGGGTGGTATTTCTCTTGAGCGTCTTTCTGGCCGTTCTCCCGATTATTCGGCGCTTCATTTGTTTGGTTGCATTTGATATGTTTTGCTTGCCCCTCGTGAACGCACCAAACTGACTGCTCAGTCTGTCGAGTGTATCTTTCTCGGATACAGTGATGAGCATAAGGGCTATCAGTGTTGGGATCCTGTCGATCGCAGGATGCGTATTTCCCGGGATACGACCTTTGATGAGTCTCGTCCTTTCTACCCGCGTCCATCCTCCTCGGCCTTTTCCACGGAGGACATCTCTTTTCTTACGTTTCCGAATACACCTCCCTCTGTGCCCAGTATTCCCACTCCTCGTCCTGCTATTGCAGATCCGACGTCGTACTCTCCTACGGTTTCTTCTCCTCCCTCACCGCATGACTCTCCACCTTCATCACCGATACTTTCCCCTTCTACACCTTCATCACTTATACCTTCCTCTTCTCCACCTTCTTCACCGATACATTCCCCGTCTCCACCTCCAGTGATTCCACATCTTCCCTCCTTTCCTTTCCATTATACTCGTCGTCCACGTGTTGTGGATAAGTCTACTAATGTGCCCTCTACTTCTGGTGTGCCATCTTCCTCCTCTCAGTCGACTTATGGTCTCCGTTCTCGGCCTTGTCCGCCCCCTGAACGATATTCTCCTTCTCACTATGGTCTTTCGACCGCTCTTGAGCCGACTTATTATCGAGATGTTGTTGTTCACCCTGAATGGCAGTTTGCGATGGCAGACGAGATTGCTGCCCTTGAGCGCAATGACACATGGGATCTAGTTTCTCTTCCTCCTCGTGTTCGTCCCATCACTTGTAAGTGGGTCTATAAGATCAAGACTCGCTCTAATGGTTCTCTTGAGCGTTATAAAGCTCGTCTTGTGGCTCGTGGCTTTCAGCGGGAGCATGGACATGATTATGATGAGACCTTTGCTCCTGTGGCCCATATGACCATTGTCCGCACACTTCTCGCGGTGGCCTCTGTTCGACACTGGTCTGTCTCTCAGCTTGATGTTAAGAATGCCTTTCTTAATGCTGAGTTGCGTGAGAAGGTTTATATGCAGCCACCACCTGGGTATTCAGTTCCTGATGGTATGGTTTGTCGTCTTCGTCGCTCTCTCTATGGCCTTAAGCAAGCCCCCCGAGCTTGGTCTGAGCGTTTTTCCTCGGGGGTCACTGCAGCGGGTTTTTCACCCAGTGCTCATGATCCAGCGTTGTTTGTCCACTTTTCTGATCGTGGTCGCACTCTACTTCTTGTATATGTCGATGACATGATCATCATTGGCGATGATTCTGAGTACATTGCCTTTGTCAGGGCCCGTCTCAGTGAGCAGTTCCTTATGTCTGATCTTGGTTCTCTTCGTTACTTTCTCGGTATTGAAGTTTCCTCCACCTCTGATGCCTTTTTTATTTCCCAAGAAAAGTATATCCAGGATCTTCTTGCTCGTGCGGCTCTTAGTGATGAGCGCACCGTTGAGACTCCTATGGAGCTCAATCTTTACCTTCGCGCTGGTGAGCCCCTGTCTGATCCAACTCGTTATCGTCATCTTGTTGGGAGTCTTGTCTATCTTGTTGTTACTCGTCCTGATATCTCCTATCCTGTCCATATTCTGAGTCAGTTTGTTTCTGCTCCCACTTCAGTTCACCATAGTCACCTTCTTCGTGTTCTACGATATCTTCGTGGCACGATCTCTCATCGTCTCTTTTTCCCCCGTTCCAGTTCGTTACAACTCCAGGCCTACTCGGATGCTACGTGGGCTAGTGATCCTTCGGATCGCCGTTCACTTTCTGGTTACTGTATTTTTCTTGGCGGTTCTCTCATTGCCTGGAAGACGAAGAAACAAACTGCAGTTTCCCGTTCGAGTGCAGAGGCCGAGTTGCGAGCTATGGCTCTTCTGACGACAGAGGTGACTTGCTTACGATGGTTACTGGAGGATTTTGATATTTCTATTAATGCACCTACCACCCTCTTGTTCGACAGTACAGGTGCTATCAGTATTGCACGGGACCCTGTGAAGCATGAGCTTACCAAGCATATTGGTGTTGATACTTTTTATATGCGAGCTGCTATGCAGGATCATGTTATTGCTCTTCAGTATGTGCCTTCTGAGTTACAGCTAGCGGATTTCTTACGAAGGCCCAGACTAGAGCGCAACATGGATTTTATCTTTCCAAACTCAATGTTGTGAATCCATCATGAGTTTGAGGGGGGGGGGGGTTGTTAGAGTTATAGTGAGTTATATTTATGTGGCCTTTGGCCTTTTATATTCTAGCCTTCTGGCATTCTCTTGTACATGTATATATGCTGGTCTTTAGCACCATAGTAATACAAGTTGCTTTCATAACACCATGTCAGGATAGAGGAATGATCATTTAGGTACATACACAATTGGATGAAGCTGAAGGGCCAGTATTGCGTGGGACGACATGATCCGTTCATGAAAAACACGTTGAACATCCGGTTAATCTCGTTGAATTTGAACTATTATTGTAGTAGACTTATTTATATGCTATGTATGGATGATTTGTACTATTTTATATCGGAACTTTGAGACTTCCTTTGGGTTTGCATGAATTTCGCCCGGTCTGTTGAAATATGGTTTCAAATGTATGTGGGTAGTGTTGGATGGCCAACTCCTCAATCCGTGTCCGCGAACTGGTCCCTCTGTCCACGGACGTATGCAGGCGAAAGTTTACGGGTCAGCGTTGGAGATATCCTTATTGTTTTTCTTTTTTGCGGGTTTATTGGTTTGTTGACATGCAGATGGCATCTGATAGTTAGGAACGATAAGAAGTTAGCAAAAGGAGTACACTGACTAGCTTGTCTTGTCGAGATGTAGAAATGTAGAATCATGGATGATGTTGGAATAATTAATTAGTTGTGTGCTTAGTACTAAACCTGATTTGAAGAGCCCGCTAGCTGGACAGATTAGGACGACACAATTCTTTTTTTCTCTTTCACATGGAGGAGATGTTTCAGGCAGCCAACACAAAAATAAGGGCCTTTTTGATTCGTAGATTTCTCAAAACGCGGGAATAGGAAAAATGGAAGAATGGAGTGGCATGACCTCTTGTATGATGTGTCTTATAGGATTACAAATCTACATAAATCTGGATTGAAGTGTGTTTGATAGCACATATTTTTTTCCAACATGAAGCACAAATAAATCATATGAAAAAATTTCATAAGGACCCCAATTCTGCAGACCAAAATACTACCGCAGGAAAAATTACTAATTAAGGATTCAGATCCTCGCCCTGCAAAAAAAAAGGATTCAAATCTTCTAAAAATTACATGAAATTCCTTTGAATCAAAGGAGCCCTAATTCTTGAGCCGCTCTAATTTCAGAAATAAATTTAGATGTGCACTTTACCATAAACTAATGGCAAAGCGACATGCTTTACCATATTTAAAAGTTTGTGACATGGCTTACTAGATTAGCCCGCTAGTTTGTCTTTCTTCCTGCCCCATTTTGGTTGCCTGCCAGGAACAATCGTGTTGTCCCCTGTAACCGCGGCCTGCCGCTGGACACCCTGTCCTATTTTCTTTCTTCTAATATACATCGATGCAAGCCTTTTGCGTGTTCAAAAAAAAACTGATGAAACAAAAACCTTGAGCAAGACTAGAAAGCCCGCCCCTCTCAGAGCAAACTTTTTTTATGAAGAAGATGTATTACCGCAGTTTGAGCTCAGGGTGAGGTATGGAGAAAGGTTGTTGGTAACTTATCTGGGTCAAAACATTGATGACGTGGGCGCTAGTTGTTAATGGTCAGGTCAAGATTAACCCACTAATCATGCTTGTCCAGCTCGAATAATGTTCCATCACGTACATCCCTCGGAAAAATGTTGCATCGCGAACATGATTCTTTTGCAACGCGACGCGGACCTAACCACATGATGTAGCCTTTCATTCTGAGTGGCTCAGTGCATTTCCCTTCTATCCTTTCGAGCCTATACATGTGGACAATAATTAACCTTATCGGTTCTTAGTGAAAAGGTGATAATGCACAAGCTGGTTAATTTGTAGATCAAGCTCCAACAATGCTCATGCTGGACCTAGTGAAAACCATACGGACCATGGACGCATGGACTCCCTCCCATCTTTTAGCAATGTGACATGGACCAAACCGCATGATGTACTAGTGTGTTAATGATCTAATTAGTGCATTTCTTTTTCGCTCCATTGTGGCATGGACTTTACCTCTGAGTGCTTAATCATTATGAGGTAATGTCCTTGACAGTGGCGTTAACTTGTAGGTCAAGCTGCAATAGTGCGGTCATCAGATCATATCCTTCAAAGTAGTATCTAGACTCAGGTCTAGTAGATAACTCTGTTCTGCAATCCTGCCCTGCTTGGGAAGACAAAGCAAAGCTATGTTCCTCTAACTTGGTTCGTCTGGAAAGCTAACAAAAAACAGTATTAACCCTTGGCCGGTTACATTTTTCTGTAGAGTACCAAGAACTAGCAAATATAAGATATAAGAAGTTCTAATTTATTTTATCTAAATCAGATGTATACAAACACGTTTCACTGTGTTGTCTACTCGTTTCAGTTCATATGTAGTATATCAAAAAATAGAAACAATTTACCTTTACCATACGGCACGCCCATTAAGCAACGATCAAATCAAGGAAATCCATCAAACGATCCCGGAACACTAAGAGGAGCCCGTGTCAATCACTTCCATTCCTCTCCACGGGTACTTTTTCTTTACTTTTTAGAAAGTCCAGATGACGGAACATCGAGACCTAGGATGTAGAAGATCATAACATGAGCTATTCAGCAGATTTGGATTAAAAACATCCATAACATCTTAGAGCATCTACAACCAAAAGTATCAAATTACGGTCTCCAAACGTCAGCGGACGCGCCCAGGCGTGTCCACGGACAGCGACCGGGCAGCACGCAAAATTGCTCCTCCACAACCGGACACATCTAAACCGAATACTAAAATCCAAATTAGCTAATGCAAATCCATATTAGTGTACGTAGCTAAAGGCATGTCATCGGACTACCAACATTTGACGTGTCCTGTTAACTACGAACAAAACAATGACTGGAGAAGTTCATCCATGGCCGGCCTTGCCCTTGCCTTTGCTCTTCCCGTCGTCCTTGCGGCAGTAGCGGTCAAAAACGCAGAACAATTCTAGTCGGATCTGCTCACTGTTGGAGTTGTCCAATCTGTCGCCGCCCTCGCCTTTCTCCTCGTTGGGGGGCAGTCCGGGCATGACACGAACCGCCTGGCTTAGGTCATTTGCCATCACCTTCACCGCCCTCCTCCACGGCTTCTTATGCGGGCACGGAGGTATTCCTTCGATGCCGCCTCGCGGGCCGTCGAAGCCTCCTCTGCGTCGCGAGCGCCTAAGCCGCGAGAGATGTAGCAGCCGCCTCCTCTTGAAACCGCGTTCGAAGCCTCGTGCGGCAGCGGCGGGCACGCCACACCTCCTTTTCGGATTCACGTCAGGTCATGGAGGCGCAAATGGCCTCCGTTTCGGCACCTGACGCCGCGGGGACAAGATGCCACCTAAAGGGTTCTGGCGGCATGGCGGGGTTGCGCAATGCGGCCGTGGTGACCGCTGCCGGCGACTCGCAATGAGATCCTCCCGTCTTGGTTTTGGATTTGAAATTTCGTACATTATTTTCTACGCATAGTGTCCATATACCTTTTTGTTGGAATATTTTGAAATGTCTAAATATGCACACTAAGGGCAAGTGCATAAGTCGACCCAGAAGCACCAATCGGATGCACGGTTGTTCTTCAAGCACCGAAGTGGATATCTTTTTGTGAAGGGCCATTGCTAAAGTTGTCGTGGTCTTCTGTTTTTATGGCCTCATTTTGTTGTTTTCTACTCTTTGGGGGTTGTTAGGTTATTTTTTCTAGTGTTTTTGTTCTTGTTCACTTTTACCTTTTGGTCTTTAGGTTTGTGCTTTGTGATTTTTAACTTTTGACTGGTTCTAACAATACAGGATGGCACACATTATATTGTGTTTGAGAAAAAAACTATTGATAAGGATAAGTGACAGTGCACCCTCATAGATTTCCAGAACAATTCAACCGAATTCCTTTACAATACAATATATGGCTTCTATTTTTTGCGGGTGAATACATGGTGTTGTAGAGTGAAACCCTAGAGGGGATCTTTTCACACTTGGAGGGGGAAAAGGAGGAAGAACACTCAAGAACACAAGGCACAAATCACTCAAACAAAACCCAATATCACATCCACTAGAGTAGCATACATGAGATCCACAAGATTACATGAACAATTCAAGGAAAATAGCACTAGGTAAGTTCTTCCCACAAGGTGAGGTCTTGATCTTGATCTTCTCCAAGAGGAGGGCTTGATAATCCCAAGGATTCTTCCCAAAGAGGGGTCTTGATCTCCAAGAGGAGGATACAAGGAGCAAAGCTCTCTTTGGTGTTCTAAAATACTTTGCTAACCCACAAATGACCTAGGAGATAGATACTTATAGTCTAGGGACGGACTAGGAGGGGAAAAGGGATTACATGGGCAAAAACCCAAAAAGACACGAGCTGTCCGAAGGGGTCCGGGCACCCGGACACCTGGGACCGGGCACCCGGCCTACTCAGGGGCGTGGCTGGGAGAGGTCGGGCACCCGGAGGCCCAAGGCCCGGGCACCCGGGGGTGCGGCAGGACGCCGGCTGGGGCGTAGCCGGGCACCCGGGGCCTCAACCCCGGGCACCCGAGGTGGCACCTAGCGGCAGACGGGCGAAGGCCGGGCACCCGGGGGGCCCAAGGCCCGGGCACCCGGGCGGGTGGCAGGCGGCTGGGCGAGGGGCCCGGGCACCCGGAGCCCAAGGGGCCGGGCACACGGGGCAGGTGTAGCAGCGCCGAGGGGAGGGGGGCCGGGCGCCCGGTGTTGGGGGGCCAGGCACCCGGGGTGTCCAGGGTGTTTCGCCTCCTTGCTCCTTTCTTCATTCTTCTCGTTCTCCTCTCCTCTCCCTTGCTCCGTGGATGATTGAACCTCCGTCTTCTCCTTCCCATGATCATCTTTGATGTACCTAAGAATGCATAGCATATCTCTTTGAGGTAGAATCCCATTCTCATGTGAAACCGAACGAAACTCGGAAAGGAAAGAAGTGACCTCGTTGTCGATGTTGCGTGCACGTGCTCTTGTCATTGGCCCTTTTGGTGCTTGCGGTTTGTGATGGAGTGTCGGTGCGGGTAGTCGAGGGATGCTCCGCATCATCTCCCCCCTTGGGAGAGATCCGTGCACAGATCGTGCTCTTCATCACCATTGTACTTGGCCAAGTCTTTAACGTTGAAGATGTCGCTTACGTTGTACTTGTCACGTGGGATGTCGACCTTGTAGGCATTGTCGTTGTAGCGTGCTAGCACCTTGAATGGTCCGTCAACTCTTGGGAGTAGCTTGGACTTGCGTTCCTTGGGGAAGCGGTCCTTGCGTAGATGTATCCACACTTGATCACCCGGTTGGAACACCATCGGAGACTTGTTGATGTTGAGCTTGGAAGCGAGTCATTGTACTTGGCGCTCGATCGTGGAACGTGTTTATTCATGCATCTTCTTGAGGTAGGTGGCTCTTGTACTTGCGTCCATGTTAGCTCGTTCTTGAAGCAGTACGGGAAGGATGTCCAACGGTGACAATGGGTTGAAGCCATAGACAACCTCGAAGGGGGGCTTGCCGGTTGTAGAGTGTCTTGCGCGGTTGTAGGCGTACTCGGCGATGGGTAGGCACTCCTCCCACTCATTGATGTTCTTCTTTATCAACACGCGTAGTAGAGTTGCAAGCGTTCGGTTGGTGACTTCCGTTTGGCCATCGGTTTGAGGGTGGTACGCCGTGGAGAAGAGTAGCTTGATTCCGAGCCTGGCGCATAGCGTCTTCCAAAAGTAGCTTAAGAACTTGAAATATCGATCCGACACAATTGTCTTTGGCACACCGTGCAACCTCAAGATTTCCCTACAAAAGAGATTGGCAACATGTGAAGCATCGTCTATCTTATTGCATGGGATAAAATGAGCCATTTTAGAGAATCAGTCCACCACAACAAATACGGAGTCCTTGCCATTTTGAGTCCTAGGCAATCCAAGCAAAAATCCATGCTAATGTCTTCCCAAGGTTGGTGTGGAATAGGTAAAGGCATATGTAAACCATGAGATTGAGATTGTGACTTAGCTTTGCAACATGTAGAGCACCGGTTGGTGAAGCGGGCGACATCGCGAAACATCTTGGGCCAAAAATAGTTCTTGGAGAGTGATACGTCTCCAACGTATCTATAATTTTTGATTGCTCCATGCTATATTATCCACTGTTTTGGACTATATTGGGCTTTATTTTCCACTTTTATATTATTTTTGGGACTAACCTATTAACCGGAGGCCCAGCCCAGAATTGCTGTTTTTTGCCTATTTTAGTGTTTCGGAGAAACAGAATATCAAACGGAGTCCAAACGAAATGAAACCTTCGGGAACGTGATTTTCTCATCAGATAAGACCCAGGAGACTTGGACCCTCCGTCAAGAAAGCCACGAGGCGGTCACGAGGGTGGAGGGCGCGCCCCTGCCTCATGGGCCCCTCGAATCTCCATCGACGTACTCCTTCCTCCTATATATACCTACGTACCCCCAAACGACTGATACGGAGCCAAAAACCTAATTCCACCACCTCAACCTTCTGTACTCACGAGATCCCATCTTGGGGCCTGTTCTGGAGCTCCGCCGGAGAGGGCCATCATCACAGAGGGCTTCTACATCATCCTAGACCCTCCGATGAAGTGTGAGTAGTTTACCTCGGACCTTCGGGTCCATAGTTAGTAGCTAGATGGCTTCTTCTCTCTTTTTGGATCTCAATACAATGTTCTCCCCCTCTCTCGTGGAGATCTATTCGATGTAATCTTCTTTTTGCGGTGTGTTTGTTGAGACCGATGAATTGTGGGTTTATGATCAAGTCTATCTATGAATAATATTTGAATCTTCTCTGAATTCTTTTATGTATAATTGGTTATCTTTGCAAGTCTCTTCGAATTATCAGTTTGGTTTGGCCTACTAGATTGGTTTTTCTTGCAATGGGAGAAGTTCTTAGCTTTGGGTTCAATCTTGCGGTGTCCTTTCCCAGTGACAGTAGGGGCAGCAAGGCACATATTGTATTGTTTCCATCGAGGATAACAAGATGGGGTTTTTATCATATTGCATGAAACTATCCCTCTACATCATGTCATCTTGCTTAAGGCGTTACTCTATTTTTAACTTAATACTCTAGATGCATGCTGGATAGCGGTCGATGAGTGGAGTAATAGTGGTAGATGTAGGCAGGAGTCGGTCTACTTGTCTCGGACGTGATGCCTATATACATGATCATACCTAGATATTCTCGTAACTATGCTCAATTCTATCAATTGCTCAACAGTAATTTGTTCACCCACCGTAGAATACTTCTTATGCTCTTGAGAGAAGCCACTAGTGAAACCTATGGCCCCGGATCTATTCTCATCATATCAATCTCCCTCACTTTATTATTGTTTGCTTTTTTACTTTGCCTTTTACTTTTCACTTTGCATCTCTATACCAAAAATACCAAAAATATTATCTATCATCTCTATCAGATCTCACTCCCGTAAGTGACCGTGAAGGGATTGACAACCCCTGATCGCGTTGGTTGCGTTGAGCTATTTGTTTTGTGTAGGTACGAGGGACTCGCGCGTAGCCTCCTACTGGATTGATACCTTGGTTATCAAAAACTAAGGGAAATACTTACGCTACTTTGCTGCATCATCCCTTCCTCTTCGGGGAAATCCAACGCAGTGCTTAAGAGGTAGCAAGAAGAATTTATGGCGCCGTTGCCGGGGAGTCTGCGCAAAAGTCAACATACCAAGTACCCATCACAATCCCAATCTCTCGCATTACATTAGTTGCCATTTGCCTCTCGTTTTCCTCTCCCCCACTTCACCCTTGCCGTTTTATTCGCCCTCGCTTTTCCGTTTGCCTTTTTCTTGCTCGCTTGTCGTTATGGCTAGTCCCTTATCCACTCCGTTGTCCCCCGAGTTTGAAGTCTTTCACTTCAAACAAAGACAAGGAGAAAACTTGAAAGATGCCTTTATTAAAGCGTGTTCTTCCAATTCCTATGAAAATCAAGATGAAGATCTAAAAGTTATTGATGTGTCCCCTATTAAATCTTTGTTTTGCAATATGAATCTTGATGAAACTGAATATGATCTTCCTTTACCTAGAAGGCGTTCCAAAAATTCGGAGTATTTAGATCTTGATGATGAAATTGATAAAAGTCAGATTGAAAGAAATAAAACCCTAGATGTGGTTAAACCCACTATATTGGATTTCAAGGAATTTAATTATGAAAGTTGCTCTTTGATTGATTGTATTTCCTTGTTGCAATCCGTGCTAAATTCTCCTCATGCTTATAGTCAAAATAAAGCCTTTACAGAACATATCGTTGATGCCTTGATGCAATCTTATGAAGAAAAACTTGAGTTGGAAGTTTCTATCCCTAGAAAACTTTATGATGAGTGGGAACCTACTATTAAAATTAAAATTAAATATTATGAGTTTTATGCTTTGTGTGATTTGGGTGCTAGTGTCTCCACTATTCCCAAGACTTTGTGTGATTTGCTAGATTTCCGTGATTTTGATGATTGCTCTCTAAACTTGCATCTTGCGAATTCCACTATTAAGAAACCTATGGGAAGAATTAATGATGTTCTTATTATTGCAAATAGGAATTATGTGCCCGTAGATTTTATCGTTCTTGATATAGATTGCAATCCTTCTTGCCCTATTATTCTCTGTAGACCTTTCCTTAGAACGGTTGGTGCAATTATTGATATGAAGGAAGGGAATATTAGATTTCAATTTCCATTAAAAAAGGGCATGGAACACTTCCATATAAAGAAAATAAAATTGCCATATGAATCTATCATGAGAGCCACTTATGGATTGCCTACCAAAGATGGCAATACCTAGATCTATCCTCGCTTTTATGCCTAGCTAGGGGCGTTAAACGATAGCGCTTGTTGGGAGGCAACCCCATTTTATTTTTAGTTTTTTTAGTTTTTTCTTTTGTTTGGGAATAAGTAATCCATCTACCCTCTGTTTAGATGTAGTTTTGTGTTTTAATTAGTGTTTGTGCCAAGTTAGACCTATAGGATCTTCTTGGATGATAGTTATTTGATCTTGCTGTAATTTTCAGAAACTTTCTGTTCACGAAAACAATTGTTAAAAATCACCAGAACGTGATAAAATACTGATTTCAATTGCTTCTTATCAATAAATAAATTGTCTAGGTAGTCCTATTTTGGTAGATTTTTTGGAGTTCCAGAAGTTTGCGTTAGTTACAGATTACTACAGACTGTTCTGTTTTTGACAGATTCTGTTTTTCGTGTGTTGTTTGCTTATTTTCATGAATCTATGGCTAGTAAAATAGTTTATAATCCATAGAGAAGTTGGAATACAGTAGGTTTAACACAAATATAAATAATGAATGCGTTCATTACAGTAACTTAAAGTGGTCTTTTGCTTTGTTTCGCTAACCGAGCTCACGAGATTTCTATTAAGTTTTGTGTTGTGAAGTTTTCAAGTTTTGGGTGAAATCTTTTGATGGATTATGGAACAAGGAGTGACAAGAGCCTAAGATTGGGGGGGGCACCCCCAAGATAATCCAAGGACACCAAAAAGTCAAAGCTTGGGGATGCCCCGGAAGGCATCCCCTCTTTCGTTTACTTCCATCGTAATTTTACTTGGAGCTATATTTTTATTCACCACATGATATGTGTTTTGCTTGGAGCATCTTGTATTATTTGTGTCTTTGTTTGTTAGTGTAACACAATCATCCTTGCTGTACACACCTTTTGAGAGAGCCATACATGAATTGGAATTTGAGAGTATACTCTATGTGCTTCACTTATATCTTTCGAGCTTTATAGTTTTGCTCTAGTACTTCACTTATATCTTTTAGAGCACGGTGGTGGATTTGTTTTAAAGAAACTATTGATCTCTCATGCTTCACTTAGATTATTTTGAGATTCTTAAATAGCATGGTAATTTGCTTAATAATAATAATATGCTTGGTATTCAAGATTTGTAAAACTTTCTTTTGAGTGCGTTGAATACTAAGAAAAGTTTGATGCTTGATAATTGTTTTGAGATATGGAGGTGATAATATCAAAGTCATGCTAGTTGAGTAGTTGTGCATTTGAGAAATGCTTAAAGTTTCCAAGTCCCATATCATGCACGTATGGTAAACGTTATGTAACAAATTTGAAACATGAGGTGTTATTTGATTGTCCTCCTTATGAGTGGCGGTCGGGGACGAACGATGGTCTTTTCCTACCAATCTATCCCCCTAGGAGCATGCGCGTAATGCTTTGGTTTTTGATGACTTTTAGATTTTTGCAATAAGTATATGAGTTCTTTATGACTAATGTTGAGTCCATGGATTATACGCACTCTCACCCTTCCATCATTGCTAGCCTCTTCGGTACCGTGCATTGCCCTGTCTCACATTGAGAGTT
The DNA here is from genome assembly GCA_032464435.1 of Aegilops umbellulata. NCBI lineage: Eukaryota > Viridiplantae > Streptophyta > Magnoliopsida > Poales > Poaceae > Aegilops > Aegilops umbellulata. The sequence continues at coordinate 552,946,716 of CP136057.1, forward strand.
GGTGCAAACTTCGCCGGTGCATCCAAACCCCGTGATATGATACGCTCTTTCACACATAGACCTCCTTATATCTTCCTCAAAACAGCCACCATACCTACCTATTATGGCATTTCCATAGCCATTCCGAGATATATTGCCATGCAACTTTCCACCATACCGTTCTTCATGACACATTCATCATTGTCATATTGCTTGGCATGATCATGTAGTTGACATAGTATTTGTGGCAAAGCCACCATTCATAATTCTTTCATACATGTCACTCTTGATTCATTGCATATCCCGGTACACCGCCAGAGGCATTCATATAGAGTCATACTTTGTTCTAGTATCGAGTTGTAATCATTGAGTTGTAAAAAAATAGAAGTGTGATGATCATCATTTTCTAGAGCATTGTCCCAAGTGAGGAATAAAAAAAGAGAAAGGCGATAAAAAAGGAAGGCCCAAGAAAAGAAAAAAATGAGAGGAAAAAAGAGAAGGGACAATGTTACTATCCTTTGCCACACTTGTGCTTCAAAGTAGCACCATAATCATCATAATAGAGAGTCTCTTGTTTTGTCACTTTCATGTACTAGTGGGAACTTTTCATTATAGAACTTGGCTTGTATATTCCAACGATGGGCTTCCTCAAATGCCCTAGGTCTTCATGAACAAGCAAGTTGGATGCACACCCACTTAGTTTCTTTTGTTGAGCTTTCATACATTTATAGCTCTAGTGCATCCGTTGCATGGCAATCCCTACTCCTTGCATTAACATCAATCGGTGGGCATCTCCATAGCCCATTGATTGTCCTCGTTAATGTGAGACTTTCTCCTTTTTGTCTTCTCCACATAACCCCCATCATCATATTCTATTCCACCCATAGTGCTATATCCATGGCTCGCGCTCATGTATTGCATGAAGGTTTATAAGTTTGAGATTATTAAAGTATGAAACAATTGCTTGGCTTGTCATCGGGGTTGTGCATGATGAGAGCATTCTTGTGTGACAAAAATGGAGCATGACTAAACTATATGATTTTGTAGGGATGAACTTTCTTTGGCCATGTTATTTTGCGAAGACAAAATTGCTTAGTTAGTATGCTTGAAGTACTATTATTTTTATGTCAATATGAACTTTTATCTTGAATCTTTCGGATCTGAATATTCATACCACAATTGAGAAGATTTACATTGAAATTATTCCAAGTAGCACTCCGCATCAAAAATTCTCTTTTTATCATTTACCTACTCGAGGACGAGCAGGAATTAAGCTTGGGGATGCCTGATACGTCTCCAACGCATCTCTAATTTTTGATTGCTCCATGCTATATTATCTACTGTTTTGGACTATATTGGGCTTTATTTTTCATTTTTATATTATTTTTGGGACTAACCTATTAACCGGAGGCCCAGCCCAGAATTGTTGTTTTTGCCTATTTTAGTGTTTCGGAGAAACAGAATATCAAACGGAGTCCAAATGGAATGAAACCTTCGGGAACGTGATTTTATCATCAGATAAGACCCAGGAGACTTGGACCCTCCGTCAAGAAAGCCTCCACCGATGTACTCCTTCCTCCTATATATATACCTACGTACCCCCAAACGATCAGATACGGAGCCAAAAACCTAATTCCATTGCCGCAACCTTCTGTACCCACGAGATCCCATCTTGGGGCCTGTTCCGGAGCTCCGCCGGAGAGGGCCATCATCATGGAGGGCTTCTACATCATCCTAGCCCCTCCGATGAAGTGTGAGTAGTTTACCTCAGACCTTCGGGTCCATTGTTAGTAGCTAGATGGCTTCTTCTCTCTTTTTGGATCTCAATACAATGTTCTCCCCCTCTCTCGTGGAGATCTATTCGATGTAATCTTCTTTTTGCGGTTTGTTTGTTGAGACCGATGAATTGTGGGTTTATGATCAAGTCTATCTATGAATAATATTTGAATCTTCTCTGAATTCTTTTATGTATGGTTGGTTATCTTTGCAAGTCTCTTTAAATTATCAGTTTGGTTTGGCCTACTAGATTGTTTTTTATTGCAATGGGAGAAGTGCTTAGCTTTGGGTTCAATCTTGCGGTGTCCTTTCCCAGTGACAGTAGGGGCAGCAAGGCACGTATTGTATTGTTGCCATCGAGGATAACAAGATGGGGTTTTTATCATATTGCATGAAACTATCCCTCTACATCATGTCATCTTGCTTAAGGCGTTACTTTGTTTTTAACTTAATACTCTAGATGCATGCTGGATAGCGGTCGATGAGTGGAGTAATAGTAGTAGATGCAGGCAGGAGTCGGTCTACTTGTCTCGGACGTGATGCCTATATACATGATCATACCTAGATATTCTCATAACTATGCTCAGTTCTGTCAATTGCTCAACAGTAATTTGTTCACCCACCGTAGAATACTTATGCTCTTGAGAGAAGCCACTAGTGAAACATATGGCCCCCGGGTCTATTCTCATCATATCAATCTCCATCACTTTATCATTGCTTTGCTTTTTTACTTGGCCTTTTACTTTTCACTTTGCATTTCTATACCAAAAATACCAAAAATATTATCTATCATCTCTATCAGATCTCACTCCCGTAAGTGACCGTGAAGGGATTGACAACCCCTAATCGCGTTGGTTGCGTTGAGCTATTTGTTTTGTGTAGGTACGAGGGACTCGCGCGTAGCCTCCTACTGGATTGATAGCTTGGTTCTCAAAAACTGAGGGAAATACTTACGCTACTTTGTTGCATCATCCCTTCCTCTTCGAGGAAATCCAACGCAGTGCTCAAGAGGCAGCAGAGAGCGTGGCAAAAGTCTTGTCGCGTCCAAAGTGTCCCATGAGTCCACCTCCATGAGCCTCTTGCAAAAGTAACAAACGAAGAGAAGACTCGGGAATGCATAGTTTGTTAGCTCTCATAAGATAACCATCTTTGATATAGTATTGTTCCCAAGAAGTATGCGTCACACACTTAGCATAAGGAATAGCAAAAGTCACATCATGCTCATATAAATCTTTGATATGATCAAATCCAACAACATTCAATTCAAGTTGAGTAAGTAACATGCATTTGCGGGAAAGGGCATCCGCCACAACGTTCTCTTTGCCCTTAATGTACTTGATCACATAGGGAAAGATTCAATAAATTTACTCCATTTAGCATGTCATTTATTCAACTTGGTTTGACCTTTAAGGTACTTAAGTGTCTCATGACCGGTATGTATGACAAACTCATGCGGTCTAAGGTAATGTTCCCAAACATGCAACACATGCACTAAAGCATACAATTCTTTGTCATAGATGGGATAGTTAAGTTGAGCACCGGGGAGTTTTTCACTAAAGAAACTCCACCAATTCCATTACCACTAGCATCACAATGGACCTCAAAAGTTTTGTCAAAGTTGGGCAATGCAAGAATCGGAGCATGAGTAAGCAAGGATTTGAGCTCATTAAAAGCGGTAGATTGAAAATTGGTGGGTTGTGGCCAAGTTTTAATTGCTTCAATTTTAGACTCATCAACATGGACACCCTTTGAGGAAACAACGAAACCCAAGAAAACAAGCTTGTCAACCCCAAAAGTGCACTTTTTCATGTTTGCATAGAGACGTTCCTTGCGAAGAGTTTGCAAAACAGCCCGAACATGTTTAAGATGATCTTTGATGGATTTGCTAAAAACAAGTATGTTGTTGAAGTAGACCACAACAAACACTCCAATGTAAGGACGAAGCACAAAATGCATAAGACGCATGAAAGTACCAGGGGCTTCCGATAAACCCATAGGCATAACCAACCACTCGTACAAGCCAAATTTAGTTTTGAAAGCAGTTTTCCATTCTTCACCTTCTTGTATGTGGATTTGATAGTAGCCACTTTTAAGATCAATTTTTGAGAAAATAGTAGCACCACTAAGTTCATCTAGCATATCGTCAAGTCGAGGTATGGGATGCCTATAATGAACGGTGATAGCATTGATGGGCCTATAATCGGAGCACATGCAAAAAGTACCATCTTTCTTGGGCACAAGTATAACCGGAGCGGCACAAGGGCTTAAGCTTTCACGTACATGGCCGTTGTCGATGAGTTGTTGGACTTGCCGTTGAATCTCCTTAGTTTCTTCGGGGTTCACGCGGTAGGGAGCCTTGTTCGGAAGAGGTGCTCCGAGGATGAGGTCGATCCTATGTTCGATGCCACGTAGAGGAGGAAGACCGGGAGGTAGCTCATCGGGGAAGACATCCTCGAATTCCTGCAACAAGTGAGAAAACACTAGAGGAAGAGGATTAGGAGTGTTAGTTTTTGCCACCTCATCTTTGCATAGGAGAACAAAGTGGATGACACTCGATGGGTTCTCACACACTTCTCTCATCTCTCTTTTGTGGCTAGGAGGACTAAGTTTTTCTCTCTTGGCGAAGAGGCGCTCAATTTTGGCTTGTGGCTCTCACTTTCTTTTTGGTGGATCACTCTCTCACTAGGATCTCCTCGATGGGTGGATGCTTGCTTATCGGCGATCACTTGGCTTGGTGACATTGGTCGAAGCACATATTCCTTGCCTTTCATCTTGAAGCTATAGTAGTTGGTTCGTCCGTTGTGGATGACTCCACGGTCAAATTGCCAAGGTCGTCCCAAGAGAAGGTGGCACACCGACATAGGAACTACATCACACTCCAAGGTGTCCTCGTAGGCGCCAATCTTAAAAGAAACTTACACTGTATGCTCCACTTGAGTGGTGCCGGAGTCGCTTAGCCATTGCACCTTGTAGGGATGAGGGTGCTTCTTCTTGACCAATTGGATCTTGGAACATAGCTCCTCGCTTGCCAATTTGTGACAACTTCCTCCGTCGATGATGACCTTCACGGAACGCCCGTTGATGCCGGCCTTTGTGTGGAATATGTGGCACCGTTGGTCTTCATCTTGATGGTGTTGGAGCGTCAAGACCTTGGAGACCATGAGAGAGGGACTTGAATCATTGTCACAAAACACTTGATCATATTCATCTTCGTTGACGCGCCGGTGCATGACCACATGCTCAAGGGCTTCTATTTCTTCTTCACTCATCGAGTCATAAGTGCCATCATTGTTGAAGATCATAGTTCGCTTGTTGGTGCACTCGAAGGACTTGTGTCCCCGGCCACCACATGTGAAGCACTTGAGAGAACTTGTCTTGACGGGGTCGTTCGGTGGCGCCGAAGATGAGGGAGTTTTGGATTTGTACTTGCTTGCCGGAGAACGAGTCGAGTAAGGCATAGCTTCCTTGGAACTTGACTTGTCGCCGGTACTTGGTGATGCTCTAGTTGAGGAAGGAGTTGCCGAAGTCGCGGGAGCTTGAGAGTAGGAGCCATAGGTCTTGGACGAGTACTTGGCATATTTGAAGTCATCTTGGACTTGTCGCTCGGCCTTGGTCAATTGATGAACTAGCTCGAGAAGGTTTGAGTATGGTTGGAAGTCGGCAATCCGCTTGATTGGGTGGTTGAGGCCGTTCAAGAAGCGTGCCATTGTTTGCTCGTCGTCTTCCTTGACATTGGCTCGTATCATGGCAATATCCATTTCTTGGTAGTATTCTTCCACCGTCTTTGTACCTTGTTTGAGGAGTTGCAACTTCTTGAACGGCCTCAACCACCCACGGGTGTAGTGTGTAGGCATGAAGCGATCTCTCATGACATCCTTAATTTCCGTCCATGTTGTGATTGGTGGTTGATGACCCACAAGCATAGGGCATCTATCGTAGTCCTTTCGATAAGTAAGAGTGTCGAACCCAACGAGGAGCAGAAGGAAATGATAAGCGGTTTTCAGCAAGCTATTCTCTGCAAGTACTGAAATAAGTGGTAACAGATAGTTTTGTGATAAGATAAATTGTAGCAAGCAACAAGTAACAAAAGTAAATGAAGTGCAGCAAGGTGGCCCAATCCTTTTTCTAGCAAAGGACAAGCCTGGACAAACTCTTATATAGAGAAAAGCGCTCCCGAGGACACATGGGAATATCGTCAAGCTAGTTTTCATCACGTTCATATGATTCGCGTTCGGTACTTTGATAATTTGATATGTGGGTGGACCGGTGCTTGGGTGCTGTTCTTACTTGAACAAGCACCCCACTTATGATTAACCTCTATTGCAAGCATCCGCAACTACAACAAAAGTATTAAGGTAAACCTAACCATAGCATGAAACATATAGATCCAAATCAGCCCCTTACGAAGCAACGCATAAACTAGGGTTTAAGCTTCTGTCACTCTAGCAACCCATCATCTACTTATTACTTCTCAATGCCTTCCTCTAGGCCCAAATAATGGTCAAGTGTTATGTAGTCGACGTTCACATAACACCACTAGAGGCTAGACAACATACATCTCATCAAAATATCGAACGAATACCAAATTCACATGACTACTAATAGCAAGACTTCTCCCATGTCCTCAGAAACAAACGTAACTACTCACAAAGCATATTCATGTTCATAATCAGAGGGGTATTAATATGCATAAAGGATCTGAACATATGATCTTCCACCAAATAAACCAACTAGCATCAACTACAAGGAGTAATCAACACTACTAGCAACCTACTAGTACCAATCCCGGACTTGGAGACAAGAATTGGATACAAGATATGAACTAGGGTTTTGAGAGGAGATGGTGCTGGTGAAGATGTTGATGGAGATTTCCCTCTCCCGATGAGAGGAGCGTTGGTGATGACGATGGCGATGTTTTCCCCTCCCGGAGGGAAGTGTCCCCGACAGAACAGCTCTGCCGGAGCCCTAGATTGGTTCCGCCAAGGTTCCGCCTCGTGGCGGCGGAGTCTCGTCCCGAAAGGTTGCTTCTCATTTTTCTTCGGACGAAGGGCTTCATATAGCAGAAGATGGCCACCGGAGAGCCAACAGGGGGCCCACGAGGCAGGGGGCGCGCCCCCACCCTCGGGGCCAAGTGGGCCCCCCTGTGCCGTACTTCTTCAGCTCAATATTTTTTATATATTCTGAAAATAACTTCCGTGGAGTTTCAAGACTTTTGGAGTTGTGCAGAATAGGTCTCTAATATTTTCTCCTTTTCCAGCCCAGAATTCCAGCTGCCGGCATTCTCCCTCCTTATGTAAATCTTGTAAAATTAAGAGAGAATAGGCATAAGTATTGTGACATAATGTGTAATAACAACCCATAATGCAATAAATATCAATATAAAAGCATGATGCAAAATGGATGTATCAACTCCCCCAAGCTTAGACCTCACTTGTCCTCAAGCGGAAGTCGATAACGATAAATATGTCCACATGTTTAGAGGTAGAGGTGTCGATAAAATATAATACGTACATGAGGGCATCATGATTATTTTCATAATAGCAACATATATGGATATTTTCATATGATTTCTTATGCTCAAGTGATGATCTATTCACAAGGCAAAAGTATGAATCAGAAACTTTATTGAGAACTAACAAACTATAATCTCAGTCATTGAAGCAATTGCAATTTATCATAACTTCAGAAAGAGTCTATGTCAGAGCTCTCAAGCAAGTCCACATACTCAACTATCATTTAGTCTTTCATAATTGCTAACACTCACGCAATACTTGTGGTTACAGAGTTTTAATCGGACACAGAGAAAGATAGGGGCTTATAGTTTTGCCTCCCAACCTTTTACCTCAAGGGTAATGTCAACAATAATAACTCATGCTCCCCTACATCCAATTAGATATATCTATCAGGATCTTTCCAACACATTGTGCTTGCCAAAGGATAAAATGTAAAAAGGAAAGGTGAAGATCACCATGACTCTTGCATAAGGTAGAAGATAATAGTAACAGATAGGCCCTTCGCAGAGGGAAGCAGAGGTTGCCATGCGCTTTCGGGGTTGGATGCACGAAATCTTAATGCGAAAGAATGTCACTTTATATTGCCCCTTGTGATATTGTAACGCCCTCGATGCGGCTATATCTCCCACGTGTCGAGGCACGACTTAGAGGCATAACCGCATTGAAAGCAATGTCGCAAATGAGGTAATCTTCACACAATCCATGTAATACATAAAGGGGAAAGATACATAGTTGGCTTACAATCGCCACTTCACACAAGTGCATAAATAACATCCATCAATCAGATTACACTCAAGGTCCGACTATGGTACCAAAATGAAAGAAGACTACCCCAAATGCTAAACAGATCCCCGGATCACCCAACTGGGCTCCACTACTGATCATCTGGAAAAGAAACATAGTAACGGCCACGTTCCTCATCGAACTCCCAAGTGAGCTCGGTTGCGTCATCAGCACTGACTTCATTGGTACCTGCAACTGAGGTGATAAAATCTGTGAGCCACGGGGACTCAGCAATCTCACACCCGCGAGATCAAGACTATTTAAGCTTAAAGGTGGGAAGGGGTTTGTGAGGTGGAACTGCAGCAAGCGACTAGCATATGGTGGCTATAGCGCAAAAGAGAGCGAGAAGAGAAGGCAAAGCACGGTCGTGAAGCTAGAAGTGATCAAGAAGTGATCCTGGACAACCTACGTCAAGCATAACTCCAACAACCGTGTTCACTTCCCGGACCCTGCCGAGAAGAGACCATCACGGTTACACACGCGGTTGATGTGTTTTAGTTAAGGTCAACTTCGGGTTTTCTACAACCGGACATCAACAAATTCCCATCTGCCTCATAACCGCGGGCACGGCTTTCGAAAGATAATACCCTGCAGGGGTGTCCCAACTTAGCCCATGATAAGCTCTCACGGTCAACGAAGGATATTCCTTCTACCGGGAAGACCCGATCAATCTCGGAATCCCGGACTACAAGACATTTCAACAGCAATAAAACAAGTCCAGCAAAACCGCCCGATTGTGCCGACAAATCCTGATAGGAGCTGCACATATCTCGGTCTCAGGGCACATCCGGATAAGCTAAGCGTACAGGAGCCAACATAACCCAAGTTGCCAAGGGACGGCCCTGCACGGTGCTCTAGTTTGGACCAGCAATCGAAGGAGAACTGGCCCGGGGGTTTAAAATAAAGATGACCCTTGAGTCTGCAGAACCCAAGGGAAAAAGGCTAGGTGGCGAATGGTAAAACCAATGTTGGGCCTTGCTGGAAAAGTCTTATTCAAAGCGAACTGTCAAGGGGGTCCCATAAATCACCCAACCGTGTAAGGAATGCAAACTCCGGGAACATAACACCGGTATGACGGAAACTAGGGTGGCAAGAGTGGAACAAAACACCAGGCATAAGGCCGAGCCTTCCACCCTTTACCAAGTATATAGATGCATTAATAAAATAAGAGGTATTGTGATATCCCAACAAGTAAACATGTTCCAACAAGGAACAACAAGTCCATGTTCCAACAAGGAACAAACTTCATCTTCACCTGCAACTAACAATGCTATAAGAGGGGCTGAGCAAAAGCGGTAACATAGCCAAACAACGGTTTGCTAGGACATGGATGGTTAGGGGCTGACATGGCAATATAGGAGGCATGATATAGCAAGTGGTGGGTATCGCAGCATAGGCATAGCAAAAGAGCGAGCAATCTAGCTAGCAAAGATAGAAGTGATTTCGAGGGTATGGTCATCTTGCCTGCAAGGTTCTCAGAGTTGTCGAAAGCTTGGTCCTCGTAAACGTTCTCAACAGGTTCCTCGTTCACGTACTCGTCTCCCGGCTCTACCCAAGACAAGAGAACAAGCAAAGGAACCAATATCAACCACGATGCAATGCGCAATCAACATGATGCAAAACATGGCATGATATGCGAGAGGAGATATGCAATGCGTATACATGCTCCGGGAGGACAAGGATGAACAGGGCATAATCTTGGCAAACCAAGCATGCCACTGGATAGATGAGGTGATTTCGGTTGAAATCGATATAAAGATCACCGGAATCGGATGCACGGTTTGCAAATGGCAAGCAAAACAAGAATGACACGAATCTGCCATAAACAGCATGATGCTACTTAGCAAGCAATAAATAATTAAGCTACTGCACCCAAACATGGCAACAAAGCATATGACAGTAATCTACTCAAGATGCACGATAAAAGATGAACACTGAGCTACGGCTCAATCTCATCATAACAGGTTCAAACTAGCATGGCAAAAGTACAACTTATAACAGATTCACAGACTTAGTGAAATAACAAGTCAGGAAAAACAACATCAGGATGACATGTTCAGAGCAATGAAACGACATGCTACAGGTTCAGAACATAGCAAAGAAAGGCATGGCATGAATCTACTCATAGCACTTGACAAAAGTCCCTTACTGCCCATAAGCCAAAAAGGATCAGGAAATATGATTACACCCAAGTCAAATAAGCAAGTTTCGTTACAGGTTTCAGACTTAGCAGAAAACTGGACATGGCAGAAAACTAATAACGACTAGGCATGTTCTTGAGCTTGATGCACTCACTACAGAGCAAGTCATGATAAACTAAGCATACATACATCAAGAAGACATGGCATAGTAACAATACATGGCAAGAGCAACATCATATCATGCAAGGATCAACTACACCAAGCTTGGCAAAATCGAATAACATGTAAACAATCTGCCAGCAACATTTTGAAGCAAAAGTAGAGCTCGATTGACTCAAGCTATGGCACCCCATAAATGCAAACAAAGGCATGGATGGATCAAGCAAATACTCAAGTTCAAAACTCCCTTACTGATCATGCTCAAATTATGTATGGCTCACTCAGAAACAACATGAACACATGGCATGAAAATAACAGCAGTCAGGGACTTAGTGAAATCACTAAGTCTCTGAAAACAGCAATATCATCATCCCTAATTTGCATGCAATTTCTAGCCACCTCAAGCATCACAAAAATACATAGCAAAATCCTCTGGATAGGTAACATGGCATATTACAAAACTCATGTAGGACTCAACTTCATAGGAGGTACACATCAATCATGGCAAAAATGACAAAAGTGCATGTTCAGATAAGATCCAGCAACTAACATCAACTAGCCCTCTTCTAACAGCATTTCGGGCATCAAGATGACTTCAAATGAAACTGGTGCAATGGAACAAGATGATGTACTCTTCGAGACGAACAAAACGACATATTATATGCGCGAAACGGAGCTACGGATGCGAAGTTATGGCATGCGAAACAAGTGATGATATCGTAAAAATCTCAGGGACTTAGTGTTAAAAAGAGAGGGGAAGAAGTCAACGGTGGCGCGGTTCCCGAGGTTCGCCGGCGCGGATCTCGCCGGAGACGAGGCGGCGATGGCGGGGGCGGCCGGATCCGGGGCCGGGGTGCCCGGATCTGGCGCTCCGGCGACGGCGGGGCTCCGGGGCGGCGCGGGGAGAGGCGGCGGAGGCCGGCACGGGCGCGGGGTGGCCGGATCCGCGGCGGGGAACGGCGCCCGGGGCGGCGCGCGCCGGCGAAGGCGGCGGCGGCGGCGGGGAGCCGGGTCGGCGCGGGAGGCGGCGCTGGGCGGCGGGCCGGCGCGGTAGGAGGCGGGCGGCGCGGCTGGGCCGCGGGGGCCCCGCCTGGGCCCCGGCGGACCGACGCGCGGGCGGCGGCGCGGGGAAGTGGGCGCGGGCGCGCGCGAATAGGGAGGCGCCACGTGGCGGCGCGGAACAGGTGGCGGCGGCGGAGGGATCTGGCGCGGATTTCGAGGCGAGCTTAGGGTTAGGAGGTGGTTTTTGACCCGGATTTGGAGGGGGAGGTGTTTTTATAGACAGAAGGAGCTAGGGAGCTCCAAACGGAGTGCGGTTTTCGCCCACGCGATCGTGATCGAACGGCGGAGGACATGGGAGTGACTTAGATGGGTTATTGGGCTGTTTTGAAGGGGTGTTGGGCTGCAACACACACGAGGCCTTCACGGTTACCCGGTTAACCGTTGGAGTACCAAACGAACTCCGATTGACCCGAAACTTGACAGGCGGGCTACCGGTGCTATACCAAGGCCACATGTCAAACCTCGGTCCATTCCGAGAATGTTTAATACCCGCTCAAGAAGAAATGTAAAAGGGGACGCCGGGAGACATAGGAGCGCCGGATTGCAAAACGGACAACGGGAAAGATGCTCGGATTTATGAGACGAACACGTATGCAAATGCGATGCACATGATGACATGATATGAAATGCATGACATGACCAAAATGCAAAACGGAGAGAACCCAACCACGGAGGGAAATATCATAACACATAGCCGGAAATGGCAAGAGTTGGATTACAATTATGGCAAGTAACATCGGGGGCGTTACAGATATGAACCTTTATTATGCAGTCTATCGCTTTTATTTCTTTCACATCACAAGATCGTATAAAGCTCATTTCCTCCACACCAATCAATCATACATATTTAGAGAGCAATTTTTATTGCTTGCACCGATGACAACTTACTTGAAGGATCTTACTCAATCCATAGGTAGATATGGTGGACTCTCATGGCAAAACTGGTTTAAGAGTTTTGGAAGCACAAGTAGTATCTCTACTTGGTGCTGAGAATTTGGCTAGCATGAGGGGGAAAGGCAAGATCAACATGTTGGATGATCCATGACAATATACTTTATCTCAGATATAAGAAAACATAACCCATTACGTAGTCTTCCTTGTCCAACATTAACTCTTTAGCATGTCATATTTTAATGAGTGCTCCCAATCATGGAAGATGTCCACAATAGTATATTTATATGTGAGACCTCTCTTTCTTTATTACTTCCTATTAGTTGCAACGATGACCAAAGCTATGTTTGCCAACTCCCAAAAACTTTTAATCATCATACTCTTTCTATGTGAAGTCATTACTCTCAATAATATCAATATGAACTCTTTGTTTCTTTTTATTCTTTTCTTTTATTCACTCAAGATCATAGCCAGAAAATCAAGCCCTTGACTCAACACTAATCTTTATTATATATACCTCACGGACTCGATTACATAGAGAGATCATAAAGCAAAACTCAAAACTAGATCATGCCATAAACTTTATTCTACTAGATCAAGATACTACTAATAGGATCGAACTAAGAAAAACGGTAAAGATAGGAGTGTGGTTGTGATATGATATCGGGGTACCTCCCCCAAGCTTGGCAGTTGCCAAGGGGAGTGCCCATACCCATGTGATTATATCTCCTTTGTTGATGAGGAAGGTGGTGGCGTTGTTGATGATGCGGGCTTGTCATCCATCTTCCAAGGCATATGCTCACCATCATAGAAGGATGATCGAGTCTCCAGGATCCTCAAATCTGCAACCAAACACATCCTTTTGAATCTATATTCATACTCACGATTTTGGTTTTGCAGGTCATAGATTTGGGCTTGAAGGTTCTTGATCTTCTCATGAAGCTTGAAGATGGCCTCCCAGATGTTGTCGGCGTCCAGCTTGTGGTTGTTGGTGAACTCCGCGATCATCATGTGGTTGGAGTTGAGTCCATGTTCCACCATCCCTTGGCACTTGAAGACTTGTTGCTCCATTTCTTCGAGTCTCATCTCCACGCTTCCGGTCCCCTTCTGTCCCTCAGCATCGCGGATGTGCAGCAACCCATCACACATCTCAATGGTTTGAGGGTGTCGCAGCACCTCCGCGAGGTAAGGGTTGATGACCTTCTCAAAGAACTTGTCTTTGGGGGCTCTTGGAGACGTCATGATAATCTAGATCTGTCAGAAAAACAGTTTGAAACAAGAACAGAGGATAATTGCGTGATATAAGAGTCAAAACCTTCGGGAGAATATATAATGAATCTTTACCAACCAAAATACGTATCGTGGAAGAAAACGGAGTCCGGAGAGCACACGAGGTGCCCACGAGGTAGGGGGCTCCCAGTAGGGTAGGGCGCGCCCTCCACCCTCGTGGAGCCCTCGTGTCCTTCCCGGATTGCTTCTTATTTTTCTATTTCTCTAAATATTCGAAAACAGAGAAATATTGCCATACAAACAATTTTGGAGTCGGTTTACCTACCGTACCACATACCTATTCCTTTTCGGAGTCTGAAACGTTCTGGAAAGTGTCTCTTATGTATTCCTCCGGGGTTACGGTTTCAATAACATTGGTTTCAACATTTATAGGATTACCTGAGATATAGTGTTTGATCCTTTGACCGTTCACCACCTTCGGATTTGTGCCTTCGAAGTTGTTGATTTTTATGGCATCGGAACGATAGACCTCCTCGATAACGTAGGGGCCTTCCCATTTAGAGAGAAGTTTTCCTGCAAAAAATCTTAAACGAGAGTTGTATAGCAATACATAATCACCTACATTAAACTCACGCTTTTGTATCCTTTTGTCATGCCATCTTTTAACTTTTTCTTTAAACAACTTGGCATTTTCATAAGCTTGGGTTCTCCATTCATCAAGTGAGCTAATGTCAAATAACCTCTTCTCACCGGCAAGTTTGAAATCATAGTTGAGCTCTTTAATACCCCAATAACCCTTATGTTCTAGTTCAAGAGGTAAGTGACATGCTTTTCCATAAACCATTTTATACGGAGACATACCCATAGGATTTTTACATGCAGTTCTGTAGGCCCATAATGCATCATCAAGTTTCTTGGACCAATTCTTTCTAGACCTATTGATAGTCTTTTGCAAAATTAATTTGAGCTCTCTGTTACTCTATTCTACTTGACCACTAGACTGAGGGTGATAAGGAGATGCAATTCTATGGTTAACATCATACTTAGCAAGCATTTTACGGAAAATCACCATGAATAAAATGTGAACCACCATCAGTCATTAAATATCTAGGGACTCCAAACCTCAGAAAAATGACTTCCTTAAGCATCTTAATAGAGGTGTTATGATCAGCACTACTAGTTGGAATAGCTTCTACCCACTTAGTAACGTAATCAACATCAACTAAAATATGTGTATATCCATTAGAGGCAAGAAAAGGTCCCATATAATCAAAGCCCCAAACATCAAAAGGTTCAATAACAAGTTAATAGTTCATAGGCATTTCTTGACGTCTACTAATATTACCAATTCTTTGACATTCATCACAAGATAAGACAAACTTACGGGCATCCTTGAAGAGAGTAGGCCAATAAAAACCAGATTGCAATACCTTATGTGCAGTTCTATCTCCAGCGTGGTGTCCTCCATAAGGTTCAGAGTGACACTTGCGTAGGATATGTTCCTGTTCATGCTCAGGTACGCAACGTCTAATAACACCATCTACTCCTTCTTTATAAAGATGTGGGTCATACCAAAAGTAATGTCTCAAATCATAGAAGAACTTTTTATTTTGCTGGTATGTGAAACTAGGTGGTATAAATTTAGCAACAATATAATTAGCATAATCAGCATACCATGGAGTTGAACGAGAAGCATTTATGACATTTAATTGCTCATCAGGAAAGCTATCATCAATAGGTAGTGGGTCATCAAGAACATTTTCTAACCTAGACAAGTTGTCTGCAACGGGGTTCTCAGCTCCCTTTCTATCAACAAAATATGCAAATCAAATTCTTGTAGCAAGAGAACCCATCTAATAAGTCTAGGTTTAGCATCTTTCTTTTCCATAAGATATTTAATAGCATCATGATTAGTGTGAATAGTTACTTTAGAATCAACAATATAAAGTCTGAACTTATCACAAGCAAATACAACTGCTAAGAATTCTTTTTCAGTAGTAGCATAATTTCTTTGAGCATTGTCTAGAGTTTTACTAGCATAATGAATAACATTTAGTTTCTTATCAACTCTTTGCCCTAGAACAACACCAATAGCATAATCACTAGCATCACACATAATTTCAAAAGGTAAGTTCCAATCAGGTCGCTGAACAATAGGTGCAGAGATCAATGCTTTCTTAAGTATTTCAAATGCTTCTACACAATTATCATCAAAGACAAATGGTATATCTTTTTGTAATAAATTAGTCAGAGGCCGAGAAATTTTGGAGAAGTCTTTAATGAACCTCCTATAAAATCCGGCGCGACCAAGGAAACTTCTTATACCTTTGATGTCCTTGGGACATGGCTTCTTCTCAATAGCATCAACCTTGGCTTTATCAACTTCAATACCTCTTTCAGAAACTTTATGCCCCAAGACAATACCTTCATTAACCATAAAGTGGCACTTTTCCCAATTCAAGACAAGATTAGTTTCTTCACATCTCTGCAAAACTCGATCAAGGTTGCTCAAGCAATCATCAAAAGAGGATCCATAAACGGAGAAACCGTCCATGAAAACCTCACAAATCTTTTCACAAAAGTCATAAAATATAACCATCGTGCATCTTTGAAAGGTAGCAGGTGCATTACATAAACCAAAAGGCATACGTATAAGCAAAAGTACCAAAAGGGCAAGTAAAAGTAGTCTTTGATTGATCATTAGCTGACACAGGTATTTGAGAGAAACCAGAATAACCATCTAGAAAGCAAAAATGAGTATGTTTACATAACCTTTCTAGCATTTGATCGATAAAAGGTAAGGGGTAATGATCTTTCTTAGTAGCTTTATTTAATTTGCGGAAATCAATTACCATCCTATAACCTGTAATAATTCTTTGCGGAATCAATTCATCTTTATCATTAGGAACGATAGTAATACCTCTTTTTTTAGGAACACAATGGACAGGACTTACCCACTGACTATCGGCAGTGGGATAAATTATACCTGCCTCAAGGAGCTTTAGTATTTCCTTTCTTACCACTTCCTTCATTTTAGGATTCAACCATCATTGATCATCACGAACTGGTTTGGCACCTTCCTCCAAATTTATTTTATGTTGACATAGAGTGGGGCTAATGCCCTTAAGATCATCAAGAGTATACCCAATAGCAGCATGGTGCTTCTTCAGAGTTTTCAATAATCTCTCTTCTTCATGCTTTGAAAGGTTAGCACTAATAATAACAGGATATATCTTCTTCTCGTCAAGATAAGCATATTTAAGAGTATCAGGCAATAGTTTAAGCTCAAACACGGGATCACCCTTGGGTGGAGGAGGATCCCCTAGGATTTCAACAGGCAAATTGTGTTTCAGGATAGGTTCCTGTTTAAAGAATACTTCATCTATTTCCCTTCTTTCATTCATAAACATATCATTTTCATGGTCTAGAAAATATTGTTCTAAAGGATCACTAGGAGGTACGGCAATAGAAGCAAGACCAATAATTTCATCCTTACTAGGTAATTCCTATTCACGGTGTTGTCTACTAAATTTAGAGAAATTAAACTCATGAGACATATCACCCAAACCAATAGTAACAACATTCTTTTCGCAATCTATCCTAGCATTAACAGTGTTCAAGAAGGGTCTACCAAATATAATGGGACAAAAGCTATCTTGTGGGGAACCAAGAACAAGAAAATCAGTAGGATATTTAGTTTTCCCACACAAGGCTTCAACATCTCTAACAATTACCATTGCTGATATAGTATCACTATTGGCGAGTTTAATTGTAACATCAATATCTTCTAACTCAGCAGGTGCAATCTCATGCTTAATTTCTTGGTATAAGTCATGAGGTATAACACTAGCACTAGCACCCATATCACATAAGCCATGATAACAATGATCTCCTATTTTAACAGAAATAACAGGCTTGCCTACCACAGGTCTATGTTTATCTTTAGCACAAGGTTTGGCAATTCTAGCAGTTTCACCGCAAAAATAAATAACATGCCTATCAATATTATCAGCCAAGAGATCTTTAACAATAGCAATATTAGGTTCAACTTTAAGTTGCTCAGGAGGTGTATAAGTTCTAATATTGCTCTTACGAACCACAGTGGAAGCTTTAGCATGATCCTTTATTCTAACAGGGAAAGGTGGTTTATCAACATAAGAAGTAGGAACAATAGGATCATTATAAGTGATAGTCTTTTCTTCAACTTTAATAGGTGTAGCTACTTTTACTTCTATAGGAGGATGATATTTAAACCACTTCTCCTTGGGGAGATCAACATAAGTAGCAAAAGATTCACAGAAAGAAGCTACTATCTCAGAGTCAAGTCCATATTGTGACGCCCGGATATTTAAGCTACAGTGAACCTCTGCTAATGATGCCATGTCACCTCGATAACTGTTGCTAATCTCGCGTCGGTTCGAAACTTTCAAATTCAAAATCTAAATATAGTCAAACAACAAAAGTTTCCAAACATTAAAACTAAAATGTCCAAAATGTGTCAAATAAATCATGGATAATACGGGTGGAGAAACCACCCTTTTATAAAACGTTTAAAGACTCTAAAGTAATTAAAACAACTATGACAATTAATTAGATACCTTTAAAAAATTATAATAATACAAACTATTTTATTTAGGTGTCAAACTTTTTATGGCAGTAGAATAAGTTATAACATTAATTTAGGAGTTGTAGTTATATTTTATAAAACTAATAAAATAAAATAAAATAAAATAGAAAACTAATAAACAGAAAATAAAAGAAAGAAAATACAAAAGAGACAAAAAAGGGAAAAGAAACCCCCCCGGGGCCAACCAGCCCAGCCGGCCACTCCAGTCGGCCCAGCTGGACCGGCCCACCCCATCTCACCTACTAACCCCCCTGGGGACACCGAACCCTAACCCACCGCACCCCACTCCCCCCCCACGATCCCCTCGCTCTCCCCGATCTGGATCGGGGATCCACCCCGACGAGCGCGCCCCGCGCCACCCGACGTCGGCGCCCGTCCTCGACGCGGCCCCGCCCCGTTGTCGGACCTCCTTATCGCCCCCTCCTCCCTCGCACGACGCCCGCCCGTGGCCTCTCCTCGCCGACACCGGAGCCCCGCGCCGCCACGACTTCGTCGCCGCCCGTCGTCCTCGTCTCCTCCTCGCCGAACGCGACCTCAACTCCTCCCCGAGCCCACTGCCAGACCCCGACCCCCTCGTCATGAGCTCCCGTGCCCCGCTTCCCTTTTCCCCTGTCCCGATGCCGTGCGCACTCACCCGCTTGACCCCGCATGGCCGCCATCGCCTAGACGCACATTCCACGTCGCTGCCCGCCGCCGACTGCCGCAGTTGCCCGCCGCTATGGGCGCCCGTCGCCCCGTCGCGCGCGCCCGATGCCTCGCTCTTCTCCTAATGCTTCTGCCGCTGCTGCTCGTTTCTTCCTCCATCGCGCGGCGCTAACCACCCGGTGCTACTCCCTGGTCGCGTGCGTGCCGAAGCCGTGCCCGGCTGCGCTAGGGTCGAGCCTGCTCTCGACCGGCCGCGCCAACGCCGCCCATCATGGCCTGGCGTTTCCCTCCGCGGCCATGGCCGAGCCCCTGCCGGGGCTGTTTTGTGCGGTGACATGATTAGGGGAATAATCTCCCATTAGTACCTAACCACCCCACCTTTACTCAATGATACTGGGCCCCATTGGTAAACTAAATAGTTAATTGAACATGTTAAAACTATAGTCAATGACAGGTGGACCTGACTGTCTAATTAAAAGAATTAAAATCATCTAGAAAATGTAAAGGCAATGACAGGCGGGACCCATGTCTACTGTTCATTGTTTGACCGGTCAATGTTGACTTGGTCAAACTGGGTCTCTGGCCCCACCTGTTAGCCTAATGAGCATTCTGTTGGGTACACTCTGTGTACCCCTAGCAATTTAACAATTGTATTTCCGAATTAAATTAAATTCAAGAATTTTCAGAAAATGAATTAAATCTTAAAAAAATAATATAAAATAATCCGTAACTTGGATGAAAATATTTTGTACATGAAAGTTGCTCAGAACGATGCGACGAACCCGGATACGCAGCCCGTTCGTCCGCCACGCACCCCTAACATATCAAACTCGCAACTTTCCCCCTCCGGCCCCTCTGCCCGAAAATGCGAAACACCGGGGATACTTTCCCGGATGTTTCCCCCCTTCATCGGTATCACCTCATACCGCGTTAGGGCACCCCTAGCACCGATACTTGTCATGTCATGCATCGCTATGCATCTGTTTGCTTAAGTATTTATTGTTCCTTCCCCCTCTTCTCTCGCTAGACACCGAGACCGACGCCGCTGCTACCCAGTACAACTACGGAGTTGACGACCCCTCGCTCTTGCCAGAGCAACCAGGCAAGCCCCCCCCCTGATCACCAGATATCGCCTACTCTCCTCTATACTGCTTGCATTAGAGTAGTGTAGCATGTTACTGCTTTCATTATTCCTATCCTGATGCATAGCCTGTCCTTGCTACTACTGTTGTTACCTTTACCTGCTATCCTACATGCTTAGTATAGGATGCTAGTTTACCATCAGTGGCCCTACATTCTTGTCCGTCTGCTGTGCTATACTATCGGGCCGTGATCACTCGGGAAGTGATCGGGTATTTACTATATACATGATACATGTGCTGAACAAAGACGGGTCGGCTCATAGGAGTACCCGCGAGTGGATCTTTGAGGCGGAGCGACAGGGCAGGTTGAGGTCACCTAGGAGAGAGGTGGGCCTGGCCCTGTCGGCGTTCGCGGATACTTAACACGCTTAACGAGATCTTGGTATTTGATCTGAGTCTGACCATTTGGTCTATACGCACTAACCAACTACGTGGGAAAGATATGGGCACTCGGCGTCGTGGTATCAGCCGAAGCCTTCGTGACGTCAGCGACTGAGCGGCGCGCGCCAGATTGGACTGGAACGCCACTAGGCTAGGTCTGCTTCCGGCCGCCCATGCAACGTGCAGGTGTGCTTAGGGCGATGGGCCCAGACCCCTGCGCGTTTAGGTTTAGACCGGCGTGCTGACCTCTCTGTTGTGCCTAGGTAGGGCTGCGACGTGTTGATCTTCCGAGGCCGGGCATGACCCAGGAAAGTGTGTCCGGCCAAATGGGATCAAGCGTGTTGGGTTATGTGGTGCACCCCTGCAGGGAAGTTAATCTATTCGAATAGCCGTGTCCCTCGGTAAAAGGACGACCCGGAGTTGTACCTTGACCTTATGACAACTAGAACCGGATACTTAATAAAACACACCCTTCCAAGTGCCAGATACAACCCGGTGATCGCTCTCTAACAGGGCATCGAGGAGGGGATTGCCGGGTAGGATTATGCTATGCGATGCTACTTGGAGGACTTCAGTCTACTCTCTTCTATATGCTGCAAGACGGAGGCTGCCAGAAGCGTAGTCTTCGACAGGATTAGCTATCCCCCTCTTATTCTGGCATTCTGCAGTTCAGCCCACTGATATGGCCCTTTACACATATATCCATGCATATGTAGTGTAGCTCCTTGCTTGCGAGTACTTTGGATGAGTACTCACGGTTGCCTTGTTTCCCCTTTTCCCCATCTCTCTACCCGATTGCTGCAACCAGACGATGGAGCCCAGGATCCAGACGCCACCGTCGACGATGACTCCTACTACACTGGAGGTGCCTACTACTCCGTGCATCCCGCTGACGATGATCAAGAGTAGTTAGGAGGATCCCAGGCAGGAGGCATGCGCCTCGTTCGATCTGTATCCCCGTTTGTGCTAGCCATCTTATGGCAACTTGTTTAACTTATGTATGTACTCAGATATTGTTGCTTCCGCTGACTCGTCTATGATCGAGCACTTGTATTCGAGCCCACAAGGCCCCTGGCTTGTATTATGATGCTTGTATGACTTATTTTATTTGTAGAATTGTGTTGTGATATCTTCCCGTGAGTCCCTGATCTTGATCGTACACATTTGTGTGCATGATTAGTGTACGATTGAATCGGGGGCGTCACAAGTTGGTATTAGAGCCGACTGCCTGTAGAAATCCCCTTCCACACTCCTTGGCCGAAGTCGAGTCTAGACATTGCAAAAACTTTTACTAACATGGCTGTGTGTCTTACGGGCCCACGTCGCCATTTGGGTGGTATTAGGATCTTTTACTCCTCGTCCATACTCTGGGACTCTGAGCTCTCTTCTATTCGGGTTAAATGATTTTGCTAAAAACAAAACTAACTTTAGGTTCTCGATAATACTTCCTCCCGGAGAGCCCCTCACTTCAGATGATCGCCTGATGCACTAGAAGATTTCGAAGATACTCTTCGATGTTCTCTTGAGACTTTGTGCTCGTCGCTCTTGCAGTTCCTTGCCACCTAAATACCCATACGGATAATTTCTCGCCCTTATCGAGTATCCGTTCATCCCCAGTTGTTCATGCGTTTCACAATGGTCTTTGAAATACTATTCTATCCTCCGAAAATCCTTAGCAGCTTTATTGCTCTGCAAATACTTGTCTACTTGCATTGTGGATGCTTCCCATATATCTGGCAATATTCACTAGTATCTTTTGACACCGTCATTTTGATCCTGTTGATTCAACATGTGTGCGAATGCACACAATCATCTATCAACCCTTCTAAATTATCTTTCCGGCTCAGACATCATCTTTGAACCTGAGCTGGTTCTCGACCAAACTATTTGTCGTCAATTGTGCCTCTGGTCTATCCAACTTACCCATCCTTGATCAAAGCGTCTGCTTCTGATCCTTCATTTTGGGAACCATAATTCCTTTCTACCTAAGCATTAGACTAATCAGATGATTCTTGAATCTGATGCCTCTGCATTCTTTCTTTCTCTGAGTGAGTACCGATACTCACATCAGCTTTGTTGTGGATCATCCGATCCATTGTTGAATTTTTTATCCGACAGTGTCCTTCATATTCAATCACCTTGTGAGTTCTTCCCCTGATACATAATGCCTTTGGTAAATTGTATTCTCGGCTTGGCCAACCATGCTCTGCCTTTGAGCTTGTGTATTTACTTTTGAAACTTGTGGTATATGTTACTAAGATGCCCGATGCCTATGCCTTCCCCTAATCCGTGAGAACCCGAAATTTTTCACAAGTCATAGTCTTCTGGTGTTCTACCAGATAAAATTCCAACACTACAGTTATATCAAAGTGAGAGGTGAATGAAATGATCTGCGTTAAAGAAGTGGGAGTCGACCTTGAACTTGTGTTCATGCCCATGAAAATGATGTAGACCGTCTCGGAAGCTTCTTGCAAAATGATTATCCAGCTTTGATTCGTTCGGTATTCCTGAAATTGATTCCTTACAGTTATGGTTCCGACCATGTTGTCCTGATCTGATATATCTTATGGGAATTCATTCCAGTGCCTCGTCTATTTTTGGCAAGGTTGAAGTATCTACTGTCACAGGTCAATGAACCGGTTCTACTTCTATCCGGTTCTACCTTTGAGTATTACCTCCTGGTATCTCGGAGATGTCTTGCCATTGCACCACAGCTTACTAACTTTGTTGAAGTAATGTCTTTCCTTGTCGTGATCACTCTATGGGTTCTCGGTTGTTATCAACCAAGGACACCGACTAGTGAAATTATTCCACACTACAAATCAAATACCCCTAGTATTTTTACAAAGAAATTCTGAACTCAAGCCGGTCATTCCTAGACTATCGGCTGCATCCTGGTCTTGCTACCTTTGACTGTGCTACCTTGTCCTTCCCTGGTGCACGTATTCTTCAGTGTGTGAGCACGACTTACGTCAAGCTTTCAACATCTTGTTGCTTGTCTTGGAATGCAACTTTGGTTCCGAGCTTGCCTCTTATATATTGATCCTATAACTTGCCACTTCGTCATTTCCTTGCTTGTTGCCGTTGTTATTTGATTGCATCCTCTTGAAACTTCCCAGTAAATGTGTCGGATCACCTTCAACACTTTGACTTCTTCCGAGATGTCAAATGTGTTCATGATGATAAATACCCTCCTTGCCCTCGATGATTTTTATTATCATCGACAACACCCTTGACTTCCTTTCATCGCGAACTTGCCCGCATAATGAATGCAACTTGCTCTCCAGCTAGTGTTGTGTTCTACCTTGAAGTATTACTGTTTATTATGTCTAGAATGTTGTTGGGATTGCTCCACCTCTTACAAATTCTAGGCATGATGATACTTCTGACCATCACCATTCTTCCTTGGTTCCCATGTTATTTTCAACCAGGATACCAATATGCTAACGATGATGTTTGAGTTCTGTACTTCTAGCAACCCTATTGCTTTGAAGTTAATGATCGACAGTTCATTCTTAGACTGTTGGTTATTGAGTCGTCACTCTAACATTGATCTTGCTGCCTAAGGTCATACTTCAGGCACACCTTTCAACTAATGATTGATGGTGTATGTTTTCCTAGAGCATACAACATTATATCATTTGAATTGACAAGTGTCATCTTCTTGTTCACACTATTCTGGAAAGCCATCCGTTTGGAATTCTTGATGAATTGTCGCTGAGCCCATCAGCCACCTTCTCATCCCCTCCTTGGTTTAATGATGAACTATTGTTTCAGGAACCCGCTCCTATAGTTCATTTCCTGAGAATCTTGCAATGTCATTTCGTCTATTTGTGTTGCACCTTTTCTTCTCGGACATCCTGAGTCTGAGGTATCATGACACCTATCGGATCTGAATCTCGGTCAGATATGATGGTTGGGACATTTCCAAGAGTTATAACATTGGCCTTTATATGACCCGGTAAGGTGATGTCATGCCTAGCACACCTGGACGAAAGCCCTATTGTTATAGTTTCCTTTTCAGCAAGGTTACCCATTCTTCCATGTGGAAACTGTAAGACTTATACTACAAGTTGTTCCTGATGAATCCTTCTTGTACCCAAAGTCCGACCTTTGCTTGAAGACCATATCAATGCTATCTCGAAACATGTTTCTGGTACTCCTATCATCGATAAGAACACTTGAAGCACAATGCTAAATTTTCTTAATCAATTATCCTGTCGGTGTACAAAAAGAGGGGGTACACTTTTTGTACCCCTATGACTGTGCACGGGCAGTCTAAGCCACGGGCGCCACCGCACTGAGCCCGGCAAGGGAGGTAGAACCAAGGTAAGGCCGAAGCCAAAGAGGAGCAGAACGACGCCAAGACCAAGACCACAAAGAGCAAAGGGGACGAAGCAGGCCCCCCCGGCAAGATCCTTGCCGGGAGGCGGTTTTAACAAACCCGGCAAGACCATTGTCGTGGCAGCCTCGCCCCACACCTACGGAGCGGGTCACCCTTGAGTCCCCTGCCCCCATGGGGCAAGGATTTGGGAGGCATCCCCGTGGTGGTATGCAGATCTTTGTGAAGACATTCAAGATCAGATGCACACTCTAAGGAGATGACAGTCCTTGGCGGGATCCCAGCCAAGGAAAACCACAAGGCCCCCGGCAAGAGCCTTGCCGGGGATGGCAGCAAGCGCCACGGCAAGACCCTTGTCGGGACCCCGGCAAGACCCTTGCCGGGGCCGCGGCAAGGCCCTTGCCGAGGACACCCGTGGGGCCACCATCGGACCCGCACCAGTCGCGCCTCCACCACCGTTCGCATGCAGCTGCCGACCCAACCAGCTGGGCAGGCACCTGCATGGCGGCATGCAGATCCTCGTGGAGACCTACCGTCGCGCCACCTCAGCTGCCTGCCCGCCTACATGGCATCGCAGGCACCGCTGGCCAGGGCGCGTGTCGACGCAGGAGAGAGCAGCGACGGACGAGACGGGACTCTCCCCCGCCCCCGATAAAGCAGGGACACCTAAGCAAGGCACATTAAATGCGCCTTGTCATGTAATACGAGGGATAACCTTGCATCACTGTACCCTTTCCACCTCCTGTGTGCCACTGTGGCAGCCCCTTTCCCTATAAAAGGAGGCCCCAGGCGACCAGGAGGAGGATTCGGCTTTTTGGAGCTCCTCACGCCCCATAGCTAGCTCAAGAACACCGGATATAATCCACCAAAGCAGGAGTAGGGTATTACGCACCTTCGCGGCCCGAACCTGGGTAAAGGAATCGTGTACTGCCTGCTTGATCCGCTCTTATCACGACCCCCGCACCCTGCAACCACAGAAAGGGATTCACGTGATCCCATAGGTGTCGTTCCACACCGACATCTTTGGCGCGCCAGGTAGGAGGGCTGCGCAGTTGTGAGAATCGGCTTTAGCAGCTAGTTCGACGCTTCTTCATCGTCATGGCACCCAAGAAGAAGACGACGGTGGCGGTTGGCCCGTCGGACGCCGGGCATCCCATCCCGACGCGGGCGAGCAGCGGACCGGTCGCTGAAAGGACCCGGGGCGCTGTTCGCGAACACCAACACTGTCCCAGCAGCCGGAGTTTGGGAGGCGGCGCTGTTCGTGCGCCCGGTAATGGGCCACACGCCGCCAAATCCAAAGACGGGGCCGGGTCCTCCGCAGGTGGCGCGGGACCTTCCGAGGTCGCTGCCGCCCCGCCCGCTGGCGGCGCGAGGGCCTCCAGGGCTCCCACTCCGGCGCCGACGCCGCGCTCCTCTCAAGCGGCGCGCGACGAGCGGCGTGATCACCCCGAAGACCCCGGGAGTCGCCGCGGGAAAAGCCCCGAGCGCCACTCCCGGGATGTAGAAGACCTGCCCGCTCGCCGAGGCACTGGTGAAGACGGCGTGCGACCACGCGGTCGTGATAGAGCTCCTTCTGACATGGTCAGAAGTCGAAGCGCGTCACGATCCGTGCAGGTTTCGCTGCCACCGACGCCAGCAGAAGCCCTGGCGCGCGCGCAGTTGCTCCTCGATTTTCCTCCCACTACGGGGAAACTTGACGAATGGAGAGCCACCATCCGAAGCCTTGTTGCGGTGGCCAACAAAGATGATCCGACCCTGACGGAGCCCCCGGGTCGACGTTCTGACGGAGTCCCGCGTACCAGTGGCAGGAAGGCTGGCGGCGCCGCGACCACGGTGCACTCGCCTCCTCCTCGCCCGGTGCCACGGACACCAGCCCGTCGCGACGTTGCAGGCGATGAAATCTCCATAGCGTCGTCCAACCCGCAGACCCACCAGGACCAACGCCGGGTCCTTCGGGATCGGGAGCATGAAGATGCTCGGACCACCATCGAGCGCCGGCGTGGAGCGCGCCACCAGTCAGATAGGCGAGCAGGGCCTGCTGTGGACCACCCGACACCGGGGAGCCCTGGGGACCTGCCTTACGAGGTAGGCTGCCTGGCTTTTACCCGTGAGTTGTGGCAGTTCCAGTGGCCCACTCACCGCACTTTCAAACCTGACGTGGGCGAGAAGTACGGCGGCAAGACCCACCCATCCGAGTTCCTCAGCATCTACACCATCGCGATGCTGCTGCCGGAGCTCGTGACGATAAGGTGCTTGCAAATTACTTCTCGTTGGCTCTTAAACCCAACGCCATGTCATGGTTGATGCACTTGCCGGTAGACTCCATTTCCTCTTGGTCGGACTTGTGCCATGAGTTCGTGGGCGCCTTCACTGGCGGTCACCAAGCTCATGGCCAAGCGAGTGACCTCCACATCATTCCCCAGAAGGGAGGCGAGAGTCTCCGCAAGTACATCCAGAGGTTCAGCCGGGTACAGTACAACATCCCAGATGTTCACCCCGCCGCCATCATCAGCGCGTTCCATCGGAACGTTCGGAACCGCAAGATGCGCGAAGAGCTGGCGATGAACAAGGTGAAAGATGTCGCGGAGCTCTATGTTCTCGCGGACAAGTGTGCCCGGTCCGAGGAGGGGAGGAAGTACCCCGGTGAAGACGCCGGCGTGGAAACCGACTCCTCTGAAAAGGATACCGCCGCCCCGACGAAGAAAGGTCGGCACCGCAACAGGAAGCGCAAAGGGAAAGCTGTGCTTGCCGTCGAGGGGTCTGACGACACCGGCTCCACCAAGAAGACCAAGGCAGGTGACCCCGGCAAGGAAATTGCCGGATGTGTCGCCTGCAGGCCTTGGTGGTTGCCGAGAAGCCAGGCAACTCCGACAAGCGAAACTGCAAGATCCATCGCACCAAAGGCCATGCTCTCCAAGATTGCCGGCAGGTTGAACTCCTCGCTGAGAAGCAGAGAGCTGAATACGAGAGGCGGGACAAGGAGAAGGGCCAAGACAGTGCTGAGGGATCCGGCAAGAAACGCGACGGCCAGGCGGGCCATCGCGGAAAGGATAAGCAACAAGAAAGGACTGCTCGGGGCCGTGACAGGAAGCCAGAAGATGACGATCACGAAGAGGACGACGAGTCCGGTGACCAAGAATTTCAGAAAGCTACAAAGGCCATGTGCGTTCACGGCGGCGCTTCGCTGCATGCCTCTCGGCGCCGGCTTAAACAGTGGGCGCGAGAGATTACAGCAGCAGAGCCGTCGCTCGATGCCCGGAGGCCGCTGAAGTGGTCCAGCACTCCTATCATTTTTTACTCTGAGGACCACCCTGATCGCACTACTGCGGTTGGGTGCCTGCCGTTGTTGGTTTCACCGACAATACGCAACCTCAAGGTGACAAAAATGTTAGTAGATGGCAGGGCCGGTTTGAACTTAATCTCGCCTGCCGTGATCGAGAAGCTGCAGATCCCTGATGGAGACCTCGAAGAAACGGGCACGTTTCAAGGGGTCAGCCCGGGGAGAAGCCAACCCAAGGGAAAGGTCGCGTTGCCCGTGACTTTCGGGAGCGACCTGAACTTCAGGACGGAGAGGATTGTGTTTGATGTTGACAAGATCCCCTTGCCCTACAACGGGATCCTTGGCCGCCCAGCGCTTGCCAAGTTCATGGCGGCGTCACACTACGCCTACAATACCCTGAAGATGCCAGGGCCCGTGACGATCATCACCATCCCCTCCGACAAGAAGGATGCGCTGATTTGCTCTGACCAAGTGTACCAGCAAGCAGTCGCAGCAGCTGCCGCCGCTGGGGCGCTCGCTCCTGTTGCCGGGATCCCGGGGGGAAAGAAGAAGAAGGACGGTGAGGCCTCGGACACCCACTCCGGCAAGCACACCTCTTCGGAGTGTAGCACTGCCGTCGAGGACATGCCAGAGAGCTCCGCCGGTGGAAGCAAGAAGTCCAGGGCCACGCCGTCGGGAACCAAGAAGGTTTCCGTCAACAAGGACGGCACGGGAGGAGCTCTCACCATAAGCTCCACCCTTGATGACAAATAGGAAGACGCGCTCGTCACCCTCCTGCGGGCGAATGTCGATGTGTTTGCATGGCAAGCTTCCGACATCCTCAGCGTTCCCAGGGAGGTGATTGAGCACCACCTTGTTGTCTGTCCTCATGCGCGGCCCGTCAAGCAGAAGGTCAGAAAGCAAGCTTTGGAACGACAAGGGTTTATCACTGAAGAAATCCGGAAACTGGAGGCAGCGGGTTTGGTAAGAGGAGTGCTCCATCCGACGTGGTTGGCCAATCCGGTCGTGGTGCGCAAGGCAAACGGGAAGTGGAGGATGTGTATTGATTACACAGATATCAATAAGGCTTGTCCTAAAGACCCCTTCCCGTTGTCGCGCGTCGACCAGATTGTTGACTCCACGGCTGGGTGTGATCTGTTGTCATTCCTCGATGCCTACTCCGGCTACCACCAGATCTTCATGACGAAAGAAGACGAAGAGAAAACAGCATTCATCACCCCATGTGGTACGTATTGTTTTATACGGATGCCTTTCGGGTTGAAGAGTGCTGGATCGACATTCGCGAGGGCGGTCCAGATTGGTTTTGAGCCTCAGCTCCATAGAAATATGGAGGCCTATATGGACGATATAGTGGTCAAAACCAAGGACAGGGCCACCCTCATATCAGATTTGCGGGAGACGTTTGCAAATATGCGCAAGATCAACCTCAAGCTGAACCCTGAGAAGTGCGTCTTTGGCGTCCCGTCCGGCAAGCTTCTCGGGTTCTTTGTGTCGAAGCGGGGGATAGAGGCCAACCCGGACAAGATCAAAGCTATAGAACAGATTGAAGCACCCAAGCGAATCAAGGATGTGCGCCGGCTTGCTGGTTGCGTCGCTGCCCTGGGCAGGTTCGTATCCAAGTCCGCCAAGCGCGCCCTTCCCTTTTTCAAGATCCTGAAAAAGGCGGGCCCGGTGGAGTGGACGCCAGAAGCCGAAGCGCCATTGCAAGATTTGAAGAAGTACCTCTCCTCCGCGCCAACACAAGTTGCGCCCAGGCCCCAGGAGCCATTGCTGCTATACTTAGCGGCAACGAACCAGGTGGTCAGCGCCGCACTAGTGGCGCAGAGGGAGGTCGACGACGAGGAAATGGCAGCAACAGAGCCCGACGCCACCAGTGTGGAGGCGACATAGTTGGTCGAGGTGCCGCCAAAGAAGAAAGTGATGCAGCGCCCGGTCTACTTCGTTAGCTCCCTTCTGCAGGGGGCTAGATCGAGGTACTCCGGTGTGCAAAAACTGCTCTTCGGCCTCCTCATGGCCTCGAGGAAGCTACGTCACTACTTCCAGGCACATGAGATCACTGTCGTCACTCGCCTCCCTCTGCAGCGGATATTGCACAACCCAGATGCGACAGGGAGGATTGAGGAATGGGCACTGGAGCTGTCCAGTTTTGGCCTCAAGTTTGAAAGTACTTCGACGATCCAGAGCCGAGTCCTGGCGGAGTTCTTTGCAGAATGGACCGCCACGCCTGACGAAGAAGCCCAAGAGACTGCTCTCCCCGACAAGGAGGCAAGTTGCGATTGGATTATGTACTTTGATGGGGCTTTCTCCCTCCAGGGTGCCGGGGCTGGCGTACTACTCGTCGCCCCCACCGGAGAGCACCTCAAGTACGTGATCCAGATGCGCTTCCCCAGGGAGGCGTCAACAAACAACACGGCGGAATACGAAGGGCTGCTTGCCGGTCTTAGGATCGCGGCGGACCTCGGAATCAAAAAGCTCATCGTCAGGGGCGACTCGCAGCTTGTCGTCAAGCAAGTCAATAAGGATTACCAGAGCCCGTTGATGAAGGCCTACGTTAATGATGTGAGAAAGCTGGAAGAGCGTTTCAACGGTATCCAGGCTGAATACGTTCCCCGAACGGAGAATGATATCGCCGATTACCTGTCGAAGCGCGCTGCCCTCAAGCTACCTGTGGAACCAGGTACCTTTGTGCTTCAGCTAACTCAGCCATCCGTTGATCCATCAACAGAGCAGAACAAGAGAAGGAAATCAGGACCCGGCAAGTACTTTCCCGCCGAGCTCCCCGGAGCCGAGGACACTGAACCCGCCAAGGGACGGCTAGCTCCGGCAGGACTCCTAGCCCTCGCCGTCAAGACGGTCGCCCCTATAGAGGAAGAAATGCCTTTAGTCCTCGCCGTCGAGCCTCAGGCTCCAGCGTGGGCACATCATACCATCCGATTCCTCCAGACAGGGGAGCTTCCTGAGGAGCAGGAAGAAGCGGAGAAAGTAGCCCGTCGCTCTGCCATGTACCAGTTCGTCGATGACGTCCTGTATAGGAAGAGACTGAACGGTGTGAAATTGAAGTGCATCCCTCAAGAGGAAGGACTGGAGCTGTTGGCAGAGATACATGGAGGCATATGTGGATCCTACATTGGGTCGAGAGCCCTTGCCGGCAAGGCGTTCCGGCAAGGTTTCTTCTGGCCCACCGCCCTCCAGGATGCAACGACACTCGTCACCAGGTGTGAGGCATGTCAGTTCCATTCAAGAAAGCTTCATCAACCAGCTCAAGCCCTTAA
Source organism: Aegilops umbellulata (assembly GCA_032464435.1). NCBI lineage: Eukaryota > Viridiplantae > Streptophyta > Magnoliopsida > Poales > Poaceae > Aegilops > Aegilops umbellulata. Next base: position 552,977,939 of record CP136057.1, read on the forward strand.
AACCATTCCTCTCTCCTGGCCCTTCTCGGTCTGGGGGCTTGACATACTGGGCCCCTTCCCCCGCGCTGTCGGGGGCTTTGAGTACTTGTACGTAGCCATCGACAAGTTCACAAAGTGGCCAGAAGTGGAGGCAGTGAGGAAGGTCACAGCTCAGTCAGCCGTCAAGTTCTTCAAGGGGCTAGTGTGCCGTTATGTTGTACCCAACCGGATCATCACCGACAACGGTACGCAGTTCACAAGCCGCACCTTCATGCATTATACTCAAGACCTTGGCAGCAAAGTCTGTTTCGCTTCCGTCGCTCATCCGCGGAGCAACGGGCAAGCTAAGAGGGCAAATGCAGAAGTGTTGCGAGGCTTAAGGACCAAGACCTTTGACAGACTGCGCAAGAGCGGAAGGCGCTGGATTGATGAATTGTCGGCGGTTCTTTGGTCAATCAGGATGACACTAAATCGAGCCACTGGCCAGACACCCTTTGCCCTGGTATACAGGGCAGAAGCAGTTATCCCCACTGAACTCATATACGGGTCACCTCGAGTGCTCGCTTATGATGAGCTTGAGCAAGAGCAACTGCGGCAATTGCTCCTTGAGGAAGATCGTCTTCGGGCGGCTATGAGAGCAGCACGCTACCAGCAAGCCTTGCGCCGCTACCATAGCCGCAAGGTTCATGCCAGGAGCCTTGAGGAAGGCGACCTTGTTCTTCAGCGCGTACAATCGGCCAAGAATTCCAACAAGTTGACGCCGAAGTGGGAAGGCCCTTATCGGGTAATACGAGTCACCAGGCCCGGCGCAGTCCGCCTGGAGACCGAAGATGCCGTTCCGGTGAGCAACTCCTGGAACATCGAGCATCTTCGCAAGTTTTACCCATAAGGCGTGGCTTGTCGGGCCTCCCGGCAAGCCACCCTTTTGTACAAGCATTGCCGATGATGCATGTAACCCTTTGTACAAAGCCAGGCGCAGACCCTAAGCATAAATGAAGCGCTGGCGCCCTAAGTTATAGCATGCATGCTAGATCGAGTGTCGTCCTTGGTTAGGGTTGATAGTGCTTAGCGGCGGCTAACCCCTAGCTTAGAGGTCGAGTGTGCGTCTCTTTGCCATTCTTTTGTCTCCTTTGGTTCGCAGGGCTCAGATATCCTTGCCGGATCACTTGAGGATGAAAAAAAGGGAGAAGAGGGACGGACCAGCATCTAGACCCCGGCAAGCCAGTGTTGCTGGGGGCTGTAAGTACAAAGATTCACCCACGACGAACCAGAGTTGCCGGGGGCTGCGGTCTTAGATAAGTTCTTCATCCCTTCTCATGCATTCTCTTATGGACTGAGGTATGAGAAACCTCGTTTCTTCCTAAGGCTACCGTGCTCCCCTAACTCTAGGCCCTAGAGCTTGTTCCTGGGGCCAGTAATGGTCGTAGTCGCGGCAACAAAGGAACGAAACGAGGAGCCTAAACCCGCCTCCTCCCTGCCTCCGCCGAAAGCGTGAGAAAGGTCGAGCGACGTGGGAAGACGGAAAGGCCCACTGCCGGGCAAGGAAATGTCTGTCTTAGAGATATCAAGGATTTATCCCTTCATGTGGGTTCTACCCGCAAGACAAGCGACCCGGCAGGCATCCCTTTTTCATTAAAAACATTCCACTCAGGTACAGTTCATGGAGAATGAAAAACATGAATGATGGGATTACAAGCTTTAAATTCAGCTAAGGCCCGAAGGCTTACAAACTAAAAAGAGATAATGTGCCCGTAATCCCTTTCTTGTCCCTCTCTTCAAGAGGTAGGTCAAGGAGGCGAAAAGGGCAAAAGGGGCGCCTAGATGAGCCACGGGTGGCAGAAGACACCAAGAGAACGTCTCGGTGGTCGTCCAAGGGCTGGATAGTGATGGCGGCGCCGGAGGCAGAGCTCGAAGACGAGGCGGCAGGACGTCAGCACGCGTCGAAGGCGTCGTGCCCACGTACTCCGAGTTGACGGCCTTGCCGCCCGCCCTCTTCCCCTTCCGCAGCCTCCCAACGCCAGCCGCCCAAGGAGACGACCCCGAGAAGTTCAAGGAGCCAGCGACGCGGATGATGGGGTCGCCGGTGCCGCACGGAGCGGCGCCCGACACCTAGTCGGACCCGTCATCCTGCCGCCTGCCACCCTCGTCGTCGCTGCCGCTGTCCTCCTCGTCACTCCCGTTCGAGGAGGAGTCTTCGCTCTCAGAGGAGCCTCCACGCAGCACCTTGCCCGAGTCCCGAAGCACCCGAAGACCTTGACGGAGAGGAGACCGCCCTCCATCAGCTTGAAATGGAGGGTGAGCCCCTCCGTCAGGCGGTGGATGCGGGTGAACGTCTTCCACCCTCGACCAAGATACATCACATTAGGGGCTGGGAAGTCGACGCGGACTCGCGTACCGCTGATTCCACAGCCCCTCATGTATAGCCTCAGGGTCTCAGGCGGGTCCAGCTCCATCTCGCTCGCGAATGGAGTCGAGAGACGAGGACGACGGCGGGGCAGCCGCCGCAGCCTGACGAAGAACTCGCAAGGTTCGTCCCCAACGTGGCCCTCCATGGGGAGAGGAACTGCCGGCGGAGGCGAAGCCGGCGCGCCGCCCCGTCCACCTCTTCCCCGAGCACCTCGGCCTCGCCCACGGCCTCGCCCTCTCCCCCTTCCCCTCGCGGCTGACTCTGCCGCCGCAGGGGCAGGAGGAGGAGGGACGCGTTGTCGAGCGGCGACCCTCGTCGCCGCCGTCGAAGGACCAGGATTCCCTTTCTCCATGGCAAATGAGAGGGAGGGGAGCAGAAGCTGAAGAAGTGATATGGAGGAATGCAGGGCACCGACACCCCTCCCCCCCCCCCCCCCCCGCGCTCTTTATAAAGGAGCAGGGTGGGGGCTCGACCGCCCCGTTCCGCCAATAAGGACGTGAACAGCGCAGGAGACCAGGGCCGATCCGCCGCCCCAGCCCGCGACGGCCCGGCTTCCTGCCTTCACCAACTGCCACCCCAGGCGCATGAGCGCCGCGGGGCGAACGTGCAGGACCGAAGCGACGGGTGAGGTGACTTCTCCCCGCCCCGTGATTAAAGGGGGTGGGTGCCTTGAAAGACCACGCCTCGGCCCCGTCCAGTAAATGGGCCGCGCCTCCACGCCTCCCTCCGTTTATGGGGAAGGCGCGAGCCGCCCCCTTTTACTATGACGTGACGCATGCGTGTAGAGATCAGCCTCACGCATGCCGCCCACGTCACGCATGCCTCCCCACGACGCGCCACGCGTGGGAACCGTGGGAGGCGCAGTGCGCGAAGAAACTTACCGCGGTAGAAACCGCCCTGCCTGCCCGCGCACCGTTCTTGGGCCTGGCCGAACAACGCGTTGCGCTCATGTGTGGCCCAGGCCCGGGGGCTCCTGTCGGTGTACAAAAAGAGGGGGTACACTTTTTGTACCCCTATGACTGTGCACGGGCAGTCTGAGCCACGGGCGCTGCCGCACCGAGCCCGGCAAGGGAGGTAGAACTAAGGTAAGGCCGAAGCCAAAGAGGAGCAGAACGACGCCAAGACCAAGACCACAAACAGCAAAGGGGACGAAGCAGGCCCCCCCGGCAAGATCTTGCCGGGAGGCGGTTTTAACAAACCCGGCAAGACACTTGCCGTGGCAGCCTCGCCCCACACCTACGGAGCGGGTCACCCTTGAGTCCCCTGCCCCCATGGGGCAAGGATTCGGGAGGCATCCCCGTGGTGGTATGCAGATCTTTGTGAAGACATTCAAGATCACATGCACACTCTAAGGAGATGACGGTCCTTGGCGGGATCCCAGCCAAGGAAAACCACAAGGCCCCCGGCAAGAGCCTTGCCGGGGATGGCAGCAAGCGCTCCGGCAAGACCCTTGCCGGGGCCGCGGCAAGGCCCTAGCCGAGGACACCCGCGGGGCCACCATCGGACCCGCACCAGTCACGCCTCCACCATCGTTCGCATGCAGCTGCCGACCCAACCAGCTGGGCAGGCACCTGCATGGCGGCATGCAGATCCTCGTGGAGACCAACCGCCGCGCCACCTCAGCTGCCTGCCCGCCTACATGGCATCGCAGGCACCGCTGGCCAGGGCGCGTGTCGACGCAGGAGAGAGCGGTGACGGACGAGACGGGGCTCTCCCCCGCCCCCGATAAAGCAGGGACACCTAAGCAAGGCGCATTAAATGCGCCTTGTCATGTAATACGAGGGATAACCTCGCATCACTGTACCCTTTCCACCTCCTGTGTGCCACTGTGGTAGCCCCTTTCCCTATAAAAGGAGGCCCCAGGCGACCAGGAGGAGGATTCGGCTTTTTGGAGCTCCTCACGCCCCATAGCTAGCTCAAGAACACCAGATATAATCCACCAAAGCAGGAGTAGGGTATTACGCACCTTCGCGGCCCGAACCTGGGTAAAGGAATCGTGTACTGCCTGCTTGATCCGCTCTTCTCATGACCCCCGCGCCCTGCAACCACAGAAAGGGATTCCCGTGATCCCATAGGTGTCGTTCCACATCGACGTCTCCAAACATCGTTGTATGGATAATGTCATGAAAGTTCTCTCCCCTACCTAAGGAGTTTTCTACATAATATCTTGTCATGGATATCATGCTCTGCTTGTCCTTGGGAAGGATATACCCCTGAAATATGTGTTTAAACACATTTTTCCTTTCCATTGTTGTGTTTAACCTGTTGATCACATTTTCCTTTCCATTGGTTTGTTTAACCTTTCTTGTGATCTATATAATCTAAGCAGTAATAATTCACTGCTTATATATAAACACCTTGGTGTACAACTCTGCGAGTGAGACCCTGTTTCTATTGTTGGTGACATTTCGGTAACCGCCGATGGATGAGAACTTTGCCTCTTGGCCCGCCTCGTTCAACAAGCAGGAAAATGGTTCTCTTCGTCCCTCGCCCTTGGTATCGATGTTGTTGCCAACATAACTGACAGGCTACCCTCTGACACGCCTTACTATCGTCACCGTGCGAGATGTCGGCCCCCTTCCTACTTTCAACCACATGGTGGGCCCATAACCCATAGTTCCACAGGATCGAAACCTGACTCTCCTGCACACCATGTTGTCAAAGTTATTCCTCGCGCTTGACTTCATATGTAATTCATGGGCCACCTGCCTAGTGATCTGTTCTGGTATCAGACACTATACTTACTCTCGCCGCTCTGAACCCCTTTCTCACTCTGGTTCGGACTTCGAGCAACTATCTATCTTCTTGGAACCTCTTATTATACCTTCGTACCTCGCTCTCGATGTATTTTATATGTTCAACTCGAGAGAAAATCTTATGCTCATTCATGGGTTAACCCCAGATTGTTTCCCTCATAGGCATTCTGTCGTAGCCGAGCTGCCCCTTACATATTCGTAAGTACGTTGGGGTTCCTGAAGAAAAGGACGACTTCACCATGATGACCTGGAGCAGAGAAATGAAGAAGTCAATGTAAGAGATAGATCTCTTCAAGAAGAGCAACCAAGGCCGAGAAGATCCATTAGAATCTCGTAACCAGACCTTTCCCCCTTACTCCCGCTCTTAAATCTCGGGACGAGATTTCTTGTAGTGGAGGAGAATTGTGACGCCCAGATATTTAAGCTACTGTGAACCTCTGCTAATGATGCCACGTCACCTCGATTACTGTTGCTAATCTCGCGTCGGTTCGAAACTTTCAAATTCAAAATCTAAATATTGTCAAACAACAAAAGTTTCCAAACATCAAAACTAAAATGTCCAAAATGTGTCAAATAAATCATGGATAATACGGGTGGAGAAACCACCCTTTTATAAAACGTTTAAAGACTCTAAAGTAATTAAAACAACAACTATGACAATTAATTAGATACCTTTAAAAAGTTATAATAATACAAACTATTTTATTTAGGTGTCAAACTTTTTATGGCAGTAGAATAAGTTATAACATTAATTTAGGAGTTGTAGTTATATTTTATAAAACTAAAATTAAAATAAAATAAAATAGAAAACTAATAAACAGAAAATAAAAGAAAGAAAATACAAAAGAGACAAAAAAATGGAAAAGAAACCCCCCCCCGGGGCCAACCAGCCCAGCTGGCCACTCCATCGGCCCGGCTGGACCGGCCCACCCCATCTCACCTACTAACCCCCCTCGGGACACCGAACCCTAACCCACCGCACCCCACTCCCCCCCATGATCCCCTCGCTCTCCCCGATCTGGATCGGGGATCCACCCCGACGAGCGCGCCCCGCGCCACCCGACGTCGGCGCCCGTCCTCGACGCGGCCCCGCCCCGTCGTCGGACCTCCTTATCGCCCCCTCCTCCCTCGCACGACGCCCGCCCGTGGCCTCTGCCTCGCCGACACCGGAGCCCCGCGCCGCCATGACTCCGTCGCCGCCTGTCGTCCTCGTCTCCTCCTCGCCGGACGCGACCTCAACTCCTCCCCGAGCCCAGTGCCAGACCCCGACCCCCTCGTCGTGAGCTCCCGTGCCCCGCTTCCCTTTTTCCCTGTCCCGATGCCGTGCGCACTCACCCGCTCGACCCCGCGTGGCCGCCATCGCCTGGCCGCACCTTCCACGTCGCTGCCCGCCGCCGACTGCCGCAGTTGCCCACCGCTGTGGGCGCCCGTCGCCCCGCCGCGCGCGCCCGGTGCCTCGCTCTTCTCCTAATGCTTCTGCCGCTGCTGCTCGTTTCTTCCTCCGTCGCGCGATGCTAACCACCCGGTGCTACTCCCTGGCCGCGTGCGCGCCGTGGCCGTGCCCGGCTGCGCTAGGGTCGAGCCTGCTCTCGCCCGGCCGCCCCAACGCCGCCCATCACGGCCTGGCGTTTCCCTCCGCGGCCATGGTCGAGCCCCTGCCGGGGCTGTTTTGTGCGGTGACATGATTAGGGGAATAATCTCCCATTAGTACCTAACCACCCCACCTTTACTCAATGACACTGGGCCCCATTGGTAAACTAAATAGTTAATTGAACATGTTAAAACTATAGTCAATGACAGGTGGACCTGACTGTCTAATTAAAAGAATTAAAATCATCTAGAAAATGTAAAGGCAATGACAGGCGGGACCCATGTCTACTGTTCATTGTTTGACCGGTCAATGTTGACTTGGTCAAACTAGGTCTCTGGCCCCACCTGTTAGCCTAATGAGCATTCTGTTGGGTACACTCTGTGTACCCCTAGCAATTTAACAATTGTATTTTCGAATTAAACTAAATTCAAGAATTTTCAGAAAATGAATTAAATCTTAAAAAAATAATATAAAATAATCTGTAACTTGGATGAAAATATTTTGTACATGAAAGTTGCTCAGAACGATGCGACGAACCCGGATACGCAGCCCGTTCGTCCGCCACGCACCCCTAACATATCAAACTCGCAACTTTCCCCCTCTGGCCCCTCTGCCCGAAAACGCGAAACACCGGGGGTAGTTCCCCGGATGTTTCCCCCCTTCATCGGTATCACCTCATACCGCGTTAGCGCACCCCTAGCACCGATACTTGTCATGTCATGCATTGCTATGCATCTGTTTGCTTAAGTATTTATTGTTCCTTCCCCCTCTTCTCTCGCTAGACACCGAGACCGACGCCGCTGCTACCCAGTACGACTACGGAGTTGACGACCCCTCGCTCTTGCCAGAGCAACCAGGCAAGCGCCCCCCCCCCCTTGATCACCAGATATCGCCTACTCTCCTCTATACTGCTTGCATTAGAGTAGTGTAGCATGTTACTGCTTTCATTATTCCTATCCTGATGCATAGCCTGTCCTTGCTACTACTGTTGTTACCTTTACCTGCTATCCTACATGCTTAGTATAGGATGCTAGTTTACCATCAGTGGCCCTACATTCTTGTCCGTCTGCTGTGCTATACTATCGGGTCGTGATCACTCGGGAAGTGATCACGGGTATTTACTATATACATGATACATGTGCTGAACAAATACGGGTCGGCTCATAGGAGTACCCGCGAGTGGATCTTTGAGGCGGAGCGACAGGGCAGGTTGAGGTCACCTAGGAGAGAGGTGGGCCTGGCCCTGTCGGCGTTCGCGGATACTTAACACGCTTAACGAGATCTTGGTATTTGATCTGAGTCTGACCATTTGGTCTATACGCACTAACCAACTACGTGGGAAAGATATGGTCACTCGGCGTCGTGGTATCAGCCGAAGCCTTCGTGACGTCAGCGACTGAGCGGCGCGCGCCGGATTGGACTGGAACGCCACTAGGCTAGGTCTGCTTCCGGCCGTCCACGCAACGTGCAGGTGTGCTCAGGGCGATGGGCCCAGACCCCTGCGCACTTAGGTTTAGACCGGCGTGCTAACCTCTCTGTTGTGCCTAGGTAGGGCTGCGACGTGTTGATCTTCCGAGGCCGGGCATGACCCAGGAAAGTGTGTCCGGCCAAATGGGATCAAGCGTGTTGGGTTATGTGGTGCACCCCTGCAGGGAAGTTAATCTATTCGAATAGCCGTGTCCTTCGGTAAAAGGACGACCCGGAGTTGTACCTTGACCTTATGACAACTAGAACCGGATACTTAATAAAACACACCCTTCCAAGTGCCAGATACAACCCGGTGATCGCTCTCTAACAGGGCATCGAGGAGGGGATTGCCGGGTAGGATTATGCTATGCAATGCTACTTGGAGGACTTCAGTCTACTCTCTTCTATATGCTGCAAGACGGAGGCTGCCAGAAGCGTAGTCTTCGATAGGATTAGCTATCCCCCTCTTATTCTGGCATTCTGCAGTTCAGTCCACTGATATGGCCCTTTACACATATATCCATGCATATGTAGTGTAGCTCCTTACTTGCGAGTACTTTGGATGAGTACTCACGGTTGCCTTGTTTCCCCTTTTCCCCATCTCTCTACTCGATTGCTGCAACCAGACGATGGAGCCCAGGATCCAGACGCCACCGTCGATGAGGACTCCTACTACAATGGAGGTGCCTACTACTCCGTGCATCCCGCTGACGACGATCAGGAGTAGTTAGGAGGATCCCAGGCAGGAGGCCTGCGCCTCGTTCGATTTGTATCCCCGTTTGTGCTAGCCATCTTATGGCAACTTGTTTAACTTATGTCTGTACTCAGATATTGTTGCTTCCGCTGACTCGTCTATGATCGAGCACTTGTATTCGACCCCACGAGGCCCCTGGCTTGTATTATGATGCTTGTATGACTATATTTATTTGTAGAGTTGTGTTGTGATATCTTCCCGTGAGTCCCTGATCTTGATCGTACACATTTGCATGCATGATTAGTGTACGATTGAATCGGGGGCTTCACACATATTTAGTGCTAAATTTACGGAAAACATCGGTATCCATAAAAGCTTTGACACAATCAAACTTAGGTGTCATACCTGGCTCCTTACCTTCGTCGAGATCCCAATCTTCAGAGTTGCGTTTAATTATATCCAATAAATTCCATTTGAATTCAATAGTCTTCGTCGTAAAAGAGCCAGCACAAGAAGTATCGAGCATGGTCCGATTGTTATCAGAAAGCCGAGCATAAAAACTTTGAAGAATTATTTCTCTTCGGAGCTCATGATTGGGGCATGAATATAACATTGATTTAAGCCTCTGCTACCTCTTGAGCACTGCGCTGGATTTCCCCGAAGAGGAAGGGATGATGCAACAAAGTAGCGTAAGTATTTCCCTCAGCTTTTGAGAACCAAGGTATCAATCCAATAGGAGGCTACGCGTGAGTCCCTCTTACCTACACAAAACAAATAGCTCAACGCAACCAACGCGATTAGGGGTTGTCAATCCCTTCACAGTCACTTACGGGAGTGAGATCTGCTGAGATGATATATAATATTTTTGGTATTTTTGGTATAGAGATGCAAAGTGAAAAGTAAAAGGCAAAGTAAAAAAGCAAAGCAATAATAAAGTGATGGAGATTGATATGATGAGAATAGACCCGGGGGCCATAGGTTTCACTAGTGGCTTCTCTCAAGAGCATAAGTATTCTACGGTGGGTGAACAAATTACTGTTGAGCAATTGACAGAGTTGAGCATAGTTATGAGAATATCTAGGTATGATAATGTATATAGGCATCACGTCCGAGACAAGTAGACCGACTCCTGCCTGCATCTACTACTATTACTCCACTCATCGACCGCTATCCAGCATGCATCTAGAGTATTAAGTTAAAAACAGAGTAACGCCTTAAGCAAGATGACATTATGTAGAGGGATAGTTTCATGCAATATGATAAAAACCCCATCTTGTTATCCTCGATGGCAACAATACAATACGTGCCTTGATGCCCCTACTGTCACTGGGAAAGGACACCGCAAGATTGAACCCAAAGCTAAGCACTTCTCCCATTGCAAGAAAAACCAATCTAATAGGCCAAACCAAACTGATAATTTGAAGAGACTTGCAAAGATAACCAATCATACATAAAAGAATTCCGAGAATATTCAAATATTATTCATAGATAGACTTGATCATAAACCCACAATTCATCGGTCTCAACAAACACACCGCAAAAAGAAGATTACATCGAATAGATCTCCACGAGAGAGGGGGAGAACATTGTATTGAGATCCAAAAAGAAAGAATAAGCCATCTAGCTCCTAACTATGGACCCGAAGGTCTGAGGTAAACTACTCACACTTCATCGGAGGGGCTAGGATGATGTAGAAGCCCTCCGTGATGATGGCCCTCTCCGGCGGAGCTCCGGAACAGGCCCCAAGATGGGATCTCGTGGGTACAGAAGGTTGCGGCGGTGGAATTAGGTTTTTGGCTCCGTATCTGATCGTTTGGGGGTACGTAGGTACATATAGGAGGAAGGAGTATGTCGGTGGAGCTTCAAGGGGCCCACGAGGCAAGGGGCGCGCCCTAGGAGGGGCGCCCTCCACCCTCGTGACCACCTCGTGGCTTTCTTGACGGAGGGTCCAAGTCTCCTGGGTCTTATCTGATGAACAAATTACGTTGCGAAGGTTTCATTTCGTTTGGACTCCATTTGATATTCTGTTTCTCCGAAACCCTAAAATAGGCAAAAAAAACAGCAATTCTGGGCTGGGCCTCCGGTTAATAGGTTAGTCCCAAAAATAATATAAAAGTGGAAAATAAAGCCCAATATAGTCCAAAACAGTAGATAATATAGCATGGAGCAATCAAAAATTATAGATACGTTGGAGACGTATCAGGCATCCCCAAGCTTAATTCCTGTTCGTCCTCGAGTAGGTAAATGACATGGCCAAAGAAAGTTCATCCTGACAAAATCATATAGTTTAGTCATGCTCCATTTTCGTCACACAAGAATGCTCTCATCATGCACAACCCCGATGACAAGCCAAGCAATTGTTTCATACTCTAGTAATCTCAAACTTATAAACCTTCACGTAATACATGAGCGCGAGCCATGGATATAGCACTATGGGTGGAATACAATATGATGATGGGGGTTATGTGGTGAAGACAAAAAGGAGAAAGTCTCACATCAACGGGGATAATCAATGGGCTATGGAGATGCCCACCGATTGATGTTAATGCAAGGAGTAGGGATTGCCATGCAACGGATGCACTAGAGCTATAAATGTATGAAAGCTCAACAAAAGAAACTAAGTGGGTGTGCATCCAACTTGCTTGCTCATGCGTTGGAATATACAAGCCAATTTCTATAATGAAAAGTTCCCACTAGTATATGAAAGTGACAAAACAAGAGACTCTCTATTATGATGATTATGGTGCTACTTTGAAGCACAAGTGTGGCAAAGGATAGTAACATTGTCCCTTATCTCTTTTTCTCTCATTTCTTTCTTTTTTTTGGGCCTTCCTTTTTTATCGCCTTTCTCTTTTTTTTTCTTTTTTTCCTCACTTGGGACAATGCTCTAGTAAATGATGATCGTCACACTTATATTTTTTACAACTCAATGATTACAACTCGATACTAGAACAAAGTATGACTCTATATGAATGCCTCCGGCGGTGTACCGGGATATGCAATGAATCAAGAGTGACATGTATGAAAGAATTATGAATGGTGGCTTTGCCACAAATACTATTTTAACTACATGATCATGCTAAGCAATATGAGAATGATGAATGTGTCATGAAGAACGGTGTGGTGGAAAGTTGCATGGCAATATATCTCGAAATGGCTATGGAAATGCCATAATAGGTAGGTATGGTGGCTGTTTTGAGGAAGATATAAGGAGGTTTATGTGTGAAAGAGCGTATCATATCACGGGGTTTGGATGCACCGGCGAAGTTTGCACCAACTCTCAATGTGAGAAAGGGCAATCCACGGTACCGAAGAGGCTAGCAATGATGGAAGGGTGAGAGTGCGTATAATCCATGGACTCAACATTAGTCATAAAGAACTCATATACTTATTGCAAAAATCTACAAGTCATCAAAAACCAAAGCATTACGCGGATGCTCCTAGGGGGATAGATTGGTAGGAAAAGACCATCGCTCGTCCCCGACCGCCACTCATAAGGAGGACAATCAAATAACACCTCATGTTTCAAATTTGTTACATAACGTTTACCATACGTGCATGATACGGGACTTGCAAACTTTAACTCAAGCATTTCTCAGATTCACAACTACTCAACTAGCACGACTTTGATATTATCACCTCCATATCTCAAAATAATTATCAAGCATTAAACTTTTCTTAGTATTCAACGCACTCAAAAGAAAGTTTTACAAATCTTGAATACCAAGCATATTATTATTATTAAGCAAATTACCATGCTATTTAAGACTCTCAAAATAATCTAAGTGAAGCATGAGAGATCAATAGTTTCTTTAAAACAAATCCACCACCGTGCTCTAAAAGATATAAGTGAAGTACTAGAGCAAAACTATAAAGCTCAAAAGATATAAGTGAAGCACATAGGTATTCTGTCAAATTGCAATTCATGTATGGCTATCTAAAAAGGTGTGTACAGCAAGGATGATTGTGGTACACTAACAAACAAAGACACAAATAATACAAGACGCTCCAAGCAAAACACACATCATGTGGTGAATAAAAATATAGCTCCAAGTAAAATTACCGATGGAAGTAGACGAAAGAGGGGATGCCTTCCGGGGCATCCCCAAGCTTTGAATTTTTGGTGTCCTTGGATTATCTTGGGGGTGCCATGGGCATCCCCAAGCTTAGGCTCTTGCCACTACTTGTTCCATAATCCATCAAAAGATTTCACCCAAAACTTGAAAACTTCACAACACAAAACTCAATAGAAATCTCGTGAGCTCCGTTAGCGAAAGAAAGCAAAAGACCACTTTAAGGTACTGTAATGAACTCATTCTTTATTTATATTTGTGTTAAACCTACTGTATTCCAACTTCTCTATGGATTATAAACTATTTTACTAGCCATAGATTCATCAAAATAAGCAAACAACACACGAAAAACAGAATCTGTCAAAAACAGAACAGTCTGTAGTAATCTGTAACTAACGCAAACTTCTGGAACTCCAAAAAATCTACCAAAATAGGACGACCTAGAAAATGTATTTGTTGATCAGCAGCAATTGGCATCAATATTTTATCACGTTCTGGTGATTTTTAACAATTGTTTTCGTGAACAGAAAGTTTCTAGAAATTACAGCAAGATCAAATCAAGAATGGAGGGGCTATTGCACTGGGACTTCTCCCCCGGCCTGGCGGTCGCGGCTCAGGTGCGTCGACGCTTTTGTTCTTCAGTTCACTTTTCCCCCTCAGATGGAACCAAGGAATTTTTCTTGGTGGTGCACTTCTCTTCTGCTTCCTTTGGGCTCAATGCGGAATCGGTTGATGTGGCTCTCCAATGTTGCATTGGGGGTCTACCTTCTAGTCTCAATGTGATCCATTTACATGGACGAAGATACAGGTTTTCGGTTGCTTCCAATAGAGTTGGTCATTTCATCTATGGACTTAAGGACAGAATTTGGCCGGATTTTGTCTGTCATTTTAGTCTCTATCGTCCTGGCAATGGTGGTTTCAAGGATTCATGTTCCAGTTGGCATCTTGATCAAACAATACCTCTGGTTTCGGCTCGTTCCCCCATGGCGATCAAATCTAAATTACCTTTTCCTCAGAAGGGAACCGTTTGTGATGTTGTGTCCATGGAGGTTCTATCAAGATTTGGTCTTATTGATGCTCCTAGCTGTGTGGATGATCTACCGGAATCCTCGTTGACGGCGGCTGCCCGACTAGCTCCGGTGACCAGACAGGGGATGCCCGGTAAGGTTCAATCCCTAGATTCTAGGGAACATTCATTACCTGCTAATTTAGCTCTTGGCAGTTTTAATTGCTCATTCAATGCTAAAAATAAGGAAGTCGCCACTAATGAGATACTACCAAAGATCTTGGATATCGGGGGATTCAAAATTAATCTCAAAGCGCCCGGTAATTATTCTTCGGAGATTATCAAGGGGAAATTTATGGGTCATAAATTCAAATATGATGAATGGAAACGCCTTCCCCGCTTCATGCTGCGACATATTTTGGATCATCATAATGCTGGAATCTCGGAGGACAAGATTGCCTCTATTTGGAAAATTTCTTCTGTCCCGTCTCCTCAATTTATCTACGACACATTATTGATATGCTCAATCTATGGTGATAATGATCATTTGGCGATTAAATGCCCGGGCACTTACTGCTCCGTATGTTTTGATAGGCCATGCACATGCCCAAATCTGATGCCAGCCCAAAGACATACATCGGCCTATGTCACCTGTGGATCTTCTGGCCATCTCTTCTTTGCCTGCCCTGCCCGTTACCGTTGTTATGACTGTGGTTGCCTGGGCCATACTCAAAAGAACTACATGCGACCCAATGTGGCACGTCTATGTTGGCGACCCAAACAAACAGCCATGGGTCCACATGAATATATTGCGCCTATAAATGACACAAATCATTTATTCCCCAACAGGGCCTTGCAAATTGATGCTACTGATTCTCCTTTGGAGAGCTTGCCTCTTTATTCTGATTCCTTGCCTGATAATCATGATTGTCACCGGTCCTCAATCAATAAAAAAGAGGGCAAAAAACCTTATGTCCAACACGTCTGATAATCAGAATCATTCATTTACGGGAAAGTGTATTAATGATCCCCCTGCTAGTCAGGCGAGGATGACCGCCCGATGCTCATCTTGTGGTCATCAGGGACACGTGGTGGCTGATTGCTGGTCGAGACCCGTTGATCGAGGAGTCTGGATACCCAAGTCCTCCACCCCTGCTGCCGATACGCCTTCTGCCTCGCACTCTGCACCGCCCTCGGCTCCTGCCTCTGCTCCTCCGCTCTCCTCATCCATGGTGAATTTCCCCCTCAATGTCGTCCCCTACCTGCCCCATGGGATGACGATTGAGCTTGGACCGCCGGATCGACGCGTGCGCGACGACATGGTGATCGGCCCGGTGCCCCCCCTGCGCCATGATTTCCTCGCCATTGCGGAAGCTAACCGCTTCGTCCCTCATCACCGCAAGGCCCAGCTGCGTCACACTGTGGAAGGTTTGCTCCATGAGTCCCAGTTCTTCCCTACTGAAGTCGATGATCATCCGCTTGGTATTGCCATATTTGGTTTTGTGAATTCCGTGGCGCGTGATGCAGTAGTTGGTACCACGTTCGAATTAGATGAGGATGAGGCCGATGAATACACCGTGATTTCTTTTGTTCCGCATGATGCTGCTCTAAACATGAGGCTCACCGCATTTGGTCCCGAAGTTTGGCTTCCTTACATTGGTTTTCCCTATGACTACCAGACCCAGCACTACATCCACAAATCAGTTGACAAATTTGGTAGTCTGATAGAGTGGCATAACCCCAGGAGTGATAGAAAGTTTGTTCTGGTTAAAGTTCGAGTGATTCACCTGCATCTGGTTCCTAAGAGCTTGGTTATGCGTCAGTTAGGTGGCCCTAGGCAGAGTTGGACTGTGGTAGTCACTATTTTACGCAGTTCGGACTGGAATGCACACCTGCTTGATGTTCCTCCGGCGGGTGAAGATCCACCCCCGGCTGATGGAATTCCACACCCCCTGTTTGGCAATGGCCTGACCGCTGAGCAAATTTATCAGCAGCAACTGCACAACTGGCAGCTGCAGAATGTTGCTGCCAATGCACACATGGGCGAAAGTGACAGTGAAAATATTGTTGTGGATGAAGGCAATGATGTGGATTTCCATCCTGAGTGGGGAGTTTGTCCCCCACCGCCACCCCAGGCACCACCTATGCTCTACAATTTCCAGGAATGGTTAGCTGGGGAAGGGCTTCAAGTTGATCATGGAATTGTGCCACAAAACAATCTCCATGACAGCCCTGGATCGGCATGGAACGATTCAATTTCTATTTTTGACAGCTCTGACTCCAGTGCTACTGCTTCTGAATCATATATGCTGGTACCTGTTAGTTTGATGAATCAGTTTTGGCCCCAGGAAGCATCCAGCTCGGCCAGTCTGGCTCCCTCCAGCCACTCTGCTCCCCCTCAAGAAACCAATGCTTTGGACATCTCTCTCACTGTGACAAATGCTGGGATGCTCTTAAACATGTCTGCTCAAGGTAACTTTGTCCCAAACATGGTTCTGAATGCTTGTGTGCCAATGCTCAAGTTTAACACCTACCTGAAAGTTGCTATTATGCCCATAATTGCATCTTATGGCCCCTGGAGCTCCAACTATGGTTTTAGACACAAGTGTGTGGCTCTTAATTTCACTCTCTCAGAGAATGATGGTGCCTTAACTGTCACTTCGGCCACTCAGACAATCACACACTATGACAATGCTCCTGCCTTGACAGAGGATTTTGAAGCTGCAGGTAATTGGAACTTGACTCTGTATAATGATCAGTCTGATGAGATCAGTTTGGAGGCTTCGGATAACTCTGGTGCTGTACCTATGTTGGAGAACATACCTGATACTGAATCTAGCCAAGAAAACCAATTGCTCGCCCTTACTGCTGTGACTGATGAGGTGTCACAGGACCAACAGAACATGGTTGACACTGTTCAATCTGATGAAGTTGCTGCTTCTGACAAACGCAAAGGGAAAGTTGTGGTGCCTGAATGCTCTATCTCACTGCGCCGAAGTGCCCGCTCTAATAAGTATTATGGATTTCGCACTCATCCAGTCTCAGACGCCAAGATGAAAGCATCCAAGGTTAAGCCTCGAATGATCCCAGCTGCTGTGAGGATCAGTGACACTGTTGAAGAGCCGGTCCCCCCTCCAACGCCTGTCAATGTCATTCAGCACATCGGCACCAACCTTTGTGCTATACCCCCTGGTGAGCTCTCTGAAGATGCTCTCATGGCCCCACTGGAGGAGGAGCAGGAAACCTCGACTTAATTGTTTACCCCACTTTTATTTTAATGTCTTCGTTAATGAACTGGAACGTTTTGTGTTGGAATGTTCGTGGGTTGAACTCGGAAGACAAACAGCTGGCGCTTTCGAATGCTATCAGGTCTAGTGGGTGTGCTGTCGTATGCTTGCAAGAAACGAAAAAGACCTCTTTTGATCTATCTTTTGTTAAATCCTGCTGCCCGCGTAATTTTGATCAGTTTGCTTTTGTTGCCTCACGTGGGGCTTCTGGTGGTATTGTGACTTTGTGGAACAGCTCGATCTTCTCAGTTGTCACCTTGTTCTCTGAAGACTTTGCGCTTGTCACTAGGTTTACCTCCACACAATTTGCCCAACAATGGACACTCATCGATATTTATGGACCCTGTCAAGGAGAGCAACGCCAAAAATTCATTGACTGGCTATTTGAGCTTGATATACCTTCTCATGAAAACTGGCTCTTTGTGGGCGATTTCAATTTCATCCGTGCACCTGATAACCGTAATAAACCTGCGGGTAATGTTAATGACATGGTAACATTCAATGATTTCATTAGATCACAAAGCCTAATTGAACTGCCAATCAAGGGACGCTCTTTCACATGGAGCAATATACAGATGGACCCACTACTCGAGCAATTAGACTGGTTCTTTACCAGCAATAATTGGACTACCACATATCCCAAAACCCTGGTTAAACCTCTGGGCAAACCCGTGTCTGATCACACGCCCTGTGTAGTCTCAATTGAAACGTCTATCCCCCGTTCAAAATTGTTCAGATTAGAATCTTACTGGATTCATCATCCTGGGTTCATGGCAACAGTGGCACATTCCTGGGCTAAGCAGGTCAAATCAACGAATTATGCCACTGTCCTATGTAGAAAACTCAAGAACTTAAGACGTGACCTCAAGCATTGGAGCAAAGGGATATCTAAGCTCTCGGTGGCAATTGCAAACTCCAATAAAGCTCTAAATGAACTGGATGAACTGGAAAACAAAAGAAACTTAACAATTCCAGAGGGCAACTTTAGAACAATTTTGAAAGTGCACATACTAAGGCTTCTAAAATATCAATAGTTATACTGGAAGGAACGTTGCACGGTGAGATGGGTCAAATTTGGAGACGAGAACTCCAAATTCTTTCAAGCCCTTGCCTCGGAAAGATATAGGCGCAACCATATTGCGTCTCTCACCACTGAAAATGGGGACACGGTGGATGACCACGCTGCCAAAGAATCAGTTATTTTCGAAACTTTCAAGCAAAGAATGGGCACAGCCAAGCAACACTCTATGAAATTTGATCTGTCACGCATAATTAAGAGGGTCGAGGGTCTTGATCAGCTCACTCTTCCGTTCACACACGAGGAGATTGATAGGGTCATTATGGAAATGCCAGCTGACCGCGCACCTGGTCCTAATGGTTTCACTGGGGCTTTCTTAAAACGATGCTGGCCCATTATAAAGGAGGACTTCTATCAACTGTGCAATCAATTCCATGAGGGGGGCCTTAACCTGGAGAGTATAAATGATGGATTCATTACACTGATCCCGAAGATAAACTCCCCAGCTTCAGTTAATGATTTCAGACCGATAACATTACTCAATTGCTGTCTGAAAGTTGTCACAAAAATCTTGGCAAACCAGCTTCAAAAAGTCATCTTGAAGATAATACATCGTAACCAGTACGGTTTTCTCAAGGGGCGATCCATTCAAGATTGTCTCGCATGGGCGTATGAATATATATATCAATGCCAATCTTCAAAAAAGGAAATAATTCTTCTGAAATTAGACTTTGCCAAGGCCTTCGACACCATTGAACACGAGGCTATGATTGAAATTATGGCAAGCATGGGATTTAATGACAAATGGCTGAATTGGATCAGATCCATTTTCTCGTCGGGTAAATCTTCTGTCCTCCTTAATGGCACTCCAGGGAGCCAATTTTACTGCAAGTGTGGGGTGAGACAGGGTGATCCGCTATCCCCTCTTATCTTTGTCCTTGCAGCCGACCTTCTCCAAGCGGCAATCAATGATGCCTTTGCACGCAACGAAATTCACTTGCCTTTCCCTGCACAGAACCAACACGACTACCCAGTAATTCAATACGCCGACGACACCATACTTGTGCTTCCAGCCTGCCCGAGACAAGCCTTGGTAATGAAAAACATTTTAACTGATTTTGCAACATCCATTGGATTGAAGATTAACTTTCATAAGTCAACCATTATCCCCATTAACTGCCCTGCAGACAGTTGCAATCAGTTGGCTCACATATTTGGATGTGTGGTTGGGAAAATGTCGTTTACGTACCTAGGGCTGCCTCTGGGAACAACACGGCCAGCGATTATTGATCTCATGCCCCTTGTTTGCATGGTGGAAAGAAGGCTTTCTGCTACCCTTAACATGATCTCCTATGGTGGAAAGCTTTCGCTGCTCAATTCTGTGATTACCTCTTTGGTCATATTTGCACTGTGCACCTTGCGATTACCTACTAAAATCATTGAGCTGCTGGATAAGATTAGACGAAAATGCCTTTGGACCAAAAAAACAGAACAGGGTGATAAATGTAACTCCTTGGCCTCTTGGGATATGGTGTGCAAGCCCAAAGAGTGTGGCGGCTTGGGAGTCATCGACCTTCGAATCCAAGGGGACGCACTTCTCTTAAAATTTCTTCATAAATTCTACAACAACTGGGCTGGGTTCAGCTTATTAAGGACACCTATTATGATGGCCAGATCCCACATGCAACTGATCCCTGCGGTTCCTTCTGGTGGAGAGACGTGTCCAAACTCATGACGTTTTTTCGAGGAATCACAAAAGTCCAAGTGGCAACTGTTGGAAATATGCCCTAGAGGCAATAATAAAAGCATTATTATTATATTTCCTTATTCATGATAATTGTCTTTATTCGTGCTATAATTGTGTTATCCGGAAATCATAATACATGTGTGAATAACAGACAACAACGTGTCCCTAGTAAGCCTCTCATTGACTAGCTCGTTGATCAACAGATAGTCATGGTTTCCTGACTATGGGCATTGGATGTCAATGATAACGAGATCACATCATTAGGAGAATGATGTGATGGACGAGACCCAATCCTAAACATAGCATAAGATCGCATAGTTCGTTTGCTAGAGTTTTCCAATGTCAAGTATCCTTTCCTTAGACCATGAGATCGTGTAACTCCCGGATACCGTAGGAGTGCTTTGGGTGTGCCAAACGTCACAACGTAACTGGGTGACTATAAAGGTATACTACGGGTATCTCTGAAAGTGTCTGTTGGGTTGACACGGATCGAGACTGGGATTTGTCACTCCGCTTGACGGAGAGGTATCACCGGGCCCTCTCGGTAATGCATCATCATAATGAGCTCAATGTGATCAAAGTGTTTGATCACGGGATCATGCATTACGGTACGAGAAAAGTGACTTGCCGGTAACGAGATTGAACGAGGTATTGGGATACCGACGATCGAATCTCGGGCAAGTAAAATACCGATTGACAAAGGGAATCGTATACGGGATTAATTGAATCCTCGACATCGTGGTTCATCCGATGAGATCATCGTGGAGCATGTGGGAGCCAACATGGGTATCTAGATCCCGCTGTTGGTTATTGCCCGAGAGCTGTCTCGGTCATGTCTGCATGTCTCCCGAACCCGTAGGGTCTACACACTTAAGGTTCGGTGACGCTAGGGTTATGAAGATATGTATATGCAGTAACCCGAATGTTGTTCGGAGTCCCGGATGAGATCCCGGACGTCACGAGGAGTTTCGGAATGGTCCGGAGGTAAAGAATTATATATAGAAAGTGCTGTTTTGGCCATCGGGACAAGTTTCGGGGTTATCGGTATTGTACCGGGACCACCGGAGGGTCCCGGGGGGTCCACCGGGTGGGGCCACTTGCCTCGGGGGGCCACATGGGCTCTAGGGGTGCGCCTTGGCCTACATGGGCCAAGGGGAACCAGCCCCTAGAGGCCCATGCGCCTAGGGTGGGGGGAAACCCTAAAGGGGGCGCCCCCTTGCTTGGGGGGCAAGCCCCACCCCTTGGCCGCCGCCCCCCTAGGAGATTGCATCTCCTAGGGTCGGCGCCCCCCCCCCCAAGAGGCCTATATAAAGGGGGGGAGGGGGCATCCGCACCCCTGGTCATTGGCGCCTCCCTCTCCCTCTCCAACACCTCCTCCTCCTCCATAGAGCTCGGCGAAGCCTTGCCGGAGTATTGCAGCTCCACCATCACCACGCCGTCGTGCTGCTGCTGGAGCCATCTTCCCCAACCTCTCCTTTGCCTTGCTGGATCAAGAAGAAGGAGACGTTACGCTGACCGTACGTGTGTTGAACGCGGAGGTGCCGTCCGTTTGGTGCTAGGATCTCCGGTGATTTGGATCACGTCGTGTACGACTACCTCATCCCCGTTCCTTGAACGCTTCCGCTCGCGATCTACAAAGTGGTATGTAGATGCAATCTCTCTCCCATGACTCGTTGCTTAGATGAACTCATAGATGGATCTTGGTGAAACCGTAGGAAAAATTTTAATTTTCTGCAACGTTCCCCAAAAGTGGCATCATGAGCTAGGTCTATGCGTAGTTCTCTATTGCACGAGTAGAACACAATTTGTTGTGGGCGTAGATGTTGTCAACTTTCTTGCCGCTACTAGTCTTATCTTGCTTCAGCGGTATTGTGGGATGAAGCGGCCCGGACCAACCTTACACGTACGCTTACGTGAGACCGGTTCCACCGACTAACATGCACTAGTTGCATAAGGTGGCTGGCGGGTGTCTGTCTCTCCCACTTTAGTTGGAGCGGATTCGATGAAAAGGGTCCTTATGAAGGGTAAATAGAAGTTGACAAATCACGTTGTGGCTTTCACGTAGGTAAGAAAACGTTCTTGCTAGAACCCTAATTCAGCCACGTAAAACTTGCAACAACAATTAGAGGACGTCTAACTTGTTTTTGCAGCAAGTGCTTTGTGATATGATATGGCCAAAGTTGTGATGAATGATGAATGATCTATATGTGATGTATGAGATGTTCATGCTATTGTAATAGGAATCACGACTTGCATGTCGATGAGTATGACAACCGGCAGGAGCCATAAGAGTTGTCTTTATTTTTTGTATGACCTGCGTGTCATTGAGAAACGCCATGTAAATTACTTTACTTTATTGCTAAACGCGTTAGCCATAGTAGTAGAAGTAATAGTTGGCGAGCAACTTCATGGAGACACGATGATGGAGATCATGATGATGGAGATCATGGTGTCAAGCCGGTGACAAGATGATCATGGAGCCCCAAGATGGAGATCAAAGGAGCTATGTGATATTGGCCATATCATGTCACGTTTATTATTTGATTGCATGTGATGTTTATCATGTTTTTCATCTTGTTTACTTAGAACGACGGTAGTAAATAAGATGATCCCTCATAATAATTTCAAGAAGTGTTCCCCCTAACTGTGCACCGTTGCGACAGTTCGTTGTTTCGAAGCACCACGTGATGATCGGGTGTGATAGATTCTAACGTTCACATACAACGGGTGTAAGACAGATTTACACATGCAAACACTTAGGTTGACTTGACGAGCCTAGCATGTACAGACATGGCCTCGGAACACAGAAGACCGAAAGGTCGAGCATGAGTCGTATAGAAGATACGATCAACATGAAGATGTTCACCGATGTTGACTAGTCCGTCTCACGTGATGACCGGACACGGCCTAGTTGACTCGGATCATGTTATACTTAGATGACTAGAAGAGGGATGTCTATCTAAGTGGGAGTTCATTAAATAATTTGATTAGATGAACTTTATTATCATGAACTTAGTCTAAATTATTTACAATATGTCTTGTAGATCAAATGGCCAACGTAGTCCTCAACTTCAACGCATTCCTAGAGAAAACCAAGCTGAAAGACGATGGCAGCAACTATACGGACTGGGTCCAGAACCTAAGGATCATCCTCATAGCTGCCAAGAAAGATTATGTCCTACGAGCACCGCTGGGTGACGCACCTGTTCTCCCTGCAGAACAAGACGTTATGAACGCTTGGCAGTCACGTTCCGATGATTACTCCCTCGTTCAGTGCGGCATGCTTTACAGCTTAGAGCCGGGGCTCCAAAAGCGTTTTGAGAGACATGGAGCATATGAGATGTTCGAAGCGCTGAAAATGGTTTTCCAAGCTCATGCCTGGGTCGAGAGATATGAAGTCTCCGACAAATTCTTTAGCTGTAAGATGGAGGAAAATGGCTCTGTCAGTGAACACATACTCAAGATGTCTGGGTTGCACAACCGCTTGACTCAACTGGAAGTTAATCTCCCGGATGAAGCGGTCATTGACAGAATCCTCCAGTCGCTTCCACCTAGCTACAAGAGCTTTGTGATGAACTACAACATGCAGGGGATGGTGAAGACCATTCCTGAGGTATATGCTATGCTGAAATCAACAGAGGTAGAAATCAAGAAGGAGCATCAAGTGTTGATGGTGAATAAAACCACTAAGTTCAAGAAGGGCAAGGGTAAAAAGAACTTCAAGAAGGATGGCAAGGAGGTTGCCGCGCCCGGTAAGCAAGTTGCCGGGAAGATGCCAAAGAATGGACCCAAGCCCGAGATTGAGTGTTTTTATTGCAAGGGAAGTGGTCACTGGAAGCGGAACTGCCCCAAATACTTAGCGGACAAGAAGGCCGGCAAAACAAAAGGTATATGTGATATACATGTAATTGATGTGTACCTTACCAGTACTCGTAGTAGCTCTTGGGTATTTGATACCGGTGCAGTTGCTCACATTTGTAACTCAAAGCAGGAGCTGCGGAATAAACGGAGACTGGCGAAGGACGAGGTGACGATGCGCGTCGGGAATGGTTCCAAGGTCGATGTGATCGCCGTCGGCACGCTACCGCTACATTTACCTACGGGATTAGTTTTAAACCTCAATAATTGTTATTTAGTGCCAAGTTTGAGCATGAACATTGTGTCTGGATCTCGTTTAATTCGAGATGGCTACTCATTTAAATCCGAGAATAATGGTTGTTCTATTTATATGAGAGATATGTTTTATGGTCATGCTCCGATGGTTAATGGTTTATTCTTAATGAATCTCGTACGTGATGATACACATATTCATAGTGTGAATACCAAAAGAGTTAAAGTTGATAACAATAGTCCCACATATTTGTGGCACTGCCGCCTTGGTCACATAGGTGTCAAACGCATGAAGAAGCTCCATGCAGATGGACTTTTAGAGTCTCTTGATTATGAATCATTTTACACGTGCAAACCATGCCTCATGGGTAAAATGACCAAGACTCCGTTCTCAGGAACAATGGAGCAAGCAACCAACTTATTGGAAATCATACATACCGATGTGTGCGGTCCAATGAGTGTTGAGGCTCGCGGTGGCTATCGTTATGTTCTCACCCTCACTAATGACTTGAGTAGATATGGGTATATCTACTTAATGAAACACAAGTCTGAGACCTTTGAAAAGTTCAAAGAATTTTAGAGTGAGGTTGAAAATCAACGTGATAGAAAGATCAAGTTTCTACGATCAGATCGTGGAGGAGAATAATTGAGTCACGAATTTGGCACACACTTAAGAAAATGTGGAATAGTTTCACAACTCACGCCGCCTGGAACACCTCAGCGTAATGGTGTGTCCGAACGTCGTAATCGCACTCTATTAGATATGGTGCGATCTATGATGTCTCTTACCGATTTACCGCTATCTTTTTGGGGCTATGCTTTAGAGACTGCCGCATTCACTTTAAATAGAGCTCCGTCAAAATCCGTTGAGACGACACCGTATGAATTATGGTTTGGGAAGAAACCTAAGCTGTCGTTTCTAAAAGTTTGGGGACGTGATGCTTATGTCAAGAAACTTCAACCTGAAAAGCTCGAACCCAAGTCGGAAAAATGCGTCTTCATAGGATACCCTAAAGAAACTATTGGGTATACCTTCTACCTCAGATCCGAAGGCAAGATCTTTGTTGCCAAGAATGGATCCTTTCTACAGAAAGAGTTTCTCTCGAAAGAAGTAAGTGGGAGGAAAGTAGAACTTGATGAAGTGTTACCTCTTGAACCGGAAAATGGCGAAACTCAAAGAAACGTTCCTGAGGTGCCTGCACCGACTAGAGAGGAAATTAATGATGATGATCAAGATACTTCTAATCAAGCTCCTACTGAAATTCGAAGGTCCACAAGGACACGTTCCGCACCAGAGTGGTACGGCAACCCTGTCTTGGAAATCATGTTGTTAGACAACGGTGAACCTTCGAACTATGAGGAAGCAATGGCGGGCCCGGATTCCGACAAATGGTTGGAAGCCATGAAATCCGAGATAGGATCCATGTATGAAAACGAAGTATGGACTTTGACTGACTTGCCCGTTGAGCGGCGAGCCATAGAAAATAAATGGATCTTTAAGAAGAAGACAGACGCGGATGGTAATGTGACCATCTATAAAGCTCGGCTTGTCGCTAAGGGTTATCGACAAGTTCAAGGAATTGACTACGATGAGACTTTCTCACCGGTAGCAAAGCTGAAGTCCGTCCGAATCATGTTAGCAATTGCCGCATTCTACGATTATGAAATATGGCAAATGGACGTCAAAACGGCATTCCTTAATGGTTTCCTTAAGGAAGAATTGTATATGATGCAGCCGAAAGGTTTTGTCGATCCTAAGAATGCTGACAAGGTGTGCAAGCTCCAACGCTCGATTTATGGGCTGGTGCAAGCATCTCGGAGTTGGAACATTCGCTTTGATGAGATGATCAAAGCGTTTGGGTTTACACAGACTTATGGAGAAGCCTGCGTTTACAAGAAAGTGAGTGGGAGCTCTGTAGCATTTCTCATATTATATGTGGACGACATACTTTTGATGGGAAATGATATAGAACTCTTGGGCAGCATTAAGGCCTACTTGAATAAAAGTTTTTCAATGAAGGACCTTGGAGAAGCTACTTATATATTAGGCATCAAGATCAATAGAGACAGATCAAGACGCCTCATAGGTCTTTCACAAAGCACATACCTTGATAAGATATTGAAGAAGTTCAATATGGATCAATCTAAGAAGGGGTTCTTACCTGTGTTACAAGGTGTGAAATTGAGCTCAGCTCAATGTCCGACCACGGCAGAAGATATAGAAGAGATGAGTGTCATCCCCTATGCCTCAGCCATAGGTTCTATTATGTATGCCATGCTGTGTACCAGACCTGATGTAAACCTTGCCGTAAGTTTGGTAGGAAGGTACCAAAGTAATCCCGGCAAGGAACACTGGACAGCGGTCAAGAATATCCTGAAGTACCTGAAAAGGACTAAGGAAATGTTTCTCGTTTATGGAGGTGACGAAGAGCTCGTCGTAAAGGGTTACGTCGATGCTAGCTTCGACACAAATCTGGATGACTCTAAGTCACAAACCGGATACGTGTATATTTTGAATGGTGGGGTAGTAAGCTGGTGCAGTTGCAAGCAGAGCGTTGTGGCAGGATCTACATGTGAAGCGGAGTACATGGCAGCCTCGAAGGCAGCACATGAAGCAATTTGGGTGAAGGAGTTCATCACCGACCTTGGAGTCATACCCAATGCGTCGGGGCCAATCAGACTCTTCTGTGACAACACTGGAGCTATTGCACTTGCCAAGGAGCCCAGGTTTCACAATAAGAGCAGGCACATCAAGCGTCGCTTCAACTCCATTCGTGAAAATGTTCAAGATGGAGACATAGAAATTTGTAAAGTGCACACGGATCTGAATGTCGCAGATCCGTTGACTAAACCTCTCCCTAAGGCAAAACATGATCAACACCAGAACTCTATGGGTGTTCGATTCATCACAATGTAACTAGATTATTGACTCTAGTGCAAGTGGGAGACTGTTGGAAATATGCCCTAGAGGCAATAATAAAAGCATTATTATTATATTTCCTTATTCATGATAATTGTCTTTATTCGTGCTATAATTGTGCTATCCGGAAATCGTAATACATGTGTGAATAACAGACAACAACGTGTCCCTAGTAAGCCTCTAGTTGACTAGCTTGTTGATCAACAGATAGTCATGGTTTCCTGACTATGGGCATTGGATGTCAATGATAACGAGATCACATCATTAGGAGAATGATGTGATGGACGAGACCCAATCCTAAACATAGCATAAGATCGCATAGTTCGTTTGCTAGAGTTTTCCAATGTCAAGTATCCTTTCCTTAGACCATGAGATCGTGTAACTCCCGAATACCGTAGGAGTGCTTTGGGTGTGCCAAACGTCACAACGTAACTGGGTGACTATAAAGGTATACTACGGGTATTTCTGAAAGTGTCTGTTGGGTTGACACGGATCGAGACTGGGATTTGTCACTCCGCTTGACGGAGAGGTATCACCGGGCCCTCTCGGTAATGCATCATCATAATGAGCTCAATGTGATCAAAGTGTTTGATCACAGGATCATGCATTACGGTATGAGAAAAGTGACTTGCCGGTAACGAGATTGAACGAGGTATTGGGATACCGACGATCGGATCTCGGGCAAGTAAAATACCGATTGACAAAGGGAATCGTATACGGGATTAATTGAATCCTCGACATCGTGGTTCATCCGATGAGATCATCGTGGAGCATGTGGGAGCCAACATGGGTATCCAAATCCCGCTGTTGGTTATTGCCCGAGAGCCGTCTCGGTCATGTCTGCATGTCTCCCGAACCCGTAGGGTCTACACACTTAAGGTTCGGTGACGCTAGGGTTGTGAAGATATGTATATGCAGTAACCCGAATGTTGTTCGGAGTCCCGGATGAGATCCCGGACGTCACGAGGAGTTTCGGAATGGTCCAGAGGTAAAGAATTATATATAGAAAGTGCTGTTTTGGCCATCGGGACAAGTTTCGGGGTTATCGGTATTGTACCGGGACCACCGGAGGGTCCCGGGGGGTCCACCGGGTGGGGCCACCTGCCTCGGGGGGCCACATGGGCTCTAGGGGTGCGCCTTGGCCTACATGGGCCAAGGGGAACCAGCCCCTAGAGGCCCATGCGCCTAGGGTGGGGGGAAACCCTAAAGGGGGGCGCCCCCTTGCTTGGGGGGCAAGCCCCACCCCTTGGCCGCCGCCCCCCTAGGAGATTGCATCTCCTAGGGCCGGCGCCCCCCCCCCCCAAGAGGCCTATATAAAGGGGGGGAGGGGGCATCCGCACCCCTGGTCATTGGCGCCTCCCTCTCCCTCTCCAACACCTCCTCCTCCTCCATAGAGCTCGGCGAAGCCTTGCCGGAGTACTGCAGCTCCACCATCACCACGCCGTCGTGCTGCTGCTGGAGCCATCTTCCCCAACCTCTCCTTTGCCTTGCTGGATCAAGAAGAAGGAGACGTTACGCTGACCGTACGTGTGTTGAACGCGGAGGTGCCGTCCGTTCGGTGCTAGGATCTCCGGTGATTTGGATCACGTCGTGTACGACTACCTCATCCCCGTTCCTTGAACGCTTCCGCTCGCGATCTACAAAGTGGTATGTAGATGCAATCTCTCTCCCATGACTCGTTGCTTAGATGAACTCATAGATGGATCTTGGTGAAACCGTAGGAAAAATTTTAATTTTCTGCAACGTTCCCCAAAAGTGGCATCATGAGCTAGGTCTATGCGTAGTTCTCTATTGCATGAGTAGAACACAATTTGTTGTGGGCGTAGATGTTGTCAACTTTCTTGCCGCTACTAGTCTTATCTTGCTTCAGCGGTATTGTGGGATGAAGCGGCCCGGACCAACCTTACACGTACGCTTACGTGAGACCGGTTCCACCGACTAACATGCACTAGTTGCATAAGGTGGCTGGCGGGTGTCTGTCTCTCCCACTTTAGTTGGAGCGGATTCGATGAAAAGGGTCCTTATGAAGGGTAAATAGAAGTTGACAAATCACGTTGTGGCTTTCACGTAGGTAAGAAAACGTTCTTGCTAGAACCCTAATTCAGCCACGTAAAACTTGCAACAACAATTAGAGGACGTCTAACTTGTTTTTGCAGCAAGTGCTTTGTGATATGATATGGCCAAAGTTGTGATGAATGATGAATGATCTATATGTGATGTATGAGATGTTCATGCTATTGTAATAGGAATCACGACTTGCATGTCGATGAGTATGACAACCGGCAGGAGCCATAGGAGTTGTCTTTATTTTTTGTATGACCTGCGTGTCATTGAGAAACGCCATGTAAATTACTTTACTTTATTGCTAAACGCGTTAGCCATAGTAGTAGAATTAATAGTTGGCGAGCAACTTCATGGAGACACGATGATGGAGATCATGATGATGGAGATCATGGTGTCAAGCCGGTGACAAGATGATCATGGAGCCCCAAGATGGAGATCAAAGGAGCTATGTGATATTGGCCATATCATGTCACGTTTATTATTTGATTGCATGTGATGTTTATCATGTTTTGCATCTTGTTTACTTAGAACGACGGTAGTAAATAAGATGATCCCTCATAATAATTTCAAGAAGTGTTCCCCCTAACTGTGCACCGTTGCGACAGTTCGTTGTTTCGAAGCACCACGTGATGATCGGGTGTGATAGATTCTAACGTTCACATACAACGGGTGTAAGACAGATTTACACATGCAAACACTTAGGTTGACTTGACGAGCCTAGCATGTACAGACATGGCCTCGGAACGCAGAAGACCGAAAGGTCGAGCATGAGTCGTATAGAAGATACAATCAACATGAAGATGTTCACCAATGTTGACTAGTCCGTCTCACGTGATGATCGGACACGGCCTAGTTGACTTGGATCATGTAATACTTAGATGACTAGAAGAGGGATGTCTATCTAAGTGGGAGTTCATTAAATAATTTGAATAAATGAACTTTATTATCATGAACATTTTAACTGATTTTGCAACATCCATTGGATTGAAGATTAACTTTCATGAGTCAACCATTATCCCCATTAACTGCCCTGCAGACAGTTGCAATCAGTTGGCTCACATATTTGGATGTGTGGTTGGGAAAATGTCGTTTACGTACCTAGGGCTACCTCTGGGAACAACACGGCCAGCGGTTATTGATCTCATGCCCCTTGTTTGAATGGTGGAGAGAAGGCTTTCTGCTACCCTTAACATGATCTCCTATGGTGGAAAGCTTTCGCTGCTCAGTTCTGTGATTACCTCTTTGGTCATATTTGCACTGTGCACCTTGCGATTACCTACTAAAATCATTGAGCTGCTGGATAAGATTAGACGAAAATGCCTTTGGACCAAAAAAACAGAACAGGGTGATAAATGTAACTCCTTGGCCTCTTGGGATATGGTGTGCAAGCCCAAAGAGTGTGGCGGCTTGGGAGTCATCGACCTTCGAATCCAAGGGGACGCACTTCTCTTAAAATTTCTTCATAAATTCTACAACAACTGGGCTGGGTTCAGCTTATTAAGGACACCTATTATGATGGCCAGATCCCACATGCAACTGATCCCTGCGGTTCCTTCTGGTGGAGAGACGTGTCCAAACTCATGCCGATTTTTCGAGGAATCACAAAAGTCCAAGTGGCAACTGGTACCACAATCCTCTTTTGGAAAGATGACTGGAGTGAGCGCATTCTAGCAAAAACTTACCCACGTGCTTTCTCATACGCCGCTGAGGAAGACATCTCGGTCAAAGATTTCTTGGCCATTGCATCACTGCATGAGGCGTTTCATCTGCCTCTATCCCCACAAGCATATGATGAAGTAAGACAAATTCAAGAGGATACCAGGGGAGTACTTTTGTCGAATGATTCGCAACACGGGGACATTTGGACGTATGTTTAGGGGGATAAAGATTATACCACTCGCAAATACTATGCCTTCTGCTTTCGAGACATCCAATGCCATCGTGCCTTTCATTGGCTCTGGAAATCCAAATCAACCATGAAGATTAAAGTATTCGGCTGGCTCTTGCTTTCGGATCGCTTAAACACAAGGAATATGCTTAAACGACGCCACTACAACATTGGGGACAACCATGATTGCATTCTATGCGGGCAACACACTGAGGAAACCATAGAGCACTTGTTCTTTGGATGTTCTATCAGCGCCCAATGCTGGGCCACACTAGGTATTGCCTGGCAACAAGGGGGGACTCGTCTGTCCAAGATCTCAATGACGAAAGACATTTGGGGGAGACCACTCTTCATGGAAGTATTCCTTCTGGCGGCATGGAGTATATGGAAAGAAAGAAACAACAAACACTTTAGGGGGATTGCTCCATCCCGTGTTGCATGGCTAAAAAGATTCAAGGCCGATTTTTCCCTCCTAACTTATAGGGTTAAGGAGAAGCACAAGAACTTCATTCCTTTATTTTTGTCCACGCTCCAATAAAGTAGCTTTCATGTCCTTTCCCAAAGGGAAATGGATCTGTAATTAACCATGTAACTTTATCATCCACATTTAATTAATTATGTCACAGTAGGGGGTTCCCCTACTGTTTACGGTCAAAAAAAACTATCATCCAAGAAGATCCTATAGGTCTAACTTGGCACAAACACTAATTAAAACACAAAACTACATCTAAACAGAGGGTAGATGGATTATTTATTCCTAAACAAAAGCAAAATCTAAAAAACTAAAAATAAAATTGGGTTGCCTCCCAACAAGCGCTATCGTTTAACGCCCCTAGCTAGGCATAAAAGAGAGGATAGATCTAGATATTGCCATCTTTGGTAGGCAATCCATAAGTGGCTCTCATGATAGATTCATATGACAATTTTATTTTCTTTCTAGGGAAGTGTTCCATGCCCTTTTTAATGGAAATTGAAATCTAATATTCCCTTCCTTCATATCAATAATTGCACCAACTGTTCTAAGGAAAGGTCTACCGAGAATAATAGGGCAAGAAGGATTGCAATCTATATCAAGAACGATAAAATCTACGGGCACATAATTGCTATTTGCAACAATAAGAACATCATTAATTCTTCCCATAGGTTTCTTAATAGTGGAATCCGCAAGATGCAAGTTTAGAAAGCAATCATCAAAATCACGGAAATCTAGCAAATCACACAAAGTCTTGGGAATAGTGGAGACACTAGCACCCAAATCACACAAAGCATAAAACTCATAATATTTAATTTTAGTTTTAATAGTAGGTTCCCACTCATCATAAAGTTTTCTAGGGATAGAAACTTTCAACTCAAGTTTTTCTTCATAAGATTGCATCAAGGCATCAACGATATGTTCGGTAAAGGCTTTATTTTGACTATAAGCATGAGGAGAATTTAGCACGGATTGCAACAAGGAAATACAATCAATCAAAGAGCAACTTTCATAATTAAATTTCTTGAAATCCAATATAGTGGGTTTAACCACATCTAGGGTTTTATTTCTTTTAATCGCACTTTTATCAATTTCATCATCAAGATCTAAATACTCTGAATTTTTGGAACGCCTTCTAGGTAAAGGAAGATCATATTCAGTTTCATCAAGATTCATATTGCAAAACAAAGATTTAATAGGGGACACATCAATAACTTTTAGATCTTCATCTTGATTTTCATAGGAATTGGAAGAACACGCTTTAATAAAGGCATCTTTCATAGCACGCGTCCTAGCGGTTCGTTCCTTCCACTCATCAATGGAAATTCTCATGGCTTTGAGAGACTCATTGATATCATGCTTAGGAGGAATAGATCTAAGCTTTAAAGAATCAACCTCAAGAGAAATTCTATCAACGTTCCTAGCCAAATCATCAATTTTGAGCAATTTCTCTTCAAGCAAAGCATTAAAATTCTTTTGTGAATTCATAAACTCTTTAACACTACTCTCAAATTCAGAAGGCATCTTATTAAAATTTCCATAAGAGTTGTTGTAGGAATTTCCATAATTAGAAGGATTACTAGGATAAGGCCTAGGATTAAAATTCCCCCTATACACGTTGTTACCAAAATTATTCCTACCAACAAAATTCACATCCATAGATTCATTATTATTCTCAATCAAAGTAGACAAAGGCATATCATTAGGATCATAAGAAACACTCTTAGTAGCAAATAATTTCATAAGTTCATCCATCTTTCCACTCAAGACATTGATTTCTTCTATCGCATGCACTTTTTTATTAGTAGATCTTTCAGTATGCCATTGAGAATAATTAACCATAATATTATCTAGGAGTTTAGTAGCATCTCCTAAAGTGATTTCCATAAAAGTGCCTCCCGCGGCTGAATCTAAAAGATTTGTAGAAGCAAAATTCAATCCGGCATAAATTTTTTGTATAATCATCCACAAATTCAAACCATGAGTAGGACAATTACGTATCATTAATTTCATTCTCTCCCAAGTTTGTGCAACATGTTCATTATCAAGTTGCTTAAAATTCATACTGTCGTTTCTAAGAGAGATAATCTTAGCAGTAGGAAAATACTTAGAGATAAATGCATCTTTGCACTTGTTCCAAGAATCAATACTATTTTTAGGCAAAGACAAAAACCAAGCTTTAGCACGATCTCTAAGCGAAAAAGGAAATAGCTTCAATTTAACAATATCATTATCGACATCTTTCTTCTTTTGCATATCACATAAATCAACGAAGCTATTGAGATGAGTAGCGGCATCTTCACTAGGAAGGCCAGCGAATTGATCTTTCATAACAAGATTCAACAAAGCAGTATTGATTTCACAAGATTCAGTATTGGTAAGAGGAGCAATCGGAGTGCTAAGGAAATCATTATTGTTGGTATTGGTGAAGTCACACAATTTGGTATTATCTTGAGCCATCGTGACAAACAAGCAATCCAACACACGAGCAAACAAAAGGCAAGCGAAAAAGGCAAACAGAAAAGAGAGGGCGAATAAAACGGCAAGGGTGAAGTGGGGGAGAGGAAAACGAGAGGCAAATGTCAACTAATGTAATGCGAGAGATAGGGATTGTGATGGGTACTTGGTATGTTGACTTTTGTGCAGACTCCCCGGCAACGGCGCCAGAAATTCTTCTTGCTACCTCTTGAGCACTGCGTTGGATTTCCCCAAAGAGGAAGGGATGATGCAACAAAGTAGCGTAAGTATTTCCCTCAGCTTTTGAGAACCAAGGTATCAATCCAGTAGGAGGCTACGCGCGAGTCCCTCGTACCTACACAAAACAAATAGCTCAACGCAACCAACGTGATTAGGGGTTGTCAATCCCTTCACGGTCACTTACGGGAGTGAGATCTGATAGAGATGATAGATACTATTTTTGGTATTTTTGGTATAGAGATGCAAAGTGAAAAGTAAAAGGCAAAGTAAAAAAGCAAAGCAATAATAAAGTGATGGAGATTTATATGATGAGAATAGACCCGGGGGCCATAGGTTTCACTAGTGGCTTCTCTCAAGAGCATAAATATTCTACGGTGGATGAATAAATTACTGTTGAGCAATTGACATAATTGAACATAGTTATGAGAATATCTAGGTATGATCATGTATATATGCATCACGTCCGAGACAAGTAGACCGACTCCTGCCTGCATCTACTACTATTACTCCACTCATCGACCGCTATCCAGCATGCATCTAGAGTATTAAGTTAAAAATAGAGTAACGCCTTAAGCAAGATGACATGATGTAGAGGGATAGTTTCATGCAATATGATAAAAACTCCATCTTGTTATCCTCGATGGCAAAAATACAATATGTGCCTTTTTGCCCCTACTGTCACTGGGAAAGGACACCGCAAGATTGAACCCAAAGCTAAGCACTTCTCCCATTGCAAGAAAAACCAATCTAGTAGGCCAAACCAAACTGATAATTTGAAGAGACTTGCAAAGATAACCAATTATACATAAAAGAATTCAGAGAAGATTCAAATATTATTCATAGATAGGCTTGATCATAAACCCACAATTCATCGGTCTCAACAAACACACCGCAAAAAGAAGATTACATCGAATAGATCTCCACGAGAGAGGGGGAGAACATTGTATTGAGATCCGAAAAGAGGGAAGAAGCCATCTAGCTACTAACTATGGACCCGAAGGTCCGAGGTAAACTACTCACACTTCATCGGAGGGGCTAGGATGATGTAGAAGCCCTCCGTGATGATGGCCCTCTCCGGCGGAGCTCCGGAACAGGCTCCAAGATGGGATCTCGTGAGTACAGAAGGTTGCGGTGGTGGAATTAGGTTTTTGGCTCCATATCTGATCGTTTGGGGGTACGTAGGTATATATAGGAGGAAGGAGTACGTCGGTGGAGATTCGAGGGGCCCATGAGGCAGGGGGCGCGCCCTAGGGGGGCGCCCTCCACCCTCGTGACTGCCTTGTGGCTTTCTTGATAGAGGGTCCAAGTCTCTTGGGTCTTATCTGATGAGAAAATCATGTTCCCGAAGGTTTCATTCCGTTTGGGCTCCATTTGATATTATGTCTCTCCGAAACACTGAAATAGGCCAAAACAACAATTCTGGGCTGGGCCTCCGGTTAATAGGTTAGTCTCAAAAATAATATTAAAGTGGAAAATAAAGCCCAATATAGTCCAAAACAATAGATAATATAGCATGGAGCAATCAAAAATTATAGATACGTTGGAGACGTATCAACCTCCCCCAAGCTTGAGCGATGCTTTCTCCTTCGCGAGGCCAAAAATTATATATATAATTGCGATCATGATGAACAAGATGCATAGGATAAAATTTCTGATGAAATTCCAATTTCAATCGTTTATAGTTCCATGACCCCATATCATCACATAGCCTATACCATGTCAATGCATCTCCCTCCAAAGATAAAGGGAAGACCTTCTTTTTAACAACATCATCTGGTATACCTGCAAGCTTAAATAATCCACAAACTTCATCCACATAAATTAGGTGCTCAGCAGGATGCTTTATTCCATCTCCTGCAAAAGGATTAGCCAACCGTTTTTCTAACATACCCGAAGGAACTTCAAAGGGAACATTTTCATTTTCAGTAGGTTGAGGAGCAACTCTTTGCTCTACTGGTCGGGGTGAAGATACCCCGAACAAGCCCCTCAGAGGATTACTATCCACAGTAACATCTGACAGTAAATTTCAGCACACTATATAAATTTTTCCTTACCAAATTCCACCTACCAAAGGCGCTTCACTCCCCGGCAACGACGCCAGAAAAGAGTCTTGATGACCCACAAGTATAGGGGATCTATCGTAGTCCTTTCGATAAGTAAGAGTGTCAAACCCAACGAGGAGCAGAAGGAAATGATAAGCGGTTTTCAGCAATGTATTCTCTCCAAGTACTGAAATAAGTGGTAACAAATACTTTCGTGATAGGATAATTTGTAACGAGCAACAAGTAAGAAAAGTAAATAAACTGCAGCAAGGTGGCCCAATCCTTTTTGTAGCAAAGTACAAGCCTGGACAAACTCTTATATAGAGAAAAGCGCTCCCGAGGACACATGGGAATATCGTCAAGCTAGTTTTCATCACGTTCATATGATTCGCGTTCGGTAATTTGATAGTTTGATATGTGGGTGGACCGGTGCTTGGGTGTTGTTCTTACTTGAACAAGCATCCCACTTATGATTAACCTCTATTGCAAGCATCCGCAACTACAACAAAAGTATTAAGGTAAACCTAACCATAGCATGAAACATATAGATCCAAATCAGCCCCTTACGAAGCAACGCATAAACTAGGGTTTAAGCTTCTGTCACTCTAGCGACCCATCATCTACTTATTACTTCCCAATGCCTTCCTCTAGGCCCAAATAATGGTGAAGTGTTATGTAATCGACATTCACATAACACCACTAGAGGCTAGACAACATACATCGCATCAAAGTATCGAACGAATACCAAATTCACATGACTACTAATAGCAAGACTTCTCCCATGTCCTCAGGAACAAACGTAACTACTCACAAAGCATATTCATGTTCATAATCAGAGGGGTATTAATATGCATAAAGGATCTGAACAAATGATCTTCCACCAAATAAACCAACTAACATCAACTACAAGGAGTAATCAACACTACTAGCAACCTACTAGTACCAATCCCGGACTTGGAGACAAGAATTGGATACAAGAGATGAACTAGGGTTTTGAGAGGAGATGGTGCTGGTGAAGATGTTGATGGAGATTGCCCTCTCCCGATGAGAGGAGCGTTGGTGATGACGATGGCGATGATTTCCCCCTCCCGGAGGGAAGTGTCCCCGGCAGAACAGCTCTGCCGGAGCCCTATATTGGTTCCGCCAAGGTTCCGCCTCGTGGCGGCTGAGTCTCATCCCGAAAGGTTGCTTCTGATTTTTCTTCGGACGAAGGGCTTCATATAGCAGAAGATGGCCACCGGAGAGCCAACAAGAGGCCCACGAGGCAGGGGGCGCGCCCTGGGGGTACGACGCGCCCCCACCCTCGTGGCCAGGTGGGGCCCCTGTGACGTACTTCTTCCGCTCAATATTTTTTATATATTCTGAAAATAACTTCCGTGGATTTTCAGGACTTTTGTAGTTGTGTAGAATAGGTCTCTAATATTTGCTCCTTTTCTATCCCAGAATTCCAGCTACCGGCATTCTCCCTCCTTATGTAAACCTTGTAAAATAAGAGAGAATAGGCATAAGTATTGTGACATAATGTGTAATAAAATCCCATAATGCAATAAATATCGATATAAAAGCATGATGCAAAATGGATGTATCAGTGGTTCGCCTCTTGTATGTCGTCGCTCGATCACTTGTTCCCGCCAAATGAGAACGTAGTCTTGGAACTCGAGGGAGGCCATGGCGATCTTCTTTTCCTCGTCGTTGTTGTGAAGACGGAATATCTTGTCCACCTTCAAGGCCCATGAGAGATACTCTTCGGGATCGTTGCTTCCGGAGAACTTGGGCATGGTGAACTTGAGCTTGCCATAGCGGAGTTCTTCATCGAAGTAGCGGTTTTGATGTCACTCTTGTCATGGAGGAAGATCCTCAAATGCTCGTTCCTCGAGATGTCGCTCTTGGCATGGAGGAGGGTCTCGAAGCACTTGATTCTCTTGGTGTCGTTCTTGCCGTGGGGGAGGACGAGGGATATGCGCTTGGTTGCGCCTTTCTTGTTGCTCTTCGCGTCTCGTGGCTTCTTCTTGTATCTCTCGGCGAAGAGCTTCCTCTTGTTCTCGTGCTTCCCGACCGCGTTGGGCAACGACACATGTGGAATCACGGAGTGCATCTAGGGCCGCTTGAGCTTGGACTTCTTGCCATTGTTGTTGTTGTTGTCGAAGTGCTTCGGCATCTTGCTCCTCTTGCTGTAGTCGCGCTCGTTCCTCTTGTTCTTGACGGATGGTGTCTTCGTCTTGAGGTTGTTGCTGTGGCACTTGTGGAGGCATTTGCTCTTGCTCCCTTGGTTCTTGCGCGTGTTGTCGCGCCCTTTCATGTGCTCGGATTCGGTCTTGTAAGCCATTGCCATAGAATGGATTTTCTTGAGCTTTGGCGATCTTGAGGTGCTTGACGTCGAGGGACTTGAGCTCGTGGAGGACTTGTATCATAGGCGGAGTAGTCCGAAGAGTGTCTACTTGAGCGGTGGCTTGAGTGGCGCCGTCTTGTTGACGATGATGAGGAAGACGGGCGTCGCACGATCATGTTGCGAAGTTCTTCCATTTGTGTAGTGAACTTGTCGTCGATCGATTGATGAAGGTCGGAGGCGAGTTGCTCCAAGCGCTCACCCAATGCTACGCTTTCTTGATGTAACGCTCGTTGTGCAAGGAAGAAGTGGTTCTTGGTGACGTAGCCGTTATCATCACCTTGCTCCTCGAAAAGTGGGTTCGCCGACGAACTTGGCCTATCCATCATAACCAAGTGGGGTGAGTAGGAAAGTGAGAGAACAATACCGAAGTTACCTTTTCGGAGGATTGAGGATGTAACAAGTGTCACTCAATGTAATGCCACAATAGTAGAATTGGAACCGGGTTTGTTTCTCACACCTACAAGTAAAAGGCTTATGGAGTAGCTCGGTTAGGATGGTGGCAAAAATTTCAAGCAAAGTGTTAGTCAAGATGTCGATAAGGTTGAGAAGGTTCACAAAAATGCAAGTAAAGCAAATAGATCAAAGCCAGGGATATCACTAGGAACACACACACGGAAGATAGATGGGATCCGCACAACCAAGGGGTGAGCTCAAAATGTGTGACCACGGAAAATGCTCTTGTTCTGCGAATGCTAGAGAGACGCTAGCTCGATTGCTCAATGGCTAGATACACATGTGCACCAACCTATAAGAGAAACGTGTTGTCTTCAATCCCAACTATGCTATGTATGCGGTGACCAAGATGATATGCAAAATGGCTCAATGCTATTGCTTATAAGCTCTTTGTTTCTCCTCTTTTGCTTAAAAGCTTTACTTTCTTTCTATTTTTTTTCACTATGCTTGATGCTCGAGCCAAGTATGATATGAGACAAGTATGTAAGATATGCACGGGAGAGACTTATGGCACTAAGATGATAACAAGATCACTACGGTGCACAAGAGTGTGGCCCAACAATTCTCAACTCGCTAGTCTCGATGGGTAAGCAACGCAAAAGGCTCGGGCTATCAATGCAAAAGCAAGGTAAGGAGTAAGTGTCGTCAAGGTTACCGTCCTTTCTTACGGTTAGCGGTGAAGATGACTCCGAGGCGATGATGTCGATGTCACACGCTCCTAAGTAGCCGAAACACCTTAGGAAACGCAGATCGCAACTCAAAATCGGTCAAATGCGGAAGGGGGTGTTTTTGTGTTGATTTTTGGATGGAGGCTAAAGGTGGTGGTAATGATATATGTGGATGGGGGGTGTCAAGAGGTTCCAAACGAGCTAAAGAACACAAAAAGCGGACTTGGGAGGTGGAAGTTATGGCCAAAACGGTGATGGAAGTGGGCTGATTTTGGGGGGGTGCGGGCACCCGGGGGTGGGAGGTGAGGGTGCCCGGCGTGGTCAGGGGAAAACAGCCCGGGGGTGCGGGCACCTGGGGGTTGAGGTGCGGGCACCCGATGGTGTTGGGTTTGGGCTGAAAAATTGGGGGAAAAGCAAAATTTGGAGGATTTCGTGGTGGGAAGGGTGGGGATTGTTGGGGAGGGGCTAGATCCACTTGCCAAACATCAAATCCATGGACCAAAACAACCAAATCTCACAAGATCCAACAAATTGCAAGAAATTTTTTTGGGGCTATTTTTGTGGGGAATTTTCGGATTTGGACGAAAAACACCAAAATCAAGCTAGCAAATGGGGGGGTGGGACTCCAAGATTTGAATCAACCTTGCTCATGATACCAAGATGTTGTAGGGTGAAACCCTAGAGGGGATCTTTTCACACTTGGAGGGGGAAAAGGAGGAAGAACACTGAAGAACACAAGGCACAAATCACTCAAACAAAACCCAATATCACATCCACTAGAGTAGCATACATGAGATCCACAAGATTACATGAACAATTCAAGGAAAATAGCACTAGGTAAGTTCTTCCCACAAGGTGAGGTCTTGATCTTGATCTTCTCCAAGAGGAGGGCTTGATAATCCCAAGGATTCTTCCCAAAGAGGGGTCTTGATCTCCAAGAGGAGGATACAAGGAGCAAAGCTCTCTTTGGTGTTCTAAAATACTTTGCTAACCCACAAATGACCTAGGAGATAGATACTTATAGTCTAGGGATGGACTAGGAGGGGAAAAGGGATTACATGGGCAAAAATCCAAAAAGACACGAGCTGTCCGGAGGGGTCTGGGCACCCGGACACCTGGGGTCGGGCACCCGCCCTACTCAGGGGCGTGACTGGGAGAGGCCGGGCACCCGGGGGCCCAAGGCCCGGGCACCCGGGGGTGCGGCAGGAGGCCGGCTGGGGCGTGGCCGGGCACCCAGGGCCTCAAGCCCGGGCACCTGGGGTGGCACCCCGCGGCAGGCGGGCGAAGGTCGGGCACCCGGGGGCCCAAGGCTCGGGCACCCGGGCGAGTGGCAGGCGGCTGGGCGAGGGGCCCGGGCACTCGGAGCCCAAGGGGCCGGGCACCCGGGGCAGGTGTAGCAGCGCCCAGGGGAGGGGGGCCGGGCGCCCGATGTTGGGGGCCGGGCACCCAGGGTGTCTAGGGTGTTTCGCCTCCTTGCTCCTTTCTTCATTCTTCTCGTTCTCCTCTCCTCTCCCTTGCTCCGTGGATGATCGAACCTCCGTCTTCTCCTTCCCATGTTCATCTTCGATGTACCTAAGAATGCATAGCATATCTCTCTGAGGTAGAATCCCATTCTCATGTGAAACCGAACGAAACTCAGAAAGGAAAGAAGTGACCTCGTTGTCGATGTTGCGTGCACGTGCTCTTGTTATTGGCCCTCTTGGTGCTTGCGGTGGTGATGGTGTGTCGGTGCGGGTAGTCGAGGGATGCTCCGCATCATATGGTTTCTATGATTCCTACTCCTAGGGTTGAAAAAAACCGAGAGCAACTAATTGAGATGTACTCCTGCGGGAGCCCCCGCAAGGGTAACTTGGGAGTACGCCGCCACATGTCGCGCTCACTCTGGGCGATTCCTCCGGATTTTGTTTTTTTACGTGTTTTTGGCTTTTAGATGTTTTTTTGTTTTTATTTGGCTTTTTTGTTTTTTATCGGGGTTTCTTAGGATTTGGACTTTTATAAAAACATATTTTTCCGTTTCATGAGCCTCTTAGAAAAGGAAAAACGTGTTTTCTTTTTTCCTTCCGCAAGAGGCATGGATTTACATCTTATGGAGGCATAGATTGATTCCGCGGGCCGTGCCTCTCGAAAAGGACAAAAATATGTTTTTTTGTTCGACGAGAGGCACGGTTTACTTCTCGTGAAAGCACGGATTTGCTTCCGCGAGAGGCATGGTCGTGCCTCTCAGAAAGGGAAATAACGCAAATTTTTTTCGTTCCGCGAGAGGCACGGATTTGCTTCTCGTGGAACTCTCGGAAAGGAAAAAAACGCATTTTCTTTTCTTTTTTCGTTCCACGAGAAGCACATATTTACTTCTCGTGGAGGCACGGATTTGCTTCCGCGAGAGACACGGCGTGTCCTATTGCAAAGGAAAAAATGGGTTTATTTTGTATCTTTCCCGAAAGGCACTGGTTTACTTCTCGTGGAGGTCGTGCCTCTCGGAAAGGAAAAACGCGTGGCTTTTCGGAAACAAAAAAAGGTGCTCTCAGATCGTTTTTTTTCGTGAAAATGTTCATCGAAACCTATCAACATGAGATCTAGTTTTGAAGATCTCGATCGAGGGATCCAACGGTGAAGACGGTGGATGCACGGTAAAAAAGATTAAACATTTTGAATAAACAAATCTAAAAAAAAGGAAAACTCTGAGGTTGCAACAAGTGGCGCACATGCATCACGCCACTTGTCGCAACCTGTTAAGGTGTAAGTGATCTTTGAAAGGAGTACTCGTGATTTCGAAAAAACCCGCATGATTGAGACGACATGTCTACTTAGATCCTATATGTTTTTTTATTTATCAGAATTTGTTTGATTACACAAAGTAAACACAAAGAATTGTTTGCATAAAGGTTGAGTGGATGAAAATTTTCCTACAAATTGTATCGAAATGGATTTTTTATAGAATTTAATCATATGAATTAAACAAGAAAAATAGATAAAATCATAGGAATATAATCCTCCAGAATCCATATGAAACCCTTTGAATCATAGTAGTCTGAAAAAAAAGTCAAGTTCAACATTTTATAACCATGAGTGCAAAAAGAGGAGCTTTAAGATTCCAACTGCTTGGTCTGAACTCTGAAGGCTGGAGCACCCGTTCGTTCTATTGGATGGAGCACGCTGCACGCCTGTGTCCATGCCATATAGGCCCCAGAGCCAGAGGGAAAGATAGTTTAATGGGGCCAGCGAGACAGTGACTCACAGAAAACCATCGCTAATTCTCCTAACCCTAAACGGCTAAACCCTCTCGTCCCTCCCCATGGCGTCAACGCCGCCGCCGCCGAAGCTTCCGATCCCCGGTCGCCGCAACATACTCATCACCAGCGCTTTGCCCTATGTCAACAACGTCCCGCACCTGGGGAACATCATCGGCTGTGAGCATCCCTTCTACTGTGCCCAATTTTGTTTCCTCGAGCTCTCGCTGTTCGTCCCGGTTTTATCTTCTCTGATGGTTTCGATTTTGGTCGCGTTCTGCAGGCGTGCTCAGCGCCGACGTGTTCGCGCGGTACTGCCGGCTGCGGGGGTACAACGCCATCTACATATGCGGCACCGACGAGTACGGGACGGCCACCGAGACCAAGGCATTGGAGGAGAAGTGCTCGCCCAAGGAGATTTGCGACAAGTGAGAGAGCCTTCACCTCTCGATGCCTTTTTAGTTTAATTTTGGTTTGTTTGTACAGGATTCGGCAATTGACCGTTATGAAATCTATCCAACACTGCTTTGAATTGCCGCACATACAAATACGCCCAAAAGTTTCAGTTATCAACCTGTGATATGCTATACACCTAGTTAGTAAAATTTCCATAGTTCATATGAATAATGAAAGCATTTTATTCGTAGTAAGCTTTCCGGGCTGAAAATGCAGGTACCATGTTATCCATGACGAGGTCTACAAGTGGTTCGACATAAAGTTTGACAAGTTTGGGCGGACGTCCGCTCCTGAACAGACAGAAGTCTGCCAGGCAATTTTCCATAAATTGATGGAAAACAAATGGCTCACAGAGAACACCATGCAGCAGGTACAGCTAATTCCTTTCCTGACCTTGTATATATTC
Organism: Aegilops umbellulata; assembly: GCA_032464435.1. Taxonomy (NCBI): domain Eukaryota; kingdom Viridiplantae; phylum Streptophyta; class Magnoliopsida; order Poales; family Poaceae; genus Aegilops; species Aegilops umbellulata. The sequence goes on from CP136057.1 coordinate 553,021,756, forward strand.
ATCTCCGCATGTTGTTTCTGTTATGCAATATTTTTCTGCTTTGCAGCTTTATTGTGACACGTGCGAGCGATTCTTAGCCGATAGGCTTGTGGAAGGGAAATGTCCGACAGAAGGCTGTAACTACGAAGCAGCAAGGGGTGATCAATGTGAAAACTGCAGCAAATTGTTGAACCCAACTGAGTTAATTGATCCAAAGTGTAAGGTAAGCATACACAATACTTTTTGTAACATATTTAGTTGTGTTCGGTGTATCATTATGATTTACCTGAGCACACGAGGTGTGTGCCGCGTGAAACTGCATATGATGAACTTTCCTGTGCTGTTTCTGTTTTTGTAGGTCTGTAAGAATGCTCCACGTATTCGTGACACAGATCACTTATTCCTGGAGCTTCCTCTATTGAGTGATAAGTTGGTAAACTATATTAACAACACTTCAGTAGCTGGTATGTGGAGTCAAAATGCTATTCAAGCAACAAACGCATGGTTGAAGGAAGGGTTAAAGCAACGCTGTATCACCAGAGATCTTAAATGGGGAGTTCCTGTTCCACATGAGAAGTATAAAGACAAGGTTTGGGCATATCAGATATGAATATATTTCTGCTGTTATGCGTTTATCTTATCTCATTTCTGTTTTTTTGCAGGTGTTTTATGTCTGGTTTGATGCACCAATTGGGTACATATCTATCACAGCATCATATACGCCTGATTGGGAGAAGTGGTGGAAGGATCCTGATAATGTAGAGTTGTTCCAGTTCATGGGTAAAGATAATGTGCCATTTCACACGGTATGATGCCTATGATATGGTGACATCTTCTTTAGTTATTCAAGCTTGTTTTGGTACAAATTTTGTAGTTATTTGGCTTCATGTTTGGTTTGTGCCCAAGTTAGACATACCAAACAATTTGCTAGTCAAAATTTTGGTCAAGCTTTTCCTTGCCCATGAGTTGGGCAATATGGCAAGAAAGATGAACTAGAGTTACCAAAAGAGGCATTGGCAAGCCAAAATGTCGTCAGCCATCCAATCAAATAACAAAGTTTTGGCCATGACCAAATAATTTGTAGGGTAGGTTTTGGATACCATCCAAACATACCCTATATTAGCGCATATATTTGTGAATAAAGTTTTGTTTAACTGCCAAGCCAGGACAATAGTACTTCCAGCCACGAGTGGATTTGTTTTCACCACAAAATACGACTGAAAAATGCAAATTATGATTTCTTGCTGAATATTTGACCCTCCATTCAGTCAAATCCTGTGATTGTTTGACATTATTTTTTATAAGGTTATTTTGTTTTATTTTATAGCCAATGGTTAAATCACGCAAGAGGTACAAGCACACAAATCCATGTATTTAAGGGCCAGTTGCATTTGATGTGCTTTAGCTAATTCCGGCATGAATTTTCTGTTATACCCCATAAAAGGTTGCTTTGGTTTCAAGTAATTAGTGCTTTCAGAAATCGAAAAAAGTCCTTTAAGAAGCCAGTCTGATGCGAGCTGTATTGAAATGTATGGGTAGCATATGTGTATACTGACTTTCTTTTAATGCCTGTACTTTTTCCCATGAAGTACTTATTTGTTTAAAGGTAACTTTCAGGTCATGTTCCCTTCAACACTACTGGGAACTGGTGAAAACTGGACAATGATGAAGACCATAAGTGTTACTGAATATTTGAACTATGAAGCAGGTACTTTCCGCATTTTTGTTTGAACCTAATGCTTGATTGGTGCACAGTTCATGCTAGTCATTCATACTTGGTTATTGCTTTCTTATTTACTTGAGCTGAAATTCCTATGCTTTCTAGAGATTTATGAGTAAAGCATATCCGGCTACATCTATTTACACCAAAAAAATACCCGTTCTGTTTACCCCCCTGCAATTGCAGAGGCTCATCGACCTGGGCTTCCCGAACCCAAAGTGCAATTTCTTTTACCAGAACATATTGCCCACTGCCCAGTATTTGGCCCATGCTTGCACTGTCTGCTGTGGTGCATTGTGATGCACTTCATGCTGCAGAAGTAGTCGACACCTTTCTCAAGCCCAGAATGACTAGCTGTGTAGGTTTGTGTTCGTATATTATTGCTTTGTGCTCCCTCCATTCCTAAATATAAGACCTTTTAGAGATTTCACTATAGACTACATACGGAGCAAATGAGTGAATCTACACTTCTAAAGTATGTCTATATACATCCGGATGTAGTCTATAGTGGAATCTCTAAAAGGTCTTATATTTAGGAACGGAGGGAGTATTTAGCAATGAGCCCTGTTTTCATTATGGGTCATGCTCATTGCTCCCTTGTTCTCCTGCCACCAGAGAATATTAACATGAAATTGGATGAATGGTTTGAAGAAATCGGGTTATGCCGTTATGGCATTCTAGTTTGTTTATCCTTTTTGCTTGACTAAACATATGTCTATGGACTAAGATACGTTCCAGCAAGATCGAGACACTGTTATGCATGGGCCTGATTCAAATTACTCTGAAGTAGATTCATATGTGATATTGACACATTATGTATGTTTATTCCCTTGATAATAGCTAAATATTCCTCGCAACTATAGGAAAATTTTCCAAGAGTCATGGTGTTGGTGTCTTTGGCAATGATGCGAAGACTACTAATATTCCGTCTGAAGTATGGCGATACTACCTGCTTATGAACCGCCCTGAGGTTTGTATAGACATTTTGTTCAATAGATTTAAAATATCTGATAATGGCATTCATTGCAATATTTTTCTGTTTTGGGTGTTCAGGTATCAGATACACTGTTCACTTGGGCTGATTTACAAGCTAAGTTGAACAGTGAGTTGCTGAACAACCTGGGAAACTTCATCAACCGTGTGCTAAGCTTTGTTGCCAAACCAGCTGGTTAGTCACTGGAGAATCTTGCACCTGACATCTAACTGTCTAGAAGGATTATCAGTTGATTTCTTTGTTTTAGAATTTATCTTGATTATCTGTGATTCGCTGCCATACTATATCATCATTCTTTATCTTCCACACTTTTGTTTAAGTTGATTTTTTATCTGCTTTTCTGGTAGGAGGCGGATACGACTCCATCATACCTGATGCTCCTAATGCGGAGTCACATCCATTGACCAATGCACTTGCTGAAAAAACTAATAAATGGGTTGAACAATATCTTGAAGCAATGGAGAAGGTAATTAATTTACTTGAGCCATGTGAAATGGTAGAAGTTCCTGCATTATCTCTCTAGTTTTATGTTATTTCATTGTGCCAGCTACAAGGATCTAAAACAGAATGCTCACTCCTTTCGCTACAGGTTAAACTGAAACAAGGACTGAAGAGTGCGATGGCGATTTCTAGTGATGGAAATGCATATTTGCAAGTAAATATATTTCTTTGTCTTGGTTTCCATTTGTGTTTTTAAATAGCACTGTTATATCTGATCTTTGCTTTGCTGAATACAGGAGAGCCAGTTTTGGAGGCTTTATAAGGAAGATCCAGCAACCTGTGCCATCGTAATGAAAACTTCAGTTGGTGTTGTCTATCTCCTTGCCTGTCTGCTGGAGCCTTTTATGCCTTCCTTTTCTAGAGAAGTATAATCCTCATTTTCATGTTTCAGAGTTTCTATTAATAGACCCCCTTTGCCTGAGCTTACTTATATGTTTCTTTCTTAAGGTGCTGCACCAATTAAATATGTCCCCAGATGAAGATCTATCATTCTGTGATGATAAAGGAGAAACTGCCAAGGCAAAAAGACCCTGGGATTTTGTATCAGCGGGACATAAAATAGGGAAGCCAGTCCCTCTATTTAAGGAACTGGTGCGTATTTACATTTTGATAGAAGAAATTTGTTAGTTGGCCATGCTTTTATATTTCGCAACTTTGAAATAATGCAGAAAGACGAACAAGTCGAGGCGTTTAGGATTAAATTCGCTGGCAGCCAAGCTGAAAGGATCTTGAAGGAACAAGCTGATGCCGAGGCCAAGAAAGTTGCTGAAAAACTCAAGGGCACAAAATTATCTGGTACTTCTTGCTATATATTTTTGCGTGAATTACATGGGAGAACAGTTTTTTTTTCTGTGGCAATCTATAAACAGGCTTCTCTTTGTGGCTCAATTGTGTGCAATTTGTATGTTTTCATGAAAATACTGGTGCAGAGTGAGCCGTCTTTCTTATGTTTGAAGCGCTCCTGAGTTACCTTCTGCTGAACCAGTTTCATGACTCTAGAAATTCATTGGCCAGTTTTCTTCTCTTGCTTTTGTATCAGAGGGAAGTTCAAAGAAGAAACAATCTGGTGGTTCGAAATCAAAGACAGCAGAGGAAGTCTCAGTTGCCAAGCTGGATATTCGTGTAGGGCTTATCAGAAAAGCAGAGAAGCATCCAGATGCTGATTCACTTTACGTAGAAGAGATCGATGTTGGAGAAGAGGCACCAAGAACAGTGGTTAGCGGCCTTGTCAAATTCATCCCTCTTGAAGAAATGCAGGTCTGCCTTTCTTAGTATCATTTGTAGTTGCGACATTGGTATACTGATTGGTCCTACCTCCCTAATTTGCAATTTATGGTACGAATGAGCAGAACCGGAAAGTGTGTGTGCTCTGCAATCTTAAACCGGTGGCAATGCGCGGTATAAAATCACATGCTATGGTTTTGGCCGCTTCGAATGAGGACCATACAAAGGTAAGGAACGTTTGGCTCTCATGTGCTCTTTGTTTGATAAATCATCATGAATGTACAGTAGCAGCCACTTCGGTTTGTGGAAACTGACATTTGAAATTTTAGGTTGAGTTGGTTGAGCCTCCAGAATCTGCTGCTGTTGGGGAGAGGGTGACCTTTGCCGGGTTCTCTGGTGAGCCCGAGGCTTCTCTTAACGCCAAAAGCAAAACCTGGGAGAAGTTGTCCGCTGATCTGCACAGCAACGGTGAGCTGGTGGCGTGCTACAAAGATGTTCCATTCACAACTTCGGCTGGAGTATGCAAGGTCAAGACGATAGCGAATGGGGAGATTCGCTAGGCACAGTGCCCAATCTGCTGTCTGACTGAATCGCTGTCTGATTTCATTGGAAGTTAATATTGCTGATTTACTCTCTTTTTTGAAAATTTTGACGCCTTTCGAGCACTGCTCTGCACACCGTTGTGATTGAAAGCATACATAGAAGAACTCTTGTGGGCCTGTTCGGAAGTCCGCTGGCTTCCCAAAGTGGCCAGCTCCCCGCCAGCGCTGCGTTCGGCAGCAGGTTTGGCGAAATCATTAATCAAGCGAAGGTCACTTCTATCTTCTCGGGTTGTGACAAGTGGTGCATTGTACGTCCATCTGAGAGTTTTCTCTTTTGTCGTAGATCCGTTTAATCAAAACGTTTTATGTTTTAAACCGTGCGTCCAAATCTCTTACTGTTTTCATCGTCGGATTCCCCGCCTTGAGATTTTCAAAACTACATCTCATGTTGTTAGGTTTTGATGCATTCTTTTCTCTTCTGAAAGAGACACACGGAGCCTTTTCCAGAAGGGAAACTCTATAGATCATCCGGCGGATCGCAACCCCGTATCTGTCACCTTGTCTACACGCCACGTGCCCCATGTCCACCATCACTCGTTTTTGCAACTGGCCTGTTGTTGCAATCTCTCTCATCGCAACAACGACTCTGTTGCAGGATCTGGATCTTGTGAGAAATCGCTGCTCGTGCTCTTCCTGAGCTCCCGTTGAATCGCCGCCTCCCCGCGCTGCTTCGACTGCCCTGAGCTCTCGTTGAGTCACGCGCCTCCCTGTGAGGCTACCTTGTCGAAGGTTTGATGCTTGCAGGCAGCAGTGCCATGGCGGGAATGGGTGGCGCCGCTCCTCCGTAGCCACCGTCCAACGGGCTCGCGGCGAAGATGGCGGTGTTTTGTTTTACAACATCCAATATGTTGCAAGAAATATTTCTGCAACATCAGTCATGTTATAAAACTTTCTTCCGTAACACCATATAGAGGTGAAGACAAAGAGGGAAAATTCTGCAACATCACCTCAGTTGCAAAAATGTTTCTGCAACAATACCTCTGTTGCAAAAAAATGAAGAGAAAAAAAATCTGTAACAACCTATGTTGCAAAAAAAATCCAACAACACAACCTATGCTGAAAAAAAAATCCACAACAGAATCTCTCTTACAAATGTTTCCGCAACAAGAGCTTTGTTGCAAAGAAGAGGAATTAGTTTAGCCGCTTGATTTTCTCACATCTGACCGCTCGCGAGGCGGCGGATCTTTTAAAAAGATCCGCCGGCCGACGCGTAGCAGCCCCCTTTCCAGAAGCAAATTTGTGCCTCATTAGAAGTAAACCGTGTCTCTTTGAAAAAAAATGCGAAACTTTTTTTTGTTTCACATAGAAGGAAAAAAGAAAACACATATATATATATTTTCATTTTTGAGAGGCATGGCGATGGAAGAAAAAAGAAGAAAATGCATTTTTTCATTTTAGAGTCTTTTTTTAAAAAATTCAAAAGCTAAGGTTGGTGGAAAACTGAAAAGTTGGGAAAAAAATTTCAAGAAAACCATATAAAAAGCCGAAAATGTGTATGAAAAAAAATAAAAGAAACAAAATCCGGAAGGAGCGCCTAGAGCGCGACACATGGGCGACGGCTGAGAGCGTGCTAAGTGGCCCTTGGAGAGGCTCCTGAACGAGCGCTCCTTTAAAGTGTAACTATTCCTTCGGTGGTTTTGGTAATTAAAAAAAACATATATCTCATTGAACTAATGTCCATTTAAGTTAAATATTTCAGGATGTTTGATGATTGGCATGGCAAGGGCTAGTGATTGTGGATCCCTCAAAATGCTAAGGAAATGGATTGGCAAAAGTTCAAGACTCTACATTTTTTATTAAGTGGCCCAAGATCACATTGAGTCCATATGAAAAACCAATACTATTAAAATGAGATGAGGTGTTGCTTAATGGTCTTTTTGCTCAAGTGCTTAATGATATTGCTTCAAAATCTTCAACAACTTTCTCCATCCAAATATGTCCAAACCCTACATTCCAACTCGGCCTCACCGAAATTTCCTATCCGGAGCCACCGAGTTCATCTGGACTTAGCCACCGCCAAACCCTAACAAATTGGATCCACCTATATGGATCTCGATCCCACCGAAATGGCCTTGCCAACTCTCTGTTTCTAGTTGCAATTGTTTCGGTCCCACCGAGATGGCTTGACCAATTCTCTGTTGCCTTATTGCTTCACTTCGGTCCCACCGAGATGATGCAATCGGTGCCACCGAGAAGAGGTTTTTCCTAGCTATTGCACATCAATCCCTCCGAGTTGTTCCCCTCGGTCCCACCAGATTCCTTACGTTCATATCTTTTACACAACTCGGTGCCACCGAGATTTCTGATCGGTGCCAGTGCCACCGAGTTGGGTCAAAAGTGTGTAACGGTTGGATTTCGTGTGGAGGCTATATATACCCCTCCATCCTTTCTTCCTCATAGAGGAGAGCCATCAGAACGTGCCTACACTTCCATCATTCATTTTCTGAGAGAGAACCACCTACTCATGTGTTGAGATCAAGAGATTCCATTCCTACCATTTGAATCTTGATTTTTAGCCTTCCCCAAGTTGCTTTCCACTCAAATCCTTCTTCCACCATAGCCAAATCTGTGAGAGAGAGTTGAGTGTTGGGGAGACTATCATTTGAAGCACAAGAGCAAGGAGTTCATCATCAACACACCGTCTATTACCTTTTGGAGAGTGGTGTCTCCTGGATTGGTTAGATGTCACTTGGGAGCCTCCGACATGATTGGAGTTGAACCAAAAAGTTTGTAAGGGCAAGGAGATCGCCTACTTCATGAAGATCTACCCGAGTGAGCCAAGTCCTTTGTGGGCGATGACCATGATGGGATAGACAAGGTTGCTTCTTCATGGACCCTTTGTGGGTGGAGCCCTTCGTGGACTCGCATAGCCTTATCCTTCGTGGGTTGAAGTCTCCTTCGACGTGGATGTACGATAGCACCACCTATTGGAACCACAAAAAAAAATCTTCGTGTCCCTATTGCGTTTGCCTTCTTCAAACCCTTCACTTTACTTACATGTGCCATGTCTTACATGCCGCTGCTATACTCTTAGACTTGCATGTGTAGCGTGTTACTTGACTTGTCATAATTGCTAAAATCTGCCTATAACTAAAACTGGGAAAATGTTAGGTTTTATTTGGTCAAGTAGTCTAATCACCCTCCCTGTAGACATAATTTTGATCCTACAAGTGATATCAAAGCTTTGGTCTCCGTAAGCCTTGATTTCCATTGCTTTGGTGATCATAGCCTTGGTTTCACAACCTTGGAGAGTATGTCGTCTAGTGAGGATAACTATCACCGTAGAGGTCCATATTTTGATGGTACAAATTTTGCTAGTTGGAAACACAAGATGAAAACACATATTCTTGTTCATAACCCCGCCGTTTGGGCTGTTGTTCTTATTGACTTGCAAGGTGAATTCTTCGAGGATGGTAGAGAACCGGACCGTGAAGTGACCGCGGAATAATTGAAGATGTTGCAATACAGTGCTCAAGCTTGTGATATTCTCTTCAATGGGTTGTGTCCTGAGGCATTCAACAAAATCAACCGCCTTGATCAAAGAAATTTTGGGATACTTTGGTTGATATGCAAGTTGGATGTGCTTCAAAGTCAACTTGTGTCGGTGGGAGCGACACCTATGGGATCACTGGGATCCCTTCTACGGTTGGCGGGCGCGAGGCTGTGCAAAGAGCGGGTCTGACAGGAAGCACATGAATCGTTTATCCGGGTTCGGGCCGCGGAGATGCATAATACCCTAGTCCTGCTTTGGTGGATGTATTTGAGTGTTCTTGTGTTCTTGAGCTAGCTACGAGGTGCAACTTGCTCAAAAGATCCGAATCCTCCTCCTGGTCGCCTCGGGCCTCCTTTTATAGGCAAAAGGGGTTGCCACAGTGGCACACAGGAGGTGGAAAGGTCTAGAGTGGATGATTCTATCCCCTGGCACTATCGGACAAACGCATTTAATGCGCTGCCGACGTGCCCCTCTTACTTTATCGGGGACGGCAAGGAAGCACGTCCCAACTGTCGCCGCCTCACTTGGCCTTGACATGCGTCCGGGCTGACGAGGTGTCGTGGCGCCATGTTGGCTGGCTGCTGGGTAGGCGCGGTGGTGGAGCCTTCATGAAGACCTGCATGCCACCACACAGGTGCTTGCTGAGTCAGTCGTGGAGGCCCCCGTCGCCACGCAGGTGCCTGCTCAGCTGGTTGAGCTGGCAGCTGCATGGTGACGGAGGTGGAGCCTTGGCAGACGCGGGCTTGGCCGCGGCCCAGTAAGTGTCTTCTGGCAAGGGCCGTGCTGGGGCCCCGACAAGGGTCTTGCCGCGGCGCCATGGTCGTCCCCGGCAAGGGTCTTGCCGGGGGCCTCGTGGACTTCCTCGGCTAGGATTCCATCGAGGATCGTCCTTCTAATCCTCACCCGATCTGGTGTGTTTATGATCTTGACGAAGATCTGCATGCCACCTCAGAGGCGCCTTCTGAGCGTTGTTTCCAGTATAGTTGGTTGGTGGTGTCGGAACCCGTGAGCTCAAGGGTGGCCTGCTCTGCTGGCATCGAGCAAGTTGCCTCGGCAAGGCTCTTCCCGGGCCCGCGGAGGCTGCCCGGCAAGGGTCTTGTCGAGGGAGTCCACCTCGCCCTCTGGCTCTTTTGTGTTCTCTGGTCTTGGCGTTGCCTCTGGTCGCCTTGTGCCTTCGGCTTCCCTCCCCTCCCCTGCCCAGTGTGGCCGTGGGCGCGGCTCCGACTGTCCGTGCACAAGTAAAGGGGTAAAAAGGAGTGCCCCTACTTTTGTACACCGACAGGAGCTCCCGGTCCTGGGCCACACATACGCGCGACATGTTGTTGGGCCAGGCCCAGAATGGTGCGCGGGCAGGCGGGGCTGGATTTTACCGCGGTAACTTTTCGCTCGCTTGCGCTTCCCCACGACCCGCGTTGAATGCGCGTCGTGGAGGGTCGTGTGTGACGTGGGGGGCATGCGCGGGGCGGTTCCCGCACGCATGCGTCACATCACAGTAAATGGTAAAGAGGCGGCCCGTGCCTTCCCCATAAAAAGGAATAACCGCAGGCGCGCTGCTCATTTACCCTCTGTGCTTTCTCCAATCTCGGAACCGCCGTCCCTTCTTCCTTCCTCTCAAGCTCTCGCCTTTGCGTGCCTCCACCGCGTATTCGTCGCCCTACCCCCTTCGCCTCTCGCAGCCGCCATGGCCCCCAAGACCAGTAAAGGCAATGGAGTGGCCAAGGACGCGGGGGCGGAGGAGTCGCTGGAGAGCGAGCTAGCGATGCGGCGCACGCAGTCCGCTACTTCCCCATGACGGTGGACGTGGTCCATCTCCGGGACTACTTCAAGCACCTGTGGGGGTGCAAGACGGGGGGGGGGGGGGGGAGACGACGGGGCACCCGGCCACGCGCGTCATCACTGCTGCTTTCGCCAAGGCCGGCCCGAATCGGTACCCATTTTTCATTGACTACTTTTCTTGCGGCCTCTGCCCCCTTCTCTGATTTTTTCAACGACATCATGCATACCTACGGCTTTCACCTTCTAGATTTTACCCCAAATGCCGTGGCATGCATGGATCTTTTTGCGCATCTCTGCGAAGGCTTCACCGGGGTGCATCCCAACACGGCGCTTTTCCGCCACTACTTCTTCCCTCGGATCCAAAAGGGGGGCGCCATTTCCGGTTGCGTCGCTTGGATCCCAAGGTCCAAGGGGGCATACCCGAAGGGCGCTCAGAAGGAGAGGTGGGAGGAGTGGCGGGGCCGGTGGTGCTGGACTGAGGAGGAGGATCCACAAGAATTCTGCCAGGTTCGCCAGGCGCCGCCGGTCCATAGAAGCGACTGGAGCAATGTCGACGCCGACGACGCGAAGCTCACGGTCGCCACCACCAGGATTCTTCGCCTCACCGAGGCCGGGCTCACCCTTGAGATGATCGGGGCGGATTCATTCGCCGCCGAATCGCTCCGCTGCACAACAAGGGGATGCCGTCCTGGCTCTTCACGGATGCGATCGACATCATGAGGCTTCGCCCCGGCTTGGACCACAACCTCACGGTGATGGGGCACGCCCACTTCTGTCAGCGGCTTTTCCAGCTCGACGTGAACCGCGACGGCAAGGTCGAGCGGTCCAGCAAGGCCGCAAAGGCCGGCAAGGTCGCCAAGGGGCCCTTGTTTGGGTTGCCGGCGGGGGTGGTCCCGCTGAGCAACAACTCGCGCCGAAACGACATCATCACCATGATGCCGGAGTTCAACGCGCACGGCCTCGTCCCAAATTGGGCCGAGCCGCTGGCGGATCAAGTGCAGCAGTTCTTAGATACCTTGGAGGAGAAGTACGTCTGCAACGAGCCGCTACTCGTACAGGACACCACCCAGGCGGAGCTAGACTACATCGCCGCCAGGGCGGCGGAGGCGGAGCACGCCAAGGAGGCCGGCAGCGCCGGTGGCGTGGAGGACAAGGCCGCGGCAGCCACGGAGGAAAAGGAGCTCGCCCAGTGGGCGGAGTCCGCTGGGGAGGCCAGCAACGCCGGCACTGGGGCCCCTCTCATTGAGGATGTGATCGACGAGTCATCGTCGGAGGAGGAGGTCGAGACTGTCGACCCTCCAGCCACGGGGAGAGGGTGAGTCCTGCAGCGGGCTAGCTCTAGTGAGCCGATCCGACCTGGCAGGGCCTGATACGTCCATTTTGCATCATGCTTTTATATCGATATTTATTGCATTATGGGCTGTTATTACATGTTATGTCACAATACTTATGCCTATTCTCTCTTATTTTACAAGGTTTACATAAGGAGGGAGAATGCCGGTAGCTGGAATTTTGGGCTAGAAAAGGAGCAAATATTAGAGACCTATTCTGCACAACTCCAAAAGTCCTGAAACTCCACGAAAGTCAGTTTTGGAAATAATAAAAAATATCCAGCGGAAGAAGTTCACCAAAGGGGGCCCACCTGTTCACGAGGGTGGGGGGCGCGCCCCCTACCTCGTGGGCCCCCTGTTGGCTCTCCAGTGCCCATCTTCTGTTATATGAGGTCTTTTGATGAGGAAAAAATCATAAGAAACCTTTCGGGATGAAACTCCGCCGCCACGAGGCGGAACCTTGGCGGAACCAATCTAGGGCTCTCGCAGAGCTGTTCTGCCGGGGACACTTCCCTCCGGGAGGGGGAAATCATCACCATCATCATCACCAACGCTCCTCTCATTGGGAGAGGGCAATCTCCATCAACATCTTCACCAACACCATCTCATCTCAAAACCCTAGTTCATCTCTTGTATCCAATTCTTGTCTCCAAGTCCGGGATTGGTACTAGTAGGTTGCTAGTAGTGTTAATTACTCCTTGTAGTTGATGCTAGTTGGTTTATTTGGTGGAAGATCATATGTTCAGATCCATTATGCATATTAATACCCCTCTGATTATGAACATGAATATGCTTTGTGAGTAGTTACATTTGTTCCTGAGGACACGAGAGAAGTCTTGCTATTAGTAGTCATGTGAATTTGGTATCCGTTCGATATTTTGATGAGATGCATGTTGTCTAGCCTCTAGTGGTGTTATGTGAACGTCGACTACATAACAGTTCACCATTATTTGGGCCTAGATGAAGGCATTGGGAAGTAATAAGTAGATGATGGGTTGCTAGAGTGACAAAAGCTTAAACCCTACTTTATGCGTTGCTTCGTAAGGGGGTGATTTGGATCCATATGTTTCATGCTATGGTTAGGTTTACCTTAATACTTTTGTTGTAGTTGCGGATGCTTGCAATAGAGGTTAATCATAAGTGGATGCTTGTTCAAGTAAGAACAGCACCCAAGCACCGGTCCACCCACATATCAAATTATCAAAGTACCGAACGCAAATCATATGAACGTGATGAAAACTAGCTTGACGATATTCCCATGTGTCCTCGGGAGCGCTTTTCCTTTTATAAAAGTTTGTCCAGGCTTGTCCTTTGCTACAAAAAGGATTGGGCCACCTTGCTGCAGTTTATTTACTTTTCTTACTTGTTGCTCGTTACAAATTATCCTATCACGAAAGTATCTGTTACCACTTATTTCAGTACTTGCAGAGAATACCTTGCTGAAAACCGCTTATCATTTCCTTATGCTCCTCGTTGGGTTCGACACTCTTACTTATCGAAAGGACTACGATAGATCCCCTATACTCATGGGTCATCAAGACTCTTTTCTGGCGCCGTTTCCGGGAAGTGAAGCGCCTTTGGTAGGTGGAATTTGGTAAGGAAAAATTTATATAGTGTTCTGAAATTTACTGTCACTTGTTACTATGGAAAGTAATCCTCTGAGGGGCTTGTTCGGGGTATCTTCACCCCGACCTGTAGAGCAAAGAGTTGCTCCTCAACCTACTGAACCTACTGAAAATGAAATTATTCCCTTTGAAGTTCCTTCGGGTATGATGGAAAAACTGCTAGCTAATGCTTTTACAGGAGATGGAACAAAGCATCCAGATGAACATCTACTCTATGTGGATGACGTTTGTGGATTATTTAAGCTTGCAGGTATACCCAATGATGTTGTTAAGAACAAGGTCTTCCCTTTATCTTTGAAGGGAGATGCATCGACATGGTATAGGCTATGTGATGACAAGATCATGGAACTATAAACGAATGAAGTTGGAATTTCACCAGAAGTACTATCCTATGCATCTTGTTCATCGTGATCGCAATTATATATATATATTTTTTGGCCTCGCAAAGGAGAAAGCATCGCTCAAGCTTGGGGGAGGCTTAAATCATTGTTATATTCATGCCCCAATCATGAGCTCCCAAGAGAAATAATTCTTCAAAGTTTTTATGCTCGGCTTTCTCATAATAATCAAACCATGCTCGATACTTCTTGTGCTCGCTCTTTTATGATGAAGACTACTGAATTCAAATGGAATTTATTGGATAGAATTAAACGCAACTACGAAGATTGGGATCTTGACGAAGGTAAGGAGTCAGGTATGACACCTAAGTTTGATTGTGTTAAATCTTTTATGGACACCGATATTTTCCATAAATTTAGCACTAAATATGGACTTGACTCTGAGATAGAAGCTTCTTTCTATGAATCTTTTGCTACTTATGTTGATCTCCCCAAGGAGAAGTGGTTTAAATATCATCCTCCCATAGAAGTAAAAGTAGCTGCACCTACCTGTTGGAAATATGCCCTAGAGGCAATAATAAAAGCATTATTATTATATTTCCTTGTTCATGATAATTGTCTTTATTCATGCTATAATTGTGTTATCCGGAAATCGTAATACATGTGTGAATAACAGACAACAATATGTCCCTAGTAAGCCTCTAGTCGACTAGCTCGTTGATCGACAGATAGTCATGGTTTCCTGACTATGGACATTGGATGTCATTGATAACGAGATCACATCATTAGGAGAATGATGTGATGGACGAGACCCAATCCTAAACATAGCATAAGATCGCATAGTTCGTTTGCTAGAGTTTTCCAATGTCAAGTATCCTTTCCTTAGACCATGAGATCGTGTAACTTCCGGATACCGTAGGAGTGCTTTGGGTGTGCCAAACGTCACAACGTAACTGGGTGACTATAAAGGTATACTACGGGTATCTCCGAAAGTATCTGTTGGGTTGACACGGATCGAGACTGGGATTTGTCACTCCGCTTGACGGAGAGGTATCACCGGGCCCTCTCGGTAATGCATCATCATAATGAGCTCAATGTGATCAAAGTGTTTGATCACGGGATCATGCATTACGGTACGAGTAAAGTGACTTGCCGGTAACGAGATTGAACGAGGTATTGGGATACCGACGATTGAATCTCGGGCAAGTAAAATACCGATTGACAAAGGGAATCGTATACGGGATTAATTGAATCCTCGACATCGTGGTTCATCCGATGAGATCATCGTGGAGCATGTGGGAGCCAACATGGGTATCCAGATCCCGCTGTTGGTTATTGCCCGAGAGCCGTCTCGGTCATGTCTGCATGTCTCCCGAACCCGTAGGGTCTACACACTTAAGGTTCGGTGATGCTAGGGTTGTGAAGATATGTATATGCAGTAACCCGAATGTTGTTCGGAGTCCCGGATGAGATCCCGGACGTCACGAGGAGTTTCAGAATAGTCCGGAGGTAAAGAATTATATATAGGAAGTGCTGTTTTGGCCATCGGGACAAGTTTCGGGGTTATCGGTATTGTACCGGGACCACCGGAGGGTCCCGGGGGGTCCACCGGGTGGGGCCGCCTGCCTCGGGGGGCCACATGGGCTCTAGGGGGTGCGCCTTGGCCTACATGGGCCAAGGGGAACCATCCCCAAGAGGCCCATGCGCCTAGGGTGGGGAAACCCTAAAGGAGGGCGCCCCCTTGCTTGGGAGGCAAGCCCCCCACCCCTTGGCCGCCGCCCCCCCTAGGAGATTGCATCTCCTAGGGCCGGCGCCCCCCCTAGGGGGCTATATAAAGGGGGGAGGGGAGGGGGCAGCCGCACCCTGGTCCTTGGCGCCTCCCTCTCCCTCTCCAACTCCTCCTCCTCCGTAGAGCTCGGCGAAGCCCTGCCGGAGTACTGTAGCTCCACCATCACCACGCCGTCGTGCTGCTGCTGGAGCCATCTTCCCCAACCTCTCCTTTGCCTTGCTAGATCAATAAGAAGGAGACGTTACGCTGACTGTACGTGTGTTGAACGCGGAGGTGCCGTCCGTTCGGTGCTAGGATCTCCGGTGATTTGGATCACGTCGTGTATGACTACCTCATCCCCGTTCGTTGAACGCTTCCGCTCGCGATCTACAAAGTGGTATGTAGATGCAATCTCTCTCCCATGACTCGTTGCTTAGATGAACTCATAGATGGATCTTGGTGAAACCGTAGGAAAAATTTTAATTTTCTGCAACGTTCCCCAACAGTGGCATCATGAGCTAGGTCTATGCGCAGTTCTCTATTGCACGAGTAGAACACAATTTGTTGTGGGCGTAGATGTTGTCAACTTTTCTTGCCGCTACTAGTCTTATCTTGCTTCAGCGGTATTGTGGGATGAAGTGGCCCGGACTAACCTTACACGTACACTTACGTGAGACCGTTTCCACCGACTAACATGCACTAGTTGCATAAGGTGGCTGGCGGGTGTCTGTCTCTCCCACTTTAGTTGGAGCAGATTCGATGAAAAGGGTCCTTATGAAGGGTAAATAGAAGTTGACTAATCACGTTGTGGCTTTCACGTAGGTAAGAAAACGTTCTTGCTAGAACCCTAATTCAGCCACGTAAAACTTGCAACAACAATTAGAGGACGTCTAACTTGTTTTTGCAGCAAGTGCTTTGTGATATGATATGGCCAAAGTTGTGATGAATGATGAATGATCTATATGTGATGTATGAGATGTTCATGCTATTGTAATAGGAATCACGACTTGCATGTCGATGAGTATGACAACCGGCAGGAGCCATAAGAGTTGTCTTTATTTTTTGTATGACCTGCGTGTCATTGAGAAACGCCATGTAAATTACTTTACTTTATTGCTAAACGCGTTAGCCATAGTAGTAGAAGTAATAGTTGGCGAGCAACTTCACGGAGACACGATGATGGAGATCATGATGATGGAGATCATGGTGTCAAGCCGGTGGCAAGATGATCATGGAGCCCCAAGATGGAGATCAAAGGAGCTATGTGATATTGGCCATATCATGTCACGTTTATTATTTGATTGCATGTGATGTTTATCATGTTTTGCATCTTGTTTACTTAGAACGACGGTAGTTAATAAGATGATCCCTCATAATAATTTCAAGAAGTGTTCCCCCTAACTGTGCACCGTTGCGACAGTTCGTTGTTTCGAAGCACCACGTGATGATCGGGTGTGATAGATTCTAACGTTCACATACAACGGGTGTAAGACAGATTTACACATGCAAACACTTAGGTTGACTTGACGAGCCTAGCATGTACAGACATGGCCTCGGAACACAGAAGACCGAAAGGTCGAGCATGAGTCGTATAGAAGATACGATCAACATGAAGATGTTCACCGATGTTGACTAGTCCGTCTCACGTGATGACCGGACACGGCCTAGTTGACTCGGATCATGTTATACTTAGATGACTAGAAGAGGGATGTCTATCTAAGTGGGAGTTCATTAAATAATTTGATTAGATGAACTTTATTATCATGAACTTAGTCTAAATTATTTACAATATGTCTTGTAGATCAAATGGCCAACGTAGTCCTCAACTTCAACGCGTTCCTAGAGAAAACCAAGCTGAAAGACGATGGCAGCAACTATACGGACTGGGTCCGGAACCTAAGGATCATCCTCATAGCTGCCAAGAAAGATTATGTCCTACGAGCACCGCTGGGTGACGCACCTGTTCTCCCTGCAGAACAAGACGTTATGAACGCTTGGCAGTCACGTTCCGATGATTACTCCCTCGTTCAGTGCGGCATGCTTTACAGCTTAGAGCCGGGGCTCCAAAAGCGTTTTGAGAGACATGGAGCATATGAGATGTTCGAAGAGCTGAAAATGGTTTTCCAAGCTCATGCCCGGGTCGAGAGATATGAAGACTCCGACAAATTCTTTAGCTGTAAGATGGAGGAAAAAAGCTCTGTGAGTGAACACATACTCAAGATGTCTGGGTTGCACAACCGCTTGACTCAACTGGAAGTTAATCTCCCGGATGAAGCGGTCATTGACAGAATCCTCCAGTCGCTTCCACCTAGCTACAAGAGCTTTGTGATGAACTACAACATGCAGGGGATGGTAAAGACCATTCCTGAGGTATATGCTATGCTGAAATCAGCAGAGGTAGAAATCAAGAAGGAACATCAAGTGTTGATGGTGAATAAAACCACTAAGTTCAAGAAGGGGAAGGGTAAAAAGAACTTCAAGAAGGACGACAAGGAAGTTGCCGCGCCCGGTAAGCAAGTTGCCGGGAAGAAGCCAAAGAATGGACCCAAGCCCGAGATTGAGTGTTTTTATTGCAAGGGAAGTGGTCACTGGAAGCGGAACTGCCCCAAATACTTAGCGGACAAGAAGGCCGGCAAAACAAAAGGTATATGTGATATACATGTAATTGATGTGTACCTTACCAGTACTCGTAGTAGCTCTTGGGTATTTGATACCGGTGCAGTTGCTCACATTTGTAACTCAAAACAGGAGCTGCGGAATAAATAGAGACTGGCGAAGGACGAGGTGACGATGCGCGTCGGGAATGGTTCCAAGGTCGATGTGATCGCCGTCGGCACGCTACCTCTACATTTACCTACGGGATTAGTTTTAAACCTCAATAATTGTTATTTAGTGCCAAGTTTGAGCATGAACATTGTGTCTGGATCTCGTTTAATTCGAGATGGCTACTCATTTAAATCCGAGAATAATGGTTGTTCTATTTATATGAGAGATATGTTTTATGGTCATGCTCCGATGGTTAATGGTTTATTCTTAATGAATCTCGTACGTGATGATACACATATTCATAGTGTGAATACCAAAAGAGTTAAAGTTGATAACAATAGTCCCACATATTTGTGGCACTGCCGCCTTGGTCACATAGGTGTCAAACGCATGAAGAAGCTCCATGCAGATGGACTTTTAGAGTCTCTTGATTATGAATCATTTGACACGTGCGAACCATGCCTCATGGGTAAAATGACCAAGACTTCGTTCTCAGGAACGATGGAGCGAGCAACTAACTTATTGGAAATCATACATACCGATGTGTGCGGTCCAATGAGTGTTGAGGCTCGCGGTGGCTATCGTTATGTTCTCACCCTCACTGATGACTTGAGTAGATATGGGTATATCTACTTAATGAAACACAAGTCTGAGACCTTTGAAAAGTTCAAAGAATTTCATAGTGAGGTTGAAAATCAACGTGATAGAAAGATCAAGTTTCTACGATCAGATCATGGAGGAGAATACTTGAGTCACGAATTTGGCACACACTTAAGAAAATGTGGAATAGTTTCACAACTCACGCCGCCTGGAACACCTCAGCGTAATGGTGTGTCCGAACGTCGTAATCGCACTCTATTAGATATGGTGCGATCTATGATGTCTCTTACCGATTTACCGCTATCTTTTTGGGGCTATGCTTTAGAGACTGCCGCATTCACTTTAAATAGGGCTCCGTCGAAATCCGTTGAGACGACACCGTATGAATTATGGTTTGGGAAGAAACCTAAGCTGTCGTTTCTAAAAGTTTGGGGATGCGGTGCTTATGTCAAGATACTTCAACCTGAAAAGCTCGAACCCAAGTCGGAAAAATGCGTCTTCATAGGATACCCTAAAGAAACTATTGGGTATACCTTCTACCTCAGATTCGAAGGCAAGATCTTTGTTGCCAAGAATGGATCCTTTCTAGAGAAAGAGTTTCTCTCGAAAGAAGTAAGTGGGAGGAAAGTAGAACTTGATGAAGTGTTACCTCTTGAACCGGAAAATGGCGAAACTCAAAGAAACGTTCCTGAGGTGCCTGCACCGACTAGAGAGGAAATTAATGATGATGATCAAGATACTTCTAATCAAGCTCCTACTGAAATTCGAAGGTCCACAAGGACACGTTCCGCACCAGAGTGGTACGGCAACCCTGTCTTGGAAATCATGTTGTTAGACAACGGTGAACCTTCGAACTATGAGGAAGCAATGGCGGGCCCGGATCCCGACAAATGGCTAGAAGCCATGAAATCCGAGATAGGATCCATGTATGAAAACGAAGTATGGACTTTGACTGACTTGCCCGTTGAGCGGTGAGCCATAGAAAATAAATGGATCTTTAAGAAGAAGACAGACGCGGATGGTAATGTGACCATCTATAAAGCTCGGCTTGTCGCTAAGGGTTATTGACAAGTTCAAGGAATTGACTACGATGAGACTTTCTCACCGTTAGCGAAGCTGAAGTCCGTCCGAATCATGTTAGCAATTGCCGCATTCTATGATTATGAAATATGGCAAATGGACGTCAAAACGACATTCCTTAATGGTTTCCTTAAGGAAGAATTGTATATGATGCAGCCGGAAGGTTTTGTCGATCCTAAGAATGCTGACAAGGTGTGCACGCTCCAACGCTTGATTTATGGGCTGGTGCAAGCATCTCGGAGTTGGAACATTCGCTTTGATGAGATGATCAAAGCGTTTGGGTTTACGCAGACTTATGGAGAAGCCTGCGTTTACAAGAAAGTGAGTGGGAGCTCTGTAGCATTTCTCATACTATATGTAGATGACATACTTTTGATGGGAAATGATATAGAACTCTTGGACAGCATTAAGGCCTACTTGAATAAAAGTTTTTCAATGAAGGACCTTGGAGAAGCTGCTTATATATTAGGCATCAAGATCTATAGAGATAGATCAAGACGCCTCATAGGTCTTTCACAAAGCACATACCTTGATAAGATATTGAAGAAGTTCAATATGGATCAATCTAAGAAGGGGTTCTTACCTGTGTTACAAGGTGTGAAATTGAGCTCAGCTCAATGTCCGACCACGGCCGAAGATATAGAAGAGATGAGTGTCATCCCCTATGCCTCAGCCATAGGGTCTATTATGTATGCCATGCTGTGTACCAGACCTGATGTAAACCTTGCCGTAAGTTTGGTAGGAAGGTACCAAAGTAATCCCGGCAAGGAACACTGGACAGCGGTCAAGAATATCCTGAAGTACCTGAAAAGGACTAAGGAAATGTTTCTCGTTTATGGAGGTGACGAAGAGCTCGTCGTAAAGGGTTACATCGACGCTAGCTTCGACACAGATCTGGATGACTCTAAGTCACAAACCGGATACGTGTATATTTTGAATGGTGGGGCAGTAAGCTGGTGCAGTTGCAAGCAGAGCGTCGTGGCGGGATCTACATGTGAAGCGGAATACATGGCAGCCTCTGAGGCAGCACATGAAGCAATTTGGGTGAAGGAGTTCATCACCGACCTCGGAGTCATACCCAATGCGTCGGGGCCAATCAAACTCTTCTGTGACAACACTGGAGCTATTGCACTTGCCAAGGAGCCCAGGTTTCACAAGAAGACCAGGCACATCAAGCGTCGCTTCAACTCCATTCGTGAAAATGTTCAAGATGGAGACATAGAAATTTGTAAAGTGCACACAGATCTGAATGTCGCAGATCCGTTGACTAAACCTCTCCCTAAGGCAAAACTTGATCAGCACCAGAACTCTATGGGTGTTCGATTCATCACAATGTAACTAGATTATTGACTCTAGTGCAAGTGGGAGACTGTTGGAAATATGCCCTAGAGGCAATAATAAAAGCATTATTATTATATTTCCTTGTTCATGATAATTGTCTTTATTCGTGCTATAATTGTGTTATCCGGAAATCGTAATACATGTGTGAATAACAGACAACAATATGTCCCTAGTAAGCCTCTAGTTGACCAGCTCGTTGATCGACAGATAGTCATGGTTTCCTGACTATGGACATTGGATGTCATTGATAACGAGATCACATCATTAGGAGAATGATGTGATGGACGAGACCCAATCCTAAACATAGCATAAGATCGCATAGTTCGTTTGCTAGAGTTTTCCAATGTCAAGTATCCTTTCCTTAGACCATGAGATCGTGTAACTTCCGGATACCGTAGGAGTGCTTTGGGTGTGCCAAACGTCACAACGTAACTGGGTGACTATAAAGGTATACTACGGGTATCTCCGAAAGTATCTGTTGGGTTGACACGGATCGAGACTGGGATTTGTCACTCCGCTTGACGGAGAGGTATCACCGGGCCCTCTCGGTAATGCATCATCATAATGAGCTCAATGTGATCAAAGTGTTTGATCACGGGATCATGCATTACGGTACGAGTAAAGTGACTTGCCGGTAACGAGATTGAACGAGGTATTGGGATACCGACGATCGAATCTCGGGCAAGTAAAATACCGATTGACAAAGGGAATCGTATACGGGATTAATTGAATCCTCGACATCGTGGTTCATCCGATGAGATCATCGTGGAGCATGTGGGAGCCAACATGGGTATCCAGATCCCGCTGTTGGTTATTGCCCGAGAGCCGTCTCGGTCATGTCTGCATGTCTCCCGAACCCATAGGGTCGACACACTTAAGGTTCGGTGACGCTAGGGTTGTGAAGATATGTATATGCAGTAACCCGAATGTTGTTCGGAGTCCCGGATGAGATCCCGGACGTCACGAGGAGTTTCGGAATGGTCCGGAGGTAAAGAATTATATATAGGAAGTGCTGTTTTGGCCATCGGGACAAGTTTCGGGGTTATCGGTATTGTACCGGGACCACCGGAGGGTCCGGGGGGTCCACCGGGTGGGGCCACCTGCGTCGGGGGGCCACATGGGCTCTAGGGGGTGCGCCTTGGCCTACATGGTCCAAGGGGAACCAGCCCCAAGAGGCCCATGCGCCTAGGGTGGGGAAACCCTAAAGGGGGGCGCCCCCTTGCTTGGGGGGCAAGCCCCCCACCCCTTGGCCGCCGCCCCCCTAGGAGATTGCATCTCCTAGGGCCGGCACCCCCCCTAGGGGGCTATATAAAGGGGGGAGGGGTGGGGGGAAGCCGCACCCTGGTCCTTGGCGCCTCCCTCTCCCTCTCCAACTCCTCCTCCTCCGTAGAGCTCAGCGAAGCCCTGCCGGAGTACTGTAGCTCCACCATCACCACGCCGTCGTGCTGCTGTTGGAGCCATCTTCCCCAACCTCTCCTTTGCCTTGCTGGATCAAGAAGAAGGAGACGTTACACTGACTGTACGTGTGTTGAACGCGGAGGTGCCGTCCGTTCGGTGCTAGGATCTCCGGTGATTTGGATCACGTCGTGTACGACTACCTCATCCCCGTTCGTTGAACGCTTCCGCTCACGATCTACAAAGTGGTATGTAGATGCAATCTCTCTCCCATGACTCGTTGCTTAGATGAACTCATACATGGATCTTGGTGAAACCGTAGGAAATTTTTTAATTTTCTGCAACGTTCCCCAACACTACCAAAGTTGAAGAAAATACTTTCACTTATAATGATCCTATTCTTCCTACTTCTTACGTTGAGAAACCACCTTTCCCTGTTAGAATAAAGGATCATGCTAAAGCTTCAACTGTGGTTCATAAAAGTAATATTAGAACTTATACACCTCCCGAGCAAGTTAAAGTTGAACCTAATATTGCTATTGTTAAAGATCTCTTGTCTGATAATATTGATGGGCATGTTATTCAGTTCTGCGGTGAAACTGCTAGAATTGCTAAACCTTGTGCTAAAAATAACCATAGACCCGTGGTAGGCGTGCCCGTTATTTCTTTTAAAATAGGAGATCATTGTTATCATGGCTTATGTGATATGGGTGCTATTGCTAGTGTTATACCTATTACTTTATATGAAGAAATTAAGCATGAAATTGCACCTGCTGAGATAGAAGATATTGATGTTACAATTAAGCTTGCCAATAGAGATGCTATATCAACAATGGGAATTGTTAGAGATGTTGAAGTCTTGTGCGGGAAAACTAAATATCCTGCTGATTTTCTTGTTCTTGGTTCCCCACAAGATAGGTTTTGTCCCATTATATTTGGTAGACCCTTCTTGAACACTGTTAATGCTAAGATAGACTGCAAAAAGAATGTTGTTACTATTGGCTTGGATGATATGATTCATGAGTTTAATTTCTCTAAATTTAGTAAACAACACCGTGAAGAAGAATTGCCTAGTAAGGATGAAATTATTGGTCTTGCTTCTATCGTCGTACCTCCTAGTGATCCTTTAGAACAATATTTGCTAGACCATGAAAATGATATGTTTATGAATGAAAGAAAGGAAATAGGTGAAGTATTATTTAAAAAGGAACCTATTATGAAACACAATTTGCCTGTTGAAATCTTAGCGAATCCTCCTCCACCCAAGGGTGATCCCGTGTTTGAGCTTAAACCGTTGCCTGATAATCTTAAATATGCGTATCTTGATGAAAAGAAGATATATCCTGTTATTCTTAGTGCTAACCTTTCAGAGCATGAAGAAGAAAGATTATTGAAAACTCTGAAGAAGCACCTTCCTGCTATTGGATACACTCTTGATGATCTTAAGGGCATTAGTCCCACTCTATGTCAACATAAAATAAATTTGGAAGAAGATGCCAAACCGGTTCGTGATCCTCAACGATGTCTGAATCCTAAAATGAAAGAAGTGGTAAGAAAAGAAATACTAAAGCTTCTGGAGGCAGGTATAATTTATCCCGTTGCTGATAGTCAGTAGGTAAGTCCTGTCCATTGTGTCCCTAAGAAGGGAGGTATTACTGTTGTTCCTAATGATAAATATGAATTGATCCCGCAAAGAATTATTACTGGTTACAGGATGGTGATTGATTTCCGTAAATTAAATAAGGCTACTAAGAAAGATCATTACCCCTTACCTTTTATCGATCAAATGCTAGAAAGATTATGCAAACATACACACTACTGCTTTCTAGATGGTTATTCCGGTTTCTCACAAATACCTGTGTCAGCTAAAGATCAATCAAAGACTACTTTTACATGCCCTTTTGGTACTTTTGCTAATAGACGTATGCCTTTTGGTTTATGTAATGCACCTGCTACCTTTAAAAGATTCATGATGGCTATATTCTTTGACTTTTGTGAAAAGATTTGTGAGGTTTTCATGGACGACTTTTCCGTCTAGGGTTTTTATCAGTTTTGCCATCGGTCGTACTACACTACTCAGTTCTGCCACTAAAATTTTTCACTGTTCAGAAATGCCACTGTTCCGTTAGACGCATGCTCAAAAAAGCAATTTTTTCACCGTTACCGTCAGGTCAATGAACGTTGACCGAAGGTAGATGACGAAAATACCCCTATCCCGTTAGTCCCGTTTGTCAACTATCATCTATTTGTTTGAGTTATGGGCCCACCTGTAAGGCGAGCATGAAAATAGAAGACAAAAATTGGAGCCAGGAGATTTCGAACTCACGACCACGTCTTCGACAGGTGCGCGTGCTAACCAGTTGAGCTAAGGGAAAGTTTGGATATAGAAGGAAACGTATATCCTATATCCTTTAGGTAAATATAATATTCAAACTGAACAGTATATAATATCCTTTCTTGTTGCTCACTACTCCATTTCTCCAGCTAGCTAATTCATTCATCACACGCTAATTGACAGCAACAACAAATATGATAGCAGGAGCACATGATTTTCTAAATTCCTCTGAAAATTTCAGCATGGTGCCTGCCCATTTTTCTGAAAATAACACAAATGCAGCAAGGTTTACAAACTTCACAGGTGCAGCCTTTTTTTTTTACTTCTAGTATCCATAATTCCATAGCCATCCTCACCATCAGAACACGTGTACCAAATTGCACACGAGTATCAACAAGGCACCAATCAGCTACTACAAATTCTACACAAGAAATTCCATCTCTACAAGCTACTATGAGCCACACACGCACCACACTAAGAATTAGCATACTCACCCTGCTGCCTGAATTTTAGAGGCTACAACATGTTGGGGCGTCCCGTGGCCGGCGCACTTCTCCGATTCAGGACGGTTGTCCGTCGCCATTGCCATGGAACAAATCACTTCAAGGCATCATGGAAGGTGGTGGAGCTGGACTTGGGAGGAGCCGCGAAGTCAGGCGGGAGAAGTGCCGGAGTTGCCTGCCTCGAGTGGCGGTGCTGGGCGGGAGGCAGCGCGGAAGCCGTGACGAGGGCGGCGCTGGGCGGGCAGCGCGACGGCTGTGGCGAGTGGAGGCGCGCCGGAGCTGGGCGGGCAGCCTGGCGACCAGCGGTTGCAGTTGAACATTGGCAGGCGGCGGCCAGGAATTGTGGTTCCGGCTTGGGAAACTGATACGAGCAGGTTAAGTATTGGATAAGGTCAAGTACATCTACTTCTCAATCAAATGCTTCCATCGGGTGTGGTGGTTAGCTTGCCCGCTCACCACACTCACGTCTCTGGTTCGATCCACCTCATCTTTCTTTTTCCTCCTAATTTCTTTTCCTACTCCTTGACAAATCAGGCCCACACCATGGAGAGAGATATTGCAAATGAGCCCAGGGGCATTATTATAGTCATATAACGTGGTTAACGTCCATTGACCTGACGGTAACATGAAAAATGGCTTTTTTGAGCACGCGCCTAACGGAACAGTGGCATTTCTGAGCAGTGAAAAAATTTAGTGGCATAACTGACTAGTGTAGTACAACCGATGGCAAAACTGATAAAAACCCTTCCGTCTATGGATCCTCTTTTGATGATTGCTTGAGCAATCTTGATCGAGTTTTGCAGAGATGTGAAGAAACTAATCTTGTTTTGAATTGGGAAAAGTGCCACTTTATGGTTAATGAAGGTATTGTCTTGGGGCATAAAGTTTCTGAAAGAGGTATTGAAGTTGATAAAGCCAAGGTTGATGCTATTGAAAAGATGCCATGTCCCAAGGACATCAAAGGTATAAGAAGTTTCCTTGGTCATGCCGGATTTTATAGGAGGTTCATTAAGGAATTCTCAAAAATTTCTCGGCCTCTGACTAATTTATTACAAAAAGATATACCATTTTTCTTTGATGATGATTGCGTAGAAGCATTTGAAATACTTAAGAAAGCATTGATCTCTGCACCTATTGTTCAGCCACCTGATTGGAATTTACCCTTTGAAATTATGTGTGATGCTAGTGATTATGCTGTAGGTGTTGTTCTAGGGCAAAGAGTTGACAAGAAATTAAATGTTATCCATTATGCTAGTAAGACTCTAGACAATGCTCAAAGAAATTATGCTACTATTGAAAACGAATTCTTAGCAGTTGTATTTGCTTGTGATAAGTTCAGACCTTATATTGTCGATTCTAAAGTAACTATTCACACTGATCATGCTGCTATTAAATATCTTATGGAAAAGAAAGATGCTAAACCTAGACTTATTAGATGGGTTCTTCTGCTACAAGAATTTGATTTGCATATCGTTGATAGAAAAGGAGTTGAGAACCCCGTTGCAGACAACTTGTCTAGGTTAGAAAATGTTCTTGATGACCCACTACCTATTGATGATAGCGTTCCTGATGAGCAATTAAATGTCATAAATACTTCTCATAGTACTCCATGGTATGCTGATTACGCTAATTATATTGTTGCTAAATTTATACCACCTAGTTTCACATACCAGCAAAAGAAAAAGTTTTTCTATGATTTGAGGCATTACTTTTGGGATGAGCCACATCTTTATAAAGGAGTAGATGGTGTTATTAGACGTTGTGTACCTGAGCATGAACAGGAACAGATCCTACGCAAGTGTCATTCCGAAGCTTATGGAGGACACCACGCTGGAGATAGAATTGCACATAAGGTTTTACAATCTGGTTTTTATTGGCCTACTCTCTTCAAGGATGCCTGTAAGTTTGTCTTATCTTGTGATGAATGCCAAAGAATTGGTAATATTAGTAGACGTCAAGAAATGCCTATGAATTATTCACTTTTTATTGAACCATTTGATGTTTGTGGCTTTGATTATATGGGACCTTTTCCTGCCTCTAATGGGTATACACATATTTTAGTTGCTGTTGATTATGTTACTAAGTGGGTAGAAGCTATTCCAACTAGTAGTGATGATCATAACACTTCTATTGAAATGCTTAAAGAAGTTATTTTTCCGAGGTTTGGAGTCCCTAGATACTTAATGACTGATGGTGGTTCACATTTTATTCGTGGTGCTTTCCGTAAAATGCTTGCTAAGTATGACGTTAATCATAGAATTGCATCTCCTTAACACCCATAGTCTAGTGGTCAAGTAGAATTGAGTAATAGAGAGCTCAAATTAATTTTGCAGAAGACTGTCAATAGGTCTAGAATAATTGGTCCAAGAAACTTGATGATGCATTATGGGCCTATAGAACTGCATATAAAAATCCTATGGGTATGTCCCCATATAAAATGGTTTATGGAAAAGCATGTCACTTACCTGTCGAACTAGAACATAAGGCATATTGGGCTATTAAAGAGCTTAACTATGATTTCAAACTTGCCGGTGAGAAGAGGTTATTTGATATTAGCTCACTTGATGAATGGAGAACCCAAGCTTATGAAAATGCCAAGTTATTTAAAGAAAAAGTTAAAAGATGGCATGCCAAAAGAATACAAAAGCATGAGTTTAATGTAGGTGATTATGTATTGCTATACAACTCTCGTTTAAGATTTTTTGCAGGAAAACTTCTCTCTAAATGGGAAGGCCCTACGTTATCGAGGAGGTCTATCGTTCCGGTGCCATAAAAATCAACAACTTCGAAGGTACAAATACGAAGGTGGTGAACGGTCAAAGAATTAAACATTATATCTCAGGTAATCCCATAAATTTTGAAACCAATGTTATTGAAACCGTAACCCCGGAGGAATACATAAGGGACACTTTCCAGAACATTTTAGACTCCGAAAAGGAATAGGTATGTGTTACGGTAAGTAAACTGACTCCAAAACAATTTTAAGGCAATATTTCTCCGTTTTGGAATATTTAGAAAAATAGAAAAATAAGTAGCAGTCCGGAAGGACACGAGGGCTCCACGAGGGTGGAGGGCGCGCCCTACCCCCCTAGGCGCGGCCCCTACCTCGTGAGCACCTCGTGTGCCTTCCGGACTCCGTTTTCTTGCATGATACGTATTTTGGTCGGTAAAAATTCATTATATATTCTCCCGAAGGTTTTGACTCCCGTATCACGCAAATTTCCTCTGTTTTCGTTTCGAGCTGTCCTACTGCAGATTAGATCAACATGTCTTCCCAGGATTCGGAGGGAGAAAGCTATGTGGGTGATTACTTAGCAAACCCTAAGGTCTATGGAGATGTGGAACACGATGGCTGGACTACGGAGGAAGAAGAGAACTATGAACCCAGGGGGAAGGGGAAGACGAGCTCAGATGAAGATGAAGCCCCATTACCTCAACCTGGGGACATGCATGTGGAGTTCAAAAAGTCAAGTCTCCCTGATAGGGTAAAGAAACCAAAGATCGAGTTTATCCCTTTTTGTCTCTTGCACGAAAACAAGCAGGACTTATGCAAAAAGATATTAACCATGGAGTGGGAGATTAACGATTTGAGGGACAAAAATTCTGTCCTCAAGCGCAAATTAAGGGAGAAGTCTATGCCATCAACTAAGTCAACATCACCACCACCCTCTTCATCAACAAAGGAGACCTAATCACATGGTATGGGCACTCCCCTTGGCAACTGCCAAGCTTGGGGGAGGTGCCCCGGTATCGTATCACCATCACACCCCTATCTTTACCGTTTTCTTAGTTCGATCCTATTAGTAGTATCTTGATCTAGTAGAATAAATTTTATGGCATGATCTAGTTTTGAGTTTTGCTTTATGATCGCTCTATGTAATCGAGTCCGTGAGCTATATATATAATAAAGATTAGTGTTGAGTCAAGGGCTTGATTTCTTGCTATGATCTTGAGTGAATAAAAGAAAAGAGAAGAAAAAGAATAAAAAGAAACAAAAGTTCATATTGATCTTGTTGAGAGTAATGACTTCACATAGAAGGAGTATGATGATTAAAAATTGTTGGGAGTTGGCAAACATAGCTTTGGTCATCATTGCAATTAATAGGAAATAATAAGGAAAGAGAGGTTTCACATATAAATATATTATCATTCACATCCTTTATGATTGGGAGCACTCATTAAAATATGACATGCTAAAGAGTTGATGTTAGACAAGGAAGACAACGTAATGGGTTATGTTTTCTTATGTCTGAGATAAAGTATGTTGTCATGGATCATCCAACATGTTGAGCTTGCCTTTCCCCCTCATGCTAGCCAAATTCTCAGCACCAAGTAGAGATACTACTTGTGATTCCAAAACCCTTAAACCAGTTTTGCCATGAGAGTCCACCATACCTACCTATGGATTGAGTAAGATCCTTCAAGTAAGTTGTCATCGGTGCAAAGCAATAAAAATTGCTCTAAATATGTATGATTAATTGGTGTGGGAGAAATAAGCTTTATACGATCTTGTGATGTGGAAGTAATAAAAGCGATGGACTGCATAATAAAGGTTCATATCACAAGTGGCAATATAAAGTGACGGTCTTTCGCATAAGATTTTGTGCATCCAACCATAAAAGCGCATGGCAACCTCTGCTTCCCTCTACGAAGGGCCTATCTGTTACTATTATCTTCTACCTTATGCAAGAGTCATGGTGATCTTCACCTTTCCTTTTTCATTTTATCCTTTGGCAAGCACAGTATGTTGGATAGATCCTGATAGATATATCTAATTGGATGTAGGGGAGCATGAGTTATTATTGTTGACATTGCCCTTGAGGTAAAAGGTTGGGAGGCGAAACTATAAGCCTCTATCTTTCTCTGTGTCCGATTAAAACTCCATAACCACAAGTATCACGTGAGTGTTAGCAATTATGAAAGACTAAATGATAGTTGAGTATGTGGACTTGCTATTAAGCTCTGACATAGACTCTTTCTGATGTTATGATAAATTGCAATTGCTTCAGTGACTGAGATTATAGTTTGTTGGTTCTCAGTAAAGTTGCTGATTCATACTTTTGCATTGTGAATAGATCATCACTTGAACATAAGAAATCATATGACAATATCCATATATGTTGCTGTTATGAGAATAATCATGATGCCCTCATTTCCGTATTTTATTTTTATCGACACCTCTACCTATAAACATGGGGACATATTTATCGTTATCGGCTTTCGCTTGAGGACAAGCAAGGTCTAAGCTTGGGGGTGTTGATACATCCATTTTGCATCATGCTTTTATATCGATATTTATTGAATTATGGGCTGTTATTACATGTTATGTCACAATACTTATGCCTATTCTCTCTTATTTCACAAGGTTTACATAAGGAGGGAGAATGCCGGCAGCTGGAATTCTGGGCTGGAAAAGGAGCAAATATTAGAGACCTATTCTGCACAACTCCAAAAGTCCTGAAACTCCACGAAAGTCATTTTTGGAAATAATAAAAAATATCCAGCGGAAGAAGTTCACCAGAGGGGGGCCCACCTGTCCACGAGGGTGAGGGGGGGGGGGGGCGAGCCCTACCCCCCAGGGCGCGCCCCCTACCTCGTGGGCCCCTGTTGGCTCTCCGATGCCCATCTTCTGCTATATGAGGTCTTTCGATGAGGAAAAAAAATAATAAGCAACCTTTCGGGATGAAACTCCGCCGCCACGAGGCGGAACCTTGGCGGAACCAATCTAGGGCTCCGGCAGAGCTGTTCTGCCGGGGACACTTCCCTCCGGGAGGGGGAAATCATCCCCATTGTCATAACCAACGCACCTCTCATTGGGAGAGGGCAATCTCCATCAACATCTTCACAAGCACCATCTCATCTCAAAACCATAGTTCATGTCTTGTATCCAATTCTTGTCTCCAAGTTCGGGATTGGTACTAGTAGGTTGCTAGTAGTGTTAATTACTCCTTGTAGTTGATGCTAGTTGGTTTATTTGGTGGAAGATCATATGTTCAGATCCATTATGCATATTAATACCCCTCTGATTATGAACATGAATATGCTTTGTGAGTAGTTACGTTTGTTCCTGAGGACACGGGAGAAGTCTTGCTATTAGTAGTCATGTGAATTTGGTATTCGTTCGATATTTTGATGAGATGTATGTTGTCTAGCCTCTAGTGGTGTTATGTGAACGTCGACTACATAACACTTCACCATTATTTGGGCCTAGAGGAAGGCATTGGGAAGTAATAAGTAGATGATGGGTTGCTAGAGTGACAGAAGCTTAAACCCTAGTTTATGTGTTGCTTCGTAAGGGGCTGATTTGGATCCATATGTTTCATGCTATGGTTAGGTTTACCTTAATACTTTTGTTGTAGTTGTGGATGCTTGCAATAGAGGTTAATCATAAGTGAGATGCTTGTTCAAGTAAGAACAACACCCAAGCACTGGTCCACCCACATATCAAATTATCAACGTACCGAATGCAAATCATATGAACGTGATGAAAACTAGCTTGACGATGTTCCCATGTGTCCTCGGGAGCGCTTTTCCTTATATAAGAGTTTGTCCAGGCTTGTACTTTGCTACAAAAAGGATTGGGCCACCTTGCTGTAGTTTATTTACTTTTTTTACTTGTTGCTCGTTACAAATTATCCTATCACGAAACTATATGTTACCACTTTTTTCAGTACTTGGAGAGAATACCTTGCTGAAAACCGCTTATCATTTCCTTCTGCTCCAAGTTGGGCTCGACACTATTACTTATTGAAAGGACTACGATAGATCGTCTATACTTGTGGGTCATCAGGGCCGTGCAACCGCGACAAGCCCAGGAGGCGTCCATGCGCCAAACGAGGGCCACAGAGGCGAAGAAATTGGTGAAGGCCGCGGTGGCGAAGAAGAAAGCAACTGCCTCTTCTTCATCCAAGCGCGTCCAGACCCCACCTCCTTCCCCTCCTCCGGCGGACGTCGACACGGAGGTTGTCTTCGATTTCGGGTCCCTCAGCCCAAGGAGGAAGAGGAAGGCAACGGAGGAGGAGGTGGAGGATGAGTAAGTGTCTTGTTCCCTTTCGTCACCTCCGTCTCCTCGAACTGTGCCGCTTATTTTGACTTGTTTTCATATTTGCAGGGACGTGGAGACGCTGGCCCAGAGGGTGAAGAGGTCCAGGACCTCGACGGGCAGCCAGCCCCCGGCGGGCTCTTCAAGTACGCCACTAGTGGTGGTGAGCAGCCCGGACAGCAGCCCCCGGCGCAGCCCCTAGCGTAAGTTCACCACTTGCCCCCCTCCTCAACGCGTGCCTGGGTACGATCCTTTGGTGCTGACCTTGCCGTGGTTGCAGGAGGAGGACAGCAGTAGGAGGAGCCACTAGGGGCCACCTCCAACACGCCGCCCCGAGGGGCGCCCCCGGCAAGGGCGCCAAGCACCGAGCCCATGCGCACGGAGGAGGAGGAGGAGAACCCGGGTGTTGGTGGCTCCGTCCCGGCGCCAAATGTTGGCGGGGAAGGGGCTACTTCTTCCCAGCCCGACACGTGTAAGTGACTCGCCTTTTGTCCCTGCTCCTTTTTTTCTTCTTCTTCTGGATCTTGGTCTTAGCTTCGCCTCATCCCCTTCTTGATATCTAGATCCTCCTTCGGTGGACCGGGAGGACATAGACACTGTCATCGAGGATGTCACCAAGGACGCCGCGGCGGAGGCCGAGAAGATCGCCGCTGAGGAGGCTGCCAAGGATGCTGCTGAGGCCGCCGCCAAGGGGTCTGCCGAGGAGCCTGGCAAGGTAGCTGCCGAGGAGGCCGGCAAGGGGCCTGCCGGGGAGGCCAGCAAGGCCGCTGCCGAGGAGGAGGTGGTTGATGACCAACCTTCCTCCTCCGTTGCCTCTGGCTCGGGCAGGTACCTGAGGGCGAGCGACGACATGTTCGTCCACCTCCCAGGGACAACGAGCACCGGGGCGCCTGCCGAGGGGGAGGCGTTTGACAACGAAGTGCTCACCGCCGCCGGGCTTGAGGTTGTTGACGAGCCGAGCGCCGGTGGCGGCGGCTCCCAGGAGGAGCGGCTCCTCCAAGCCATGAGCACCAACTTCCAGAAGCTCCAGGCGCTTCACCGCGCCCGCCTGGACAAAGCCAAGTCCAGGATGGTGGTGGTGGACAAGGCGGAGGCGTACCTCGAGGAGCGCGTCGCCGATGCGCAGGCTTGGTTCCGCCAGGCCCACAAGGACTTGAAGGCCGCCAAGGACGCGCTGGCTGAGCGCAACCTGGCGCTCATCATGAAGCAGGCCGACATCAAGAAGGCCCGGGAACTGGGGAAGCAGGAGGCCGCCCAGGCTGAGGCTGCTCGGCACCAGTAGCAGGCCATGCTAAACTCCCAGGAGGAGGACCTTGCCGCGCGTGAGGAGAAGCTTGGTGTAACGCTCCGCGACAAGGATGAGGAGGTGAAGAAGCTCATCATGCAGCGGACCCAGGAGCTGGAGCAGAGGCACAAGAAGGCACTGAATGCCCAGGCTCTGGTTCACGCCGGCAAGGTGAAGGACCTGGAGGTGGAGCGGGACGGGCTGAAGGGGAAGGAAATATGCCCTAGAGGCAATAATAAAGTTATTATTTATTTCCTTATTTCATGATAAATGTTTATTATTCATGCTAGAATTGAATTAACCGGAAACATAATACTTGTGTGAATACATAGACAAACAGATTGTCACTAGTATGCCTCTACTTGACTAGCTCGTTAATCAAAGATGGTTATGTTTCCTAGCCATTGACATGAGTTGTCATTTGATTAATGGGATCACATCATTAGGAGAATGATGTGATTGACTTGACCCATTCCGTTAGCTTAGCACACGATCGTTTAGTATTCTGCTATTGCTTTCTTCATGACTTATACATGTTCCTATGACTATGAGATTATGCAACTCCCGTTTACCGGAGGAATACTTTGTGTGCTACCAAACGTCACAACGTAACTGGGTGATTATAAAGGTGCTCTACAGGTGTCTCCAAAGGTACTTGTTGGGTTGGCGTATTTCGAGATTAAGATTTGTCACTGCGATTGTCGGAGAGGTATCTCTGGGCCCACTCGGTAATGCACACCACTTAAGCCTTGCAAGCATTGCAACTAATGAGTTAGTTGCGGGATGTATTACGGAACGAGTAAAGAGACTTGCCGGTAACGATATTGAACTAGGTATTGAGATACCTACGATCGAATCTCGGGCAAGTAACATACCGATGACAAAGAGAACAATGTATGTTGTTATGCGGTTTGACCGATAAAGATCTTCCTAGAATATGTGGGAGCCAATATGAGCATCCAGGTTCCGCTATTGGTTATTGACCGGAGACGTGTCTCGGTCATGTCTACATTGTTCTCGAACCCGTAGGGTCCGCACGCTTAAAGTTCGATGACAGTTATGTTATGAGTTTATTTGTTTTGGTGTACCGAAGGTAGTTCGGAGTCCCGGATGAGATCGGGGACATGACGAGGAGTCTCGAAATGGTCGAGACGTAAAGATCGATATATTGGACCACTATATTCGGACATCGGAAAGGTTCCGAGTGATTCGGGTATTTTTCGGAGTACCGGAGAGTTACGGGAATTCGCCGGGGAGTATATGGGCCTTATTGGGCTTTAGGGGAAAGAGAGAGGACAGGCTGGGCGCCCCCCCAAGGCCTAGTCCGAATTGGACTAGGGGGAGGGGTTGCGCCCCCTCCTTCCTTCTCTTCTCTGTCCCCTTTCCTTGACTCCTACTACTACTACTTGGAAGGGGGGGGGGGGGAATCCCACTCCCGGTGGGAGTAGGACTCCTCCTAGGGCGCGCCATAGAGAGGGCCGGCCCTCCCCCTCCTCCACTCCTTTATATACGGGGAGGGGTTAACCCCTTGGAGACACAACAATTGATTTGATCTTTTAGCCGTGGGCGGTGCCCCCCTCCACCATAGTCCACCTCGATAATACTGTAGCGGTGCTTAGGCGAAGCCCTGCGTCGGTAGAACATCATCATTGTCACCACGCCGTCGTGCTGACGAAACTCT
Source organism: Aegilops umbellulata (assembly GCA_032464435.1). Classification (NCBI taxonomy): domain Eukaryota; kingdom Viridiplantae; phylum Streptophyta; class Magnoliopsida; order Poales; family Poaceae; genus Aegilops; species Aegilops umbellulata. Next base: position 553,057,135 of record CP136057.1, read on the forward strand.
CCCTCAACACTCGGCTGGATCGGAGTTCGAGGGACGTCATCAGGTTGAACGTGTGCTGAACTTGGAGGTGCCGTACTTTCGGTACTTGATCGGTCGGATTGTGAAGACGTACGACTACATCAACTGCATTGTGCTAACGCTTCCGCTTTCGGTCTACGAGGGTACGTGGACAACACTCTCCCCTCTCGTTGCTATGCATCACCATGATCTTGTGTGTGCGTAGGAATTTTTTTGAAATTACTACGTTCCCCAACAGTGGCATCCGAGCCAGGTTTTATGCGTAGATGTCATATGCACTAGTAGAACACAAGTGAGTTGTGGGCGATATAAGTCATACTGCTTACCAGCATGTCATACTTTGGTTCGGCGGTATTGTTGGATGAAGCGGCCCGGACCGACATTACGCGTACGCTCACACAAGACTGGTTCTACCGACGTGCTTTGCACACAGGTGGCTGGCGGGTGACAGTTTCTCCAACTTTAGTTGAACCGAGTGTGGCTACGCCCGGTCCTTGCGAAGGTTAAAACAACACCAACTTGACAAACTATCATTGTGGTTTTGATGTGTAGGTAAGAACGGTTCTTGCTAAGCCCAGTAGCAGCCACGTAAAACTTGCAACAACAAAGTAGAGGACGTCTAACTTGTTTTTGCAGGGCATGTTGTGATGTGATATGGTCAAGACATGATGCTAAATTTTATTGTATGAGATGATCATGTTTCGTAACCAAGTTATCGGCAACTGGCAGGAGCCATATGGTTGTCGCTTTATTGTATGCAAAGCAATCACCCTGTAATGCTTTACTTTATCACTAAGCGGTAGCGATAGTCGTAGAAGCATAAGATTGGCGAGACGACAACGATGCTACGATGGAGATCAAGGTGTCGCACCGGTGACGATGGTGATCATGACGGTGCTTCGGAGATGGAGATCACAAGCACAAGATGATGATGGCCATATCATATCACTTATATTGATTGCATGTGATGTTTATCTTTTATGCATCTTATCTTGCTTTGATTGATGGTAGCATTATAAGATGATCTCTCACTAAATTTCAAGATAAAAGTGTTCTCCCTGAGTATGCACCGTTGCCATAGTTCGTCGTGCCCAGACACCACGTGATGATCGGGTGTGATAAGCTCTACGTCCATCTACAACGGGTGCAAGCCAGTTTTGCACACGCAAAATACTCAGGTTAAACTTGACGAGCCTAGCATATGCAGATATGGCCTCGGAACACTGAGACCGAAAGGTCGGGCGTGAATCATATAGTAGATATGATCAACATAGTGATGTTCACCATTGAAAGCTACTCCATCAAGTTCTATAGCTAAAAGATGGAGGAGAATAGCTCAAGCAGTGAGCATGTGCTCAGATTGTATGGGTACTACAATCGCTTGAATCAAGTGGGATTTAATCTTCCAGATAAGATAGTGATTGACAGAATTCTCTAGTCACCATCACCAAGTTAGTAGAACTTTGTGATGAACTATAATATGCAAGGGATGACAAAAACAATTCCCAAGCTCTTCGCGATGCTAAAATCGGCGAAGGTAGAAATCAAGAAAACATCAAGTGTTGATGGTTGACAAGACCACTAGTTTAAAGAGAAAGGACAAAGGAAGAAGGGGAACTTCAAGAAGAACAGCAAGAAAGTTGCTGCTCAAGTGAAGAAGCCCAAGTCTGGACCTAAGCCTGAGACTAAGTGCTTCTATTGCAAAGGGAATGGTCACTAAAAGCGGAACCACCCCAAGTATTTGGTGGATAAGAAGGATGACAAAGTGAACAAGCTATATTTGATATACATGTTATTGATGTGTACTTTACTAGTGTTTATAGCAACCCCTCAGTATTTGATACTAGTTCAGTTGCTAAGAGTAGTAACTCAAAACGGGAGTTGTAGAATGAACATAAACTAGTTAAGGGTGAAGTGACGCTGTATGTTGGAAGTAGTTCCAAGATTGATATGATTATCATCGCACAATCCCTATATTTTCGAGATTAGTGTTAAACCTAAATAAGTGTTATTTGATGTTTGCGTTGAGCATGAATATGATTTGATCATGTTTATTGCTATACGGTTATTCATTTAAGTTAGAGAACATATGTTGTTCTGTTTACATGAATAAAACCTGCTATGGTCATACACCCCAACGAAAATGGTTTGTTGGATCTCGATCATAGTGATACACATATTCATAATATTGAAGCCAAAAGATGCAAAGTTAATAATGATAGTGCAACTTATTTATGGCACTGCCGTTTATGTCATATTGATGTAAAGCGCATGAAGAAACTCCATGCTGATGGGATTTTAGAACCACTTGATTATGAATCACTTGATGCTTGCGAACCATGCCTTATGGGCAAGATGACTAAAACTCCATTCTCCGGAACAATGGAGCAAGCAACTGACTTATTGGAAATAATACATACCGATGTATACGGTCCGATGAGTGTTGAGGCTCGCGACGGGTATCGTTATTTTCTGACCTTCACAGATGATTTGAGAAGATATGGGTATATCTACTTGATGAACCATAAGTCTGAAACATTTGAAAAGTTCAAAGAATTTCAGAGTGAAGTGGAAAATCATCGTGACAAGAAAATAAAGTTTGTACGATCTGATCACGAAGACAAATATTTGAGTTACGAGTTTGGTCTTCATTTGAAACAATGCGGAATAGTTTCACAACTCACACCATCTGGAACACCATAGCGTAATGGTGGGTCCGAACGTCATAACATACTTTATTGGATATAGTACAATCTATGACGTTTCTTACCGATTTACCACTATAGTTTTGGGGTTATGCATAAGAGACAGCTGGATTCACGTTAAATAGGGCACCATCAAAATCCCTCGAGACGACGCCTTATGAACTGTGGTTTGGCAAGAAACCAAAGTTGTCGTTTCTTAAAGTTTGGGGATGCGATGCTTATGTGAAAAAGCTTCAACCTGATAAGCTCGAACCCAAATCGGAGAAATGCGTCTTCATAGGATACCCAAAATAAATTGTTGCGTACACCTTCTATCACAGATCCGGAGGCAAGATATTCGTTGCTGAGAATGGATCCTTTCTAGAGAAGGAGTTTCTCTCGAAAGAAGTGAGTGGGAGGAAAGTAGAACTTGATGAGGTAACTGTACCTGCTCCTTTATTTGAAAGTAGTTCATCACAAAAATCTGTTCCTGTGACTCCTACACCAATTAGTGAGGAAGCTAATGATGATGATCATGTAACTTCAGATCAAGTTACTACCAAACCTCGTAGGTCAACCAGAGTGGGATCCGCACCAGAGTGGTACAGTAATCCTGTTCTGGAGGTTATGTTACTTGACCATGACGAACCTACAAACTATGAGGAAGCGATGATGAGCCCAGATTCCGCGAAATGGCTTGAGGCCATGAAATCTAAGATGGGATTCATGTATGAGAACAAAGTATGGACTTTGATTGACTTGCCCGATGATCGGCGAGCCATTGAGATTAAATGGATCTTCAAGAGAAATACGAACGTTGATAGTAGTATTACTATCTACAAAGCTAGAATTGTCGCAAAAAGGTTTTCGACAAGTTCAAGGTGTTGACTACGATGAGAGTTTCTCACTCGTATATATGCTTAAGTCTGTCCGAATCATGTTAGCAATTGCCGCATTTTATGAAATCTGGCAAATGGATAAACAAAACTGCATTCCTTAATGGATTTATTAAAGAAGAGTTGTATATGATGCAAGCAGAAGGTTTTGTCAATCCTGAAGGTGCTAACAAAATATGCAAGCTCCAGCGATCCATCTATGGACTGGTGCAAGCATCTCGGAGTTGGAATATACGCTTTGATAAGTTGATCAAAACATATAGTTTTATACAGACTTGTGGTGAAGCCTGTATTTACAAGAAAATGAGTGGGAGCACTACAACATTTCTGATAAGTATATGTGAATGACATATTGTTGATCGGAAATAATGTAGAATTATTCTGCAAAGCATAAAAGAGTGTTTGAAAGGAGTTTTCAAAGAAAGACCTCGGTGAAGCTGCTTACATATTGAGCATCAAGATTTATATAGATAAATCACGCTTGATAAGTTTTTTCAACGATTACATACCTTGACAAAGATTTTGAAGTAGTTCAAAATGGAACAGTCAAAGAAGGAGTTCTTGCCTGTGTTTTAAGGTGTGAAGTTGAGTGAAGACTCAAAACCCGACCACGACAGAAAATAGAAAGAGAATGAAAAGTCATTCCCTATGCCTCAGCCATAGGTTCTATAAAGTATGCTATGCTATGTACCAGATCTATTGTATACCCTACATTGAGTTTGGCAAGGGAGTACAATAGTGATCTAGGAGTAGATCACTGGGCGGCGGTCAAAATTATCCTTAGTGGATTAAGGATATGTTTCTCGATTATGGAGGTGACAAAAGGTTCGTCGTAAAGAGTTACATCGATGCAAGTTTTGACACTGATCCAGATGACTCTAAGTCTTCATCTGGATACATATTGAAAGTGGGAGCAATTAGCTAAAGTAGCTCCGTGCAGAGCATTGTAGACATAGAAATTTGCAAAATACATACAGATCTGAATATGGCAGACCCGTTGACTAAACTTCTCTCACAAGCAAAACATGATCACACCTTAGTACTCTTTGGGTGTTAATCACATAGCGATGTGAACTAGATTATTGACTCTAGTAAACCCTTTGGGTGTTGGTCACATGACGATGTGAACTATGGGTGTTAATCACATGGTGATGTGAACTATTGATGTTAAATCACATGGCGATGTGATCTAGATTATTGACTCTAGTGCAAGTGGGAGACTGAAGGAAATATGCCCTAGAGGCAATAATAAAGTTATTATTTATTTCCTTATTTCATGATAAATGTTTATTATTCATGCTAGAATTGTATTAACCAGAAACATAATACTTGCGTGAATACATAGACAAACAGAGTGTCACTAGTATGCCTCTACTTGACTAGCTCGTTGATCAAAGATGCTTATGTTTCCTAGCCATTGACATGAGTTGTCATTTGATTAACGGGATCACATCATTAGGAGAATGATGTGATTGACTTGACCCATTCAGTTAGCTTAGCACACGATCGTTTAGTATTCTGCTATTGCTTTCTTCATGACTTATACATGTTCCTATGACTATGAGATTATGCAACTCCCGTTTACCGGAGGAACACTTTGTGTGCTACCAAACGTCACAATGTAACTGGGTGATTATAAAGGTGCTCTACATGTGTCTCTAAAGGTACTTGTTGGGTTGGCGTATTTCGAGATTAAGATTTGTCACTCTGATTGTCAGAGAGGTATCTCTGGGCCCACTCGGTAATGCACATCACTTAAGCCTTGCAAGCATTGCAACTAATGAGTTAGTTGTGGGATGATGTATTACGGAACGAGTAAAGAGACTTGCCGGTAACGAGATTGAACTAGGTATTGAGATACCGACGATCGAATCTCGGGCAAGTAACATACCGATGACAAAGGGAACAACGTATCTTGTTATGAGGTTTGACCGATAAAGATCTTCGTAGAATATGTGGGAGCCAATATGAGCATCCAGGTTCCGCTATTGGTTATTGACCGGAGATGTGTCTCGGTCATGTCTACATTGTTCTCGAACCTGTAGGATCCGCACGCTTAAAGTTCGATGATAGTTATATTATGAGTTTATGTGTTTTGATGTACCGGTGGTAGTTCGGAGTCCCTAATGAGATCGGGGACACGACGAGAAGTCTCGAAATGGTCGAGACGTAAAGATCGATATATTGGACGACTATATTCGGACATCGGAAAGGTTTCGAGTGATTCATGTATTTTTCGAAGTACCGGAGAGTTACGGGAATTCGCCGGGGAGTATATGGGCCTTATTGGGCTTTAGGGGAAAGAGAGAGGAGAGGCTGGGCGCCACCCCAAGGCCTAGTCCGAATTGGACTAGGGGGAGGGTCTGCGCCCCCTCCTTCCTTCTCTTCTCTCTCCCCTTTCCTTGACTCCTACTCCTACTACTTGGAAGGGGTGGGGGAATCCTACTCCCGGTGGGAGTAGGACTCCTCCTAGGGTGCGCCATAGAGAGGGCCGGCCCTCCCCCTCCTCCACTCCTTCATATACGGGGAGGGGGGCACCCCTTGGAGACACAACAATTGATTTGATCTTTTAGCCGTGTGCGGTGCCCCCTCCACCATAGTCCACCTCGATAATACTGTAGCGGTGCTTAGGCGAAGCCTTGCGTCGGTAGAACATCATCATCATCACCACGCTGTCGTGCTGACGAAACTCTCTCTCAACACTCGGCTGGATTGGAGTTTGAGGGACGTCATCAGGCTGAACGTGTGCTGAACTCGGAGGTGCCGTACGTTCGGTACTTGATCGGTCGGATTGTGAAGACGTACGACTACATCAACCGCGTTGTGCTAACGCTTCCGCTTTCGGTCTACAAGGGTACGTGGACAACACTCTCCCCTCTCGTTGCTATGCATCACCATGATCTTGTGTGTGCGTAGGAATTTTTTTGAAATTACTACGTTCCCCAACAGAAGGACCAGGTTCTGAAGCTGTCCAAGGAGAAGGACACGCTCAACGGCGCCCTAGTTGAGGCGCAGGGCGGAGTCCTCGGCAAGGCCAAGAAGCTTTCTGAGGTCAACAACTCCATCAAAGACCTCAAGCTGAAGCTGGAGGGTCTCGAGGGGATGCTGTCAGAGGTCAGGGCCCGGGAGGAGACCCTGACCAAGAATCTGGAGAAGGAGAGGCAGCTGCGGAAGAACGAGACCGCCAACCACAAGGATTTTGTGGAGGGCGAGAACCGCTGGATCGGACGACTCGAAGGCGTCGTCGGCAGGATCACCACGCAGCTGGCTACCATGTGGATGCCAAATGTGAGGTACACCCCGGAGCGCAACGTGAGCCCCAACGCCAAGCTGACCCTATTCTTTGAGGGTGTCTTCGGGGCCCTGGAGAAGCTCCACTCTAATCGTGCGGCCTCCCTGGCCGATGAGGCCCGGAGGCTTTGCCGGGGTGCCATGACCAAGGTCCTCACCAAGGTGGTGCACTGGAATCCCGACCTCGACTTAGACACCGTGTTGGAGAGCTTGCCGGAGGATGCGCACATCGCGGCGCTCAAGGAGCGTATCAAGCCCATCATTAGCCGCATCGATGGAATCCATAGGGTGGAGGGCCAGCGCCGGGATTAGGCACCTCGTTTCTCATTGTCGCTGTAGGTTCATGACCAAGACAATTTATATCTTTAGTTAGAACCGCGGCAACAACTGAGGATGTAATATAACTCTGCAGTACTTTTGATATGATGCATGCTATCTTCCTGTTTGATCTTCCCTTGTATGTTCACCCTACGTTAATCGGGTAGGCTTGCCGGCACGTAAACCCAGGCCGCGGCGCCTTGAGGACGGATCCCCAATGGCCTGCTGGGTGTGCTTGCTTCCAGGCGAGCCACCTTACCGCCCCCAATGCGGCCGCTCGAACTGTTGAGCTTGACTCGAGTCAGAATCGAGAGCGTTGCCAATTGCGGAAGGCTACCCTGCCGCTTTCGACGCGGCCGCTTGAGCTGTTGAGCGGACTCGAAACAGAGCAAGGGCGTTGCCAATAGCGGAAGGGCCCCTTCTGTGCAGGTTTTCCATACATAGGGCAGGACCTTCGAGGACAATAGCCTTTATATATAAAAAGAAATTGCTTAAAGTTTCACACGACTTAGCTTTTCTGTCGTCGCATGGGCGTCCACCGCATCCGCCGATGGCGCCGTCAGGCTTGGCCGTCTTCTTCCTTGGAACGACGACCACGATGAGGCCGCTGCTTTGATCAGACCATATTTTCACAACTGCGCCCCCTACCTGGCGCGCCAAAGATGTCGGTGGGAGCGACACCTATGGGATCACTGGGATCCCTTCTATGATTGGCGGGCACGAGGTTGTGCAAAGAGTGGGTCCGACAGGAAGCACATGAATAGTTTATCCAGGTTCGGGCCACGGAGATGCGTAATACCCTAGTCCTGCTTTGGTGGATGTATTTGAGTGTTCTTATGTTCTTGAGCTAGCTACGAGGTGCAACTTGCCCAAAAGATCCGAATCCTTCTCCTGGTCGCCTCGAGCCTCCTTTTATAGGCAAAAGGGGTTGCTACAGTGGCACACAGGTGGTGGAAAGGTCTACAGTGGATGAGTCTATCCCCTGGCACCATCGGACAAACACATTCAATGCGCTACCGACATGCCCCTCTTACTTTATCGGGGACGGCAAGGAAGCACGTCCCAGCTGTCGCCGCCTCGCCTGGCCTCGACATGCGTCCGGGCTGACGAGGTGTCGTGGCGCCATGTTGGCTGGCTGCTGGGCAGGCATGGTGGTGGAGCCTTCACGAAGACCTTCATGCCTCCACACAGGTGCTTGCTAAGTCGGTCGTGGAGGCCACCCATTGCCACGCAGGTGCCTGCTCAGCTGGTTGAGCTGGCAGCTGCATGGGGACGATGGTGGAGCCTTGGCAGACGCGGGCTTGGCAGCGACCCCGTAAGTGTCTTCTGGCAAGGGCCTTGCTGGGGCCTCGGCAAGGGTCTTGCCGCAACGCCATGGTCGTCCCCGGCAAGGGTCTTGCCGGGGGTCTCGTGGACTTCCTCGGCTAGGATCTCGCCGAGGATCGTCGCCTTCTGATCCTCACCTGATCTGGTGTGTTTATGATCTTGACGAAGATCCGCATGCCACCTTAGAGGTGCCTCCCGATCCTTGGTTCCAGTATAGTTGGTTGCTGGTGTTGGAACCCGCGGGCTCAAGGGTGGCCTACTCTGCTTGCATTGAGCAAGTTGCCCCGACAAGGCCCTTGCCGGGGCCGTGGAGGCTGCCCCGGCAAGGGTCTTGCCGGGGGAGTCCACCTTGCCCTCAGGCTCTTTTGTGTTCTCTGGTCTTGGCGTTGCCTCTGGTCGCCTTGTGCCTTTGGCTTCCCTCCCCTGCCCTGCTCAGTGTGGCCGTGGGCACGGCTCCGACTGTCCGTGCACAAGTAAAGGGGTAAAAAGGAGTGGCCCTACTTTTGCACACCGACAACTTGACAAGTTCAAGATGAAGGATGGTGAAGGTGTCACCAAAATGTACTCTAGGCTTGCTCCCATCACAAATGAGACTGTCGGCTTAGGAAGTGAAGTGATGACCGACAAGTTCATCATCAAGAAGATCCTTAGAGCTTTGGGTGGAAAATATGATACCGTGTGCACATTGATCCAAATGATGTCCAATTACAAAGATCTCAAACCCATGTAAGTCATTGGAAGAATTATTGCTCATGAGATGTCACTCAAGGATAAGGAAGAGCTCCACAACAAATCAAGTGGTGCATACAAAGCTTCAAGTGATGCTCCTACAACATCAAGTGACAAGCTAGTCTCCAATGAAGAATTGAGTTTAATGGTGAAAAACTTCAACAAATTCTACAAGAGTAGAAGCAAAGATAGAGGCTCCAAGTCATGGTCCTACAATCAGAAAAGATCTTTTAGTCGTGATCATAATTGCTACAATTGTGGAAGACCCGGACACTACTCCAATGGGTGTACGACTCACTACAAGAAAAGAGAAGACTCACCAAGGAGAAGTAGAAGAGATGAATCACCTCATAGAGAGAGGAGTATAGATGATCGTTATGAACAAAGACCCTCTCGAAGAAGCAAGGATTCAGAAAGGAAAGACAAGTCATCAAAGAGATACACAAGATGAAGACATCAAGCTCATGTTGGTGAATGGGTTTCTGGCTCCGACTCCGACACTCACTCCAAGAGAAGCTATCACTCCGACTCCGAATATACTCAAGATGAAGGTGTTGCCGGTCTTGCACTAGTGTCATCCAACTCCCATGACATATTTGATTCACCAAATGAAGGAATTGGAAGATGCTTCATGGATAAAGGCCCTAAGGTATCACACCCTGAGTATCTTGATTTCAATAGTGATGAATATGATTTGCTAGGTGATGATGATTTGCTTGTTGATAAAACTAGTGATGTGAACTATAATGAACTTTCTAGTAATCATGATAGTTAAGATGAAACAAATGACAATGCTAAGAAGGAGATTGAGCGCCTAACTAAAGAACTAAAGACTCTTAAGTTAGCTCATGAAACAACTCAAGAGGGTCATAGAGAGCTCCTAAGAACTCATGAGAAGCTACGCTTCGAGAAGCTAAATTTAGAGAAAGAGCATGAGTTCCTAAAATCAATCAATGATGATCTTCGAAAGAAGAGTTCTTCTTACATTGAAAAATGTCTCCTCTTGTCTACTTAAATGCCACAAGATTAACCTAGTAATAAGAGCAAGAAAGATCCTTCTTCTAGTAGTAACAATAACCATGCTAAATCCAAGATTGTTGCTTCTAGTAATTCTCTTGATTCCACTAATGATTCTCTTAGCCAAGTTACACTTGAGAAAGAAAACAACTTATTGAAGGGAATTATAGAGAAAGGTGTTTACAAGAGTCTTGCCGGGAGTAAGCAACTCGAAGAAATTGTATGCAAGCAAGGAAGACACCGGAAGAATCAAGGTGTTGGTTTTGAACGAAAGTTCAATGCCAATGGAGTTGAATGGGAAGAAGATCAATACCCCAAGACGAAGTTTGTTCCTCAACAAGAGAAGTAGGAACCCACTTCTTTTGAGGGAACACAAGCTCAAGATGATCTCCCACCACAGGACCACAAGCTAAAAGGCAAGCACAAGCTTCAAGAAGAGATTGGCTCATTTGAAGAAGCACCTAAAGCCATGGTCAAGTGGGTTCCCAAGACTTCATCAAACTCTACTTCATCAAGTTCAACTACAACTCCAAGGATACCCATCAAGTTTATGTGGGTCCCAAAGAAGAAGAACTAGAGTGTTCTTGAGGGTGAATCTGCCAACATACTTCACTCATATTCATTTTGGCGACGACTTGTGCAACCAACTTTCACATCTTGCCCTAGTTCATGGGGTCACAAACCATCTTGTTGGTAAGACAACAGACAAGGTAACTCAATGCATTCATGGACATCATCATATGCACAATTCACTCTATGTCTATGAATATCCTTGTATATTCCTTGTGGGACTAACCCATGTGTGCAAAAACCCAAAGGATTGCTCTGAACTCTTGATGGACTACATCAACATTGAGCATCCACATCTTCACTATCTACATGAAGTCATCATCGAAAAACCCAAGGTTAGTTCATCCCACTTCGGGGGAGCTTCACTCTAAAAATTGAGCTAAAGCAACTCTAATGGTGTGAACACATCAATGCTTTATGTAAAAGTGGAAACCCCACTTGTGATTAAACAATGAGAATGACCTACGATCAAATGTTCTCATTTGACTCCTAAGTCATTATACTCATATATAGATGACCTAGTCATCTCCAATTGCTTGATAGATGCTAGAATTGGTTGTGCATGTTTGACAAATATTTCATTTGCCATTTTATTGTTGAGCATGTTGGTTTGCATATTTTCCTCATTCAAGGACATCCATTTGTTGTTTTTATTGTATTGGTTTTTCTGGCCAAGTGGATGTACAAGAATGCCTAAGAACCTTCTCTAGCTATCTATGCTTTCTTGTCTCAAATTCTCTTCATGCTACATCACAAATATTGAACAAGTAATTTTCGGACCCTCCGGGTGAGGCGCACTCAGAGCCACCGATCTGAAAGGATTGAACTCCAAAACCTTCAAATTTGCTTCGGTGTGACAAATCCACTCATATTCGAACTCACCAAAACAGTTTGATTGATATGAGTTTTCAACCTCGGTGTTACCGATTAGACCAACTTGGTGTCATTGATATGTTGTAACTGATCACAGTTACACGTCTTGGTGCCACCGATTTGTTCCATTCGGTGCCATTGGCAACAGCTGGGTATATATATCCTGCCGGTCCTGTACAGTTGAAATTTCTCAAACGTTTTCGCTCCCGCACCCCCTCTGCTGCCATCGCCGTTGCCTCCGGACTTCACCGTTGCATCCAGTGCGCCCTCGCTATTGGACTCATCACCGTCAACGAATTCCCTCCCGCCATTGCCGCTGTAGGGGATTTGCGCCAAGTTTGGGTAAAAATCTCGCCCCCTTGTGCTTCTAATTTGTGATTCAATTCACTAGGGATTTGCCATGATTCTTGCCATGTATGAAACACTCTTATCCAATAGATCAATTCCATAGATTAGTTTTGAGAACAAAAATAGGTTTAAGTTTCTGCCGAAAGCATCTCAGACCGACCAAATTGAAATTTTTGGAGTCACCGATTTGACTCTGGCCATTGCACTAGTATGTCTTGGTGCCGCCGAGAAGTACAAATCAGTGAGACCAAAAGTAATGTTTCAGTGAAACCCTAGCATCTCGGAGACACCAAACCACATCTCAATCAGACGGAAATGGTGTGTTTTGGTTCTGTTGAGTGTTTCGGTATCACTGAGATTATCAACTTGGTGGATCCGAAATGAATTATGTGAAAACCTAAAACTAAGATCTGAACTCAATTTTCAAGAAAAATGTCTGCTTTTTGTGATAACTCATCTACTCTGCACATACCTCTCTATTCACAGGGTCTGTTTGCAAGATGTCAAGTGCTAGTGACAGCCAGAATGTGTCAGAACAACATGAGGATCCCAGTGAGGGATCTAGCAAGATGCTCGTGTGTTGCACGGAACATCAAGATCTCGTGGGAGAAAAGGATGAACGAGGGAAGACCTTATCTGCAAATGTGGAGAGGAGTGCGGGTAAATTACTAAATTGCCATAGTTCCCTTCCTATCCATTAGATATAGATTAGACGACCTATATTGCAGGATGGCAGGCACACCATCATCACCAACTCTGCTTTTTATAAGAGTATAAGATAAGAGTAGATAGATATGGAATGATGATTAGTTTTTTTGTGTATAAACTTAGAAGGTTTGAACCGAGACAAAGCTAATATGCGAAGTAAATAAACACATAGGGTCTACATACACAATTTATCTTAGGCACTCCAATAGTACGTCCACTACACATTCACACATTTCACATCTTTCTACATCTACGGGAGCCTAGGAAAGGGTTAACATAAATTTCCTCTCTCTCTCCTCCCTGGTTTTCATGGGGGTGGGCCCCTCTCTCCCCTAATCTACAATCAACAGCTCACACATTTCACATTAAGTTAATTATGTAACTGGGATTACGTAGGTGTAGCATTACTCATCCTAAAAAACCCAACTAAGCCAACCTCCCATCATATCTCGCGGGAAAAGACCCGGCCGCGTCGTTTTAGTCAGGATTACCGGATTACTACTAGTAGTATCGATGGATCGCGCGAAGCACCAAATTCATTTTTGAGGGGGTGAAGCACCTAGTTCAAAAGGAAAAAAGGCGGTACACTCACAGCACCCCTATCGCGGTCGCATTGCACCCCACACACGTTCGGTCCTGCACACGGCTCACGCAAATGGAACGTGCTTCGACTTGCCTCTTCACTGACACGTGGGACTGCACTTGGAGAAACCGACCATGCGCCAAACTCCCCCAGCCCACCGCGCGAAAATCACCCCCAAAAATTCCCCCCAAATCCCAAGTTCAACCGCCCTTCGGCCAACTAGCCAATAATATTCCCCAAACCCCCTCCCCCCGTCCCCCTCCACTCCATTCGCTCCGCCAAAGCCACGCCCTCTCGGCCGTGCCGATATGTCGGCACCGCGGTTCGTCGAGGGGACGCACGGTGACCCTCTCAGTTCCACAGTACACTCTCGTAGAATGCCGTCCTCTAGCTGCGCCGCCACCGCTGGTGACGTTCTTGTGGAGATGCACGATGGTCAGCGCTGCCACCACTGGCGACGTTCATGTGGAAAGGCATGGCGGCCAGCTTCTCCCACGGTACGCGCATTCTAGACTAAGGCCGCGTGCATGTCGGTGTAGCACTGAATGTTAGCTGATAGACGTTTTTAATCTCACTGTTTGCTGAAGTAGTTTACAGTCAATATGCTCTACTTAAGAAGCTTCCTTGCCCTGTTCTGCACTCAATTTTCTTAGCTGAGATGGCATGCCAAGACCGATTAGTTGCTGAAATATCCTGCCATATATTTATTGTGACGTAGATTGCCATGGTCTAGTAGCCATTCTGTTAGGTGAAACAGCTCTACACCGTTTTAAACTCGATCTTTCTTGCTGAGATGGCCTTCGATAGTTTGATGGCTATGTGCTCGGCCTCATTGGCTGCTGAAACAGTCTGCCATAATTTAGCACTCAAATCTGTTTGTTGAATTGGCTTTACATATATTTTGTTACTTAGATCTGCTCGTCCAAATATCTTGCCATAGCTTTAGACATCGACCTAGGTATTTTTTCTGGACTTCTTAAAGAAGCATATAAGTTTTTCCTGTAATATCTAGTAGAAGAACTAATTTGTATGCCTAACAGATGGACAGGACTAGGATAACTTCTGCTTGAAGATTCTCCGCTGCATATGTCGAGGGGGTTGAAAACTTCAAGGACTTTATCAGAGCTGAGTATGGTGGTCCGAAATTTGATGTGCTCTGCCAATGTAGCAGTTGTATGAATTCAGTTACAAGACGCCAGTCAACTGTGCAAAATCATCTACACTATGGGATGTCAGTTACATATAATAGGTGGGTTTATCATGGTGAAGCTGTGAGCATCAATGTTACTGACTATGTGGAAGAAGTAGATCACCGTCTTGATTTGCCTGATGCTCAGGTGGAAGAGGAGGAGGAGGTGGTGGTGGCAGAGCCAGCGAGTTTGCACAACATTGAAACAATGCTACGAAATGCTCATGCATTTCGTGAACTTTCACCTGCAGAAGAAAAACGGTGGGCCAACATGTTGGAACAATGCAACCTGGTTTTCACCCCAGGAAATAAGTTGTCAGTATTCTCAGCTATGGTCACCTTTCTTCAGGTGAAGACATCTGAGCGGATGACCAACAAATCATTCGATGCAATGTTGGCTGCTTTCCGCAAATGTTTCCCAGATGCGTTTGAGCTGCCACACACCTATAGTAAAATGAAGAATTTCCTTCGTGCAGTTGGAATTGGATATGATATGATCCATGTTTGTAAGAATAATTCTGTTCCGGAAGGATTATGCCAACTTAAGTGAATGCCCGAAATGCAAATCATCAAGATGGAAAGATGGCGATGATGTGAAGATGATTCCTAATAATGTTCTGAGACATTTTCCAATTATACCAAGATTCTAGAGGTTGTTTGATGGTGCTGAAACAAGAGAGGATCACTACAGGAATCAGCTACTTTGCCGTCTGCCAAGGCAGACGACAAAGTCATGGAAGGCGGACGGCAAAGGCCTTTGTCGTCTGTCGCGGATAGCAAAAGGCATCGGCAAAGAAAGGATCAGCAAAGACCTTCTTTGCCGTCTGCTTCCTGACGCGGACGGCAAATGAGCCTTTGCCATCAGCGGCGGACGGCAAAGAAAGACGGCGATAATAAATTCGATGTTAGTCCGTTTGGTGGCTAACGGCAGTATTTGCCGTTCGTGGCTGGCGGCAAAGAGCATCAGGCCTTTGCCGTCTGCCACTGTAGGCAAATTGACGAAATGGTCAGTTGCCAGGAAACACAGGTGGTTGCCACGTGGCTTCTTTGCCGTCCGCGGCGGACGACAAAGAGCCCGTTGCCATCAGTGGCAGACGGCAAAGAGCCTGCATTGCCTCT
Source organism: Aegilops umbellulata (assembly GCA_032464435.1). Classification (NCBI taxonomy): domain Eukaryota; kingdom Viridiplantae; phylum Streptophyta; class Magnoliopsida; order Poales; family Poaceae; genus Aegilops; species Aegilops umbellulata. The sequence continues at coordinate 553,072,804 of CP136057.1, forward strand.
TTTTTTCTTCTGTTTTTTCTTATACCCAACCATTTTCACAACAAATAGATGTTACGTATATATTTTTCACATGGCAAGTTCACAGCAAACATATGAGATATCCAACACATATAATTTCATCATACATGCATAGTTCCATCAACCATACATAGCAAGTTCCACATACATGCATCCAACCATACATATTACAATAGTGTCATCCTACCATACATGCATAGTTCATCGATACAAAAGAAACATAGTTCATCCAAACAAGCACTCCATCTATGCAAGCTTCCGTGAAGCGAATGAATTCTGCAAAATGGGAAAGAAGAAAGTTAGAAGAAGAAGATTAGAAGAAGAAGAAGAAGAAACTAAAGAAGAAACTGAAGAAGAAGAATATATGACATTTATGAGCTAATTTAGGTGAAATTGATCGTTTGTGAGCTAACATAGGTGAAATGGATCGTTTATGAGCTAATCTAGGTGAAATGGATCGCTTATGAGCCAACTTAGGTAAAATGCATCATTTTAGAGCTAACCTAGGTAATATGGATCATTTTGGAGCTAACCTAGGTAAGATGGGTCATTTTAGAGCTAACTTGGGTAAAATGGGTCATTTATGAGCTAAGTAAGGTAAAATGGGTCATTTTAGAGCTAACTTAGGTAAAATGGATCGTTTATGAGCTAACTAAGGTAAAATGGATCATTTTAGAACTAACTTAGGTAAAATGGATCGTTTATGAGCTAACTAAGCTAATTATGCCATTTTTGACATAAGTAAGCTAAGTACATGTCATTATTGAGCAAACCTAGTTAACTAAGCATATTAGAGCTAACTTTGGTCATTTTGGAGGAAACAAAGCGAAGTATAGATCATTTTAGAGCTAACTTAGGTAAAATGGATGGTTTTGGAGGTCAGTAAGCTTATTAAGTCATTTTGGAGGAAATAAAGCTAAGTCTAGGTCTTTATGCATTTGTTAAGCAAAACACTAGAGAAACTTACCGTGATCATGGAGGTGTGGGAGCGGGCTGGCTCGTGCCGGTACCTGAGGAAGGATCGTGCAATGCTTTTCTGGAGTTACGCTGCACCAAAGATCATTTCCAATGTCTCATTAGCATGATGACACTCAAATGTTAAGACTAGCAAGTAGTGTCCATTCAAATTAAACTCACCGTCATCCCAGGAGCAATCACTGGCATCGGCGGAGCGGTCTGACCGGACTTCTCGCACATAGACTGCACATTTGGTTTTGACGACTCAGTCATACTAGTTAGTAATGAGACAAACACTACATGAATGTTTTGGCTAATCAGTAGAAGAAACTTACCACAAGGAGCTCGTACATTGCCCTTGCCTGCATGTCATTCCATGCCCTCTCCTCCTCCAACATCTTTGTCGTCCTCTCCTCCAACTCCCGCTGCCTCTCCACTGCCTCCGATAGAAGTTTCTCCGTTCTATCTCTCTCACTATGTATAGCAGCCTGCAACACCACTCCTCGTTAGCATTTGTAATCATTGATGGAAGCGCACACAATGTAATGGAGAAAGATAGCTGAGTACGTATAACTAACCTTGAAGGCGAGTTGGACTGGCCATTCACGAGGCCTTATCTCAGGAGCGGATCTCAACCGGCGCGCCTTGATCTCCGGGAGAGTGCTAGGACAACGGATAAGTCCATCTCCAATGGCTATCGAGCCACGGGACCTCCCGCCACCAGCTACCATCACCAGCTCTGGATCAATGGGACCCTGGCTCGGGTTAAAGTCCTCCCCTTCCTCGCCTTCCCTTGATCTCTATATTTCACGAGCTTGTCGTGGGAGGAGATGTTGGTGAAGTTGTTTGCATCATCGAGGTCAGACGGAGAGAATGCCTCGACTTTCTTGTAAGAGGCAGTATGGGCCATGGCATAGAGGTCGTACACCTCTGGCACCTTATCCGCCTTATTGTAGCGTGCCTGAAAGAGAGAAACAACGTAAATTAGTAATTAAAGGGCTCAAGCTAGCATGATGAATGAATTGCATGAATCATGAAGAAAACCACATACCCAGTTCCGCCCGAACTGATATAAGTTGGAGCTTCCTTGATGGTGTGGCACACCTTCCATTTGGGCACGTTTGTCCTTGGCCGCGTTGTGGACGGCTAGCCATTCTTTTGAGCACCACTCATTTACCAACACCTCCCAACAATCCATCCGATCCGCACACCATCTCGGAGGCGCCTAAGTTAGCAAATAGAAACTTCAGCGCTACGGCTATGAATTACTAAATGAAGGAAGTAAGTACAAGGCCTTAAGAATTACCTTCATGTACTGCTCCTTAATTACTCAGGAACTTGTCGCGGCACGCCGACTTGGGCTTCTTGATACCACGCAAGGCGTAGTAGTCTCGAACAGCCTGCACTCGAGCCTCGTGCGGGCGCTTGCAGACGTTCTCGATAACATTTGCCTCCTCCTCCTCGTATCCCTCCTCACACCTGTAGAATGTCTGCAATCAAATGAGACAATTTTGATTAGTACAATTAATAACTAGCTAGTTGAACATTTTTAATTGTGTAAATGATAAATTAGCCAGAACGTTCTGATCACCACGTCTGCCCTCGTGTCGCACAAGACACCGTCGATAATCTCACCCGACGGGGCCGGGGCAGCCAAGTAGTGCTCCCAGCTCAATCCAAGCTCTGGAAGCCAACCCTCACCAGGCAACGTGACAAACCCCGGGAAGTTTTGCCGACAAAGCACTCCAAGGACGGAGTTGGGCCGGTGGACCTTCTCATGGTCATCCCAACCCCTGCAGCATGACAATGCCAATGCATTAGATATTTGAAGAAACGTGAATGCAGAAGGTACAAAAATATTAAATGCACTTACTTCTCCCCATCAGGGAAAATCAACCACCTCTGCTCGCGGGTCGCCGGCACGGACGGGAGCCGTGTACAACCATGCTGGTAGACGGTGCCCCCTCCTCCTCAATATCAGTCGGCTCCCCGCCATCATCAGCATGGCCACTCGGCCCCTCAGGCTAATCCGGCCAGGTACCCCATCCAGACATGTGCTCGTCTGGGGTCTCGTCGGCCCAATTATCATGGGCTGAAGGCCCGTGGACCCAAGGCTCATGGACCGGAGTTCGTGTAGCCTCCTCCTCGGACGAGTCCACCCTAGTAGTCACGTGCTCGGGTGAAACAGCTGGGGGTGGCGGTGAAGAAGGCCTCCTCCTCCCCCTCCTCTTCTCCTCTTGCTCCTCCTCCTCCTCTTCCTCCCTTCTCCTCCTCCTCCTCTTCTTCTTTCTTCGTCTTCCTCTTCGTCTTCCTCTTCGTCTTCCTCTTCGTCTTCCTCGTCTTCTTCCTCGTCTTCTTCCTCGTCTTCTTCCTCGTCTTCTTCCTCTTCTTCTTCCTCGTCTTCTTCCTCTTCTTCCTCTTCTTCTTCCTCTTCTTCTTCCTCTTCTTCTTCTTCTTCTCCCTCCTCCTCTTCCTCCCTCCTCCTCCTGATCCTTCTACTCTTCTTCTTCTTCTGAAGTAAAACTAATCGAAAATAAACTAAACTAAAAATAAAAACTAAAACTAAACTAAAACTAAAACTAAAGTAAAACTATAACTAAAACTAGGGTTTAGGGTTTCCTCTTCCTCTTCTTTTCTTTCTTCTTCTCCCTCCTCCTCTTCCTCCCTTCTCCCCTCTTCTTCTTCTTCTTCTTCTTCTTCTTCTTCTTCTTCTTCTTCTTCTTCTTCTTCTTCTTCTTCTTCTTCTTCTTCTTCTTCTTCTTCTTCTTCTTCTTCTTCTTCTTCTTCTTCTTCTTCTTCTTCTTCTTCTTCTTCTTCTTCTACATATTCTATCACTAAAACTAAACTGAATCTAACACTAAATCTATACCTATTAATAAAGCAAGGTGCGTTTCTCTGATTTTTTCATCCGTTCACCGACGAAAAGATATATTTTATCCAAGGTGGTACTAAATTTTTGTGCAAAAGAAAAACGGATTGTCCAGGATTTCGTACCTGGGCCGTGCGCTGAGGCCCAGCCAAGCCAGACCGTTATTTTCCAGCCCATACAGCTCGCAGAACCCTATTTGCTGCACAGAGCGTCATTATACCCAAAGCTTCGCACAGGACGCCCAGTACTGGACCGGCCTAGTTTTGTTTTATCCTGTGTTTTTTTCAGCTCATTTGTCCTTTTATTTCCTATTTCTTTTTACTTTTTTCCTATTTCAAGTTTAATTTATTTTCATTTTTTAGTAAATTTGAATTTTTCAGAAAATCTCAAAATTCATTTTTTAAGTTTTCGGTAAATGTTCAAAATTCTAAAAATATTTCTATTTTCAAAAATGTTAAGGACATTATTTTTTTCTAACTTTTTTTCATATAAACAAATGTTCCCAATTTTCAAAAAATGATTTTATTTTCCACAATTATTCATTATTTCCAATATTGTTTTTCCATTTGAAAAAATGTTTCAAATTTGAAATGTTGTTGTTTTACTGAAATTTTTATGAAAATATAATAATTTTATTAAATAAAAAAAAATCAAATTTGTTCTAAATGTTCAAACATTTTACCATTAAAAAAATTGTTCGCTAATTCAGAAAATCTTTAAGTTATTATAAAAGGTTCATGTTTTCAGAAAATGTTTGTGAATTTCAAAAAATATTCCAATTTAAAATTTTGTTCACATTTTTCTGAAATATTCAGAATTTTCAAAAAGCTAATTGGAATTTGAAAAATTGTTCATGTTTCAGAGAATATACACAAATTCATTCTTATTTTTTATGATAAGTTCAAAAAAATTCAAAAAATGTTTCAAAACTGACGCTTCATTAAATTTTAAAATATTCACGCTGGCCATTGGTTATTAGGACGTGGTTCTTCGATTAGCTAGCAGCACATCGTCGGGTCTTGGATTTATGTGCTGCAATTAGTAAGGCATCCAATTACACCATGATAGGAGACGCCAACAAACCCCACCACTATGGAGATCTCGTACGCCAAACATGACCACGAGAAATCGCAGCTCCTATCTCCGTCGGCCACCGCTGCGGAGACTGTTTTCGGAGCACTCATCATTTCTCTCTTGTTGCTTCTCCTAATACATATCTCTCCCGTTGCAACGCACGGGCAAATGTGCTAGTCTAACACTAAATCTAACAGTAAGACATATCTAGCACTAAATCTAACACTAACAATTAAACATAAAAAAAATAAAAAACAGAAAAAACATAACTCATCGGAGCGGCGACGATGGGGGCAACAGTGGCATCGGAGCAGTGAGCGGTGGCGCTGAGCCGGCAGGGAGGCGGGGCGATGGGGCCGCGGTGGCACCGGGGGCGCCGGGTGGTGGGCGGGTGGTGGGGGCGGCGGGGCACCGGCGCGGTGGGGCGGTCGGGCGGCAACGTGGTGGGGCGACGAGGCTTCGGCGCGTGGGGGGCGGCGGGTGGCGGGGGCAGCGGTGGGCGGCGGGGGCAGCTCTGGTCATCGGGGAGGAGAGAGGAAGAGAAACAGAGAGAAGGGGCGGGGTGGGGCTCGGCCGTTAGTTAGGTCACTTCTTTGCCGTCCGCCCAGCCTTTGCCGTCCGCTTTGTTTCCTCTTTGCCGTCTGCTAGCAGATGGCAAAGAGGGGGGCCGTTAAGTTTTTTCCAATTAGCTCGTTTAGTGGGGGCGAGCTCTCTATTTGCTGTCCTCTAGCGGACGACAAAGAACAGGCTGATGGCAAAGACCTTCTTTGTCATGAGCCTATTCTTTGCCGTCCGTTTTCTATAAGCAGACGTCAAAGACCTTCTTTGCCGTCCGCCAGCGGATGGCAAATAAGCTAAGTCCAGTAGTGGATGTACTGTGGCATTCTAGGAAGCAGGAGTACAGAGATCAGAATGTAATGAGTCATCCATCTCATGGTAGTGACTGGAAAAGCTTCAATCAGAAACACAAAAAGTTTGCTGCTGACCCGAGAAACATCAGACTTGGCTTAGCTTCAGATGGATTAAACCCGTTTGGCCACCAGAGCGCCACATATAGCATGTGGCTAGTGCTTGTTATCCGTTACGACATGCCTCCAAGTGTCTGCACCAAAGAATCAAACTACATGATGGCCTTGCTCATCCCAGGTCCAAAAGTCCTGGAAAGGATTTTGATTTATTCATGGAGCCTCTTGTCGAGGAACTTCAACAGCTATGGAGGGGTGTTCTCACTTGAGACCTATATAGCAGCCCACGAGCTGATTTCTTTCTGCGTGCTGTTATAATTTGTTGCATCCATGATTATCCGGCTTTGGGCACTATGTCAGGGCGAACGACACATGGTTACAATGCATGTGTTCGCTGTGATAGGAATCCGCTGTCATATGCAATACTTAGCAAGATCTGTTACATTGGACACCGCCATTTCCTTGCCAAAGACAAGCCGCGTCCTACAAAATACCGAAGACATGTGTTCAATGCAAAGCATGAAAACTGTGATGCGCCAAAGAGTCTCACTGCCAATGAGTTGCAAGTGGAATTAGAGAAGGTCAGGCATATTACACTAGGAAACCATCCTAGTAATGGTAGCGGGAAAAGGAAGCGTGGCAGGGCAGAAGAGAGATTATTGTTTACACGCAGGTCCAGTTTGTGGGACTTGGAGTATTGGAAAGATTTCGATCTGTGGCATAATCTTGATGTGATGCACATCGAGAAAAATATATGTGATAGCATTATCGGCACACTTCTTAATATTGAAGGAAAGACGAAAGATACCTTAAAATCTAGGATTGATTTGACACACCTCGGTATCGGAAAGGATTTGCAGGTGAAAGATGAAGGTAAACCACATATATGGCACCAGCTGTGTACGTCTTGGACAAGGTAAAAAGAAAAGAATTCTGCGAGGTCCTGTCACGTGTGAGGTTCCCACATGGATTTGCTTCCAACCCTTAAAGGAGAGTCAGTACTGCAGATGGAAACAAGGTACAAGGGTTGAAGACTCATGACTGCCACGTCCTACTTCAAAGGGTTTTACCTATTATCCTTAGAGGATTGGGCCGCCCTTACTTATACAGAGCAGTTGCAGAGTTGGGACAATTCTCCAGGGAACTCCGCAATAGAAATATCAGGATAGATGCTTTGAAGCGTCTTAGAGACAAGATACCAACTATTTTATGCGACCTTGAGAAGATGTATCCTCTAGCCTTCTTTGATGTGATGGTGCATTTAGCTGTTCATCTACCTGATGAGGCACTACTTAGAGGTCTAGTACAATATGGTTGGATATACCCTATTGAAAGGTGGCAAGGCACTTTCAAGGGCTATGTTAGGAATAGAGTTAGACCCGAGGGTTCCATTGCAGAGGCCTACATTGCTACAGAAGCGTTGACATTCTACTCAAAATACATTGAAATAGCTGATCAGGTTAGCAAAGAGGTGGGTGAAGACAATCCCGGGCTCACTGTTTTTGATTATTCTGTTCGAGTTATAGGGAAGAGTCGACAAGAGGACGAACCTAAAGATTTGGACAAAATGGTTTGGTATGTGTTGAATAACTGTCCTGAGATACTACCTTATATCAAGTAAGTGCTAAGTACTGCAGCTTATATATCGTAATCTACTAAACTGCAGCACATTCTTATATATTTAGATGTTTGACGCGATCACTATGTTGTGCAACATCTACAAAAAGGACATACTGCCGCAAAATCCAAGAAACATTGACAAACTGGTTATAGCAGGATTTGCGAAATGATTCAAGAGCCATGCAAGCTTTTGAATTGCACTATTAGTTTTTTTAATATATTGAGTACATAAGATGATTAGCTTGTCTATTTTCTAACCATAGGTTAAGAAGATGCGGGAGGATGGGCAGGCAGTTGATGATGGCCTTTACGTACTAGCAATGGTTCCTGATACTCGGGTAAGACATTATGAATCTTGCTTTTTTGGAGATGTGCGCTACAACACCGTTGCACGCAATGAAGGCAGGAAGACACAAAACAGTGAGATCATGAGCACGGATACGTATGGCAGAGACACAACTGAAATGTATGCTAACATAACAGACATTGTTCAGTTGCAGTATATCTCCAATTTTGAGGATCATCGGTGTGTAGTTGTGTTGTGCTGTCGTTGGTACAACCTGTTTTCCAGGATCGCATAACCCAGAGCTGATGATTATTTCAAATCCATCCATGTCAAGGCCGCGTACCAGACCAACGAGCCTTTTATTTTGGCAAATCAAGCAACACATATTTTTTCTTGGAAGACACATTTGCACGTAGCGATGACTGGAGATTATTGCAAAGTTTTGAGCAGAGGAATTCGTTTAATGAAGTTGCACAACAAGATGATGCTTACACTGCTCCTGATGTACAAGGTTCCACAAATGTTCCTAATATCTTTGAGAACCATCACGTCAATGACGCTGGCAAAAAGATTGCCTGTCGTGCTGTGGACATACAAGAGTTGATCAAGAAGAAGCCAACGTTCAAGGACATTGAGGATGAAGAAGAAGATGACACTGCGGGGAATTACGATTCAGACTGATACACATGGTGAAGATGTTGATGCTGCTGCTGCGGATGATGATTAGATTGCTTTTGTCGTATTTGCGTATCGGAAGACATTTTTTATCTACTATGTGAAATTGTGTTTGCTATGACAACTGAAACCTAATGAACGTGTTGTTTAGTATTTTGCTGTGAGAACATCACTTGTTATGTATGTTGATTTGTGTTTGGTGATTGTATGACGACTAAAACATGATCGCATTGTTGTTTAGTTTTACTCATATTTGGCTATGAAACTTGAATTTGATGACATAGTTTGCTGTTGGACTGCAATTTGCTCGATGTCTTCGAATGGGAACAAAGCTGACCCGACAGGGCCTCTGCTAATTTATTTATTTATTACCAAAAGGGCCTCTGCTATTTATTTATTTATGAGCAAAAGGGGATACCCCCCGATTTCCGTTAATAGAAATCATTAGATGTTCACAACACTACGCCCAGCCTGCTACACGGGTTTCAGTCATTAGTAGTTTTAGCCAAGTGCTCATGTCATAGCTACTGAATACATCATGAGTGCTACATACACTGCAAATAAAGAGACAATCATCCTACAGAGCACATCGATTTTGCCCATTATCTTCACAAGCTCTTTCATCTCCTCATTGCTGTCAAGGCCATTCAGCAGCTGTTGCTTGGCCATGATCAGAGGAACTGCATCTTTAACCTTCTGCTCTACATGTTCCTCTTCTGTTGTTCCTTCAGTTACTTGTCCAACACCCCAACCTGCTCGTATATGGATTCCTCGGCTAACCAAATAATCAGCGTAGTTGCATTCCCCCACATCAACAACTTCCCAGAAATACAAATTAGACAAATCTTCCCTTTTCTACACGAATCAAATTGGAAGATCATCAACCAAACTATTAAAAAAAATCAGCAACTGAAAGTAGCAGAATAACACTTAAAAATATTATTACCCCATGATTGCATGAGCAACCGGCTGCAGTGCGTGTGTCGGAGAGGGTGTGATGAGACCCACAGGTGATGGTACGGGTGGCGACTTGGCGCATATATGGTTGTTGCCTGCTGAAGAGCGGGTGGACGAGCAGCCAGCGGACATGGTTGTTGCGCCCAGAGCTCCAGATGCTAGGCAGAGTAAGTAGAGAAGAGGATAAGCGAACGTTGGATATGTCAGTTTCATTATTTGCAGAGTAGCATAGCACCATATATAGTCATATTCTAGGTTTGGATTCGAACTAGCTATAGGAGCACGTCTCTCTTTTCCTAAAACTTAGCAACGTCTCTTTACTGGTACACTAGCTTGTTCTGTACGCCTTCTCAAGTCTTTGATTTTCTTTCTTTGTTTGGCGAGGAAGGAAGGAGGACAAAATTGAGAGTTCCTGGGACTCAAACCCAAGACCTCTCGGTTGAAAACCAAGGGTGCTAGTCACTTATGTGGCGAACATTCCCTGGGAGGAGGACGGCAGACAAATGCATTTTCCTCGCAGTTTTAGTTGTGACGCAAGATCGAACGGTCGCAGTTTCGGGAATGTTATCAGGTGAACGAGCCCGGTATTTTGTTCCTATATATAAAAAGTATGGTACTTGGTTTCGGCTTAGTCAACAAATGATTGTGCCAACCTTGACCGTTGGATTGACATTCAACGTCTATCGTGTTTCTTCAGTCTGTTCTTCCTGCAGCAGCCAAAGCCAAACCAGCGTCGGCGGGACCGCCTGCTCCCGCCTCCCATGGCTGGCTGTGCTGCCACGCACGCATCCTGGCAACATCGCACCCTAGAACTCTTCGCATCTTCACCAGCTCCTGTTCGTTCCCGTCCAAGGCCTCACAATCGTCCTCCGCCTTGGTTCGCTCGCTGCGGCGCCACCCTCCGGTGTTGTCAACATGGTCAACAACCGAGAGGAATAAGGAGATGACTGTACATGGTGAGGATGACACCAGGGACCCAGCAGCGCGCATAGTAATTTTGTTTTTTCGAGACAGAGAAGGGTATCGACTGGGTTGTGCGGGAGCTGTGGCCCGTCTAGCCCAGGCTTTTATTTCATATGTTTACCACATGACCAGCCCAGTTTGTTTTTTTCCTTTCTGAAAATGGCTAGCCCAGCTATTTTGTTTTTTTGCACAATAACCAACGTAGGCCTACTTGCTTTTCTATGCACTGCTGGGACGGAAATCTTCCAAGACGAGGAGGGATGCATTTTGCCTAGAAAATGGGCTATAAGTAATAAGAAATGGGCTATAAGTAATAATAAATGGGCTGTAAAATGAAAAAATATAGCAAAAAGGCAATTAGTTCCAAAATACTTATTTCTTTTGGATTTTGATATTTTAAATTTCATTGTTTTTGTGCGGGTAAAATTTCATTGGATTTAAATTAAGGTATATTTAGTTTTTAAATTAATTTGAATCTGGCTAGAAATTTTGGGTTGTATGCTATTTGGGACACATTTGGAGGCTGACTTGTGGGTCTACTAGGTTGACGTGTATGAAAGGCTTTGTCAACATAGTCCATAAACGATACTAGCAGCAGTGACCGTTAGATGTTAATCCAATGGCCGTGCTGCTTCTTCAATATCTAATCTTCTTGCTCCAGCCTCCCAAACCAGCGCCGATGGGACTGCCTTCTCCCGCCTCCCGTGGCCGGCTGTGCTGCAGCACAGGCCACATGGCCCCACCCTACTCCATTGCTCGCCATGTCATTCCTCTACTCACCCACACCTCCTGGTATTTTCCGGCGACGGCAGCCAAACCAGTAAACCCTCGTACTCCCCACCGCGTGGGCAAGCACTGTCGAGTCTTCCCCGACTCTGTGCCGTTCCCTTCCTAGGCCTCGCCGTTGTTCACCGCCCTGGTGCTCTCGACGCAGTGTGGTTAACGTGGTCAAGGAACAACATCCGTCGGAAGTGGACTGTACGTGGAGAGGCTGACAGCAGGGTCCACGGCCGTACACAAGGAAACACCTCCTTATTACGCGCAAAATAATGATTCCTCCACCTGACAGCTGGGACCCACTGGAAGGGCCTCTGTATTTCAAGAAAAAATGCCCCCAGCTGATAGCTCGGACCCACCAGCTATATCTTCGCACGCAAGGAAGTGCCTCCTTATTATGCATAAAAAATGAACACTCCCCTGCTAGCTGGGACCCACCATAGTGGGAGGTTGACTTGTGGGCCTACTAAGTTGACACGGACGGAGGGCTTTGTCAACTTAGTCAATATGAACGATTCTAGCTCCGGTGACCGTACAATGTCCATCCAACGGCCGTAATGCTTCTTCAACCTTTGGTCTTCTTGCTCTAGCCGCCCAAACCAGCGCCGGTCGTGCCGCCTGCTCCTACCTCCGCGGCAGCACTGCCTCCCATGGCCGGCTGTGCTGCCGCGGAGGCCTCACCGCCCCTACTACTCCCACCGCTGGCCAGGCCATCCCTCTAGTCACCCACACCCCCTGTTGTTCTGCGGCGACGACAGCCTCACACCGAAGCCAAACCAGTGAACCCTCGTACTCCTCTCCGCGTGGGCATCCACTGCCGCGTCTTCCCCGGATCTTCATCGTCCCCTTCCTAGGCCTCGTCGTCGTCCACCGCGTTGGTGCTCTCGGTGCAGCATGGTCAATGTGGTCAATGAACGACTTTCATCGAAAGAGTACAATACGTGGAGAGGCTAACTGCTGGGTCCACGACCGCAGCAAGGAAGTGCCTCCTTATTATGCGGAAAATAATGATTCCTCCACCTGACAGCAGGGACCCATTGGACGGGCCACCGTATTTCACAAAAAAATGTTTCCATTAACTATTGGGACCCACCAGCTACATCTTCGCACGCAAAGAAGTGCGTCAATATTACGGGCAAAAAAAAAAATGATTCGCCCCCTGACTGCTGGGACCCACCAGCTACATCTTCGCATGCAAGGAAGTGCCTGACAGTCAGGACCCACCTGGTCAAAGCGTACGTAGCGTTGTCATTTTGGTCGCGAACGTGTACATACATACTGGTCGATCGGTCTGTCTGCAGGCTGCAGCAATGAACCATTACCGAGTAAGGAAGGGCACGTGTCATAGTAGAGGCGCACACCTAGCATGTACACGTACGTATAGCCAGGGTGCAAGAAAGTAAATACACCACGTACGTACATACGGGCGGGGTCTCAAATGCCAACTCGTGCATACGTACGTCCAGGGCTCGTGTACGTAGCTGGGTTGGAACGGAGAAACTGCGTCGTGTTCATGGGGAGGCAACATAATCCGTCGTGTTCATCGGGAGGCAACATAATACATCGTGTTCATCGGGAGCCAACTGACTTGGATGGAACAGCCGATCAAAACAAGGCCTGGCATACCACAGAATGGAGGAAACGACCTTGTGTTCGGCCGACCACGGTCGAAACGGGATCCTATTCATCGGGAGGGGTCTGGCGTACCGCAAAACAGAGGAAACAGACTTCTCTTGGACCTGCTACGGTCGAAACGGGGTCCTGTTGATCGGGGGTGTGGCCTACCACAAAACGGAGGAGACGGACTTGTGTTGGAGCGCTACGGTCGAAACGGGGGTCCTGTTCATTAGGAGGTGTCAGGGATATACCCCGTGGTATGACCCAGTCGGAGTCGTAACCCGGCTGAGACTTTGTAAACCGGCAGACAGTGAAGACAGACAGTTAAGACAGATGGCAAAGACGGATGGTAAACCGACAGGTGGTAAACCGGCAGGAGTTAAGTCAGATGATAACTCAGCAGGAAGTCATAAACCGGCAGACCATCATAAACCGGCAGATCATCATAAACCGGCGGACCATCTTAAACCGGAAAACAGTGATAGCTGGGTTGCTAGGGGTTATGAAGGCCGAGACATTATGAAGCCCGAGACGTTATGAAGCCCAAGATGTTAAGAAGCCCATAAAGAGGAGTCAGAATAGTTAAGTCTTAAGTCTGAGTTGGACTCTACATGTAACCCGCCCCTTCAACTTACATAAGGAGGGGCAGGGCTCCCCAAAGAGAGACAAGCAAAAAGAAACAATCTCTAGGGCTAGACACAACTAGAGGAGAGCCGGTTTACGGCGACTCCCTCGTGATGATAACGAGACCTAGCCACAGACAGCATGCAGGGTTATTACCGGATGATGTTTTCCGGGGCCCGAAGCTGTCTAAATCCTTGTCTTGTGTTGCGTCTCTCGATTCCGCTCAACCCCTCTCAAGCTACCACATAGATGCGTTGGCCTCACGACTAAGTCCTTACACTAGGACATCTGCCGTGACAATTCCACGACAGTTGGCGCCCACCGTGGGGCCTGCGCACGATGGTGATGAGTTTCTTGGAGGGATCTTTCAAAAGGATCAAGAAGTTTGCGATGAAACATAGCCTGTTTTGAGGGATCTGTGTAAGGTTTTACGTCTATTGTTTTTAGATCTTTCCGATCGCAGAACAACCGAAGGAAATCCACAGTTATTGGAAGCGATCCATTGTTATGCTCAAACAAACGATGTATACTAGCACATCGACTAGTGCACGTCACGTCTAAGAGAGAAAAGTCATAATTGGTGGCGATCAGGAAAGTGAATCGGGACAACCATCACGTCAAGGCGTGTACTAATCTCAACGCGTGATCAAGGACTACTACAGATACAGGATCAGATCAACATGGGTCTCGAGGCCAGCGACGACCCGGACACGGTTTGATGAAACCAACCATTATGTGGAGGAAGACCCGGATAAGGATTGATCAGATCGACCATGACCCGGGGGAGGAGTTCGATGTGCCTCTGCTTCCTGCTGCCGCGTCCTTGCTTCGGTGGCACCCCCCCATCGCTCTCCGCTTCCACCTGCAGAGAACCGGCCACGACCTCCGCCCCTACACCTGCGGCCTTGCCTGCAAGACGGCCACCGTCGACCGGCTGTCTTCATGGCCCGGCCACCTCGCTCCACCTCCAGTCAAGAGCTGCCGCGCTGACCAGCCTTGGCCCGCCCGCCGCGCCGCTCTGTCGTCCCGGTATCCCGCGGTCGGCCGCGCTGGTCTGTCAGCTTCCTCAAACCACCGCACTGCGAGTCACCGCTTTCACCGCGGACCTGCCGGCATGCCCCCGTGGACCGGCCCTAATATACCTGCCGCCTCCACGGCTTGAAGCCACCTCTGCTCCTCCGATTGGCCATCTGACGCCGTCTCCGAGTCAACCACAAGCACTTCGTGCCTCATCGAGCTGCCGCCGTGGCTCGTTTCCACGCCGTTGCCGGGTTACCATGATCTACATCAAGTCATCGCTGCTCCTCCGAGCCGTTACGGTCGGCCTGGGCCCTGCCGTCTCCGCCGCTGTATTTCTGAACCGCCGCTGCGCCGGGTCATCTTCTGTTTCCACCGACCCCGCGCCAAGTGGCCCGCCACCATCGTCGACCCACCGCTTGCACGCTGCCGCCACTCTACGCAGGCCACCGCTTGCCTAAACCGCCACATCTGCGGATAAACCGCCGACGTCGGTGCTCCATTTCCCGCGGCCTCTCCGCTTCACCCGCCACCGGAGCATCGCCGGTCCGCCTCTCCGTCGCAGACTCGCCGTGGCCCTCCAAGCCGTCTCCGCAACTGACTAACGTCACAACCGCCTCATGCTCCGTGAGCGTTAGGCTATCCCTGTTTCATCAAGTTGCTGCCCGCCGCTTTGCTGCAGCCTGAGTCGCCGCCGTGGTGCCGCATTGCCCCGGGTCACGGCCTCGCTTCATCAGCTCGTCCCCAAAACAGCCTTGCCGGGTCAAGACCAATGCCGCAGTCCGCTTCGGCCACAGCCGCGGGCCTCGCCTTGTCTTCGGTCGTGCACCGCCCCGTTCTAAACCGCCAATACGGCCACAAGTTGCCGTGCTTCGTCAAATTCGTCGGCCCACCGCGGCCCTGTGCTAAATCGCCGGCCTGCCGTCTCCTTCACTGACATTATAGCGGGAGAGCTGCTGCTGCTGAGTCGCCGGCCCCGTCGCCAAGTCACCGTCAACCTTTGACGGCTGTGCCGTGCGCCATGGTCTTACTCCGCCTCTATACGAGTCGCCGCGCCGGGTCACCATGCCCGCTCATCCTTTTAAACCGGAGCCGCTGAGGTTGCGGGTGCTGTTGCTGTGGTGTTGTGGTCGCGGGCGCGTCCACGATCCGTCGACCGCTAACCGAAAATTGTCGCTGTTGGATACAAGTTTCAGACTTTGAGGCGTTTGAAGCCCTGTACTGGTACATCAGGCTGCATACTCGTAATCACCTGATGAAGTTGATTCAATCTGAACGACGCTACTGGTGCATAGTAGACATGCGGGTGCAGTATATGCCCGCGACAGGATTCATAGCACTCAACACCCGGATGAAGTTCTGATGATTTGGACCTTTACAGTCAGATGTTTAGTGACAAGGCACCTCGGAGGAGAGTCCAAGAGCAGTTCAAGATAAAAATGTTACTGCCGCTGCACAAATCCCAAAAAAGCTGATGCAAGGTCAGCATGATATCTTATCACAAGGTGTACTGCTGCTTCAAAATTTTGTCTTCTCAAATTGCTCGACCACCCACATGAAGGGCTAAGCACCAACATCTACATGAGAATCAAAAAAACAAGAGCCGCCCCAGTTTAAGGTCTCCTCGAGAGTGATTAAAGCGCCATTGGAATCACCGTGGATTATTCATGGAAGTTATGTACGGATCATCCGTCATCCAGACCAGTCAGGTGATGTTTATCTAAGTCTATTTTATTGGCATATATTGTTTTTATCAAAGACCAATTACTTTGATCTGTGTACTTTTATATGCAGGACAATCATAATATGGTTTATACCATGGGTATGGAGCACGGGCTGACAATATTCCGCCCGGCGATAGTCCGTAACATATTACCCGATGAATGGACATGCACAAGCTGCCGCCCGGTCTACATCAACTAGCTAGGACTGCGCCTATGATTGACTCACGCATCCGCACCAGCTTACAACGCCACGGATGATTCGCTCGTCCGCTCTCGCGGTCGGTTCACGCGTCCGTGTCGGCTTACAACGAGGAGGACAACTTGCTTGACCGCACCGGCGTACAACGCCGTGGCCGACTCATCTATGTTGCCTCTGATGCTGCGGTCGTTTTTACTGTCCGTCTCGCGGCCTGGTCTACATCAACACATCGGGACGCACTTGTCTGCATGAGCTATTTTTTGAGTATGAGCAAGTCACTGCTTGGGTAGCTCGGTTTTTCTTCCAATAAGTTGGAGGCAAATTATCATTCAGCCGCCGTCTGCACTGGATGGATCAATGGACATGCGCAGAAATCGCTGCTACTACAGTTTGGTCAACTTCAAATAGCCAGTTGGAAGGAACCATTGGCCGAGTTGCTGACACGGCTCATACGGGATCATTTATAACCCGCCGCAGTCACCTCAACCTTCTGTGGATTTACACCGCATTATCAACACCGATGATATATACCTTCTTCTGTGGTCAAGTACGGAGAATCTCAAGACAACTCCTTAAGTCATCTTAAGACTCGGGGGCTACGATGATATGACGCAGCAAGTCTTGCCAGTTTCAGCAAATTCAAGTGCCCCAGGATGTTGAAGGGAAACCCGGTCCCGGAGGAAGCTGTTATATTGATGAAAATTTAAACGCCGTCAGAAATATTCCGGCTCACAATGATGCTTCCGATTTATAGTCCGGTTTAAGGGAAATCCCGTCTCCCACACAGCGCTGAAGCCCTTAGTATCTGGTTCAAATCCGGTTTAAGAGGAAACTATCTCTTGCAAAGCTCTGACGCTCTCAATATCCGGTTCAAAATCCCGGTTCAAGAAGAATTTATCTCTTGCAAAAAGTTAAAGGTTGCCAAAGAGGACATGTTGCCATGATGCGCGGTTCAAACATGGGTATTCCGCCTTATTGGCTTATCATATTATTGATCACTTGGGGCCTTGGTCGTATCCGAACCATAGCTACACCTCTTGATCGGCGGAATGCCACAACGTCATTTGGGGGCTTGGTCGTATCCGAACCATAGCTACACCTCTTGATCGGCGCAATGCCACAACATCACTTGGGGGCTTGGTCGTATCCAAACCATAGCTACACCTCTTGACCGGGGCAATGCCACAACATCACTTGTGAAACGCCCTCGATGCGGCTATATCTCCCACGTGTTGAAGCACGACTTAGAGGCATAACCGCATTGAAAGCAATGTCGCAAGTGAGGTAATCTTCACACAACCCATGTAATACATAAGGGAAAAAGATACATAGTTGGCTTACAATCGCCACTTCACACAATTACATGAATAAAACAATACATCATACAGCTACAATCAGGGCCCGACTACGAAGCCAGAATAAAAGAAGAAACCCCAAAAGCGACAAAGGTCCACGATCGACCCCAACTGGGCTCCACTACTGATCGACTAGAACGAAACAACAAAAGGACAAGATCTCCCTCGAACTCCTCCTTGAGCTCGGGTGCGTCACCTGCACGGTCTCATCGGCACCTGCACACTGGTTTTGGAAGTATCTGGTGAGTCACGAGGACTCAGCAATCTCACACCCGCGAGATCAAGACTATTTAAGCTTATAGGTAGTGTAAAAGGTATGAGGTGGAGCTGCAGCAAGCGACTAGCATATATGGTGGCTAACATACGCAAAAGAGAGCGAGAAGAGAAGGCAAAACCACGGTCGAACAACTATGATCAATAAGTGATCCTGAACTACTTACGTCAGACATAACTCCAACAACCGTGTTCACTTCCCGTACCCCGCCGAGAAGAGACCATCACGGTTACACACGCGGTTGGTGTATTTTAGTTAAGATCAACTTCGGGTTTTCTACAACCGGAGATTAACAAATTCCCATCTGCCACATAACCGCGGGCACGGCTTTCGAAAGATCAAAACCCTGCAGGGGTGTCCCAACTTAGCCCATGATAAGCTCTCGCGATCAACGAAGGATATACCTTCTCCCCGGGAAGACCCGATCAGTCTCGGAATCCCGGCTACAAGACATTTCGACAGCAATAAAACAAGTCCAGCAAAACCGCCCGATGCGCCGACATCCTGATAGGAGCTGCACATATCTCGTTCTCAGGGCAACACCGGATGAACACTCCGTACAGCTAAAACCAGCCCTCAAGTTTCCTTGAGGTGGCGCTGCAAAGGGCTCTAGTTCGGACCAACACTTAGACAAGCATTGGCCCGGGGGGGCTAAATAAAGATGACCCTCGGGTTGATCAGACCCAAGAGAAAGGGGTAGGTGGTAGGCAAATGGTAAAACCAATGTTGGGCCTGCTGGAAAAGTCTTATTCAAAGCGAACTGTCAAGGGGGTCCCATAAATCACCCGACCGCGTTAGGGACGCAAAAACCGGGAACATAATACCGATATGACGGAAACTAGGGCGGCAAGAGTGGAACAAAACACCAGGCATAAGGCCGAGCCTTCCACCCTTTGCCAAGTATATAGATGCATTAATTAAATAAGATATATTGTGATATCCCAACAAGTGAACATGTTCCAACAAGGAACAACATCTCCATGTTCCAACAAGGAACAAACTTCATCTTCACCTGCAACTAACAACGCTATAAGAGGGGCTGAGCAAAGCGGTAACATAGCCAAACAACGGTTTGCTAGGGCAAGGTGGGTTAGAGGCTTGGTTTAACAATATGGGAGGCATTACAAGCAAGTGGTAGGTATCGCAGCATAGGCATAGCAAAAGAGCGAGCAAACTAGCAAGCAAAGATAGAAGTGATTTCGAGGGTATGGTCATCTTGCCTGAAATCCCGCAAGGAAGAAGAACGAGTCCATGAAGAAGACACACAGACGAAGTCGAACGAATCCTCACAAACCCGATGATTACGGAATCAACCCGAAGAAGCAACACCGGAAAGAAACACACAACATAGTAAACAACCAGCACATGAATATGACATGATGCACAACCAAGCATGATGCATGTCCGGTTTAATGATTCATGGCATGGCAAATGCAACAAACAACACTACAAATTAAGTGGAGCTCAATATGCAACGAGTTGCATATTGGCGAAACACCACAACAATTATTTAGTTCTCTCTTGTTTATGCTACCCAACAATATTAAATGTTGTTAAACATGGCATGGGGTGATGCATATGAAAACTACCTATCTAGGCAAGTTTAAATGAGGCCGGAACAACAAACAACAATTCCGGAAACTCCTCATAAGCAAATAATAGATTTGGTACTGTTCTGACCTAAACACAATTTTAATGTTGTTAAACAGGAAAATAAAGTGCAACATGTTAAACTAGGCATTTTTCCACCCCATTTACATATATAATTTATTTAAATCCGAGTTACGGTTAATTAGTTATGAATTAAATCATTTTAACATGGCATTTGTGCAAATTTAAACAAACAGCATTTTAATCATGTTAAACATAGATTAAAGTTGAATATTATTAAACTACACAATTTTCTGAGCATTTTTCATATATAAATCATTTTAATCCGATGCACGGTTCAAGAGTTATTATATGCATGAAGATGAGGGGTTTTTCTGCAAATCTATAAACTCCTGGATAAATGGACAAATTCGCAGATCCTGGAAAAAAAAACGTCAGCGGGCTGAATCTGGGCAGACTGGGCGCTCACCATGGGCCAAGGCCCGCTGGTGCAGAGGCTGGACCGGGGCTGACTGGGCCGCGCGGGGACGAGGAAGGAGCTGGGCCTTGCTGGCGCTGGAAGCGGCCCAGACGCGCGGGGCGGGGAGGCTACGGGCGCAGTCAACGCTCGGACGACCTGGCTGCTGCTCGCTCCTGAAGACACGGCGAGGCGACGGCTGCAGCACCCTAGAGGTGGACTTGGCGGGCGACGACGGATCTGGTCCCTGGGCCATGGATCTGGCCGGAGATGGAAGAGGGAAGCGCGGCCATGGAGCTCCAAGTGGCGGCGCCATGGCTCCCTGTGAGCGAAACAGGACGAGGGAGGAGGTCAGGGAGAGCTTCAGTGAAGAAGAGAAAAGGAAGGAAGCAGGAGCGACGGGGACGGCCTGCTGGTGGCGCCTAGTCTCGGGTCGCCAGCGACGGCTGGTCCGTCGAGGTGCACGGGAGGAGGAGGAAGGGTCCTTTCTGCTTGGCGGCACGACGAACGGGCGAGGACGGTGGGAACGAGGCAGGGCTCGGGAGGTGGTGGAGCGAGGCTGCGGTGGCGACCGGTCCTGGTAGTGGTCGTTGGCGGGGTCGCCTGAGGGCGTGGCTTACGGGGTCAGCGAGGGCCGAGGCAGGGCGGGGCTCGGGCAGACGAAGCAGGGGCGCGCACGGGGACGGAGGAGGTTGCGGCTTGCTGGGGATTTGGGTGGCGCGGAAAAGACGGGAGGAGGCTGGGGTTGGTGAAGAAGGGATCTGGGAGGATCCCAATGAGAGAGTGGCGGCGGCGGGTAGGAGGAGATGGATGGATTGGACAGCCTAGGGTCTAGGGTTAGACTATATATATAACGAAAGGGGATGATTTGGGTCCTCCGATCATGATCGGGCGGACCGGAATACATGGGTTAGGGAGTCCAAAAGAGAAATCGGAGATGTTTTGTAGACGTTAGGGGATGATCCGGACACAACGGTGATGACTGTACGGGTCGTGTTCGGGGGAGTTTCGGACACGCACACGAGGGGTCTGAGAGAGGTTAGGTTGGGTCTGGCGGATTGTGAAGAGCGGGTTGGTCTGAGAGAAGAGGGGAGAGATGCAGCCCGGCACGGTTTCCGGAGACCGAAAACGTCCGACGAAGGTACCGGCAACGGCACCGCTATATGTTTAACGGTTGGGCTATCAAACGGACTCCGAATGCGATGAAACTTGGCAGGCGGTCTACTAACAACAAAACAACACCGCACGCCAAACTTCAACCCATTCCGAGAACATTTCTCGGCCACTTATAAAATAATATTCGGACATGCCGCGGGCGCGTGCAAGTGTGGTTGGTCTCAGAACGGACAAGGGAGAGAACTCGGAGAACCCGGACGGATGCAAGTTTCGAAAAAAAATGATGATGCAATGCGGATGATGACATGGCAAGATGCGACACGCAAGCAAATGACAAAGCAACAACAGCGAATAACTGGCGGACACCTGGCGCATCAGATCCGGGGCGTTACAACACTCCACCACTACGAGAGGATCTCGTCCCGAGATCTAGAATGGCACCGGAGAGAAAACGGAAGAACAAGAGGTAAAACAATGTTGCTTCTTTGACAAACGAGTGAAACCAAAGAACCTTGAGAGGTTTAACAAATTGAAAGTAAGAATACCATGGAGATGAACGAGATTTCCAACACTCCGTTAGCAAAGAGGATCAAGGAACATATGAGAACCTTGTTGTTTTGAAGACAAGAAACAAGGGCTTAACGAACCAAAGAATATGAAACCACCGGTATAATGTGATCGCCAAGGAACAAGGATGATAGAATTTGGACAACACTCCGGTAGAAACGAGATGTACAAGGAATGATAAGGATCAATAACGACAACACTCCGGTTAAACAAGATAGAGAAGGAAAAAGAATGAAATAATTTTGACAGCACTCCGACTGTAAATGGAAGGAATTGAACAAGAACTAGACAAGATGAGAGGATACTTGATGAAATCAACAACACACTGCCTCCGGAACAATTAAACGAATGACACAAGGGGTAAGAATGATTCCAGACAGCACTCCGGTTGAGAAGTGAGGCAAAATTTGATAAGATGAAAAGAACTTGAAGAGATGATACAACACCCCAGTTAAATGGATTAGCAAGGAAAAGGACATGATCTTGACAAAACAAGATGATGGGTCGAAGAGAGCAACATCACAATGCCTCCGGAAGAAGAAATAGAAGATAGATCATTGGAATAAGGAATGGAGAAGAAAATGACATCTTCTGCCACAAATGAACTTGAAAATCTTTCTTGCAAACAAGAATTGAACGGAGTTGTTGGAGAATCAACAACGAAAAGAATAAGTTTGTAGTGGGCTTATGGAAAACATCTCAAAATTATGAGGTGAGCTTCTGCCACCAACGGAAACAAACGATTGGATTGATAACAACAAAGAGACGAGAAACTTATTTCACCGGGAGGACAAATGAAGACCTTGGTCATATATGAGCACCACAATAGCAACAACCTTAGGGAAGGCTTTAGGTGAAATATAACCCAAGATAACTCCAATGAAGAGATAGATTGGTTTGAAAGATCTCTTGAACGAAAAGAAAATGATGGATTTAATTATCTCATTCTTAACAACATGTGAATCATAAGACATGACCTCAAATTATCAAGAATGCCATAATACCACCTCAAAAGATAAGGTCGAGAGAATTTCACTTTAAAATGCAAGATGAAGAATACTTGAGCTCCTCTGAAAAGAATCTCGATGAACACTTCGAGAAGGAATTAAATCCTTGATGAACCAACATGTAGAGCCTCCTTGAAGAATTCTGGTAATAAAAGAATGATCAAAAAGAATTGTAGGATGAAAAGAATAAGACTGAAGCCTTGCAGTGATTTAGATGGATCTTCGTGATGATGAGAGCTTGGAACTCCGGGAAAGACAAGATGAAACAATTGAAATCAAGAATTTTGATGAATCTCTGGAATAAGGAATTGAATTTACTCGATGAAACAAGAATAAGAATTACAATATGCTCGTCTTTCACCAATTAAATTGATGACAAGCAATGGATTTGGCATACTACTTATTCTCATAGAAAGGATTAAGATAGATATAGCGTAAACTTGGTAAGGTCTTCAACGAACCACCGGTAGGATTGGAAAGAACGAATGAATCTATGATAACGAAGGAAGAGAACTCTTGAACGAACCACCGTGAGAATTCAAAATGGACGAAGAAAAGATAAAGAAACACCGCGAAGAATTAGCAAATGAACGAAGATGCTTGCTGGGATTTAGATACATGAGGACGAAGAGATCATGAACTGACAAGAGTATACTTGAATGATGCACCGGTATGATTTGGGGAAACGAGAGCTGAAAACTGAGAATGAATAATACTGAGATGATGGGCTTCGAAGAATGAAACTGAAAAGACTCCTGAGATGCTCCGGATGGGTGAAAAATAATTCTCACAATCAAAAAAATTGTTATGAGAGGATGGCAACAAGCTAGAACCATGAATCTTGAAAAGAATGGAGTAAGATTTAAGAGAAACGCTTCTTCAGTCTTCAAATGTTTGAGAATGGCGATGAGAAACACCAAGAATTAGTTGAGACACTCCGGAATGAAAATTGGAAAAGTTGAACCAACGATGAAAGAATTGAAACGATTCTTGGAGAAGGAGTATGACTGATGATAATTCATTCTTACGTCAAACTTTGAAAAGAATTTTAGAAGCTCCGGGAAGATTAGAAGAGTCAGGTAAGATCCTGGAAAAAGACCTGTGGGTTATGGGCCCACTCAAAAGAAACACCGTTGAATGATTGCTTGAAAGGGATATTGTACCGGTTGAATTAAATGGCTTGAATGTGATAACAACCTCGAAAGAACTTGAGTGAATTGAGAATGGAAACTTGAATCTACTAAGATATCTTCAACACTCCGGAACCAATGAATAGTGAGAGGTGAATGATTAAGAGGTGCACCGGTCATAAGAAAGCATTAGAAACGGGGAAAAGAATACGATCAACACTGAAAGCTTGACTTGAATCCATCGAAGAACAAATAGAACGAAGAATGATGAACTTGAAACTCCGTTAGTATCTTCATGAGAAACACCGGGTAAGAACATTGAAGGAAAGAATGAAGAAGCTTC
Organism: Aegilops umbellulata; assembly: GCA_032464435.1. Classification (NCBI taxonomy): domain Eukaryota; kingdom Viridiplantae; phylum Streptophyta; class Magnoliopsida; order Poales; family Poaceae; genus Aegilops; species Aegilops umbellulata. The sequence goes on from CP136057.1 coordinate 553,097,006, forward strand.
ACATGAATAAAATGGATACTTGATTGAGAACTCTGAGTCGTTGAAGAAATAAGGGTGGGAGGGCGGGAAATCAAAGGCAACTTGGAACGGATGAAGCAAACACCGATGCAAAGAACTGATAAATGATCTGGCAGAAATTGAACGAATATGATGAACTTGAAGGGAAGCACACCGGTTGAAGAAGGATTAACATGACAATCTTGATGATCAAGAAGGATTAGTATTCACATAGAAATAAGAGAACACCGTTTAGGAAAGGTATGGAATCCACATTTGACATTGCAGCAACTCGAGTACCACAAATAAAACAAAACAAGGATTGGGCTTGCAAAATAAGCCGGAAACAAACATATGATAGATCCCATATCGTATCATGTGTCTGTTGGAAAGATATCCTACGAGATACTTGAATTCCCACTTATAAACTCCCGAAACTTTCTGGTTATGCAATCAGGTGTTGGGGATACAGGGGAAGCATAATATCTCACCCAAACTAGCAAATCCTACAACCAGCTGTATCCATCCTTCAACACATAACCAAAAAACCTTCGGAAATCATCTACCTCAACCTTCGAAAAGCATCCGTTATACAAGTCATGGCAATACTCCTGCAGTCGCCACAGTACTGGGCTATCAGGGTTATCTCACCAACAACTGTACAAAAGAGATTTTCGATGTCGGCGTACTAAACTCAGGTATTCCAAAACCGCAACGATAAGATTATGACGACAACACCTCAGAGCTCAACTCCCCGGGACACTGCCACAACCCCTAAATGTCAGGAGGCAACCAAGACAATGTTGTCATCATAAAACCATCGGAACGATTCTAATATACCCGCGTGATCCTAAAATTTTTTTTTAGTGAAATTTGAGAAGAGAAGAGTCAAAACTCTACGTCAGGAAGCCTTACCAGAAGGTCGAAGGGACTGGGGAGTAAAAGAATTCCTAATCTCTCCGATATATAATTCCTAAATGACTCAAAACATTTTTCTAGACACAACTCGGCCGCTAAAAACGATCAATCAGTGGGGGCTCCTAAGGTCGGGGAAGGCTCTGATTACCAACTTGAAACGCCCTCGATGCGGCTATATCTCCCACGTGTCGAAGCACGACTTAGAGGCATAACCGCATTGAAAGCAATGTCGCAAGTGAGGTAATCTTCACACAACCCATGTAATACATAAGGGAAAAAGATACATAGTTGGCTTACAATCGCCACTTCACACAATTACATGAATAAAACAATACATCATACAGCTACAATCAGGGCCCGACTACGGAGCCAAAATAAAAGAAGAAACCCCAAAAGCGACAAAGGTCCACGATCGACCCCAACTGGGCTCCACTACTGATCGACTAGAACGAAACAACAAAAGGACAAGATCTCCCTCGAACTCCTCCTTGAGCTCGGGTGCGTTACCTGCACGGTCTCATCGGCACCTGCACACTGGTTTTGGAAGTATCTGGTGAGTCACGAGGACTCAGCAATCTCACACCCGCGAGATCAAGACTATTTAAGCTTATAGGTAGTGTAAAAGGTATGAGGTGGAGCTGCAGCAAGCGACTACCATATATGGTGGCTAACATACGCAAAAGAGAGCGAGAAGAGAAGGAAAAAGCACGGTCGAACAACTATGATCAATAAGTGATCCTGAACTACTTACGTCAGACATAACTCCAACAACCGTGTTCACTTCCCGGACCCCGCCGAGAAGAGACCATCACGGTTACACACGCGGTTGGTGTATTTTAGTTAAGATCAACTTCGGGTTTTCTACAACCGGAGATTAAAAAATTCCCATCTGCCACATAACCGCGGGCATGGCTCTCGAAAGATCAAAACCCTGCAGGGGTGTCCCAACTTAGCCCATGATAAGCTCTCGCGATCAACGAGGGATATACCTTCTCCCCGGGAAGACCCGATCAGTCTCGGAATCCCGGCTACAAGACATTTCGACAGCAATAAAACAAGTCCAGCAAAACCGCCCGATGCGCCGACATCCTGATAGGAGCTGCACATATCTCGTTCTCAGGGCAACACCGGATGAACACTCCGTACAGCTAAAACCAGCCCTCAAGTTTCCTTGAGGTGGCGCTGCAAAGGGCTCTAGTTCGGACCAACACTTAGACAAGCATTGGCCCGGGGGGGCTAAATAAAGATGACCCTCGGGTTGATCAGACCCAAGAGAAAGGGGTAGGTGGTAGGCAAATGGTAAAACCAATGTTGGGCCTGCTGGAAAAGTCTTATTCAAAGCGAACTGTCAAGGGGGTCCCATAAATCACCCGACCGCGTTAGGGACGCAAAAACCGGGAACATAATACCGATATGACGGAAACTAGGGCGGCAAGAGTGGAACAAAACACCAGGCATAAGGCCGAGCCTTCCACCCTTTGCCAAGTATATGGATGCATTAATTAAATAAGATATATTGTGATATCCCAACAAGTGAACATGTTCCAACAAGGAACAACATCTCCATGTTCCAACAAGGAACAAACTTCATCTTCACCTGCAACTAACAACGCTATAAGAGGGGCTGAGCAAAGCGGTAACATAGCCAAACAACAGTTTGCTAGGGCAAGGTGGGTTAGAGGCTTGGTTTAACAATATGGGAGGCATTACAAGCAAGTGGTAGGTATCGCAGCATAGGCATAGCAAAAGAGCGAGCAAACTAGCAAGCAAAGATAGAAGTGATTTCGAGGGTATGGTCATCTTGCCTGAAATCCCGCAAGGAAGAAGAACGAGTCCATGAAGAAGACACACGGACGAAGTCGAACGAATCCTCACAAACGCGATGATAACGGAATCAACCCGAAGAAGCAACACCGGAAAGAAACACACAACATAGTAAACAACCAGCACATGAATATGACATGATGCACAACCAAGCATGATGCATGTCCGGTTTAATGATTCATGGCATGGCAAATGCAACAAACAACACTACAAATTAAGTGGAGCTCAATATGCAACGAGTTGCATATTGGCGAAACACCACAACAATTATTTAGTTCTCTCTGGTTTATGCTACCCAACAATATTAAATGTTGTTAAACATGGCAAGGGGTGATGCATATGAAAACTACCTATCTAGGCAAGTTTAAATGAGGCCGGAACAACAAACAACAATTCCGGAAACTCCTCATAAGCAAATAATAGATTTGGTACTGTTCTGACCTAAACACAATTTTAATGTTGTTAAACAGGAAAATAAAGTGCAACATGTTAAACTAGGCATTTTTCTACCCCATTTACATATATAATTTATTTAAATCCGAGTTACGGTTAATTAGTTATGAATTAAATCATTTTAACATGGCATTTGTGCAAATTTAAACAAACAGCATTTTAATCATGTTAAACATAGATTAAAGTTGAATATTATTAAACTACACAATTTTCTGAGCATTTTTCATATATAAATCATTTTAATCCGATGCACGGTTCAAGAGTTATTATATGCATGAAGATGAGGGGTTTTTCTGCAAATCTATAAACTCCTGGATAAATGGACAAATTCGCAGATCCTGGAAAAAAAAACGTCAGCGGGCTGAATCTGGGCAGACTGGGCGCTCACCATGGGCCAAGGCCCGCTGGTGCAGAGGCTGGACCGGGGCTGACTGGGCCGCGCGGGGACGAGGAAGGAGCTGGGCCTTGCTGGCGCTGGAAGCGGCCCAAACGCACGGGGCGGGGAGGCTACGGGCGCAGTCAACGCTCGGACGACCTGGCTGCTGCTCGCTCCTGAAGACACGGCGAGGCGACGGCTGCAGCACCCTGGAGGTGGACTTGGCGGGCGACGACGGATCTGGTCCCTGGGCCATGGATCTGGCCGGAGATGGAAGAGGGAAGCGCGGCCATGGAGCTCCAAGTGGCGGCGCCATGGCTCCCTGTGAGCGAAACAGGACGAGGGAGGAGGTCAGGGAGAGCTTCAGTGAAGAAGAGAAAAGGAAGGAAGCAGGAGCGACGGGGACGGCCTGCTGGTGGCGCCTAGTCTCGGGTCGCCAGCGACGGCTGGTCCGTCGAGGTGCACGGGAGGAGGAGGAAGGGTCCTTTCTGCTTGGCGGCACGACGAACGGGCGAGGACGGTGGGAACGAGGCAGGGCTCGGGAGGCGGTGGAGCGAGGCTGCGGTGGCGACCAGTCCTGGTAGTGGTCGTTGGCGGGGTCGCCTGAGGGCGTGGCTTACGGGGTCAGCGAGGGCCGAGGCAGGGCGGGGCTCGGGCAGACGAAGCAGGGGCGCGCACGGGGACGGAGGAGGTTGCGGCTTGCTGGGGATTTGGGTGGCGCGGAAAAGACGGGAGGAGGCTGGGGTTGGTGAAGAAGGGATCTGGGAGGATCCCAATGAGAGAGTGGCGGCGGCGGGTAGGAGGAGATGGATGGATTGGACAGCCTAGGGTCTAGGGTTAGACTATATATATAACGAAAGGGGATGATTTGGGTCCTCCGATCGTGATCGGGCGGACCGGAATACATGGGTTAGGGAGTCCAAAAGAGAAAACGGAGATGTTTTGTAGACGTTAGGGGATGATCCGGACACAACGGTGATGACTGTCCGGGTCGTGTTCGGGGGAGTTTCGGACACGCACACGAGGGGTCTGAGAGAGGTTAGGTTGGGTCTGGCGGATTGTGAAGAGCGGGTTGGTCTGAGAGAAGAGGGGAGTGATGCAGCCCGGCACGGTTTCCGGAGACCGAAAACGTCCGACGAAGGTACCGGCAACGGCACCGCTATATGTTTAACGGTTGGGCTATCAAACGGACTCCGAATGCGATGAAACTTGGCAGGCGGTCTACTAACAACAAAACAACACCGCACGCCAAACTTCAACCCATTCCGAGAACATTTCTCGGCCACTTATAAAATAATATTCGGACATGCCGCGGGCGCGTGCAAGTGTGGTTGGTCTCAGAACGGACAAGGGAGAGAACTCGGAGAACCCGGACGGATGCAAGTTTCAAAAAAAATGATGATGCAATGCGGATGATGACATGGCAAGATGCGACACGCAAGCAAATGACAAAGCAACAACAGCGAATAACTGGCGGACACCTGGCGCATCAGATCCGGGGCGTTACAACTTGGGGGCTTGGTCATATCCGAACCATAGCTACACCTCTTGATCGGCGCAATGCCACAACATCACTTGGGGGCTTGGTCGAATCCGAACCATAGCTACACCTCTTGATCGGTGCAATGCCACAGCATCACTTGGGGGCTTGGTCGTATCCGAACCATAGCTACACCTCTTGATCGGTGCAATGCCACAGCATCACTTGGGGGCTTGGTCGTATCCGAACCGTAGCTACACCTCTTGATCGGCGCAATGCCACAACATCACTTGGGGGCTTAGTCGAACCCGAACCATAGCTACACCTCTTGATCGGCGTAATGCCACAACCTACGGAAATGTTTTTCTGGGATTCACCGTGTCGGATGTACACACCTACGGAAATGTTTTTCTGGGATTAACCATGTGGGATGTACATACTTACGGAAATGGTTTTCTAGGATTCACCGTGTGGGATGTACATACCTACGGAAATGATTGGGTTTCGATTCCTCGCCCTATCGCACACGAGCTCATTTGGTGTCCCAGGAGGGCCTACCCCCGACGATTTGTGGGTCATGTTGGAAGGACCCCCCTATCGCCCACACTCACTTGGGGATGGTTCTGAATGCCGTTGCGGAAAGGGGTTAAAAACCGTTTGTATAGCACCGAAGCGTACCAGTGATAATGTCATGCCACCAAGATGATGTGGTAAAATAATTGGCCTGTTCGACGAAAGTTTGGACACACACCCCTCACAAACCGGAGCAACTCACTAGAAGGCTCGTGGTTTCAATAGGGAACAATGCATGTTTGATGACGAACGGGTGATAACTTCCTCTTATGAGCTTCAAAAAAATTTCTGTAGTTAATGTGCACTGATAACCCACAAGTATAGGGGATCGCAACAGCTTTCGAGGGTAGAGTATTCAACCCAAATTTATTGATTCGACACAAGGGGAGCCAAAGAATATTCTCAAGTATTAGCAGCTGAGTTGTCAATTCAACCACACCTGGAAACTTAGTATCTCCAGCAAAGTGTTTAGTAGCAAAGTAATATGATAGTGGTGGTAACGGTAACAAAAGAGTAATGAAAGCAAAGTAATATTTTTGGTGTTTTGTAGTGATTGTAACAGCAGCAACGGGAAAGTAAATAAGCGTAAACCATTATATGGAAAGCTCGTAGGCACCGGATCAATGATGGACAATTATGCCGGATGCGGTTCATCATGTAACAGTCATAACATAGGGTGACACAGAACTAGCTCCAATTCATCAATGTAATGTAGGCATGTATTCCGAATATAGTCATACGTGCTTATGGAAAAGAAGTTGCATGACATCTTTTGTCCTACCCTCCCGTGGCAGCAGGGTCCTATTGGAAACTAAGGGATATTAATGCCTCCTTTTAATAGAGAACCGAAACAAAGCATTAGCACATAGTGAATACTTGAACACCTCAAACTAAGGTCATCACCGGGAGTGGTCCTGATTATTGTCACTTCGGGGTTGCCGGATCATAACATATAGTAGGTGACTATAGACTTGCAAGATAGGATCAAGAACTCACATATATTCATGAAAACATAATAGGTTCAGATCTGAAATCATGGCACTCGGGCCCTAGTGACAAGCATTAAGCACAACAAAGTCATAGCAACATCAATATCAGAACATAATGGATACTAGGGATCAAACCCTAACAAAACTAACTCGATTACATGATAAATCTCATCCAACCCATCACCGTCCAGCAAGCCTACGATGGAATTACTCACGCACGGCGATGAGCATCATGAAATTGGTGATGGAGGACGGTTGATGATGACGACGGCGACAAATCCCACTCTCTGGAGCCCTGAATGGACTCCAGATCAGCCCTCCCGAGAGGTTTTAGGGCTTGGCGGCGGCTCCATATCGTAAAACGTGATGATTTCTTCTCCTTTATTTTTTGCTCCCCGAAAGCCAATATATAGAGTTGGAGTTGGCGTCGAAAGGTGTCCAGGGGGCCCACGAGGTAGGGGCGCGCCCTGGGGGGGGGGGGGCGCCCCCCACCCTCGTGGACAGGGTGTGGTCCCCTTGGTCTTCATCTTTGCCGAGGATTTTTTATTATTTATTCTAAGATATTCCGTGGAGTTTCAGGCCATTCCGAGAACTTCTGTTTTCTGCACATAAAACAACATCATGGCAATTCTGTTGAAAACAGCATCAGTCCGGGTTAGTTCCATTCAAATCATACAAGTTAGAGTCCAAAACAAGGGCAAAAGTGTTTGGAAAAGTAGATATGACGGAGACGTATCAACTCCCCCAAGCTTAAACCCTTGCTTGTCCTCAAGCAATTCAGTTGACAAACTGAAAGAAATAAAGAAAAACTTTTACAAACTCTGTTTGCTCTTGTTGTTGTAAATATGTCATGCCAGCATTCAAGTTTTCAGCATATATCATAACTAACCACATTTGCAATAATTCTCAGGTCTCATAATTACTCATATCAATAGCATAATCAACTAGCGATCCATAATAATAAATCTCGGATGACAACACTTTCTCAAAACAATCATAATATGATATAACAAGATGGTATCTCGCTAGCCCTTTCTGAGACCACAAAACATAAATGCAGAGCACCTTTAAAGATCAAGGACTGACTAGACATTGTAATTCATGGTAAAAGAGATCCAATCATAGTCACACCCAATATAAATTAATAGTGATGAATGCAAATGACAGCTGTGCTGTCCAGCAAGTGCTCTTAATAAGAGGGTGATGACTCAACATAAAAGTAAATAGATAGGTCCTTCGCAGAGGGAAGCAGGGATTTGTAGAGGTGCCAGAGCTCGGTTTTGAAATAGAGACAAATAATATTTTGAGCGGTATACTTTCATTGTCAACATAGCAACTAAGAGATGGCGATATCTTCCATGTCACACACATTATAGGCGGTTCCCAAAGAGAATGGTAAAGTTTATACTCCCCCTCCACCAACAAGCATCAATCCATGGCTTGCTCGAAACAACGAGTGCCTCCAACATACATCAGGTCCCAGGGGGAGTTTTGTTTGCAATTAATTTTGATTTAGTTTGCATAAAGCGTGGGACTGGGCATCCCGGTGACCAGCCATTTTCCCGTGAGTGAGGAGCGGAGTCCACTCCTCTTGAGAATAACCCACCTAACATGGAAGATAAGGGCAGCCTTGGTTGATACATGAGCTACTCGAGCATACAAAACAGAATGTTTATTTGAAGGTTTAGAGTTTGGCACATACAAATTTACTTGGAACGGCATGTAGATACCGCATATAGGAAGGTATGGTGGACTCATTTGGAATAACTTGGGGTTTAAAGTATTGGATGCACAAGCAGTATTCCCGCTTAGTACAGGTGAAGGCTAGCAAAAGACTAGGAAGCGACCAACTAGAGAGCGACAACAACCATGTACATGCATTAAAATTAATAAACATTGGATGCAAGCATGAGTAGGATATAATCCACCATGAATACAAATATCGTGAAGGCTATGTTGATTTTGTTTCAACTACATGCGTGAATATGTGCCAAGTCAAGTCACTTAAATCATTCAAAGGAGGATACCACCCCATCATAACCATGTCAATAGCATGTTGGCACGCAAGGTAAATCATTATAACTCATAGATAATCAAGCATGGCACAAGCAACTATGATCTTTAATTGTCATTGCAAACATGTTTATTCATAATAAGCTGAATCAAGAACGATGAACTCATCATATTTACAAAAACAAAAGAGGTCGAGTTCATACCAGCTTTTCTCATCTCAGTCAGTCCATCATATATCATCATAATTGCCTTTCACTTGCACGACCGAACGATGTGAATAATAACAAGAGTGCACGTGCATTGGACTAAGCTGGAATCTGCGAGCATTCAATAAATAGGAGAAGACAAGGCAATATGGGCTCTTGGTTAAATCAACAGTAATGCATATAAGAGCCACTTCAACAATTTAATTATGGTCTTCTCCTATCGACCCCCAAAGAAAAGAAAAGAAATAAAAACTATTTACACGGGAAATCTCCCAACAAGCAAAAGAAGAACGAGAAATATTTTTGGGTTTTCTTTTTAATTACTACTACTACAGCAGGAAAGTAAACTACTACTAAGTTTTTTAGTTTTTCTTAAGGTTTATCAAACACACAAGAAGAAAGCAGGAAAAAGAAAATAAACTAGTATGGATATTACAGTGAAAGAGTATGAGCACCGACATCTAGCAATGAGTGTGTGTGAACATAAATGTAATGTCGGTGAGAAATACGTACTCCCCCAAGCTTAGGATTTTGTCCTAAGTTGGTTTATTGCCAGGGATAGCCTGGTGGATACCCGTAGGTGTAGCTGGGGTCATACTGTGATGAAGAATAGTTGGGATCATACTGTGATGCAGCGGCTATCGCATCCTGAGCTGCAGCATGGAGTCGGGCTGCCTCCGCTCTCCTCTCGTACTCATCTGCCTCCTCTCTAGTAATAGTATTTCTTCCGTTTGCCTGGTAACCAAAGAAGGCAGGAGCAGGGAAAGTAATACGGACAACATGCCGTTTGTTAAAGATTAGTCGATACTGGAGAGGTGACTCAGTCCTCTCAAGAAAATGGTGAGAAACCATAGAATCAAAATCTAAATAAGCAGGGGGCAACTCCATGTCTCCTTCATGAACGTCTATATCAAGAAATTTAGCTAAGCGGGTTGCATAAATTCCTCCAAAGAAATCTCCATTATATCTATTATGATGCAACCTACGAGCTACGATGGCTCCCATATGATAAGATTGGTCTCCTAACACAGCACTCCTGAGAATGCTAAGGTCAGGGACACACATGTGACATGCTTCATCCTTAGCATTTATGCATCTACCTATGAAGAGAGCAAAATAATGTATAGCAGGAAAGTGAATGCTCCCTATAGTAGCTTGCGTTATATCTCTAGATTCCCCTACAGTTATACTAGCAAGAAAGTTTCTAAATTCAGATTTAGGGGGATACCTAACACTATCCCATTGTGGAAGTTTGCAAGCAAGAGTGAAATCCTCTAAGTCCATGGTATAAGATTTGTCATAAAGATCAAACATGACTGAAGGAGAATTACGCGAAGATGAATATTCAAACCTCCTCACAAATCAACTTGTGAGATCTTGATACTGGGGGCATTTGTCTGCCTCAAAGTCCTCAAGACCGGCATTACGCAAATATGCCTTAAATTCTTCTTTAATTCCTGCACGATCCATAAAGTTTTCCGACGGCCATTCGCAAGGCCGCACTAGAGCGTCTCTTGGTGGTTCCTTGTCAGCATCACACATAGCAAGCCTGGGTCCTTGCTTCTTAGAGGAACCACCTTGGAACATCTTCCTAAGCATATTGCTCTTCTCTGAAAAATTTCTGAAATTTTTAGTAACTTCAAACAAAAGTGAACCAACTTCAATAAAACTGATAGCAACAACTCCTACAAGTGCCTAGGGCCTATATCAAGCATTAGAACTACTTGGAACCATATAAATTTGACATACAAGCTCAAGAACATGGTCACCTATGCAGCACGAATTTGCAAAGAATAAAGCACTAGAACAAAAACTAATTGGACCAATGGAGGAGTCACATACCAAGAAACAATCTCCCCAAGCAGTTTTGCGAGAGGTGCTTTGAGCAAGGAGATCGAAAATTACAGCAAAGAGGGCTGGAACTCGTGCTTGAGTTGGTTTTTCGTGTTTGTGTGAGGAAGAAGAAGAAGAACAAGAAGATAGGTGCTGGAATAAGTGGAGGAGGGCCACCGTGGGCCCATGAGGCAGGGAGCGCGCCCAGGGGGTAGGGCACGCCCTCCACCCTCGTGGCCAGGTGGCAGCTCCCTCCGCTGTGATTTTTGCACCATAAATCCTCAAATATTCCCGAAAAATCATATTAAATTGGCATGTCATTCTGAGGACTTTTATTTTTGGGATATTTTTAAATTGCACGGATAAATCAGGAAACAGACAGAAAATACTATTTTTACTTTATTTCTACTAAAGAACAGAAAGTATAGAGAGGGTACAGAAGGTTGTGCTTCTAGTTTCATCCATCTCATGCTCATCAAAAGGAATCCACTAACAAGGTTGATCAAGTCTTGTTAACAAACTCATTCCGATTAACATGAAATCGGAGAAATTTTGAATAACACTAGGTTACCTCAACGGGGATATGCACATCCCCAATAATAAGTATATCATATTTCTTTTTGACAGTAGGAAGAGGAAATTCAAAACCTCCATATATAATCGATGGAACTTTTCCAATAGAATTGATACTATGGACTTGAGGTTGTTTCCTCGGAAAGTGTACCGTATGCTCATTATCATTAACATGAAAAGTGGCATTGCCTTTGTTGCAATAAATAACAGCCCCTGCAGTATTAAGAAAAGGTCTTCCAAGAATAATAGACATACTATCGTCCTCAGGAATATCAAGAATAACAAAGTCCGTTAAAATAGTAACGTTTGCAACCACGACAGGCACATCCTCACAAATACCGACAGGTATAGCAGTTGATTTATCAGCCATTTGCAAAGATATTTCAGTAGGTGTCAACTTATTCAATTCAAGTCTACGATATAAAGAGAGAGGCAGAACACTAACACCGGCTCTAAGATCACATAAAGCATTTTTAACATAATTTCTTTTACTGGAGCATGGTATAGTAGGTACTCCTAGATCTCCAAGTTTCTTTGGTATTCCACCCTTAAAAGTATAATTAGCAAGCATGGTGGAAATTTCAGCTTCCAGTATCTTTCTTTTATTAGTAACAATATCTTTCATGTATTTAGCATAAGCATTCATTTTGAGCATATCAGTCAATCGCATACGCAAAAAGATAGGTCTAATCATTTCAGCAAAGCGCTCAAAATCCTCATCATCCTTTTTCTTGGATGGTTTGGGAGGAAAAGGCATGGGTTTCTGCACCCAAGGTTCTCTTTCTTTACCATGTTTCCTAGAAACAAAGTCTCTCTTATCATAACGGTGATTCTTTGATTGTGGGTTATCAAGATCAACAGCAGGTTCAATTTCTACATCATTATCATTACTAGGTTGAGCATCATCATGAACATCGTCATTAACATTTTCATTAGGTTCATGTTCATTACCAGATTGTGTTTCAGCATCAGACATAGAGATATCATTTGGATTATCAGGTGGTTCAACAATAGGTTCACCAAAAGTTTGCACAGTTCTATCATTTTTCTTTTTCTTCTTTTTAGAAGAACTAGGTGCATCAATATTATTTCTCTGAGAATCTTGCTCAATTCTCTTAGGGTGGTGTCGGTGTCAAAACCGGCGGATCTCGGGTAGGGGGTCCCGAACTGTGCGTCTAGGCGGATGGTAACAGGAGACAAGGGACACGATGTTTTTACCCAGGTTCGGGCCCTCTCGATGGAGGTAAAACCCTACTCCTGCTTTATTAATATTGATGATATGGGTAGTACAAGAGTAGATCTACCACGAGATCAGAGAGGCTAAACCCTAGAAGCTAGCAGATGGTATGATTGTTGTTCTGTCCTACGGACTAAAGCCCTCCGGTTTATATAGACACTGGAGAGGGCTAGGGTTACACAGAGTCAGTTACAATGGTAGGAGATCTACATATCCATATCACCAAGCTTGCCTTCCACGCCAAGGAAAGTCCCTTCCGGACACGAGACGAAGTCTTCAATCTTGTATCTTCATAGTCCAGGAGTCCGACCGAAGGTATAGTCCGGCTATCCGGACACCCCCTAATCCAGGACTCCCTCAGTAGCCCCTGAACCAGGCTTCAATGACGACGAGTCCGGCGCGCAAATTGTCTTTGGCATTGCAAGGCGGGTTCCTCCTCCGAATACTTCATAGAAGATTTTGAACACAAGGATAGTGTCCGGCTCTGCAAAATAAGTTCCACGTACCACTGTAGAGAGAATAATAACATTTACACAAATCTAATCTGCTGACGTATTCCATAGCGTGTCATCACACCATGGCCAAGCCTTTATTCAAATCATTTTTACTATCCCACCTCAACGCGTTTAGCGAGGCGGTTTCCTTGGCACGTCTTGTCAAAGCAGAGATTGTGTCCCCTTATTCCGGGATTCTCATCAATACGGGCGTGGGTAACCCAACCGCGCCATTGATTACGGTGCTTGGGAGATAAGCGAGTTTACTAGGCGGGTGGGGACGCGCAGTTTGCATCCGCCCATATAAGTGGATAAGGATCCACCTTTTTACCTACGCCTTCTTCCTCCTTTGCTCATCCATTTTCGCGCACTCGAGCTCCAGCGCCCAAGTCCGCACTCCCCACCTCAACCTTCTCCAGCCATGTCTGGAGCGGGAGGCAAGTGGATGGTCTCCTCCGTCATGGAGGGACACATCAAAAAGCTGAGGAAGGCCGGATACTTGTCTGACGACATCGCGCACCGGCTTCCCGAAGAGGGGCAGCTCACCCCCACCCCAAGGCCCCATGAGAGGGTGGTGTTCCTCACCCACTTCCTCCGCGGACTAGGTTTTCCTCTCCACCCATTTGTTCGGGGTCTCATGTTCTACTACGGCCTAGATTTCCACGATCTGGCCCCGAATTTCATCATCAACGTCTCGGCGTTCATCGTCGTGTGCGAGGCCTTCCTCTGCATCCAGCCCCACTTCGGCTTATGGCTGAAGACCTTCAATGTCAAGCCGAACGTAGTGGGCGACCGCCAAGCGGAGTGCCGAGGCGCCATGGTGGGCAAGATGCCCAACGTCCTATGGCTCGAGGGCTCCTTCGTGGAGACTATAAAGGGGTGGCAATCGGGATGGTTCTACATCACCGAGTCGCGCGACCCTGCATGGGTCGCAGCCCCCGAGTTCCGACCCGAAATCCCCATGCGGCTCACCTCCTGGAAAGAGAAGGGCCTGCCGTGGGGCCAAAAAGGAGAGCCGACCGGACTTCAAACATGCATCCAAACCTTGGTGAACAAGAAGCTCAAGCTTGTCAATGTAGTCCATGTCATGCTCATCTGCCAGATACTCCCGTGCCAACAACGGGCTTTCAGCTTGTGGGAGTTCAATCCGGCACAGCACCGAACACTGAGCAGGCTCTTCGACACTACGTACGAAGATGCCTGGAAGGTGCTATTCAAGGGCGCCGAGGCTCCCGCATCCGCTTCCGAGGATCGTGGATTCAGCATGTAGCGTCAAGCCGGCGTGGTAAGCTGCTTTTACCTTTTACAGGTTTTTTGTCTTTCATAGTTTGACTCTATGCGGGATCTAAACTCCCTTACCTTTGACAGGATTGGCACGAGACGTCTGGACAGATCAGCTGTCCGGCTCCTTTGCCCGAAGACCCAGCGGACGCCAGTTTGACAGGGCTGCTGGTTCCGGCACCCTATGTGGTGCCGGAGAAGAAGGCCAAGAAGAAGGCAGCGGGGACTCAAAGGGTGCCCGGCGCCTGGTGGTGTCGGATTCATCATCCGACGACTCCGAGACGCACTCCTCCCGTGAAGACGAGGAGGAGAAAGAAGAGACCTCTCCCACTCCAGCGGGGGGAGGGAAGAAAAGGAAGGCCGCCCCAACTGGGGAGGCCGAAGGGTCCAAGAAGGGGAAAGCCCTTCGTCCAGACTACTCCACCAACGCCGACGACAACTCCTCCCGTGCAACATATAGTCTTCACAATAATCATTCAAACGAGAATGAATGAATGAATTCCAAAGTAAATCATCACACTTCCATACGTTGAGAAGCCACTTAGAAAAAGGTATGGAATAAAATCAACAAGGTACGGATGTGAACAAATACTTGGTAAGGATTACCCAATCACGAACCAAATATCTGCGGGAAGAAATACTAGAGCTACATGAATTCCCACTTATAAACTCCCGAAACTTTCTGGTTATGCAATCAGGTGTTGGGGATACAGGGGACACAAAATATATCACCCAAACTAACAATACCTAGATCCAGCTGTATCCATCCTTCAACACATAACCAAGAAACCTTCGGAAATCGTCTACCTCAACCTTCGAAAAGCATCCGTTATACAAGTCATGGCAATACTCCTGCAGTCGCCACAGTACTGGGCTATCAGGGTTATCTCACCAACAACTGTACAAAAGAGATTTTCGATGTCGGCGTACTAAACTCAGGTATTCCAAAACTGCAACGATAAAATTATGACGACAACACCTCGGAGCTCAACTCCTCGGGACACCTCCACTAAACCCCTACTGACAGGAGGCACCAAGACAATGTTGTCATCATAAAACCATCGGAACGATTCTAAGATACCCGCGTGATCCTAATTTTTTTTAGTGAAATTTGAGAAGAGAAGAGTCAAAACTCTACGTCAGGATGCCTTACCAGAGCGATGAGGAGACTGGGAAGTAAAAAGAATTCCTAAACTCTCCGATATATAATTCCTAAATGACTCAAAACATTTTTCTAGACACAACTCGGCCGCTAAAAAACGATCAATCAGTGGGGGCTCCTAAGGTCGGGGAAGGCTCTGATACCAACTTGTAACGCCCTCGATGCGGCTATATCTCCCACGTGTCGAAGCACGACTTAGAGGCATAACCGCATTGAAAGCAATGTCGCAAGTGAGGTAATCTTCACACAACCCATGTAATACATAAGGGAAAGAGATACATAGTTGGCTTACAGTCGCCACTTCACACAATACATAAATAAACATTCATCATCCAGATTACACTCAAGGTCCGACTACGGAACCAAAAATGAAAGAAGACCACCTGAAATGCTACACAGATCCCCGAATCACACCAACTGGGCTCCACTACTGATCATCAGGAAAAGACACATAGTAACGGCCACGTTCCTCGTCGAACTCCCACTTGAGCTCGGTTGAATCATCTGCACTGGCATCGTCGGCACCTGCAACTGTTTGGTAGAATCTGTGAGTCACGGGGACTCAGCAATCTCACACCCGCGAGATCAAGACTATTTAAGCTTAAAGGTAGGATAGGGTTGTGAGGTGGAGTTACAGCAAGCGACTAGCATATATGGTGGCTAACAACGCAAAAGAGAGCGAGAAGAGAAGCAAAGCACGGTCGTGAAGCTAGAAGTGATCAAGAAGCGATCCTAGAACAACCTACGTCAAACATAACTCCAACACCGTGTTCACTTCCCGGACCCCGCCGAGAAGAGACCATCACGGTTACACACGCGGTTGATGTGTTTTAATTAAGGTCAACTTCGGGTTTTCTACAACCGGACATTAACAAATTCCCATCTGCCTCATAACCGCGGGCACGGCTTTCAAAAGATAATACCCTGCAGGGTTGTCCCAACTTAGCCCATTATAAGCTCTCACGGTCAACAAAGGATATTCCTTCTACCGGGAAGACCCGATCAGTCTCGGAGTCCCGGACTACAAGACATTTCGACAGCAATAAAACAAGACCAGCAAAGCCGCCCGGATGTGCCGACAAATCCCGATAGGAGCTGCACATATCTCGTTCTCAGGGCACACCGGATGAGCCAGATGTCAGGTTGGCATAGACCCTGGTTGCCCAAGGGGCACCGGACATCGCTCGGTTTGGACCAGCAATCGAAGGAGAACTGGCCCGGGGGTTAAAAATAAAGATGACCCTCGGGCTCGCGAAAACCCGGGGAAAAAGACTTAGGTGGCAAATGGTAAAACCAAGTTTGGGCCTTGCTGGAGGAGTCTTATTCAAAGCGAACTGTCAAGGGGGTCCCATAAATCACCCAACCGTGTAAGGAACGCAAAATCAAGGAACATAACACCGGTATGACGGAAACTAGGGTGGCAAGAGTGGAACAAAACACCAGGCATAAGGCCGAGCCTTCCACCATTTACCAAGTATATAGATGCATTAATTAAAATAAGAGATAATGTGATATCCCAAAATAACCATGTTCCAACATGGAACAAACTTCATCTTCACCTGCAACTAACAACGCTATAAGAGGGGCTGAGCAAAGCGGTAACATAGCCAATCAACGGTTTGCTAGGACATGGATGGTTAGAGGTTTACATGACAATATGGGTGGCATGATATAACAAGTGGTAGGTATCGTAGCATAGGCATAGCAAAAGAGCGAGCATCTAGCAAGCAAAGATAGAAGTGATTTCGAGGGTATGGTCATCTTGCCTGCAAGGTTCTCAGAGTTGTCGAAAGCTTGATCCTCGTAAGTGTTCTCAACAGGTTCCTCCTTCACGTACTCGTCTCCCGGCTCTACCCAAAACAAGAACACAAGCAAAGGAACAACCATCAACCACGATGCAATGCGCAAGCAACATGATGCAAAACATGGCATGATATGCGAGATGTGATATGCAATGCATATGCGTGCTCCGGAAGGACAAGGATGAACAAGGCATAATCTTAGCAAACCAAGTATGCCACTGGATAGGTGAGGTGATTTCGGTTGAAATCGATATAGAGATCACCGGAATCGAATGCACGGTTTACAAATGACAAGCAAAACAAGAATGACAAGATTCTGCCATTAACAGCAAGATGCTACTTAGCAAGCAACAAGAAATTAAGCTACTGCACCCAAACGTATCAGCAAAGCATATGGCAGTGATCTACTCAAGATGATTGACAAAAGATGAACACTGAGCTACGGCTAAATCACACCACAAAAGGTTCAAACAAGCATGGCAAAAGTGCAAAAGATAACAGGTTCACAGACTAGGAGAAAATAACATGCCAGAAATTAACATCAGGATGACATGTTTAGAGCAAGCAAACAACATGCTACAGGAACAGGACATAGAGAAATATGGTATGGCATTAATCTACTTAAAGCACTTAACAAAAGTCCCTTACTGACCATAAGCCAAAAAGGACCAGAAAATATAATAACACCCATGTCAATTAATCAAGTTTCGTTATAGGTTTCAGACTTAGCAGAAAACTGCACATGTCAAAAACAGATAACAAGTAGGCATGTTTACGAGCTCGACGCACTCACTACAGAGCATTACATGATAAGATAAGCATACATCCATCAACAAGACATGGCATGGAAGCTAGACATGGCAAGAATAACATCATAGCATGCAAGGATCAACTACAGCAAGCTGGGCAAAATCGAATAACATGTAAACAATCTGCCAGCAACATTTTATAGCAAAAGTAGAGCTCGATTGACTCAAGTTATGGCACTCCATAAATACAAACAAAGGCATTAATGGATAGAGAAAGTCCATATGCTCAAAACATTCTTACTGATCATGCTCAAAAGAGGCATAGATCTCTCTGAAATAACATGAACACATGGCATAAAAATAACAGCAGAACATGACAGTGAAAATAGTAAGTCCCTGAAATCAGCAACTTTATGTACCCTAGTTTGCATGCTTGTGCTAGTCACCACAAAGATCACAAAAATACATGGCATACACCTATGGAAAGATGGCATGGCATATTACAAAACACATGTAGGACTCAACTTCATAGGATGCACACATCAATCATGGCAAAAATGACAAAAGTGCATGTCCTGAAACAGATCTGAAACTAACATCACATAGCCCTCTTCTAACAGCATTTCGGGCACCAAGATGAGCTCAAATGAAAATGATGCAATGAGATGAAATTATGTACTCATCAAGGCGAACAATTTGACGTATTACACACACGAAACGGAGCAGCATGCAGCAAGTTATGATGCGATGAACAGAGGCATAAAATGTTTGGATCTGGGGACTTAGCAAAAATCGACCTCGAGAGAAATTGGGTCCCGGCGGCTGTGGAGGTCAACGACGGCGATGGCAGCCTCTCCGGCGGTGGAGGGAGGCGGATCCCGTCGGGGATGGATGGATCTGGGCGGCGGGGGCCGGATCCCGCCGGATCCGTCGCCGGAGCTGGCGGCGGAGGGCGCGGCGAGCGGAGGCACGCAAGGCGCGCGGCGGCGCACTGCGGCAGCGGCGGACGGCGCCGAGCGGCGGCGGGCGGCGCGGAGCGCCTCGGCGCGGGTGGCACGGCTGCGGGCCGGGAGGCGGGCGCGCGCGGGCGGCGGCGACGGGCCGCGGGGGCCCGTGGCGGGCCGAGCGGGCCGGCGCGGTGGGAGGTGGCGGCGGGCCACGTGGCGCCCCCGGATTGGCTGGCGGACGGCGGCGGACGGTGTCCGGTGCCGGGCGGACGCGTTCGGCGCGCGGAGGAAGAACGGGGCTAGGGTTAGGGTGGAATTGATCCGCAATTTCGGAGGGGGAGGTGTTTTTATAGGTAGAGGGGGCTAGGAAGCTCCAAATGGAGTGCGGTTTTCGGCCACGCGATCGTGATCGAACGACGATGGACATGGGAGTGTCTTAGATGGGTTATTGGGCTGTTTTGGAAGGGTTTTGGGCTGCAACACACACGAGGCCTTCACGGTTACCCGGTTAACCGTTGGAGTATCAAACAACCTCCGAATGACCCGGAACTTGACATGCGGTCTACCGGTGCTATACCAAGGCCGCTTGGCAAACCTCGGTCCATTCCGAGAAAGTTTAATACCCGCTCACGGAAAAAGGTAAAAGGGGACGCCGGGGAACATAGGAGCGCCGGATTGCAAAACGGACAACGGGGAAATGCTCGGATGCATAAGACGAACACGTATGCAAATGCGATGCACATGATGACATGATATAAAATGCATGACATGAACAAAATGCAAAAAGAAGGAAAACCCAACTACTGAGGGAATATCATATCACATAGCCGAAAATGGCAAGAGTTGGAGTTACAAATATGGCAAGTTACATCCGGGGTGTTACAACACTCCACCACTACGAGAGGATCTCGTCCCGAGATCTAGGACTGAAAGAACTCCGGATATTCGGAACGAAGGTGCTCCTCGCGCTCCCAGGTGGCTTCTCGGTCTGAATGGTGAGACCACTTCACTTTCAGGAATTTGACTGACTTGTTGCGAGTCTTGCGCTTGGTTTCTTCAAGAATAGCTACGGGATGCTCATGATAAGACAAATCTTCTTGAAGATCAATCTCTTCGAAGTTGATGGTGCGCTCAGGCGTCTTGAAGCACTTGCGAAGCTGTGACACGTGGAACACATCATGCACATTTGCAAAGTTGGAGGGAAGCTCAAGTTGATAGGCGAGGTCGCCTCTTTTGCCGATGATCTTGAAAGGACCGACGTATCTAGGGGCAAGTTTCCCTTTGATACCGAAGCGACGAGTGCCTTTCATTGGAGAGACGCGGAGGTAGACATGGTCTCCGATCTCGAATGCCAAATCACGGTGTTTGCTATCGTAATAGCTCTTCTGGCGCGATTGCGCGGCTTTGAGATTCTCACGAATGACCTTGCACATATCTTCTGCCTCTGAGATCAAATCATTGCCAAGAAGTTGACGTTCGCCCGTCTCAGACCAATTGAGAGGAGTACGGCACTTTCTGCCATAGAGAATCTCGAATGGGGCTTTGCCCGAGCTGGCTTGAAAGCTGTTGTTGTAAGAGAACTCAGCATAAGGAAGACAATCCTCCCACTTCATGCCAAAAGAGATAACACAAGCCCTGAGCATATCTTCAAGAATTTGGTTGACACGCTCGACTTGTCCACTAGTTTGAGGGTGGAAAGTTGTGCTGAAGCGAATGTTTGTGCCCATGGCCTTCTGAAAAGAATCCCAAAACTTGGATGTAAAGATGTTGCCACGGTCTGAAGAGATCAATTGTGGAATGCCATGCAAGGAGACAATTCTGGATGTGTAGAGCTCTGCCAGCTGCGCTGCTGTGATAGACTCTTTGATAGGAAGAAAATGAGCCACTTTGGTGAGCTTGTCAATGACAACGAAGATAGCATCATTTCCACGCTTGGACTTAGGAAATCCAGTCACGAAGTCCATTTCGATATGATCAAACTTCCATTCTGGAATAGCAAGAGGTTGGAGTAGACCAGCTGGTCGTTGGTGTTCTGCTTTCACCCTTCTGTAGACATCACATTCATTCACGAATTGAGCAATTTCTCGCTTCATACGAGTCCACCAATAAGATTGCTTGAGGTCATGGTACATCTTCGTACTTCCAGGATGAATTGACAGAAGATAATTGTGCGCCTCGTTCATAGTGACTTTACGAAGATCACCCTTTGGAACCACAATCCGGTCCTCGAAGAAGAGAGTATCTCTGTCATCAACGCGATAGCACTTGTATTTGGAAATGCCCTTGTCAATACCACGTTTCACCTTCTTCACCATGGTATCCATCAGTTGTGCCTCACGAATTTGATCTTCCAATGCAGGAGAGACTATGAGGTTGGCAAGAAAACCTTGAGGAACAACTTGAAGATTCAACTTCCGGAAAGCTTCACAAAGATCCGGTTGAAAGGGCTTTAGGATTAAGCTGTTGCAATAAGCCTTCCTGCTCAAAGCGTCAGCAATCACATTAGCCTTGCCTGGAGTATATTCAATACTCGGATTATACTCTTGAATCATTTTGACCCATCGAGTTTGCCTGAGGTTGAGGTTGGGCTGAGTGAAGATGTACTTGAGACTCTTGTGGTCAGTGAATATGTCCACTTTCCTTCCCAACAGGAGATGTCTCCATGTTATTAGTGCGTGGACAACTGCCGCCAACTCAAGATCGTGAGTGGGGTAGTTCTTTTCGTTGGGCTTCAACTGACGAGAGGTATAGGCCACAACCTTCTTCTCTTGCATTAAGACAGCACCGAGACCTTGAAGAGAAGCATCACAGAAAACTTCATAAGGCTTGTCTTCGTCAGGAGGAGTCAACACTGGAGCAGTGACAAGTTTCTCTTTGAGAGTGTTGAAAGCAACGTCACACTTAGGAGACCAGACATACTTCACATGCTTCTGGAGGAGGTTGGAAAGAGGCTTTGCAATCTTTGAGAAATTCTCAATGAATCTTCGGCAATAGCTTGCAAGTCCAAGAAAACTGCGAAGCTGCTTGACATTCTGAGGAGGTTCCCAATTCACGACTGCAGACACCTTCTCAGGATTAACAGCAATGCCCTTGTCAGAGATGATATGCCCAAGGTAAAGAACTTCATCAAGCCAAAATTCACATTTGGAGAACTTCGCATATAATTGATACTCTCTGAGCTTGTCGAGCACCAATCGCAAATGTATGGCATGATCCTTCTTATTCTTGGAGAAGACCAAAATATCATCGAGATAGACCAAGACAAATTCATCGGTGTAGGGGTTGAAGATGAAATTCATCAAGCGAGTGAATGTTGGAGGAGCATTGATAAGGCCGAAAGACATGACAGTATATTCATAAGAACCAAAGCTTGTTCTGAATGCTGTCTTGGGAATATCTTCTTCACGAATGCGAATCTGATGATAACCCATACGAAGATCAAGCTTTGAGAACACTTTAGCACCTTTAAGTTGCTCGAATAGCTCATTGATGTTGGGAAGTGGGTACTTGTTCTTGATAGTCTTCTTGTTCAATGGACGGTAATCGACGCAAAGTCGGTCCGTGCCATCCTTCTTCTGGACAAAAAGAACACCACAACCCCATGGAGAAGAACTCGGTCTGATCAAACCCAGACGCTCTTGTTCATCGAGCTGTTTCTTCAATTCCTTCAGCTCTTTAGGTCCAAGCTTGTATGGACGCTTGCAAACGGGTTCCGTGCCAGGCTCAAGATCAATAACAAACTCAACTGGCCGGTGAGGAGGCATACCCAGAAGCTCTTCTGGAAAGACATCTTGATACTCACAAACGACTGGAATCTGAGAGATAGCATCCAATTCGCCCTTCTCATTGAGAGAAAATAACCGAATGGTATCATCACGAGCGGCATAGATGATCACATCGTCAGAAGAGTGAGTCAATTGAATTTCCCTGGCAGCACAATCAAGCTGAGCCTTGTGCTTAGAAAGCCAGTCCATCCCGAGAATAAGATCAATATCAGAGTCACCAAGAACAATTGGTTTAGCCAGAAATCTATAGTCACCCATCTTGATAGAAACATCCGGGACAAAGGAGCTTGCGTTCATGAATTTTCCCGGAGATACAACTGATATCGGTCTAGCCAAATCTTGGAAAGACAACTCATGCTTCGATGCAAAAGGTATTGAAATGAAAGAATGCGATGCTCCAGTATCAAATAAGACTTTTGCAGGAATATCATTAACAGGAAGATTACCCATGATCACTTCAGAGGAATCCTCCGCTTGAGCTACATTCATCATGTTCACCTTTGCAGACTTGGAATTATGCTTGACCACTGCATTGCTGGAAGATTTCACAGGAGGAGGAGGCGGAAGGCGCCTTTGGTTGAAGCACTTGTTCGCATAGTGACCCTTTTGCTGACATTTGTTACAAGTCACCTCTGAGAGCGGACGATGATAAGGAGCATTTGGCCTTGGAGCTTGATTCTGAGACTTGTTCTGATAGCCAGGGTTGGGTGGATGGGAAGATCCACGACCACCTGAGTTCTTCTGCTGATAAGGCTGACGGAACGGAGGAGGAGGAGGCAACCAGAACTTCTGTTGCTTAGCTGCCACCAGTGAGGAAGAAGAAGACTGAACTGCGTCTCTGACTCTCTTCTTAGATGCCTCACACTTGAGCTGAGCAGCTTCTTGTTTCAGTGCCATGTTGTAGAATTCATCATACTTTAACGGCTCAAAAAGCACGAGAGCTAGTTGCAGATCTTCTCTGAGACCACGCCTGAATTGGTAAATCATACTCTTCTCATCAGGGATGTCTTGCTTCGCAAAACAAGAGAGCTTCTGGAACTGAGTGTTGTATTGATACACAGACATGTTGCCTTGCTTGAGATTGCGGAATTCCTCACGCTTAGTCTCCACAACACTTTCTGGAATGTGATGAGCTTTGAAGTCACGGCGGAAATCATCCCAGGTAATCACACGACCTCCTCTGGAATCTTTGTATTGTTGGAACCACTCAGCAGCTTGATCCTTGAGTTGAAAAGAGGCAAACTTGACAAAGTCCTCAGGTCTGACATTGCTGCACTCGAAATGCTTGCTGATATCCACGAGCCAATCATCGGCGTCTGTGGCCTCGACACAGTAGCTGAAGGTCTTTGGCTGATTAGCAAGGAACTGGTTGAGGGAAGCAAAATGTGGCTGATTGTTGCCTTGGCCTTGATTTCCTTGATTACCTTGCCCTTGGTTGCGATCTTGCAAGAGCTGAATCAGAATCTGAGCATTGGCATTTGTGGCAGCCATCAGGGCTTGCCATGCCTCCGGAGGCAGAGGTGGTGGCGGAGGGTTAGCCTGGCTTCCTTCATTGCGTTTCGGATTCTGACGCGTTGGCGGAGCCATCCTGAAGAGGGTGACATCCATTAGCATCTTGAAAGACATATATTCAAGCTGAATCAAAGGATCGAAATTGCAACATATAGTCTTCACAATAATCATTCGAACGAGAATGAATGAATGAATTCCAAAGTAAATCATCACACTTCCATACGTTGAGAAGCCACTTAGAAAAAGGTATGGAATAAAATCAACAAGGTACGGATGTGAACAAATACTTGGTAAGGATTACCCAATCACGAACCAAATATCTGCGGGAAGAAATACTAGAGCTACATGAATTCCCACTTATAAACTCCCGAAACTTTCTGGTTATGCAATCAGGTGTTGGGGATACAGGGGACACAAAATATATCACCCAAACTAACAATACCTAGATCCAGCTGTATCCATCCTTCAACACATAACCAAGAAACCTTCGGAAATCGTCTACCTCAACCTTCGAAAAGCATCCGTTATACAAGTCATGGCAATACTCCTGCAGTCGCCACAGTACTGGGCTATCAGGGTTATCTCACCAACAACTGTACAAAAGAGATTTTCGATGTCGGCATACTAAACTCAGGTATTCCAAAACTGCAACGATAAAATTATGACGACAACACCTCGGAGCTCAACTCCTCGGGACACCTCCACTAAACCCCTACTGACAGGAGGCACCAAGACAATGTTGTCATCATAAAACCATCGGAACGATTCTAAGATACCCGCGTGATCCTAATTTTTTTTAGTGAAATTTGAGAATAGAAGAGTCAAAACTCTACGTCAGGATGCCTTCCCAGAGCGATGAGGAGACTGGGAAGTAAAAAGAATTCCTAAACTCTCCGATATATAATTCCTAAATGACTCAAAACATTTTTCTAGACACAACTCGGCCGCTAAAAAACGATCAATCAGTGGGGGCTCCTAAGGTCGGGGAAGGCTCTGATACCAACTTGTAACGCCCTCGATGCGGCTATATCTCCCACGTGTCGAAGCATGACTTAGAGGCATAACCGCATTGAAAGCAATGTCGCAAGTGAGGTAATCTTCACACAACCCATGTAATACATAAGGGAAAGAGATACATAGTTGGCTTACAGTCGCCACTTCACACAATACATAAATAAACATTCATCATCCAAATTACACTCAAGGTCCGACTACGGAACCAAAAATGAAAGAAGACCACCCCAAATGCTACACAGATCCCCGAATCACCCCAACTGGGCTCCACTACTGATCATCAGGAAAAGACACATAGTAACGGCCACGTTCCTCGTCGAACTCCCACTTGAGCTCGGTTGAATCATCTGCACTGGCATCGTCGGCACCTGCAACTGTTTGGTAGAATCTGTGAGTCACGGGGACTCAGCAATCTCACACCCGCGAGATCAAGACTATTTAAGCTTAAAGGTAGGATAGGGTTGTGAGGTGGAGCTACAGCAAGCGACTAGCATATATGGTGGCTAACAACGCAAAAGAGAGCGAGAAGAGAAGCAAAGCACGGTCGTGAAGCTAGAAGTGATCAAGAAGCGATCCTAGAACAACCTACGTCAAACATAACTCCAACACCGTGTTCACTTCCCGGACCCCGCCGAGAAGAGACCATCACGGTTACACACGCGGTTGATGTGTTTTAATTAAGGTCAACTTCGGGTTTTCTACAACCGGACATTAACAAATTCCCATCTGCCTCATAACCGCGGGCACGGCTTTCGAAAGATAATACCCTGCAGGGGTGTCCCAACTTAGCCCATTATAAGCTCTCACGGTCAACGAAGGATATTCCTTCTACCGGGAAGACCCGATCAGTCTCGGAGTCCCGGACTACAAGACATTTCGACAGCAATAAAACAAGACCAGCAAAGCCGCCCGGATGTGCCGACAAATCCCGATAGGAGCTGCACATATCTCGTTCTCAGGGCACACCGGATGAGCCAGACGTCAGGTTGGCATAGACCCTGGTTGCCCAAGGGGCGCCGGACATCGCTCGGTTTGGACCAGCAATCGAAGGAGAACTGGCCCGGGGGTTAAAAATAAAGATGACCCTCGGGCTCGCGAAAACCCGAGGAAAAAGGCTTAGGTGGCAAATGGTAAAACCAAGTTTGGGCCTTGCTGGAGGAGTCTTATTCAAAGCGAACTGTCAAGGGGGTCCCATAAATCACCCAACCGTGTAAGGAACGCAAAATCAAGGAACATAACACCGGTATGACGGAAACTAGGGTGGCAAGAGTGGAACAAAACACCAGGCATAAGGCCGAGCCTTCCACCATTTACCAAGTATATAGATGCATTAATTAAAATAAGAGATAATGTGATATCCCAAAATAACCATGTTCCAACATGGAACAAACTTCATCTTCACCTGCAACTAACAACGCTATAAGAGGGGCTGAGCAAAGCGGTAACATAGCCAATCAACGGTTTGCTAGGACATGGATGGTTAGAGGTTTACATGACAATATGGGTGGCATGATATAACAAGTGGTAGGTATCGCAGCATAGGCATAGCAAAAGAGCGAGCATCTAGCAAGCAAAGATAGAAGTGATTTCGAGGGTATGGTCATCTTGCCTGCAAGGTTCTCAGAGTTGTCGAAAGCTTGATCCTCGTAAGTGTTCTCAACAGGTTCCTCGTTCACGTACTCGTCTCCCGGCTCTACCCAAAACAAGAACACAAGCAAAGGAACAACCATCAACCACGATGCAATGCGCAAGCAACATGATGCAAAACATGGCATGATATGCGAGATGTGATATGCAATGCATATGCGTGCTCCGGAAGGACAAGGATGAACAAGGCATAATCTTGGCAAACCAAGTATGCCACTGGATAGGTGAGGTGATTTCGGTTGAAAACGATATAGAGATCACCGGAATCGGATGCACGGTTTACAAATGACAAGCAAAACAAGAATGACAAGATTCTGCCATTAACAGCAAGATGCTACTTAGCAAGCAACAAGAAATTAAGCTACTGCACCCAAACGTATCAGCAAAGCATATGGCAGTGATCTACTCAAGATGATTGACAAAAGATGAACACTGAGCTACGGCTAAATCACACCACAAAAGGTTCAAACAGGCATGGCAAAAGTGCAAAAGATAACAGGTTCACAGACTTGGAGAAAATAACAGCATGCCAGAAATTAACATCAGGATGACATGTTTAGAGCAAGCAAACAACATGCTACAGGAACAGGACATATAAAAGTATGGCATGGCATGAATCTACTCAAAGCACTTAACAAAAGTCCCTTACTGACCATAAGCCAAAAAGGACCAGAAAATATAATAACACCCATGTCAATTAAGCAAGTTTCATTATAGGTTTCAGACTTGGCAGAAAACTGCACATGTCAAAAACAGATAACAAGTAGGCATGTTTACGAGCTCGACGCACTCACTACATAGAATTACATGATAAGCTAAGCATACATCCATCAAGAAGACATGGCATAGAAGCTAGACATGGCAAGAATAACATCATAGAATGCAAGGATCAACTACAACAAGCTGGGCAAAATCGAATAACATGTAAACAATCTGCCAGCAACATTTTATCGCAAAAGTAGAGCTTGATTGACTCAAGCTATGGCACTCCATAAATACAAACAAAGGCATGGATGGATAGAGAAAATCCATATGCTCAAAACACCCTTACTGATCATGCTTAAAAGAGGCATAGATCTCTCTGAAACAACATGAACACATGGCATAAAAATAACAGCAGAACATGACAGTGAAAATAGTAAGTCCCTGAAATCAGCAACATTATGTACCCTAGTTTGCATGCTTGTGCTAGTCACCACAAAGATCACAAAAATACATGGCATACACCTCTGGAAAGATGGCATGGCATATTACAAAACACATGTAGGATGAGCGGAGGGGCGCGACGAGTGGAGGCGCGCAGGGCGCGCGGCGGCGCACTGCGGCAGCGGCGGACGGCGCCGAGCGGCGGCGGGCGGCGCCGGGTGGCGGCGTGGAGCGCCTCGGCGCGGGCGGCGCGGCTGCGGGCCGGGAGGCGAGCGCGCGCGGGCGGCGGCGACGGGCCGCGTGGGCCCGCGGCGGTCCGAGCGGGCCGGCACGGTGGGAGGTGGCGGCGGGCCACGTGGCGCCCCCGGATTGGCTGGCGGACGGCGGCGGACGGTGTCCGGCGCCGGGCGGACGCGTCCGGTGCGCGGAGGAAGAACGGGGCTAGGGTTAGGGTGGAATTGATCCGCAATTTCGGAGGGGGAGGTGTTTTTATAGGTAGAGGGGGCTAGGAAGCTCCAAATGGAGTGCGGTTTTCGGCCACGCGATCGTGATCGAACGGCGATGGACATGGGAGTGTCTTAGATGGTTATTGGGCTGTTTTGGAAGGGTTTTGGGCTGCAACACACACAAGGCCTTCACGGTTACCCGGTTAACCATTGGAGTATCAAACGACCTCCGAATGACCCGAAACTTGACAGGCGGTCTACCGGTGCTATACCAAGGCCGCTTGGCAAACCTCGGTCCATTCCGAGAAAGTTTAATACCCGCTCACAGAAAAAGGTAAATGGGGACGCCGGGGAACATAGGAGCGCCGGATTGCAAAACGGACAACGGGGAAAATGCTCTGATGCATAAGACGAACACGTATGCAAATGCGATGCACATGATGACATGATATAAAATGCATGACATGAATAAAATGCAAAAAGAAGGAAAACCCAACCACGGAGGGAATATCATATCACATAGCCGAAAATGGCAAGAGTTGGAGTTACAAATATGGCAAGTTACATCCGGGGTGTTACAAAATATTACCGCATAGACAGTAGCCCCTGATGCTCTGTTTGGCGTTCGGAAAGAAAAGCCGAATAAAGGATCTAATAACATTCACAGGAGTCTAACAAAAGTAAGTCAATATGCGTATGTAGGCTTCACTGATGGCGTCCGCCGCAGTGACTGCGGAGGTGGACACGCTGAAGTAGAACCTCGAGCGGTCCGAGCAAGAGCTCGGCCTTGCCAAGAAGCAGCTCGAAGACAAAGAAGGTAAGAGATACCTTTGTTAAATATATATATATATATATATATATATATATATATATAATGTTACTATTCATCACCCAGGGTGCATAATAAATTATTCTTTACCCGAGGTAATCTTATGATCATTTCATAAATAAATTACATTTGAAATACAAATACTTACATTCATATTGATTTACTGCATAAAATTTGCCATAACAAAAAAAATATAGGTCAAAAATTGTGTTTTATGTACATTTTACACTATGTTTTTACATTTGTAATTTTACATAACATAAAATATTTTTTGCGACGATTATAGGTTTTCTTATGTTCTCCTTTTATGTCTAAAATAAGACAAAATTTACAAAACGTAAAATTACGGTGCATAGATGCTAAAATAGAGGTGGGTGAAGAATAACTATTCCTCACCCAGGGTGACGAATAGTCAATCCCTATATATATATAGTTATTCTTCACCCCCCTCTATTTTACCATCAATGCACCATAATTTTACGTTTCGTAAGTTTTGTCTTATTTCCGACGTAAAAAGAGACCGTAAGAAAATATATAATCGTCGTAAAAAGTATTTTATGTTATGTAAAATTACAGACGTAAAAACATAGTGTAAAATACACATAAACTACAAATTTTCTTGTCTTATGACCTATATTTTTATTTTCTTATGTCAAATTTTACGTAGTGAATCAATAGGAATGTAACTATTTGAATTCCAAACGTAATTTAATTATGAAATGATCGTAAGATTACCTCGGGTGAAGAATAACTTATTCTGCACCCTGGGTGATGAATAGTAACACTATATATATATATATATATATATATATATATATATATATATATATATATATATATATATATATATATATATAAGGTGCAATTGCAAGAAAATGACAGGATTAATGTGGCTATTGTAGGGGCCACAGCTGAGGTGGCAACCCTTAAGCAGGCGCTGTCCGAGGCCGAAAACAAGGCGGCCACGGAGTGCACTGAGCGGGAGAAGCATGAGGCGAGCGGGAGAAGCATGAGGCGCAGGTTGGCGAGGTGCGGCGAGAGCTCCAAGCTCTCATGAAAAAACATGAGAGTTTGAGCTTGACTCGAAGACGCGAGAGTCCGAGCTCGCGGCGGCCATTGAAAATGCCAAGTCTGCCAAGGCCGAAGCCCAGAAGGCCCTCCAGGAGGTGGAGGCGATGAAGAAGATAGCGGCGGGTAATGCATTCTTTATGCAAAGCAAGCACGTGAAAGTGAGTTACTTGTTACTTACCCGAATCCGGAGCTCTCCAGGAGCATTCGCAGATTTGCCCCGCAGCGTGTCAGATGTCGCCGCCTTCTACCGAGCCGAGGAGGGAAGCTCGATGGAGAAGGTGTTCTGGTCTCAGTATGCTGAGGCCGGACACCCTGTGCCCTTGAGCGACCAGCTGAAGCAACTGGTCGAGCTCCACAAGGTGGCCGAACAGGCCATGAAGGGCCTCATAGTTCGGCTGTGGCCTGGAGAGGCTCTGACTGGGAGCTACTTTGGGCTGGTGAGGCGGCTGGTGGAGGCCTGTCCAAGGCTCGAAGTCATCAAGCGCTCCGTCTGCATCGAAGGTGCCCGTAGGGCGCTTGCCCGTGCTAAGGTGCACTGGGGTAAGCTGGATGCGGAGAAGCTTGTGAAGGACAGGCCGCCGCCGGGCAAGGAGCATCGCCACCCCGAGATGTACTATGAGGGCGTCTTGAAGGGCGCCCGCCTTATGGCGGATGAATGTTCAAAAGATGTAATTTTTTAGTGAAACTTGCTCGTTTTGTCCTGTGCGCTGAAAACTTGTTCATATGCGCTATGCAATGCTTGTTTAATTTAAAATATTACCTTCTATGCGGCCGTTTATCAAATTTGAGAGATGGCGAGTCGTCGGCTTCTGCCCCCATGCCACGAGTGCTGGGGTGTTCGGGATAAACCTGAGCACTCTTTTTCCCATTCTTGGGTCCTTCGAGGGAGGCGCTCAGCACAACGAACAAGGCAATCGGACTATAATGCATTATCACTCTCACTTAGCCATATAATTCTATAATTTTAAATTTCAGCGAAGCCCCTAGTATTCAGAAGACCGAGTTCGGGGCGTGATACACGCCTAGGTCGGACAAAGCCGGCTCCTCGCTCTAAGCGGCATAAGTCTTTAAGGACTCGAAACCTTCCCGAACAGCGACCAGCTCTCGCCCTATCATGACAGTCAGTTTTAGCTTTCTCTACTGAGGTGCTTAGGCCCAGCTCAACTGGGGCACAATCGCAGTAGTTCTCCCAGCACTACCTTAGCCGATATAGCGAAACGTAAGGTACCAAAGCATGGGAGCCGGGCAAACCCAACTATTGACCAAAGATATGATTCGGAGCTGATGCATATAATGCTATAAGATCGGAGGGCCGCACTTGTGAAAGTGTTCGGACTTTTCATGCTGTGTTATGGGGTGCTTGAGCCCCTGGCGTATTGGCTGTACCAAAGTGTACGGGTGCTAAATGTCATAACTGAACATATATATTAAAAAAGAAATGAATAGATAATGCAGTAATAAGCTGAAGCTAAGCATTGTTTATTTTAAAGTGCTGCTGTAAAAGCAGAACGATACAAATAGTGCGATAAGCAAGGGATGGGACTATTTGACATGTCCCCTTCCAGGGGCGAGCTGCGAGATGATATGTAAGACAGATATGTTGCTCGTGATAGAGACCACCTGAGAATTCGGCGTAGCTTTCTGCTTCCCTGGTTGTTGTATCGTTTGTGCGGCAATTGTACTGCCGGACAGACCTTCCGAAGAATGGAGTCCTGAAAGTAAGAAAAAATGAAGAAGTCGGCAGCCCCTAGTGCGGTTTAAGCCGTGTTTCGGGCGTGCCGTGATGGTGCCCCTCCCCCTTTGCTCATGGTATTTCCAGAGCGTAGTTATGTACGCGCAACACTGGTTTCGCAAGTTCGCGAGGGCTGGGATTGGGGCCGCATTGCTACGCTTGCTCGGAACGTGCCAAGCGGTCTTGTTGTAGGTTACTCCGGGCGCGCTTGACTCTGTCCGGACGTTTAATGGCCGGACTGGAGAATTGCCTTGAGAGGCTGCTTTGTACTTTCACTGCGAGAGCCGCCGTATGCTCCTCCGTTCAGAGAGAGCGTTTGGTGTTTCCATTGACCGTAATGACTCCTCGAGGGCCTGGCATCTTGAGCTTGAGGTATGCGTAGTGCGACACTGCATTGAACTTTGCGAATGCGGTTCGCCCGAGAAGTGTGTGATAGCCACTGCGGAACGAGACTATGTCGAAGATTAACTCCTCGCTTCGGAAATTATCCGGAGATCCGAAGACCACTTCAAGTGTAACTGAGCCTGTACAGTTGGCCTCTACACCTGGTATGATGCCTTTAAAGGTCGTTTTAGTGGGTTTAATCCTCGAGGGATCGATGCCCATTTTTCGCATTGTAACCTGGTAAAGCAGGTTCAGGCTGCTGCCACCGTCCATAAGGACTCTAGTGAGGTGAAATTCGTCAATAATTGGGTCTAGAATCAATGCGGCGAATCCACCATGAGGGATGCTAGTGGGGTGGTCCCTTCGATCAAAAGTGATCGGGCAAGAGGACCATGGGTTGAACTTTGGGGCGACTGGCTCCATCGCATATACGTCCCTTAGCGCACGCTTCCGCTCCCTCTTGGGGATGTGGGTTGCGTATATCATGTTCACCATCCACAGTTGTGGGGGGAAGCCCTTCTGTCCACTATTGTTCGGCGGTCGGGGCTCTTCCTCGTCGTTGCTATGCAGCCCCTTGTCTCTGCTTTCGGCATTTAACTTGCCTGCTTGCTTGAACACCCAACAATCCCTGTTGGTGTGATTGGCTGGTTTTTCGGGGGTGCCATGTATCTAGCATGAGCGGTCGAGTATTCGGTCCAAACTGGACGGGCACAGAGTATTTCTTTTGAATGGCTTTTTCCGCTGACCGGGTTTAGAGCCTCTGAATCCGGCATTAACTGTCGTATCCTCAGCATTGTCGCCGTTAATGCGACGCTTTTGCTTGTTGTGACGCGACCTGCCACTGCTGTCCTTGGTATCTGAATTACCAGGGCTCTTGGTCATGTTATTGCTGCGAGCTAGCCAGTTTTCTTCTCCCTCGCAAAAGCGGGTCATAAGTGTCGTGAGGGCTGCCATAGATTTCGGCTTTTCCTGTCCTAGGTGCCATGCAAGCCACTCGTCACGGATGTTATGCTTGAAGGCTGCTAGGGCCTCTGCGTCCGGACAGTCAACGATTTTATTTTTCTTGGTTAGGAACCGTGTCCAGAATTGTCTGGCCGATTCCTCCGGCTGCTGAATTATGTGGCTTAGGTCATCAACGTCTGGTGGTCACACATAGGTGGCCTGGAAATTGTCAAGGAATGCGGCTTCCAGGTCCTCCCAACAACCAATTGATTATGCTGGCAAGCTGTTAAGACAATGCCGAGCTGGTCCTTTAAGCTTGAGTGGGAGGTATTTGATGGCGTGTAGGTCATCACCACGGGCCATGTGGATATGAAGGAGATAGTCCTCGATCCATACCGCAGGATCTGTTGTGCCATCGTATGATTCGATGTTCACGGGTTTGAAACCCTCGGGGATTTGATGATCCATTACTTCATCTGTGAAGCATAGTGGGTGTGCGGCGCCTCTGTATTGGGCTATATCACGATGCAGCTCTAACGAGCTTTGTCTACTATGTTCGGCCCGGCCGGATTTACTGTATCCGGCGTGACGATTACCGTCTCGTGTCGTGGGGCGCCCATGCGATCCGTAGATCGATCTTGTTTGCCTTGCCTTATCCTCCAATATATCTCGCAGGTCTGGCGCATTTCCCTGTGCCTTGGTATTTTTTGAGCATCGTCGGGGTGCGGCTTGAACGGAGGGCCGTGAGGCCTCTCTGTCACGGCCACGAGGTGGCCGATCGGCCGCCTCATGCACTGGTGATGTAGGTTTAGGTGCTTCCTCCTCTAATCGGGGTAGCAGCCTGTGCTTTGGGTAGCTCTTGGAGGGGCGTTCGAGTTCATACTCTTCGGCCGCCAGGACTTCAGTCCATATGTCGGCTAGCAAGTCTTGATCAACTCTAAGCTGTTGCTGTTTTTTCTTGAGGTTGCTCGCCATGGCCATAAGCCTGCGTTTGAAACGCTCTTGTTTGACGGGATCCTCTGGCACGACAAATTCGTCGTCGTCGAGGCTTGCCTCGTCTTCGGAGGGAGGCATGTAATATCGTCCTCCATCTCTTTGTCGTCCGCTCTCTCATGAGGGTTGGCTTCTCCGTCCTCCTGTGCAGAATCCTGCTGGAGGGGGTTGTCTTCGGCACTATCCGAGGTGTTATTATCTCCCATGCCGGAATCACCGTTTTTGCTTTGGCGGGATTTAGAGCGGCGCCACTGACGCCGACGTTTAGGCTGCTTCTTGGAGGGGTCATCCTCCGCTGTTCCATCGCCATTGCCTTCTTTTGGGGTGTCCACCATGTATATGTCATATGACGAGGTGGCTTTCCAGTGCCCTATAGGCGCTGGTTGCTGTTCGTCTCCTACATCGTCGTCCATACCGTCGATGTCTTCGGAGTCGAAGTCGATCATGTCGGTTAAATCATCGACAGTGGCTACGAAGTGGGTGGTGGGTGGGCTTTGAATTTCTTCATCATCCGCATCCCAACCTTGCTGACCATAGTCCGGCTAGGACTCTCCTGATAAAGAGAGAGATTTTAGTGAGTTCAGAATATCGCCAAAGGGCGAGTGCTGAAAGACATCCGCGGCGGTGAATTCCATGAACGGCGCACAATCTGATTCGATTGGCAAGGGTGCGGGGGGCTCGGAGTCCTGAGAGGAGTCCGGCACCTTGGAGCCACGGGCCTCGTAGAGATTAGGGATGGTGTTCGGCTCGATCACCATAGAGATTGCAGCCCCCGAGGTGGTGTCCAACCACTCGTCCTCGATTGGCGCAATCGGCTCCGAGCTAAGGGTCGGAACGGACATGGGTGCGGCCTCCAAGGCACTGTCCGGCAGCAGAGCTGGATCATGCCCTTATTGACAGTGCAGCGCGCCCGGCTGTGACTCGAATCCGTCGAAGATCAAGTCTCCGCGGATATCAGCCGTGTAGTTCAAGCTTCCAAATCTGACCTGATGGCCAGGGGCATAGCTTTCGATCTGCTCCAGATGGCCAAGCGAATTGGCTCGCAGTGCAAAGCCGCCGAATACGAAGATCTGTCCGGGGAGAAAAGTCTCACCCTGGACCGCACCACTGTTGATGATCGGAGGAGCCATCGGGCCTAAAAGCGACGACACAGAGGAACTCTCAATGAAAGAACCAATATCGGTGTCAAAACCGGCGGATCTCGGGTAGGGGGTCCCAACTATGCGTCTAGGCGGATGGTAACAGGAGACAAGGGACACGATGTTTTTACCCAGGTTCGGGCCCTCTCGCTGGAGGTAAAACCCTACTCCTGCTTGATTAGTATTGATGATATGGGTAGTACAAGAGTAGATCTACCACGAGATCAGAGAGGCTAAACCCTAGAAGCTAGCCTATGGTATGATTGTTGTTCTGTCCGACGGACTAAAACCCTCCAGTTTATATAGACACCGGAGAGGGCTAGGGTTACACAGAGTCGGTTACAATGGTAGGAGATCTACATATCCGTATCGCCAAGCTTTCCTTCCACGCCAAGGAAAGTCCCTTCCGGACACGGGACGAAGTCTTCAATCTTGTATCTTCATAGTCTAGGAGTCCGGCCGAAGGTATAGTCTAGCTATCCGGACACCCCCTAATCCAAGACTCCCTCAGGTGGCCTTCAGGATACAAAGGTTCCTGAGTCATTCTACCAGTTCTAGTAGCCACTCTAATAGCATAATAATTTTTCTTACTATTCATTTCATGGAGCAATTCTTTTTGAGCTTTAAGTACTTGTTCTACTTGAGTGGTAATCATAGAAGCATGTTTACTAACAAGTTTAAGTTCACCTTTAATATTAGCCATATAATCACCCAAGTGTTTAATCATATAAGCATTCTGTTTTAATTGTCTACCAAAATAAGCACTAAAGTCTTCTTGCTTAAACATAAAGTTATCAAACTCATCCAAGCACTGACTATCCATTTTAGTAGGAGGGATTTCAGCTCTATCATATCTATAAAGAGAATTTACCTTTACTACATGTGTCGGGTTATCGGGATCAGGAGGTTCTTCAATAGGTAATGGATCAAGATCATATGTTCTTTGACAGGCGGTAAATTAAGACCATGTATTTCTTCAATAGGAGGTAAATTCTTAACATCTTCAGCTTTAATACCTTTTTCTTTCATAGATTTCTTTGCCTCTTGCATATCCTCGGGACTGTGAAATAGAACACCTCTCTTCTTTGGAGTTGGTTTAGGAATAGGATCATTAATTGGAGCAGGAGCTGGCTCAGGAGGTGCCCAATTATTTTCATTGGTCAACATATTATTCAATAGAATTTCAGCTTCATCCGGTGTTCTTTCCCTAAAAAGAGAACCAGCACAACTACCCAGGTAATCTCTGGAAGCATCGGTTAGTCCATTATAAAAGATATAGAGTATTTCATTTTTCTTAAGAGGATGATCAGGCAAAGCATTAAGTAACTTGAGAAGCCTCCCCCAAGCTTGTGGGAGGCTCTCTTCTTTAATTTGCACAAAGTTGTATATTTCCTTTAAAGCAGCTTGTTTCTTATGAGCAGGGAAATATTTAGCAGAGAAGTAATAAATCATATCCTGGGGACTACGCACACAACCAGGATCAGGAGAATTAAACCATATCTTAGCATCACCCTTTAATGAGAACATGAATATTTTGAGTATATAAAATTAGCGACAACAGGATCAGGAGAATTAAACCATATCTCATCATTAGTAAACAGGGTGGCTATATCATTTAATTTAGTAAGATGTGCCACAACAGTTTCAGATTCATAACCATGAAAAGGATCAGATTCAACCAAAGTAATTATATCAGGATCAACAGAGAATTCGTAATCCTTATCAGGAACACAGATACGTGAAGTAACAAAAGCAGGGTCAGGCCTCATTTTATCTTTAAGAGATTCTTTGTTCCATTTAATTAGTAGCCTTTTAAGTTCATGACGATCTCTGCAAGCTAGAATAGCGGCAGAATATTCCATATCAAAAACATAACCCTCAGGAATAATAGGCCTATCTTCATCATCACTTTCATCATTATAATCAGATTCAATAATTTCTTTCTCTCTAGCCCTAGCAATTTATTCATCAAGAAATTCACTAAGGGGCACAGTAGTATCAGGCATAGAAGTAGTTTCATCATAAGTATCATGCATAGCAGAAGTGGCATCATCAATAACATGTGACATATCAGAACGAATAGCAGAAGCGGGTTTAGGTGTCACAAGCTTACTCATAACAGAAGGTGAATCAAGTGCAGAGCTAGACGACAGTTCCTTACCTCCCCTCGTAGTTGAGGGATAAATTGTTGTCTTAGCGTCTTTCAAGTTCTTCATAGTGTCCAGCAGATATAAATCCTAAGTGACTCAAAGAATAGAGCTATGCTCCCCGGCAACGGCGCCACAAATTAGTCTTGATAACCCACAAGTATAGGGGATCGCAACAGCTTTCGAGGGTAGAGTATTCAACCCAAATTTATTGATTCCACACAAGGGGAGCCAAAGAATATTATCAAGTATTAGCAGCTGAGTTGTCAATTCAACCACACCTAGAAACTTAGTATCTGCAGCAAAGTGTTTAGTAGTAAAGTACTATGATAGTGGTGGTAACGGTAACAAAAGAGTAATGAAAGCAAAGTAATATTTTTGGTGTTTTGTAGTGATTGTAACAGCAACAACGGGAAAGTAAATAAGCGTAAACTAGTATATGGAAAGCTCATAGGCACCGGATCAATGATGGATAATTATGCCGGATGCGGTTCATCATGTAACAGTCATAACATAGGGTGACACAGAACTAGCTCCAATTCATCAATGTAATGTAGGCATGTATTCCGAATATAGTCATACGTGCTTATGGAAAAGAACTTGCATGACATCTTTTGTCCTACCCTCCCGTGGCAACGGGGTCTTATTGGAATCTAAGGGATATTAAGGCCTCCTTTTAATAGAGAACCGGAACAAAGCATTAGCACATAGTGAATACATGAACTCCTCAAACTAAGGTCATCATCGGGAGTGGTCCCGATTATTGTCACTTCAGGGTTGCCGGATCATAACACATAGTAGGTGACTATAGACTTGCAAGATAGGATCAAGAACTCACATATATTCATGAAAACATAATAGGTTCAGACCTGAAATCATGGCACTCGGGCCCTAGTGACAAACATTAAGCATAGCAAAGTTATAGCAACATCAATCTCAGAACATAATGGATACTAGGGATCAAACCCTAACAAAACTAACTCGATTACATGATAAATCTCATCCAACCCATCACCGTCCAGCAAGCCTACGATGGAATTACTCACGCACGGCGATGAGTATCATGAAATTGGTGATGAAGGATGGTTGATGATGACGACGGCGACGAATCCCCCTCTCCGGAGCCCCGAACGGACTCCAGACCGGCCCTCCCGAGAGGTTTTAGGGCTTGGCGGCGGCTCCATATCGTAAAACGCGATGATTTCTTCTCCTCTATTTTTTTCTCCCCAAAAGCCAATATATAGAGTCGGAGTTGGTGTCGGAAGGTGTCCAGGGGGCCCACGAGGTAGGGGGCGCGCCCTAGGGGGGCGCCCCCCCACCCTCATGGACAGGGTGTGGGCCCCCTGGTCTTCATCTTTGGCGAGGATTTTTTATTATTTATTCTAAGATATTCCATGGAGTTTCAGGTCATTCCGAGAACTTTTGTTTTCTGCACATAAAACAACATCATGGCAATTCTACTGAAAACTGCGTCAGTCCGGGTTAGTTCCATTCAAATCATACAAGTTAGAGTCCAAAACAAGGGCAAAAGTGTTTGGAAAAGTAGATACGACGGAGACGTATCATGCACTAATACAACTGTTATGTTAAAAAAAATTGGAAAATTCCAGGGGTCATCTGACCTTTTTATGACATTTAAGTGATTTTCTAGCCATTTAATGACCGTAATCTAAATTTGAACTACATCTATATGCAGCGGCTAACCATAACGGTTTAAAAAAAATGTTTACTTGCGTGCGAGTTAATTCCATGTGCAGTAAATTGAAACGAATTTGCAAACATATTGGTGTCACGGCTTGGACACATGCATGGAGTGCCATGGCATTTAAATTCCAAAAAATAAAAAATTCGTCAGACGATGTAAATATCTGGTGTTCAAAAAAGAAAATGTAAAGATATGGAAAGACAACTGGCCCCCACACGATTGGCACTCTATTTCATGCCTCGAGGTTTGGAAGGTGAGTGGTGCAGGTTATTAATCACACACGGTTCTGTATTGGAAACTGTCAACTATTAAGTTCACACATGGATTTTCCTGCGGGAATTATGTGTAACTCAAACTACATTACTCGTAAATTCCGGCGACGGGCGTGTGTACTGTTCCCATCGATCAAGATTCCGGCCGCCAATAAATACTACCTTGCTCACGTTGTCCCGCCTACATTCTCATTTACATCCTTCCCTCGCTCTCTCTCTCTCTCTCTCTCTCTCTCTCTCTCTCTCTCTCTCAATTCTCGGCCATGGCGCCGCTGATCTGCCCACGCGCCGACGAGGAGGCATCGCCCCCCCGAGGACGCTCAGTCGAAGAGCAGTGACGAGGAGGACCCATACGCGCCGTCGGACGAGGTTGCGCTGCCCCCCCCCCAACTTTGGAGTCGTTTTGGGGCCAGTACAATCATTGTCTATGGAAGTCGCTGGCGCCGGCTCAGAAAGCCAGGCAAGTAGCATTCAAGAAGGAGATGGCATAGGAGGAAGTCAGGTACCAAGCGGCATGTGAAGCCCGTGATGCCGCCTAGAAAAAGGAGGCGGTGAAGCTTTACGGCGGAGGTGTATGAAGACGCGTACTTCGCGAGGAAGGTCAAAGGCGCTAGGTGCCTCATCGCTGCATGGAGGTGGGCTGATAAGCTCCAGCGTGCCACCGAGAAGGAGCTCCGATGGGTGCCCAACGAAATGGCAAGATCGTTCGCGTCGTCCGCCGGTAAGAGGCAAATACGTACGTCAAGCGCTGCGAGGCGGAGTACTGCCTCCGCGCTGGGAAGACGCCGCGCACCAGGGAGCTGCTGGCGAGGGGTTGCAGAATACTGCCACAGGAGGGATTATTCGTTTTAGTATTGTTCGTCTTCAATTTTATGCATTGTACCTAGTAGTTAAGTATTATCACGTATATGTGATTATATTATATATATTCCATGATGAAGTAATGACCAATTAATATATATTATGAATTCCATTTTCTACTTGTTTTTGCATACTAATTTGTATCTAACTGTTATCATCCACATATACATAATGGAAAGCATATACACACACATTGAAACATAATATATTAGAACGGAAAACAGAGTACACACATTGAAACAGAGAAATAAACAAAGCAATATTATGATTGTTGTTCATACATAGCGACCCACGTCGAAACGACTCAACAAAATAAAACGCGTCCATGAGACCATGACTAGCAACCCTTGCCTACGGTAGCTCTTGGCTCTGCCTGAACTCGTGCAGGCGTTCGTCCAAGCGGTCGACATGCTCGCAGTACATATGGAGCGCGATTTCGAGCTCCAAGTTGGCTATTTCATCGGAGATGACCAGCTCGAGGATACAATGGCCATGTTCCTCTACTGTGCCCAGGTGGATACCTGGGCCAAGGAAGCGGTCGAGCCTAGCGACCAGCGCGTTGGCATCGAGCGGGCCATTGTCAAGGCGAACGACGGGACCCATGCGAACGGTGCGGCGGGCATCCGGTGCAAGTACGGTGCGGCCGGCCTCTGGTGCAAGTACGGCGCAGAGAGCATCTTCCCACTCCTGGCGTGGAATGGGGGTACTAATTGGACGTGTACCCAGCTGCGACACCCTGTCGAGAGCCGGCAAGCACCGATGGATCCGCTCTTGCTATGCGGCGCGTCGCGCCTCTCATTCTGTGGCACTCCAATGGTCTCGCCGTGCGGTGAGCCGCAGCCTATCGGCGGGGACGCGCCTAGCTTGCTCTGCAGCACGCCATCGATCATGTTGTGCAGCGAGCTGCAACCTCTCTACGTTGACATGCCTATCTTGAACCATGGTGCGAAGAGCCATGCACCAAGGGTTCGCTCAACCCTGGCGATGACGTGCATCATGGCGTCGTCCATCGCGTTGTCGGGGAGCGCCTCGGCCTCAACGGGCTATGGCGCCTTCTCATTTTCCTCGTCGACGAGGTTGATGGCAGAGGCGGCGCTTTGGTGGGTTGGCATGCTTGGAAAAAGTGGATGTGCTATAGGCCACGCTTGTTGCCTCCGTGTGTCACGCGCTGCCTAGGTTTATGCGCAATATCGCTGGCTGGCAGGAAACCGGTGAGGAAATGGTGGAAAACGGTGGCGTGTTCATTGAACGCCATCAATTATTGGAAACTTAGCATAGAAGGAACATCGAGCTAGCACAAGAAGTAGACGATGATCAGATGATCGTTTATCCTAGTTAATTATGCATGTAATAGTTTACTTTGGCGTGTGGAAGTGTCATGTGTGTACTAGCAACCTATGTAATTGGATGTTTGTCGCGTATTACACACATCTTGTTTATGTGAAACGTTTATGTTCTCTTGGCTCAACACAAACAGTTTATCAGAACGAACTATATGCCCTCTATTGCACACACCTTGATCTGGCTAAGCCGTTTCTGTTGCGTTGCCTAATCAAAAACAGTTCATCCGAGTGAACCGTATGCCGTATATCGCACACACCATGTTCTAGCTGACCGTTTTTTTGTGTTGCCTAATCACAAATAGTTCATCTGAGTGAACGGTATGCCGTATATCACACACCTTCATCTGGCTGCCCGTTTCTGTTGTTCCGCCTCATCACAAACAGTTTATCCGAGTGATCAGTATGCCGTATATCGCACACACCTTCAACTGGCTGCCTGTTTCTTTTGTTCTGCCTCATCGCAAACAGTTAATTGAACTGAACCATATGCCCTGCATCGCACACGCAACTAAAATCTAAATCGTGTTTGATGTATCCTTCATCGCAAACGTTTTGCATCTTTTTGATGGGTTTTTTACATCACCATTTGTGATTAATGCATCACACACAGTTTCGTCAAAGGGTCTCTGATTGTAGTGTCGCGTTAGCGGCATCCTGTAGTAGTGTAGGCACTAACACGTTCTCTTCTTCTACAGATAATAATAGGCCCGGTGGTGGATAATGTGATACAATATATTACTCACATCGAATGCCTAGATCTGCATCTCTCATAAATTACTTTGAACTCCTACTGAGGGACCTTACCAGAGATTATATTCGCCAAGTTCTTTGTTGTTAGAGAAAGGGTGCTGAAGGTAATGAGGTTGGACATGCTTTTATATCAAAAAATGAATGCTTTCTTGATCAGCGCCGGCAGCTAATGCAGAATGGCCAAGGCTCCAAACAAGCTGAATTTTGTATTGGAAGTGCATATGATAGAGTAATCGGAAGTCATTGTGTCAACCCCATACA
Organism: Aegilops umbellulata; assembly: GCA_032464435.1. NCBI lineage: Eukaryota > Viridiplantae > Streptophyta > Magnoliopsida > Poales > Poaceae > Aegilops > Aegilops umbellulata. The sequence goes on from CP136057.1 coordinate 553,139,892, forward strand.
TGACTTGTCATCGGCTAATCCCTTTGGAGAAATGATGAGGCTTTGAAACCAGTCTTACTATTGGTATTTTTAGTTTGAACCTCTCTTATATCCATGTTCAGCTGATCAGGACGGGCATTTGCAGTTGAATGAGCTGAATTTCATTTTTAATATTAGTTTGAACCTTGTAATCTTCAAATTTGAGCCATGTAACTCTGGGATTCAAACCTTGTAATATTTCGGGCTTTTGTGGTACAGTTGTTGTAATCGCATCGTATGAGACTCGTATATTGGTAGTACTATTTTGACCATAATATGAAATAGACTTAGATTTTATTAACCATTCACGACCAGGGATCCAGCCGGAAGCAGAGCAATGGCAAGTGTCGTCGCAACAAGATATGGTTGATTAGATGCTCATTTATCCTAGTTTAGTATGCATGTAATTGCTTACTTTGGTGTGTGGAAATGTTATGTGTGTAGTCACTTATGTAATTGTATGCTTAATTTGGTTATGTAATGTTGTTCTTATAAGTATATATGCTGATGCTTTGTAGACAGAGCAAATCACATCGCACACGGACTAAACAGTGGAACCCGTCGGTGATGATTTCATCAATCACTCACAATTGTATACCAGCAATCATTTGCTCACAACACACACGGCTTGGTAACAAGAATGGTCGGTGTTGTTATCGGTCTTCCCACACATTTCCGATTACACATGTTTGTCGCGTATCACACACATCTTGTTAAGTTGAACCTTTTTTGTTCTCTTGGCTCAACGCAAATAGTTCATCCAAGTGAACTGTATGTCTTCTATCCCAAACACCTTCATATGGCTGACCATTTCTTTTGTGTTGCCTATTCAAAAACAATTCATCCAAGTGAAGTGTATGCCGTATATCGCACACACCTTCATCTGGCTGCCCGTTTCTGTTATTCCGCCTCATCACAAACAGTTCGTCGGAGTGAACTATATGCTATATATCGCACACACCTTGATATATGGTTGCCCGTTTCTGTTGTTCGGTCTCACCGCAAACAATTTTTGTGGATCAACCGTATGCCCCACATCGCACATGCGACTACAATCTGAACTGTGGTTGATGTATCCTTCATTGCAAATGTTTTGCATCTTTTTTGATATTTTTTTTACATCACCATTTGCGATTAATGCATCACACACAATTTTATCAAGGGGTCTCTGATCGTAGTGTCGCATTAGCAGCATCATGTAATAGTGTTACCTGTGTAACTAAATATAAGACGGTCTTATATTTAGTTGTGGAGGCAGTACCTTGCATTCCACATTCTGACTCGGCCGCGACACTGAACAATATATGTTTCTTGCAGTCTAACGTTAAATGTATCTAAATTTGGGGAAACCAAGTGTAACCTAAAACGACTGTTGGAATTGTGCTAAGAACTAAAAGTACAATGAGGCAAATAAGCATAAAACATATTGTATCTTTGTAGTTCTTAGAGCCATCGTATACAACTATGGATGCACAAACTACTAGCATTTATGAAAGTTTGGAAATTGCAGTGGCGTTTGTCAGAATCACTAGAATTGAAGTGTTATTTATCCAATTAAGAACACTTTGTTCTAAACTAATGAAAGACACAACAAGAACCATGCAAGTCACAACCTTTATAGGTAATACTTTCTGGCAATACCATCTAAGGATAAGCATTACAGAGTTGCATCCCCTAACTTAACAATAATAGCAGGTAAGGATAATAAATATACTAGTTGCATCCCCCCTCGCATGGAACAATCTTCTTGCATGATGGAGCATGCTAATCAGATAGTTCCAGAACCAGTCCACCTTTGATGTCATAAACAGAACTCTTCACACAAGGATTCACCAAGAAAGTGTTGTAGATTTCCTTTATGGAACCTACAAACTCAGGCACACGTTGCAAACTCACTATGTTAAGCATTGGCGAAGATCTGAATATCTGTTTTAAGGAATCATGTTCATGATCTTCTCCAATGAAGCCGTTGACCAGCACTTCTTCAAGACGGGTGAACGAGATACTTTGGCATCTCCAATTCTTTGGCTCCTCACAACGACAATTTCTTGGGCAGCGTGGCATCCTCTTAAGCAGATGAAGAGTATTAACATGCATTTTATTTATGCTTCAGAGTAGTATTTAAAATGTGGGTATTACTACTATTTATGCCTCCCTCATGAAGGGAAAAGAGCACGTGTACTGCAATGTATGTGCCTCTCATCACAAGAAAAGAAGAAATACATGTAGCATGGATGTAGGATAGAAGTCCCGGGGAGAATTACCTCCTGCCAAACTAGAATGATGAGGATAAGCATTTTCATCATGGCACAAATCTGATGCAACCGAAAGAGACGCAACACAAGTGCTCCTAAAACATGCCCAGGCGCTGCAAGATTTAGGTTCAATATCGAGAAGTCGGTAACCGGAAGCTTCTCCATCTCTTGTGCAAACACCATGTCTTCTGTAGGCTATTACTCATCATCCAAATAATTCTGCAAAACAATACAATTCAGCAAGATACCATGCATAAAAGGAATTGAAGTTTTACTACGCAAATTTAGCAGACTGGGTATGAACACGAAATACTAGACGCGTACAGGGAGCGATATATGCAACTGGAGGACATGAACGGAGCTGCGACCATGTGTATTCCTTTCGTCAGTACTAACGGTGTGTATATGTGTCTGTCGGTCCACTACTGCAGGATGCTGCTAACGCGACACTATGACCAGAGACCCTTCGACGAAACTGTGTGCAATGCAATAATCGCAAATGGTGGTGTAAAAAAATTGTCAAAAAAGGTGTAAAACATTTGCGATGGAGGACGCATCGAACGGTTTAGATTTTAGTTGCATGTGTGATGCAGGGCATACGTTTCAGTTCAATTAACCATTTTCGATGAGCAGGAACAAAAGAAACGGGCATCCAGATGAAGGTGTGTGCGATGTACAGCATACGGTTCACTCGGATGAACTGTTTGTGATTAGGCAACACAAAAGAAACGGTCAGCCAGATCAAGGTGTGTGCGATGTATAGCATACAGTTCACTCGGATGAACTGTTTCTGATTAGGCAACACAAAAGAAACGGTCAGCCAGATCAAGGTGTGTGGGATGTACAACATATAGTTCACTTTGATGAACTATTTGCATTGAGACAAGAGACATAAATGGTTCAATATAACAAATACCATAAATATTGCAAGGTTCAAATTCAAAGATTACAATGCCCAAATTCAAACATTGCAAACTGCGTCATTTCTGAAAAGGGATCGGCCACTGACAAGTCATGTATGGGTTTGACACAATCACTTCCAATTGCTTTCCCATATGCTCTTCCAATACGTAGTTTGGCATTTTTTGAGGCTCTTTCATTCCGCAGTACCTGCCGGCTCTGGTAATCATACCATTCATCTTTCCTAATTAAATGCGTGTTCAACCTCAGTACCCTCAGCACCTTTGCTCTAGCAAGAAAGAACCTGGCGAGTGTAATCTCCGGTAAGGTTCCTTGGTAGGAGTTCAAAGAAATATTTGAGAGATGTAGATCCAGGCATTCGATGTGAACATGTTAGTGCCTACATGCAGTTTTGAACACTGTTACACGCCCATTTGGTTTGCAGGATTTGTAAAATGCACCAATGTGCCATCTTTGATCTGGCATGATTAACATGGGCATTTGATTACAATCTAGAAACATGTAGCCTTCTTCACAAGAGGTTGGATTGGATGAAAAAATCCCTATGAAAACTAGTACAGATGAATCCAAAGGAGAAATGCTTATGGATGATCTGTAACCATATGAATGAAGCAACCAATATGGGGTGTGGGTGTATGTCCTAAAATCCTCCAAAATTCCTTCAGAAATCGTAGTACATTATCATTGTAAACTTGGGAAAAGGTGCAAAAAATTGAACTCCCTTATGGTTAACATTTAACAGAAAAGGAACATCACCTCGATATACAGCTTCTTTAGGCAACTGACAACTTGGTCCAGGTTGGGGCCCACAGATTCTAGTGCCAAGACCTTCACTATGCCCAGAGTTTGGGTGAAGCTTCGCTGGATGACAGACGAACATACATCTTCAAAACTAGAAATAACGTTGATATCAATAAGGAGAGGTATAAGGCGACTGTTGTACCTGAAAGTTGTAGTATTTGACAGACGAGTAGCCCACCACTTTCACTTTTGGCGCAGAAATGACATTGATTCTTGTTGGACCTTGTTGATCAACTACAAGTAATCTCTCAAGTGAAGGTGTGTCCTGGATGACCATATTGTGGTCCATCTTTTGTGATCTCTCGTTGCAGCACCAGCAACACACATAAATAGTCCAGAGAGTCCTGGAGGTGATGTGCAAGGTACTCGACCAATTCATTGCCTGAAGACAAAGGAAATCGAGTGCAGTACAGCCGCGGAGCAGGCGCTCCATGTCATCCTTTGGGATGTGGACGGCGACGAGCTCGAGGTCCTTCAGTCGTGGTAGAAAAAGATCGGGTGCGTCATTAAGGGGGGATGGCAGTTCATGAACTTGGCGAGGCGCAGCGTGGGCGCGAAGCGGAGCGCGGCATTGGCAGCAAGCGCATATGCCCATCATTAATACTGAGCTTCTCGAGCTGATCTATGGCGAGGGATTGGAACCACTCATCAAGCTTGGCTCGGTCCTTGCCATTGGAACAGAACTTGCCCGTGATAAGGCCTTTGATTGGGCCATGGTGACTGCCAAGGATCTGGGAGAACGCATCCAAGCTTTGGTGATAGCCATGGCAGAGCTTGTGGGCATTGAGGAGGTCGACAGGGGTGAGGAGCCATAGGGGGCACCACCACCGGGAAAGGGCTGTTGTCCTCGCCCGATATTTGATTAGGAGGAGGGATATTATGACTATCAACATATCATCGGGGAGGTTGTTGATGAAGTCTAGGCCTGCTGGAGTCGCTTGCGGTTCTTTCTCGACCCGCCTCCGCTTGTTGGCAGCCTCGTTCTCAACCTCGTCGGCGGTCACGGAAACCTCTATCTCCATATTCACGCCGTGCTCCGGTGCTTCAGCAGCCCCGGCGTCGCCACTCCCTCCGATGGGGCGCTTCGGCGGCATCCTCGTATACTGACGGCTTTGAGGACTCAGAGCCGCGCCGGGGATGCAGGCGGAGAGAGAGAGGATTGTGTGTGTGGCGAGGATGGGGGGTGCGGCTGCTCGGCGGTGCCATTAATAAAAACCAGTGGGAGTGAGGCGGACGGCGGCCCAAGGCTGTCTCGCTTCCCGGTGAGAACGACTGCTTAATCTCTATGAATGAAATCTATGCTTAAATACTGAATTTTGGTTGCAAAAAATAGATAGTGCTATTGATTTTTAGCTGCATATTTTGACAAATCGCAATGTCTCTTGGCTTAGCGCCGAAGTTTGGCTTTAATTTGCATACCGTAATCTGAACCGTTTGCGTTGAAGAGATGCACATATCCTGCGTTGAACAACTTGTACGCTTCCCGGTGAGCCTATGCACCGGACTGCGCTCGCACGCCTCCCGTTCAGTCAAGCAGCTATCCACACGGCACCTCCTATAGCCATTAAAACCAACACACGTGGCGTCACGTGAATGGTTAACAGAACGCACACGGTTTGAAATATACAAACGTTTGAGATATTAAAGTGGCAGCTATTTTTTCAAAATGCCTTTGTTGGCTGTCATTATTCGAGTGCGCCTTCTCTCAAAATGGACACGAAAAATACCACAGCATGTCGGGTGCCATTCCTTGATAGCATGCCAAGTTTCATGAATTTCAGACGAGTTTTAGATTTACTAGAATCTAAAAACAAAGTATCTCAACATTTTGCCGGCAATCAACGGTGCCCTAGTGTTTGAAATTCATTCCCATTTCTTGCATGGGACCTAAGCATGCACCCAAGGACACATAATTTATTTTTCAACCAATTTATATGCACTGGAGCATGTGCATGTATTTCAAATTTGAATTATGCACATAAAAAGGCCAAACGAACCCCGAAAAATTTCAAGATTAAACACAACACTCCTGTTGTTCTACGTTGGCACTAGAAAATTTTTGAAAGCAATAAGAGGCAACAGATATCGTTCCGTCCCCAATGGTGGCATGTCCCATACCGAAACCATCACCCTTGTTGTGAGAAGTGATGCCAATCAGCAATCATACCAAACCACCAAAGTTACTCAGCTTCTCCAGGCGAATGATGGTGGTAAGGCAGGGAGCCACTACCCACAGAGCCCACTCCCGGTCCACGGGAGCCAGCTCGTCGAAGACGGCGTCCAATGGCACAAATGGATTTCGGTGATGAAGTCTGGACAGGATTCGACCGCCAACGGCGAACGCACCACGAACCCCCTCCTTGTCCAGCACCTCACCCACCGCCGCACGGAGACGGTTCAGCTCCTCGGAGAGATAACTAAAGAAGGAGACCGGGTCAGGAAGCCAGAGCTGGTGGAAGTCGATGGGGTGACCGAACAGGTTTAGCCCGACAGCTGGCATGGTCACGCTCGCACGATGGTACGTGTTGCGAAGCCTCACCACCTGTGTGGTAACATGATCTAGCAAGCGGTCCAGGTGACCCTAAAGATCCTCACGATCGGAGCGCTCGCGCACCAGCGCAACTGTCGCTTCCTGCAACAACGCTGACGACGCCAGAAGCATCTTAGTAGTGGACTCCTGCCGCTCATGAAGCTCCGTGAGTTGACGCTCATGACGGAGGAGCAAGTCATTCTTCTCCTCCCTGAGCTCACGGAGCTTGACATCCTTGGCCCGGAGCTGCGCATCCTTGGCCACGAGCTCCTCTCTGAGGCGTCTAACCTCTAACACGGTGATATGTGCACCCCCATGGAAAACGGTAGAAGGAATGGGGGGGGGGCAAGCAGGAGCAAGGGGCGAAAAGGATGAAGATGGAGGAGGGGGCAGAAAGGATGAAGATGGAGGTCTGCAGCCCGATAGAGGGAAGATCGATCTAAATCTTTTGGTTTCCACCAGTCCATGCCATCAGCGGATTTCCCAGACTGGGCACGCCTAAAGATCAAAGTAACACATCGGTGATATTTTAATTTTACCCGGCAGTCAAAAGCGACAAACGGACAGGCGGTATAACACCAGAACACACATGATGCTTAGGCGTGTCTCCTATGGTAGGATACACGCCTAAGAGAAACCCATGACTCCCTTTAACAAGTGCACGCCAGATTTATAGGTGTTTCACCGATTGTGGTTACACGCCTTATTAACAGGCGTGTTAGAAGCAGCAACATCTTCCGGCTAGGCGCATTTGAGGGATGCCACGCCGGCGGCCGGTCGTCGTCGTCGGTCAATGGCGCCTCGGCGGGCGGTGCGGCGACGTGCAAGTGTACCGCCTTGCAGGCCGGCGTGAATGAGGGGTCAGGCGACGAAATAAGTTTTTTTGGGGGGGAGGCTCAGCGGGCAAAATAAGGTGGCCTTGGGGTCATTATTCGGGATCGAGAGCGAGAGGAGAAATAAAGGGAGTTCAGAGCGCTGAGTGACGGCCCTACAAAAAAAAGTTTTTTTTACCGATGGTGGGAGGTACCGGTGGAGCATCCACCGTTAAACATTGCTTTGAGATTGATTTGGCTGTAGACCCCACCATGCTTCTATTTTTGTCTTTTATAGCAATACAAATCTTATACAAGCACATATACTCCACTAGACGGGGGCCACAATAGCACCTTTTGTCAGATGTCAGGGTGAGAGCAAACATATGCACCACGGCTGCATGCAGACACTAAATACATGCACTTTGTTTTTCATGTGACATTTTAAAAGGTTGATATCTTTTGAACTAAATATCCAGTTTTGAAACTTTTTATATTTTTGAATTCAGGGCGACAAGACCTTTAAAATGAGATCAATCTTGGACACACTTTGGCTAGTCTGAATTTAATCGTTTCACTCATTTCTGAAAACACATTTCAGATTGTTTCACATTTCACTAGTTTCAGAAAACCTTTCAGTAAGTTTCACATTTCACTAGATTCAGAAAACACCATTACACTCATTTACAAAAGACAGATTTCACTCATTTTAGAAATCACATTTCACTATATTTAATTTCACATCGAAATATGTGTCATGTGTATGCAAAGCAAATTTCACTCATTTCAAATATTGGTTTCACTAAATTCAAAAAATATTTCATTTTCTTCAGGAAACTGATTTCACTCATTTCACAAAAACTATCAGTTAAAAAACGATTTCACTTGTTTCAAAAATAGATTTCACTCGTTTCAAAAAACACATTAGACTCATTTGCAAAGAAAAAAATCACTGCGAATTTACGAAATATATTGAAATGTATTTCACTCATCAAAAAATCAATTTCAAACAAAAAAAAAGCAGTTTCATACAAAATATTGGTTATATTTCACTTTTTTTAAAATAACTTATTTCACTCATTCCAGGAACACATTACACTCACTCAATTGAAAAAGTATATTTCACTCATTTCAATAAAACATTTTTCACTCATTACAAAAGATATATTTCAAAACTAATTTCACTGTGCGCTTGCGAAACTGATATTTCACTCATATAAACATTGATTTCAATCATTCCAATAAACATAGTTCACTCGTTTAAATATATTTCACTCAAAAACTCCATTGAAATACTATATTTGTTAAATACTATATTTCATCCATTACAAAGCTATTTTCAAAATTATTTAGCTAATTTCAAAATAACAATTTCACTCAATACAAGTTTAGCTCATTTCAAAATAATAATTTCACTAAAATCAAAAACAGATTTTCCACACCGAATTAATAGATTTAACCTAATAAGTGAATTGAAACGTTGAAATTTAAACATGTTTCAAATATATCCAAGAATGATCTTGTTGTAAAGGTCTTGACCCTAGGAGTTCAAATATAAAAAAACTTTTTAAAAATAAAACTATAGATTAAAAGATATGCATGATTGAAATTGTCAAAGTGAAAACAAAATGCATGCGTGCTTTATAGCTACTTGCGTGCGTCAGCAAGAGATGGTCACACATGCATGTGTCCTTCATCTAACACATGGTGGGTCCTAATGCAAAAAATACACTGCATGCAAATTTGGAGAACGAGCGAATACATGCCCCGTATATGAATGCTTGATGTGGTGTCATGTGCTCATTGGCTAGCTGGTTGCCGGTAGATCCCGGCACCGGTAAGATTAAGTACAAAGGCCTAATCAGCAGGCTATAAGGTTTGCCATGTCACTAAAATCCTATGTGGAGGAGAAGGAAAGGAAGAGAGAGAGAGAGTGGAGCGGGCGCTTCGTGAGCAGGCCGGCGACAGCATAAGCCCCGAGAATTTACAGCCCGCATGCAGCTATGCATGCTCGCGCTAGGACGACGTTTGGATGCTTCCTACAATCCCGTGTATCCGCTGCATGCATGATTCGTAACTAAATTTGTAATGAATCCAACCTACCAGCCAGTGTATAGCTAGCTTATTGTATGCCTTGCCTGTAAGATCAGCTTTTGCTGACATGAATTTTCTTTAGAGCCGGCAGCGGGCGGTGCTATTATCCTTGCTCTAAAAAGAGCTTTGCGCCGCCCTACGGCCGAAGCCCTTCAAGCTAGGACGTGGCTAGGGACTCGCAAGTCGCAACAACCGAATAGCGCAGAAGCATTTGGGTACAAGCTATACTAGCTAGGTATAGTGGTGCCAGCTGCCGGTGCTGGTGGTTTGGTTACCTCGCTCGTCTGTTCCTCCACACGCTCGTCGACACGTGCCACCCCGTCCTCTTCGGCCTCGATGGATCGAGAGCTACAGTAGTATCTATCTTCCAGCTCGGCGAGCGTGAGCTGCCGTGCGCTCGTCTCACCTTTACTGCGACGCCTCCCATTGGATTGGATCTGTCGCTACGTACTGTTGGGTCGTCAGCGAGCGGGTTCACCTCAGCTTGCGCGTGGGTACGAACTAATCTAACATCAAGTCATGGAGTCATCAATCATTTCACGCACCCGCTGCCCCACCACCACCTTAAAAGCTACAGTACCCTTGCCGAGAGAAGGGGCAGAGAAGGTGGCCGAAGCTAATAAGCGATCGATATGTGGTGAAGTGGTGATCGACAGTCGAGAGATTTGTAGAGAGAGACTATTTAGGCGCACCGAGCAAGCATATGATCAAACATCGCTCTGCTGGCTGCGGAAAATAAAAGGAGACCAAGAGAGAGAAAGAAAGAGAGGAGGAGGAGATGGGTCGGGGGAAGGTGGAGATGAGGCGGATCGAGAACAAGATAAGCCGGCAGGTGACGTTCGCCAAGCGCCGGAATGGGCTGCTCAAGAAGGCCTACGAGCTCTCGCTGCTCTGCGACGCCGAGGTCGCCCTCATCATCTTCTCCGGCCGCGGCCGCCTCTTCGAGTTCTCAAGCTCCTCATGGTGCGTAACTAAACCAACGCTCGCTGTTTCTCTCCACAGTGCAAGCATAGATCGGCCAACAGCAACAACGCTAATAGGAGCTCTAGAAGTAAACCCATCCAGGTTTGGGCCGATTAATCGAGCCGATGCCCTTTCAGTCCTTGAATCTAATTTCCCCTCTTTGGGTTCACGCCCTTATAGTGGAGCAGGTGTCCTGGGCAAATCGATTTGGCTTAGGTCCGCAACCTGTTTGTAGATTTTTTTTTTGTTAAATCTTAGCTTTCTTCGACCCTATATGTTCATCTTTTCCGTCCGTTTTGGTCTCACTTGGTCGCCCGGATCACCGAGATCTGGCAAAATAAACCTCTATTTCTTGCCCGCAATAAATCTCTTCTTTTTCTTATTTGTTGAAAAAAAAGTAGTGATGGAGATCAGCTAGCTAGTCCCTATCATATTAGGCGTTCGATCGATCGTTAACTGCATCGACAATCAGGTAGATTGACAACAGATTGTTTGCTTGTCAGTAGAGGAATGAACTGCACGATTTATTATCTGGATCTCTTGCTATAATACGCAAGAACAGTGAAACGATACATCCACCTGCTGCCATCTTTAGATCGAGCTTCTGTTTTGTTGGCCCTTGCTTGTCCCATTTTTATGCTTTATCAGATCCGTCGTGCATTCGTGCACTTTGTCGACTGATCGCTCTCATTCACTGCCAGAATATAAATGAGCAATCCAGTACTCCCCCATGTAATTAACACGTAGTACTACTAGAATTCTAGAAGCCTGTTTTGGTCATTAACATGTACTGGTAGGTAGTACTCCGTACATACTCCGTTGTTTACGATGTGTGCGTTGAGAAATTATAAGAGAAGGTGATACATACTGTTCTACTCCGTATTTGTTACTGTTTCATTGAAGGTAACAGCTGTCCGATAAAAAAACCCACCCATCTTCATTGAGCATCGTGTAGAATACTCGCTGCTGTGTGCTCCGACAGCCCAACCGTACGTACGTTAGATGCCAAGTGATCTCTTCCATCAGACTTCATATCAAGTCAGAAAACAACAGCCCAGCTTCCCCAGCTTTGCATGCAATATAGGAGTGTTGATTGTGGTAGTGGTCTTACCCATGTGAGGAACTGACAGATCCACTGAAAATATACATCGAGTTGACTTATAGTCTTATACACATGCATGCAAGACAATATGTTCTGTTAAGATTGGTTTTATTTCTATGATGATTTTATTTCAAGTAAATTGCGGGTAGATATAGCCATATATGTTGTGCCACATCTATTTTAGCCTGACGATCAATTGATAGGATATGTGAGCGAGTCAGTTTATCTTGTTGGAGCCTAGTTGTTTCGAGTTTTCAGTTCTTTTTCTTTTAAACTTATGTAAGATACTATGGATGTTTAGTACTCGAAACCTCATATTATATGGCTGTGTGATTCATCTGATGCATAGAGGCCGGGGGTAAACCCTCCTTTCCGAAAAAAGATGAAAAAAACAACGTCAACGGCTGGTGGAAATACACATTACATTAACGATTGAATCTGCTTCAACTAGCCATTTGTAGAAAATACATGATCCACGGTGGAGTTACTCTATTAGTAGACAACTTTTGTTGGCCATCCTTTTTAAAAAGTGATTACACAACTTTCATGCAAGACAAAAGTGGTCATATTTGAAGTTTTATTTTGCATTTTGTTCTAAAATTCATAGAACTTTGACTCTCCTTCAACTTGCCATTTGTAACAAATATATGATCCCCAGTGGAGTTTACTCTATTCTTATAGGACTTTGGTTGGCCTTCATTTTTTCTGAAGTGATTATACAACTTCCATGCAAGACTATATAGTATGCAGATCTGAGGCTTTATTTTGTCTTTCTTTCTAAAAAAATCAAGTATATTTTACTCCTCATATGACACCACAGATAATGGTGAACTTTATTTGTTTGCTTGTGTTTTGGTGCTTAATTAATTGGTGTATACTCGCTTCTTCGTCACACGTGTCATTTTAAACATTTACATGGTGAAATTAAAATAAATTTATTTAGCCTTGAATCACCAAGAAAGTAGTGTAATATCATGTGTAATCTAACATTAACAAACATGTTCATATATGAGGTTTATAATGTTTGACTAGCTCCACATGAAATGTGTACTACACCACACAAATATCATTGTCAGAATACGTGTTGGTGGCAAAGACCCAATATAGTACTCCCTCCATTCTCAAAAGGATGGCATATAACTTTTGGCTCAAGTGAAATGGTACAGATGTTGATCAAGTTTGTAGCAAAAAATAACAACAACTATAATACCAAATTAGAGCCTGTTCTTACGAAAAATGGTTTCCCCCGCTTTATATTATAAAGCATGAACCACAAAAACAAAGCATCCGATACAAACGCACACGACACACCCAAGACAAGATACATGAATGCCAGGCACCGACACACAACCACAACGACTACATATCACCTAAAAGATGAGCAAAGCGAAACCGCTTAGAGCCGATGGAGAACACCACCATGAGGAGCGATCGTCCGGTAGGATGTGTAACGGACATGCCGGACCGAGGACTCCAAGACGGTGCCTCCAGAGAGGGCACGACCATGAACGTCGCCACCGTCCGATCCAAGGATCGAGTTTTCACCCGGAGTAAGATGGAAGGGGTAGAAGCACCACGACGGAGCCTGCAAGGAGGACACGACGTCCACGGACGCCGTCACCGTCGACCAGACACAGACTGGGTAGGTGATGAACCCCGGTGCTTCAACACTTCCGCCGCCCCGGTCCGACAACACCCGCAGCCACGCCGCCCAAGCGGCCATGGTTGCCTGCCCGCATCCGAGTCGCGCAGCCCGCCCACGACCAACACATGACTCCCGCTGCTAGGGCCGCCGCCCCGCCATGAGACCACCCCGAAGACACCAAAGGCCACGACTTTTCCCGGATACACGACCCAAACCACTCCTCCAAAACCGCTGTCGGCCAAGCTGCCTTGAGGAGGGCCGCGACCACATCGACCGGGGGAAGGGGAAGGCAGAGAAGTGGCCCATGGCCACGACCGACACCCATGTCGGCTCCAACTTCCCCCTGAAACCGAGTTCCGCCCCCGTTCTGAAGGGCCAGAGCATCATGAGGCATCGGCCGTCGCCAGAAGCCGGAGAGGGGGGGTTTGTGGAGCCGTCTCCGCCGCCGCCTGAAGACGCCACCAGGGGATCCACCCGAGCCGAGTGCCGCCACCCAGCCTCGAGAGCCCGACTGGGTAGGGGCAGCCCACCACCACCGCTGTCGCGCAGGTCCCCACCAGAGCATCACGGCGAGAGGGCCGCCCGCGACCCGGTCAACCGCGACCCGCGGCGTCGGACGCGACGCCCAAGCGCTGCCGGGGGCACCGCCGCCGACGCCACCACCGGCCCACACCACCACCATGCCGCTCGCCGCCCGTCAAACACCACCATTGCCGGCCTGCTCCGGAGCGCCGCCGCGCCCAGCCTCTAGATCTGGTCCGCGCCAGACCCTACGAGCGGGGGACGAAGGAGCCCCTCCGCCGCCGGCGACGCCCGGCCTTCGCCCGGCCGCGCCCCTTGGCGGCAGCGAGGGCGGAGGAGGGAGGAGGAGGGGGGTGCGGCGGCGGGGATCGAGAACCCTCCCCGACGCCTCGCGGGTGGCGGCGGGGGAGGGAGGGGAGGGAGCAATTAGAGCCTGTTCGGACTCCCTCCGGCTCCGCGACTCCGTTCCGGAGCGGAGCGGCAGCTAGTTGTAATTTATGGAGCGGCTAAAAGGATGCTCCGCTCTGTGACCGAGCAGTGGAGGGCTGCCGAACACAGCCTTAGTATCGTTAAATCCATAATAATATAGTTTTACATTATATCTATTTAGTATTGTAGTTGTTGGTAGTTTTCCTACATATTTGATCAAATTTTCCACCGTTTGACTTGAGCCAAAAGTTATATGCCTTCGTTTTGAGAACAGAGGGAGTAGTATATTATATTGAATCTGGGTGTAGCCTATACTGCTATTAGCAAAAGGTCTTTGCTAAAATACCACTGAGCGAAAGTAGTATATGGCTTTGAAATACGAGCCTTTTGCCACACAAGCATATACGGGCATCAGCTGATGAATCTCTGCTCTGATTGTTACATCCTGCGACCTACATAAGAGAAGTGCTTCTATGTGGTGTGCAAACTTGATGCGATGGAGTCATGGAAGTGGTGGCGCCTCACTAGTTGAGTTTGGAGGTCCAAAAGGATCGACTTTGGTGACGATGAAGAGGCTTGTCACGGTAAATCTCGTGCACAGAAAAAATAGGTTTGGACTCTCGTCACCTCAACGACTTTCAAGCCTTGAAGTGCTCCAAACTTCCTTTCATGTGGTTGCTCGAAAAAACCGGTCTCTTTCGTTTGTTCATCGATCACATGATGCAGCGGCCATGATGACGGCCCTTCAATTATTACAGAAAGAACTGCTCTATGGCATAGACCTTGATGAGCATGGACACCATGTTACGTGTTGAGATACGTCATCGTGCATGTTACTGTTAAGCTCCCTTCATCGAGCCCCGTGTAGAACTACTCGACTGCCCACTTTGACCGCCGGACCGTCATTTATGCTCCCGCTCCATGTTGCAGAGTAAGGTATCCAGTGAAATGTCCCATCACAGATCTTGTCAGTCCTGTCAAGCAGCTCAGCATCGCATGCAACATTGCTATCAATCCATGCATGCATGTGCGTAAACATTAGAATCAATGCACATTGCAACCGTCCGGACAGCAAACTAGAGAGGCTTTGCGGGAGTCCGGCCATCCGCATAACAAATAAAAAGCTACTAATTGTTTCATTATTATTTTTCTTCATTTTTTCTTTAAATGTTTCATTTGGCGAAAGCAAGTAGATATTAGTTCACTTCATTTAGCAGAAGCTAGCATACTAGTTCGGTCCATTTAGCGGAAGCAAGCATATTACTCCCTCCGTCCCATAAAATACGAGTGTTTTTTACACTAGTTCACTTCATTTAGCAGAAGCAAGCATACTAGTTCACTTCATTTTTAACGGAAGCAAGCATATTACTACCTTCGTCCCATAATATAAGAGTGTTTCTCACACTCACTTTATTTGGCGGAAGCTACTAGCACCATGGATTAGTACCCTTCCGGCCAAATAAAGCTACCAATCTCTTTTTTAAGGGAATCACATAGTTAATTGGCATGATTAGTACTCTTACGCCAAAAAAAATCAAATATTTCCGTTACATTTTTATAACAAACATGGTCTAGTGTTATATTCATGTGTGAAGTTTCACGAAAAAGTGACTTCTGTGGACTTGTCATCAATTTTGTTTTTTCTTTGCACAGAATAGCACCAAAGTCCTGATTCCATCCTGAAACTTTGTACACGAATATAACACTAGAACGTGTTTGTTAAAACGAGTTGAACATAAGAGATACCATGCTCAAATTAATAGGTAGATGTGAGGCTCGAATCTGGGTTGGCTAGCACACCAACCTGTTCTGCTAGCTAGTAATTAAGACTTCAGGCCTTCCGCACTACAAACAAGTTTCAGACATGTGGGCCCATAAATTAATTTAAAGTTTATGTAGGAAAAACAAAGAGAAGACGGTGAAAACTTAGGAGCTTCAATATAGATGGAAATAATTTTCTTCCAATAATGGGAGCTTTTCCTTGAGACTCCTTTTGAGATCACATTTTTTGAAGAGGTTTTAAATTTGCACTAGTTAGCATATCCATGGCACATGCATGAAATAACAAGAATCTGGTTTCTATACAAACTAAAGATGCACAAAACCATCAGTTCTTACAAAAGAGATGCTAAGTGCAACAAAAACTAAAATATCACTTTAGAAATGGAAGATTTAGAAGAAAAAAAAAGGATAAGATCAGCGGGAGGCACAGCAAGATCTGGATCTGAACTTGTCACGAGTGGTAGATTTAGAGGAAGGCCTGATAGTGTAGACACTCTGCTTCCACCTGATGGTAAGGAGGCTAATCGAACCGCTCAATCCTTCGTAAGACGCCTTGGGCAGTTGGGCCCTCTAGACCAGGTCCTTCACTACATGTGTTCTCATCGTATACGTGCATGCATTGTACAATATGTTAATATATATGCATGGTAGATCTTGAAGGAGCATTAGTATATGGAAGGATACGTAAAGAATTTCATGTGTTACTTTTCCTATATGTGTTTATAGCCTAAATGCATTTATGTTTTCTACAATTTGTGCTTGTCAGAAAATATAAACTGATCACTTAGAGTTCTTATGTCAACAGCATGTACAAAACACTTGAGAGATACCGTACCTGCAACTCCAACTCACAGGAAGCAACACCTCCGCTAGAAAATGAAGTAAGCCTCACCAGTTCTTAACAATACCTTGATATATGCAATGCATTTATATTGAGATATAGTACCTCTGTTCGGAAATACTTGACGTGGTTTTAGTTCAAATATTTCCGAACGGAGGGAGTATATAATTAAGTTGACAAGTGATGTCTCTCTTTCATGCCACCTCCATAGCTGGTTTGTTTTTTTCTCCTTTTCTTTTCTAGACATACAAGAGAGCCGGATGTATTTTGTCCAGAGTCCGGACCGGTTTGAGCTTTGTCTATCAGTCCGAGGGTCAGAGCGCGCGTGTGTGTGTGCGTGTGATCATACTTCGAATGAACCGAGACTAGCTCTAAGGTGATCACTGTTTGTGTGTGTGTAAACAATCATTAACCGAGACTAGCTCTAAGGTGAATACTGACCTACCATGCATATCGTTGTGTTTCTTAACTCAATACTTCCCAGTTTCCTCTAAAAAAAAGGAATCCTTCCCTGCTTCCCCTCAAAAAAAGAAATCCTTTCCTTCCCATTTGTTGGGACAACAATGTTTCCTTTTTTTGGAAAAGGAGGTAAAACCACCGGCGTCAGCATCAATTGATGCATGCAACCATCTTATTAACGATAAAGTACCGAAGTCTTAGGGTCACTAGGGGCGCATGATCAAAGTGCAAAATGAAATAAAACAAATAAAGATGCCACATCCGGCGAAACAGATCAGGCTACGATGCCTATACACCTAGCCTATTATCAGTACGCCATCCAAATCGGCTGAAGATAGCCCGTGCTACCGTCTCCCAACGGTTGCACCCAATAACGAAAAGCTCCCTGGAGTCCACAAGAGTGAGTAATGACCACATACGGATCGACGCTGTTGCTCTATAGATTACCTGCAAAAAATTTGTGAAGTTTGTCCCATTAAAAATCACATCATTTCTAGTATTCCATATCGCCCATAGTAATGCACTTATCCCTATCCGAGTATGTCTCGCTGTATGTAAGTCTACTCCAACAATGTTTCTTAGAACTATCTTTTTTATTTGGCCAACATGGTCTATTATTCTGAACCTTTGAGCTTCCTTTTTCCACAAGTACTGTATCAGTCGAACTGACATGTAATATTTCATACTTGTCTTGTTGAAACTAGATTAATTACCAAGAATATTTGAAGCTCAAGACCAGAGTTGAATTTCTTCAAAGTTCACAAAGGTAGTCTTCAGAGATGGGGTGAACAGTTACTTTCCTGCATATATAATATGGATTGCAGTGTTCCTGATATTGGTTCTCGTTGTCATACGTAGAAATATTCTCGGTGAGGATCTGGGCCCACTTAGCATGAAGGAGCTTGACCAGATAGAGAACCAAATAGATGCATCCCTCAAGCATATCAGGTCAAAAAAGGTAGAGAACTTAGACATCTCATGTCACATAAGCTAGCGTTCACCAAGTTCAGATGTTTTTCATTGGATGCTTCATTTTAAGGAAAACATAAAAAGAAAATGGAAGGAAACTCTCCCCCCGTGGGAAGACCCTTCTAGCTTAATGGCAATTGGGCTATGGTTCCACTCAAGCCACATGGGTTCGAGTCTACTCATCTACCTAATGACGGAAAACTAAGTGGAGGGAGCAAACAGCAGAAGTGGTGACAAGCTACAATAGTTAAATATATTAAGTTTGAATTCTCTTAAGCAAACATTTCCTAATAGAAAGCATTCAAATGTTGCTATTTTCTATTTAACTGTTGTCTAGATTTTTCTTATGACCCGAAAACCGTAGAACAATTGTTCTACGGTAAATTTTCATTAATCAAAATTATGTACAGAAGTACACAAAGAGATAAAATCGTCTACTTAGCTGATGCCTATTCTAGGGAACATCATACAAGATATTGTAATTTTTTTTTAATATTTTTAGTACATATATGTGATATGTGTCGTGCATGACAAAGTTGTATGGTTTGCAGAATCAAGTATTACTCGATCAGCTATTTGAACTGAAAAGTAAGGTAAGCATGAAATTCGGATTATTTTGATGCCAAATTTTGCATCATTTTCTGGTCCAGTTCTTTTGCATCCTTCTTCGGTTGATATTGTTTCTTTAATAACTGCCTAAAATGATGTTCTGCAGGAGCAAGAATTGCAGGATGAAAACAAAGACCTGAGGAAGAAGGTAAATATCACTGAGGTTACAATGTCCTTTTTTCTGTGGGGTACATGTTACAGTATCTGATGTAACAACACCAATTTCCCTGCCAATGCTTGATAAGAAAATTAAACAAGACAACATAAAAGTACATTTATCTTAAGGGGATTTTGTTCACTAAAATGTGGCTAATAAGAATCTGATGACTGATGTCATGTACGTGTCAGTTGCAAGATACCACCAGCAGCTGCGGAGAGAATGCGGTCCACATGTCCTGGCAAGACGGAGGGCAGTGTAGCTCCAGAGTACCCCAACACCCGGAGCATGATACCTCCATGCAAATTGGGTATGTTTTTCTACATGTCAATCACTGAAAAGCTGGTAAATCTCACCGCAAAATAAAGAAGTTGGTAAATCTGTCATAGGCATAATCGTTGGAGTACAATTAACCACATCAGTTACCAACGGCCTATTTTTTCGAGAAAAATAAATAATAAATCATACGCACCGGTCCAAAGTTTAAATGGATTTGTGTTCCCCCTGTGAAGGTATCCTCAGGCCTACATGGACCAGCTGAACAACAGAGATCACGTGGCTTCTGAGCGCCCTGGTGGAGGATCGTCTGCAGGTTGGATATGATTAACTGATGTGGCGCTGCGTCGTGTGTACTGTAGCTAATGTATTTGGACTTCGGTGACAATTGTTTTTTTTTGTGTGTACTGGAGTTGCGGTGATGAGCACCACATGTATCTACTGAAATTACGTGTGTGCTAAGCTGCGTGCTAGCTGACGGCCCAAAAGTTTGACAGCTCGTGCAGTGTGCTGAGGTCGCTGTTGTTCTTTGGACCGTAAAAAAATCTCTAGCAGATCCTATATCGTGCATCTTTATAGTGCGCTTAGAAAAACATATTTTGCGGGCTGGCCAGGGCTGCGGCCCTCGGCCGCAGCACGGGCCAGCCCGCAAAACACGTCGTTTTTTAAATTTGATACATATGTCACATATTACACATAATTATGAATTCAATACAAGGTAAAATGTGAATATTATAATACAACAATCATCTAAATTGCAATAATTATTTAAATCACCGAATTAAACTAATAATTCAATACAAGAATTGTCCCGAATACAACAATGATACAATGATACAAATCACACATGAATTTAATGAAATGAATATAGAAATGACAGGTTTTACCGCCCATGTCTTTGCTAATGGTGCTCAATGAGATCCTCCTGAAGCTCATAATGGGTGTTTGTGTCTTCAATCTGTCGGTATGTCTGAAGGAATGCTTGTATGCGGTGAGGGTCTCTAGCTGGCTTCACACGGCTACCGACATTATCGTAGAAGAACTCCAAGTTACTGTCCCTCTCATCTTCGATGATCATGTTGTGAAGAATCACACAACATGTCATGATGTTGTTCAGGGTTCGCTTGTCCCAAAAAACGAGCAGGACCGAGAACAATGGCAAACCTAAATTGCAAAACCCCAAAGGCTCTTTCAATATCTTTTGGGGCAGCCTTTTGTACCTTTGCAAATTCAATATGCTTCCTAGTTGCGGGCTTTTTGATGCTCTTGACAAATATGCACCAAGAAGGGTAAATACCATCTGCAAGATAGTACCCCTTTGTGTACTCATTCCCATTCACGGTGTGTTGCAAGTAGGAGTATCACCACTAGCAAGTCTAGCAAAAAAAAGTGAGACTGTTGCAACACATTGATATCAATGAGAGTACCCGGCATACCAAAAATGCAATGCCAAATCCATAAATCCTCAGATGCTACAGCCTCTAGCACAATTGTTGCATCACGAGACTTGCCACATTACTGTCGTGCCGTGCCTTTGGGCAGTTTTTCCAAGTCCAATGCATGCAATCAACACTTCCTAGCATGCCAGGCCAACCTTGCCTGTCATTTGCTGCCATCAACATTTTTGTGTCTTCCTCGTTGGATGCATGGGGATAGACAGGACCAAAGACGTGGATGATCACTTTGGCGAACCTACACACTGACTCAATTGTAGTATCTTCGCCAATGCGAAGATATTTGTCGGCATAGTCAGTTGGTATGCCACATGCAATCACCTGAACAGTTGCCGAGATTTTTTGATATGCCCTAAAATCCAACAAGCCCGCGGCATTTCTCCTTTGAGCAAAAAACCGAGAATTGGTCTCCCAAGCTTGCACTATTTTTACAAATAGGGATCGGCACATTCGATACCTTCTCTAGAAGAGGTGCAACGGATACGTAGGATTGTCCGCGGAGTAGTCTTGCATCAACATCATGTTCCCCAAATGGCGGTTGTGAGGGATGCCAACACGGCCGACGGTCGATCCTCGCCGTCTCTTTCGGTTCTGATCCTCGAGCTCCTTCACGGCGAGGACCGCCACCACCATCTGATGCCGATGGGTCTCAAGCAGCGACTCTACGTCCGAGTCCTCGGACAAGGGCAAATCCTTGAGCAAAAATTTCCTCGCAGGGGCTCAAATCCATCTACAAATCGCACCCGAGCTCACATGAACGGGAATTCATCTACAAATCATTCACTAAGTCAAACAAGAAGGGGTAGAAAAGGGAACTCACCAACGACGGTCGATCCGGGGCAATGGCGACCTGCGGCAATGATGACCCTGGGGCAACTCGGCTAATCCGGGGCGGCGGCGACCCAGGGGCGGCTCTACTCGGCGGATCAGGAGTGCCGGTGAAGCGGCAGGGTGGACTCGGGTCTAGAGCGGCCCGACGGCGTGATTGCGTCGGCGTATATGGTCGGAATTGAAGGCGGCGAGCGGGCGGCGACGGTGCCGGATGGCTTGGTGGGAATTGTTGCATGGAAAACAATAAAAATCTACGCACACGTAATGATCTATCCATGGAGATGCATAGCAACGAGGGGGAGAGTAAGTCTACGTACCCTCATAGACCGTAAGCGGAAGCGTTTCACAACGCGGTTGATGTAGTCAAACTTCTTCGTGCTTCAACCGATCAAGTACCGAACGCATGACACCTCCATGTTCTACACACGTTCAGCTCAGTGACATCCCTCGCCTTCTTGATCCAGCAAGACGTCGAGGTAGTAGACGAGTTCCGTCAGCACGATGGCGTAGTGACGGTGATGGTGAAGTGATCTCCGCAGAGCTTCGCCTAAGCACTACAAAAATATGACCGGGGCTTTATACCATGGAGGGGGTGCCGCACATGGCTAGTCAATTGTCTGGTGTGTGTTAGGCGCCCCCCTCCTCATATATATAAGTGCTTGCCACAGAACTAGTTGAGGGTTTCAATGGTGCAAAAGTTCTCAGAAATTCTGAAAAAATACTGAACCAACACACCTATAATATAACATGATCCAACAGAAGGATTAAAAAAATATGACTGTATGTGTCCTGGACAAAAAAAATAGTTCAGCATATATTTATGTCGTAGTGAGCTGAAATGCTTATTATTTTTGCCGAGGACACATAGATGCATATTTTGACAATACCTCCGTTGGATCATCTTATTACATTAGAGAGATGCTCTCATATTTATTTCGTATTTTTTGATAACTTTTAAACCATTAAAAGTTTAGTGACCCTTAACTATTTTTGTGGCAAGCTATGGTAGACACAGTTTTACCTACTTGGGCTCTTGCCCTGGGCCGCGCCCCCCTGCCATGTTTGTCGGAGGGGAAAGGAAAGAGGGGGGGGGGATAGGGAAGGAAGTGGGAATCCTAATCCACACATACCTTTCCTTCTCCCCTTTCCTTCTCCTCCTTAGGCCGGCCCATATGGGGGGCGCACCAACCCCTTGTGGCTGATGTGTTTCCCCTCTTGGCCCATAAGGCCCATATCTTTTGCCGGGGGTGTCCGAAACCCCTCCCGGTGACCTGATAAGTACCTGGTACACCTCGAAACACTTCCGTGTCCGAATACCATCGTCCTTAATATCAATCTTTACCTCTCGACCATTTTGAGACTCCTCGTCATGTTCGTGATCTCGACCGAGACTCCGAGTAACATTTGGTGACCAAATCACATGACTCATATAATACTATATTGTCATCGAACGTCAAGCGTGCGGACCCCACGGGTTCAAGAACTATGTAGACATGACCGAGACACCTCTCCAGTCAATAACCAATAGCGGAACCTGGATGCTCATATTGGCTCCTAAATATTATACGAAGATCTTTATCGGTCGAACCGTTATGACAACATACATAATTCCCTTTGTCCATCGGTGTGTTATTTGCCTGAGATTCGATCGTCGGTATCTTCATACCTAGTTCAATCTCGTTACCGGCAAGTCTGTTCACTCGTTCCATAATACATCACCTCGTTACTAACCCCTTAGACGTTTTCTTGCAAGCTTATGATGTGTATTACCGAGAGGGCCCAGAGATACTTCGCCGATACTCGGAGTGACAAATCCTAATCTCGATCTATGCCAACTCAACAAACACCTTTAGAGATACTTGTAGAGCATCTTTATAATCACCCAGTTACATTGTGACGTTTGATAGCACACAAGGCATTTCTCCGTTATCCGGGAGTTGCATAATCTGATAGTAGAAGGAATATGTATTTGACATGAAGAAAGCAATAACAATAAAACTGAACGATCATTATGCTAAGCTAATGGATGGGTCTTTTCCATCACATCATTCTCCTAATGATGTGATCCCGTTATCAAATGACAACTCATGTCCATGGTTAGTAAACCTTAACCATCTTTGGTCAACGATCTAGTCTAGTAGAGGCTCACTAGGGACACAGTGTTTGTTTATGTATTCACACATGTATTAAGTTTTCTGATCAATACAATTCTAGCATGAATAATAAACCTTTATCATGAATAAGGAAATATAAAATAACAACTTTATTATTACATCTAGGGGATATTTCCTTCAGTCTCCCACTTGCACTAGAGTCAATAATCTAATTCACATCGCCATGTGAATAACACCCTTAGTTCACATCGCCATGTGATCAATACCCAAAGAGTTTACTAGTCAATAATATAGTTCGCATCGCCATGTGAGTAACACCCAAAGAGTACTAAGGTGTGATCATGTTTTGCTTGTGAGAGAAGTTTAGTCAATGGGTCTGTCACATTCAGACCAGTATGTATTTTGCAAATTTCTATGTCTACAATGCTCTGCATGGAGCTACTCTAGCTAACTGCTCCCACTTTCAATATATATCCAGATTGAGAGTCAGAGTCATCTGAATCGGTGTCAAAGCTTGCATCGACGTCACTCTTCACGACGAACTCTTTATCACCTCCATAACCGAGAAATATTTCCTTATTCCTCTTAGGTAACTAAGGATAATTTTGACCGATGTCTAGAAATCTACTCCTGGATCTCTATTGTACCCCCTTACCAAACTCATGGCAAGGTACACAATAGGTCCGGTACACAGCATGGCACACTTTATAGAACCTATGGCGGAGGCATAGGGAATGACTTTCATTCTCTCTCTATCTTCTACTGTGGTCGGGCTTTGAGTCTTACTTAACTTCACACCTTGCAACATAGGAAAGAACTCTTTCTTTGACTTATCTATTTTGAACTTATTCAAAACTTTGCCAAGGTATGTACTTTGTGAAAGTCCTATTAAGTGTCTCGATCTATCCCTATAGATCTTGATGTCTAATATGTAAGCAGCTTCACCGAGGTCTTTCATTGAGAAACTCTTATTCAAGTATCCTTTTATGCTATCCAGAAATTCTATATCATTTTCAATCAATTATATGTCATCTACATATAATATCAGAAATGCTAGAGAGCTCCCACTCTCTTTCTTGTAAATACAGGCTTCACCGAAAGTCTGTATAAAACCATATGCTTTGATCACCTCATCAAAGTGTATATTCCAACTCCGAGATGCTTGAAGTCCATAGATATGGATCGCTGGAGATTGCACACTTTGTTAGCACCTTTAGGGTCGACAAAACTTTCTGGTAGCGTCATATACAAATATTCTTTAAGAAATCCATTAAGAAAAGCAGTTTTAACGTCCATTTGCCAAATTTCATAATCATAAATGTGGCAATTGCTAACATGATTCGAACTGACTTAAGCATCCCTATGGTTGACAAGGTCTCATCGTAGTCAACCCCTTGAACTTGTCGAAAACCTTTCGCGACAAGTCGAGCTTTGTAGATGGTGACATTACTGTCAACGTCAGTCTTCTTCCTGAAGATCCATTTATTCTCTATGGTTTGCCGATCATCGGGCAAGTCCACCGATGTCCAAAATTTGTTCTCATACATGGATCCTATCTCATATTTCATGGCCTCAAGCCATCTGTCAGAATCTGGGCTCACTAGTGCAGAACCAGGGATTATCACCGGTTCATAAGGCCCTTTAGTGTCGGTTCTGTAACTGGCACTAAAGGTTGGGGACTAAAGGTCCCCCCCTTTAGTACCGGTTCAACACGAACCGACACTGAAGGGCCACCACGTGGCACGAGCCAGCGCCGGGGGCGGGAGACCTTTAGTACCCATCCACTTGAAACTAATCCGCAGGATCCATCCACTTGTTTTTATATTAGCGATTTAGAGATTGTTTTTACATTATAATGAGTTATTAAATCAGTAGGATCCATCCACTTGAAACTAATCCGCGGTTCTTTCACCAAAAGATATAATAACTCATCATCATCATCATCATCATCATCATCATCATCATCATCATCATCATCATCATCATCATCATCATCATCATCATCATCATCATCATCATCATCATCATCATCATCATCATCATCATCATCATTAGTATAGTAACATAAAAACTCTTGCATCATATCATCACCAACAACACTAGCTAATAATCATCATAGTCATTACCACTATTTAATCATCATAGTCATTACCCCTATCTAATCATCACCAACACTAGCTAATAATCATCATCATAGTCATTAACACCAACACTAGCTATTTAATCATCACAGTCATAGTGTAGCACAACATCATCTTCAAACTCATTCTAGCTTAAAGAAGAAACATTCACTTGTACCAGAAGCAAAGAAATCATCGAGTTCAACATGGTCATGAGATTATAAGCATTCATAAGACCACAATAGCAAATCACTTTGAGATTAAGTTCAGGACGAAGAACAATGACACGAGAGGACAAGTACTAAGAGCAGGAACTAGCTAATCACTCCTGCTACTCTCTCTCAGCTAAAATAGCATAGAACACGTGTAGCTCTGCTAATTCATCATATTGGAGCATGCAGATGAAGCTGTCTCCTAATTGTGTGCTGCACTTTTGACTGCTGCCCCCTAGTACTTCTCTGCGATCCTTCACAATTTTGCTCCAGTCTATCACAATTAAGCATTCCTCAGTTTTCGAAATCTTGCATGCACTCTTGTGCGATGTAGGATGTCTTGGCCGTAAGCTAACCATTGCCATGCGATCTTTATTCTCGATCCAACACTACAAAAAAATACACTTCCGTGATGATACGTGTTTGTCACAGTAGGTCGCGTTTTTTGTCATGCATGTACATCCATGACAAATTTATGGCAGAATCAAAGATACCTGTGTTGTCGTAGAAGTGTTCCATGACATTACCAAAATTATCATCACGGAAGTGTCCACTTCCATGACGATAAATCGCGCGTCACAGAAGTGCTTTCATCAAGGGTGACCGACACGTGGCATCCACCGTAACGGAACACCGTTAAGCTATCGGGTCCGGTTTTGGATCCGATAACCCGTTAACAGCCCCGACCAATGGGAATTTTCCACGTGTAAAATCATCATTGGCTGGAGGAAACACGTGTCGGCTCACCGTTGGGACAGATGTCATCCACTATTGGACCCAAAGCACCAATGATACATCGACACGTGTCATGGACAAATAGAGGTCCATTCCTATGAAAAGACCGACCCGTTTGACTTGGTCAAAAGGTGGCGGGCCGGCCCATGGCAAGCCTATTAACGGTCTGTTCGCATATAGCCCATTTACAGCCCGCTAACCCAGGGCCTGTTTACGGCCTATCCGAATTAGGCCCAGTAGCGTCATCTAGGTCGTCCAATATAATTCCAGCCCGTTTTAACTTCCGGCCCATGTATGGCCCATGCCATCTTTTGGCCCATCTGAGGCCCTTAGTAACCCTCGGCCCGCTAACGGCCCATGGTAAAACTGGCCCGTAATGAACAGTGTATCATTTTATACCCATTAACGGCCCATTATTTTGTTGGGCCGTTTCCAGCCCATGTTATCTTTCGGTCTTCTCAGGGCCCATTTATTCTTGGGCTCATTTCCAGCATTCGATTACTTACGGCCCGTTACTGTCATTTTTTGCTTGTGGGCCAAATTCAGCCCGTGCTTATAGTCGGCCCGTTAAAATGTTGGGCCATTTTCATAGCGTCATCAAATAAGGCCGATTAATGACGACCCATTATGGTCGGCCCATGAACGGACGATTCCAACTCTAGCCCGTTTATGGCCATAAAGCGATATGTTATTGGTCCATGTTTGGGCAATCGATCATACGGCCCGTAGAAGGCCCATTGATAATACGTTTCGTAGAAGGCCCATTGATGATACGACCCGTAGAAGGCCCATTGTTTGTACGCCCCATTGAAGGCCCATTGTTTCTACGGCCTATAGAAGGCCCAGTGTCACTACAGTAAATATGTAGCCCATGGTTATTGTGGCCTAGTTTAAAAAAAGGTTATTGCAGCCACTAGCAAACCGTGGAAAAAGAATAGCACTGACTACAAGCAAACAAATAAACAAGACAACAAGGAAATAAATAACCAAGCAACTTACGCTAGGCTATCACGGCTATTACACATATTACATCCACTGGGCATCAAAGTTCGCCACCAGTGCAAATATAGGGAACAAAGCAACATATCATATACACTAGTTGTCAAAGTTGGCGACCAGTGCAAATAAACGCCACAGCAAAACATGTCCAAAACTGAAACCACTTTAGAAGATCTCAAGAAACAATATCCTGGGTACCCATAATGTTGGCAAGATGCTTAGCAAGCTTATTAACTTTCTCTTGTTTGGCGCTTAAATCCTCCAGCGCTTGTTGTTGCACCAGAAAGTATGCATCTGAATTCTACAGGGACTTCCTCAGTCCTTCAGCTTCCTGTCGCAACACATCTGATCAATGTCTTTCAACTTGAAGCTGAGACTCAAGAAGACGAACTGATTCAGGCAGCGAGTTCGAAGAGCTTGTGCCAGCAGTAGTGGCCAGTAACTCGAACACTACATCAAGACAGGACTTCTGGGTTCTCTCACTGTCGTCCAGGTAGTTTTTATCAGCTTTCTTGGAGACCAACAGGGATGTCTCACTATCTTGAACCTTATCTGCATTACTTCCTTCACCATTGCATAACGGGGTACTGTTCTCTAATATTTTGTCCGCATTCTAAAAGAGAAACAAGCAGACACATCACAGGTTTACCATGCTGTATGTGAAACTCATTTTGGTAAATTAGTTCAGTAGTAAAGTACATAGGATAACAACATGAAACAAACATATATCTATGTACCATGGTCACTTTATGGTTTATATCATTCTAGTTTTTGTTGCCAAATCAAGATAGAGACACAGTTCAAATAATATTTGTTCAAGATAAAGCATAATAGACAGAATATAAGTGTGGGAAACTATAGAGACACTTGTAATGTGCATGACATGAGAACATAAATGTTTATTCAATTGAAACTGAAATTAATATAGAGCAAGTTACAACAGCAAAACAGTTAAAGAAACAAGTTTAAAACATACCTGTTGCGCCATTGGAGTTTCAATTCCATCCTTCAAATTAGAAAATAGTTGGTCTGAGTAAATACAGTGATGCAAGAGCAAAGGAGTATGAACCATAGCTACAAAACCTGACCTGAGAACAATTCTTCTTCTCCTTTAAGTGTTGAGTTGGGATTCAGAGTGGTGGTCCTCATGCTTTGGGCATTGCAGTTCCCTTACTAACTGCTTGTGTTTGGGTTCTCTGTGGTGGAGACGGTGCTGTGTCAACTGGAACTGGGTTACTGTCTGCTAGGGTTGGGGTTAGAAGGGGTGTAGCTGGTTCTCTGTCCAACTGGGTAGGGGTACAATCTACGAGAGTCTAGGTTATGTGTGGTGGGGCTGGTTCTTGGGCAAGTAAAACTGTGGTTCTATCTGCATCAACTGGTAGCAGTATCTTTTCTGAAGACTGTGTTGTTACTCCCTTAGATACTGCCATCACCCTCTCCAATTCAAATGGCTGATAAACTAGAAAAGTAATTGAATGTACATACATAGTATGATAGACAGGTGCAATGGATAGTGGGGAATAAAAGAGGGCATGAAATAATTCACATTTATGTTGTCTAAGCAAACAGGATAGCATGACACAATTTCACATACATGATGGCTAACTAAACATGATAGCATGATACAATTTCACATTATGATGGCTAACTAAAAAAGATGGAAAGACATAGTTCGAAATATGATGACTATGTAAACATGATGACATGATATAACTATATAATGTGTTTATTAAATAGGTTGGTATGCCATAATTCACATACATGCCGCCTATGGAAACATGATAGCATGATATAATTCCCGGATAGAATGACATTATTCAAAATATGATGACTGTAAACACTAAACAGGATGAGATGATATAACTATATGATGTCTTGATTAAATGGGTTGCCATGCCATAATTCAGATAGATGTTGTGTATGTAAACATGATGGCATGCTATAATTCAAATATACGATTTATATAGTAAGCAAGTAAGCAGATGGCAATCCATATATGATTTAAAAACTAAGCAATGCAAGACAACATGCATGACATGGGTAATATAACCCTGCCAAGTTTGAGCATAGACCTGAGGGGGGAAATAGGACTGGTCATCAGTCTCTGAATCCTCCTCTGAGGAGCTCTCTGTATCCAGCAAGATGTCTGATTCAGCAGCTAGCATTGTCTGCTGTGAACACCTTGTTTTCACTCCAGATACCCCCATAACCGCTTCAAATGGCTGATGCACAGGAAGAGTAGTTGAATATACAAATGTTGTCGACAAATGGAACACGAAATAAAAAAATGATAGCATGATATAATTCACATACATGATGATTGACTCAATAGCATGGCATTGCATAATTCACATATATAATGCCTTTGCAACAAGATAGCATTGCATAATTCACATATATGGTAATTAGACACTAAACAAGTGGCATTCACACAAAGCATGTCTAAACTAATCAAATGCCATCGCAATGCAAGACACCATACGCACAATATGAGCAACATAACCCTGCCATGTTAATTAGAGCATACACCTCGGGGGGGGGGGGGAATAGGACTAGTCATCTATCTCTGAATCCTCCTCTGAGGAGCTAACCAGCGAGATATGCGCTTCGTCAGATAGCATAGTCTGCTCTGAAGACCTTGTTTTCACTCCAGAATTTTCCGTCACGTGTCCAATGGCTGATGCACACGAAGAGTAGTTGAATGTACTAACATTGTTGACAAATGTAATACGTAATGGAAAAAAGGATGGCCTGATATAATTCACATATAAGATGACTGGCTAAGCAGGATGGCATTAAAAATTCACATATATGATGCCTGGCTAAACAAGATGGCATTACATAATTCACATAAACGATGAATAAACTAAACAGATGGCATTCACACAAAGCATGTCTAAACTAAGGAGTTAACATATTTGATGAGTAAGCAACGCAAGGCACCATATGCATGATATAACCAACATCAGCATGCCAAGTTAGAGCGAAGAACTCATGGGGTAAATAGGAGTGGTCTTCTGCTTCTGAATCCCCCTCAGAACAGTTATCTTCCTCTTGATTACGATC
This sequence comes from Aegilops umbellulata, assembly GCA_032464435.1. Lineage (NCBI taxonomy): Eukaryota > Viridiplantae > Streptophyta > Magnoliopsida > Poales > Poaceae > Aegilops > Aegilops umbellulata. The sequence continues at coordinate 553,170,608 of CP136057.1, forward strand.
CGAAATGGGTGGAGGGGGGGCTACCTTTGCGCCCACCATGGAGCGACGTCTGCATGAAATTTCATTGCCACGCAAGGCTCATCTCTTTTTCTCTACATGTTCAGTTCCATTGTGTACAATAACTGACATGCATAGGAATAAAACATAGTGAGATTATGTAAGCAGTGCATGCACAAATCCAAACTGATGGTAGCAAACTGTGGATAGACCCAAAACCAATGATAGCAGGCATATAATAGCTTAAGTTAAAAAATACAGATAATAGCTCCTTTAATGTTTGTTTGCACCCAACATGAAACTCATAGTAGACACCCGAGATTAACCAGATAGTAGACAAATACTGATTGCTGCCCCAATATGTACCCACAACCATTTAAAAACTCAAGTTTCAGCATAAGTTTGGACCTGACTCGGAGTCTAATAGGTGAACACGATGATAAAGTAGCATGTCATCATATTAAGCGATGCATAACGTAAGCAGACATGGAATAGTGCGACCTCTCTTGCGTGTAGTCCTCAAGGTCATCTGCTTAGTTGATGATGGTAATGCAGTTGTCGTAGCTGCTGCTACCTCTTGAGCACTGCGTTGGAATTCCCCGAAGAGGAGAGGATGATGCAGCAAAGTAGCGTACGTATTTCCCTCAGTTTTTTAGAACCAAGGTATCAATCCAGTAGGAGGCTACACACAAGTCCCTCGTACCTGCACAAAACAATAGCTCAACGCAACCGACGCGATTAGGGGTTGGAAATCCCTTCACGGTCACTTACGGGAGTGAGATCTGATAGAGATAATATTTTTGGTATTTTTGGTATAGAGATGCAAAGTGTAAAGTAAAAGGCAAAGTAAAAAACAAGCAAGATTAAAGTGATGGAGATTGATATGATGAGAATAGACCCGGGGGCCATAGGTTTCACTAGTGGCTTCTCTCAAGAGCATAAGTATTCTACGGTGGGTGAACAAATTACTGTTGAGCAATTGACAGAATTGAGCATAGTTATGAGAATATCCAGGTATGATCATGTATATAGGCATCACGTCCGAGACAAGTAGACCGACTCCTGCCTGCATCTACTACTATTACTCCACTCATTGACCGCTATCCAGCATGCATCTAGAGTATTAAGTTAAAAACAGAGTAACGCCTTAAGCAAGATGACATGATGTAGAGGGATAGTTTCATGCAATATGATTAAAACCCCATCTTGTTATCCTCGATGGCAACAATACAATACGTGCCTTGCTGCCCCTTCTATCACTGGGAAAGGACACCGCAAGATTGAACCCAAAGCTAAGCACTTCTCCCATGGCAATTAAAAACCAATCTAGTAGGCCAAACCAAACTGATAATTCGAAGAGACTTGCAAAGATAACCAATCATACATAAAAGAATTCAGAGAAGATTCAAATATTATTCATAGATAGACTTGATCATAAACCCTCAATTCATCGATCTCAACAAACACACCGCAAAAAGAAGATTACATCGAATAGATCTCCACGAGAGAGGGGGAGAACATTGTATTGAGATCCAAAAAGAGAGAAGAAGCCATCTAGCTAATAACTATGGACTCATAGGTCTGAGGTGAACTACTGACACTTCATCGGAGGGGCTAGGATGATGTAGAAGCCCTCCATCATGATGGCCCTCTCGGGCGGAGCTCCGGAACAGGCCCCAAGATGGGATCTCGTGGGTACAGAAGGTTGCGGCGGTAGAATTAGGTTTTTGGCTCCGTATCTAGTCGTTTGGGGGTACGTAGGTATATATAGGAGGAATAAGTACGTCGGTGGAGCTCCGAGGGGCCCATGAGGCAGGGGTGCGCTCCCTAGGGGGTGGGCGCGCCCCCCACCCTCGTGACCACCTCGTGGCTTTCTTGACGGAGGGTCCAAGTCTCCTGGGTCTTATCTGATGAGAAAATCACGTTCCCGAAGATTTCATTCCGTTTGGACTCCGTTTGATATTCTGTTTCTTCGAAACTCTGAAATAGGCAAAAAACAGCAATTCTGGGCTGGGCCTCCGGTTTAGTAGGTTAGTCCCAAAAATAATATAAAAGTGGAAAATAAAGCCCAATATAGTCCAAAACAGTAGATAATATAGCATGGAGCAATAAAAAATTATAGATACGTTGGAGACGTATCAGGCATCCCCAAGCTTAATTCCTGCTCGTCCTCGAGTAGGTAAATGATAAAAAGAGAATTTTTGATGCGCAGTGCTACTTGGCATAATTTCAATGCAAATCTTCTTAATTGTGGTATGAATATTCAGATCCGAAAGATTCAAGACAAAAGTTCATATTGACATAAAAATAATAATACTTCAAGCAAACTAACAAAGCAATTATGTCTTCTCAAAGTGACATGGCCAAAGAAAGTTCATCCCTACAAAATCATATAGTTTAGTCATGCTCCATTTTCGTCACAAAAAATGCTCTCATCATGCAAAACCCTGATGACAAGCCAAGCAATTGTTTCACACTTTAATAATCTCAAACTCATAAACCTTCACGCAATACATGAGCGCGAGCCATGGATATAGCACTATGGGTGGAATAGAATATGATGATGGGGGTTATGTGGAGAAGACAAAAAAAGAGAAAGTCTCACATCAACGAGGATAATTAGCGGGCTATGGAGAGGCCCATCAATTGATGTTAATGCAAAGAGTAGGAATTGTCATGCAACGGATGCACTAGAGCTATAAATGTATGAAAGCCAAGGTTGGAAAAAGCGGTAGGCGTAAGCGAGGCGGTTGGCCTTCACCTAGTGCCTAGGCGGTGCCTAAGCACCCTAGGCGTGGCCTAGGCGGTAATATAGTTTTTAATTATAGTGTATTTGTGATTATTATATTGGTGTTGATATTAGTTTAGGTCATATAAATAAGTTAATTACCATCTACTGCCATTGGAATATAACCCGTTTGGCATATCAGTGCAGTGTGTGGCATGATTTCTTCCTTGGGTAGGCAATTCCTTGCTTGCCTTGCCTAGACCTCCATTTATGCCCTAGGCGAGGCGTTTGGCCATTTCCTAGTGCCTAGGCGTGCCTAAGCGTCTCCTAGGCACTGCCTTTTCCAACAGAGATGAAAGCTCAACAAAAGAAACTAAGTGGGTGTGCATCCAACTTGCTTGCTCACGAAGACCTAGGGCACTTGAGGAGGCACATCGTTGGAATATACAAGCCAAGTTCTATAATGAAAAATTCTCACTAGTACATGAAAGTGACAAAACAAGAGACTCTATATTATGAAGATTATGGTGCTACTTTGAAGCACAAGCGTGGAAAAAAGGATAGTAGTATTTCCCCTTTTTATATATTTTTTCTTTTTTTCGGCCTTCTTTTTTTTTCTTTGGCCTTTCTCTTTTTTTATTTGGGACAATACTCTACTAAATGATGATAATCACACTTCTATTTATTTACAACTCGATACAAGAACAAAGTATGACTCTATATGAATGCCTCCGGCGGTATACCGGGATATGCAATGAATCAAGAGTGAAAAGTATGAAAGAATTATGAACGGTGGCTTTGCCACAAATACTATGTCAACTACATGATCATGCTAAGCAATATGACAATGATAGATGTGTCATGAAGAACAGCATGGTGGAAAGTTGCATGGCAATATATCTCGGAATGGCTATGGAAATGCCATAATAGGTAGGTATGGTGGCTGTTTTGAGGAATATATAGGGAGGTTTATGTGTGAAAGAGCGTATCATATCACGGGCTTTGGATGCACCAGCGAAGTTTGCGCCAACTCTCAATGTGAGAAAGGGCAATGCACGGTACCGAAGAGGCTAGCAATGATGGAAGGGTGAGAGTACGTATAATCCATGGACTCAACATTAGTCATAAAAAACTCATATACTTATTGCAAAAATCTACAAGCCATCAAAAACCAAAGCATTACGCGCATGCTCCTAGGGGGATAGATTGGTAGGAAAAGACCATCGCTTGTCCCCGACCGCCACTCATAAGGAGGACAATCAAATAACGCCTCATGTTTCAAATTTGTTATATAACGTTTACCATATGTGCATGCTACGGGACTTGCAAACTTTAACTCAACCACTTCTCAAATTCAAAATTACTCTACTAGCATGACTTTGATATTATCACCTCCATATCTCAAAACAATTATCAAGCATCAAACTTTTCTTAGTATTCTACGCACTCAAAAGAAAGTTTTACAAATCTTGAATACCAAGTTTATTATTATCATTAAGCAAATTACCATGCTATTTAAGACTCTCAAAATAATCTAAGTGAAGCATGAGAGATCAATAGTTTCTTTAAAACAAATCCACCACCGTCCTCTAAAAGATATAAGTGAAGCACTAGAGCAAAACTATAAAGCTCAAAAGATATAAGTGAAGCACAAAGAGTATTCTATCAAATTTCAATTCATAGATGGCTCTCTCAAAAGGTGTGTACAGCAAGGATAATTGTGGAACACTAACAAACAAAGACACAAATAATACAAGACGCTCCAAGCAAAACACATATCATGTGGTGAATAAAAATATAGCTCCAAGTAAAATTACCGATGAAAGTAGACAAAATAGGGGATGCCTTCCGGGGCATCCCCAAGCTTTGAATTTTTGGTGTCCTTGGATTATCTTGGGGGTGCCATGGGCATCCCTAAGCTTAGGCTCTTGTCACTCCTTGTTCCATAATCCATCAAAAGATTTCACCCAAAACTTGAAAACTTCACAACACAAAACTCAACAGAAATCTCGTTAGCTCCGTTAGCGAAAGAAAACAAAAGACCACTTCAAGGTACTATGATGAACTCATTATTTATTTCTATTGGTGTTAAACCTACTGTATTCCAACTTCTTTATGGATTATAAACTATTTTACTAGCCATAGATTCATCAAAATAAGCAAACAACACACGAAAAACAGAATAGTCTGTAGTAATCTGTAACTAACGCAAACTTCTGGAACTCCAAAAAATCTACCAAAATAGGAAGACCTAGACAATTTGTTTATTGATCATCAGCAATTGGAATTAGTATTTTATCACGTTCTGGTGATTTTTAACAATTGTTTTTTGTGAACATAAAGATTCTGGAAATTACAGCAAGATCAAATAACTATCATCCAAGAAGATCCTATAGGTCTAACTTGGCACAAACACTAATTAAAGCACAAAACCACACCTAAACAGAAGGTAGATGGATTATTTATTACTAGACAGAAACAAAAAAAAACTAAAATAAAATTGGGTTGCCTCCCAACAAGCGCTATCTTTAACGCCCCTAGCTAGGCATAAAAGTGAGGATAGATCTAGGTAGTGCCGTAGTAATAAGATAGATCGGTGAAACTCATTTGGTATTCTCTACGTTCGGCAGCAAGTATCCTTTGAGGCAAGCAAAAATAATCAAAAGGGCTAAATTTAATAGGACAAAAGTCCCCAAGATCAATTTTTGGAGGTATAGGTTCCTCCTTCGGCCCTTCATAATGCACAACCAATTCATCATTGTAAGCGTTCTTTTGACAGAACCTTGTGAGCCCACACTCAAGAGAGTATCCTAGCTCATTATTTGGAATATCCAAATCATCATTAAGTTCAGTGATTCTATCAATTAAAATATTGGTTGGCACCTTTTTTCTAAGGTTTTCATTGAAAGCAACATAGTCAAGAGATTGAAAGCGCATGATTTCTTCTTGATCAAAGAGGATAGATTCTATGGGAGGACGGCCAGCGTCCACCCTATAGTGCGCAAAGATTTCTTTGGCTTCTTTTATTATAAATCTGAATTCATGAGCGAAAAAGATTGTAGCGGCACGCTTAACAGAAGAGTGTTTGATATTAGAAAATTCTAGGAAAATTCTTTGTATAGAAGGGTGCATATGCATAAATTGCCTTTCAAGTTCAACAATAAGCATGGCAATAGCGTCCGCAAGACTACTAGTTCTATGGAGAACAGAACTGCCCATAGAAGGCAAAGCACCGGCACAAGTAAAGAAATCTTGAATGACTCCTTTTCCAATAATATTACCACTACCGATTCGAAATCTTTTTGTATGGTAGGTAGGGGTTTCTTCAGAAGGAGCTTCAAAATTTTTTATGATATTATTATTATCGCCCATATCGGCGATAATTTCCCCAATTTCAGACATAACAACAAGCAAGCAAAAAAAGGCAAACGGAAAAGAGAGGGTGAATAAAACGGCAAGGGTCAAGTGGGGGAGAGGAAAACGAGAGGCAAATGGCAACTAATGTAATGCGGGATATAGGAATTTCGATGGGTACTTGGTATGTTGACTTTTGCGCAGACTCCCCGGCAACGGCGCCAGAAATTCTTCTTGCTACCTCTTGAGCACTGCGCTGGATTTCCCCGAAGAGGAGAGGATGATGCAGCAAAGTAGCATAAGTATTTCCCTCAGTTTTTGAGAACCAAGGTATCAATCCAGTAGGAGGCTACACTCAAGTCCCTCGTACCTGCACAAAACAATAGCTCAACACAACCAACACGATTAGGGGTTGTCAATCCCTTCACGGTCACTTACAGGAGTGAGATCTGATAGAGATAATATTTTTGGTATTTTTGGTATAGAGATGCAAAGTGAAAAGTAAAAGGCAAAGTAAAAAAACAAGCAAGATTAAAGTGATGGAGATTGATATGATGAGAGTAGACCCGGGGGCCATAGGTTTCACTAGTGGCTTCTCTCAAGAGCATAAGTATTCTACGATGGGTGAACAAATTACTGTTGAGCAATTGACAGAATTGAGCATAGTTATGAGAATATCTAGGTATGATCATGTATATAGGCACCACGTCCGAGACAAGTAGACCGACTCCTGCCTGCGTCTACTACTATTACTCCACTCATCGACTGCTATCCAGCATGCATCTAGAGTATTAAGTTAAAAACAGAGTAACGCCTTAAGCAAGATGACATGATGTAGAGGGATAGTTTCATGCAATATGATAAAAACCCCATCTTGTTATCCTCGATGGCAACAATACAATACGTGCCTTGCTGCCCCTTCTGTCACTGGGAAAGGACACCGGAAGATTGAACCCAAAGCTAAGCACTTCTCCCATGGCAAGAAAAAACCAATCTAGCTAGTAGGCCAAACCAAACTGATAATTCGAAGAGACTTGCAAAGATAACCAATCATACATAAAAGAATTTAGAGAAGATTCAAATATTATTCATAGATAGACTTGATCATAAACCCACAATTCATCGGTCTCAACAAACACACTGCAAAAAGAAGATTACATCAAATAGATCTCCACGAGAGAACGGGAGAACATTGTATTGAGATCCAAAAAGAGAGAAGAAGCCATCTAGCTAATAACTATGGACCCGTAGGTCTGAGGTGAACTACTCACACTTCATCGGAGGGGCTAGGATGATGTAGAAGCCCTCCGTGATGATGGCCCTCTCGGGCGGAGCTCCGGAACAGGCCCCAAGATGGGACCTCGTGGGTACAGAAGGTTGTGGCGGTGGAATTAGGTTTTTGGCTCTATATCTGATTGTTTGGAGGTACGTAGGTATATATAGGAGGAATAAGTACGTCGGTGGAGCTCCGTGGGGCCCACAAGGCAGGGGGCGCGCCCTTGGGGTACGTAGGTTTATATAGGAGGAATAAGTACGTCGGTGGAGCTCCGTGGGGCCCACGAGGCAGGGGGCGCGCTCTAGGGGGTGGGCGCGCCCCCACCCTCGTGACCGCTTCATGGCTTTCTTGACGGGGGGTCCAAGTCTCCTGGGCCTTATCTGATGAGAAAATCACGTTCCCGAAGGTTTCATTCCGTTTGGACTCCGTTTGATATTCTGTTTCTCCGAAACTCTGAAATAGGCAAAAAACAATAATTCTGGGTTGGGCCTCCGGTTAATAGGTTAGTCCCAAAAATAATATAAAAGTGGAAAATAAAGCCCAATATAGTCCAAAACAGTAGATAATATAGCATGGAGCAATAAAAAATTATAGATACGTTGGAGACGTATCAGCTGCTGGCGGCGGGGAAGAAAATCTAAGGCGGCGAAAGACAGTCTAGAGAGCGGATCCCTGCTGTGGTGAACGCTTCTGTCGTTGGAGCAGCTGAGCTGGGGTGGAACACAACACCGCAGAAGCAGGACAAACCACACAAGGTTTTCTTTGACACATATCTGTAATAGAAGTGATTGTGTACGGGCTTGTCGGGGCGGACGGGCGTCCCCCCGCGAGCACCTATGGGGCCGGAGCCCCTTGCGTTGTCCGGTGAAGGGGGGCGGAGGGAGCACAGAGAGCAGATCGAGGCGGGCACACGGGCGGTTTACCCAGGTTCGGGCCGCGATGGACGCGTAAAACCCTACTCCTGCTTAGTTGTATTGAACTGGGGAGCTCGGGAGCTTGGGGAGCTGGCTGCACCGAGCGTATGGCTGTCTGGATGCCGGATCTCCGAACCTTTCCGGAACCCAACCCCCCAACCCCCCCCCAACCCCCTCTACGTTGCACACGGGCCTCCTTTTATAGCGCAAAGGGGTCACCGACAGGTGTCAACGTAAGAGAAAGGGGTAAAAGTGTAAAAGGGGTGGTAGCTGTAATAGTGCGGGAACGGTGGCGCTACAGTGTGGCACAGTGTTATCATACCTACTTCTGACGGTAGGGGACAAGGGCATTAAATACCCGTCACGGTCGCCCGGACAGCACCGAGGCGGACCGTTAGGTGCGCCACCGTTCGCCACGATGGCGGCTGCATGCCACCGCATGCCCCAGGCTGCATGGTGCCTCGCCACGTGCCCTCGGGGGAAGCCCCGGAGCGACGCGTGGCGGGCGAGCTGGAGCGCAGTCTTGAGGTGGCGATCTTGCCGCGGCAAGTGGCTTGCCGCGGGGGTCGTCTTCCTGTGCCTGATAGCGTGCTAGCTATCAGGCCTTGCCGGGGCGCTTGGCGCGCCGCGGCTGGCTTCTCTTGTGGTGCCTGAGTTCGGCCTTCCCGACAAGCTCCTCTTGTCGGGGGCTCGATCTTCTGTCTCGTTATACTTTGTTCTTGGATGGCCTTACAGGGGCCCAGTCGTCCCGACAAGCTCCTCTTGCCGGGGTCTCGTCTTCTTGGCCCGGCAAGCTCCTCTTGCCGGGGGCCTTGTCTTCGTGGCCCGGCAAGCTCCTCTTGCCGGGGGCCTTGTCTTGGATGCTTGGTCTTCTCTTGGCGCTTCCGGGGCGGGCCTTGCCGCAGGGTGCTACGACTGTCCGTGCACAAGTCTGGGGTACTAAGGTACCCCTACTTTAGTACACCGACAGGAGCCCCCGGGCCTGGGCCACACATGGTGCCGAGCGTTGTTGGGCCAGGCCCTAACGGTGCACGGGCACGCATGGCCTTGGTCGCGCTGCTCCTTAACTCCGCATCCGCCGCGCCTTCCCCAGGCGGCGCGCGCTTTACCGCGGCGTCGTGGGGGCGGGGCGTGCGGGGTGAGCGTGACGTGGGTGGCGTGCGCGGGGCTGAACCGCACAGGCGCGCGTCACGTCGCGCACGATTTCTCGATGGCGAGAACGGAGTGTCCGCCCCTTCCCCATATAAGGCGGAGGAAGCGGGAGCGGTTCCCCTCCTTCGCCCTTACTGCGTCCTCTCCCTTCTCCAGAGATCCCATCTGCGCTCCGCCTCCATTTTTCCTCCGCCGCTCGCGCGCACTTGCGGAGCTACCGGATTCTTCGTCTCCCTTCCCTCGCCGCCTCCGCCATGGCCCCGAAGACTGAGAAGGCGAGGGCGGAGAAGACCAAGAAGGAGAAATCGGAGCACGCGGCGATGCTCACCTTGCTGCGGAAGCAGAACCTCGTCTTCGCGCCGAAGCTCGGCGCGCGGGAGCTCGGCGCGCCGGGGTGGAGGAGGAGGTCGGTGGTGATGACGACTCCGACGGATCCTTGGAGCTCTACGCCGATGACCTTCCCTCAGCGTCGGAGACCTCTTCGTCCCGTGCAAGCCCCCGGCGCTCTCCAGCGAAGCGTCTCCGCAGGACGGCGATGGGGGCAAGGGCGCCGGCCTCCCGGCAACAACCACCCCGCCAAGCGGCACGAGCCTCCCGGGGGAGCCAGGTTGCGACGAGGCCGCCCGGCGCGTCAGCTACGTCAGGGGCGCCCCGTGAGGCAGCGCCACACGGAAAGGAGCCCTTGGAGGGTGGAGCGGCGGCTCCGCCCGCTCCCCGGGCCCCGGCAACCGTCGGGACCGCCAAGCGCCCGAGGGAGACCCCGCCGCCCGCTCCCCGCGTGGCCGCGCGTCAGGTGGAGTTTGACTTCTCCGCCCTGAGCGACGACGACGACGAGGACGAACGGGAGTAAGAGCTTTTGGGGTTTCGCGTCTTCATGGACTTGGCCTTGACTGTCGCAGGCTCTGATCTTGTTTCTTGTCTTAACTTCAGGACCTTGGCGGAGCGAGCGGCGAAGAAAGCCAAGGCGCCCGCGATCGAGGTTGCGGGCGACTCGCCCACCGCGGCAACTGGGGGCGTGCCGGAGCCCAGCCCGCCGGATCCGAGCGCTGCTCCGAGGGGCGGCCCTCTGCGTAGCCCCCAGCGCGGCCCCCAGCGTAAGTCTGGGTCCCGTACGTTCGCCTGTCGGGCGCGTTTGAGGGATCGCCCCCGCGCTGGTATCTTGATAATTCTGTCTCGTGCAGAGGTGGAGCCGCAGCCGCAGGAGCGGCCAGAAGCCGCCCCCGAGGAGCCGCGGGCCCCGCCGTCCCCGCCAAGGCCGAGTTCCCCGGTAAAGGGGAGCACCCCGCCAAGGGCGAGTACTCCGCCGAGGGCGAGTACCCCGCCAGGGGGGGGGGTAGCCCGGCGAGGGTGGCGACTCCGCCGAGGCAGAGCTCCCCGGCGAGGGGACCCGCCGCCGATGATGTCCGCCAAGGTAAGCGCTGTGACTTAGTCATCTTCGGTTCGCCTTTTCCTTTTGGATGTTTGCTTGAATTTCTTTTGCTCCCTGTTCTCCTTCTTCTAGATTCCCCTCCCCCCGAGCAGATGGAGACGGAGGTCATCATCATCGAGGAGGAGGAGGGCGCGCGCGGCGGCAGCGGCGACACCCCTGTCGCCGAGGACGCGGCGGAAGCTGCCGAGTCATCCGCGCAGGAGACCGCCCCAGCGTCGGCCGCGACGGCCGGGGAGGGGGACGGCGGTCGCACTGCCGACCCGGAGGCAGCAGGAGCATCAGGTGCTGCGCCGGCCGCCGACCCCTCCGCCGAAAAGGAGCGGGTGGGCCATTACCTTGAAGCCCCCAATGGCATCTTCATCCAGGTGCCATGGGGCTCTTCTGCGCGGGCCCCCGCGGAGGGCGAGGCCCTTGATGGGGAGGTCCTCGCCTCCGCGGGCCTGAAGATTGTCGAGGCGCCCGGCGGGGCCGAAGAGCCCGAGGAGGAGAAGCTGCTTCGCCGGCTCCTGGCCCTCTACCGGGCTCGGCAGGCGAAGCTTGCTTCCCGGGAGGCCCTCGCCGCGGAGGCCGCCGTCGAGATGGAGAAGCGTGCGACGGAGCTCCGCGCCGCCAACCAAGCTGCCCTCCGCAGCGTGGCGGAGGAGCGCGAGAGGCTCGCCGGGGAGTACCAGGAGTGGGTGCTGCAGAAGGCCGACGCCGAAGAGCAGCAGCGGCTCGCCGGGGAGGAGCTGTCCCGGCGAGAGGGAGCGCTTGCCCAGCTGCAGGCCAATCTCAACTCCCACGAGGAGGAACTTGCCGCTCGGGAGCGGGCCCTTGGCGAGGAGCTGAAAGGGGCGAAAGCCGCCGCGGCTGCCGCGGAGGCCGCCAGGGAGGAGCTTGCCGCCAAGGTCACGCAGCTGGAGGAGTCGTTGAAGGCGAGCGCGGAGAGGGTCGGCGCGCTCAATGCCGAGCGGGAGAAGGACGCCCACGCCAACTCCGAACTCCAGGCGCGTCTCTCCAAGCAGGGCGACGAGCTGAAGGCCGCCAAGGACTCCATCGAGGCCCTGGAGCTGAAAGTCTCCGCGCTGGAGGAGGGGCTCCGCAAGGAGCGAAGCTTGGCGGAGAGCACCAACACTGCGGCCGAAGACTTCCGTCGGACCGTCGCGGTGTGGACCGAGGACCTGGTGTCTTCTGCATCCAACATCGACCAGGAGTTGCTGGCGTTGAAGTTGGAACACCTCATTTACTCTCCGGACCCGGACCTCCCTCACAGCGCCAAGCTCAGCCTCTTCTTCAGAGGGGTCGCGCCGGCTCTTGCGGATCTTCGGAAGAAGATCCCCGCGCAACTGGCCGAGGAGACGCGCCGGGCCTGCGCGGGAACCTTGGAGCGTGTGCTGACGAAGATTGTGTACCGCAACCCCGGTATAAATCTCATCGACGTTCTTCGCAGCCTGCCGGCCGACGCTGACATGGAGGCGCTGAAGGAGCAGGTCGCCGACATCATCGCCAGAGTGGGCAAGATTTCCAGGATCGAGGGCGACCGCGTAGACTAGGCCCCCTTTATCTTATCTCTTTTTGTAGCTGCACACGGCGTTATGAGCTCATTAGTCACTGTGACAAGTCACGTAAGGTCTCTACCTTAGCTGGACCAATCAGTGCATTGTTATCTTCCTTGTCCTGGCCCTTTACTTTGTACGCTTTTCACCCTACGCTCCCGGGGAACTTCCCGGCAAGGAGCCCTTGGGCTTATAGCAGCCTGCTGGCCAAGGCCTCACCGGGAAGCAACCTCGCCGCAGCCAGTCGCAATCGCGCTCCGCTTGCCGAGTGAGCTCGGAAACGAAACAAGGGCGCGACGCTCATCGCAGCTCGCTTGAATCGTTGAGCGTACTCGAAACAAGGTGAGGGTGCGGCTAGCCGCGGGCAGGTTCCTCCGCGCACAGGTTTTCCGTACAAAGCGTGACCGTCCAAGGAAGACAACCGAAAATTAAGAATCTGAACTGCTCAAATTCTAATAACTTAGCTTATGCATAATGCTCGTCCCTCGACGAGGCTTCTTTTTCTCGGACAGCACTTGGTTCGAGCACTTGGTTCCTCTCCCATCTCCTTCCCCCGGCAAACCTTGTGCGCGAGGAAAATAAAGGGGGAAGCAAGCACATGGCCTTTCGGCGTGCCGATGCTCACTGGACATGCATGTTACGCAGGATGCCAAATAATACATGCAAATAACGAAGAGGAGTATGTAGAAGGCAAAAAGCGCAAAGCATAGGAGCTTTCACTGGTGTGCGGGGTCTGCGCTCGCCCCCCTGCGCCAAGGATCACATGCAACTGCGGCAAGACTTGGGCAGGGAGGTTGGTTGACGGAACGGGTTCCGGCAACCGCGCTGGCGAAACTCCTCCCACGGTCGGCGTCGACTCGTTTGGATCTCGGCGGACGAAGCGCGCCGAAGAACGAGGTCGCCTTTTTCGCGGCCTCCGGCGCTAACCGCTGCGGCTACAGGAGCGGCGCAGGGTTCGCTGGAAGCGATCGGTTCGCCCAGCGGCCGGGGGGCGGTCCTCCTCAAGGAGCAGCTGCTTCTTGCTCGAACTCTGCGTGAGTGGGTACTCGAGGAGGGCCGTGCACGATTCCGTAGGGAGGAATGCCTCCGCCCCGCGGAGCGGGGCGGAAAGGTACCTGTTCATAGCTGAGCTTACCAGTGTTCGCCTGAATCAGATCCGCACAACCTCGACGCCGCCCCCTACCTGGCGGGCCAAAGATGTCGGGGCGGACGGGCGTCCCCCCGCGAGCACCTATGGGGCCGGAGCCCCTTTCGTTGTCCGGTGAAGGGGGGCGGAGGGAGCACAGAGAGCAGATCGAGGCGGGCACACGGGCGGTTTACCCAGGTTCGGGCCGCGATGGACGCGTAAAACCCTACTCTTGCTTAGTTGTATTGAACTGGGGAGCTCGGGAGCTTGGGGAGCTGGCTGCACCGAGCGTATGGCTGTCTGGATGCCGGATCTCCGAACCTTTCCGGAACCCAACCCCCCAACCCCCCCCAACCCCCTCTACGTTGCACACGGGCCTCCTTTTATAGCGCAAAGGGGTCACCGACAGGTGTCAACGTAAGAGAAAGGGGTAAAAGTGTAAAAGGGGTGGTAGCTGTAATAGTGCGGGAACGGTGGCGCTACAGTGTGGCACAGTGTTATCATACCTACTTCTGACGGTAGGGGACAAGGGCATTAAATGCCCGTCACGGTCGCCCGGACAGCACCGAGGCGGACCGTTAGGTGCGCCACCGTTCGCCACGATGGCGGCTGCATGCCACCGCATGCCCCAGGCTGCGTGGTGCCTCGCCACGTGCCCTCGGGGGAAGCCCCGGAGCGACGCGTGGCGGGCGAGCTGGAGCGCAGTCTTGAGGTGGCGATCTTGCCGCTGCAAGTGGCTTGCCGCGGGGGTCGTCTTCCTGTGCCTGATAGCGTGCTAGCTATCAGGCCTTGCCGGGGCGCTTGGCGCGCCGCGGCTGGCTTCTCTTGTGGTGCCTGAGTTCGGCCTTCCCGACAAGCTCCTCTTGTCGGGGGCTCGATCTTCTGTCTCGTTATACTTTGTTCTTGGATGGCCTTACAGGGGCCCAGTCGTCCCGGCAAGCTCCTCTTGCCGGGGTCTCGTCTTCTTGGCCCGGCAAGCTCCTCTTGCCGGGGGCCTTGTCTTCGTGGCCCGGCAAGCTCCTCTTGCCGGGGGCCTTGTCTTGGATGCTTGGTCTTCTCTTGGCGCTTCCGGGGCGGGCCTTGCCGCAGGGTGCTACGACTGTCCGTGCACAAGTCTGGGGTACTAAGGTACCCCTACTTTAGTACACCGACAGGGCTTGTTTGAATTTGAGTATTCTAACAATGCAGTGATAGGAAATAGACATGAATAGGATAGGAATGCACGTGCAAAACAGAGAATTTAAAAACACATGATTTCTGCCAATCTGGGTGTTTGGTTCACAAGAATTGGAAGATCACAGGATGCAAAGAAGCATGGGGAGATTAAGTCAAACCATAAGAAAATGTACGGTTATAATGCTATTATGCTACTATCTCTTAGTCTTGTGCTTCATGAATAGAAATTTGAAAAGGAGGACAAGTGGAAATTAAAATTCCTACGGGTTTTCTTTCAAAGAGACACTAAACGAACAAATCCTACAATTTTCCTTTGCTCCATTCCTTTGCACCAAATTCATGAAAAGTAGTACCATACAAAACTTTCCAATTCCTATATTTTTCATTCACTTTTCCTTTCAAGCACTGGCGATTCCAGTAGGCAGGCTTGAGCAAGGAAAAGCCTACACTAAAAAAAAGTTTTTGTGCTACTTCTATTACTTTGGACCCTGGCCACTGCCCTACTAGCTCAACTCCCAGGGCCATCGACAAATGCATAGCTCAAACGCACAAAGATAAATAATGATGGCGTTCAAGAGAGTCCATCACAGATAGCTAAGTTGCCTGGTACCTCACTGCTTCTCATATAGTAGGACAGAATAATCGTATTTCCTATTACTTCGTGTGCTCAATGGACAATATATATATATATATATATATATATATATATATATATATATATATATATATATAACATGTAGAGTAAAAAAGATATGCAACAAGTGTACAACCTCTTTGGCGAAGCCATGTCGATCTCAGCGTGATTGGGTTTGCCGGTGAGGATGCTCCGGCTGACTTGGCTGTTGGCGGAGGGGAAGAAGATCTTAGGCGTATGGAGATGGAGCCCGAGGTACTGCTTCGCTGTGATGGAGGGTTTCGTCATTGGAGCAGCTCCAGTGAGTTGTACGACACCGAGGCTGAAGCAGGACAAGAGAGACAACGTTAAACTGAGTGGAATTCTAATAGCATCTCCAATAGATGACGTAAAATACATAACCACAAAGTGCTAGATGTATACATTAGCCGCTCATCTCTGAACTTAACTGTCGAAACTGAATTTAACTGTCGAAACTGAACTTAACTGTCGAAACTGAATTTTACTGTCAAAACTGAATGCACTAGAGGTGAGGCTACACGTTAGTCGACTGAATTTTTCATCTCTAGTCAGTTGATTTTGCAGCCGTTGGATACGAAATCAAGGGCATGCAGTTCATCTTCAACCTCCACCCCCCTGAGCCGCCAGCCACCACTGGCCAAATAGGCTCCCCCCCGCCGCCCGCGACCGGCGGTGCGCCGCCCTGCCCGCCCCGAAAACACTCCCCACCGCCGGTCCTCCACCGCCCCGGCCATCCCTCTAGCCCCCCGTGCCGAGCTTTTTCTCCGGCAATCCCCACGCCACCGCCCCACCACCGCCGGCGACCACCGCCCCCACCCTGAACCGTAAGATAGATAGTGGGGTACTTCTCCGGCGAGCCCCTCCCTGCTGCGGTTGGTTCTTCCTTAACTCCGGCGAGCCCCCCCACCCCCTGAAAAGTCGATTCAGTTGACTGAAGTGTAGCTAAATCGAAGCAACATCGCAAGAAAAGCAAGAGCGAGAGCAGCAGTGCGAGCAAGAGCAGACCAGGCAGGGGACTGAGAGCAAGAGCAGAGCAGCAGCGCGAGCGAGAGATAAGGCAGCAACAACTCCTACTGATGTGGACGTCGCCGCCGAGGGAGTGACACCATGGAGGAAGTGGCCGGCGACGCCGCGGTGGATGGAGCCGCGCCGTGTCGGCTCGGGACCGAGCGCCTACAGCATCGGGAGATCGAATCAAGAAGAAAATGCGGCGATTAGTGTACAACCTCTTTGGTGGAGCCAATTAGGTCACAACTTCATTCGAGGAAACGGTGATGCTGATGCTCTTCCGGTGGTGTAGGTGAATACGGTGGTGTGGGAATGGAGGTGGCGCGAAAGACGAGGGGAACATCGGGGCAGATCCTTGGAGGTGGAGGACAGGGTGGGTGAACCGGCGGGACAACCAGTTCGACAACGGATCCTCATCCGGTACGGTGGATGAGGGACGTTGAGGTGTTGCAATGGACGACGTCGTCGGGAAGAGGCTCCGGCTGGGTGGCATACAAAGGAGGGTGTGGGGCTTCGCGGGTTTTCCCAGCCTCGGTGTACGAAGGGGTGGGCGGCTGGGATGGGAGTGGGAAACCATGGCTTAGGGACGTGCTTGTCCGAAATGTGGGGTAAGTTACAAAAGTACCCCCACCGATTTGAGGCAGTTCTTTCGGTTCAGGGGTATCACAGGCATTTCGCGTGTCGGGATTTCACAGGAGGTGGGAGTTTTCGCGCGCGTTGTAGTTTGGAATAGCAAGGTGTGGGTTGAGATGGAGGGAGTTGTCGGAGCACAACAAGACAAAGATATATCTTAAATATTTCGGGCTAACAAGGCGCGGGCTGAAGAGGCGGGAGTTTTGCAGCACGATAGACAGAGACGCTAGCTTGAAATTTCGGCATAACAAGGCACGGCTTGAAATTTCGGGAGAACAAGCTTAACGTGTACCCAAAAGAAAAAAAAGAAAATTTAGACTAGTATGATATACTACGTACAATGTGTTTAACACGCACAACACACACACACAAACACCATTTAGACTAGTGAGGTACACGTGCATTGCACACATGAGATTTGGCAACCAAATTATGAATAAATACCACATTATAGCATGTAAGCTTTGAGTAATATATGCATGATGTAGATGTTCGTTTAATTCTTATAGTTCATTTCATTCAAAATCATCTAGTTTTTATAAGAAAGCTAATCTATTTTAAGATTCATGGAATTGTGTGTTGTAAGGCATAAAGTAAAAACAAATCATGTAGAAAAACATTTGGGCAATTCTGATACGGAAGATTCTAGAACAAAGAAGAAGTGCTTGTGTTTTGAGGTTTTTGCATTATGCTTAAGTTCAACCATAGAGTCTTCTAGATTGTACATGTGGCAAAATCTGGTGGAATCTCGATGATATCCAACAGCCAGTAGTGCTCAAATTTGCCAGCTCTACACCATCGGATTGGCCTCATCCAACGACCATCTTTCAAAGTTAAAGTTATCGGCACACTATATAAAAAATATAAAATAATATATATATATATATATATATATATATAGGGGTATAGATATAGATATGTGATGCGAAAGCCACCCATCATCTCCAATTATAATAGTTTTTCCATGCACGGATGCAATGTGGCCAAATGATGTCTGCCATCGGTATCTCAAATTCAAACCAATCTGACCTGGTTCAATGTGTATACATTGCAACATGCTCGTTTCCAAACCACACCGCGCAAATCTCTATTATATTCATGCATGCATGGGTTTCAAACATCATGATCTCTTATTCAAATATTTGAATTTAGCTTTACATTGATTATGACCTCACCTAGTCTTTTAAACCCACACATTGGTCTTCTCTTTATAGTTGTACCACTAACTTTCTCTCGTGCATGCATGCACACACACTACCAGTCGGCATTATCCATCGCACACATGCAATATTTTTCTTCAGGTCGGTCTCCCATGAAGGCACACACACACATCCCCCTCTCCATCATATCAGGCATTCTTTATCTCTGACATGCATGCGCAACGATCGATGTTCCTCTATGTGTGTGTGTGTGTGTATAGCTAGGTCTTTCATAGTTTTCCACATAAACGGATCAATCTATATATCTAGTGAGGTCTCACCCTCTTTCCCACATCCACATCGATCAATCTATACCTCTCTATATAGGATTACATATATAGCTAATACACCCACATTAATTATATATCCAATGTCCCCCTCTCATTATCCATGCCTTCCGCTTCATCTCTCAGACGCGCGCACAATGGCCAAGACAGGGGGCAGCAAGGGCCCTGCCCCCCTAACATCACTATATATCGAGGCTAATATGAATGTGATCATTAGACAATTGATGGTAAAAATGGTTTAAGTTGATGAATTGGCCCTCCTCGTAAAGTATTAGCAATGCTTGGCCCCCTAGCTCATGGGACATTTTTCATGGCTCCGCCACTGCGCACAACAGCGCACGTTCTCGCCCCCTCTCTCTAAATATCGATCTCGCAGTTGTGCACTCCTTCATAGTCTCCCTCCACTCGGCCCCTCGCACCATCTTCTAGCCCCCACCGGATTTTTCCATATGTACAATCTAGCAGACTCCATGGTTGAACTTAAGCATAATGCACAAATCTCAAAACAACAGTCGTTCTCCTTTGTTCTAGAATCTTCCGTATCGTAACTGCCCAAACTTTTTTCTAGTTGAATTGCCATTCTTTGTTTGTACTTTATGCTTTACAATGCAGTATTCCATGAATCATAAAATAGATTAAGGGCTTCTTTGATTCAAAGGATTCTCGAAGGAATTTTGGAGGATTCTAATCCTTAGGATTTTTTTCCTATCTTGGTTGTTTGATTCGTAGGATTGTAAACCATAGGAATTTTTCCATATGATTCATTTGCACTAGATTTCATAGGAAACATCCCATCCACTCAAACCTCTTTGAAAGAATTCTGCGTTTTTTCTATGCACAATCAAACACTCGTACCATCCTGTAGGATTCAAGACGACATTCCACTCTAATCCCATGTTCTTCCTATTACCGCATTTTGGAAATCCTACGAATCAAAGAGGCCCTAGGTTTTTTATAAAAACTAATTGATTTTGAATGAGTTGAACTATAATAATTAAACGAAGGTCTACATAAGGCATATATGATTCAGAGCTTACATGCTACAGTGTGGTATTTATTCGTAATTTGGTTGCAAAATCTGACATGTGCAATGCACGTGTACCTTACTAGTACTTCGAGTATGTGCAAAACACAATGGCACGCTACACAGTGTCTCTCTTACAGTTCATGAAGCCACGTGGGCACCTGATTTTGGCACAATGCAGAATGCAATGGAGATGGACTCAAATGAAAAAATATTCTAAATAAGAAATTTCACATTGCCGAATGGAACAACTTTGATGTTTGGACCATAATTATTCGGCATCATATCAAAGACCAAAACTACACTCAGATTGTCATGTTTAGGTGTTCTAAATGCTTTTTGGTCAATTACGCCTCCAGGACAACCTTGGATGAAGGAACGATCTACATAAATTATCTTCGTCTCGTCGAATCGGTTGATTTCGATATAAATATAATCTCAATCCGAGTTCGTATGCAAAAGTTAGAGCTATCTGAATACAACCCTGTCAAGAGGCGAAATATGACGCGGGAGACCAGACATGTTTTGGCAAGTGTCTGATGTAATGCGTGAGTGTTTTGTCCCAGAACAAGGCCTCGAATCGGAAAACATTCAACACGAAAGTTTTTCGTCTCGTCAAAATGGTCAACTTTGCTTTTGGGCACATTTTCATCCGAGGTCGTTTACCGCCTCAAAAACCTTGCCGGGGAAAGCTTGCTGTCGTGAACAGTAACCTTGCCGGGGAAAGCTTGATGCCGTGAACAGTAACCTTGCCGGAGGAGAGCTTGCCACTGTGAACAGTAACCTTGCCGGGGAAAGCTTGCCGCCGTGAACAGTAACCTTGCCGGGAAAGCTTGCCGCCGTGAATAGTAGAAACTGTCGAGGCCAATCCGACCAGATGCTGAAGATGGGTTAAAATACTTGTCTAGATGGCTTCGGATGAAAACGTGTTCAACACAGGAGTTGTTCATAACGTCGAAACGGTCAATTTTGCTTTTGGAGTCAACATCATCCGACGTAGTATACGACCTGCAGAGACGCTGCAAGAGTCGGACGGTCCAGTCAGCTACATGAACGAGTCCGACTCGAAATTAGAGATGACCCCGTGGAGTATTCAAGGTGGCCTTATTTGGAAAAGAGATCAACATACGGATTGTTGGCCTCGTCGAAGCACACAAAATTGATATTTGAGCCGTCTCCATCGGAAGTCATATGCAGATTCCACGGCCCATGCAAGGAGCAAGACAGAAGATTGGACCAGATTCGGGCTGAATCCGAGTGGGACCAGAACTAGGACTCTAGGACGTGAATTGATGCAATTTTCTTGTAAGGAAAGCCTAGATAAATCCTTTGCTTGTACGGGAAGTCCAGCCGCCTCTTATATATGTTGGGGGTGACGGCCGATTGAACAACACACAATCGAACAAATCAATATACTACTTTTTCATCTACGTTTTATCTCTCCACCGTTTTTCTCTCTCGTTCTTCGCTGTTCTTTGTGTTTGAGAGCTTCGAATCCCGAGGCTCTAGGGGCGAGCGAATCGACCTAGGGTAGCCCATAGCCGCCGCACTCCCTGACGGGGTCCCTCCCGGGGGTGTGGGGTTTTCGGGTCTGCAAAAGTGCCCGTCGACTGTCTTGCGTATCGCGCTGTCGGTCGGGTCTCCTTCGACGTGAGCTGCGGTGCATCACCCCCGACGTCGAGGGTACACGTGACGTGTTCATGTGTCAACACACTTTTTGGCGACTCCGCTGGGGACAGAAGATCAATCATCATCATCCACCATGTCCGATCTTCCCAAGCCATCTGAGGTAGACGCCGATAACATCATTAAGCCTAGTCTTGATGAGATATCGGCCGATCATTGCCAAGTCTATGAGGAGTACAAGAAGGCACGCGAAGAGAAGGATTTGCAGGAGTTCCTTGCAAAATTCAAGAAGGATCGCCAAGGCAACATCACTCCGATTGAAGAAATCAAGTTCCCTCCTCTTCAAGCCGAGCAGGTTAAACCTGCTGTGAGTACTACCTTTTCTCCTGAGCAGTGGGCTGAGATTGAGAGTCGTATTGCTGATGGTAACAATCTGGTCTATCAAACTTTCATAGAAAATACCAATGCTCAGAAAAATATATCTCAATCATCTAGTGGTAATGATGGTGTAGCTGCTAGTGTGCAAAACCCTAATATGGCTTTACCTATCCCATCGGCGCCTCCCATGCCGATGACTTATTATCCTACTCAAACAAATCAGATTGTGACTGCACCCATTAATCCTATTATGAGCATGCCAGGTTCGGTGGCAACGCCGAACCAAACCCTACCTACAACTACAACCACTCGGCCATTACCGAACTATAGTTCGGCATACATGCCACAGTTCATACCTACTGCTAGTAGTCCTACTCCTCCTATGCCGCTGCCACAAGTTGCATCGTCCACTATGGATGATGGTCTAGCTAATCTTAGAGAGGAGATGTCTAAGATGCTTCGAGAGAATTTTGGAGTTGAGTTACCTCGGAATCGGATTTACCAAAAGCCGTACCCCGAGTACTTTGATGCCATCCAGTGCCCTCCGGGATATAAGATTCCAGATTTTGTCAAATTCAATGGAGAGGGCACAAAAACCACATGGGAGGATGTTAGCCAATACTTGGCACAATTAGGTGAAGCAGGCTCACTAAATGAGTTGAAAGTGCGTTTATTTCCTCTATCATTAACTGGTACCGCATTTTCATGGTTTTCTTCTTTACCACATGGTTCCATTCGGGTTTGGTCGCAGCTAGAGCAGAAGTTTCATGATCACTTTTATAGCGGCGACAATGAACTCAAATTGTCACATCTAACATCGGTTAAACAGAAGCATGATGAATCGGTCTCCGATTACGTCAAGAGATTTAGAGAAACAAAAAACCGGTGTTTTAGTTTGGTGATAACCGAGAGAGACTTGGCAGACCTAGTGCTGAGTGGTTTGAGAATTCCCATTAGAGAAAAGCTAGAAGGCTATGAGTTCTTAAATATCAACCAAGTCTTACAAAGGGCTTTGGCTCAGGAAAGCCGAAGCAAAGACCTCAAAGAAGTTCATAGATATAAAGCCGATCGTCCAAAGATGAATATGGTGGAATATGATAGTGATCACTCGGACAATGAGGGTGACGTTTTTTCTACTGAATTTGTTTGGCCATCTAAAGCCAAACCATCTACTTGCAATGATCTGAAACCGATTCATAAGAATCGTGATGAAGATATGAAGTTTACTTTTAACATTGCTAAGTGTGATAGAATATTTGATGCTTTGCTGCAGGCTAAGATTATTAGAATATCTCATACTTTACCGCCGTTTGAAGAGCTGAAGCGGAGCACTTATTGCAAGTATCATAATTCTTTTTCTCATGCTACTAACGATTGCAATGTTTTTTGACGACAGATACAACCGGCCATTAATGACGGACGATTGAACTTTTCTGAGATGCAAGTTGATAAACGACCTTTTCCAATGAATACCATGGAGTTAGAGGGGAAGAAGCTACTCATTCGGCTGGAGGTTGCCGAATCTGCTAATAAAGCTAATATCATTGTTGGTGAGCCCAGGGAAGACAAGGAGGACAACAAGGTCTTGGGGAGACAGGTTGTGCTTGACAAGCAACCCGGTGGCAAGGAGATAATCAAAATCACCATCAAGAATCCTACACTCGGGGGGCAACCGCAAGTGCAAGGAAATACTCGTGTTAAATTTGTCAAGCCCAGGAGTCCAGAAGTTGGGAAGTGGAAAACGAATGAAGCTAAAGTGCAGCGCAAGAAAATCAAGCCAACTTTTGATATGTTGCTGTCCAAGTATGCTAGTCATGCAGCCGGTTCTAGCTCCAACCGGTCATCAAATCTGAAGCGCTCAAGATCACCTCCTCGGGAATAATTTCAGCATCATGCAAGGCCATATGGGTCGTGGGCGCCGGGACCATGGGTGCCGCCACCCCCTATGTGCCATACTACATGGGAGACTTCAATGGAGGATGGTGGCAGCCCCCAATGGCCCCTTATGCTTTTCATCCGGGTTGGGCAGAGCCAAGGAGGCCCATTCATGAGAGACTTTCTTATCCCACACGAGGCCGTTTGAACAATAGTGTCAATCGGCCAGTGCAAGATAATCAAAAAGGGGTCGGCAAGCAAGAATGGCGCGCCAAGTGCTGTAACAGTCGAGTCAAGCAAAGGCAAGGAAAAAATCGATGCCGACTCACTCATCTTGGGCACCGAAACATTCACCATACAACAGCCGATTATGCATAGCAATCCGACTGAGCTGATACTTGCTATCGCGCCAAAGCACTCGGCTAATGATCATGAAGCAAGCACCAGCCAAGTAAAAACGAGAGATCCTAAATACACTCAGCCAAAGTGGTGTCCTCCAGGGCTAACAAAGACACAAAAGAGGAAACTACAGAGGTTAAGGAGTCAAGAGATGGCAGAATAAGAGGCCGAGAAGCAAAGGGATAAGTTGTTCAATGACACTCGGCCTATGTTACCTACAAAACAAGTGTGGAGGCCCAAACAAATACAAGATGCAGTGGCTTCTACACCCACCACAGCAGCACCTACACCACCAAAGGAGGACGGTGTAATCATTGCATCGTCTGCGTTACCTATTGCTTCATCTTCGCTCGAACAAATTTCAGAATCGGTGGATACACTGGGGGAAGAGGAGGATATGTTAGATTACGAGTCTACACCGGTTCATGAAGGTATGGATATTAATATGGTGTATTACTTACCCACTGAGTTTCGTGCTGTAGATGAGGAAGGGGAGGCGGCTCAGCTGGATTTTGGCCCTAAAAATGCAATATTCGAGAAGCCAAAAGACCTAGTAACGCATCTGAAACCGTTATATCTCAGAGGTCATATCAATGGGTCACCGCTCACTCGGATGCTTGTTGATGGTGGTGATGTGGTGAATCTTATGTTGTATTCGGTCTTCAAAAAATTGGGGTTGCATGATAATGAGTTGATAAAGACCAACATGGTGCTCAATGGATTTGAAGGCAAAGAGAAAACTGAAGCCAAAGGTGTGATGTATGTGGAGCTCACGGTGGGAAGTAAAACTTTGGCTACCGCATTCTTTGTCGCTGAGGTGCAAGGTAACTACAACGTCATACTAGGCCGTGATTGGGTTCATGCAAACCAGTGCGTGCCATCCACTATGCACCAGTTTTTGATCCAGTGGGTTGATGATGAAGTGGAAGTCATTCATGCAGATAACTCGGCCTGTGTTGCTTTGGCCGAGGCATCGGTGGATTGGCAACACCCAAATGCTCCTTGCTTGACGGGACGTGACTTGTCAGAGTTCGATTTTCTCAGCGCAACCAAGAATGGTTTCGTGCCCGTCTCTTTAAAGCCGACTGAGTGCAATCGGCTCCAAGGTATGATATGTTTAAATGGATCCTAACTCAGATTGGTTACAAAAGCGACTTGTAGAATATCGGTCCAATGAGAACGATATGTATGAGTCCATAGAAGAGTTAGATGATATGGATAAATTAGGACAAGGTTTTACATCGGCCGATCCATTAGAAGAGATAGATATAGGAGATGGTTTAACTCCTAGGCCGACATTTGTAAATGCAAATTTAAGAACCAATCATAAAGCTAAGTTGATCGAGCTGTTGAAAGAATATGTTTGTTGCTTTGCATGGGAATATTATGAGATGCCAGGTTTAAGTCGAGAGCTAGTGGAGCATCGGTTACCTATAAAGGATGGTTTTAGACCATATAAACAATCGGCCAGAAAGTTTAATCCAAAAACATATGACCGGATCAAGGAAGAGATCGGTCGTTTGCTTAAAGCTAATTTTATTAGACCTTGCAGGTATGCCGAGTGGATTTCTAACATTGTCCCTATGGAGAAGAAAGGATCCGGCAAGTTGAGGGTGTGCATTGACTTCAGAGATTTGAATAGGGCTACACCAAAGATGAGTATCCCATGCCAATAGCTGATATGCTTATTAATGATGCTTCTGGACATAAGGTTATTAGCTTTCTAGATGGTAATGCCGGATACAATCAAATTTTTATGGCTGAAGAGGACATGTCCAAGACAGCTTTTCATTGCCCCGGTTTTCTTGGTTTATTCGAGTGGACAGTGATGACATTCGGATTAAAAAAGGCCGGCGCCACATATCAAAGGGCTACGAATTTGATTTTTCATGATTTACTCGGTGTCATACTTGAAGTTTATATTGATGATATTGTTGTCAAATCGGATGCTGTTGAATCTCACTTGGCCGATTTACATTTAGCTTTTGAAAGAATGAAAAAGTATGGACTGAAGATGAATCCTTTGAAGTGTGCTTTCGGCGTGTCAGCTGGCAAGTTTTTGGGTTTCATTATTCATGAAGATGGTATAGAGATTGATCCCAAAAAGATAGAAGCTATACAGAAAGTGGAGGCTCCAACATGCAAGAGAGATATGCAAAAGTTCCTTGGCAAGGTCAAATATTTGAGAAGGTTCATAGCTAATCTATCAGGGAAAGTTGATGCATTTACTCCTATCCTTCGGTTAAAGAATGATGCTGATTTCACTTGGGGGGCAAAACAGCAAGAAGCATTTGATATGGTCAAGAATTATTTGTGCACTCCTCCGGTGATGAGAGCACCCAAGCATAGGGAACCCTTCAAACTTTACATTGCAGCAGAGGAGGGAGTTATTGTTGCTGTTCTAACTCAAGAGACCGAAGGAAAAGAGCATGTCATCACTTATTTGAGCCGCCACTTATTGGACGCAGAGACAAGGTATACATTTATTGAGAAATTATGTCTATGCTTGTATTATGCTTGCACAAAATTGAGACATTATTTTGTGCCGAGTGCTTGCGTAGTAGCTTGTCAGACCGATGTCATTAAATACATGTTGCATAGGCCAATTCTTAGTGGTAGAATTGGCAAGTGGGCTTATGCTTTGATTGAATATGATTTGGCTTATGAATCTCTAAAATCCATGAAGGGCCAAATTGTTGCTAATTTCATTGTTGAACATCGGATTTATGACAAGCATGATAGTAATATGAACCTTGTTTCATTAGTACCATGGAGATTATACTTTGATGGTTCAGTTTGTAGCAATGGACAAGGTGTTGGTATTGTTTATATATCTCCTCATGGTGCTCTTTTTGAAGCCTCATGCCGCTTAGAATATTTTTGCACAAACAATCAAGCCGAATATGAAGCATTGTTATTCGGCCTAGAGATGTTACTTGCTATAGGTGTTACATATATTGAGGCTTATGGTGATTCGTTACTAGTGGTGCAGCAAATATCCAAAGTCTTTCAGTGTTTGGACGAATCACTTAATGTTTATCTTGATAAATGTTTAGATGTAATCTCTACTTTGGATTATTTTAGCATTGCTCATATATCTAGACATGATAATTGGAAAGCAAATGAGTTGGCACAACAAGCATCCGGCTATCATGTTGATCGTGGCATGTTTCATATTTCTGAAAAGCCGATGTCTAGTCTTGCCAACATAAGGGAGGCCGAACCAGAGCCCGCCGTTTCGGCCACTAATGAAATATTCAATGCAGGAGAAAATCAAGACTGGAGGAAACCCATCATTGATTATTTGTGTGATCCTAGTAGAAGGGTGGACAGGGCTGTTCGTCGTATGGCTTTCAAATACACAATGAGAGATGATGATCTCTATCGCCGAACGGTTGATGATGTTCTTTTAAAGTGCTTGGACGAGGACCAAGCGAGAATTGCTATGGGAGAGGTCCATGAAGGTATTTGTGGCACTCATCAGTCGGCTCCCAAGATGAAGTGGTTACTACGACGTGCTAGGTTTTATTGGCCGACTATGATTAATGATTGCTTCAGATATTATAAAGGGTGTGAAGCTTGTCAAAAATTTGGTGATATTCAGTTGGCTCCTGCCGCTATGTTACATCCCATTATCAAGCCGTGGCCTTTCAGAGGATGGGGTTTAGACTTTATTGGACAAATTCATTCGTCTTCCTCAAAGGGGCATCGGTTCGTATTGGTGGCAACCGATTATTTCACTAAATGGTCTGAAGCAGTACCTCTCAAGAACATGACACATACGGAAGTGATTACATTCATAACCAAGCACATTATTCATAGATTCGGCATTCCTCAAACATTGACTACAGATCAAGGCTCCTCTTTCATGTCACACCAAGTTAGAGAATTTGCCGAATCTTATAACATAAAATTGCTCAATTCCTCTCTATATTATGCCCAAGCCAATGGACAAGCTGAGTCTAGCAATAAAATTTTAATCAAGCTCATCAAGAAGAAGATTGAGGATAACCCAAGGAGATGGCATGAGTTGTTGTCTGAAGCTTTGTGGGCACATAGAATTTCAAGGCATGGTGCTACAAAGGTGACTCCATATGAGCTAGTATATGGTCAAGAGGCTGTTTTACCAGTGGAAGTGAATTTGAGTGCTTTGAGAATAGCCAAACAGAATGATTTATCGGCAGTGGACTTTTACAATTTGATGATGGACAACATTGATGAAGTTGCTGATAAACGTTTGGCTGCTTTAAGGGCCATAGAGAGGGACAAGCTGAGGGTAGCCAAAGCTTACAATAAAAAGGTCAAGTTGAAGAATTTTCAGGTTGGCGATCTTGTGTGGAAAGTGATTCTACCGATTGGTTCTAGAGATAGAAAATTCGGGAAGTGGTCTCCAAGTTGGGAAGGTCCTTTTAGGATTACAAGAGTTGTTCCCGGAAATTCATATTTGGTGGAATCCATACAAGGGGCATTGTTACCTCGAGCTCTCAATGGCAAATATTTGAAGAAGTACCACCCGAGTGTGTGGCAGGAAGCCTAACTAGGCAATGGCCGATATACGATTATCGCCCTTAGCACAAACATGGCCAATACATAATTATCGCCCTGAATGAAATGGATGGCCGATGGAGTGTTGACATCGTCCTTAGAACAAACATGGTGCAAATTATTTTTCGGCATGCAAGCTTTGCCGAAAAACAAGGGGGCATGTGTTGACACCTGATTTTGGCACAATGCAGAATGCAATGGAGATGGACTCAAATGACAAAATATTCTAAATAAGAAATTTCACATTGCCGAATGGAACAACTTTGACGTTTGGACCATAACAGAATGCAATGGAGATGGACTCAAATGACAAAATATTCTAAATAAGAAATTTCACATTGCCGAATGGAACAACTTTGACGTTTGGACCATAATTATGGTCCAAACGTCAAAGTTGTTCCATTCGGCAATGTGAAATTTCTTATTTAGAATATTTTGTCATTTGAGTCCATCTCCATTGCATTCTGCATTGTGCCAAAATCAGGTGCCCACGTGGCTTCATGAACTGTAAGAGAGACACTGTGTAGCGTGCCATTGTGTTTTGCACATACTCGAAGTACTAGTAAGGTACACGTTCAT
This sequence comes from Aegilops umbellulata, assembly GCA_032464435.1. Classification (NCBI taxonomy): domain Eukaryota; kingdom Viridiplantae; phylum Streptophyta; class Magnoliopsida; order Poales; family Poaceae; genus Aegilops; species Aegilops umbellulata. The sequence goes on from CP136057.1 coordinate 553,199,503, forward strand.
TGCACATGTCAGATTTTGCAACCAAATTACGAATAAATACCACACTGTAGCATGTAAGCTCTGAATCATATATGCCTTATGTAGACCTTCGTTTAATTATTATAGTTCAACTCATTCAAAATCAATTAGTTTTTATAAAAAACCTAGGGCCTCTTTGATTCGTAGGATTTCCAAAATGCGGGAATAGGAAGAACATGGGATTAGAGTGGGATTTGTTTAGTTAAAAGTTAGCCATTGCAACTTCATGTACTTCGTTTGTGTCCAACGACCAGACCAAGACCGCTTACGGATCCCCACCTTTATCAATACTTCATATATACTCGCAATATTCAGATTGATTTTATCATATTCTTGCTTGTTCTTCGATTGCTTGCAAGAATAGACCTTCGTGGTCAGGTTGATTGTGCTCCGGCGTGGTCAATAACCTCTCGAAGTTGGTTTAGCGATTGCTAAGGCACAAGGTCATGCACGTTTGTAGTCGGATCGTCAAAGTCATCTTCACCAAATCGATAGTTATCATCTCATCGAAAGATTGGGGCACCCGACCTCTATCAATAGCCAGTATGAGTTCTGGGTCGAGAGATTTCCACCAGGGAGAGGTGAGCATGGAAGAGGAAGCACGAGAGATGTCCCGCCTCGCCGCAAAAGCAGCCGACATGTCCAGCCGCGCAGCATTAGCAACACAGAGGTCCCACCACACCGCCAAAGCAGAACGGAGGTCCCGCCGCACCGTCGATGTAGCAGACTGGTCCAGCCACGTCGCGGAAGCAGCAGAGATGTCCCACCGCGCCGCCGAAGCAAGAGGGAGGTCCCGTCGCGCCGCGGCGGCCTGGGAAAATTTCTCGCGGGTAGGCAAGGACTCTTACAGGCACATGGATGCGATAGTCCATAGCCAGATGGAGCAGATCTCTGGCTGGGAGAGGATGCAGGACGAGGCTACTGGCGTCATCCGACAACTCGGGGAGGGCAATGCGAAGCTCCGGGGCGAGCGCGACCTACTGAGGGCGAAGATCGCCGGAAGGGCGAAGTAGGTGGAGGAGACTGCTGCCGTGTTGCAGAGGACGGGCGCCATCATCAAGAAACTTATGGACGAGAATGACATGCTCCGCATCAAGCAGAACAGGCTGGTGGAGGAATCCATGGATGCTGCCAAGAAGCGTATTAGCACTACAAAAAAATACACTTCTGTGATGATATGTGTTTGTCACAGTAGGTCACGTTTTCTGTCATGCACGTACATCCATGACAATTTTATGACAGAATCAAGATAATCATACCTGTGCTGTCGTAGAAGTGTTCCACGACATCACCAAAATTATCACCACGGAAGTGTCCACTTCCATGACGATAAATCACGCATCACAGAAGTGCTTTCGTCAAGGGTGACCGACACGTGGCATCCACCATAACGGAACACCGTTAAGCTATCGGGTCCGATTTTGGATCCGATAACCCGTTAACAACCCCGACCAATGGGGATTTTCCACATGTAAAATCATCATTTGCTGGAGGAAACACGTGTCGGCTCACTGTTGGGACAGATGCCATCCACTCATTGGACCCAAAGCGCCTATGATACGTCGACACGTGGCATGACCCACAGTGGCCCATAAAGTTTAAACGGGCCGGCCCAACTAAAGGCTCACAAGATTTTGCGGACCATAATGGGACAGCCCAGCTAAAGGCCCACAAGATTTTGCGGGCCATAATGGGTCGGCCCAGGTAAAGGCCCACAAGATTTTTGCGTGCCATAATGGGCCGGCCCAGGTGAAGGCCCGCAAGATTTTTGTGGACCATAATGGGCCGGCCCAGCTAAAGGCCCACGAGATTTCGCCGACATTAATGGGCCGGCCCAGCTCTAGGCCCACAATATTTTGTGGACCCTAGTAGGCCAGCCCATTAACTGGCTGCCATGTTTTGGGCCAAATGCCGGCCCATATTTGATCCGGTCCATTAATGGCCTGCCGCGTTCCGGGCCTAATAATGGCCCATATGAGATCCGGCCCGTTAAAAGCCTACCACCTTCTGGGCCTAATTACGAGCCAGATCAGTTCCGGCCCTTTAAGAGGCTTTGGGCTAAATTATGGCCCATATCAGATTCGGCCCGTCAACTGGACGCTACGCTTTTGGGCCCATTTGCTAAAGGTCCATTTAGTAATTCGGTCTGATATTAGTTTCGGCCTGTTAAGGGCCCGTTTAACATTTCGGCCCTATATTAATTCCGGCCTGTTAAAAGCCCGTCATATAGTTGGGCCTAACTACGGCACGATTTGCATCCGGCGTACTCGTAGCCGATAATCCGATTGGGCCAACCAAGGACCGAGACAATTTTGGCCTATTATAAGCCCATGATTTTATTGGCACATTCATGGGCCGGGGTCTACTTCGGCCTGCTGCCGGCCCGTGAGCTGTTCGGCACGTTTCAGGCCCAACCTACTTTTCAGCCTCCTAAAGGCCCACTGAATTTTCTTGGGAAAATAGGGCTGGCGGTTTACTCGGCATATTAAAGGCCCGAATCTACTAGTGGGCCCGTTTATATTTAGGCCTGTTAACGGACCAAGATGACGGAGCCCATGATGCGGATCATACATGGTGATTTGCATGACGACCCGATTATGTACCATAATTTTATGGTTTGGCCGGTTTACCGCGAAGACATGATATATATACAGTAAAATAACTGCATCATCGTGAATAAGAAAAAAACCAAGACTATACAATAAAGAAATCACGGCATATTACATCCACTGGGCATCAAAGTTCGCCACTGTGATAATAAAGCAAAAGCAGACAGCAGATTACATACACTGGGCATCAAAGATCGCCACTAGTGCAACTAAACACACCGACAAAATAATATACAAAACTGACAGCACTTCAATAGAGTTCAAGAAAGGTTAGCCCTGCTCGGGAGCTGCAGCACAAGCAGCTGACCAAGCTGGTGAGACTGCACTTGTTTGACACTTATATCCACCTCACTCTGAAAGATAAACAAGTAGACATATGACAGGTTTTGAACATACAAGTATTAGTGCTGAAAATTCATCACATTTCTTATTGACGAATAAAGTGACACAGTTTAAAATAGCATTAACACAATATGGTATTGTTCAGGTCAAGACATGGCAGGAAATGACATTATGAAGGAGTTGGCAGCTTCACGACACCACTGGATTACAGATCAAGAACTTATAAGTATCAATGGTTAGTGTGCTGTCAATTTATCCCATTTCAGAATGGCAAAATAAGATCACTTGCTCTGTATAGTTTAATTTATATGGTATGAAGAAGTAACTTGGTTGTACAACTGAAAACTTAAATTGAGAAGGACACACTTTTGTTTATGAACTGGAGTACATAATAAACTTTAAACATGCAACTTGATGCAAACACCAAAAAATAAATAGTTGTTGCAGTCATGCCTAACCAAATATACACAACAAAGTTTGAAGGCTTGAGAAGGACAAACTTACATTATTGGTGAAGGCAGGCTCTATAAAGCCCTTGTCCATGCTGATGGGGGGGGGCAATTCAAGAAGTTTACCACAGAATCTTCTTCATAAGCATTGCCTTTATTCTACATTTTGTTAAGAGTAAATATAGATGTGACAATATACGAAAAAATGGGAATATTTAAGATAAGATGAAGAGTGATGCTTCATAACCAAGTAGCTATAAATGTAAGTACAACGATGCAGGCAAAAGGTACAGCCAAGAGCAATGCAGAGCTAAACTTCTTCAGTACCATCGGTGTTATCCAACCTTATGGTAAGAGTAAATATAGATCTTATGTGTAGAAAATGGAGGGCAAAGGAAAATAAGCTGCAGAGTGATGGTACATGAACAACTATCTGTCAGTAAGAGTACACTGATAAAGGACAACATGTACTTACAAGAACAATGCAGAACTAAAAATTTTCATTGGCATTGGATATATTCTACACTAATGTAACCATTCATACAGATCAGGTAATTTGGAGCGAACAATTGATAAGCAAGCTATCATGCATACTGCTGTCACATAATGAACCAGGTATGTATGCAAGTACAGTGATACATGACAACAGGTACTAACAAGAGCAAAGCAGTAGGCAGCATATTTGCGATATCCTGTCGTTCTTTCAAACCGGAATTCTTTTTCGAGCAAATTTCCTACAAAAAAGATCCGTAAGGCACATGCGGAAAAGTAGAAGTTCAAATTGTCATGCGATATCATACATAGTACCTCATCCTCCGAACGAGACTTGTGCATAACAAGGTTTTTCCATTCAATGTCTTCTAAATTTAGCACAGGAGACTTCACCAGAAATTCATTTATAGACTTGCCATCAAAGTGTGACTTCCTCAAGTACCACCAATACTGATGCAATGCTTCCTTGAAAAGTGCAAGCAAGGTTTGCTCGTCATGACTATCCACATTGACCCTCGCCTACTTACAACAATGTAATGTAAATCATTGTTGTGTTCAATCAGCAGAAAACAGGAAAATAATCACCATGAATAATAGCACTTACACGTAAGTGGGACAGGAAGATGTGAAAATGGTGTTTGTCTTCACTATAATCTTCCAATGATGGGAATATATGCACGTAGTCCCTAACAACATTGAAAGCATTTTATTTTAAACTGGGAATAACTGGAATGGCGTTCCAATCTGTAGGAATTGGCCGTCTCTGTAGTTGGGATAGGTCTTTGGCCGGTGGACTTGTTGTACTTTTTGCTGGAATGGGATTTTTCTATGGTACGGATGGTGTTACGACAACTGAAATCGGCATACCTTTTGCTAGAGTGCAGGTCCTATGTGGTGGGGCTAGTGGTGTGGCCAGTGAAGTATGGGTACAGTCTGCTGGAGTCGGTCCTACGTTTTGTGTCACTGGTTGTACATCCAATATAAGTGGGGTGTTCTCTGATTTCTCCGGCACAACCACGTTTTTCATGGACTTTGCTGGTGCTCCTTTAGGTTCTTCAATCACCCTCTTCCTTTTTGATTTATGATGCACAAGAATAGCATTTGAGTGAAAAAACATGGTATGATGACAGATGAAATATGTATTGATAATGGATGGGCATGGCATCTCGACATATATGATGAGTAAACTAAGCAGATGGCGGTGCAACAAAGTAGAAGAAATGCAAGACAACATATGCAAGATACACGCAATCAATAAAACCTTGCCAAATTTGAGCAGGCACCTTGATGGGTGAACATGACAAGCAATCTGCCTTTGACTCCTCGAGGTTAGAATAGTCATTAGGATCATATTCTAAACAAAAATCTACAGGTGGGGAGCGTATGAGTTTCATTGCATCCAGAATGGCACTCAATGCCTTGGTGCCAATTTTGTAAGTCATTGCAGTGTTCCACAATATTCTTATGATGCGCGGATTCTGATATTCACTGTAATTACGTATAATATCTGAGAACCATGAAAACATAAATAGTTGTGAGATTATCTTTCTAATGCAGAGGATATTCTAATATAGGGGCGCCCCTGTAAGCACTTGTGTGCTATCACTAGATTCTGATGAGAGAGCTCATGTGTGATGTAATATGGTGCGTGCATTTATATAATCTGGCACAAGTACACAAAAAATAGGCTCTAGAAGTAAGGATAGTTGGCAGATGATAGGTTCAAAATATACTGTATAGAGAGTTTATTGCCAAACCATGATAACAAGAGCACACAACAACAAGGCAGATCATAGTGTACATAAAAGGGGTACACCATAACCATGATATATAAATCGGGAAAGCAGAACTAGCTTGAAAATACGGTGTTGTATTGCCGCTAGTAATTGAAAGCCTATCGATCAAGTACATGCCAGCTCTATCAGTTGTTGACTGCAGATGTCCCTGCTCCCCTTCCTGACAAGGAACATACTATACGTACTAAATACAGAATAAAAAAAGAGGAACATGTTAAAGAACAAAAGAGGAAGCACATTCTTGAGGTTCCGCTTAATTGCATACAATGTTGGTTGCCCACTAATGATGAATCACATCGCCCAAAGAAATGCAATTACATGTTGTCTCTCTATATGTGGCAATTTTGAACAAGAGTCATTAGGATCATATTCTGAACAAGGGTCAACAGGTGGGGAGAGTATGAGTTTCATTGCATCCAGAATGACACTCAATACCTTGGTGCCAATTTTGTAAGTCATTGCGGTGTTTAGCTTCAAGAGTGGACTGCTGCTAGTGCGACAAAAAGCAACTACACAGATCATAGTGTAGATATAACGGGAAAACCATAAGCATCAGAGTAAAATCAACAAAGTGGAACTTGCTGGTATAGTTGTGCTAGTATTGCTGGTACGACTAGAAAGGCTTTAGATACCATCTCTCTTCAACTGAATGTGCGATACAGTTAATATCAGTGTAACTCTCAAAGGTGACACATTTCCCCGCATTTTCTTGCTATTCTTATAGGATTCAAGTGGGCAGGCCACTACAAATCCTATTCCCATGTTTACAAAATCCTACGAATCAAAGAGGCCCGACGAGTTCAAAGTGTCCATAGCAACCGACTGTATAGACGTCTACACTGCAAATGTCCCTGCTCATATTCACTACAAGGAACATACTGTACTACTATCATACTCCCTCCATTCCAAAATATAAGTCTTGGTAGATATTTCCACTATGGATCACATACAAATGTATCCAGATACATTTTAGAGTGTAGATTCACTCATTTTGCTCCATATGTAGTCCATGGTGGAATCTATACAAAGACTTGTATTTAGGAACGGAGAGAGTACTTATTAAAGAAGAACGGAAGAGGAACATTGTCGGGGGGAATCGGCTTCCTCGAACACCTATGGGGACCGAGCCCCTTGCTGGTTCGGCGGGGGGCGGAGGTTGCACAAAGAGCAGATCGAGGCGGTGCACACAGGGGGATTTTACCCAGCTTCGGGCCGCAAAGATGCGTAAGACCCTACTGCTGCTTTGTGGATTGTATTGTATTCTTGCTCGGGAGCGCGCGGTGCTACAGTACACGCGGGCCGCCGGCGAGGTCGGGCGTAAAGATTGGTTCCCCCTTCCTACGTGCGCATGGGGCCTCCTTTTATATGCTCAAGGGGTTACCCACAGTTGGCAGCGTAGGTGAGGGCAAAAATGGTAGAATGCTGTAGTGGGTACAGCTGCCTGCATAGTGGCTGTACAGTGCTATCATACCTAACTCTGACGGCGGGGGACAAGGGCATTAAATGCCCGTCCGCGTCGCCCAGACGGAGCAGGGGAGTGGACCGTCAGGAGCGCCAGCGTTTGCCATGATGGCTACTCTGTCAGCTTCGCTTCGCCACCGCATGCTCCTCGCTGCCCAGCCTCCGCCACGTGTGCCTGGGATGCCCCCCAGAGCGACACGTTGGTGGGTGAGCTGGAGCGCAGGCACGAGGTGGTAACTTGCCGCGGCAAGCGCCTTGCCGCGGTGGATGTCTTGTCGCGCCCGGGAGCTTGTTGCTCACCGGGCCTTGCAGGGGCGCGGGGCGCGCCGTGGCAGGGTCCTTGTCGTGCCGTGGATGGCCTTCCCGGCAAGCTCCTCTTGCCGGGGTCTTGTGCTTCGAGCGGCAGTCCCGACAAACTCCTCTTGCCAGGGCCTTGCTCTCTTCGGGTGGCCTTCCCGGAAGGCTCCTCTTGCCGGGGCCTTGGCTAAAATACTTTGTTCTTGAATGGCCCAAGAGGGGACCATTGAGGGTCTTGGCGATCGCCTGGCAGGCCTTGCCGCGGGGTGCTACGACTGCCCGTGCACAAGTTCGGGGTACTAAGGTACCCCTACTTTAGTACACCGACAGGAGCCCCCGGGCCTGGGCCATACACGGTGCCGAGCGCTGTTGGGCCAGGCCCAAAACAGTGCACGGGCACGCGCGGCCTGGGTCACGGTACATCTTTTTCTGCGCCCACCACGTCCTCCCCGAACGGCACGCGTCGAATGCGTCATCGTGGGCGAGAGGCGTGCGTGACGTGGGTGGCGTGTGCGGGGCCGAGCCCTGCAGGCATGCGTCACGTCGCGGGCGATTTGTTGGCTTGGAAAGGCGAAACGCCCACCCCTCCTCTCCTTATAAGTAGGGGAGACAGGGGCAGTCCGCCCACCCGCCAGTTGCGATTCCTCGAAATCCTCCGCCACTTCCCAAGAGAAGCAGCACTCAGCCCCCTCTCCTTCCGCCACCACCGGTGCCACCGACGCCGTCGACCTCCCTCCCTCCTTCCGCCATGGCCCCGAAGGGCGACAAGGTAAAGGGGAAGGCCGTGAAGTCGGCCGAGGCGCTGCGGCTCGAGGCGCAGCGAAAGGAGCAGACGGTCTTCCCTTCGGAGCTCGACGCGCTGGTCCTGATGGAGGAATACTACCTCTTCTGGTCGGCGAGGACGCGAGCGCATCCGCACACGAGGGTTCTTCCTGGCATCGCCCAGAAGGAGTATCCGACCGGGTATCCCTTCTTCGCTCTGTTCTTCTATTGCGGGCTCTGCCCGCCCTTCTCTGAATTTTTCTGCGACATCATGAACACCTATGGGTTCCACCTTCTTGATTTCACCCCCAATGCTGTCTTGACCATGGCAATTTTCGCACATCTCTGTGAAAATTTTGTCGGAGTCTTTCCAAACGTAGCTCTCTTTCGCCACTTCTTCACGCCTCGGGTAGAGAGAGGAGAGCCCCTCTCTGGCGGGATCGCCTGGATCTCGAAGACCGGCAAGAACGATGCTTATCTGGAGGGAGAGCTCCACAACAAATGGGAGGAATGGAGGGCAGACTGGTGCCTGATTGTCGAGGAGAACCCGCAGCCATTCACCGCCGTGCGCCAAGCCCCTGTGGTGCGCGGCAGGGATTGGAGCGACGTGGCCCCGGACGACGACAAGCTGCGTATTGCCGTCACCCGGATCCTGCGGCTCAGGCGTGCCGGGCTCACAGTTGGGGCCGTTGGCGCAGATTTCCTCCGCCGCCACATCGCTCCCTTGCAGGAGAAGAAGAGGCCTGCCTGGGAGTTCCAGAATGCGGCAGACATCATGAGGCTGCGCCCTGGCCTCAACTTTAACTTCACCGTCTTAGAGCTTGACGGGACGCTCAAGGCGCTGTTCAAGCACGACCCCGACCACCCCGAGTGGTTCAGGCTGCCACGAGGCGTCGTCCCGTTGTGCAACAATTCGTCGCTCAGCCGCATCCTTGCAATGATGCCGCTGTGCGACTCGCACGGGATCGACTCCACGTGGCAGGAGGCCGCCGACGACGTCGTGCGGGCGTTCTCCGACGACCTGGTGGAGAGGCCAATCGACGCCGACGAGCAGAGGGGCCTCACTCGCGACACCACCGACGCGGAGTTGGCGTACATCGCCTCCCGGATGGAGGAGGCCGCGGCAGCCGTGGCCGCGGGCGACTTTGGCTTCACGTTGGCGGAGGCGGACGCAGCGGAGGCGGAAAGCCTTGCCGATCGAGCGGAGTTTGCCAGCGAGGAAGAGCTTGCCGGGCACGATACCGAGGGCGAGCCTGCCCAGGACACGAGCGTCTTGCCGGAGGTCGGCGCTTCTTCCCCCCGTCCCGCGGGTGGCTCATCGCAAGCAGAGCCCCCTGCCCAGCCATGGAGGCGTCTCCGCAAGGCTGGGGAGGTGGTGCGGCAGACGAGCCCACAACCGCAGCGCCACGCGACGCGCTCCTCTGAGGCAGCAGGAGCGGGGTCTTCGTGGGCCGCGGCTTCTGCTCCTGCCACTTCTCGTGCCGCGGCGGCGGTCGGAGCGGAGTCGTCCACTGCACCCGCCAAGCGGCCACGGGGGCCTACTCCCCCGCCTCCCCGCGCCAGGAGCAAGCCGGTCTTCGACTTCTCCGCGCTTAGCTCCGATGAGGAAGAGGGAGAGGAGTAAGATCCCCGCTGTCCTTGTGTCTCTTCAATTCTTGTAGTTGTGCCTCGCATCTCATTTGCTTTCCTCCGAATTTGGTCCTTTGCAGGACTCTGGCCCAGAGGGCGGCAAAGAGAGCCAAGGTCCCAGTGGTCATCCTCGATGACGAGCCCTCCGTGGTGGCAGGGGGTGCGCCTGAGATGACCTTGCCGGACCCACCAACTACTCCTCAGAGCAGCCCCCAGCGTAAGCATATGGGTTGCTTCCCGCCGTTGGGCGTGCCCGGGTACCCTTCGCTTCTTCTGACATTTGGCTGACGATTCGTGTAGGAGCAGAGCAACCCCACCAGGAGCGTCCGGAGACCACCCCGGAGGAGCCACCCGCTACAACTACACCGCCAAGGGGGAGTTCCCCGGCAAGGGAGCCGTCCCCGGCGTGGGAGTGGTCTCCGGCGAGGGAGCAGCCCCCGGCAAGGGAGCCGTCCCCGGCGAGGGGCGATGCCGACGCCTCCTTGGCGACGGAGACCGCGACGGCAGACCCTGGCCCAGGTAGCCTTCTTGCCTCGAAACTCCCCTGGGGTTCTTCTTCTTTGGATAGCTGCTTGACTTCTCCCCCTCCTACGGCCTTCAGACCCGCCCGCCACGGACTCGATGGAGACCGAGGTCGTCATCGAGGAGGACGCGCGCGGCCATACCGACGACGTGGCCGCCACCGGGGGGGCGGAGGGTGCCGAAGATCCGGTCGGCGAAGAGGCCGCCAAGGCAGCCGCGGGTGAGGGGGCCGGCGATCGTACTCACGGCCCTGAGGCCGCAGGAGCGCCAGGCGCTGCGCCGACCGCCGATCCTGCCTCCGCCGCGGCGTCGGGCCCCGAGGAGCCCCAGCCAGGCGCCTACCTGAAGGCCGGCAACGATGTCTTCATCAAGCTCCCCTGGGAGTCGACTTCCAGGGCGCCGGTCGAGGGGGAGGCCTTGGACGGAGAGGTTCTCGCCTCCGCCGGGCTGACGTTGGTCGACACGCCAAGCAGCAGCGGCGGTGAGCCTGAAGAGGAGCGGCTGCTCCGGAAGCTGGTGTCGCTCTACCGCGCCCGACAAGCCCAGGCGGAACGCCGGGAAGCGCTTGTCGCGAAGGCGGGAGCTGACATGGAGAAGCGCTCCGGGGAGCTCCGGGAGCTCAACCAGGAGGCCCTCCCTTCCTTGGCGGAGGAGCGAAGGCAGCTCGACGGGGCGGGGACGGCCTTCATCCTCGAGAAGGCGGAAGCCGAGGAGCAGCAAAGGCTTTCCGCCGCGGGGCTAGCCGCGCGGGAGGGTGAGCTGGCGCAGCAGAAAGCCAGCCTCGCCAGCCACGAGGAGGAGGTCGCCGCGCGCGAGCAAGCGCTCGGCGGAGCCCTCAAAGAGGCGCGAGATGCTGCCGCGGCCGCCGAGACCGCCAAGGAGGCACTGGAGGCGAGGGTGGCGCAGCTCGACGCCGACCTCAGGGCGAGCGGCGAGGAGCTCGCCGCGCTCAAGCAGGAGCGCGAGAAGGGTGCCCATACCCTTGGTGAGCTACAGGGCCGCTTCGCCGAGAAGGTCAAAGAGCTCGACGCCGCCAAGGACTCCAACGCCGACCTCGAGCTGGAGCTGAACACCTTGTCCAAGGCGCTGGACAGCGCCAAGGAGCAAGAGGTGGCCTTGCGGAAGGAGGTCGCGAACAATGAGGCGCTGTTGGAGAGCGCCGCGGTCACCCAGAACGAGTTCGGGGCGATGGTGGAGCAGTGGACCGAGGGCCTCGTGGACATCGCCACCTCCATCGACAAGGAGCTGACGCTGCTGGGGATGGAGGGCCACGAGTATCCCACCGGCGAGAACGTCCCACCCAGCGCCAAGCTCACTTCGTTCTTCAGGGGCGTGGTGGCAGCCCTCAAGCATCTCCGGAATGCGATCCCCGAGCAGTTGGCCGGCGAGACGCGCGAAGCCGTCGCCGGTGCCCTCAAGAAGGTGTTGGTGAAAGTCGCCTTCCGCAACCATGGCATCAGGCTCACCAACGTCCTCAAATCCCTGCCGGCGGAGGCTGACCTTGAGGAGATCAAGGCCCTCGTCGCGCCTATAGTGGAGAAGGTGGCCGGGATCAAGAGGATCGAGGGCGACCGAGTGGACTAGGCCGCCTCCCCCTTCCTTTTCTTGTCGCTGCGGGCCAAGTCATGAAGGCGATTCATTAGGGCTGCGACAAGCTTGCTTTTGTAATATAACTCTATCTTAGGTAGTGACTGCACAGTTATTTCCTCTACTTGACTTCGTGCTTTGTATGTTTGTGCCCTACGCTTCTGGGGACTTGTCGGCGTAGGCCTCCGCCTTACCGCGGGCTCTGAGTGTGGGACATCAGCAGCCCGCCAGCGGCGCCACTACCGGCAGGAAACCTTGTCGCGGCCAGCTACAGCTCACTTAGATTGTTGAGCAGGCTCAAAGCAAAGTAAGTGTTGCGACTGCAGTCGCAGCACACCTAAGCTGCCGAGCGAGCTCGAAACAAAGTAAGGATGCCACTCTGGTTGTAGCACACTTAAGTCGCTGAGCGGACTCGAAACAAAGTAAGGGCGCAACTAGCCACGAGCCGGTCCCTCCGCGCACAGGTTTTCCATACAGAGTACGATCGTCCGAGGAAGATAACCTCAAAAATTTAAAAACTCGATTGCTCAAGCTTTAGCAACTTAGCTTTTTCATGGCTCGCTGCCCGGCAAGGTCGCTTTCCGGCAGGGCGAGGCATGGGGCTCGCCGCCGCTTACCGGGGGTCAGTGCTGCGCAGAGTGTCAGATAAGGCATGCAAAGAATAAAGAGCACGAGATCGACAAAGTGCGCGGAGCACACGAAACCAATCTGCGCACAGGGTCTGCGCCTGGCTCTATATAAAGGATCACATGCAACAACGGCAAGACTTTGTACAGAAGGGTAGTTGCCGGACGGGGTCCGACAACCGCTCCTTACGGGCGAAACTTACGAAGATGCCCAACGTTCCAGGAGTCGCTCACCGGAGTGGTATCTTCGGTCTCAAGGCGGACAGCGCCAGGCCTATCGACTCGTTTCACCCGGTAAGGGCCTTCCCACATTCCCGGAACTTCTGGCACTAAATTTGCGGCTATAAAAGCGGCGCAAAGCTTGCTGGTGGCGAGCAGCTCGCACAGCGGCCTGAAGACGGTCCTCCTCGAGGAGCAGCGCGTCATCTCGACGCAGCTGCTCTCGCTCAAGCTCAGCGTGAGCGAGCACTTGAGGTGGGCCGTACGCGAGATCTGTGGGGCTAACTACCTCCGCTCCATGGAATAGAGCGAAAGGTTGCCTGGTATGACCAGGGCTTGCCTGTGCCGAGGGGCGTCGGCGCGGGTGTGGACGCCGTTGTGTTATGAGCCCGGTGCATGTTCGGGCGCCGCGGCGCCACGGGCTGGCCCGACGACGCCCGTCCCGTCGCCGGTGCCGTCCCTGCCACCCGTTTGCTCCAAGGGTGGCGGGTTCGACGGGAATGGACCGGCCACCTCCGGAGCCTTCTTCTTCGGTGGCATGTCGCTGAGGATGAAGGAAATCTAGCTGGTGCAGACGCCGGATCAGGTTCGCACAACTTCGACGCCCCCTACTTGGCGCGCCAAAGATGTCGGGGGGAATCGGCTTCCTCGAACACCTATGGGGACCGAGCCCCTTGCTGGTTCGGCGGGGGGCGGAGGTTGCACAAAGAGCAGATCGAGGCGGTGCACACAGGGGGATTTTACCCAGCTTCGGGCCACAAAGATGCGTAAGACCCTACTGCTGCTTGGTGGATTGTATTGTATTCTTGCTCGGGAGCGCGAGGTGCTACATTACACGCGGGCCGCCGGCGAGGTCGGGCGTAAAGATTGGTCCCCCCTTCCTACGTGCGCATGGGGCCTCCTTTTATATGCTCAAGGGGTTACCCACAGTTGGCAACATAGGTGAGGGCAAAAATAGTAGAATGCTGTAGTGGGTACAGCTGCCTGCACAGTGGCTGTACAGTGCTATCATACCTAACTCTGACGGCGGGGGACAAGGGCATTAAATGCCCGTCCGCGTCGCCCAGACGGAGCAGGGGAGTGGACCGTCAGGAGCGCCAGCGTTTGCCATGATGGCTACTCTGTCAGCTTCACTTCGCCTCCGCATGCTCCTCGCTGCCCAGCCTCCGCCACGTGTGCCTGGGATGCCCCCCAGAGCGACATGTTGGTGGGTGAGCTGGAGCGCAGGCACGAGGTGGTAACTTGCCGCGGCAAGCGCTTTGCCGCGGTGGATGTCTTGTCGCGCCCGGGAGCTTGTTGCTCACCGGGCCTTGCAGGGGCGCGGGGCGCACCGTGGCAGGGTCCTTGTCGTGCCGTGGATGGCCTTCCCGGCAAGCTCCTCTTGCCGGGGTCTTGTGCTTCGAGCGGCAGTCCCGGCAAACTCCTCTTGCCAGGGCCTTGCTCTCTTCGGGTGGCCTTCCCGGCAAGCTCCTCTTGTCGGGGCCTTGGCTCAAATACTTTGTTCTTGAATGGCCCAAGAGGGGACCATTGAGGGTCTTGGCGATCGCCTGGCAGGCCTTGCCGCGGGGTGCTACGACTGCCCGTGCACAAGTTCGGGGTACTAAGGTACCCCTACTTTAGTACACCGACAAACATCGTAACGAAGAGCAAGCAGATTTTGGATAATAAAATGTTATTTGCGCAGTGCCCACACATGATGAACCAGAGCGCATTAAGAAAGCAACTCCCTGCTGTCTCTCTATATGTGGTGCACGTGCTTTTTCAAAAGTGAAGTAGGAACACTAGCTGACCAATTAAATGTTATCTGTTTAGTAATATCAGCATCATATCAGATTCGTACTTGAGCAACAAGTTTGGAATTATGAGTGGCACGTTGTTTAGCTTGATGGATTCAGGAGCAGTGCTAACAGGTACGATGATGGTACTAAATATAAAGGCATGTCTGCATTTGGGCCAGTCGACCATTTCAGTCGGTTGGATGAAGATCCTACGTCTCCTAACCCTTCTTCTTCCTCGTCTCTGATTCTTCCCATACAGAACACCGCACGGGCCACCGACCGGATCATCGGCCCCCACCGCCTGTGTTCCTCCGCCACCCCCACCCCCACCCCCGCCCCCACCCGCGTCGAGTTTTCTTCGTTCGACGAGACCCCACCACCACCCCCAACAACAAAAGTCCCCACCCGAGCCCCTTCATTCGCACCGGCGAACTCCGGCGAGCTCTGAAAAATCGACTGACCCAATTTTGAAATTCAGTATATTGTGATTTAACTAGTGTGTAATATAAAAGGGGGAAAACCATAAGCATTGGGAGTATAGTGTTGAGCGTGCCATGGCGGATCTGAAGGTGCAAACCGGACAAAGGCAACTTCGCAACCAATGTTTGCTCTCAACTAGCAAGTAAGTGATGGACAAGAAATCAGAGTAAAGCAGTGGCGATCTATTTTTTGCTGCGATAAATAAGTTGAGCAGATACGACAGAGTACCGCCTCTGGTGCGGCGCCGTGTATGCATCTCCTAAGAATTTGACGGTGTTGCGGTAGCGATGGCTGTCGGCGGCGTGGAGGCAGATCTAGGAGGGTAGAGGATGGCGGCTGGGCGCGGTGGACGAGACGGTCGTAGGAGCAGCGCCGACAAGGTGGACAATGGTGGCAATGAAGCGAGAGGACGGGATGAAAGGATCCCAGTCCGAGGCCGTGGATGAGAGAGGTCGATCTCTTGTAATGGACGACGGCGTCGGGGTATCAGCTCCGGCATGGTGGAGGAGGACGGCGATGGATGGGGTGGCGGACGGAGAAGGCTGGGGTGGAGAGGGTGTTTTGGCGCCCACAAAGTATGAATGGGGAAATGGAGGTGGAGAGGAAGGGGGAACCATGTCTTCAGGGCGCGCTTGTCTCAAATGCGCGGAAATTTACAAACTTAGCCCCCATTTCAAATTTCCTACATCACAGCAATAATAGTCGGTGGGGATAGGACGGTAATCTCACATACACCGAATATTTGCCCAAGAGAGTTTGTTTTTGGCGCCCACCGTGTGTGAATCGAGGAGGGAGTCGATTTTGGCCGAGGACACACTGTGTTTTGGTGCCCACCGTTTATAAATCCAGGTGAGAGGCGGTTATGTCACGTTCGAGTGAAATTACAAACCTACCCCTATCGAAACTTAAAGAAATTGAGCAGATAGGCTTTGCGTGGCATTGATAGGCAGTAGTAATTTCCATCTCACAGATTTTGGTTTTGGGCGATTATTGCAACTTTCCTCGCTTCCTTCAAATTTTGCAGAGTGCACGTTTACCGTGCGAACTCAATTCGAATCCCTTTTGTATTCTATTTTTTTTCAGGCGGGATCCATTTTCGATTGGAATAAAATTCTACATACATCATTTTTAATATATACTTTCAAAAGCACAACACCCTTTATACATAAATATGGTTTACAAATGGCATGATCTCAGATTCATAAGGTTGTATCCATCAATTTGGATTTCCAAATATTTGAAACCACTTTATGTTGAAATCCAATGTATGCATTCCTCGCTAACTGTCTCCAATTAATGTGTGTTTCATGTGGGTTTTTTTACTTCTCAAACATGTATAATGTGTTTCACACACGCAACATATAGTGTATCCCGTTCAGACATTAATTGCATATAAACCATGCATTGTTTCTAATTAAAGAATCTATGGATCACCAATATTAATAAACTATATAACATTACACGTGTCCCGAAATTCAAATGAATATGCATGCTTGATACACCAATTTGCGTTATGATATTATCGATGTTGTGACTCCAGTTTAAATATTTGAATCCCATTTAATCCAGATATTCGTCTCATATAACTATCACTTATGCTTATATAGGACTATCTCTCTAGACCTATACGCGTTCATCGTCTCTCGGGTATCTCTCGTGCTACATGTATGTCGAAAATGATCTTTTCTCTTCGTAACACACCGACGGTACTCTCCCTCGACCTTCATCACTCTATCTCTCTCTAAGTATATCTCGCTCCCTGCTATGTGTCTCTAACTATGATTCTCCATGTGGAATCTCTTTCTCTCTCACACACACAAAACTTTGTCTTCCGGGGTCTCATTTCTCTCTACTATTCCCCTGTGTGCAACTCGCACACCCCTAATACAGAGATGTCTTTCGCTCCTTAGGTATGAGAACCTACGACTCTTCCTCTTAAATATCTCTTTCTCACACACAAACACAAACTCTGTCTCCCAGGGTCTTATATTTCTCCACTGTTCTCTTGCATGTCGCTCACACACACTGTCTCTCCCTAGAGATATCTGGTGTTCCCTCATATGTTTATCTATCTATCACTCTCGTTTTGAAATATCTTTCTCTCTCACAGACACAAAACTCCGTCTCTCGGGATCTCATTTCTCTCCGATATTTGTTTGTATGTGAGTCACATGCACCCTTTCTTCATCTCTCTCACACCCACACCCATAACTCAGCCTTCTGATCCACTCAACTCCTATCTCTAACGCACACTAGCTAGCATCTTTATCTTTCTTTTTATCTGTTTCTCCATCAACCTTCTTTCATTTATAGGTTGATCTCTTTTGCACAATCGTTGTGCCTCACTCCCTCTGCTCGCCATAGATGCATGCTCCAGCCCACGCCACTATCTCTTAAAGACAAAAACACATGCTCAATTGTCGGGCCTTCTTCCCTGCATTCTCACATGCATGCATATTGTCATACCGATCCGTCTCTCCCATGTTGTTGATCTTAGCTTATGACTTATGTCTTCTTTCTTTTATCTCGATCATGCGCGCGCACACACACACACATCCCATGTATACATGTATACATCTCACACATGCACGTTGAAGGTCTCTATGTCTCCATACGTAGTTAATTACCCTAAACCCTAACGCCACATCGAATCATTCTCCTCTTATTTGCACATAACTTCCGCCTGGATGGGTAAAACACACACTCACACCTAACAATCTCCTTGTAACTACCCCCCTCCCACTCTTCTTCTATATCCCCAAAACCAATAAGACCATCCCTTCGTTTAATTCCCGCCTACATGCACCATCGATATATAGTAGTCTTCCTTGGTGTCTCTCGAACAAACACGTTCTCTCGATGTCGACTACTCTCAAGTGCACACACCTTCTCTTCCCTCTCTACGGGCATATTCTCTCTCGCACCCCATCGTTGGTGGCCTCTGCCATACACATCACCTCTCTATGATGAAGCCATGCACACTTAAATTACATCCGCCACCGAAGACCCCACGACACACACACACACACAAACAAACAAATACACACACACATGCACGCACGCATGCACCCACCCACACACGCACACACAGAGTAAGAGTCCATCACACACACGCGCGCACACACACACACACTAAGACTCCATCTCTCTCTCTCCCCCCCCACACACAAACACACTGAGACTCCATCTCACACACACATGCTCTAGGCAGAGCATTTGTTCCTACCACCCTTCATCCACCCTTACCCATATGATAAACAATCACCTTAATTTACTTGCATAGCATGTACAAATTCCACTTTACCTTAGTAGTTAGCAAACTTATCATTTGTACCCTTATAAAAAAACGAGTTGGCGATGATGGTGTGCCTGCCATCTTGTAATATAGACCATCTGATCTACATCTGACCGATAGAAAGCAAACTATGATAATTTTACAAAAGATAGCCGCACCTCTCTCCACATCCTTATCTTCCACACATCATTGCTGAGAAATTAAAAAAGAAAGTCTCCGAGACAATCAAGCATGGTGGCCGCTGCATCCTGCCGGCTCCGTCCATCCCCATGCCTCCACCCAATCTGACCACCAGTCACCACCACGCTCCACTCCTCCTCACCTTATCTCTCATCTTTCATTTTTTCGATGACATACTCTAGATATCAGTTCTCCGATAAAATTCTCGAAATATCATTAGTTTTTACACATGGGATTACTACTGCATGGGCAAATCTCAACATGTGTTTTGTAAAAAAAAAATGCATATTGATGTTCCGTGCAATGCACGAGCACCTTGCTTGTAATTATATAACGCAAATCACGAGCAGGAAGTGACATTTTTTTACACAACCACGTTAACATGACCACGTAAATCACTAGCTAAAGTAAATACCATCATACTTATATCCCGATGCAAAAGGTTGAGTACATGTCCGAAGAGTAGAGTCGCACACACGCACTCTGTCTCTCAGAATCTCTCTCTCACACACACACACACACACCAGTTACGTGACGCCCACTTAAGCAGACACGTATGTTACAATTTGTGCACCCGCGGGTACACGTGATTCTGCGCATTTATTTAAGCCGGACGGCAAACCCAAATAGTAGCTGCATTCATTCCCCTCCCATCGCCTCTTCTCTAGTCGTCATCGCCCGGTAGCCATGGCCCGGCCGAAGGTAACAACATACGCCATACTCCCGCCGGAGCGGTTGTTTAATTTGGAAATTTTAGTGGTCATGCATGCATCTTTTGTGCTAGCACTCCTATATAAGGGTTGACCGGTCGCTTCCCGCGGACGTGCGCGGGCGGTGGAAGAGGAAGGAGAAGGGAAGCGGGCTGTGGAGTAACATTTTTTACCACAATTTCTTAAGAAACTGAGTGCAATAATTGAGTAGTTTTGCAAACTACCAGTACTACACATGAAACGGTTCAAAACCTATACTCCCTTGCCAGCGTGCGCTTCCCGCGTGAAACGGTCAGCGTCGCCCTAGAGCGTCAGTGCCGCATTAATGCCCGGCCAGAGCGGAGGTGACCTCTCATTGGCGCCAGCTTTGAAGCGGCGCGACGGCTGAGAGAGTGCCTCCTCCCGGTGCACCGACTACTCTGTGTTGAGTCTCGCCATCGACCGGGGTGATGCCCCCCTTCCGTTCCGCACTCTAATCTGGTGCATGACACGTATTACGTCGACCCGGATGCTGCTGGCTGTCCCACATGTCGGCGAAGTAGTACGTAGTAGTAAGAAGAAGCAAATAATCATGCGATATAAGTCTTTCTAAAGATTCCAACAAGTGACTAGACTACACAGCATGCAGTATCTCAAATCTTAAATCTCCCTTCCGGTTTATAGGGCTCAAATCTGAAATCTCATCAACCAAGGCATTTTGTGATTGGAGGAATGTATCTCGTACTTTACAAAACTACCCTAATTAAACTCATGCATTAATTACATAGTTCTCTCGTTTTCCTCTCCGCCTTGGTCGCAGTGCACAATATTGACCACTCCTATATGACTAGCCGCTCTATCTACATGCGGGACATCAAAGCATTAGGGCCCGCGTGCCATTGACCAAATCACAGCGAGGTGCTACAGTCAAAACTCACCGGTCACCCCGGTGTGGCCGTCATGACCCGTCATATCACAAAACCCACATCTTTACCAATAGTGGTAAAGTGGCCTCGAAGTTGGACTGGACGAAGCAACCATCATTTCACAGGAACGCTCGTTGAAGCCCTTTCTCCCCTTTCTTGAAGAAAACCTCACTCCAGGCTACTCACTTCTGCCATTTTTCTTCTGTACCGACGAAGGAAAGGTGGCGAATCAGTGATGCTGCTATATTTTCGTTCCAAGAATCTTCTTTTTGCGAAGCACCGGGCGATTCTCGCAGCCTATTCTTTTCCTGTTTTCATTGCGATTGTGGTTTCCTTTCGATTGCTTTTTGTTTGTCAGTTCATTGATGGATCCTGGAGCACTAGGCAAAGAGTTGCCGGCGGACAACCCACTGGAGACAGCGATCTCCAGGAGGCGAGCACCGACCAACAAGTTGACCATGTTGGCGGGCCAACCCATGGAGATGAAGAACTCCAAGAAACAAGCACTGGCCAAAGAGTTGACGATGTTGGCGGACGAACTCCTCAAAGAAAGTTGGAAGAACAGCAAGGGCCCCATCGTGCCTACCCCAGAAACTCTGATGGCCACCTTTGCGCGGCTCAAGGCTGAGTTTGAGGAGATAGTTGCCGTTCAGAAGCAGTATTCCCCTAGCAAGGTGATGGCCCCCATCGAGGTCGAGGAGATGGCCCCCGGAGGGATGGGATCCCCCGGTGAGTTGCAGAAGGTAAAAAATGAAAGTTGTGGGTTTTGATTATTTGCAATGTGCTTGCTAATATGTTAGGGTTGTGCAGGTGCCGGTGGACGTCCATGATGATTCCGATGTCGCGGCCCGTCCTGTGGACAACGCCCCCGAGATCGTTTTCAATGTTGCGGTCCGTCCTGTTGGCATCGCCCCGGAGATCGATTCCGATGCCATTGTCCATCCTGTGGACATCGCCCCAGAGATCGATTCAGATGTCGCGGTCATTCCTGTGGACATCGCCCCAGAGATCGATTCCCATGCCGCTGTCCGTGTTGTGGTCATTGCCCGAGAGATCGATGACTAGAAATAGTTGGTCGCGCTAATCCTTCAGGGTAGTTTGCATTGCCCTGTGTTTAATTACCAGAACGATGTGTGTTATCAAACCATCTTAGGGCTAGTGCATTGTCTTGTGTGGGCGGTACTTGCTACTTTTGTTTGATAGTGAATCATGCGAACCCTCTCCGAGTTATGGAAACAGATGTATCCTCACCAGCATTTGATGTAATATATGGCATGCTTAGATGTAAGTTTGAACTGTTTATCATATCAGCAGGGCTTATTTGATGATTCTTGGTGTTAGTAGGCTAGCTACTTTGCGAGCTATAGTACTTGCAAAATACTCACCAAGAGAAATGTTGGGGCTGATGAGCTCGTGATACGTTTATACTGATCCGTCATCGATCGGCCAATAGCCCAAGCTCCTAAAATTGTAGGCTTAGCGATCGATCAGACAATAGTCGAGACAGATACATTCAGGCCTCATTTGGTTCATAGGTTAGGAAAATCGTAGCAAAAGTACAGATACGTACAACACAAAATCATAGCAGTACAGAGACGTCCCTCCGTTTCAAAATAGATGAGCCAACTTTGTACTACTAACTATGAAACGAAGGGAGTATAGATCCTAGGTGGGCTAGTTTGGCCTAGTGGGTTTTAGTGATATGACATGGAACAGTGCCGTCCAGTCTTCGCGTGTGGTAGCAGTACTGCGGGTAGAGTAAGTTTTGTTGAGGAAGCGGAATTCAACGAAGTCATGATGGTTCCTTCGTCCGACTAACTTACAGTGGGAAAGGTTGAGCCTGCCCTACGACCGGGGTGGACCAGGATAATTTTATGCATGGCAGGTGGACCAGGATGGTCGACGTCCCACATGTCGGCGAATGCAAGTATTCTTTATGATATAGTGGATGAGCAACGAGTATTCATTGTTTATTTTTGATGAAACCTATTGTCTCCACTGTTACGACGGAGGAGTGTGAAACATGGCAGCCCAGTGAACAAGGCATGTGCACCACTCCCTCCTTCCTCATGTAATACTACCATAGTGTGGACTATAAGGTTACAACTTCTTCTCACTTTATCTCTATGTATTTCCTCTCGAATGTTTTTTACCTTTATTTTTTAGACACAATTGTTTTTATGCCTCTTTTTTTAGAATTAGTTTTTTTACACCTACGAGCACGTGTAGAGACGAGCTCCTGCAGATCCCATTCCTCGACTTTGTCAATGCCTCTCTCTCCTCCACATAAGCGGGCTTGTCGAGAAGACAAGAGACGATCTCTTAGCACAATATGTTTCACCATGTTTTTAGGAATAACTAGTTATTGAAGATAAGGCTAAGTGAGGATCCATTGTACACATGTTTTTTTGTCATCTCTAAATTACATGCAAGACTTATGATAAGACTATCTTATCAACCATTGTACATGCCCTTTATAGCCCAGAATTTTACTGGTAGTACTTGCTATGAATGCGGGCAGCTGGCCTCTGAGAAGGGAGTGCACGCGGGGAGGTGGTGGGGTGGGGGAGGGGTTCTGGTGGGCGAGGGCGGTAAGAAGCGGGCTCGGAAGAGGTGCGGACTTCCGCATGGCCCACCTCACATTATCACCACATATTTCTTGGAGTCCGTGCACGGCGGGCGGGCGATATATTCTCCCTCACCCGTCTCTCTCCTCTCAGCCGACGCCCGCCGAGCGATTAGATTTCAGCTATCAACGGTTTATTCAAAACCAGTCCCACATGTCAGTGAAAATGCAAGACAACGTGTGTCCTCTCTGGTGAGCGGCGTGCGAGCCAGACTGTCGGGGTTGCGGCGTGAATGCCACGCGTACGAGTTGTAAGTGTGCCGCCTTAGACATGAACATTTTCATGCGATCGATTGATAGAAATCCAGAACAAAATGACGAGGGTGGTGCTTTCCCGCGCGTTAGGCGGGCTAGTTTGAGTGATATGACGTGCTACAGTGTCGTCCACTTCCTCCATTTTTATGTAAGCAAGAGTCTACACTCTTACGTGGGAGGAGTGCGAAACACGGCGGATCTGATTTTGATCGAGGGATAACTGTTCCCTGCGAAACAATGGAGCACCGTTAGCGATTATAGCATGATAATTAGGGCATCTCCAGCATTGGCCCTCAAATTTACACCGGCATCTATCCGAGGACATTGGTGGATGCCATCCAATGCTGCCCGAATACCTTTCGACAACTATATGAACTAACCGAACGAAATTCGTGCAAACAAAGCTAATATCAAATTGACAGGATGTCATGACCGGATTTTCCGGACACTGATTTCCAGAAAATGGCCGTCGAGCTCATCAGCCCCAGGATTACTGTTAGCTGATGAGGCATCAACTTGATACAGAAATTCCAAGCAAGAGTACAAAATATGTAGTACAAGACCATTGTGGCCTATGAGTACAACAAATGGTTTCTAGTGGTTGAGGGCGGAAGCGGTTTGTGGATCACCACGGTCTATGGGACTCCATTTCCCACGGGAACAGCTGACCAGGTTAACTCCTATCTTCGCAAGGCTGCTATCACCGCTGCTGAAGCAACGGGTCTGTCTTCGCAACGCTCCTCTCCAAGCAAACAATCTGGCCAAGACAATAGCCAGGGACAAGCCAGTGAGTACTTTGAATGTACTCGCAAACATTATGAACATAGGTATAATATCACAACGATATGCTAAAAATATTTTATGCTCATGACGTTAGTCCACAAAAGATAAATAAAACTATGATGCGTGCAAACATGTTATTTATGAATAAGTAATAACATAGCAGTATTAATATTTATGAAATAATCAACAAGCATGCCACAGTCGGGCGTCTTAGCGACACCACATAAAGGGCTTTGAAAGAAATGCCACAGTCGGGCGTCTTAGCGACACCACAGAAAGGGCTTTAAAAGAAATACCACAGTCGGGCGTCTCAGCGACACCACAGAAAGGGCTTTAAAAGAAATACCACAGTCGGTCGTCTCAGCGACACCACAGAAAGGGCTTTAAAAGAAATACCACAGTCAGGCGTCTCAGCGACACCACAGAAAGGGCTTTAAAAGAAATACCACAGTCGGGCGTCTCAGCGACACCACAGAAAGGGCTTTAAAAGAAATACCACAGTCGGGCGTCTTAGCGACACCACAGAAAGGGCTTTAAAAGAAATACCATAGTCGGGCGTCTTAGCGACACCACAAAAAGGGCTTTAAAAGAAATACCACAGTGAATATCCGGGATGTAGAACCGTCTCAGGGATATTCGATAATACCAACAATATACGGATTAGTCCATAAAACAATAATCATAATTACCACCTGTCTCAAAACGTGGTTTCAGTTCGGGTATAATAGTTTCTCCTCCGGAGACCGACTCTAAGACCGACACTTGACCCATCCCAGGCTGTATTCCTTAACCAAGGACACGGCTATACGAAAAAGGTTTAATCTCTGCAGAGGGTGTACTCTATACACACAAGTAACGGATTCCTTTAGTCCACTTGGGCTAATTCCGTCTACGGCCTTTTAGTTGAAAACACACCTAACTTGCACACACCAGCTTAACTCATCGGTGCCTGGAATCACCCACGACACCTGTCAAGCAAACTCTATGTGGGGAGGCTACAACCTCGCGTAGCATGGGATCAAACTTATATCGCGCGCTATAAGGGGTGGCCTCCCCTCTCGGTCCCAACTGGAAACACCCATGCCCCCGGACCAGGTGGCCTGCCTACCGGCTACAACAAGCATCTTCCACCATAGCCTCTCTGTACGGTGTGTGCTTGGAAGGGGTTGACGACTCACTGAACCGTACCCTGCCTGTGGCAGGGACAAGTGGTAGTACCAGGCAAGTAGGGGTTTTTACTGGAACAAGACTCGATCTATGGTCGACTCAGGAGGTTATGAGTTCCCTGCATGACATGTATAACAAATACATTTCAACCAACAAAAATCACCACTAAATATACCTTACCATGCCATACCGGACATAACCGTCCCGATAGGGACCGGCGACAAGCTCACGTCTACCCAAGGCCGAGGCTTTCCCGGATTCCTTTCCGGCATGCATGCAAGGCACATGAGGATGATTACCATCACAATTATATTTATTTCCAACAGCAAGGAAATCACTAATATGCTTCCATGCAAATGATCATGTCACATGAAATAACAAGTCCTCCGAAATAAGGTGGTGTTATAAACGTGTCAACCAACACATCAAAAATATTATGCCAGGGTTCAGAATGCTTGCCTTAATGGTGTGGAAAGGCAAGGTGCACTCCAAGATTCTTGCAAGTCTCCTATCCTCCCTCCAAAACTCCTATTTTCCAAAAATATGCAAATAACACATATTTCAAAAACAACACCAAAAGTTGTTTGGAAAATTTTCAAATAAAACTTAAAATAAACTAGACAATATTTGAGAGATGTAGGAAAAATAATTAATTCATTTGGAGTTATATTTAAAAAGATATAGTCAGTCAAAGTTCTGGTCAAAAACTAATTTAAATAAAATAGAAAAAGAAAAACGTTTCAGAGGGGAATACGCTTTCGAAGCGGGAGAAACGTACTGGGGTGGATTACGTCTTTACTTAAAACACGTGGATGCCGCGGTGTGTCACTGATAGTGGTTCCAGGGGGGCCCACTAGTCAGGTTTGACTATTCCTCCCTCCCTCTTCTTCCTCTGTTCCGAGTGGAGGCGGGGCTCCGGCGATCGTCGTCGGCGACTGGCGGCTCCTCACGGGGCCCCGAGGGCGGGGATGGATCCGCCACTCCAGTGCGGTCCTCTAGGTGGTCGCCAGGCCAGTGGGGACGGAGGGAGCTGCCGGCGGCGAGCTTCGCGGCGGAGGAGGCTTCGGGTGGATAGTGAGTTTGGGGCTGCGGTGGTCTCTGACCAAAATCGAGCGTGGGGTTGCACTCACGAGAGGGAGGGAGAGCTCTTGGTGGAGAGAATGTGGAGGGAGAGGCACTGGTGGCGACGGAATCGGCCGGAACCTGGCGGCGGCCGAACCGGCCGGACTCGGGGAAGAAGGCCTTCCCTCTCTCGACTGCTTGCCAAGGCAGCACTAGGAGGATCATATGAGGTTGCTCCCGGTCTCGATTGAGCTCCGGGGTCCTTATATACGCGGTGGAGGTCGGTTCTGAGGCGGCCGGTGATAAGGATGACGGCGAACCGCCTCTCTGTAGCAATGGCGACGTGGCGACGACGGGAGCTAGCCGACAAGCGAAGGGATAGGCTTGCGCTGTTCCCAGGGGCCAGGTGGCGAGCGGGAGAGGCTTGGGCGGCGCTGCCCGTGGCAGAGGCGCACTGCCGACGCCGGCGTGCCGCCAAAAGTGCTCTGGCGCTGGCGCTGTAGGGCGCCAGGGTGGGCTGGCGTGTTGTGGCGAGGCGGGGAGTGCGTGGCGAGGTGTTGCCGTGTGGGCCAAGACAGGGGCGCGACGCGGCGGCTCGTGTGCGCGGCTGCAATTTGCGCGCTCTGGGCGCGCCCAGCGCACGCCCACCAGATGCTCGGCGAAATGCCATGGCATGCTAGGTGGCTCGGTGTGAGCTGGTGGTTAGCAGGTTTAGGTTTGGGCTTGCAAGGAGATCAGTGGACAAGCTGGTTTGGTCAGGGGATCAGGTTCACAGTGCAAACCAAAAATTCATGCCAAAACAGATCATGCCCATAAGGTGTTTGATAAAATGACAAGGGCACTTAGGCAAGTCTTGGAGTGGTCAAAAACTCCAGATGGAAGTCTCTTTAGATGAAAGAGAGAGTGGTGAGGTTAGTTTGTCAAATGCAGCAACTTGTTAGTGCAAGTTTTGCTGAACTTCAATTCTGGACAGGGAATAAATGGCATCATTTCATGAACCAAAAATGATCCAAAGGGGTGCATGCTCCTGGACTTAGGGGTTTGGTAGGGTGGTCTACAAGCAGGTGAAAGCACAAGGTCACCGGAGCAAAAATAAATAGGGTTGCAGTAGAAATCAGAGGGCTGGACCAGAATGAAGATGATGCTGATTCACTCAAAATTTTCAAAGAACAACACCAGGTTTTTGCATAAAGTTGAATCACAGGCTATTACCAACATCCCATAATTTTGGTGGAGGCTAGAAGAAAATATTTAAATGGGTTGTAGTTCAAATATGGCCATTTAACCTTGAAAAACCATTTTCAAGAAAGTAAAGATCAAGCAACTTAATTATTTAATTAGTTATATTAAATAAGGAAAAGTTTCTCTTGAGAGATCAAATAAGTCCAATAACATATTTGAAAAGTTTTCTCCTTGGGAAAAACTCATCACAACAGGGAAGAAAATGATTAAAAATCAAAATGGAGCTCAGAAATTCAAAGTTTTAATTCCTGACAAAATTTTAATTCATTAAAACAAGGCCAAATTTTTGGGGTGTCACAACACTACCCCTCTTAAGAAAAATCTCGTCCTCGAGATTTGTTAAAAGCCGTTTTCAAGAAAATTATATGCAATAAAAAAATGTGGCTACAGTGAGAGGGCAATAAGTGGTGAAAACCACAGTGTGAATACTGGTGCTGCATGGAAAAATCTACGGTTCGGGACAAAAATGTTAGATTTCTACGCTGGATATAAATTTAGAATAATTTCTAAATTTAAATATACGCTGGTCGTACCCGAGAGCATAGTGCTCATTCTGGCCGACAGGTGGACCCGGGGTCCACAGTCAGCCTCTTCTTCTTCCTCTGGCTCTTCTTCTTTCTCTCTCCCACGCGCTTTCCCGTGCTTTCTCCCCGGCGACGCCTAGTGCGTAGGGCATCTAGGCCGTACTACGGTAGTGCGCGGCGTGCTAGCTGCCGGGGCAGCGTGCACTCACCTCGCGGGCCAGCGTGCTGTCGGCACTGCTCGCGGATTCGACTCCGAACACCGGCGATCGGGCGACGAGCGGCGTTGGTGGACTTCGCCCACCGAACACCGAGCTCGATCTATAAAACGGCCGAGGTGTCCCTCTCTTCTTCCTCACACCTGGCCTCGCTTCTCTTTCTCCTTCTTCCTCCATTTCTGTTTACAAAAGCTCGGGTGAGGCTCTAATGGCGGAGGCGATGCCGGACTGGTTCGCGATCCTGGTATGCGGAGGGCTGGCGACACTGCTGGGGCTCTCCGTGCTCCTGTGCGCGATGATCCTCGACGAGCGTTCTGATGCTGCTGCTCGGGTGTTGGCTCTCCGCGGTGGTGACGATCACGAGGAGTAGGTGGGGTGTGCCGTGTGCTAACTGTTGTTAGGGGGTGGTTAGCCAGATGTAACACTGTTGCAAAGTTTTGTAACCGGTGTATGTGCTCGGATGATTATGGTCGAGTGTCTGTGGTTGTTTTGCTATGTGAAATAAAATAATCTATGTCGTGAGAAGGTGCAGATGTAGCAATTCAGGGAAAAGAAATCTCACTTCAGGATTTTGCGAGGGGAAAAAATTTAAAGGAGCATAAACCACAACAAAAACTACACACATTAGTAGAAGCCAAATAATTGACTCGTCGTAGAAACTCAGGGTATCACGCATAAGTCACACACATAAATAAATGTTGCAATAATGAACACCGCAGCGACGTCTAAAATGGAAATGGTAACTGGACGGGGTCCCTAGAATACGTCTCTGGTACTGGGATACACTCTTCTTCTATCGGGGGAAGTGGATTGACCAGTCGATGCACGTGTCTCTCCTGGTCGGGCCTTAGTGTTCTGCCGATGGCGATCTGAGGATTTAAATCTGCGAGGCTCTGGAGATAATCCATAACGCGTTGGGTTAAATGCTCTTGCGCGATGACGTACTGGACGAGGTTGGCCAGGACTGAGTCTCTCTCAAATCGTCCACCGGGAAAAAATGTTACTCCTCCGGGCGCTTCACGGCTCGGGAAGTAATAATATCCTTGTTCGCTGGCATAAGGTACTGCGAATCGAAGACGAGCAAGCGCTTCGTAAGCCGCAGCTTCAACGGCCATTTGTGGGGTTGGCATAGATTTCCCCATGAAGGAAACCTCTGTTGGGTCTTGGACTAAGTTTACGGGAGGGATGTGCACTGCGGCCCAATATCTCGAGGTGGAAGAGGTGGTCCTCGATTTGAACAACTCGTACGGGGGTGGTTGGGTAGCACCCATGGTAATGCAGGTAAAATCCCACAATATCTTCACAAAACTACCCGGGGTTGCATCTGGGGTTCTCAGGTAAATGCTGGGGCTCGGCATGGCAAGAAAAGGTTGTGAGGATGGTGCACATGATGAGAAGTGTTTGGCAAGGTCATGCGGCGGCCTCTTTATAGCACCGGAGCTAGGTCATTTCTACCGTTGTGAATGGTAACGAAACTTCTAGCTCTGTACCGCGGGTCGAAGTGAATGCCACAGATACACATATTTCACCGAGGTGACGTGTTACTGTGGGGGTTGTCGGGAAGGTTTTTGGTAACTGTGTCTGGGATGGAAATCTTATACTGCATACTAGCGTATCCAGGCAAGGCTACTATTAAAATAGAGGCACGACAACAGGCGGCGTTTAATTACAAGGCCACACGATTACAAAGCGAGGGTACACTGGGACTCGATACGACTCGGGTGACTTAGTCTACCTCGTTTACATCCAAGCGGGCGTGCCTTGTGGATGTCAAGGCTTCTCCACGGGTCTCGCCGTCGGAATTAGCTGGAGTGGGTTGAGGGGCTGCAGGCTCTGGGTAGCGATGAGGACCATCTCGGGGATTGTTGGCCACAACCCCGTTGGAGTGTGCTCCCAATATGCGACGAAGCACTTCTGGGGTTATCGCAGCACCTTGGCCGATGGCTGGGGCAGACCTCAGGGACTCGATCGGGTGTCCAAATAGCACGACTGGGTTGTCGGCGTTGGGCTCGTCCTCTTCTCTTGCCGGGGCTCGACGAACCAGCTCTCCACGAGCTGCGATAAGATCAATTGTGACCTGATCGCAGAGTTCTTCTAGTGCGTTACATAGCGCACTAGGTGCAACAATGCAGGATCTGTCTCATGATCTCCGTTGGCAACTTGGGGTGGTCTACCATACCCTTCACGCCTGGGGTAGTAGTGGAACGAGCGACAGTTAACCCTGGGCGACAAGTGCCGGAGATGAACTATAGCTTCTCGAGCAGCTAGTTGGATGGCTTGTGGCTCAAAGGAAGTTGTTCTTCCGGTGAACCTTTAGGGGCGTTCAGGTGCTAGACCCCTACCATAGATGTGTACAGTGGCCCAGAATTGACGGCTTTCACCGCTTACGGGTCCTTGGTACACAACATATTCTGGGGGCTCTTCTAACGCATAGGCACGACGGGTGAGGTTTGCGAGTATGGTCACAAAACCTCCAAGGTTGGTTGCTGTGGTCTCATGGTGCATGACAGGACCAGGCATTGTGGCTCGGTTTGGGGTAGCGGCTGTGCTGTGCTGGGTTGAGACTAGCGTGCCCTATTTATAGGAAAAAGGGGACGGAGTCTTCTTCCGCACGCTTGCGAATGAGACGCCTTGGGTGCTGGTCACTGGTGCGTGATCGACATGCTAGGTTGATAGGTTGGGCACCGACTGCCAAAATGTGTCGGGTCACTGTGGGGCTATCTTGCATGAGAAGCTTGGCTGGGGTTTGGTTAAGGTCTGGTGGGTTGGTTAACAAAGGTTTATTGACCTGGCTGAGATAGGATTAGCCAATGGTCAGCCTGGCTCTGATACCAAGTCTGTCACGACCGGATTTTCCGGACACTGATTTCCAGAAAATGGCCGTCGAGCTCATAAGCCCCAGGATTACTGTTAGCTGATGAGGCATCAACTTGATACAGAAATTCCAAGCAAGAGTACAAAATATGTAGTATAAGACCATTGTGGCCTATGAGTACAACAAATGGTTTCTAGTGGTTGAGGGCGGAAGCGGTTTGTGGATCACCATGGTCTATGGGACTCCATTTCCCACGGGAACAGCTGACCAGGCTAACTCCTATCTTCGCGAGGCTGCTATCACCGCTACTTAAGCAATGGAGCTGTCTTCGCAACGCTCCACTCCAAGCAAACAATCTGGCCAAGACAATAGCCAGGGACAAGCCAGTGAGTACTTTGAATGTACTCGCAAACATTATGAACATAGGTATAATATCACAACGATATGCTGAAAATATTTTATGCTCATGACGTTAGTCCACAAAAGATAAATAAAACTCTGATGCGTGCAAACATGTTATTTATGAATAAGTAATAACATAGCAGTATTAATATTTATGAAATAATCAACAAGCATGCCACAGTCGGGCGTCTTAGCGACACCACATAAAGGGCTTTGAAAGAAATGCCACAGTCGGGCGTCTTAGTGACACCACAGAAAGGGCTTTAAAAGAAATACCATAGTCGGGCGTCTCAGCGACACCACAGAAAGGGCTTTAAAAGAAATACCACAGTCGGGCGTCTCAGCGACACCACAGAAAGGGCTTTAAAAGAAACACCACAGTCGGGCGTGTCAGCGACACCACAGAAAGGGCTTTAAAAGAAATACCACAGTCGGGCGTCTCAGAGACACCACAGAAAGGGCTTTAAAAGAAATACCACAGTCGGGCGTCTTAGCGACACCACAGAAAGGGCTTTAAAAGAAATACCACAGTCGGGCGTCTTAGCGACACCACAGAAAGGGCTTTAAAAGAAATACCACAGTGAATATCCGGGAGGTAGAACCGTCTCAGGGATATTTGATAATACCAACAATATACGGGTTAGTCCATAAAACAATAATCATAATTACCACCTGTCTCAGAACGTGGTTTCAGTTCGGGTATAATAGTTTCTCCTCCGGAGACCGACTCTAAGACCGACACTTGACCCATCCCAGGCTGTATTCCTTAACCAAGGACACGGCTATACAAAAAAGGTTTAATCTCTGAAGAGGGTGTACTCTATACACACAAGTAACGGATTCCTTTAGTCCACTGGGGCTAATTCCGTCTACGGCCTTTTAGTTGAAAACACACCTAACTTGCACACACCAGCTTAACTCATCGGTGCCTGGAATCACCCACGACACCTGTCAAGCAAACTCTAAGTGGGGAGGCTACAACCTCGCGTAGCATGGGATCAAACTTATGTCGCGCGCTCTAAGGGGTGGCCTCCCCTCTCGGTCCCAACCGGAAAC
This sequence comes from Aegilops umbellulata, assembly GCA_032464435.1. Lineage (NCBI taxonomy): Eukaryota > Viridiplantae > Streptophyta > Magnoliopsida > Poales > Poaceae > Aegilops > Aegilops umbellulata. Next base: position 553,231,807 of record CP136057.1, read on the forward strand.
ACACATGCCCCCGGACCAGGTGGCCTGCCTACCGGCTACAGCCAGCATCTTCCACCATAGCCTCTCTGTACGGTGTGTGCTTGGAAGGGGTTGACGACTTACTGAACCGTACCCTGCCTGTGGCAGGGACAAGTGGTAGTACCAGGCAAGTAGGGGTTTTTACTGGAACAAGACTCGATCTGTGGTCGACTCAGGAGGTTATGAGTTCCCTGCATGACATGTATAACAAATACATTTCAACCAAGAAAAATCACCACTCAATATACCTTACCATGCCATACCGGACATAACCGTCCCGACGGGGACCGGCGACAAGCTCACGTCTACCCAAGGCCGAGGCTTTCCCGGATTCCTTTCCGGCATGCATGCAAGGCACATGAGGATGATTGCCATCACAATTATATTTATTTCCAACAGCAAGGAAATCACTAATATGCTTCCATGCAAATGATCATGTCACATGAAATAACAAGTCCTCCGAAATAAGGTGGTGTCATGTCACATGATTGCCACAAGGTGCACTCCAAGATTCTTGCAAGTCTCCTATCCTCTCTCCAAAACTCCTATTTTCCAAAAATATGCAAATAACACATATTTCAAAAACAGCACAAAAAGTTGTTTGGAAAATTTTCAAATAAAACTTAAAATAAACTAGACAATATTTGAGAGATGTAGGAAAAAGAATTAATTCATTTGGAGTTATATTTAAAAAGATATAGTCAGTCAAAGTTCTGGTCAAAAACTGATTTAAATAAAATAGAAAAAGAAAAACGTTTCAGAGGGGAATACGCTTTCGAAGCGGGAGAAACGTACTGGGGTGGACTACGTCTTCACTCAAAACACGTGGATGCTGCGGTGTGTCACTGATAGTGGTTCCAGGGGGCCCACTAGTCTGGTTTGACTATTCCTCCCTCCCTCTTCTTCCTCTGTTCCGAGTGGAGGCGGGGCTCCGGCGATCGTCGTCGTCGACTGGCGGCTCCTCACGGGGCCCCGAGGGCGGGGATGGATCCGCCACTCTAGTGCGGTCGTCCAGGTGGTCGCCAGGCCGGTGGGGACAGAGGGAGCTGCCGGCGGCGAGCTTCGCGGCGGAGGAGGCTTCGGGTGGATAGTGAGTTTGGGGCTGCGGTGGTCTCTGACCAAAATTGAGCGTGGGGTTGCACTCACGAGAGGGCGGGAGAGCTCTTGGTGGAGAGAATGGAGAGGGAGAGGCACTGGTGGCGACGGAATCGGCCGGAACCTGGCGGCGGCCGAACCGGCCGGACTCGGCGAAGAAGGCCTTCCCTCTCTCGACTACTGGCCAAGGCAGCACTAGGAGGATCATATGAGGTTGCTCCCGGTCTCGATTGAGCTCCGGGGTCCTTATATACGCGGTGGAGGTCGGTTCCGAGGCGGCCGGCGATAAGGATGACGGCGAACCGCCTCTCTGTAGCAATGGCGATGTGGCGACGACGGGAGCTAGGCGACGAGCGAAGGGATAGGCTTACGCTGTTCCCAGGGGCCAGGTGGCGAGCGGGAGAGGCTTGGGCGGCGCTGCCCGTGGCAGAGGCGCACTGCCGACGCCGGCGTGCCGCCAAAAGTGCTCTGGCGGTGGCGCTGTAGGGTGCCAGGGTGGGCTGGCGTGTTGTGGCGAGGCGGGGAGTGCGTGGCGAGGTGCTGCCGTGTGGGCCAAGACAGGGGCGCGACGCGGCGGCTCGTGTGCGCGGCTGCAATTTGCGCGCTCTGGGCGCGCCCAGCGCACGCCCACCAGATGCTCGGCGAAATGCCATGGCATGCTAGGTGGCTCGGTTGGAGCTGGGGGTTAGCAGGTCTAGGTTTGGGCTTGCAAGGAGATCAGTGGACAAGCTGGTTTGGTCAGGGGATCAGGTTCAAAGTGCAAACCAAAAATTTATGCCAAAACAGATCATGCCCATAAGGTGTTTGACAAAATGTCAAGGGCACTTAGGCAAGTCTTGGAGTGGTCAAAAACTCAAGATGGAAGTCTCTTTAGATGAAAGAGAGAGTGGTGAGGTTAGTTTGTCAAATGCAGCAACTTGTTAGTGCAAGTTTTGCTGAACTTCAATTCTGGACAGGGAATAAATGGCATCATTTCATGAACCAAAAATGATCCAAAGGGGTGCATGCTCCTGGACTTAGGGGTTTGGTAGGGTGGTCTACAAGCAGGTGAAAGCACAAGGTCACTGGAGCAAAAATAAATAGGGTTGCAGTAGAAATCAGAGGGCTGGACCAGAATGAAGATGATGCTGATTCACTCAAAATTTTCAAAGAACAACACCAGGTTTTTGCATAAAGTTGAATCACAGGCTATTACCAACATCCCATAATTTTGGTGGAGGCTAGAAGAAAATATTTAAATGGGTTGTAGTTCAAATATGGCCATTTAACCTTGAAAAACCATTTTCAAGAAAGTAAAGATCAAGCAACTTAATTATTTAATTAGTTATATTAAATAAGGAAAAGTTTCTCTTGAGAGATCAAATAAGTCCAATAACATATTTGAAAAGTTTTCTCCTTGGGAAAAACTCATCACAACAGGGAAGAAAATGATTAAAAATCAAAATGGAGCTCAGAAATTCAAAGTTTTAATTCCTGACAAAATTTTAATTCATTAAAACAAGGCCAAATTTTTGGGGTGTCACATAGGATGAAATTCATTACACTTCGAGAACTTTTCCTATAAACTGGACGAAATTCATTACATATTTCGCACAAACCATACTAAAACCTACTGTAAACCTAATCTAAACGATCGCCAGGCCCCGACCACCATGTCTGGCCCTGAACCCGAGAAAGCCGGCCATTGCCTTTGCCTCCTCCTTATCCGCCTTGATAACCTCCTCCTTCGGAGCACAAGGTTATGTAGATTTCCGCCTCCACGTCGCCGTCGGCTAATCGGCCGTTGATTTTTATCCCGCCAAGCTTGGCGTTGACTGAGTGGAGGAGCGGTGGCCTTCCTGGGAGTAGAGCGGTGGCGACCTACCGTTTACTACTCTTCCTCGCTGCCGGCTGCGCCCACGCACGCGCGCTGGCTTCATGATCGTTGCGGCGTAGGGCAGCCGGGGGGGGGGGAGCCGGCGATCTCCTTCGTCTGCTCCTGCGAGAGTACGTCCAAGAGAGTTGTGGAGCGCGCCCGGAGCGAAGCCACCGAGGTCCTTTGTCTGCTCCTGCGACAGTACGTCCAAGAGAGCTATGGAGTGCTTGGAGGCCATTGTTGGAGTGGTGCCAACAGAAGGAATGGACCGAAGGAGAATGAGTGTGGGTCTTTGGCTATGGCTGGGAGATGGGGCACAAGTTAATATAGCGGGCGAATGGCAATGAGCCGCGGCAGACGGATGGACGGCTGGCACCGGAGTAGGTTCGTCGGTAGCCGTGGTGTCATTAACGCGGAGCATTCGCTTGCACCGGGATGCCGTGCGGGTGGCACTCTCTCGGTCGTCGCGCTACTGCAATGCTAGCGCCAGTGAGAGGTCGCGTCCGGCGTGAATGCGGGCGCTGCTTCAGTGACTTTACCGCAGGTGCTTTGTCTCACTGACATGTGCGCCCAACGGGCATCAGGCCCGCATGTCAGTGACACACCAACTACACCTGCAGTTAAGTTCGGTGAATGCGGCATTGGCGTTCTAGAGAGATGGTGATCGTTTCAGGCGGGAAGCGCACGCTAGCGCTGGAAGGGGTTTCGGTAGGCCAGGGCAGTCAGACGCTGGCGTGGTAGTAAAATGTGAACTCATGGATGACGAGCCTTTGAAGCGTATGCGGCACGTATTGACAACCAGGCGTCCATGCAACCGCTCTAGTCGCCAGATAGCATTCGACGACCACCATTAGACACCACACAACCATACAAAACTTACGAATAATGGACGAATTGATCAGTCACACACTCGTGTGCAGTGGCACTATGATCGGTTGCTCACGATAGTACATACTCCGCACCATATTACCCTCTCTAGCTAGGCTGTTTTATAGATTGTCGTTATGATGGACGATATACATGAGCAAGGCATCGAATCACGAGTATGACCGTTGGTGTTGAGCCAGGTGAATACATGCTCGGTGTTCGCGGAGGCCTCCAGCAAATGTCTAAACAGTAATGTCACATACACATAATTTTGGTTTTTATTTCTTTCTCCACTGACAGGTAGGCCCGCATAGATAGATAGATAAAGAACACGAGCTGATAAGGCGCATGCGGACTGTTTGACTGGTCAACCAGACAAATACGGAGATATACGCTGAGCCAGTCACCGTATAATCACCATATCTCGTATACAATGATCAAAGTGAGCTATCAAGACAAGTTCAATGACCACCAATGCATTTTACTCGGTAATAAATGACCAGGATTGGAGGGGAATCCAAATTTCCTTCGTCTTCTGTCCTTTTGCTCTTGACAAACCAATGCACATTACGGTTGTCTGGCCACTCCACCCCAGAGCTGTCACCACGCGTCGTTCATGCCACCGCATCGCACACTACCCGGTAAGGAAGCGATGGCTGATGAAGCTATGTACCTAGGGTATGGTCACAGGCCTGACCTAGATACCCTCCCCAAGGACATCACCCCAAAGTCAGAAGCACTTAAAGGGTACCATCATCCAGTCGACCAGAAACATTTCCACTCGGAAGAATCATGGTAACTCGACCATTACAGAAACCACTCGACGGACAGAAGACCTAAAGTCACTCTACACAGCAACGGTCGGGCATTGACTCTTAGACTTAATAGCCATTTATGGCACTTTATTATGGACGTTACCTGTAATGCTCCTTCTTTATGTACATTGAACTCCTTGTAACATGGGCTGGCTAGGGTTTTGGTGCACTCTATATAAGCCACCCCCTTCCACTGGCACAAGGGTTCGCACCCCTGTAAACACACACATACAAAATCCAGTCGACCGCCTCCGGGCTCCGAGACGTAGGGCTGTTACTTCTTCTGAGAAGGGCCTGAACTCGTAAAATTCGTGTGTACAACTTCTCCATAGCTAGGATCTTGGCTCTCCATACTTACCCCCCTATTCTACTGTCAGTCTTAGCACCACGACAGTTGGCGCCCACCTTGGGGCAGGTGTCTTAGCGACTTGTTGGAGAAGTTGCGATTTTTTCGATCCCCATCATCATGGTTTCTGGCGGAGGTTTAGCCAAGGGCCGCAAGATCCGTCTCGGTGCGCTCGTGTTCGTCGCCGACGACTCTGCTTGGCTCCAAGAAGCTCCACTCGACGTCGACGCGCTCCCCGTCCGTGGGGTAACGCACTTTCGCGCGTCCGTCCGCGTCATCCTTTTGCGGCAGCCATCAACTCAGTATCTGTCGGCTCCTGTGACATCCTCGCTCCCCGCTGTTCGTCAGTGTAAGCGTTCCGGTCGGTCGCAGCTCCAGTGGTGGGTGAGGCATGCGGTGGCCCGCCAATCGGCCACCCCGCAAGTCGCGGCTATCGAGCCCGATGAAACTCTCTACGGCCCGTTCGACTGGCTCCGTCGAGACTACATACGCGTGCGACAGCAGCGACCCCGCGGCGGAAGTCCTGATGGTCAATGGACGGCGCAGTCCACCTGGCTTCCCCCGCGACAAGGTGGCGATAGTGGCGGAGATCCATCGCGCGTCCACAAGGAGTACCGCCCCGAGCCCCTCCCTTCGCAGCAGCGAGAAGAGCTTCGCCACCGCAACATGGATGCACTTCACACTCCTATCATCGTGGAAACCCCTGAGGCCCGGGCCATGGAGGAGGCGCGCGTAGCCAACTTGGCTGAGCGCACTCGACTGGAGAACCTCAAGCACTCACTTGACGAACGTGCTCGACAACGGATTCCTGAGTCCAGTCGACGACATCTTTTTCCGCCTCCTACTCAGGTATACTGAACTCCGATTCAAAATCTCAAAGCTGCTGCCCGAATAGCAGAGTCAATTCAGCCTTCCCAGTCGGAGGCTGGCAGAGTTTTGATGCAGATCCGAGCTTTACTATGAGCAGCGGGAGAGCAGAACACAACGGTATTGGAATAGGATCCATAGCAGATCTGTTATGGATGACACAGTTCAGTCGGCTCACAGCTCGAGATCGCCTTCCTCTGATGTTGGAGGGTTCGGCCAGAGCGTTGTTGAATCAGTTAGCACGTGGCATCATATATAGTTAGGAAGAGCTTATCCGAGTGTTTGTTAGAACCTTTGAAGGTACATGCAAACAGACCGCAGGGTTAACAGAGTTGCAATCCTGTGTGCAGAAACCGACTGAAACCTTGAGGGATTATATCTAGAGATGGATCACGTTGCACCACACAATGGAGAATGTGTCAGATCACCAAGCAGTTTGTGCCTTCAAGGAAGGTGTCAAGTATCGAGAATTGAACCTGAAGTTTGGTCGGACCGGAGATATGTCTTTGAGTCGGATGATGGAGATTGCCACCAAATATGCTAATGGTGAAGAGGAGGATTGACTCCGGAGTGGCAAGCACAAAACAGTTGCCCAAGAAACCGGAGGAGGGAATTCCAGCCAGAAACAAAAGCGCAAGGCCGATCCAGCTGGTCCAGGTGAAGCCTTAGCCATGACTCAAGGAAAGTTCAAGGGGAAGCCCAAAGGGCCGTGGAACCCCAAGAGAGTGAAAGATCAAGATGGAAATGATGTGTTGGATTTACCATGCCACATTCACACCAAAAAAGATGAAGACGGTAATTTCATTTACCCTAAACACACCACTCGACAGTGTCGGTTCCTGATTCAGCAGTTCTAAGAGAAACAACCCAAGGAGAAGGAGAAGGAGTCGGAGAAGAGTGAGGATAAGGAAGAAGATAATAATGGTTTCCCCAACATCAATTTCACTCTGATGATTTTTGCTGATGTTGAGAGCAAAAGCCGATTGAAAGTCAATAACAGAGAAGTGAACATGGTCGCTCCGGCGACGCCCATTTATTTGAAGTGGTCTCAGACTGCCATTACATTCGACTAGTCTGATCACCCGGCGCTCATAGCCACCCCTGGGAGGCAAGCGTTGGTGGTCGACCCAGTTGTTGAAGGCACTCGGCTGACTAAGGTGCTGATGGATGGTGGCAGTGGCCTGAATATCCTTTATGCTGAAACCTTGAAAGGGATGGTCATTCCGATGTCCAAACTTAGTGAAAGCAATATGAGTTTCCATGGGGTTATACCTAGCAAAAAGGCGGAATCACTCGGTCAGATCGCCCTTGATGTGCCTTTCAGTGATTCCAAGAATTACTGCAAGGAAAAGTTGACATTTGAGGTAGTGGATTTTCAGAGTGCTTATCATGCTATTCTGGGTAGGCCAGCTTATGTACATTTTATGGCTCGACCATGTTATGTGTACCTAAAACTGAAAATGCCTGGTCCCAAAGGAGTGATCACTATCACTAGCAATCGGCAGAAGGCAGAAGAGTGCTTCCAGAAGGGCTCAAAGATCGCCGATGCACAAATGGCAGTAGTAGAATTGCAAGAGTATCAGAAAAATGCAGATCCGAGTGATTTGTTGCGAGCCAAGAAGCCTGCCACAGACTCTACATTTCAGTCGTCCGGTGAAACGAAGCCGATTCATATTCACCCGTCCGATCCTAATGCTGCTCCGACTCACATCTCAACAACACTCGACAGCAAATAGGAAGAAGCGCTCATCCAGTTCCTCCGTGAGAACTGGGACATCTTTGCATGGAAACCCTCTGACATGCCGGGTGTACCCAGGGGACTGGCTGAGCATCGTTTGCGAGTCGACTCAAAGGTAAAACCAGTCAAGGAACATCTTCGACGGTCCACTGTACAGAAGAGGAAAGCAATTGGCGAGGAAGTGGCTCGGCTCCTGGCAGCTGAGTTCATCCGAGAAATCTACCACTCCGAGTGGCTCGCCAATGTTGTCATGGTTCCCAAGAAGGACGATTCACTTTGCATGTGCATTGACTTCAAGCATATCAATCGGGCCTGCCCGAAAGATCATTTTCCTCTCCCCCGCATCGACCAAATTGTCGACTCGACTGTGGGGTGTGAGCGATTGTATTTTCTAGACGCTTATTCCGGGTATCATCAGATCCGACTGTATGGACCCGATGATATAAAAATGGCTTTCATTACTCCATTCAGATGCTCTTGTTATGTCACCATGCCATTCAGCCTGAAGAATGCTGGAGCCACATTCATGAGGATGATTCAGAAGTGCATGCTCACTCAAATCACTCGGAATGTGGAAGCTTACATGGATGACATTGTGGTCAAGTCACGTAAAGGTTCCGACCTACTGACTGACCTTGCTGAAACTTTTGCCAACCTCAGAAGGTATGATATCAAGCTCAATCCGTCAAAGTGCACATTCGGAGTTCCCGGCGGAAAGTTACTCAGTTTCCTCGTTTCCGAACGAGGGATCGACGCTAACCCAGAGAAAGTTGGCGCTATAATCCGGATGAAACACCCTGTGCGTGTGCATGATGTCTAGAAGCTTACTGGTTGTTTGGCCGCCTTGTGTCGTTTCATTTCTCGCCTCGGTGAAAAGGCATTGCCTCTTTACCGATTGATGAAGAAGTCTGATAAGTTCGAGTGGACTCCTGAAGCTGATGCCATATTTGCAGAGCTCAAAGCCCTGCTTTCCACCCAGCCGGTGCTTGCTGCCCCAATCAACAAAGATCCTTTACTGCTTTATATTGCAGCCACTTGACAAGTTGTGTGTACAGTACTCATGGTCGAGCGGGAAGAAGAATGAAAAGCTTATAAAATTCAGCTCCCGGTATATTATGTTTCTGAAGTTTTGACTACATCCAAGCAAAGATATCCACGTTGTCACAAGCTCGTTTATGGGATTTACATGACCACGAAGAAGGTTGCGCACTATTTCTCTGACCACTCCATTACAGTCATCAGCGACGCTCCATTATCAAAGATTCTGAACAACAGGGATGCAACTGGTCGAGTTGCAAAGTGGGCGATTGAACTCCTTGCCTTGGATATCAAGTTTGAGGCAAAGAAAGCTATCAAGTCCCAAGCAATAGCGGATTTGCTCGCCGAGTGGATCAAACAGCAACTGCCGACTCAAGTCCACTCGGAGCACTGGACCATGTTCTTTGATGGCTCAAAGATGCTGAATGGTTCCGGCACTGGGGTAGTACTGGTATCCCCCTGAGGAGACAAGCTTAGGTATGTTCTCCAGATTCACTTTCATTCCTCCAATAATGAAGCTGAATATGAAGCACTCTTATATGGCTTACGTATGGCCATTTCACTCGGCGTCTGTCACCTCTTGGTCTACGGTGACTCAGATTTGGTGGTCAATCAAGTGATGAAGGAGTGGGACATCAGAAGTCTAGCTATGACTGGTTATTGTAATGCAGCGAGAAAGCTAGAGAAGAAGTTTGAGGGGTTAGAGCTTCATCACATACCCCGACTGAAAAATCAAGCAGCTGATGATCTGGCGAAGATAGGTTCGAAGAGGGAGGCCATTGCCAGCAATGTGTTCTTGGAACATATTCATACACCTTCAGTTCAAGAAGATCCTTTCACTAAAGAGCCCCCACAACCAAAGAGTTCCTCTGATCCGACTGAAGTCAAAATCCCAGCTGTGGTCGACCTGATCATGGAGATTTTAGTCATCACTCCCGACTGGACAGTGCCATACATTTCATACATTCTCAGAAAGGAACTTCCGGAGGATGAAGAAGAGGCCCAACATATCGTCCGTTGATCCAAAGCCTTTACTTTAATAGGAGGACAGTTGTTCAGGGAGAGTGTGACTGGAGTCAGCCAGAAATGCATAACACCAGAAGAAGGTCGAGTGATCCTCAATGACATCCACTTGGGGACCTGTGGTCATCATGCATCTTCTCGGACCATCGTGGCCAAATCATACCGAGAAGGATTTTACTGGCCGTGAGCAAATGAGATGGCAAAGGAGATAGTTGACAGATGTGAAGGTTGCCAGCTCTATTCCAACATGTCTCACAAGCCCGCATCAACCCTAAAGACCATTCCACTCATATGGCCCTTTGTTGTTTAGGGTTTGGATATGGTTACACCTCTGAGGACTGGTAGGAGCGGTTTCACTCACATGCTCGTGGCAGTCGACAAGTTCACCAAATGGATTGAAGCCAAGCCTATCAAAAGTCTTGAAGCAATTACTGCTGTTAGCTTCATTAAAGAGTTAACATTCAGATATGGCGTTCCGCACAGTATCATCACTGACAATGGGTCAAATTTTGATTCGGATGAGTTGCTTTCTGTGCTTCCCAAGGTACTCGAGTCGACTATGCTTCGGTCGCTCACCCCTAGTCGAATTGGACAAGCTGAAAGAGCAAACGGATTGATTCTCAAAGGGCTGAAACCGCGACTGATGCGTGTTCTCAAACAAGCAGCAGGAGCCTGTGTCGATGAACTTCCGTCAGTGTTATGGGGACTGAGGACAACCCCCAATCGGTCGACTAGCCGAACTCCTTTCTTCTTGGTGTATGGGGCTGAAGCTGTACTTCCGAGTGATTTGCTCCACAATGCACCCCGAGTCGAGCGTTTCACAGAAGATGAAGCAGAACAGGCACGACAAGATGCAGTTGATCTCCTTGAAGAGGAAAGAGAGATGGCCCTGATCTGGTCGACCATCTATCAGCAAGACATGCGTTGATTCCACGCCAGAAACATTAGGGGTCGGGCATTTCAAGAGGGAGACTTGTCCTCCGAGTGGATCAGTAGAAACCACACAAGCTTGCTCCTACTTGGGAAGGTCCTTTCATTGTCAACAGAGTACCCCACAATGGAGCATACCACCTTTACAACGTCGGGCACACGAAAGACGAGCCGCGCGCTTGGAATGCGGAGCTGCTCCGCCCCTTTTATACTTAAGCACTCATTCTGATGAGATGTAATAAGAAATACCTTTGTAGTTTGTTTTAAAAGATAAGAGCTTTACAGTCTTCTTAGATGATTGTTATTGCTTATATTTCTGTCTCAAATCCTCTAGTGGGTGACTTAGCCGCGAATCTATTTCGCCTAAGTTTGAAAAACCCCTACCGAGTGGTGAGCAACCCTCCCACTCGGGGGCTTACCTGCAGTTCGGTACTCGCCTAAGTTTGAAAAATCCTACCGAGTGGTAAGCAAGCCTCTCACTCAGGAGCTTAGCTGCAGTCCAGTACTCGCTTAAATTTGAAAAATCCTACCGAGTGGTGAGCAAGCTAGCCTCTCACTCGGGGGCTTAGCTGCAGTCCAGTACTTGCCTAAGTTTGAAAAATCCTACCGAGTGGTGAGCAAGCCTCTCACTCGTAGGCTTAGCTGCAGTCCAGTACTCGCCTCAGTTTAAAAAAATCCCACCGAGTGGTGAGCAAGCCTCTCACTCGGGGGCTTAGCTGTAGTCCAGTACTCGCCTAAGTTTGAAAAATCCTACCAACTGGTGAGCAACCCTCCCACTCGGGGGCTTAGCTGCAGTCCAGTACTCGCCTAAGTTTGAAAAATCGTACCGAGTGGTGAGCAATCCTCCCACTCGGGGGCTAACACTACTAGAAAAAGGGCTATAGATGGGATTGACACTAATGGCGCACCAGACAAGAGGTGCGCCATTAGTATATACTAATGGCGCACCACCTTTTGATACGCCATTAGTGTTGAAACTACTAATGGCGCACCTAGTCAAGGGTGCGCCATTAGTATCAAATTTTTTTTTGAACTAGCGCGCCTGTCCAAACATACTAATGGCGCATCCGGGCACAGTGCGCCATTACTAGTTGCAACTAATAATGGCGCACTTGTCCCACAGTGCGCCACTAATGTTGTTTTTTTTAATTATATTTTTTATTCCTTTTGTTGCAAAACTACTAATGGCGCACTGCTACACCGTGCGCCATTACTAGTTCAAACTAGTAATGGCGCACTGTGAAGCAGTGCGCCATTAGTATGATATTTTTTCCTTTTTTTTTGCAAAACTACTAATGGCGCATGAGATGTAGATGCGCCATTAGTAACCTGGATTACTAATGGCGCATTTGTTGTTGGTGCGCCATTAGTAAGTGGGCAGCAACAAGATATTTTGGGCAGCCTCTCCTACCCACACTCACTTTCTCCCCCACTTCATTCTCTCCAACTCCTCCTTGTCTCGGGTGCCTCCTCATTTTCACCTCATTTCCACCATAGATTCATTCAAATTAAGTGGTTAAATTACCTTGTTTTGATAGGTAAGTATGGGGGGAAGCTATATTTATGTTGTTCTCCCTATAACAATGTGCACATGCACTTTTTATGGCCTAGCTAGATCTATGTATGTTCGTGGTGTTGCATATGTTTGTGGTGTTGCATATGTGTTTGTGGTTGGAGGTGTACCGGTATTTGAAATGCGATAGTTGCCAATATTTTGCCGGAATGTTGATTCATTTCCGTTTCGGCGATAATTTTGGCATTAAGCATTCTTTTTGGTCCTATTTTTAGGGAAAGTCATGCCAAATTTTTTCTTGGTTCTAAAATATTGTTTTGCTCTACCCCGCAGGCAACCATGGTCCGCACGATGACCGAAGGCATCGTGAATAGGTTTTTGAGGTCCGCGAAGGCCGAGATGCTTCAAAAGAACGAGACGGAGATAAGATGTCCGTGTCGAAGATGCAAGCTGGAGAGCCTTATTGCGGACCCGGATTCCGGGCAGGTGCGGGACCACCTGCTCTTGCGTGGTTTCATGGATGGCTATCGGTGGCAAGGTGATGAAGATGACTACAAAGTCGTCCATGGGGGCCGGGCAAGAAATGAGGAAGGGCAGCAAGACAACCACCGCGGCTCGGGCGGGGCGAGAAGACGAAGAATCCCCAGGAGATGATCACGACGGTGATGCTGTACACAGTCATCATGTAGAAGATGCAGGACATGATGATGAGGAAGATGCCGGAGCAGACGACGGGCATGATCATGAAGATAATGACGCCGGCGGAGCAGACGACGGTGGACCATCGATGGGCTGGGTGCAGGACCCTTATATTCAAGAGCTGCTTCTCAAGCAGACGGATAACACAAGAGCTGCCGCCCGAGAGAAAGCCAAGGTGGATCAACTTGAGTTAGACGCGGTTACTCCATTGTATGAAGGAAGCAGGCCCGAGGATACCTGCCTGAAAGTAATGCTCATGGCTCTGGAGATGAAGGTAAAACACAAAATGATCGACGCATGCTTCGACGAGAACATGTCATTCTGGCATGAACGTCTTCCAAAGGGGAACAAGTGCCCGACCAGTTTGGAGGAGGCGAAGAAAATCGTGTGTCCTCTGGATTTACCGCACGTGAAATACCATGTCTGCATGAACAATTGCATCATTTATCGGGAAGAGCACGTGGAGTCTACCATATGTCCGGTGTGCGGCATCACTCGATACAAGAAGAGGAAGAAAGCTCCTCGAAAAGTGGTGTGGTACTTTCCGATCACTCCTCGTCTGCAGCGGTATTTCGCGGATCCTAAGGTAGCAAAGCTCCTGTGTTGGCACGCAGATAGGGAGGAGAAGAAGCGAGAAGATGACGCAAATGATCCGGAGATAGATAAAAAATACAAGATGCTGAGTCACCCTAAGGATGCGAGCCAGTGGCAAGCGTTGAATTTTGAATACCCAGAATTTGGGAAGGATCCAAGGAACATCGTGCTGGGCGCGAGCACCAATGGAGTCAATCCGTTTGGTAGCCAGAGAAGCACACATAGCACCTGGCCTGTGTTTGTGTGGATGTACAACCTTCCCCCCTAGTTGTGCATGAAGAGGAAGTACATTCACATGAGTATGCTAATTGAAGGGCCGAAACAACCAGGGAACGACATCAATCTGTATCTGGGGCTGCTGAAGGAGGAGCTAGACACGCTGTGGAAAACGCCAGCCAATACGTGGGACGCCGCAGAGAAAGAATATTTCCCTATGAGAGCCGCACTGCTCACGACGGTGCACGACTATCTCGGTTACGGATATCTCGCGGGGCAGGTAGTCCACGGATTTTCTGGATGCGTACGGTGCATGGATGACACAACGTATCGCCAGCTAGATAGAGATCCCGGGTCTTCGAAAACCGTGTTGATGGGACATCGAAGGTGGCTTCACGACGATGACCCGTGGAGGAAATGCAAGGATCTGTTCGATGGTGAAACCGAACCCCGAAAACGCCCGTGTACGAGGAGCGGCGAGGAAATAGACAAGTTGTTGAAAAATTGGAAAGACTGCCCACTGCCGGGAAAGGAGCAAAAGGCGCCAGAGCTGGGAAAGAAGCGAAAGGCGCCAGAGCCGCTGCTGAAGGTATGGAAAACGAGGTCTGTTTTCTGGGACTTGTCGTACTGGAAGATCCACCATGTGCCTCACAGCCTTGATGTCATGCATATCACGAAGAACGTGTGCGAGAGTCTGCTTGGTACCCTGCTCAACATGCTAGAGAGGACCAAAGATGGGCCGAAAGCAAGGGCAGACTTGAAATCAATGGGCATCAGGCAGGAGCTTCACGCTATATATGATTATGATGATTATGATGATGATGATGATGATGATGATGATGATGATGATGATGATGACGAGGCGAAGCAGGACACAGAAAGTCGTCGCAAAGGCAAAAAGGCCAAGAAGACCGGAAATGACTACCCTCCCGCGTGCTTCACTCTAAGTCAGGAGGAGATCGAGCAGTTTTTCACCTGCCTCCTAGGAGTAAAACTTCCTTATGGTTACGCGGGGAAGATAAGCAGATACCTAGACCCAGCGAAGCAGAAGTTCAGCGGGATGAAGTCTCACGACTGTCACGTGCTGATGACGCAGATACTTCCAGTTGCAATCCGTGGGATCATGGACGCGCACGTCCGTGAAACGCTATTTGGCCTATGCAACTTCTTCGACGTCATCTCTCGGAAGTCGATTGGCGTGAGGCAACTCAGAAGGCTACAGGAAGAGATCGTGGTGATACTATGCGAGCTTGAGATGTACTTCCCGCCCGCATTCTTCGACATTATGGTGCATCTTCTGGTCCATATAGTGGAGGATATCACCCAACTCGGGCCGACGTTCCTGCACAGCATGATGCCATTCGAAAGGATGAATGGTGTCATCAAAGGATACGTTCGCAACATGTCACGTCCAGAGGGAAGCATAGCCAGGGGCTTTCTGACCGAAGAGTGCCTCTCGTACTGCACGAATTATCTAGGTATCGAGAACCCCGTTGGTCTGCCCGTCAACAGGCACCTCGGCAGGCTCGCTGGATGGGGTCACCGTGAGGGTCGTCGCGAAATGCATGTCGACTTCGAGGGTCGACTCGCCGACTTTGAAAGAGCAAACCTAGTCGCGCTACAACACATAGACGTGGTCGATCCTTGGGTGGTAGAGCACAAAACCTTTATTAAGAAGACGTACAATGACCGAGGCCAACAGAGGACGGACAGAGATATACTCAAAGAGCACAACTCATGTTTCACGCGTTGGTTCAAGCAGAAGCTTCTGTCGTACCCTTTGCATGAGGATTCTTCCGCGGAAGAACAACTCATATTCGCCTTGTCACAGGGCGCCGAGCACAACCTGATGACCTATGAGGCGTACGATATCAATGGCTACACATTCTACACCGAGGCCAAGGACATGAAGAGCGATGGTTATCAGAACTCCGGGGTAACGATGGAATCCTACACCGGTAACGACAAGGACAGATACTACGGAAGGATCGAGGAGATCTGGGAGCTGAGCTACGCTGGAGAGAAGGTCCCGATGTTCCGTGTCAGATGGGCCAAGAGCGTCCTAAAAGAAGACCGGTATTTCACCACCATGGTTATACCCGAAGCCAAATCCAAGACCGCGGGCGCAAACGTCACCGCGAAAAATGAGCCATGGGTACTGGCTTCCCAAGTGGACCAATGCTTCTTCATTACCGACCCGTCAAAGACTAGTCGTGTTGTCGTGAGGAGAGGCAAAAGGAAGATCATCGGAATGGATGGAGTAGCCAATGAGCAAGACTTCGACAAGTACGGCGACCCGAGGATCGAACATGACGACGATGATGAAGTAGCAGCATACACCACAAGAAGAAGCAGGACCACCCTACCTAAAGGACGTCCGTTCCACAGAAGAACTCCATTTACGAAAAAGAAGGGCAAGAAGATTGTTAACAGATAGCTAGCTAAGATCGATTGTATTTAAATCGTAGCCTTCATTTCTTGATTGTATTTCATGGGCACTTTTTAAACTATCATGGATATTTTTAAATTTCATGGACACTCGATCTCGATCCCCCTCCATCTCGATCGCTATCCCACCTCGCCAGATCCGGTCCCCCTCGCCGCCGAGCACCCCCCGGTCCATCGGCCGCCGCCGCCGACCCCCCGCACCCTCCCCCGCTCCACCGGCATTACTGTTTGATGATATTTTTTAAAAAATTATTACTGTCTTATAAAAAAATTTACTGTTATGATTTAAACAAGTTTGAACATATTTAAACACAAATAAGTATCAAACAGCATTTTAAATGCATAAAACAAATTTGTGGAGCCTGGGAATCAAACCCAGCACCTCCAAGTGTGAGAACTGGCACCTGACCAGTCGAGCTAGTAGAGGGGAGTTGATGTTGTTAAGGTCAGGTGGGAGATAACCTGTTGGCTCGAGCGGAAATAAAAAAATACTAATGGCGCACCAGGTCGAGGTGCGCCATTAGCATGTATATACTTATGGCGCACCGAGGGGTGGTGCGCCATTAGTATTGTGCCCTCCTACTTCGTATCGATCCCCTCTCTCTCCCTCGCCCGAGCCCTCGCCCTCGATCCCCTCTCTCTCCCTCGCCCGAGCCCCTCACCCTCATCCCCTTCCCCTCTCCTCTCCCGACGCCGCCGCCCCGCCGCCCTCGACGCCGACGCCGCCGCCCCGCCGCCCTCGCGTGCTTCTTCTCTCCGGCGCCCCCGCCATTGAAGGTCTCGCAAGGTCCTCTTCTCCTCCCCCTCCCCCTTTGTTCGATTCGATTGTGCTGATGATGCTGGTTCCTCTCGCGCGCAGGCTGCACGCACCTCGGACCGCGTGTGCCTAGTTCTTCCCGGGACGCTGCCCCGACCCTACTACCCACGCCATCAGGGGAGATCGTCAAGGTATCATCCCCCCTCTCTCTGCTCTCTCCATCTCTTTGCTCTCATGAGTCGTTGGAGTGCTCGTCGTGTATGCTTATGTCGTGATGAGCATTTGGTGTAAGGTTTGACTGTGACTGCTTGGTGTGTTATTCAGTAGTGTTGCTTGGTCTGTTCTGGTGTAAGCTTGTGAGTGATGATTATTGTAAATTCTAGTAATATGCTATGGCCAATATATATAACAGATTCTTTCACTTGTGTCTGTACCAAGATCAAATGTGTGGGGAGTTTCTCTTTGTTGATATATTATTCCAAGAACAATTGTATCAAGCAAGAATATTGACTAAGGCATTGTTGCAGAGATTCTGAGAATTAGCAAACGATTTTGTGTACTGTCCTCTGTTCTTTCTTATTGGTGCGGTGATTGCTGAACAAGATCCCACCTGAACTTGCAGAAAAGAAGGACAAAAAGACTTAGTTGGTAACTGTTGAGGACTAACCTGATTTGCACCAATATTAGTCAATCAGAAAATGATCCATCATAGCTTTTGAACAGACTAGGGACAGTTAGGGACAACATTATGTCTAGCTAGGAACTGCAAATTAACAATAATTACAAGTAGGAGGGCCTAGTGACCCCGGGCGATAACGGGAGGCAGGGATCAGTGGTCGGGCATGGAGGCATTTTTTTCGCTAGCTCAGTTTTATAAAAAGAGGTCCAGAGCTCTTCTTTTAAAACAGAGAAAATACCAAGGTTTTGCAAATACTGCAGTATTAAAAGCATCATTTTTAGTGGCAGCCAAACACCCCATAGTAAATAAAACTATGGTAATATCAAATACTGTAGTATTCTCAAAATACTTAGAAAAAACGGAGCAATCAAACGGGGCCTAACTTCAGACAAGGACAGGAAGGAGTACTTTTTGTTTAAAATGATTGAGCATTTGTGCTCTGTGGGGAAAATATATCAATATTCACAGCTTATTAAAGATTTTGACCACAATATTGATACAAGAAGTTACTTCTATTGATAGACTATGTAATCAAGAAAGGATCAATAGATATTTTTTGTTTTTAATAGGCTGAACACCCACTGCCTACTTGAGTAAAGGAATAACCTGAGTTTCACTATCAGCAATAATGACATGTCCATAGTGGAAAACAGAGAATTGATTGCCAATATCATGGTAACTACTAGTAAACTATGCAAGTTAAGTTTTAAAAACCAAGATAGTTTAGTAGTACAACAAGTAGATGCAGCAACAATGCCATCATTAAATAAACAAGCTGGTGCTATGATTGTTAGTGACGATCCCATAAAAACTATTACTAGGCTGGTCCAGAAATTAGTTGAAATAATTAAATTTTCAGTTGAGCAGTGCACACTGTAGTTCTGTTTGGATTAAATTCAGACAATAAAATCACACCACTCTGCTGCAAACATGTCTTGTCTGTAGAAAAGCATATCGGAAGCTGTTCATGTATTGTTTGGACTAAAGAATCCTCAAGTCCTCTGGATATATGTTTGGATGCTAGATGGTTCATGCATATTTCTGTCAACTTCATGTAGAATTAGATGGATGTATATGTCTGTCTACTTCTTCTAGAACTAGTGTATTACCAAGATTCCAACACTATTTATGTTGTATCCAGATTGAAAATACCAAGTAGCATTTTGCATTCTCTTTCAGATTCAATGTGACTAGAATTCACTTGTTCTTATATGGGTGAAACTTCACTTGTTTTTAGGCTAGTGTATGGTGTTTGCTTTATTCTGTCATCATTTGTAACTATGTCACAAATAAATTGTTCCTTCTTCTGTATTTGACAAGTAATGACTGTTGATAAGTTGAGGCATGTATTAAGCTGTTTCTTTGCTCTGAATTACTTGTGATGCCTCTGAATTACTTGTGATCACATTGAGAAAGACTTGTAAAGATGATGATCATCTTTTACAGAAAACAATTTGTGATGATTTTGCTAGTTTGCTGGGTTTTGTCTCCGACCAGTGTATCGTGATGAATTTGCAGGTACCCCGAGAGGCCCTTGAGTTTGCCAGAATGTCGATTAACTTCCGTTCCGGCAAATTCGGGTACTCCATATGTCCTATTTTCAGCAAAGGTCATGCTGAAATTTTCCGTGAATTTTAGCATGACTTTGCTAAAAATAGGACATATGGGGTACTTGTGACTAATGCATGGGCCGGGGTATCTTAGTAGTTAATTAAGTAGGATCAAGTGCCCCGGGGTACTTGTGACTAATGCATGGCTTTTAGGTTGCCTCGGCGTCGAAAAACCCTCAATGATAAAAGCTTAGATTTTAGGATGCCTCGGTGTCGACAAACCCTAAATGATGAGACCATGATCTTGTTCCTTGACAATAAACAACTTTTTAACCAAACTTTGTTTCTATTTAGAGAGAAACATGGCCCACAACGATGAGGCCGGGGGTTTGGGCGGCAAGGCATTCTGGGAGCTATCCCAGGAGATGGAGGAACAACCTCACCTGTATGAGGACACCGCCTTCCCCACCGATCCTGAGACCACTGATGGTGCCGCCGAGGATGCCCCCACTGATGGTGCCGCCGAGGATGCCACCACTGATGATGGCGGCGCACGCACAGATGGCAGCCAGAAGAGGCAACGGAAGGACCGGCGCCCGACCGTGCTCCGCACCCTCAAGGAGGAAGTTACTGAAGTGGACTCCGACGGGAATCCAACGGCGCCCGAACGAATAGTCAAGGGGTACTCGCTTCAGCTCGGGTGCATTCTCCGGAGCACCGTCTCGATCAACACCGAGAACCCGAGGCATCCTGACCGAGGGAATTTGCGCAACCTCCTCTTCATGAAGCTGCACGAACGATACAAGTTCCCCGCTGAATTTGAAAACACAAGCCTCAAAGGGAATAAAGTGAACAATGCTTCCCTCATGAAGATGAGCAAGGCCCTATCTACATGGAAAAGCAATGTGAAGAGAATGATCGAGAAAGGTGAGAGTTATGAGAAGATCAAGGAGAAAAATCCTTTGATCACCGAAGATGACTACAACGACTTCAAGATCAATTGCTCGAGCACCGCACACTCCTAATCAAGTCAGTGGGGGAAAGAAATGCGGGAGCTGAACTTAGGGGAACACACACTCAGTCCCGGCGGTTATAGAGTGGCGGAGCCTATATGGGACAAGGAGGAGGCGGACCGTGCCGAGCAAGGCCTACCGCCCCTCTTCGATAAATACGGTGACAAGCAGACCAGGAACTATGTCAGGGCCCGGTACAAGAAGGACCCGAAAACAAAGGAGCTTACCACGGATCCGAAGACCAGGGCGCTTGAGCTTGTTCTGGTAAGGAATGCACCCCCGCGTAATTAGCTCCATATGGTTGCATTCTAATTAATGAAGCCAAATTTCTAAATGGTTCACATTCCTTCCGCAGGCGACTGAAAGCAGTAGCGTGGGGTCGACTAAGAGCAACCCTTGGGACACCACTCTAAATAGGGCGTTCAATGTAATGAAGAACAAGGATAAGCTCAGTAAGCCGACGTCAGCTGGTCGTGTGGCCGGCAAAGGCTTGTCGACAAAATGGGGGTCATACTATAACACTGGTGGGCGAAAGGAGAAAAAGACCAGCTCGGAAAGCCAGGCGCGCGAGGTTCAAGAACTCAAGGCACAGGTGGCGCGGATTCCGGAGATTTTCCATGAGCAAGTGCAACAACAACTCGGAGCGATGATCACCGCCATTGTGCCTACCTTGATCTCGGGGTTGAGTGCGTGGATTGCGGGCGGCCAACAGGGGCCGCCCCCGATTCCTAGCTTCACGGCCAGCAACTCGCAGAACGCGATGCCGGGGCCATTGGTGTCTCCGGCGGAGGTGGCATTGGTATCACCGACGCCGACACGGGAGCTTAATGCACCCGTGTGTACGCCGGCCGGCACCTCTGCAGCAAGCGGCCCCTCCGTCAACTGCACGCCCGCCGTTGGCGGTGCCTCGACATTAGCCGAGCTCGACGCCATCATCACGGTAACTAATTAAGCCTCTCTCGGCCGAGGACTTCATCTCCTTGCCTTTGACTGGGCATCCCTGACACCCTACATGTTTTCGCAGGGCGCCGCCGACGTTCCGTGCACTCTCCTGCACTTCGTGAACAA
Source organism: Aegilops umbellulata (assembly GCA_032464435.1). NCBI lineage: Eukaryota > Viridiplantae > Streptophyta > Magnoliopsida > Poales > Poaceae > Aegilops > Aegilops umbellulata. The sequence continues at coordinate 553,252,936 of CP136057.1, forward strand.
CGAGTTGGTCGATGTCGCCAAGGGCAAAATCGTTCAACCGGGCAACCCCTTGTTCCATGGTACCCAGATGCCACCCAACTTGTTTAGGGTTCAACTGGTTCGGGTGCTGCCAGGCTGCGACGAGTTGCTACCTCCGATTAGACCCGTCGGGGCCGACGATGATTACGTGATGACCCTCAGCGCCTGCCTGATCGGCTGGCCCCTGCTTTGGCCGAAGAGCCAGATTCGTTTGGGGGCGGGGGACACCACCCCAAAGACAACACCTCCAGTCGTGCCGGCACCAAGTCGGCCCCATGGCAAGACCACCGCAACGGTGCCGGACATCCCTATGCCACTGGATCAAAACACACATATGGCACAGGATCAGAACGACGACGACGATACATTCGGCAACGTCGATCAGTACTTTGCCGATCATGGGTACGGTGGTGACTTCATGGGTCCTCCTTCTCAAGAACCCAACCCAACAAAAGACGTGCACGATCTAGCTGGTACCGCGGAGAAGCCAAGTTGCAATAGGCGTCGTCTGCCGTTCAGCTCTCAGGAGACGCCTCCAGCTGCCGACTTCACCGAGCCTCAGATAGGCGAGGTGCAAAATATTCTCAGCCCCAACACACTCAAGAAGGCGGTCTGTGAGCAGAACTCGGTCCCATTACAGGAGAAGAAGAAGGCACGCAAAAGAAAGACAAACAAGGGTGCGGGCCAGCCGGCACCGAGTACGATCCGTGCTCCGGACGGGCCACCTTCACCTGAGGATTTAATGAGGAGGGTGCATGTGGCGGGTAGGCCGATGCTACCGAGAAATATGCTCGATGTTGCAGCCGGTTCTATGCGGAGTCTGCATGACAGTGTTCTTACTTTGGAGAAGCGGCGTCTCAGAGAGATGGATGTAGCATACATGGTTTTCGTGGCCAAGGTGCCAGAGGGCAAGGGCTTTGTGGATAACTCCATCTGGGGTATGATCGTCATGCGGTTTGATGACATCCACGCTATGTTGAACCTTCATCCGCTGCACTACACCTTCGTTCGGCTATTTTCAGTGAGTATGGAGATGCGGATCATTCGCGACAAGACCCCGGACATCGTGATAGTCGACCCCTTCTACATGCATGCCAAGATCTTGGGCAGCGCTGGGGACCGGCAAGACGCGAGTTCTTACCTCGAAGGCGTCATTCTGGCAAACCCAGATAAGGATAACTTCCTCGTGCCTTACTTTCCCGAGTAAGTCCTCCCCTCAACCGTCCCGTAATATACGAATTCTTAGATTTCGATCGTTTTTCTTTTAACATTCCATGTTTTCTGCAGTGACACACATTGCACGCTCATCCTCCTAAGCCCCAAATATTCCATGGCCACGTATTTCGACCCGGACCGTCAGTCGAACGTAGACTACACAAATGTCAAGAAGGTTCTTGATGATGTTCTCCCCGGCTATGCCCAATCTGGAGGCACCTTCAACAGGCCTATTCGTAAGTACCGCAAGCACGTGTTCTCCCATAATACGACGTTCTGCTGCGTCAAGCAGCCGCCTGGCGGTCAGAAGGGTGCCTACTACGCCATCTATCACATGCGGGCGATCGTACGGGACCATCATCAACTTCTGCTACCGAGTAAACTCAAAGATTGGGCCGCGAGCGTGTCGGCAATCCAGGACGCGGACATCAGACAAGAATTCTTTCGCATCCAGTCGGAATTTGCGGAAATCCTCCATTAAGATGTCCTTCGTACCTCGGGGCAGTTCTACCTTAGAAATCAACTGTCCAACAGTGAGATAGACGGAATGCTACAAATGCAGGATGACAACGCCCGTAATTTCATGACTCCCACGATAGACGGCGGCTTCATCCACGTTCCGTCCCCTTGAGTCGAGTCGAAAGCAGTGATGATGTGTCTAGTTCTGAAACATCGATTGGCTCATGTTGTAATTAAACTTTAATGAACTTGTAGTATGTTTCTTTGGTTTCGAGAGCCGTTCAACTTAGATGTAATCGATGCTATTAATGTCTTGCTTTTCTCTTCCGATCATTCTGTTGCATACTTATATATTGCTTATGTATTGTCTGTGAATTGGTACTAACATTTCGTTTGGCTAGTGCATAGCGATGCCGTCGTATGTCGTGTACAAGGGTAAGGTTCCCAGAGTCTACGACAACTGGGAGGAGTGTCGGAGACAGGTTCACCGATTCAGCGGAAACAGTTACAAAGGGTACACCACTAGGGCCGAGGCCGAATGTAGATACACCCGCTATCTAGCGCGAGAGGGGAGGGAGCGTTGGAGGAACCGGATGAAGACGAGTTTCATCGTGATGATGTTCATCGTGATGACCGCAGCTCTCTTCTATGTGATGGTAGTTTAGATGATCGATATCCACTTGTAATGTGAAGACAAACTCGCTACTCGCGGTCTCGAGACTTGTAATATAATGTTCTATCTTTGTTCGGTCTTTTCAATTCGGAGACTAATATGATGAATTGTATTCGGATACTAATATGATGAATTGTATTCAGAGACTAATCTTCTATTGTATTCGATGAATCTGTTGTTGATGTGTGCTGTCTATATTTTGTCCAATTATACATTTTGTAACCTGTGCAAAAAAACAGAAAATAAAAAAATAAAAAAACCTAATATTCATACTAATGGCGCATCACATAACAGTGCGCCATTAGTATTCCAGAGGATACTAATGGCGCATCCCTAAGCAGTGCGCCATTAGTATGCCGAGGTTACTAATGGCGCATCACGTTGTGGTGCGCCATTAGTATGCCAAATCACCTGGCTATACATGGCCCCTGGGAGGCATACTAATGGCGCACCGTGCCCTATACTAATGGCGCACCTGTGCGCCATTAGTATACCAGATACTAATGGCGTACCAGTGGTGCGCCATTAGTAAATATTACTAATGGCGTGCTAGTAATGGCGCACCACTAATGCGCCATTAATGGCCAAATTAGGTGCGCCATTAGTAGCCCTTTTTCTAGTAGTGTAAGCTGCAGTCCAGTACTCGCCTAAGTTTGAAAAATCCTACCGAGTGGTGAGCAACCCTCGCACTCAGGGGCTTATGTCGGGGAAGCTGACTCCGCGAGCACCTATGGGGACGGAGCCCCTTTCGGTTCAGCGGGGGGCGGAGGCCGCGCAAAGAGCAGATCGTGGCGGGGCACACGAGCGGTTTTACCCAGCTTCGGAGCTCTCCGGAGAGATAATACTCCTACTGCTGCTTTGTGGATTGTATTGAGTTCTTGCTCGGGGGCGCTGGGTGCTACAGTACACACCAGCAGCTAACGAGACCGACAGTGAGTGTTCTACTATTCGTCCTCTCTCCTCTATGTTATGCATGGGCCTCCTTTTATATGCTCAAGGGGCCACCGACAGGTGGCAACGTAGGCAAGGGCAAAAATGGAAAAGGTGCTGCGGTTGGTACAGCTACCTGCACAGTGTACCATACCTAACCCTGACGGCAGGGGACAAAGGCATTAAATGCCTATCTACGTCGCCCAAACAGTGCAGAAAAGGGACCGTCAGGGGCGCCACCGCTCGCCACGATGGCGATCTTGTCAGTGTCGCTTGCCACCGTGTACCCCTGGCTGCACAGCCTCCCGCCACGTACGCCTGGAAGGGTCCCAGAGCGACACGTAGGTGGGTGCGCTGGAGCGCAGGTACAGAGTGGTTGCTTGCCGCGGTAGTTGTCTTGTTGCGTCCGGGAGCTTGTCGCTCGCCGGGCCCTGCCGGGACGCGTGGCGCGTCGCGGCAAGTTCCTTGAGATGCCCTGGTTGGCTTTCCCGGCAAGCTCCTCTTGCCGGGGTCTTGTGCCTTGAGTGGAGCTTGCCGGGGACTTGTCTCCTTGGCTTAAATACTTTGTTCTTGAATGGCTCCAAAGGAACCACGGAGGACCTTGGCGGTCACCCGGCAAGCCTTGCCGCGGGGCGCTGCGACTGCACGTGCACAAGTTCGGGATACTAGGGTACCCTTACTCTAGTACACCGACAGGAGCCCCCGGGCCTGGGCCATACACGGTGCCGAGCGCTGTTGGGCCAGGCCCAAAACAGGGCACGGGCACGCGCGGCCTTGATCACGCCGTATCCTACTCTAGATCCACCGCGCCCTCCCCGAACGGCACGCGTCGATTGCGGCGTCGTATGAGAGGTCGTGGGTGGTTTCTTTATTCGGAAAGGCGGAACATGCGCCCCCCTGCTTATAAGCAGGGGAAACAGGGGCAGTTCGCCCATCTGCCCATTGCTATTCCTTCCTCGAGAATCTCCGCCACTCCCCTTCTTCCCAAAGCCGAAGGAGAGCAGTGCTCCGCCCCCATCGCCACCAGCACCACCAACGCCGTCGTCTCCCCTTACCACTCCCGCCATGGCTCCGAAAGCCGAGAAGGCGAAGTCAGCCGAGGCGCAGCGGCTCGCAGCGCTGCGAAAGGAGCGGGCAATCTTCCCTCCGAGGCTTGACGCGGAAGAGCTGAAGGAGGACTTCTACCTCTTCTGGTCGATGGGGACGCGAGCGCATCCACGCACGAAGGTACTCCTAGCCGCTGCTTGGGATAAGGCTCCCACTGGGTACCCTTTCTTCGTCTTGTTCTTCTACTACGGGCTCTGCCCGCCCTTTTCTGAATTCTTCTGTGACATCATGAACACCTACAGGCTCCACCTCCTTGACTTCACCCCCAATGCTGTCCTGACCATGGCAGTTTTCGCACATGTCTGCGAAAACTTTGTTGGAATCCATCCAAACGTAGCCCTTTTTCGCCACTTCTTTTCGCCTCGAGTTGAGAAAGGAGAGCCTTTATCCGGCGGAATCGCCTAGATCTCGAAAGCCGGCAAGAAGGATGCTTATCTGGATGGAGAGTTCCGCAGCAAGTGGGAGGAGTGGAGGGCGGACTGGTGCCTGATTGTCGAGGAGAACCCGCAGCCGTTTACTGCTCTGCGCGAAACTCCAGTAGTGCGCGGCGGTGATTGGAGTAGCCTGGCCCCGGAAGATGACAGACTGAAGATTGCCATTGCCCGGATCCTACGCCTCAGGCTTGCCGGGCTTACTGTAGGAGCGGTTGGTGCAGATTTCCTCCGCCACCGCATCGCCCCCCTGCAGGAGAGGAGGAGACCCGCCTGGGAGTTCCAGAATGCGGCGGATATCATGAGGTTGCGGTCGGGCCTCAACTTCAACTTAACTGTCCTGGAGCTCAACGCGATGCTCCAGGAGCTGTTCAAGTACGACCCACAACATCCCGAAGAGTTCAGGTTGCCGAGGGGCGCCGTTCCGCTGTGCAACAACTCCTCGCTCGACCGCATCCGTGCAATGATGCCGCTATGCGACTCGCATGGAATTGACCCAGCCTGGATAGAGCCTGCAGATGATGTGGTGCGGGCGTTCTTCGATAACTTGGTAGAAGTGCCGGTCGACGCCGATGAGCAGAGGGGCCTCACCTGGGACACCACCGACGAGGAGCTCAAGCGCATCGCCACCAGGCTGGAAGAGGCGGCGGTAGCCGCAGCTGCGGGCGAGTTTGGGTTCACCGTGGAGGAGGCAGAGGCAGCAGAGGCAGCAAGCCTTGCCGAGCGAGAGGAGCTTGCCGGCGAGGAGAGGTCCGCCGGGTATGACGTCGGGCCGAGCGGGCCCGCCGAGGATACGAGCGGCTCGTTGGAGATCGGCTCCTCTTCCTCTTCGTCTTCGGGCAGCTTGCCGCAAGCAGAGGCCCCGGCTCCACAAGCAGAGCCCCTGGCTCCACAAGAAGAGCCCCCGGCTCCACAAGCGGAGCCCCCGGCTCCACCAAGAAGGCGTCTTCGCAAGGCCGGGGACGTAGCGGAGCGGCAGACGAGTCAACCCCCGCCGCGCCGCACGACACGCTCCACCGCGGCAAGTTCTGTTGCCGCGGAAGCACCTCACGCTGCAGCGGCAACTGGAGCGGGGTCCTCCCGGTCCGCCACTCCGGCTCCCACCAGGCGGCCAAGAGATCCTACTCCTCCTCCTCCTCGCGCCGGAGGTGGGCCAGGCTTTGACTTCTCTGCGCTCAGCTCCGACGAGGAAGAAGAAGAGTAAGATTCTTGTTGTACTTGTATGTCTTCAATACTTGCTGTCTTGTCTTGTATCTCATTTGCTTTACTCTGAACTTATTCCTTTTTAGGACTCTGGCCCAAAGAGCGGCAAAGAGAACCAAGGTCCCGGTGATTGTCATCGAGGACGATCCCACCGTGCCAGCAGGGGGTGCGCCCGAGACAAACTTGCTGGACCCGACAGCTGTTCTTCAGAGCAGCCCCCAGCGCAGCCCCCAGCGTAAGTATATGGTTTGCTTCCCACTGTTAGGCGCACATAGGTACTCTTTGTTTGCTGATATCTGACTGTTGCCTTGTGTAGGAGCAGAGCAGCCCCACCAGGAGCGTCCGGATGCCGCCCTTGATATGCCATCTGCTTCGACTACGCCGCCAAGTTCTCCGGCAAGGGAAAATCCTCCGACAAGGGAGAGCTCCCCGGCAAGGGAGAAGTCTCCGACAAGGGGGAGCTCCCTGGCAAGGGAGAATTCTCCAGCAAGGGACAGTACCAGCGACCCCCCGGCAGCGGAGACCCCAACTGCTGAGCCTGGAACAGGTACCTCTTGCTTCTAAACTTCCCTTGGGTTCTTCTTCGTTTGATCTTCTTTTTGGATATTTGCTTGACTTTTCTTCCTTTTTCGGCCGTCAGATCCATCTACTGCGGAGCCGATGGAGACCGAGGTTGCTATTGATGATGCCACCGCCACCAAAGAAGCGGCCGGCGCTGACGATACCACCGGCGAAGAGGCCGCCAAGGCTGCCGCCGCAGCAGCTGACGAGGGTTCTGGCGATCGCACTGATGACCCTGAGGCCGCAGGAGCGACAGGCGCTCCACCGACCGCCGATCCTCCCGCCGTTGCCGCAACGTCAGGCTCCGAAGAGCCCTAGTCAGGCGTCTACTTGAAGGCCGGCGATGGCGTCTTCATCAACCTCCCCTGGGCGTCAACATCCAGGGCGCCGGTCGAAGGAGAAAACTTTGACGTGGAGGTGCTCGCCTCCACTGGGCTGACGCTGGTCGACGCGCCAAGCAGTAGCAGCGACGAGCCTGAGGAGGAGCGACTGCTGCGGAAGCTGGTGTCGCTCTACCGCGCTCGACAAGCCAAACTAGAGTCCCGCGAAGCGCTTGTCGCGAAGGCGGGGGTGGACATGGAGAAGCGCGCGGAGGAGCTCTGAGGTCTTAACCAGGCAGCTCTCCGGTCGCTGGCGGCGGAGCGTCTGTAGCTCGATGAGGCGCAGAAGGCCTTCATCCTCGAGAAGGAAGAAGTTGCAGAGCAACAGCGGCTTGCCGCCGAGGAGCTATCTGCGCGGGAAGGCGAATTGGTGCAGCTGAAGGCCAGCCTGGACAGCCACGAAGAGGAGCTTGCTGCGCGCGACCAAACACTCAGCGGAGCTCTCAAGGAAGCAAAGGACGCTGCCGCAGCTGCCGAGGCTGCCAAGAAGGAATTGGAGACGAAGGTGGCGCAGCTGGAGACTGAGGTTAAGGCGAGCGGTGAAGCGCTTGCCGCGCTCAAGCATGAGCACGAGAAGGACGCCTACACCTTTGGCGAGCTGCAGGTTCGTCTCGCCGAGAAGATCAAGGAGCTTAGCGCCGCCAAGGATTCCAACGTCGATCTTGAGCTGAAGCTGGCTGCTTTGACCAAGACGCTGGACGGCGCCAGGGAGCAGGAGGCGTCCCTGAAGAAGGAGATCAAGGCCGACAAGGCGCAGCTGGAGAGCATTGCCGCCACCTAGAATGATTTTAGAGAGACTGTGGAGCAGTGGACGGAGGGTCTTGTGAATGCTGCCGCAGACATCGACAAGGAGCTGGCGCAGCTGGGGATGGGGGATCTCGGGTATCCCTCCGATGAGACCCTCCCATCCAGCGCCAAGCTCACTCTGTTCTTCAAAGGCGTGGCGACGGCCCTCCAGCGACTCCGGGAGAGGATCCCAAAGCAGCTGGCCGATGAGTCGCGCAAGATCTGCGCGGGAGCTCTTCAGAAGGTGTTGGTGAAGGTAGCCTTCCGCAACCCGGGCCTCAACCTCACCAACGTCCTCAGATCCCTGCCGGCGGAAGCTGATCTGGAGGCGCTCAAGGACCTCGTCGTACCCATTGTGGACAAGGTGAGCGGGATAAAGAGGGTTGAGGGCGATCGCGTGGACTAGGCCGCCCATTTTCTTCTTTTCTTGTCTCTGCTAATCATGTTATGAAAACAGTCCATTAGAGCCGTGACAAGCTATCTTGTAATATATAACTTTATTTTGGGTAGCAATTGCAATGTTATTTCCTTTACTTGATTCCTCCCTTTGTATGTTTTTGCCCTACGCTTCTAGGGAACTTGCCGGCGTAGGCACTCTTGCCGCGAGCGCTGAGTGCGGGACGTCAGCAGCCTGCTGGCAGTGCCGTTGCCGACAAGAAACCTTGTCGTAACTAGCCGCAGCTCGCTTAAGTTGTTGAGTGAACTCGAAACAAAGTAAGGGTGCAGCTCTAGTCGTAGCACACTTAAACTGTTGAGCGAACTCGAAATAAAGTAAGGGCGCAACTAGCCACGAGTCGGTTCCTTCGCGCACAGGTTTTCCATACAAAGCATGGTCGTTCAAGGAAGATAACTTAAAAAATTTAAAGACATCTGATTGCTCAAACTTTGTCAACTTAGCTTTTCTGTTGTTTGCTTCCCGGCAAGGCGAAACTTTCTTGAACGACGCCTGGTCCATGCCATTATCTTCCCCTTCCCCCCCGGCAAACTTGTGGGCGAAGGAGCCTTCATTCCCTTGAGAAAAAAGGAAGTAGAGACAATAATGATATGGAGCCTTATGGCTCGTTATTGCTTACCGGGGGTGTTCGCTGCACAACGTGTTAGATAATTCATGCAAAAAAAGCATGAAATTGACAAGGTGTGCGGAGCACGTGAACTTTATTTATGCACAGGGTCTGCGCCTGGCTTTGTACAAAGGATTACATGCAACAGTGGCAAGACTTGTACAAAAAGGTGGTTGTCGGACAAGGTCCGACAACCGCGCCTTACGGGTAAAACTTACGAAGATGCTCGATGTTCCAGGAGTTGCTCACCAGAATGCCATCTTCGGTCTCAAGGCGGACAGCGCCAGGCCTAGTGACTTGTTTCACCCGATAAGGGCCTCCCCATTCGGCGTCAACTTGTTGGAATTCTTGGCGGAATGAACGCGCCGAAGAACAAGGTCGCCTTCCTCGAGACTTCTGGCGTTAACTTTGCGGCTATGGTAGCGGCGCAAAGCTTGCTGGTAGCGAGCAGCTCGCACAGCAGCCTGAAGACGATCTTCCTCAAGGAGCAGCGCGTCATCTTGTCGCAGCTGCTCTTGCTCAAGCTCATCATAAGCGAGCACTCGAGGTGACCCGTATACGAGTTCCGTGGGGATAACTGCATCTGCTCCACAGACTAGAGCGAAAGGTGTCTGGCCAGTGGCTCGATTTGGTGTCGTCCTGAGATGGGCGCGGGGCATCCACGGACGCCTGGTCGTCGTGGGAGCCTGCTACGCCGCCAACGGGCAGCGCAGCCTTGTCCTTGGACCTGGCGGCACCGTGGGCTCCCTCGTCGACGCCCGTTCTTCCGCCGGCGTCTTCCCCACCAGCCATTTGCTCCGGCGGCGGTGGGTTCGACGCGGACGGAGCAGCCGCTTCTGAAGCCTTCTTCTTCGGCGGCATGTCGATGAAGATGTTGAAGATCTAGCTCATTGTGAACGCCGGATCAGGTTCGCACAACCTCGACGCCCCCTACCTGGCGCGCCAAAGATGTTGGGGAAGCTGACTCCGCGAGAACCTATGGGGACGGAGCCCCTTTCGATTCGGCGGGGGGCGGAGGCCGCGCAAAGAGCGGATCGAGGCGGGGCACACGAGCGGTTTTACCCAGCTTCGGAGCTCTCCGGAGAGATAATACTCCTACTTCTGCTTTGTGGATTGTATTGAGTTCTTGCTCGGGAGCGCTGGGTGCTACAGTACACACCAGCAGCTAACGAGACCGAGCGTGAGTGTTCTACTGTTCGTCCTCTCTCCTCTATGTTGCGCATGGGCCTCCTTTTATATGCTCAAGGAGTCACCGATAGGTGGCAACGTAGGCAAGGGCAAAAATGGAAAAGGTGTTGTGGTTGGTACAGCTACCTGCACAGTGTAACATACCTAACCATGACGGCAGGGGACAAAGGCATTAAATGCCTATCTACGTCGCCCAAACAGTGCAAAAAAGGGACCGTCAGGGGCGCCACCGCTCGCCACGATGGCGATCTTGTCAGTGCCGCTTGCCACCGTGTACCCCTGGCTGCACAGCCTCCCGCCATGTACGCCTGGAAGGGTCCCAGAGCGACATGTAGGTGGGTGCGCTGGAGCGCAGGTACAGAGTGGTTGCTTGACGCGGCAAAGTGCCTTGCCGCGGTAGTTGTCTTGTTGCGTCCGGGAGCTTGTCGCTCGCCGGGCCCTGCCGGGACGCGTGGCGCGTCGCGGCAAGTTCCTTAGGATGCCCTGGTTGGCTTTCCCGGCAAGCTCCTCTTGCCGGGGACTTATCTCCTTGGCTTAAATACTTTGTTCTTGAATGGCTCTAAAGGAACCACGGAGGACCTTGGCGGTCACCCGGCAAGCCTTGCCGCGAGGCGCCGCGACTGCCCGTGCACAAGTTCGGGATACTAGGGTACCCCTACTCTAGTACACCGACAGCTTAGCTGCAGTCCAGTACTTGCCTAAGTTTGAAAAATACTATCGAGTGGTGAGCAACCCTCCCACTCGGGGGCTTAGCTGCAGTCCAGTACTCGCCTAAGTTTGAAACTCATCCCTATCTGCAATGACGACGAGGTGCAGGTCGACTGCAACCTTCTCCTTTGGAGCTACGCCCAGAATACAACGTGCACTCCATCCCTATCCACAAGAACGACGAGGTGCAGGTCGACTGCAACCTTCTCCTTCGGAGCTGCGCCACGAGTACAACGTGCGCTCCATCCCTATCCGCAAGGACGATGAGGTGCAGGTCGACTGGAGTCTCCACCTCAAAGCTGCATCTCAAACACAAAGATTATTCCGAGTGAAGAACAAATTCCACTCGAAGGCAAACGCAAGCATATTCAGAGGTAAATCAAGTTCAGGTAAATCCTAAAGTTCAAGACCACGGATCGAAGTACTCGGGCATTCAGCCCGAAGGAGTTTAACGATTACAAAATCACTCGGTATTCCGAGGCAAATTCAAGGCAGGGCATAAAAGTTTGTTCACTCCACAGGAGGAGGGCTGGCAGACTCGATGAATTCGTCCAGGTCGATTCCGCCAGCAATCTGAGTGGCGGTAGCAATGAATGTCTCCATGAAGGACTGGAATTCGTGCCTCTTGGTGTTAGCAACCTTGATCGCTGCCAGCTTATCTTCTCACGCTTCCCGGCAGTGGACGCGAACCACAGATAGAGCCACATCAGCACCGCACCGCGCAGAAGACTTCTTCCATTCTTGAATTCGACCGGGAACTTCACTGAGCCGAGCCATTAGAGACTCGAGTTCATTCTGGAGCGTTGCCATGGGCCAAAGAGTTGTGTCAATCCGCGACATTGTGACTTTCAGTCGGGCGAGATAATCGATGAGGGAGTCCTAGATTAGGGGGTATTCGGATAGCCAGACAATACCTTCAGCCGGACTCCAAGACAATGAAGATACAAGATTGAAGACTTCGTCCCGTGTCCGGAAGGGACTTTCCTTGGCGTGGAAGGCAAGCTTGGCGGTGCGGATATTCAAGATCTCCTACAATTGTGACCGACTTTGTGTGACCCTAACCCTATCCGGTGTCTATATAAACCGGAGGGTTTTAGTCCGTAGGACAACTTCATCATACAACAATCATACCATAGGCTAGCTTCTAGGGTTTAGCCTCCTTGATCTCGTGGTAGATCTACTCTTGTACCACCCATATCATCAATATTAATCAAGTAGGAGTAGGGTTTTACCTCCAGCGAGAGGGCCCGAACCCGGGTAAACTTCGTGTCCCTTGTCTCCTGTTACCATCCGGCCTAGACGCATAGTTCGGGACCCCCTAGCCGAGATCCGCCGGTTTTGACACCGACATTGGTGCTTTCATTGAGAGTTCCACTGTATCGTCGCAATCAGGAAGGATGCCTCCCCCCGTCTTTAAAGACGGCGCCATCACTAAGGAAGCCTTGGCTGTCGGCCAAACTCTCCGGCTAGGTGGTTTCCTCATGACTGCCTGTTCGGCCGTTGCGCCGACGGTGACCTCTCGGGTCATCAAAAGCAACCTTCATGTCAGCTCAGAACTTGTCGAGCAGCTAGATCCGATGGAGCTCTCTTCCGTAAACGAGCTCTTGGATCGCATCGCCGCCCTGGGGGTCGCCACGGATTACGACCAGGTTGGGCTTAAACCCGATCTAAGAGAAATTAAATCTCCCCAGGTCACCCACCACGTCGCCGTGGTAGAGGCGCGGTGCGGCGACCCTTCATCTATTTTAAGGACTAGCTATGTCCGAATTCCCGACCCCTCCAAGCCGGATACCCGCGGAGGGGAGGATGTAACTCAAGACCTAGGCATAGAATCAGGCAACAGGCTAGACTCATTGGAGAACATCCAAGAATCCGAACTTCAGAGTTCGGAAGCTCTTTGGCCTCTGAATCTTATATTGGGTGAGGTTTCAGATTCAACGCCACCCGCCCACCCTAACATAAGCGATCTCTCCCAAATCAGGCAACAACCCGAGGAAACAGTACATCATTACTGGGATAGCTTCCTCCTGGTTATGAACAGGATAAAGGACTGCCGTGAAGGAGACGCAATCTCAATCTTATGCAGTAATTGCACGGACGAGGGAATCCTTAACGCCATAAGTCATCGTGATATTACACGCTTCGCTGACTTGGCGTCCATGGTACAAAAGTACTGTGCGATGGAAAGCGCCTGGAGAACAGAAATAAAATTTTGGGATAACCCGGCCCTGAACAGCAATCACGTCCGAACTAAGAGAGTGCATCATCGTAAGACACCCGGGTCAAACACCAAAAAACCAATATCCTCTACAGAGCATGGAACCGTACTGGAAAGATGGCTTGATGGACCCTGTAAAATCCATAGTACAGAGGACGCCACACCAACTCACAGCCTTAGAGCATGTTGGATACTCCGGCAGGTGGCCAAAATCGGCGAGGACCTCTTAATTTCGGAGGCCGCAGAAAGCCATCCCGGGGACACCAGTACCATTCTCACAGTCTTCGAGACTTTCGCATCAAACAATATGCAAAAAAGAGCACTCCGCAGCCTTGCCGAAGTCTATCAGATAGCAACAATAAACCCATGGAGCGACACAGCTATTACCTTCAACGCAAGCGATGAACCTAAATTCCGAACAACCCGAGCACCAGCCGCGTTGGTCCTCAGTCCAATAGTGGACGACTTTCGACTTACCAAGGTACTCATGGATGGAGGCAGCGGATTGAACCTCATTTACGAGGAAACCCTTCACAAAATGGGATTAGACTGGAACCGCATCGAGCGAAGCAGCACAACCTTTAGAGGAATAATCCCCAGTCGGGAAGCGCGCTGCACAGGAAAAATCACACTAGATGTGGTGTTCGGCACGCCGGATAATTACAGGTCCGAAGAGGTCACGTTTCAGGTGGCCCCGTTCAGTCGCGGATATCACGCCCTGCTAGGGCGGGAAGCATTTACAATCTTCCAAGCAATACCTCATTACGGGTACATGAAGCTCAAGATGCCCGGGCCAAACGGAATTATCACTCTCGCTAGTGATCCGTACATAGCGCTTCGCGCCGAAAACAAGACAGCCGCATTGGCCCTTGAGGCACTATCCGAAGCCTTAGCGGCTGAGGAACTGGCTGCGCTGCGCTCCACGGGTAACAGGGATGATGTTATACTCGACAAGAGATCCAAGTCCGCATCCTTCAAGCCAGCGGACGAAATAGTCAAATTCCAGGTCCATCCAACAGACCCCAATAAAATAGCTTCCATCGGGGCACGATTAAACCCTAATGTGGACGCCGCACCGCGAGAATTTCTACGAAAAAATTGGGACATCTTCGCCTGGCACCCTTCAGGCATGCCAGGAATCCCACGCAGGCTGGCCAAACACAACTTAAATATCCTAAAAGGATTCAAACCTGTCAAACAAGCCCTTCAGCATTTTTCCGAACCCAAAAGACAGGCAATGGGAGAGGAGCTAGCCAAGCTTTTGGAGGTCAGATTCATTAGAGACATAAAACATCCGGACTGGCTAGCAAACCTGGTGATGGTACCAAAAAAGGACAAATCTTGGCGCTTGTGTGTTGATTTTAAGGACCTTAACAAGGCTTGCCCCAAGGATCCCTTCCCCCTCCCCCGTATCAATCAAATTATCGATGCCACCGCAGGACACGATTCGTTGTGTTTCCTCGACACATACTCTGGTTACCATCAAATAATGATGGCGGAATCAGACCAAGCCGCAACGACATTCATCACACCATACGGCCCATTCTGCTTCAACACAATGCCCTTCGGGCTGAAAAACGCCGGCGCAACTTATCAGCGCATGATTCAGACATGTCTAGGAAACCAGATCGGCAAGACAGTAGAGGCGTACGTGGATGATGTGGTCGTCAAAACAAGAGATGTCGAATCTCTAGTAGACGACTTGAGGCTAACATTCGACAACCTCCGAAAATACGACATCAAGCTAAACCCGGAAAAATGCGTTTTTGGCGTTCCAGCCGGAAAGCTTTTGGGCTTCATTGTATTCGGTAGAGGAATTGAAGCAAATCCGTCCAAGATCCAAGCTTTGTCGCAACTGGATATCCCAAAGGACCTCAAACAAATACAAAAATTAACCGGATGCGCGGCTCTAAGCCGCTTTATCTCTCACTTGGGGAGAAAAGGCACTGCCCCTTTATCGCCTCCTTCGGCGCACCGAACACTTCGAGTGGACGGATGCTGCCACGGCCGGACTCGATGAAATAAAAGCCATATTGGCAACAAACCCAGTCCTGGCCGTGCCAAACACCGGCGAACCAATGCTATTGTACATTGCAGCAACTCATCAAGTTGTCAGCGCAATGCTCGTCGTCGAGTGGGAAACAGACGGACACAAACTCCCCCTTCAAAGGCCGGTCTACTATGTGTCCACTGTCCTCACTCCATGCAAATCGCGGTACCCGCATTATCAAAAGATTGCATACGCGGTATTCATGGCATCCCGGAAGCTACGACACTACTTTCAAGAGTGTTCCATAACAGTAGCCTCGGAAGTACCACTAAAGGATATTATCAACAACCGCGACGCAATGGGCCGGATCGCAAAATGGGCTATCGAGCTCCTCCCCATTCGATATAACCTATAAGCCACGACGAGCTATTAAATCGCAAGTTTTTGCCGACTTCGTCGCAGAATGGATGGAGGCCGAGCTCCCTAAAGAGTACGACACATATTCAAACTGGATCATGCATTTCGACAGCTCCAAAATGTTGGCCGGACTAGGGGCTGGCTTCGTCTTGACGTCCCCCATAGGAGATACAGTTCAATATGTGCTCCAGATCATGTACACGGACTCCAACAATGCAACCGAATATGAGTCCCTCCTACACGGTCTTTGGATGGCAGTATCCATGGGCATTCAACGCCTAGAGGTACGCGTGGACTCAAACCTCGCGATATCCCAAATAAACGGAGACTTCGACGCCAAGGATCCAAAAATGGCAGCTTACCGCAACGCCGTCCTAAAAATATCAGCTCGGTTTGAAGGGTTGGAGTTTCTTCATATAGCCCGAGAAAACAATCAGGCAGCGGATGTCCTGGCACGCATTGGAGCAAAACGCGATGCAGTCCCCCCAACATCTTTTTAGAAAGACTGTTCAAGCCATCCGTAGCATGGGCGGGGGAAACCGCAGATAACAACCCAGACCTAACCGCACCACTCGACGCCGAACAATCTGACATAATTGGAGGCTCTGCCACCGAAATTACACCTTCAGCCCACGTAATAATGGCAGTCATCGCCCCGTGGAAAGAACCATTCCTAGCCTACCTTACTAGGCAGGAACTCCCAGAGGACCAAAACGAGGCACGCTGCATAGTGCGGCGATCTAAAGCTGTCGGTGTACTAAAGTAGGGGTACCTTAGTACCCCGAACTTGTGCACGGGCAGTCGTAGCACCCCGCGGCAAGGCCTGCTAGGCGATCGCCAAGACCCTCAATGGTCCCCTATTGGGCCATTCAAGAACAAAGTATTTGAGCCAAGGCCCCGGCAAGAGGAGCTTGCCGGGAAGGCCACCCGAAGAGAGCGAGGCCCTGGCAAGAGGAGTTTGCCAGGACTGCCGCTCGATGCACAAGACCCCGGCAAGAGGAGCTTGCCGCGAAGGCCATCCACGGCACGACAAGGACCCCGCCACGGCGCGCCCCGCGCCCCGGCAAGGCCCGGTGAGCAACAAGCTCCCGGGCGCGACAAGACATCCACCGCGGCAAGGCGCTTGCCGCGGCAAGTTACCACCTCGTGCCTGCGCTCCAGCTCACCCACCAACGTGTTGCTCTGGGGGGCATCCCAGGCACACGTGGCGGAGGCTGGGCAGCGAGGAGCATGCGGTGGCGAAGCGAAGCAGATAGAGTAGCCATCGTGGCAAACAGTGGCGCTCCTGACGGTCCACTCCCCTGCTCCGTCTGGGCGACGCGGACGGGCATTTAATGCCCTTGTCCCCCGCCGTCAGAGTTAGGTATGATAGCACTGTACAGCCACTGTGCAGGCAGCTGTACCCACTACAACATTCTACCATTTTTGCCCTCACCTACGCTGCCACCTGTGGGTAACCCCTTGAGCATATAAAAGGAGGCCCCATGCGCACGTACGAGGGGGGAGACCAATCTTTACGCTCGACCTCGCCGGCGGCCCGCGTGTACTGTAGCACCGCGCGCTCCCGAGCAAGAACACAATACAATCCACCAAGCAGCAGTAGGGTTTTACGCATCATTGCGGCCCGAAGCTGGGTAAAATCCCCCTGTGTGGACCGCCTCGATATGCTCTTTGTGCAACCTCCGCCCCCCGCCGAACCAGTAAGGGGCTCGGTCCCCATAGGTGTTCGAGGAAGCCGATTCCCCCCGACATGTTTGGCGCGCCAGGTAGGGGGCGTCGAAGTTGTGCGAACCTGATCCGGCGTCTGCACCAGCTAGATCTCCTTCATCCTCGGCGACATGCCACCGAAGAAGAAGGCTCCAGAGGTGGCCGGTCCGTCCGCGTCGAACCCGCCGCCCTTGGAGCAAACGGGCGGTGGGGACGGCACCGGTGACGGGACGGGCGTCGTCGAGCCAGCCCGTGGCGCTGCGGCGCCCGAACATGCACCGAGCTCATAACACGATGGCGTCCACACCCGCGCCGACGCCCCTCAGCACAGGCAAGCCCTGGTCGTACCAGGCAACCTTTCGCTCTATTCCATGGAGCGGAGGCAGTTAGCCCCACAAATCTTGCGTACGGCCCACCTCGGGTGCTCGCTCACGCTGAGCTCGAGCGAGAGCAGCTGCGTCAAGATGACGCGCTGCTCCTCGAGGAGGACCGTCTTCAGGCCGCTGTGCGAGGTGCTCGCTACCAGCAAGCTTTGCGCCGCTTTTATAGCCACAAAGTTAGTGCCAGAAGTCCCGGGAATGTGGGAAGGCCCTTACCGGGTGAAACGAGTCGATAGGCCTGGCGCTGTCCGCCTTGAGACCGAAGATACCACTCCGGTGAGCAACTCCTGGAACGTTGGGCATCTTCGTGAGTTTCGCCCGTAAGGCGCGGTTGTCGGACCCCGTCCGGCAACCACCCTTCTGTACAAAGTCTTGCCTTTGTTGCATGTGATCCTTTGTACAGAGCCAGGCGCAGACCCTGTGCGCAGATTGGTTTCGTGTGCTCCGCGCACTTTGTCGATCTCGTGCTCTTTATTCTTTGCATGCATTATCTGACACTCTGCGCAGCACTGACCCCTGGTAAGCGGCGGCGAGCCCCATGCCTCGCCCTGCCGGAAAGCGACCTTGCCAGGCAGCGAGCCACGGAAAAGCTAAGTTGCTAAAGCTTGAGCAATCGAGTTTTTAAAATTTTGAGGTTATCTTCCTCGAACGACCGTGCTCTGTATGGAAAACCTGTGCGCGGAGGGACCGGCTCGTGGCTAGTTGCGCCCTTACTTCGTTTCGAGTCCGCTCAACAACTTAAGTGTTCTACAACCAGAGTGGCATCCTTACTTTGTTTCGAGCTCGCTCGGCAGCTTAGGTGTGCTGCGACTGCAGTCGCAACACTTACTTTGCTTTGAGCCTGCTCAACAATCTAAGTGAGCTGCAGCTAGCCGCGACAAAGTTTCTTGCCGGTAGTGGCACCGCTGGCGGGCTGCTGATGTCCCGCACTCAGAGCCCGCGGTAAGGCGGAGGCCTACGCCGACAAGTCCCCAGAAGCGTAGGACAAGAACATACAAAGCACGGAGTCAAGTAGAGGAAATAACAGTGCAGTCACTACTTAAGATAGAGTTATATTACAAAAGCAAGCTTGTCGCAGCCCTAATGAATCGCCTTCATGACTTGGCCAGCAGCAACAAGAAAAGGAAAGGGGAGGCGGCCTAGTCCACTCGGTCGCCCTCGATCCTCTTGATCCCGGCCACCTTCTCCACCATAGGCGCGACGAGGGCCTTGATCTCTTCAAGGTCAGCCTCTGCCGGCAGGGATTTGAGGACGTTGGTGAGCCTGATGCCGGGGTTGCGAAAGGCGACTTTCACCAACACCTTCTCGAGGGCACCGGCGACGGCTTCGCGCGTCTCGCCGGCCAACTGCTCGGGGATCGCATTCCGGAGATGCTTGAGGGCCGCCACCACGCCCCTGAAGAACGAAGTGAGCTTGGCGCTGGGTGGGACGTTCTCACCGCTGGGATACTCGTGGCCCTCCATCCCCAGCAGCGTCAACTCCTTGTCGATGGAGGTGGCGATGTCCACGAGGCCCTCGGCCCACTGCTCCACCGTCGCCCTGAACTCGTTCTTGGTGACCGCGGCGCTCTCCAACAACGCCTCATTGTTCGCGACCTCCTTCCGCAAGGCCATCTCTTGCTCCTTGGCGCTGTCCAGCGCCTTGGACAAGGTGTTCAGCTTCAGCTCGAGGTCAGCATTGGAGTCCTTGGCGACGTCGAGCTCTTTGACCTTCTCGGCGAAGCGGCCCTGTAGCTCACCAAGGGAGTGGGCACCCTTCTCGCGCTCCTGCTTGAGCGCGGTGAGCTCCTCGCCGCTCGCCCTGAGGTCGGCGTCGAGCTGCGCCACCCTCGCCTCCAGTGCTTCCTTGGCGGTCTCGGCGGCCGCGGCAGCATCTCATGCCTCTCTGAGGGCTCTGCCAAGCGCTTGCTCGCGTGCGGTGACCTCCTCCTCGTGGCTGGCGAGGCTGGCTTTCTACTGCGCCAGCTCGCCCTCCTGCGCAGCTAGCCCCGCGGCGGCAAGCCTTTGCTGCTCCTCGGCTTCCGCCTTCTCGAGGATGAAGGCCGTCCGCGCCTCGTCGAGCTGCCTTCGCTCCTCCACCAAGGAACGGAGGGCCTCCTGGTTGAGCTCCCGGAGCTCCCCGGCGCGCTTCTCCATGTTAGCTCCCGCCTTCGCGACAAGCGCTTCCCGGCGTTCCACCTGGGCTTGTCGGGCGCGGTAGAGCGACACCAGCTTCCGGAGCAGTCGCTCCTCTTCAGGATCACCGCCGCTGCTGCTTGGCGTGTCAACCAACGTCAGCCCGGCGGAGGCGAGCACCTCTTCGTCCAAGGCCTCCCCCTCGACCGGCACCCTGGAAGTCGACTCCCAGGGGAGCTTGATGAAGACATCGTCGCCGGCCTTCAGGTAGGCGCCTGGCTGGGGCTCCTCGAGGCCCGACGCCGCGGCGGAGGTAGGATCGGCGGTCGGCGCAGCGCCCGGCGCTCCTGCAGCCTCAGGGCCGTCAGTACGATCGCCGGCCCCCTCACCCGCGGCTGCCTTGGCGGCCTCTTCGCCGACCGGATCTTCCGCACCCTCCGCCCCCCTGGTGGCGGCCACGTCGTCGGTATGGCCGCACGCGTCCTCCTCGACGACGACCTCGGTCTCCATCGAGTCTGTGGCGGGCGGGTCTGAAGGCCGTAGGAGGGGGAGAAGTCAAGCAGCTATCCAAAGAAGAAGAACCCCAGGGGAGTTTCGAGGCAAGAAGGCTACCTGGGCCGGGGTCTGCCGTCGCGGTCTCCGTCGCCAAGGAGGCGTCGGCATCGCCCCTCGCCGGAGACGGCTCCCTTGCCGGGGGCTGCACCCTCGCCTGGGACCGCTCCCGTGCCGGGGACGGCTCCCTCGCCGGGGAACTCCCCCTTGGCGGTGTAGTTGTAGCGGGTGGCTCCTCGGGGGTGGTCTCCGGACGCTCCTAGTGGGGTTGCTCTGCTCCTACACGAATCGTCAGCCAAATGTCAGAAGAAGCGAAGGGTACCCGGGCGCGCCCAACGGCGGGAAGCAACCCATATGCTTACGCTGGGGGCTGCGCTAGGGGCTGCTCTGAGGATTAGTTGGCGGGTCCGGCAAGGTCATCTGAGGCGCACCCCCTGCCACCACGGAGGGCTCGTCGTCGAGGATGACCACTGGGACCTTGGCTCTCTTTGCCGCCCTCTGGGCCAGAGTCCTGCAAAGGACCAAATTCGAAGGAAAGCAAATGAGATGCGAGGCACAACTACAAGAATTGAAGAGACACAAGGACAGCGGGGATCTTACTCCTCTCCCTCTTCCTCGTCGGAGCTAAGCGCGGAGAAGTCGAAGACCGGCTTGCTCCTGGCGCGGGGAGGCGGGGGAGTAGGCTCTCGTGGCCGCTTGGCGGGAGCAGTGGACGACTCCGCTCCGGCCGCCGCCGCGGCACGAGAAGTGGCAGGAGCAGCCGCGGCCCGCGAAGACCCCGCTCCTGCTGCCTCATAGGAGCGCGTTGCGCGGCGCTGCGGTTGTGGGCTCGTCTGCCGCACCACCTCCCCAGCCTTGTGGAGACGCCTCCGTGGCTAGGCAGGGGGCTCTGCTTGCGACGAGCCGCCTGCGGGACGGGAGGAAGAAGCGCCGACCTCCGGCAAGACGCTCGTGTCCTGGGCAGACTCGCCCTCGGCATCGTGCCCGGCAAGCTCTTCCTCGCCGACAAACTCCGCTCGATCGGCAAGGCTTTCCGCCTCCGTTGCGTCTGCCTCCGCCAACGTGAAGCCGAACTCGCCCGCGGCCGCGGCTGCCGCGGCCTCCTCCATCCGGGAGGCGATGTACGCCAACTCCGCGTCGGTGGTGTCGCGGGTGAGGCCCCTCTGCTCGTCGGCGTCGACTGGCCTCTCCACCAGGTCGTCGACGACCCCCCGCACCCTCACCTACTCCACCGCCGCCGATGACCCACCGCACCCTCCCCCGCTCCACCGGCCGCCACCGCCGACCCATGAATGCATGATATTTTCAAATAATAAATTTGATGATATTTTTTCATATTCATAAATATTTTCAAATAACAAATTTGATGATATTTTTTAAAAAAATTATTACTGTTTTTATAAAAAATATTACTGTTATGATTTAAACTAGTTTGAACATATTTAAACACAAATAAATATCAAACATAATTTTAAATGCATAAAAACAAAAATTCGGGAGCCTGGGAATTGAACCTAGGACCTCCTACTATGTGTGCTGCGTGCTGACCAGTCGAGCTAGTGGGCATGTTCTGATGTAGATAGGGTTAGGTGGGATATAACCTGACCAGTCGGGCTAGTAACTAAAACAAAATTCTAATGGCGCACCAGGGGGTTGCGCCATTAGAACCCTTCCCCCACTCCACCTATTTCCCTCGCACTGTGGCCTCCGTCCCTCGCCAGATCCCCCGCTCGACCCCCTTCGTCCGTCGCGCCTGCACGCCGTCGGCGACTCCATCCCCGCCTCCCCTGCGCCCCCTGAACGGGATTGGCCGAGCGCGCGCCGCCTGCTCCTCTCCTCTCCTCCTCCCTCCGACGAGCGAGGGCCTCCTCCGGCCCCTGCAGCTGCCAGCTAGCACGGCCCCAACGCACCCACCCCGCCTGCCCCTGCCGTCCTCCGCCACCGGCCCCTGCTCTCCTTCGACCGCGGCGAGCGAGGACCCGGACGAGCAGGTACTAAAGGATCTGCCTTTCCTCTCCTTCCGTTCTCTCCCTGCTCTCGTCTCACCGGATTTCCCTTCCCTTCCCTTCCACAGTTCCTTGTCTTCGGCGCTGCCGCAGGCGCCATTCCGACGACGCCCCTTGGGCTCCGCTACCGGATCCAACTCCTCAACCACCGCAGGACAGCGCAGGTACCCCAGTTTCTGTTCATGTATCAATGGTATCCATGCTAATAATGCTAGGTAGATCGACTGAGTGTAGCAATTGTGTGCCACCAATCCACTTTTCTGGAAAATACTTGCTAGAAAACCATCTGAAACATGTGATGCTTGCTACTGTATAATATAGGAGTATGTATGAAGAACTGCCACTTAATAGTAAGTATGAATTGTGTTGTACAAACAATGAATTGTGTACCCACTCCTCATTGGAGTATGAAAGTTGTCAGCAGTTGCTTATGCTAGAGAAGTACTCGTGAAAATTTAGCCGTACTCCAGTGAGTACTTCATGGAGTTACTTACTCCAGTAGCTTAATTAAGTGCAGTTGATTCACTTACTCCAGTAGCTTAATTAAGTTGCAGTAGTGCTTGTAGGTTTGCAAGTTTTGTGTACTGTACTGCTTGCATCAGTAGTTTTGTGTAATCTGACCTATAAATTTTCCAAGCTTTGTTATGATGAGCAGAGTTTTTACTTGCTACTTTCAGTTTCTCTCATTCCTTGGGAAAAGTTTTCCAAGTTCTGTTATGATGGCACTATTGGACACATACAGTAGAGCAGCGTTTTTAGTTGTTATACTTTTAGTTACCGTCACTGCTTGGGAAAGGCCGAATTGCATGCATTCAGGTCTGCAGTTGATAATGTATCATCATAATGTAGGTGCTGTGTTGTGTGATTCTTCATGCTGAGAACTTCAGCTTTTTCAGTTATTGCACTTTTGCAGGTTTTGTGGGAGTGGTTATTTGTCATGCATGTCTTTGCTAGGATCAGACAATTATAGTGAAAGGCTTCTGTATAAAGAAAATAAAAATGTGATCATGGTGAATGAATTATGTACACTAGTTAGAGCATTAGTGTGGTTTGCTGGTGAGAAGGGAATCAAGGGATGCACATTGTGGGGGTGATACTTACTAACACTTTGACAAACAAATTCAGAATGTGCTGGACTATATGTTCGTTGGTACTACTTGTGATGCTGCTGCTGTACTACTTGGGATGATGCTCATCGTGATGACCGCAACTCTCTTCTATGTGATGGTAGCTTAGATGATCGATATCGACTTGTAATGTGAAGACAAACTCGCTACCCGCGGTCTCGAGACTTGTAGTGTTCTATCTTTGTTCGGTCTTTTGAATTCGGAGACTAATATGATGAATTGTATTCGGAGACTAATCTTCCATTGTATTCGATGAATCTGCTGTTGCTGTGTGCTGATGTCTATATTCTGTCCAATAATATATTTTGTAACCTGTGAAAATATCAGAAATGAAAAAAAATCCCTAATATTCATACTAGTGGCGTACCACACAAGACATTAATGGCGCACTGTGATAATCACACTAATGGCGCATCACCCACTGGTGCGCCATTAGAATTCCAAAGCACATGGGTACATATGGCCCCTAGGAGGCATTCTAATGGCGCACTGAAGGCTATACTAATGGCGCACTAGGCGGTGCGCCATTAGAACACCAGATACTAATGGCGCACCAGACGTGCGCCATTAGAATTTAATTCTAATGGCGTGATGCCAGTGGCGCACTAGTAGTGCGCCATTAGAAGGCAAAATCGGTGCGCCACTAGCATGCCTTTTCCTAGTAGTGTTAGTCCCGGTTCGTAATGAACCGGGACTAATGTGAATATTGCCCTATGACCAAAGCCATGTTTTCTACTAGTGTAATGATGAAGCTATGTACCTAGGGTAGGATCACAGGCCTGACCTAGATACCCTCCCCAAGGACATCACCCCAAAGTCAGAAGCATTTAAAGGGTACCATCATCCACTCGACCAAAAACATTTCCACTCAGAAGAATCATGGTCACTCGACCGTAACAGAAACCACTCGACGGATAATAGACCTAAAGTCACTCTACACAGCAATGGTCGGGCATTGACTCTTAGAATTAATAGCCATTTATGGCACTTTATTACGGACGTTACCTGTAACGCTCCTACATTGAACTCCTTGTAACGTGGGCTGGCTGAGGTTCTGGCGCACTCTATATAAGCCACCCCCCTCCACTGGCACAAGGGTTCGCACCCCTGTAAACACACACATACATAATCCAGTCGACCACCTCCGGGATCCGAGATGTAGGGCTATTACTTCTTCTGAGAAGGGCCTGAACTCATAAAACTCGTGTGTACAACTTCCCCATAGCTAGGATCTTGCCTCTCCATACTTAACCCCTATTCTACTATCAGTCTTAGCACCACGACAATTGCATCCTGCCACGCCGAGTTCCTCACCGCCTACAACCGCACATAGAATGGTAGGTAAGCGGTGGCATCCCGCCGTGCCGAGTTCATCTCCGCTCGCGACCTCAAACGTATGTGGGCGGAATTTGAAGCTGCCAAGGCCGAATGGGCGGTAGAGCAAGAGGCAGCCAAAACCGCACAGAGGGAGCGGAAAAGTCAGAAATCACTCAAGAAAAGAGAGGCCCGCCGCCGCAAGAAAGAAGAGGACGCACGCGCTGCTACGGAGAGGTCTGCGGAGATCCAAGCACGGTGGGGTGTCGCCAACAAAGCTGGGAAGGAGAACGACGTCGTCAGGCCAGCATGTAGAAGTAGTTGTACTAGTAGTTAGTGTGTGTGCCTGTGTCGCCCGTATGTTTGTTTAATTAATTACGAGCAAGTAATAGTACTACTAGTTACTACTGTAGTTTTCCGAGCAAATTACCAGTACATTAGCCTAGACACAATGGTAAAATTCCAATCCTATGCACCAAATGGCATATCTTTCTCTATAGGAATTGAGATGCATGTCATCTCACTTCCTATGATTTTCATATTCCTATAAAATTCCTATCCTATGAACCAAAGGAGGCCTCTGCTGGAGTAACTACTGTAGCTAGCAGTACTGCTGGTACAGTAGTTTTCTTCAAGAAGGGGAATTAAAAGTCATGATGGTTCCTTCGTCTGAGCAACTTCACAGTGGGTAAGGTCGCGCCTGTGATTTGACGGCTCATTAGTAATTACTACGGCATGACGACCGGGGTGAGTCTCCCTTGGAGTTCTGCGGGCATGGCAAGTGGACCAGGATACTCGACGTCCCACATGTTGGCGAGCGGAAGTACTCTTTCCGATATCGAGGAGCAAGGAAACCGTGTGGTATAGTATCACTGGTGATTTATATTTATTTTTTATTTCTAATGAATGCTAGCGTTTCAACTCTTACGATGAAGGAGTGCCAAACACACGGCACGTGCTGGATGTTGCACACGTCACCGAAAGGAGTGGGACATGAACCGCGTGGTAGAGCGTCTCCACTTCTGGGTCGGAGACCACACGTAGTAGTACTACTGTACTAGTGGTATGAACGATACAAAGTGCGACCCGGAGAGAAAGACACGTCTAATTGGAAGGTCTCGGGGCATACACGTAAACAAATATAAAACCTAATATGCGCGTCCAATAAATATAGTAGTAGAGTACTTAGTCACGTACTCCATAACATCACCGGACATTGCATGTACAACATTTAGTGGTAGTAAGAGACAAATGGCTATATTCCATGCATGTTCATACAATTTGTGCCTTTCTACTTCACTTACTGCGCTACGTTACACAGGTTCGCACGTCCACTCTTGGGTACATGTCTGTCTTGTAGTTCCAGTCCCACGTGTTCTTCATATAGATGGAATGATCCTTGCATGACATGTGCACCTTGATGCTAGATGTGTCGTGTGTTGGAAAAAGAATGAACAAAGCTCACATAAAAAAATAGAGTGGAAGAACATAGATTCCCGACGACCGAGAAGGAGCAAGGAACCTCGGGGTGGAGCGTCTGCACTCATAATATTTTATATTATTCAGCGATACAAAATCAACCAATCATCTCCACAGTGGATGCTACCTCTTGAGCACTGCGTTGGATTTCCCTGAAGAGGAGAGGATGATGCAGCAAAGTAGCATAAGTATTTCCCTCAGTTTTTGAGAACCAAGGTATCAATCCAGTAGGAGGATACACACAAGTCCCTCGTACCTGCACGAAACAATAGCTCAACGCAACCAACGCGATTAGGGGTTGTCAATACCTTCACGGTCACTCACGGGAGTGAGATCTGATAGAGAATATTTTTGGTATTTTTGGTATAGAGATGCAAAGTGAAAAGAAAAAGGCAAAATAAAAAGCAAAAGCAAGATTAAAGTGATGGAGATTGATATGATGAGAATAGACCCGGGGGCCATAGGTTTCACTAGTGGCTTCTCTCAAGAGCATAAGTATTCTACGGTGGGTGAGCAGTTGACAGAATTGAGCATAGTTATGAGAATATCTAGGTATGATGATGTATATAGGTATCACGTCCGAGACAAGTAGACCGACTCCTGCCTGCATCTACTACTATTACTCCACTCATCAACCGCTATCCAGCATGCATCTACAGTATTAAGTTAAAAATAGAGTAACGCCTTAAGCAAGATGACATGATGTAGAGGGATAGTTTCATGCAATATGATAAAAAACCCATCTTTTTATCCTCGATGGCAACAATATAATACGTGCCTTGCTGCCCCTTCTGTCACTAGGAAAGGACACCGCAAGATTGAACCCAAAGCTAAGCACTTCTCCATGGCAAGAAAAACCAATCTAGTAGGCCAAACCAAACTGATAATTCGAAGAGACTTGCAAAGATGCAAATCATACATAAAAGAATTCAGAGAAGATTCAAATATTATTCATAGATAGACTTGATCATAAACCCACAATTCATCGTTCTCGACAAACACACCGCAAAAAGAAGATTACATCGAATAGATCTCCACGAGAGAGGGGGGAACATTGTATTGAGATCCAAAAAGAGAGAAGAAGCCATCTAGCTAATACCTATGGACCCGTAGGTCTGAGGTGAACTACTCACACTTCATCAGAGGGGATAGGATGATGTAGAAGCCCTCCATGATGATGGCCCTTTCCAGAGGAGCTCCGGAATAGGCCAAAAGATGGGATCTCGTGAGTACAGAAGGTTGCGGCGGTGGAATTGGGTTTTTGGCTCCGTATCTGATCGTTTGGGGGTACGTAGGTATATATAGGAGGAAGAAGTACGTCGGTGGACCTCCAAGGGGCCCACAAGGCAGGGGGCGCCCCCCACCCTCGTGACCGCCTCGTGGCTTTCTTGATGGAGGGTCCAAGTCTCCTGGGTCTTATCTGATGAGAAAATCACGTTCCCGAAGGTTTCATTCCGTTTGGACTCCGTTTGATATTCTGTTTCTCCGAAACTCTAAAATAGGCAAAAAACAATAATTCTGGGTTGGGCCTCCGGTTAATAGGTTAGTCCCAAAACTAATACAAAAGTGGAAAATAAAGCCCAATATAGTCCAAAATAGTAGATAATATAGCATGGAGCAATCAAAAATTATAGATACGTTGGAGACGTATCAGTGAACTGGAAGAGTACGAAACACGAAAACCCAGTGTAGTTACATCATATTAGTACATGGCTAGCCCATGCTATCACCATATTTCTTGGCTTCCGTGCGACACCTATCTCTAGTAATCCAACAGCCCGTATCACTTCTCCCTCCTCATCTCTCTCAAAGGCCATGTTTGGATACTCTAACTCAGTTAAAGGTTAGAGTTAGTTTCTAATCCTGAACTTACCCTGAAGTAACTCTAGCGAAAGAGGTGTTTGGATGACAGGGCTAGATGGAGCGCGGATACGACAAGGTGCCTTCATGGGAGATGCGAGAGGGAGGGAGGGAGGGAGAGGATGAGAAGCTTCGAGGAAGTGGGGAGGGATCTGCTGCAGGGTGAGCGAGAGAAAAATGTGTTTTTTAGTGTCCCGAGAAGAATTAACCCAAATAAGCACCTCTTGGGTGGGTTAGATTTTTTTGGGTTAGTTGAGTTCAAACTAACCCAAACTAACTCTAACACGTGGATCCAAACAGTAACCCAAACTAACCCTCCTGTTTGGATATTTTTGGGTTAGTTGAGTTCAAACTAACCCAAACTAACCCTCCTATTTGGATATTTTTGGGTTAGTTGAGTTCAAATCGCACAGCCCAACCTTTCCAGCAGTAAGTAAGTTGAATGCGCTACTCCCTCACCCTCCTCACCTCTCTGTCAAACCGCGTACGCGAACACTGCCACGCGTACTGCCCGGGAAAAGCCCCGCCCTCAACTTTTAACTACGCGAAAATAGTTCGAGCTTGTTCGTTCTATATAAATACTAGTACTGTATGTTTATTCACCCGTGGGGTTGTTCAACGAATGGAGGGCCGGGGAGCACAAGTGAACAATACTAGCAGTGAAGGAAATATGCCCTAGAGGCAATAATAAAGTTATTATTTATTTCCTTATTTCATGATAAATGTTTATTATTCATGCTAGAATTGTATTAACCGGGAACATAATACATGTGTGAATACATAGACAAACAGAGTGTCACTAGTATGCCTCTACTTGACTAGCTTGTTAATCAAAGATGGTTATGTTTCCTAACCATGAACAAAGAGTTGTTATTTGATTAACGAGGTCACATCATTAGTTGAATGATCTGATTGACATGACCCATTCCATTAGCTTAGCACCCGATCGTTTAGTATGTTGCTATTGCTTCCTTCATGACTTATACATGTTCCTATGACTATGAGATTATGCAACTCCCGTTTACCGGAGGAACACTTTGTGTGCTACCAAACGTCACAACATAACTGGGTGATTATAAAGGTGCTCTACAGGTGTCTCCAAAGGTACTTGTTGGGTTGGTGTATTTCAAGATTAGGATTTGTCACTCCGAATGTCGGAGAGGTATCTCTGGGCCCTCTCGGTAATGCACATCACTTAAGCCTTGAAAGCATTGCAACTAATGAGTTAGTTGCGAGATGATGTATTACAGAACGAGTAAAGAGACTTGCCGGTAACGAGATTGAACTAGGTATTGGATACCGACGATCGAATCTCGGGCAAGTAACATACCGATGACAAAGGGAACAACGTATGTTGTTATGTGGTCTGACCGATAAAGATCTTCGTAGAATATGTAGGAGCCAATATGGGCATCCAGGTTCCGCTATTGGTTATTGACTGGAGACGTGTCTCGGTCATGTCTACATTGTTCTCGAACCGTAGGGTCCGCACGCTTAAGGTTTCGATGACAGTTATATTATGAGTTTATGAGTTTTGATGTACCGAAGGAGTTCGGAGTCCCGGATGAGATCGGGGATATGACGAGGAGTCTCGAAATGGTCGAGACGTAAAGATCGATATATTGGACAACTATATTCGAACATCGGAAAGGTTCTGAGTGATTCGGGTATTTTCGGGAGTACCGGGGAGTTACGGGAATACGGGGGAAGAAGTATATGGGCCTTATTGGACTAGGGGGAGGGGCGGCGCCCCCTCCTTCCTTCTCTTCCCTCTTCCCCTTCCTTGTCTCCTACTCCTAATACATGGAAGGACTCCTAGTTGGACTAGGAAAGGGGGAATCCTACTCCCGGTGGGAGTAGGACTCCCCTAGGGCGCGCCATAGAGAGGGCCGGCCCTCCCCTCCTCCACTCCTTTATATACGGGGGCAGGGGGCACCCCATACACACAAGTTGATCTTCGTGATCGTTCCTTAGCCATGTGCGGTGCTCCCCTCCACCATATTCCACCTCGGTCATATCGTTGCAGTGCTTAGGCGAAGCCCTGCGTCGGTAGTACATCAAGATCGTCACCACGCCATCGTGCTGAAGGAACTCCTCCCCGAAGCTTTGCTGGATCGGAGCCCGGGGAGCGTCATCGAGCTGAACGTGTGCCAAGAACTCGGAGGTGCCGGAGCAACGGTGCTTGGATCGGTCGGATCGGGAAGACGTATGACTACTTCCTCTACGTTGTGTCAACGCTTCCGCTTCGATCTACGAGGGTACGTAGACAACACTCTCCCCTCTCGTTGCTATGCATCACCATGATCTTGCGTGTGCGTAGGAATTTTTTTGAAATTACTACGTTCCCCAACAAGCAGTAGTAGTAAGTAAGTAGGAGTCGTACATGTTGTCACCTTAAATAGAGAGTTTCTTTTCTTTAATGCCACGTACACAAATTGAAACGCTTGTTGTGGAGAGAAAAAGATAATCACTCCACTATATATGTACCCAGGGGCCTGAGTGTTTGCTTTACTAGGGTTGCTCTCTTCATTCTCTCATCCTCTCCAGATATAAACAAGACAGCGGTAGCAACATTTTCTCTCTACTCACCGCTGGTCGCAGATCCGGCCAGATCCCTTCGGCTGGTGTGTGTAGAGGACTAGGTGCATCGTTCACGCGGTCATCACCGGTGAGGGAGGAAACCCACAGCTGCCGGACGGGCCCGATCCTCTGCCCGTGCCGTTCTCTCCGACACAGCACCGGCTCGGGAGGTCCTCCGACCCTTCTTCCTCCATGATCTTGCGTGTGCATAGGAATTTTTTTGAAATTACTACGTTCCCCAACAGTGGCATCCGAGCCTAGGTTTTTATGGTTTGATGTTATGCACGAGTAGAACACAAGTGAGTTGTGGGCGATATAAGTCATACTGCCTACCAGCATGTCATACTTTGGTTCGGCGGTATTGTTGGATGAAGCGGCCCAGACCGACATTACGCGTACGCTTACGCGAGACTGGTTCTACCGACGTGCTTTGCACACAGGTGGCTGGCGGGTGACAGTTTCTCCAACTTTAGTTGAACCGAGTGTGGCTATGCCCGGTCCTTGTGAAGGTTAAAACGGCATCAACTTGACAAACTATCGTTGTGGTTTTGATGCGTAGGTGAGATTGGTTCTTGCTTAAGCCCGTAGCAGCCACGTAAAACTTGCAACAAACAAAGTAGAGGACGTCTAACTTGTTTTTGCAGGGCATGTTGTGATGTGATATGGTCAAGACATGATGCTAAATTTTATTGTATGAGATGATCATGTTTTGTAACCGAGTTATCGGCAACCAGCAGGAGTCGTATGGTTGTCGCTTTATTGTATGCAATGCAATCGCCCTGTAATGCTTTACTTTATCACTAAGCGGTAGCGATAGTCGTAGAAGCATAAGATTGGCAAGACGACAACGATGCTACGATGGAGATCAAGGTATCGCGCCGGTGACGATGGTGATCATGACGGTGCTTCCGAGATGGAGATCACAAGCACAAGATGATGATGGCCATATCATATCACTTATATTGATTGCATGTGATGTTTATCTTTTTATGCATCTTATCTTGCTTTGATTGACGGTAGCATTATAAGATGATCTCTCACTAAATTATCAAGAAGTGTTCTCCCCGAGTATGCACTGTTGCCAAAGTTTGTCGTGCCCAGACATCACGTGATGATCGAGTGTGATAAGCTCTACGTCCATCTACAACGGGTGCAAGCCAGTTTTGCACACGCGGAATACTCGGGTTATACTTGACGAGCCTAGCATATGCAGATATGGCCTCGGAACACGGAGACCGAAAGGTCGAGCGTGAATCATATAGTAGATATGATCAACATAATGATGGTCACCATTGAAAACTAATCCATTTTCACGTGATGATCGGTTATGGTTTAGTTGATTTGGATCACGTGATCACTTAGAAGATTAGAGGGATGTCTATCTAAGTGGGAGTTCTTAAGTAATATGATTAATTGAACTTTAATTTATCATGAACTTAGTCCTGGTAGTATTAGCATATCTATGTTGTAGATCAATAGCTCGCGTTGTTGCTTTCATATGTTTATTTTGATATGTTCCTAGAGAAAATTGTGTTGAAAGATGTTAGTAGCAATGATGCGGATTGGATTCGTGATCTAAGGTTTATCCTCATTGCTGCACAGAAGAATTATGTCCTTGATGCACCGCTAGGTGACAGGCCTATTGCAGGAGCAGATGCAGACGTTATGAACGTTTGGCTAGCTCAATATGATGACTACTTGATAGTTTAGTGCACCATGCTTAACAGCTTATAATCGGGACTTCAAAGACGTTTTGAACGTCATGGACCATATGAGATGTTCCAGGAGTTGAAGTTAATATTTCAAGCAAATACCCGAGTTGAGAGATATGAAGTCTCAAACAAGTTCTATAGCTAAAAGATGGAGGAGAATCGCTCAACTAGTGAGCATGTGCTCAGATTGTCTGGGTACTACAATCGCTTGAATCAAGTGGGAGTTAATCTTCCAGATAAGATAGTGATTGACAGAATTCTCTAGTCACCATCACCAAGTTAGTAGAACTTCGTGATGAACTATAATATGCAAGGGATAACGGAAACAATTCCCAAGCTCTTCGTGATGCTGAAATCGACGAAGGTAAAAATCAAGAAAAACATCAAGTGTTGATGGTTAACAAGACCACTGGTTTCAAGAAAAGGGCAAAGGGAAGAAGGGGAATTTCAAGAAGAACGGCAAACATGTTGCTGCTCAAGTGAAGAAGCCCAAATCTGGTCCTAAGCCTAAGACTAAGTGCGTCTACTGCAATGGGATTGGTCACTGGAAGCGGAACTACCCCAAGTATTTGGTGGATAAGAAAGGATGGCAAAATAAACAAAGGTATATTTGATATACATGTTATTGATGTGTACTTTACTAGTGTTTATAGCAACCCCTCAGTATTTGATACTATTTCAGTTGCTAAGATTAGTAACTCGAAACGGGAGTTGCAGAATGAACAGAGACTAGTTAAGGGTGAAGTGATGATGAGAGTTGGAAGTAGTTCCAAGATTGATATGATCATCATCGCACACTCCCTATACTTTCGGTATTAGTGTGGAACCTAAATAAGTGTTATTTGGTGTTGAGCATGAATATGATTTGATCATGTTCATTGCAATACGGTTATTCATTTAAGTTAGAGAACAATTGTTGTTCTGTTTACATGAATAAAACCTTCCATGGTCATACACACCAACGAAAATGGTTTGTTGGATCTTGGTCGTAGTGATACACATATTCATAATATTGAAGCCAAAAGATGCGAAGTTAATAATGATAGTGCAACTTATTTGTGGCACTGCCGTTTAGGTCATATTGGTGTAAAGCGCATGAAGAAACTCCATGCTGATGGGCTTTTGGAATCACTTGATTATGAATCACTTGATACTTGCGAACCATGCCTCATGGGCAAGATGACTAAAACGCCATTCTCCGGAACAATGGAGCGAGCAACTAACTTATTGGAAATAATACATACTGATGTATGCAGTCCGATGAAGTGTTAAGGCTCGCGGCAAGTATCGTTATTTTCTGATCTTCACAGATGATTTGAGAAGATATGAGTATATCTACTTAATGAAACATTAGTCTAAAACATTTGAAAAGTTCAAAGAATTTCAGAGTGAAGTGGAGAATCATCGTAACAAAAATAAAAGTTTCCACGATATGATCGCAGAGGTAAAATATTTGAGTTACGAGTTTGGCCTTCAATTAAAACAATGTGGAATAGTTTCACAAACTCATGCCACCTGGAACACCACAACATAATAGTGTGTCCGAACGTCATAACCGTACTTTATTGGATATAGTGCAATCTATGATGTTTCTTACTGATTTACCACTATTGTTTTGGGGTTATGCATTAGAGACAGCTGCATTCACGTTAAATAGGGCACCATCTAAATCCGTTGAGACGACACTATATGAACTATGGTTTAGCAAGAAACCAAAGTTGTCGTTTCTTAAAGTTTGGGGTTGTGATGCTTATATGAAAAAGTTTCATCCTGATAAGCTCAAACCCGAATCGGAGAAATGTGTCTTCATAGGATACCCAAAGGAGACAGTTGGGTACACCTTCTATCACAGATCCAAAGGCAAGACATTCGTTGCCGAGAATGGATACTTTCTAGAGAAGGAGTTTCTCTCGAAAGAAGTGAGTGGGAGGAAAGTAGAACTTGAAAAGGTAATTGTACCTTCTCCCTTATTGGAAAGTAGTTCATCACAGAAATCTGTTCCTGTGACTACTACACCAATTAGTGAGGAAGCTAATGATGATAATCATGTGACTTCAGATCAAGTTACACTGAATCTCGTAGGTAAACCAGAGTGAGATCTGCACCAGAGTGGTACGGTAATCCTGTTCTGGTGGTCATGTTACTAGACCATGACGAACTTGCGAACTATGAGGAAGTGATGATGAGCCCAGATTCCGCGAAATGGTTTGAGGCCATGAAATCTGAGATATGATCCATGTATGAGAACAAAGTATGGACTTTGATGGATTTGCCCGATGATCGGCAAGCCATAGAAAATAAATGGATCTTCAGGAGGAAGACGGACGCTGATAGTAGTGTTACTATCTACAAAGCTAGAATTGTCGCAAAAGGTTTTCGACAAGTTCAAGGTGTTGACTACGATGAGAGTTTCTCACTCGTATCTATGCTTAAGTCTGTCCGAAACACGCTAGCAATTGCCGCATTTTATGAAATCCGGCAAATGGATAAACAAAACTACATTCCTTAATGGATTTATTAAAGAAGAGTTGTATACGATGCAACTAGAAAGTTTTGTCGATCCTAAAGGTGTTAACAAAATATGCAAGCTCCAGCAATCCATCTATGCACTGGTGCAAGCATCTTGGAGTTGGAATACACGCTTTGATAAGTTGATCAAAGCATATAGTTTTATACAGACTTGCGATAAAGCCTGTATTTACAAGAAAGTGAGTGGGAGCACTACAGCATTTCTGATAAGTATATGTAAATGACATATTGTTGATCGGAAATAATGTAGAATTATTCTGCAAAGCATAAAGGAATATTTGAAAGGAGTTTTTCGAAGAAGGACCTCGTGAAGCTGCTTACATATTGAGCATCAAGATCTATAGAGATGGATCAAGACGCTTGATAAGTTTTTTCAATGAGTACATACCTTGACAGGATTTTGAAGTAGTTCAAAATGGAACAGTCAAAGAAAGAGTTTCTTGCCTGTGTTACATGGTGTGAAATTGAGTAAGACTCAAAGCCCGACCACGGCAGAAGATAGAAAGAGAATGAAAGTCATTCCCTATGCCTCAGCCATAGGTTCTATAAAGTATGCCATGCTGTGTATCAGATCTATTGTATACCCTACACTGATTTTGGCAAGGGAGTACAATAATGATCTAGGAGTAGATCACTGGACAGCGGTCAAAATTATCCTTAGTGGAATAAGGATATGTTTCTCGATTATAGACGTGACAAAAAGGTTCGTCGTAAAAGGTTACGTCGATGCAAGTGTTGACACTAATCTAGATGACTCTCAGTCTCAATCTAGATACATATTGAAAGTGGGAGCAATTAGCTAAAGTAGCTCCGTGCAGAGCATTGTAGACATAGAAATTTGCAAAATACATACGGATCTGAATTTTGGCAGACCCGTTGACAAAGCTTCTCTCACAAGCAAAACATGATCACACCTTAGTACTCTTTGGGTGTTAATCACATAGCGATGTGAACTAGATTACTGACTCTAGTAAACCCTTTGGGTGTTGATCACATATCGATGTGAACTATGGGTGTTAATCACATGGTGATGTGAACTATTGCTGGTAAATCACATGGCGATGTGAATTAGATTATTGACTCTAGTGCAAGTGGGAGACTGAAGGAAATATGCCCTAGAGGCAATAATAAAGTTATTAATTATTTCCTTATTTCATGATAAATGTTTATTATTCATGCTAGAATTGTATTAACCGGGAACATAATACATGTGTGAATACATAGACAAACAGAGTGTCACTAGTATGCCTCTACTTGACTAGCTTGTTAATCAAAGATGGTTATGTTTCCTAACCATGAACAAAGAGTTGTTATTTGATTAACGAGGTCACATCATTAGTTGAATGATCTGATTGACATGACCCATTCCATTAGCTTAGCACCCGATCATTTAGTATGTTGCTATTGCTTTCTTCATGACTTATACATGTTCCTATGACTATGAGATTATGCAACTCCCGTTTACCGGAGGAACACTTTGTGTGCTACCAAACGTCACAACATAACTGGGTGATTATAAAGGTGCTCTACAGGTGTCTCCCAAGGTACTTGTTGGGTTGGCGTATTTCAAGATTAGGATTTGTCACTCCGAATGTCGGAGAGGTATCTCTGGGCCCTCTCGGTAATGCACATCACTTAAACCTTGCAAGCATTGCAACTAATGAGTTAGTTGCGAGATGATGTATTACAGAACGAGTAAAGAGACTTGCCGGTAACGAGATTGAACTAGGTATTGGATACCGACGATCGAATCTCGGGCAAGTAACATACCGATGACAAAGGGAACAACGTATGTTGTTATGCGGTCTGACCGATAAAGATCTTCGTAGAATATGTAGGAGCCAATATGGGCATCCAGGTCCCGTTATTGGTTACTGACCGGAGACATGTCTCAGTCATGTCTACATTGTTCTCGAACCGTAGGGTCCGCACGCTTAAGGTTTCGATGACAGTTATATTACGAGTTTATGAGTTTTGATGTACCGAAGGAGTTCGGAGTCCCGGATGAGATCGGGGATATGACGAGGAGTCTCGAAATGGTCGAGACGTAAAGATCGATATATTGGACAACTATATTTGGACATTGGAAAGGTTCTGAGTGATTCGGGTATTTTCGGGAGTACCGAGGAGTTACGGGAATACGGGGGAAGAAGTATATGGGCCTTATTGGACTAGGGGGAGGGTCGGCGCCCCCTCCTTCCTTCTCTTCCCTCTTCCCCTTCCTTGTCTCCTACTCCTAATACATGGAAGGACTCCTAGTTGGACTAGGAAAGGGGGAATCCTACTCCCGGT
This sequence comes from Aegilops umbellulata, assembly GCA_032464435.1. Lineage (NCBI taxonomy): Eukaryota > Viridiplantae > Streptophyta > Magnoliopsida > Poales > Poaceae > Aegilops > Aegilops umbellulata. Next base: position 553,289,933 of record CP136057.1, read on the forward strand.
GGGAGTAGGACTCCCCTAGGGCGCGCCATAGAGAGGGCCGGCCCTCCCCTCCTCCACTCCTTTATATACGGGGGCAGGGGGCACCCCATACACACAAGTTGATCTTCGTGATCGTTCCTTAGCCGTGTGCGGTGCCCCCCTCCACCATATTCCACCTCGGTCATATCGTTGCAGTGCTTAGGCGAAGCCCTGCGTCGGTAGTACATCAAGATCGTCACCACGCCGTCGTGCTGAAGGAACTCCTCCCCGAAGCTTTGCTGGATCGGAGCCCGGGGAACGTCATCGAGCTGAACGTGTGCCAAGAACTCGGAGGTGCCGGAGCAACGGTGCTTGGATCGGTCGGATCGGGAAGACGTACGACTACTTCCTCTACGTTGCGTCAACGCTTCCGCTTCGGTCTACGAGGGTACGTAGACAACACTCTCCCCTCTCGTTGCTATGCATCACCATGATCTTGCGTGTGCATAGGAATTTTTTTGAAATTACTACGTTCCCCAACAAGCAGTAGTAGTAAGTAAGTAGGAGTCGTACATGTTGTCACCTTAAATAGAGAGTTTCTTTTCTTTAATGCCACGTACACAAATTGAAACGCTTGTTGTGGAGAGAAAAAGATAATCACTCCACTATATATGTACCCAGGGGCCTGAGTGTTTGCTTTACTAGGGTTGCTCTCTTCATTCTCTCATCCTCTCCAGATATAAACAAGACAGCGGTAGCAACATTTTCTCTCTACTCACCGCTGGTCGCAGATCCGGCCAGATCCCTTCGGCTGGTGTGTGTAGAGGACTAGGTGCATCGTTCACGCGGTCATCACCAGTGAGGGAGGAAACCCACAGCTGCCGGACGGGCCCGATCCTCTGCCCGTGCCGTTCTCTCCGACACAGCACCGGCTCGGGAGGTCCTCCGACCCTTCTTCATCCCTGCCGTATTTTCCGTAGATCCGATCTGCCGCCGCCGACATCCCTATGACCCTCAGGTATAAGTTCTTCGAAAGCGGCCTTGCTCTACTGCCCCTGCTCCCCACGTGTCTGCATGTGCATCTTTTTCTACTCCCATCAGCTCTTCCAAAGCCACCTAAATTTTAGTATTATTAGAGGTAAAGCTACTCCATGCATTCGAATCTATGGCTTTGTTCAAACAACGAAGAAAGGGGGAAAGTTGTAGCATGAATCTAGGACTTGATTCAAAGAGGAAATAATATGGTGAAAGTAGTAGAAACCGGATACCCAACCGGTCTCTTGGTTGAAAAGGGAAATAATGGGAAAACGCAGTACAAACTGGATAAGTAACAAATCTATTATTGGTTGAAAAACGAATAGAGAGTGGCGGCTGGTGGACAAGTCAACAGAGTATGTCCAGGATTAGATTTGTTGCCCTCACATAGTAAAAGGTCTCCAAGATTAGAATTGCTTCCCTCAAATAGTAAAAGGTCTCAGGATTAGATTTGCTGCCCTCATATAGTAAAAGGTCTCCAGGATTAGATTTGCTGCCCTCACATAGTAAAAGGTCTCCAGGATTAGATTTGCTGCCCTCACATAGTACAAGGTCTCCAGGATTAGGTTTGCCGCCCTCACATAGTAAAAGGTCTGCAGGATTAGATTTGCTGCCCTCACATAGCATGAACAAACTCTGCATCACCACTTTATGCCTTCTTGTAGGTACATTGTGTTGATGCGTCCACTGTCGCATGTCCTTATACCAACCTTTTGCTGTTGTTAATGTAAGGGCGCATGTAAAATGAAGCGATCACACTATTACCATAGGGACATGTCTAACCAGTGTTATTGTTAATCTAATGCCTCTAGTGATAAGATGCAATTAAACTGTGTTACAAATGGCACTCCAGCTGTTTTCCCCGGAATGATAAGTAAGTTGCTCCTTTACGTTGCTCAGTGTCCTGGTGTCCCCACGGTCCGATGTCCTTAAACCAACTCTTTAGCTGCTGTTGATTTACTATATCTGGTAAACAAGCAATGCCACCATTAAAGTAATCCCATATTTGAGGAATCTCATTGTTGATCCTAATGCTTCTGGTAACATGAAGCATTGCTGACGTTTTAAAAATTCTATTGTCCTTGCGTGATTGCCATGAACATAATTAATATGCTTCTTTTCATTTTGTATATGTTTCGTATACTCTTATTGACCAACAACTGTTTACTTTCTATCTTTTTGTGCAGATAGGGATATCAATTTCAACTTGTTGCTATTGTGACCTTTTGGTGAACTGCACAAAACACTTTTTTTTGGAATGAGTGTCTTGTGCAATTTAAGTAAAATGTCACGTGGGAGACATCTCTCAATTTTGGTTGAACTGCACAAAATGGTGATTTGAGTTTCCAAAATCTCCGTCAAGTTCTGCTGGTAATCTCGTGCAACATTTTATTAGCCTTTGCAAGATGAGCCATCACTGTCACCACAATGGCACTTTATTTTAGTGGAACTGGACAAAAGGATAAGAAAATTATAGTTGCACCTTACATGAGCCGGACAACCAACCTTAATGTTGCTCAATTTTAGTGCAACTACTAAAGAAGAACCTGCCAGCTCACGAGAGCAAGTACTTCTTGCTAGCTGAATGATGCAATATTTGCTTCATTTCAGGTCAATTGCAGAAGAAGGCGCATGAATTGAATCATGGAACTCCAGGCAGGCCTCATACCAGTGGAGCTGCAGGTTGAGTAAAGGAGGCCACTATTAAAGTGAAATCGTGCTCTCCTGGTTTGTGGTGTGCAAACAGGAATACTCAACTACAGATGTTGTGACGGTCAAGAGCATTCGCTGAGTTCTTCGATTGTATGACATGGCTAGCCAAGATGGATTTAATCCCGATATTCACTTTATCAAAAGGCTCTAATGTGTTGGTTCTGAATCTTGCAAGCTGGGAATCAATGAGACGTGTAGGCATCTTTGTTGTACTTATTATTTGAATCTTATTTGTTGGTTCTGAATCTTGCAAGCTGGGAATCAATGAGATGTGTAGGCATCCTTGGTGTACTTATTATTTGGATCTTATTTGTTGGTTCTGAATCTTGCAAGCTGGGAATCAATGAGATGTGTAGGCATCTTTGTTGTACTTATTATTTGGATCTTATTTGTTTGTTCTGAATCTTGCAAGCTAGGAATCAATGAGATGTGTAGGCATCTTTGTTGTACTAATTATTTGGATCTTATTTGTTGGTTCTGAATCTTGCAAGCTGGGAAAGATGACATGATGATGCAGAGGACAACAACCATAACAAACAGTTCAAACTTGGTAGTATTATATTTGTGAAAGTGCGACAAATGTGCTGATCATGTGCGTCCCAAGAATAATAATTCTAATTGTTGTGCATGTTGATCCTGTGGCACTAATAGAACGAGCCAATGCATTGCTTGTTTAAGTATAAATTTCTATTAAAACTAATTAAATTTAAGTAAAGTATAAATTTCGATACGGTGGAGAGAAGGAAGAACGCGAAGATTCGGCCATCTGGTGCAACAAGCTTGTCGACATCCAGAAGCAATACAAGATCATCAGCAACGGGTAGGAGAAGGACTCCGTGGTTGACCTCGCCAAGACCATCATTGACCCCTGATACACCAACATGAAAGAATACAACGATACCAAGGACCTGAACATGTGAGAGGTACCTCTGAATCTAGCCTACATAACCTACACGTCCAAGGACGCATCCGCATGCTACGACATGTACAAGCAGATCTTGGACATGAGGGCGTGTCTGCTTCCCGTAACCGACGAGTACACGGACAGCCGCAGCGTCATGATCAAGCGTGCCAGGAAGGTCTAGATGTTGTACTTTATCTTTTTATAAGCACCTTTATCATCTGAGTGTTTCATGTATTAGCCTAAGTGTCGTAATTATCTGTTTTGTCCGAATTTTTTCTTTTAAGAACCCATTAACCTATTTGCTTTTTAGTGGCTATTTGCTTATGTATTTAACTAGTTCACTTGTCCGCTAAAAAAACTAGTTCACTCGGCTGCCGTGCTTTGAATCTCCTTCCTCCCAACATATTCGCCTCCTCAGGTGGACCCAGCAGGTCTTGTACACAGACATATGGGACCAACCACCTATCCATTTGTATTTCTTTATTTTGTTCAATCTTTCGTCCTCTTCCTATACAACTTAGTTCTATTTTTCATTTTCATGAATCCTATATCTGAATTTTCTCCCACTTTCTTCTCCGATGTAAACTGAGTTTTCTCCCAGTAGTTTTCCCTAGAACCAACTCGACTGTCCCACATCTAGCCTAAAAAATAATAATACCCCACATATTATTAACTCATCAAATTTAAATGATATTTTATTTTATAAGTTGAAAGTTCTTACTAAATAATAATAATAATTGTTTATATATAACTTGGCAAGTTAACTCCTAGCGATTGCGTACATAAGCTTGCAAAGATTTTACTGACCAATGCAGTAATAGACATGCAATCGTGTGTTTATGTTTTTATAACATTTCTCCGTCTAGCCCAACATGGTATTTTCACCCAGCCCAGCAAGTCCACGGATTTCGAGAAGAATGCAAATGGGCTTTAAATTCTACCATACCTATAAACGGGGTGCATAGATGCTACATCATTGTTTCACCTAGCCCACCAAATGGACTAAACAAACAAATGGACTGACTGACATGTGGGCCAGTAGGTCGAAGCCTAAGAAGGCGTTGGATTTACATCCAACGGCCGACATTCTTCTTCAATCTCTCGTCTTTTTCCCCCAGTGCTGCCGGGACCGCCTGCTCCAGCCTCCGGGGTCCAGCGGCATTGTTTTGCGCTCCTCAGCGAAACGCTACCCCACCGGTGGCCAGGCCATCCCTCCACTCCTCACCTCCTATTATTCTCTGCCGAGTGTAGGCCCAGCCCGCACCCGAACCAGTCAAGTTTCCCACTCCTCTCCGTTTGCGACTCCACTGCCGCGTCTTCCCCATCTACGGGTCGTTCCAGTTTGGGGCCTCGCCGTCGTCCACCGCGTCGGTGCGCTCGGCGTGGCGTGGTCAACAAACGAGAGTCATCGGAAGAGGACTATATGTGGAGAGCCTGACGGCTGGGACCCACGAGGTCCATGGTCGCATGCAAGGAAAGTTCCTCCTTATTACGCACTGTACGTGGGAAGGGCTTCTGTATTTCGTGAAAAAAAGTTCCCCCCGGGTATAGGTCAGACCCACTAGCTATATCTTCGCACGCAAGGAAGTGCCTCCTTATTACGCACAAAAAAATGAATACCCCCTGCTAGCTGGGACCCACCATAGTGGGTGGTTGACTTGTGGGCCTACTAAGTTGACGGCGACGGAGGGCTTTGTCAACTTAGTAAATATGAACGATTCTAGCTCAAGTGACTGTACGATGTCCATCCAACAGCCATAGTGCTTCTTCAACCTCTGGTCTTCTTGCTCCAGCCGCCCAAAGCAGCGCCGGTCGTGCCGCGTGCTCCTGCCACCCGTGGCCGGCTGAGATGCCGCAGAGGCCTCACCACCCCCTACTACTCCCACCGCTGGCCAGAGCATCCCTCTACTCACCCACACCCCCTATTATTCTGCGGCGACGGCAGCCTCACGCCGCAGCCAAACCAGTGAACCCTCGTACTCCTCTCCGCGTGGGCATCCACTGCCGCGTCTTCCCCGGCTCCGCGTCATCCCTTTCCTAGGCCTCGCCATCGTCCACCGCCTTGGTGCTCTCGGCGTGGCGTGGTCAATGTGGTCAACGACCGACTTCCATCGGAAGAGTACTGTACGTGGAGAGGCTGACAACTGGGTCCACGGCCACATCCTAGTTTTTTTGTGATTTGCCAAGAAAGTCACTTTGTCAGGCCTGTTGGGCTGCAAATCTTTCAAGACGAGGAGAGCTTCATTCGGCTAGCCGAGAAAATGGCCTATCAGTAATGAGAAATGGGTTGTACATTTTTAAAACACGTCAAACCGGCAATTAGTTTCAAATTACTTTTTTTCATTTCGAGATTTTAAATTGCATTGTTTTTTATGCGTGGACAATTTGTTGGATTTTATATTGATATACATTTTGAAAAATCGGTTTGAATGTGACTCGAAATTTCGGGATTAAAAATAGTTCGGACCGCACCGAAATATGCAAAATTTCGTATAATTTTTTTAACCGTGGCCACAATATGGGCTGTAATACTAACAAAAAAGAATACAGGCTCCAAAAAAACCTTAAGAATTAGCAAATGGGCTGTAAATTACTAGAAATAATGGACGATGGGCAATATGTTGTTCTCCACAGATTTGAGGCTTTCCTAAAACAAAGGATGACGCACAAGCAGTGACTGTTGGATTTCCATTCAACGGCCGTCGTGCTTCTTCCATCTCTACTCTTCCTGCTCCAGCCGCTCAAACAAGCACCGGCGGGACTGCCTGCTCCCTCCTCCCCGCGGCCGGCTGTGCTGCCGCGTAGGCCTCACCGCCCCACCATACTCCCATCGCTGGCCTAGCCATCCCTCTACTCACCCACACATGATGTTATTCTCCGACGACGGTAGACGAACCAGTAAACCCTCGTACAGTTGTACTCCTCTCCGCGTGGGAAACAACTGCCGAGTCTTCCCTGCCTCTGTGTCGTTCCCTTCCTAGGCCTCGCTGTCGTCCACTGCCCTGGTGCTCTCGACGCGGCCTGGTCAACGTGGTCAACGACCGACATGCATCTGAAGTGGACTGTACGTGGATAGGCTGACAGCGGGGTCCATGGCCGCACGCAAGGAAATGCCTCCTTATTACACACAAAGTAATGATTCCTCCACCTGACATCTGGGACCCACCGAAAGGGCCTTTGTATTTCACGAAAAAAACGTTACCGCCGCTGACAGCTTGGACCCACCAGCTATATCTTCGCACGCAAGGAAGTGCCTCCTTATTACGCACAAAAGAATGAATACGCCCCCTGCTAGCTGGGACCCAGTATAGTGGCAGGCTGACTTGTGGGCCTACTAAGTTGACGGGGTCGGAGGGCTTTGTCAACTTAGTAAACATGCACGATTCTAGCTCCAGTGACCGTACGATGTTCATCCAATGGCTGTAGTGCTTCTTCAACCTCTGGTGTTCTTGCTGCAGCTGCCCAAACCAGCGCCGGTCGTGCCTCATGCTCCTGCCTCCCATGGCCGGCTGCGATGCGGTGGAGGCCTCACCGCCCCCTACTACTCCCACCGCTGGCCAGGCCATGCCTCTACGCACCCACAGCCCCTGTTATTCTGCGGTGACAGTAGCCTCACACCACAGCGAACCATAGAACCCTCATACAACTCTACGCGTGGGCATCCACTGCCGCGTCTTTCCCGGCTCTGCATCGTCCCCTTCCTAAGCCTCCCCGTCGTCCACCGCCCTGGTGCTCTCGGCGCGGCGTGGTCAACGTGGTTAAGGAACGGCTTCCATCGGACGTGGACTGTATGTGGAGAGGCTGACAGCTGGGTCCACGGCCGCAACAAGGAAATGCCTCCTTATTACGCGCAAAATTATTATTCCTCCACCTGACAGCGGGGACCCACCGGACGGGCCACCATATTTCGTGAAAAAAACATTTCCCCCTGACTACTGGGACCCACCAGCTACATCTTAACACGCAAGGAAATGCGTCTCGAAAAAAAACGATTCGCCCCCCTGACTGCTGGGACCCACCAACTACATCTTCATAGGCAAGGAAGTGCGTGACAGTCGGGACCTGCCTGGTCGAAGCGTACGTAGCGTTGTCATTCTGGTTGCGAACGTGTACGTACATACTGATCGTTGTAGAGGCGCGCACATAGCGTGTACACGTACGTACAATGGCCAGGGTGCAAGAAAGAAAATACGGCCACGTGCGTACATACGGGCAGGGTCTCGAACGCCTACTCGCGCATACGTACGGCTAGGGCTCGTGTACATGGCTGGGTCAGAATGGAGAAACTGCGGTGTCGTCGTGTTCATCAGGAGGGCTTGGACGGAACAACCGATGGAATCGAGGCCTGGCGTACCACAGAACGGAGGAAACGGCCTTTTGTTTGACCGGCCATGTTCGAAATGGGATCCTGTTCATCGGGAGGGGTCTAGCGTACCGGAAAATGGAGGAAACGGACGTCCTACGGTCGAAACGGGGGTCCTGTTGATCGGGAGGGGTGTGGCGTACCGCAAAACGGAGGAAACGTGTAACGCCCCGGATTCGATGCGCCAGGTGAAAGTCAGTTATTCGCCGTCGTTGCCATGTCATGTGCTTGCGTGTTGCACTTTGCCTTCTCATCATCTGCATTTCATGTCATGTCATCATGTGCATCGCATTCGCATACGTGTTCGTCTTATGAATCCGAACATTTTCCCCGTTGTCCGTTTTGCAATCCGGCGCTCCTATGTTTCCCGGCGTCCCCTTTTACCTTTTTCCATGAGCGGGTATTAAACCTTCTCGGAATGGACCGAGGTTTGTCAAGCGGCCTTGGTATAGCACCGGTAGACCGCCTGTCAAGTTTCGGGTCATTCGGAGGTCGTTTGATACTCCAACGGTTAACCGGGTAACTATGAAAGCCTCTTTTGGGTTGCAGCCCAAAACCCCTCCAAATCAGCCAAATAACCCATCTAAGTCACTCCCATGTCCATCGCCATTCGATCACGATCGTGTGGGCGAAAACCGCACTCCATTTGGAGCTTCCTAGCCCCCTCTACCTATATAAACACCTCCCCCTCCGATTTTCGCGCAGATCAAACCCTAGCCTCTTCCCTCCGCGCCGCGCCGGACATGTCCAACCCCGTGCCGGACGCGTCCACCCCGCCGCCACGTCGCCCGGCCAATGGCAAGGCGACACGTCAGCAGCGCCGTCGTCCCCGCCCAACCGCGTCGCGCCACGCGTCCCCGGCTCCTCCCTCCACCGCGCCGGCCCGCGGAGCCCATCCGGGGCCCGCCCGGCCCAGATCCGCGCCACCGCCGCCCGCGGGTCTCCCGCGCCCGCGCCGGCGAACTCCGGCGACCCCGCCGCCTCGCTCCGGTCGCCGCCCGCACTCCCCCGCGTCGACGCTCGGCCCGAGCGCCCCGCCGCCGCCGCTCGGGTCCCGTGCCGCCGCCTCCCGCCCGGGTCCGCCGCCGCCGCGGCCCGAGCACGCCGCGCCGCCTGCCGCCCCGCTCAGCCCGCGTTGCGCCGCCCGACCCCGCCGCCCGGCTGCGCTGCCGCCCCGCGCCGCCCGCGCCTGGCCCGCCTCCCGCAACGCCGCCGCCTCCCCTCGTCGACTCCGGCGACCTCGCCGGCCGGATCCGGTGCTACAGCCCCAGATCTGCACCGCCCCGTACCTCGATCCAAACGGCACACCTGCACCGCCCCGTGCCCGAACCTCTCCGTCCAATTTTCTTCGCGGTGAGATTTTCTCTAAGTCCCTGGATACTTACATTCTGGTGCATTATTCATCATATCATAACTTGCTGCATACTGCTTCGTTTCATGCGTGTAATATGTCGTATTGTTCGTCTCAATGGGTACATCATTTCATCTCATTGCATTATTTTCATTTGAGCCCATCTTGATGCCCGAAATGCTGTTAGAAGAGGGCTATGTGATGTTAGTTTCAGATCTGTTTCAGTAGATGCACTTTTGTCATTTTTGCCATGATTGATGTCTGCATCCTATGAACTGGAGTCCTACATCTGTTTTGAAATATGCCATGCCATCTTTCCATAGATTTATGCCATGTATTTTTATGATCTTTGTGGTGACTAGCACAAGCATGCAAACTAGGGATCTTAATGTTGCTGATTTCAGGGACAGTATTTTCACCAAGTTATGTCCTGCTGTTATTTTTATGCCATGTGTTCATGTTGTTTCAAAGAGATCTATGCCTCTTTTGAGAATCATCAGTAAGGATGTTTTGAACATATGAATGTGCTCTATCCACCCATGCTTTTGTTTGTAATTATGGAGTGCTATAGCTTGAGTCAATCGAGCTCTAATTTTGCTATAAAATGTTACTGGCAGATTGTTTACATGTTATTTGATTTTGCCAAGCTTGTTGTAGTTGATCTTTGCATGATATATTGTTGTTATTGCCATTTATAGCTTCTATGCCATGTCTTCTTGATGGATGTATGCTTAGTTTATCATGCGATGCTCTGTAGTGAGTGCATCGAGCTCACGAACATGCCTACTTGTTATCTGTTTTTGACATGTCCAGTTTTCTGCTAAGTCTGAAATCTGTAACGAAAATTGCTTAATTGACATGGGTGTTATTATATTTTCTGGTCCTTTTTGGCTCATGGTCATTAAGGGAATTTTGTTCTATGCTTTGAGTAGATTCATGCCATGCCTTTATTTGTTATATTGTGTTCCTGTTGCATGTTGTGTCCTTGCTCTAAACATGTCATCCTGATGTTAATTCTGGCATGTTAGTATTTTCACTAAGTCTGTGAACCTGTTATCTTTTGCACTTTTGCCATGCTTGTTTAAACCTGTTATGGTGAGATTTAGCCGTAGATCAGTGTTCATCTTTTGTCAAGCATCTTGAGTAGATGACAGCCATATGCTTTGTTGGTATGTTTCGGTGTAGTAGCTTAATTTCTTGTTGCTTCCTAAGTAGCATCATGCTGTTAAAGGCAGAATCTTGTCATTCTTGTTTTGCTTGTCATTTGCATACCGTGCATCCGATTCCGGTGATCTTTATATCGATTTCAACCGAAATCCCCTCACCTTTCCAGTGGCATACTTGATTTGCCAAGATTATGCCTGGTTTATCTTTTTCCTTCCGAAGCATGCATATGCATTGCATACCACATCTCGCATATCATGCCATGTTTATGTGGTGGTTGTTTACTTTGTTGTTTGCTTCTTTCCGGTGTTGCTTCTTCGGGTTAGTTTCGATAATGTTGCGATTGTGAGGATTCGTTCGACTACGTCCGTTTGTCTTCTTCATGGACTCGTTCTTCTTCCTTGTGGGATCTTAGGCAAGATGATCATACCCTCGAAATCACTTCTATCTTTGCTTGCTAGTTGCTCGCTCTTTTTTGCTATGCCTATGCTGCGATACCTACCACTTGCTTATCATGCCTCCCATATTGTTAAACCAAGCCTCTAACCCACCTTGTCCTAGCAAACCATTGTTTGGCTATGTTACCGCTTTGCTCAGCCCCTCTTATAGCGTTGTTAGTTGCAGGTGAAGATGAAGCTTGTTCCTTGTTGGAACATGGAGATGTTGTTCCTTGTTGGAACATGTTTACTTGTTGGGATATCACAATATATCTTATCTAACTAAAGCATCTATATACTTGGTAAAGGGTGGAAGGCTCGGCCTTATGCCTGGTGTTTTGTTCCACTCTTGCCGCCCTAGTTTCCGTCATATCGGTGTTATGTTCCCGGATTTTGCGTCCCTAACGCGGTCGGGTGATTTATGGGACCCCCTTGACAGTTCGCTTTGAATAAGACTTTTCCAGCAAGGCCCAACATTGGTTTTACCATTTGCCTACCACCTATCCCTTTCCCTTGGGTCGGCCAGCCCGAGGGTCATCTTTATTCAGCCCCCCCCCCCCAGGACCAGTGCTTCTCTAAGTGCTGGTCCGAACTAGAGCCCTTTGCAGCGCCACCTCAGGGCAACTTGAGACTTGGTTTTAGCTGTACGGAGTGTTCATCCGGATGTGCCCTGAGGCCGAGATATGTGCAGCTCCTATCAGGATCTGTCGGCACAATCGGGCGGCTTTGCTTGACTTGTTTTATTACTGTCGGAATGTCTTGTAGCCGGGATTCCGAGACTGATCGGGTGTTCCCGGGGAGAAGGAATATCCTTCGTTGATCGCGAGAGCTTATCATGGTCTAAGTTGGGACACCCCTGCAGGGTTTGAACTTTCGAAAGCCGTGCCCGCGGTTATGTGGCAGATGGGAATTTGTTAATGTCCGGTTGTAGAAAACCTGAAGTTGATCTTAATTAAAATACACCAACCGTGTGTGTTACCGTGATGGTCTCTTCTCGGCGGAGTCCGGGAAGTGTACACGGTGTTGGAGTTATGCTTGACGTAGGTTGTTCTAGGATCACTTCTTGATCATAGTTCATCGACCGTGCTTTGCCTTCTCTTCTCGCTCTCATTTGCGTATGTTAGCCACCATATATGCTAGTCGCTTGTTGTAGCTCCACCTCTTACCTTTTACCCTACCTATAAGCTTAAATAGTCTTGATCTCGCGGGTGTGAGATTGCTGAGTCCCCGTGACTCACAGATACTTCCAAAACCAGTTTGCAGGTGCCGATGAAATCGTGCAGGTGACGCACCCGAGCACAAGGAGGAGTTCGATGAAGATCTTGTTCATTGTGTTGGTTCGTTTCAGTTTGATCAGTAGTGGAGCCCAGTCGGGACGATCGGGCATCTGTGTAGCATTTGGGGTAGTCTTCTTTTATTTTGGTTCCGTAGTCGGACCTTGATTGTATCTGTATGATGTAATGCTTTACTCAAGTATTGTGTGAAGTGGCGATTGTAAGCCAACTATGTATCTCTTTCCCTTATGTATTACATGGGTTGTGTGAAGATTACCTCACTTGCGACATTGCTTTCAATGCGGTTATGCCTCTAAGTCGTGCTTCGACACGTGGGAGATATAGCCGCATCGAGGGCGTTACAAAACGGACTTGTGTTGGAGCGCTACGGTCGAAACGGGGGTCCTGTTCATCGGGAGGGGTGTGGCGTACCGCAAAACGGGACTCCACGGGATATTATTCATCCCCACCGTCGACCCCCTCCAGCCTCCACGGTCTACTGTTCATCCACCGCCGACGTCCTCCAGCCTCCTCCTGCGACTGTTCATCCACGAGTTCCTGTTCATCCATCCTCCACCGTGCGATACTCCACCGGCTACTGTTCAACCAGCCCTCTCCACGGGCTCCTGTTCAACCACCCCTCCATGGGCTACTCTTCATCCATCCCTCCACCATCTACTGTTCATCCTGTCCTCCATGGGATGGTCATGTTCATCCTGCCCTCCACGGGGTCCTATTCATCCTGCCCCAACCAGCTCGAACGATCGGGGTTCTGTTCATCCACCCCCACCGGGAACTATTCATCCAAACCCCCCCAGCAATGCTCACTGTTCATCCAGAGGAAGCATCGATCGGCTTCAGTTACCAGCAGTAGCGAAGGAATTGCTCGATCAGGTTCAGTTAACAGTCGTCGATCAATCGCTCGGGTTCATTAACGCGTAGCCTGCAGTGCAATCGCTCGGGTTCAATTAGATCCCAACGCGTTGCTCGGGTTTAGTTAGAGCCCAACACCTCGCTCGGGTTCAGTTAGAGCCCAACGCCTCGCACCCACGCGCGTGCGTGTATGAGAGAAACGCGCATCGCTCGGCCCCGACCACCCACCGTAACTGGGAACACCCCGATATTTTCCTCGCCCTCGCTTCTACCACTATTTTTTCCATCATGGACGGCCCAAATAATGTCATGCAGCTGCGTCTCTGTCCCGCCCAGGATGAAAAGCCCATTTTCTGTCATGAATTTTTTTCATAGAAGTAGGACCCCACCATATCTATGATGATACCGTGTTTTGTCACAATTATCGTCATAGAAGTGTCATAAGGATAACAGAAAATATTTTCGTTCGGCCCAAAATGTCACGGATGTGTCTTTTTTTTGTAGTGTAAGGGCATGAAACTGATGAAAGAGATAATCGCTCGCCGCAAGAACTAGTCTCCGCGACCTGTAGCGCATAAAGAAAGTAGAGATCAGCGAGCCAGATCGTTGTATGCGTCTTCGTTCTTTTTTGCCCTTGTGTATTTCGGGCGTAACCGCATGTGGCTTTCTTAATTATCTTCCTAATTATGTAAGACAATTATTGTCCACTCTCGTTGTTCTTATATATATTCATCAGCCTTGCTATAAGTCGCAGTAGATGCTATATAGGTCCGTTGGATCTTACATCAAGATCCGTGCAAAATTTTATTTTCATATTTTCTTTTTCTCTCCTAAATCTCAGTTGAGTGATACATTGCCACACCATTAAACAGAGGCTCGGGCGCCATTAATGGTACCTTGGGACAGAGGTGGACGACAAATGGAGGTCAAAGGGCTCTCCTCCCGATAAGCACGCGCAGGGGTCTGATCGCACGACTCCCGTACTCAAATAGCTACCCTGCACGACGCCTCCTTGTTAATAAAAAAAGGGGACGTGTGGCGTCATGTAAATGGTAAATAGAACGCCCACGGTTTCAATAATATTTGTGTTTCCGATTGTAACGTGACAACACTTGTTCCAAAATGACTTTGTTGATTGTTAATGTGTGCGCCTTCGCAAATCAGACAACAAAATTACCACAGCATGTTGGTGCCATGGCATGGCACCAAGCCAAGTTTCATGATTTTCATGCGTGCTTTGGAATTACAGGATTTAAAAAACCAAGTTTCTCAATGTTTCCAGCCGATCCATGACGCCCAGATGTTTGAATTTCATTCCCATTTCTGGCATGGGACCTAGAAATTTACCCGAGCACGCACATGTGATTTTTGAACCAGCTTTGGTGCACTGTAGCATGTGCTTGTATCTAAAATTTGAATTATGCACACAAAGGTGATATGTTCCCTCTCAGAACCACGAGCCTTCTTGAGAGAAGCTCCGGTTTGCAAGAAACTTATACAAAAACTTGTTCCTATTCTGCATTTTTTTACCACGGCATGGTAGTACCATGACATGACACCATGCCAAGTTTCATGATTTTCAGGCGTGTTTTGGATTTACAAGAATTTTAAAACCAAGCTTCTCAATGTTCTCGGTCGAACCACGATGCCCAGATGTTTGAATTTCATTCCCATTTCTTGCATGGGACCTAGAAATTCACCCGAGGACACACATGTGATTTTTCAGTCAACTTTGGTGCGCGGGAGCATGTGCTTGTAGTTCAAATTTGAATTATGCACACTAAATGACCAGAAACTCAATTAATGTATAAAAAAGGTCAAACCAACCCGGAATAATTCCAAAATTTAACAGGGCACTCATATAGTTCTATGTTGCCTCTGTAAAGAAAATCTGGTGGTAGGCAGTGTATATTGTTTTGCACACAAAGGTATAACGAAATAAAGAAATAAAGAAATCATCCCCATTTAATTCTTGGGTTCTTATTATTTATGCCACTAGTTGTGTATCACTACTCAGTTTTGCCATTAGAAGTTACAACTACTCAAAAAATGCCATCGATCCATGAGATGCCTGCTCAAAAATGCAATTAGATATCTAAAAAATGCATTGTTAAGTTAGATGTTTTCTCAGAAATGCCATTAGACATTGTTATTTTCACGTTAAACCCCGCTGACCATGTTACATGACAAAAATAAGCCAATTCTCACAATGATAAGTTAATGGTGTCCAGCACAACACACCCCTCAAATAAAACTAAGCACCCAGGAATTCTTTGACAAAACTAAGCACCCCGAAATTCTTTGACAACTAAACTGCTGGCTATATGATGTTGGCCATATATATTGTACACATATAATGTCAAGAAACGAGTGGTAGTACTATACCAACTAAAACATGAAATGTATGAAATATAACGAGAAGAAACATAACATAGTTCTGCTGGGGGCTCAGCACAACACACCCCTCAAATAAAACTAAGCACTCCAGAAATTAAACTAATAAACTAATTCGGTAGACACTGCATTAGAACCACCATGAGCAACGAGACTACCACCTTACTCGGAGTCCTCGTCCACGTCCTCGACTTCGTCCTTGTCCCTCTTCCTCTTGGGGGATACTTCTTTGCTTGAACCGCACACTTGGCTCTTGCTCTTCATCCAACCCTTGTAGATATTGAAACAAAGGTAGCCATCAATTGTAGCATAGTGGATGTGGTCCATATCTAGTACATTCCACTGCCATGCATGACGATGAAACGTGTACGGAGGTTTCTCTAGTTTACTGTATGAAGGATGAACCACGGCTCCTGCCAGGGTCAGCATTGAAGGATGATCAAGGGAGGTCACCAACCCTTCCTTCTAGAGGTCGAAGGGGTCGCCTGCAACGAGGCCTATCCGAAGTAGGATTTCCTTGTCGTTCCTAAAGTCTACAGTAACAAATTTGACTCTGCCGCCCTTGAGAAACTTCTTAAATTCCTCGCACTCAACGTCGGCATGGCATATGTGGTAGACCAAGCATAAGTCATGCACGCAAACCTGGATCACAGCGGGCTTCTTCTTCTCTGCCTCCTTTAGTTTCTTATCACTTCCCAGGACTGTGGTGTACTCAACATCTAGCCCAGCGACCCACTCATCATTTGAGTTTTCGAACATGCGTTTCAAGCGAGCAAGGCATTCTTTCACCGTTGAGGAAGAACGGGTGTAGATGATGTCGAACTCATCGTCGGTGATGGTCCTAACCTTGTACTCACCGCCGATCATGGAGATTTGGGACGCCATGGATTTGGGAAGAGGGTTAGGATTAGTGGAACTGCCGTAATGTGAAAGGACGGGACAACTAGGAGCGGTTTATCGATTGTAAAAATGTCAAGTGGGGGGCGTGCGAATGGAAGGGTAGTGGCTTGCCTGGTGGATAAATGGATTCATGCACAGTACTATGGGGGCCCAATTAGATGTCATGTCTACTCAACGCCCAATTAAATGCCTTTTGATGTCATGTCAAGCGTCGGGAAAATTACAGGTGATACGAAGCTTTCCATTCTCCCATTATACGGGCTTCTGAGAGCCCTTGGATCTCAGATCGAACTGTTGCATGGCATGATTCTAGACCTATGGGTGAATATCCTATCATGGAGAGTTATTCTGCAAATTTTCAGCAACTTAGCATGCGACCGTTCGATCTCAGATCCAAGGGCTGCCAGCAGCCCGTATCATGGTCGCGCCTACCACGACCGTCGGCTCGCTCGCGCGTTCGCACCCTTGGATATTTAACACGGTGCGTTAGGCTATCTGATGTTGACATGTCATACATAGTCATCACTTAGTCACTCATACAACAAGGTTAGCTATAAGGTTGGCTATAAGAGTATTTTTTGTTTACTTCTCTCTATCTCTTTCTTCATAGTATTTATTGCATTTGCCAAGGAGTGACCTCTTCCAATGAAATGGTGCTTAGATGAGGTGCTATGGGCATTAAATGGCTTAGCAACTCAAGTCCCCATGCATAGGTGCTTAGTTTTTTATTGCTAAGTTTGCTTCATCTAGGTACACACGCTTAGCACTGTTTCTTCCTGGGGTCACCAAACTAGTCTCTCTCTTCTTAATTAACTTGCCACATCAGACTTTATGCCTATGTGGCCGGCTTAGCACCTGTAGGATCAAGTACAATAGTGGGCTATAAGCCCGCTTTACATGGCACTTTTGCATATGTTGGGGAAAGAGGCAAGGAAAAAGTGGAGGAGTGGGCTCTCAAGCAAGAGCCTGCCTCTACATGGTGGAGCATCGGGAGAGGCACCTGTATGGAGGTGGTCAGGAATTGGGAGACTCAAGCCGGTCGTAGCGCCGCAGTTAAAATGATAATGGCAAGTCAAATCACCAGGCCCCACCTGTCCAGCAGTAACTCACTGTCAATTCACACAGCCCTACGTTTGTAGCAGCCTACTCCCTCGTCTTCTCGCGTCTCTGTCGAACTGACTAGGTGGAACTGCCCCGCCTACCGCGTGGGAAAAGCCCCGCCCTCGACTTTTAAATAGTACAGTATACTAACTTTGTATCCATGCATTGCGTCATGGAGCAAAGCCTCAAGAAAATGGCGGTACACATGTACAGAGTATACAGCATGCCCGTCGCGTTCGCGTGGCACCCCAGACCGTCGGTTGGTCTGGCACGCCGCTCTCCGAATGGTACGCACGTCATATTGCGTTTGCACACACATGTGGGACCGCAGTTGAGAACAACCCATAGGCGCACTCCCCGGTCCCGCAAGTCGCCTGAGTTAATAGAAGCACATACTCCACCTTGGTACCTCGACAATCCCTGCAAGACATGGAAGATCAGTTTGTCCATGCATGTGACCAGACTCCAGCAGACACTCCTGGATTGGCTATCGTCTACATATCGTGCAGGCTGTGTTGTACAGGGCTGTAGTTCTGGTGAGAAATCTAAAAAAGGTTTCTTGTCATCTCACAAAATTAGGTGCCATGTGCTTCGGATCACCGCGAGGGTTAAACAGCGACAACTGAGTTGGGCTAGTCATTGGGGGCACATGCACGAAGACTACTCGGCTGCCATCTAGGTTAAGACGGCTATGTTAATTAGTACATCTATCGACGGACCCCTTTTCTATGAGTTTATCTTTAATTTGAGCTTTGATCCTCGTCTAGTTTGTCTCTCGGGATTCATCTTGTCTCCTTTGGGCAGTGAGGTTATAATTTCTTGTCATGTGGCATTTTTTCGTGTTATATGTTATAATCCGGTGCTTCAGATCAAAATGACGACAACTGCGCCTCCGGGGCACGTGCATGAAGTCTTCTCGATAGTGATTGCCGAGGTCAAGCCGACTCCGGCTGGTAGACAAAACAAAACTAGTACTCCACTATATAGGCAGGAGCCTCCACGCTTGCTTGCTAGTGTTGCTCTCTTCACACCGTCTCATCCTGTCCAGATCTAAACAGGACAACGGTGGCCACTCTCTCTCTCTACTCACCGCTGGTCACAGATCCAGCCGGATCCTCTCCGTCGGGGAACGTGAGAAGGTGCAACATTCACGCGGTCGTCCTCGGCGACGGCTCTTACCCACTGCCGGCGCGCCCCGATCAGCGTGCCCTGCCGTTCTCTCCCAAGCATCACTGGCGAGGGAGGGCCTCCCACCCCATCTTCCTCGCTGCCGTAGTGTGGGCAGATCCGGCCTCCCGCCGCCCACCTAGCGACATCCCGGCGACCCTCAGGTATAACTTCCTTCGAAACCGGCCTTGCTCTACTTCCCGAGCTCCTTCCGTCGCTGCATTTGTATCTTTTACTATTTCTCAGGCCCCCTCGTGTAGATAGGATCGATCGGCTGTTCGAAAACCACCTAATTTTTTACTGATAAGAGGTAAAACTAGTTCATGCACTCGATCGAATCTAGCAGTAATTGGTTCAAACAAGGAAGAAAGGGGATGGGGGGTGGGGGAAGATTTGTTACCTGAATCTAGGACTTGGTCGAAAGAGGAAATAATTGGGGCGAAAAGTAGCAAAGACTAGATATCCAACTGGTCTTTAGGTCTAATACGGAAATAAAGGGAATGTAGTACAAACTCAATATAAGCCCGAGCTGTTGGTTGAAAAAGGAAAGAAAGTGGGGACTGGGGGACAAGTCAACAGAGTAAGTCTAGCACTATATTTGCTAGCCTCTCACAGTATAAGGTGGCTATATACCGAACAAAATTGGGACCAACCCAGATATCCTCTTCTGATGTTTGTTTTCCCCGATCCGCTCTTATGTAATTCCACTGGTAAAATGTAGCAGTCGCACTGTTAAAAGTAAGGACACGTTAAACCAATGTTGTTTTCAATGTAATGCCTCCAGTAATATGAATCAATGGCACTTTTTCTTGTCCTGCTAAATTTCCCATTAAGATAAGTTGCTTCTTTTCGTTAGAGATGCAACTGTCTTGGTCTGCCTACTCTCCAGGAGCTTCACGACCAACCTTGATGTTGCTCAATTTTATTGCAACTAATGAAGAAGCTCTGTGGGTTTCGTTTTCTGATGGAAATGGAACCAGGGCTGGAGCCCTATGTGACACCCCAAAAATGTTGCCTTGTTTTATTGTATCAAAAAAATTTCCAGGAATTAAAACTTTTATTTTCTGAGCTCCCTTTTGATTTTTTTTAACCTTGTTGTCATGGAGTTTTTCCCCAAAGTAAAAAAAACTTTTCAAATATGTTTTTGGACTTGTTTAAACTCTCAAGAAAAACTTTTCTTGTATTAGTAGAACTAATTACATAATTAATTTGCTTGGTCCTTAGTTTCTTGAAATAAATGAATTCCATGACTATATGGCCATATTTGTACTACAACCTCTTTAAAAATTTATTCAAAAATCCCACCAAAATTTGGAAATGTCATGTAATGTTCTTAGATCACTTTTATGCAAGAATAACTCTTTTTCATAAAATATTTTGAGCTGTGCACCCAATTTTCTTCTCTAGTCCAGAGAGCATTTTTGCACAGCAACCCTTTTAAATAGTTGCTTATAGCCTCCACCAAAATTATGGGATGTTAGTATCAGCATATGTTTCAACTTTATGCAAAAACCTAGTGTTGTTCCTTGAAAGTTTTGAGTGGATCAACCTCATCTTCATACTGGTCCAACATGAGGGTTTGTACAGCAACCACATTTTCAGTTGCTCCTTTATCCATGATTCCTTTTCCTGCTTTTAGCCGTCCCTACTAAACCCCTAAGTCCAAGAGCATGCAACAATTGGATCACTTTTGGTTCATGGGATGATGCCCTTTCCTTTCTGTCCAGAATTGGAGTTCAGCAAAACTTGCACTAGCAAGTTTCTCCTTTTGTCCAAATGACCTTACCATCCTCTCTTTCATCTAAGGAGACACTGATCTGGAAAATCTGGCCCCTCCAAGAACTACCTAAATGACCTTAGCATTTTATCAAACACCCTGTGGGCATGATCAGTTTTGACATGAGATATTTGTTTGCACTATGCACTTGACCACCTAACCAAACCACCTTGTCCCTTGAGTTTCCCTCTATCTCTAACCTAGACCTGCTGCATGCCAAGCTCACCTGTGACCTGTAGCATGCCACGGCATTGTGTCGAACACCTTCTGTGCGTGCACTGGACGCGCCCAGAGTGCACGTATTGCACGCACCACACCCGAGCCGACACGCTGGCCCCCCTGGTTTTGGCCCGCTCTGCAACGCCACGCCACGCACTACCCTCATCACAGCATCACGCCAAGCCGCCCTGGCAGCCAGCAGCGCCGCCGTCAGGACGCTCTTGGTGGCACGTCGGCGTCGGCCGACAGCCTCTGCTCCGTTCAGCGCCGCCCAAGCCACCCCGGCTCGCCACCTGGCCCCGGGCACAGCTCAAGCTCATCCGCAGCCTTGTCCACTAGCGCTCGTCGCCGCCACGTCACGCTGCAGCACAGAGAGGCAGTTCGCCGCCGTTCTTATCCCCGGCCGCCGCAAACCGTCATGGAAGCGCTATAAAAGGAGGTCCCCGAACTCCCCGAGCACGCAGGCGACCTCAGGCCACCCTAATGGCGCTCCCCTAGCTCGCATTCGACCCGGGGAGGCTTTCTTCCCCGTCTCCGGCAACTCTAGCCGCCGCCACTGCCCCGGCCGTTCCGACGCCACCAAGGCCTCCCCCGCTCCGTTCTCTTCACCAAAAACTTCCCCTTCCTCCCACGAACCCAACCCCCTACTCAATTTTGATCGGGAACCACTTTAGCACCAAAACCACTCTGCACCCGAAGCCTCCTCCGCCGCGAAGCTCGCCGTCGGCAGCTTCCTCCGTCCCCACTTACCTGGCAACCACCGGGAGGATCGCCCTTGCGTGGCGGATCCATCCCCGCCCTCGGGACCCCGCGGGGAGCCATCAGTCGCCGGCGACGATCGCCGGAGTCCCGCCCCCTCTCGGGCAGAGGAAGGAGAGCGAAGGGAGACCGGTCAAACCTGACCAGTGGGCCAGGCGGGCCCACTGCCAGTGACCTTCGCTCGATCCACGCTGGAGTAAGTGGAAGCTTAAACCAGAAATACGCTTTCGACGTGTACGTTTTAATTAAAACGTTTTTCTTTCTGTTTTAATTTAAATAACAGATTTGACCAGAACTTTGACTATCCATATCTTTTTAAATATAACTCCAAATGAATTGATTCTTTTTCTACATCCTTCAAATATTATCTAGTTTATTTTAAAATTTATTTGAAAATTTTTCCAAACAACTTTTTGTACTGTTTTTGAAATACGTGTTATTTGCATATCTTTGAAAATAGGAATTTCGGAGAGGAGTAAGGATCTTGCAAAAATCTTGGAGTGCACCCTGCCTTTCTACATCATAAAGGCAAGCATTCTGAACCCCGGAATAATATTTTTGGAGTGTTAGTTGACACGTTTATGACACCACCTTAATCCGGAGTGTTATTATTTCATGTGATATGATCATTTGCATGGATGCATTATAGTGATGTCATTGCTGTTGGAAGTGAGGATACTAGTGTGATGACAATCATCCTCATATACCTTACATGCATGCCGGTAAGGAATCCGGGAAAACCTCTGCCTTGGGTAGGCGTGAGCTTGTCGCCGGTCTCCGTCGGGACGGTTATATCCGGTTTGGCATGGTAAGGTATGATGGGTGGTGACTTATTGGTTGAAGTATTTTTGTTGTACTAACCATGCAAGGAACCTTTATGAGCCTCCTGAGTCGGCCATAGATCGAGTCTTGTTCCGGTAACCCCCATACTTGTTTCGTACTACCACTGGTCCCTACCGTATGTGGGGTATGGTTCAGTAAGTTGTTAACCCTTGTCTTGGCACACACCGTATAGAGATGCCATGGTGGAAGATACCGGCTGCATCCGGTAGGCAGGCCACCTGGTCCGGGGGCATGGGTGTATCCGGTTGGGACCGAGAGGGGGATACCCCTTAGAGAGCGCAATAGAAATTTGATCCCATGCCACGCGAGGTTGTAGCCTTCCCACTTAGAGTTTGATTGACAGGTGTCGTGAGTGATTCCAGACACCGGTGAGTTAAGCTGGTGTGTGCAAGTCAGGTGTGTTTTCAATTAAAAGACCGTAGACGGAATTAGTCCCAATGGGCTAAAGGAATCCGTTACTCGTGGGTAAAGAGTACACCCTCTGCAGAGATATTAAACCTATTCAAATAGCCGTGCCCATGATTAAGGATTACAGTCTGGGATGGGTCTAGTGTCGGTCTTAGTGTCGGTCTTTAGAGGAGAAACCACTAAAACTCGATTATTGATTATGATTTGTGATAAATGATGGTTATGATTATTATTATCTATATGGACTAACCGTTTTGCATGATTTGAAATAATGAATATCCCTGGGACGTTACCACCTCCTGGATATCCACTACGATAAATTTCATTTCTTTTAAAGCCCTTTCTGTGGTGTCGCTAAGACGCCCAACTGTGGTATTTCTTTTAAAGCCCTTTCTGTGGTGTCGTTAAGACGCCCGACTGTCGTATTTCTTTTAAAGCCCTTTCTATGGTGTCGCTGAGACGCCCGACTGTGGTATTTCTTTCAAGCCCTTTCTGTGGTGTCGCTAAGACGCCCGACTGTGGTATTTCTTTTAAAGCCCTTTCTGTGGTGTCGCTGAGATGACCGACTGTGGTATTTCTTTTAAGCCCTTTCTGTGGTGTCGCTGAGACGCCCGATTGTGGCATTTCTTTCAAAGCCCTTTATGTGATATCGCTATGATGCCCGACTGTGGCATGCTTGTTGATTATTTCATAAATATTAATACTCCTATGTTATTAATTATTCATAAATAACATGTTTGCACGCATCAGAGTTTTATTTGTCTTTGTGGACTAACGTCATGAGCATAAAATATTTTCAGCATATCGTTGTGATATTATACCTGTGTTCTTAATGTTTGCGAGTACATTCAAAGTACTCACTGGCTTGTCCCTGGCTATTGTCTTGGCCAGATTGATTGCATGGAGAGGAGCGTTGTGACGACCGCCTCGGAACCTAAGCAACGGTGATAGCAGCCTCACGAAGATAGGAGTTAACCTGGTCAGCTGTTCCCATGGGAAATGGAGTCCCATACACAGATGACCCGCAGACCACTTCCGCCCTCAACCGCTAGAGACCACTTAATGTACTCATATGCCACAATGGTCTTGTATTACATATTTTTGTACTCTTGCTTGGAATTTCTGTATCAAGTTGTTGCCTCATCAGCTAACAGTAATCCTAGAGCTGATGGGCTCGACGGCCATCTTCTGGAATTTAATGTCCGGAAAACCGGTCGCAACACCCTTTTATTAAAAAAAGAAGAAGAAGTTGCTAGCTCATGGGACATTACTTCATTTTAGGTGAACTGCACCAAAAGGTCCCATGAATTGAATCATCCATGTTGGTGACTGGTGTCATCCCTTCTACGATGGCGTTGACTGCATATATGGTTCCCATCACGAGGTATGTTCCTTTTTGGTCTGACCGTTTGCCAAAGATCCTGCATGTTGATCCTGCTCTTGTGCTACTATTTTGGCACTGCCATGATAAAGCAGTAATGTTATTATTTTGCACCTTAATCTAGTGGAATTATTAATTTGAGGCAATGTTTGGCACCGCTAGTGACACTGTTTTTTTATATATCAAAATAGGGGGTTCCCTCCGATTTCATTAAAGAAATCCAACCATAGAGAACTATTATCCGACAACATCTCAGTGTAAACGGGCAGTTATGCAACTACTACTAGAACGGACAGAGTACAACAGGAGACAAGTTCGCCACATAAGCTAGGCAGGTAGGGGGATGCAACACCAGCTCGACCAAGTTTGGATTACAACCCAAATGCTACCACAGAAACATCAGGGGGAAGATAGGGACTGAAAGAGCCAGCTTTAGCATCCCAGTCTAAGCACCCCCGGCCTTCATCCTTGTGACGCACGGTACACCTCGTTTGCCACCTACTCGACCCTAGTGTCACTGATAAAATGAAGTAATAAAGTTAAAATAGAGCGAGTGTCCTCTCTGTCATTTCATTTCCATTGTAGATAAAGAAAGTGCTTCTATTTGTTAATGTATGTTTCATCAACTAGTCCCGTTGTTAATGTTTAAGCGTTTCTGCAAACTGGGGTGCTTAATTTTAGTTGATCTATAGAAAAATAGAGATTTGAATGTATCAAGGCCCCTCCTTGTACTACCGTTGTACACTGATGTTCATCACTGGCAGAAGGTGTACCGGGAAACTCTGGTCGATTTCCAGTATGATGTAATATTTTCTTCTATTTATTAGTGTATGTTTCATCAACTAGTGCCACTATAATGTAATCACGCCTTTTCATTATCTGTGCAACCAGGGTTATTCAGCTGCATTTTGGTGGAACTGCACAAATGTACGGATGGAACCGACATATATGCAGAGTGTGAGGTGCCAAGTAAAAATTACCGACACCAACCCTGCTCCATCTAAGCATTGGCATCCACCACCATCAGTGGGATGTGTGGCACTCACTGTGGACGGATCTTTCTCGGCAGCAAATCCTCTAACCAAATACTAGTAGCTTAGACTTAAAAAAATACTAGTAGCTTATATTGGCAGTTTTCTAGGGGTGTACTCTTTTCTGAAAGAAGAACCAATCTATTTTTCTTTATTTGTACATAGTGTCACAACTTTGACCCAAAGGTCCAGAGCTATTTTAGGGTGATTGAGTACTCTGAGACTGATTGTAAGCATGATTTTTATTAGTTGTCACACTGATTGTAAGCATGAGCAGATGGAAGATTAGGTTAGTGCGAAGCTTACCATAAACCCAACCGACGCCGTTGAAACGAGGCGAGCGTCAAGGGAACCGTGGAGAACGGCGGGGAAGCAACGTCGCGCCATCCGGCCTCCTCTTGCAGTGGGAGAACGAATACTCCTGTGGCTCCAGCTGGCTCTGCACCCTCACGAACGGCACACCATACTCGATCGATTCGTTATCCTCTAGGTGCTCGACCTTTGACATGTACGCCCACCACCTCCGCCTGACTTACTCGTCGGGCGAATCTATCTGCTCCATTGCCTAGAGGAGATACTCGATGAACTCAAAGGACTGCAGCGTGATTGCCGCCGAGGCGTACATCGCCGCCCTCATCGCCGTCATCTCGCTCTTTCGCATACATTGCCACATGGCCCTCACCGTCCTCGAAATCTCCCACTCATTGTCAAACCAAGTAAGGATCTCCTTCAACCTGACTAACTTTGCCTGGTCGCCGCCGGCGATCTGCCAGATTCACTGCTGCATCCCCTACATAGATGTCCTTCTGAGTGGTCCAGTGCTAGCTTTGGAAGATGGGAGGAGAGATGGTGGTCTTGCAATAGAGAAGAGGGAGAGGCGAGACAGTGGTTTTGGAATGGAGATGATGGAGAGGAGAGGTTCCCCTGCCTTTCGGTCGCTGACAGGTGGGCCCCGCGCTTGGTGGGACCCATCTGTTAGTGTCTCAATGGCAGGAAGGGCTACGTTAGGCGATCCTCGTCCGAGGAGAGAGGAGGTGGTTTTGCAATGGAGAAGAGGGAGAGGCGAGACGGTGGTTTTGGAGTGGAGATGATGGAGAGGAGAGGAGGTGGTTTTGCAATGGAGAAGAGGGAGAGGAGCGTGCGGCAGTGATTTAGGACAGGACGAGAGGGTCGACGCGCTGTGAATGGATCAAAATCAAAGTCAATTTACCCTTCAATTAAGAAAGCGACCCCACATTAACTAGTCTCGCTTTTATTCTGGGTCATAATTGACCATGATTTTCGCAAATAAAATATATGTTATATGTTGCAAAAATAATATAATTTGAAAGTACATTCAGATACGAACCAAACGATACAATTTTTGGTGGCATGCATTCACATTTTGCTTGTCAAATACAGTACGTGGTCAAACTTTGACCCAAAATACGCAAAACAAAAAAATACTTCCAAGACCAGCGCCGCTCTTCCGCTCTTCTCCTCTTAAACCACCACCGCTCTTCTCCTATTCCAATCTAAATCCAGCGCCGCTCCTCTCCTCTTCCATTTCAAAACCACCGCCCCTCCTCTCCTGTTCCAATCCAAAACCAGCGTCGCTCCTCTCCCGTTGTAAACCAAAACCTGCGCTGCTCCTCTCCTCTTCCATTCAAAAACCACTGCCGTCGAGTGAAGGTGCTGTGGAGAAGTAGATCGATGGAGGAGTACAACCTATATGTGAGGATCGTAGACGGCGACCCTGTGAAGCTAGCTAGGATGTTGGAGATACAGTGTTGGTTTGACAACAAGGACCAACTAGCGGCGACGGCGACATCCATGGCCAAATATCTGCAACAGAGCGAAAAGGTGGCGATACTCCTGGAGGGAGTCGCGCGGGAGTACATAGAGATGCTCCTCTGGGCCATGGAGCAAATAGATTAACCAAATCCGATCGTGAGGGAGCGGTGGTGGGAGTATCGATCCCAAATGGAGCATCCACCAGAGATTAAAGGATCGAGCATCTACAGGGTGCCGTTTCTGAGGGTGACGTGCCAGAGCGAGCCGGTGGAGTCTTCGTCGACCGAACCCAACTGCAAGAGGAGAAAAACAGTTGGCCCGACGATGCTTCCCCGCCATCCTCTCCCTCAACGTTCACATTGTCTCACGGGGCGGCTGTCTGCCGCCGAGGAATAGGAGGGATTTGCCCCCTCCCCCAGACCAATAGTCGGGCAGGTTGTGAATTGTTAGGAGGAGCTTAGGGTTGTTAGTATTTGCAGGTTGTGAATTGTGTTTTGTGTTGTGTATTTTGAGAGTACTTTCAGATATGAATGTCTTTTGAATTTTAGATTTGCAGTATTGAGCATACGAAGTATTTTATGAATTCTAGAGATGTATTTTTAGCTTTTAAAAAGTATAGTTTCATAGGAGTATAAAAGTGCAGATAATGTGATTCTCAGAGAAGAAATTCCAAGTTCAGTTTTAGATAAGAAACTGCAACTTTCAGAGGCAAAGCATTTATATTAACATGGCCTTTTCAAACAGTGTTAACATCATGCTGCAAGTTTTATTCATGGTCGAAACTGGAACTACCAGCCAGTTAACATCATGATGATCAACATTCATGCATAGCACATCTTCATATGATGCATAGTCAAAAAGATATGCTATTTTCAGAATGCCCACACAATGTCGAGTGTGCGAAAAACAGAGAAAACGAGGGATGAAGTTTTGGCATGTGTAGGATGTGGTGTGCGTAGATGAAAATTGGGACCCACATGTCAATAAAGGCAGAGGCAAAAGTTTTGGAGACATTTTCTCTGCACAGGTGGAATCGAACCCGGGCGGAACAACTGTCGGGTAGTGTCACTCGGCCACTGGGCTAGTTCAGTTGTTTCGTTACTAATTAGGCACTTCCTCAGGTTGTCGAATCTCCTCCTGCGCCCTTGTGCGCTCGCCGTGAGGCTGCTATCTGCCGTTGTGAACATGTTGAACAAACGAGAGGAATCTGGAGAGGATTGTACGTGGAGAGGCAAATAGTCGGGACCCACCAGGTCTATGGCCGTACGCAAGCAAGTGCCTCATCCAAAAAATACTTCCTCCTAATGCTATACTGATGTTGGGGCCCACGTGTTTGTCAACATAGTTACATTTTTTAGGTGCTTCAACATAGTTACTATAGGAGATAAATTCACAACGAAGCCGGGGAGCTGGCAGGTATCATTTATTATCACTGGGCAACAAGTATCAGCTGGGTTTTGGGATGCCCCGTCTAGGCTTTCTTTTTTAACATGCGCACCCCACGACCTCGGATGGGAGGTCCATAAGGTTGTTTGTATTTTCTTGAGGGCTATCACGTATCGACCGGCCTATGGACCTCCCATCCGAGGTTTTATTTTTCCTGAAACATCGGCAGCCCAATTTATGTATTCTTTTGAAGAAAACGCAGAGGTCTGTTCTATTTTTCATATATAAGAATAGGAACGCCTGGTCCAACTTATGTTTCCCTTCTAACTATATTATATATATATTTAAATTATTTTATATGTTATTATGTATTATTGTTATTGTCATCATATATTCAACAGATACTTACATATGTAAGAAAACAATATCCCACATCTTGTTAACTTATAAAAATAATTTCTTAACAATAAAATCCTGGATTTTTCTGGCAACGAAAATCCTGGTGATTGTGTACAAAAGCTTGGTAAGATTTAAGGACCAATTTAATAATAAATCACTGAATATATATAACAAAATGCTCAACCCCTGTTTATTTTTTGATAACAATGCTGCGTCCACCCCAATATTATGATTAGAATCAGCCGAGCAAAATCGTGTATTTCGAGAAAGTGCAAATGGCCTGTAATTTTTTAGGAAAAACATAAATGGACTGCATGGACGCTACATTATTTGTTCACCCAGCCTAGCTAATGGACTGTAATTCAAAAGAAAAAGAGATCAAATGGACTGTAAATTCTACCCCGCAAAAAAAGACTGTAAATTCTGAAAAAAAATGGGTTGAATACGTGCCACATTTTTGGAGGCTGAAATGTGGGCCAATAGGCCGAACCCAATGCAAGTCGTTGTCAACTTAGTCAACAAATGATTCTGACATCGTTAGCTGTTGGATTTACATCCAACGACCGGCATCCATCTTCAATCTCTCGTCTTCTTCCTCCAGCGCCGCGGGTACCACCTGCTCCCGCCTCCTGCTGCTAGCAGCTCTGCTTAGCACACTTCGCTGTGAAGAGCTACTCCACCGTTGGCCAGGCCATCCCTCCACCCATCCACACCTCCTATTATTCTCCACCGACTGCCGAACCACACCGCACCAGAACCAGTTAACAATCGTACACTTCTCATTCCCGTATCTTCCCATCTCCTGCTCATTGATGTCCGGGGCCTCGCCGTCGTGCACCACCTTGGATGCGCTCGGCGCGGAGTGGTCAACGTGCTCAACGAATGACACCATAGGAAGTAGACTGTGCGTGGAGAGGCTGACAGTTGGGTCCACGGCCGCACACAAGGAAATGCCTCCTTATTACGCGCAAAATAATGATTCCTCCACCTGACAGCTGGGACCCACCGGAAGGGCCTCTGTATTCCGCGAAAAAACGTTCCCACCACTGACAAGTCGGACCCACCAGCTATATCTTCGCACGCAAGGAAGTGCCTCCTTATTACACACAAAAAATGAATACTCCCCCTGCTAGTTGGGACCCACCTTGGTGGAAGGCAGACTTGTGGGCCAACTAAGTTGACGGGGACGGAGTGCTTTGTCAACTTAGTCAATATGAACGATTCTAGCACCACTGACCATACGATGTCCATCCAACAGCCGTAGTGCTTCTTCAACCTCTGGTCTTGTTGCTCCAGCCGCCCAAAGTAGCATCGGTCGTGCCACATGCTCCTGCCTCCCGTGGCCGGCTGTGCTGCCGCGGAGGCTTCACCGCCCCCTACTATTCCCACCGCTGGCCAGGCCATCCCTCTACTCACCCACACCCCCTATTATTCTGCGGGGACGGCAGCCTCACACCGCAGCGAACCAGTGAAACCTCGTACTCCCCTACGCGTGGGCATCCACTACCGCGTCTTCCCCGGCTCCGCATCGTCCCCGGCTCCGCGACGTCC
Source organism: Aegilops umbellulata (assembly GCA_032464435.1). Taxonomy (NCBI): domain Eukaryota; kingdom Viridiplantae; phylum Streptophyta; class Magnoliopsida; order Poales; family Poaceae; genus Aegilops; species Aegilops umbellulata. Next base: position 553,320,094 of record CP136057.1, read on the forward strand.
CCGGCTCCGCGTCGTCCCCGGCTCCATGTCGTCCCCTTCCTAGGCCTCACCATCGTCCATCTCCCTGGTGCTCTTGGCGTGGCATGGTCAACATGGTCAAGGAATGGGTTCCATCGGACGTGGACTCTAAGTGGAGAGGCCGACAGCTGGGTCAACGGCCGCAACAAGGAAGTGCCTCCTTATTACACGTAAAATAATTATTCCTCCACCTGATAGCGGGGACCCACCGGCGGGCCACCGTATTTCGTGAAAAAAACGTTTCCCCTGACTGCTGAGACCCACTAGCTACATCTTCGCACGGAAGGAAGTGCGTCCGAAAAAATGATTCGCTCCCATGACTGTTGGGACCCACCAGCATACGTAGCGTTGTCATTATGGTCGCGAACGTGTACGTACATACTGGTCGATGTAGAGGCACACAGATGTCGTAGTAGAGGCGTGCACATAGCATGTACACGTACGTACAGCGGCCAGTGTGCAAGAAAGAAAATACGGCCACGTACGTACATACGGGCAGGGTCTCGAACGCCTACTCGCGCATATGTACGGCCAGGGATCGTGTACATGGCTGGGTCAAAACGGAGAAACAACATCGTCGTTGTGTTCATGGGGAGCTAATCGGCTGGGTCGGAACAGAATGCATCGTCGTGTTCATCGGGAGGGCTTGGACGGAACAGCCGATGGAAACGAGGCCTGGCATATCGCAGAACAGAGGAAACAGCCTTGTGTTTGACCGTCCACGTTCGAAACGGGATCCTGTTCATCGGGAGGGGTCTGGCGTAACGCAAAACGGAGGAAACGGACCTCCTACGGTCGAAACGGGGGTCCTGTTGATCGGGAGGGGTGTGGCGTACCACAAAACGGAGGAAACAGACTTGTGTTGGAGCGCTATGGTCGAAACAGGGGTCCTCTTCGTCGGGAGGGGTGTGGCGTACCGCAAAACAGGACTCCACAAGATATTGTTCATCTGCACCATCGACGCCCTCCATCCTCCACGGGCTACTGTTCATCCACCGTCGACATCCTCCAGCCTCCACCTGCGACTGTTCATCCACGGGCTCCTGTTCATCCAGCCTCCACCGCGCGCTACTCCATCTGCTACTGTTCAACCAGCCCTCTCCACGGGCTCCTGTTCAACCACCCCTCCACGGGCTACTGTTCATCCCGCCTCCAACGTCTACTGTTCATCCTGCCCTCCACAGGGTGGTCCTGTTCATCTTGCCCTCCACCGGGTCCTGTTCATCCAGCCCCAACCGGCTCGAACGATCGGGGTCCTGTTCATCCACCCCCACCGGGAACTGTTCATCCAAACCCCCCAGCAACGCTCACTGTTCATCCAGAGGCAACGCCACGGGGTCCTGTTCATCCACCCCCACCGGGAACTGTTCATCCAAACCACCGTAGCAACACTCACTGTTCATCCAGAGGCAGCATCAACCGGCATCAATTAGCAGCAGTAGCGAAGGAATCGCTCGATCGGGTTCAGTTAACAGCCATCGATCGATCGCTCGGGTTCAGTAATGTGTAGCTTGCAGTGCAATCGCTCGGGTTCAGTTAGAACCCAACGCCTCGCACCCACGCGCGTGCGTCTACGAGAGAAACGCACATCGCTCGGCCCCGACCACCCACCGTAACCGGGAACACCCCGATATTTTCCTCGCCCTCGCTTCTACCATGATTTTTTCCGTCATGGACGGCCCAAAGAATGTCATGCAGCTGCGTCTCCGGCCTGCCCAGGAAGAAAATCCCATTTTCTGTCATGATTTTTGTCATAGAAGTAGGAGCCCACCACATCTATGATGATACCGTGTTTTCTCACAATTATCGTCATAGAACTGTCATAAGTATGACAGAATTTTTTTTGTTCGGCCAAGATGCCACGTATGTGTCTTTTTTTTGTAGTGCAATGAGGCACAACTATCATCGGGTGTCCCTGTTGAAGAACATCATATAGTAACATACTTAGCAATGAAATTTAGCTTAAAAAATAATGTATGCAAAAGTTGCACTAAGGACAAATAGTAAAAATCTTACCATCTTTCCTAAATAGATTTGACCGTACTTAAATATGAACACTATTGGTCGCACGTTTTGAGTACTAAGATTTTCAGATCTAGGAAGATAACTTCTCTTGACAGCATCAAGATCCTCAAGCCCTGAAACGAAATGACTTATCTCCTCGCAGTTCAGTTCAGCCTCGGGACAGTGGACGGTCCTGTCTACCAAGCACTGGACATGTTTGCTTGAATGGAAATAAGCTGTCAATACAAATTAGTTGTCAACTATTTTTGAATAAACAATATCAAAGACATAAATATGTTTGAGAAACTCACATGATGGTAGAACTGGAGGCGTCTGCACATCGACCCAGATGTCAATATTACCTTCAATATGATCTTCTGGATGAATATCAAAGGTGATAACCATATCAGGCTCCAATGCATAAGCCTTGCATAGTGCTCTCCAAGTTTTGCATTCAAAATAGGTGTAGGTGTCTACATTGTATAATTTTGCATCGAAAGTATAACCATGCTCGGTGTTCAAGTAAACTCTCTTTACCTCCATAGTTTTCATAGGACTGAAACCAATCTTATCCAATACAAAAATTCTTGCATGGCAGGGGATATGCTAGTAGAATAGTAACAAATTAAAATCATAAGTTGAAGCAAATGAAGCATAAGTCATTCTTAATTAAGAAAAAAGACTTGTCATTGTGACTTACTGTATCCACTTCGAAGGTCTCATCCAGCTTGATGCTGAATCGCCTACCATCAACAAGGAGATTTCTGGCGCACAGGCCGCACTCGTCTTCGCAGTATTCGCACATACTGAAATCCTTTACGTCATCAAACATTTCCTATGTTCATAGTTGAAGCATTAATTTATAGACACTTACTAGTTCCATTAATTCAACTAATTCAAATAGTTCTATTAATTCAACTAGTTCTATTAATTCAACTAATTCAACTAAGAACTTACTCAAAATAAACTAGTTCTATTAATTTTTTACTAAAAATAAACTAGTTCTGTAGTGACATTTTAATTAGATCATCAAATCTCATATATCTAAATTTTATTACTAAAAATAATTAGTTTTCTCACTAAATCAACTACTAATTCAACTAAGCATTTACTAATTCGACTAAGCACTTATTAATTTTCTTACGAATTCAACTAAGCACTTACTAATTCATCTAACATTAATATATCTAATTCATGTGTAACTAAAAGTACAAAAAACTAACTCATCTAATTAACATTAATTAATGTCTAGCTAATTCATCTAATTTATCTAACATTTGACATTAATATCTAACATTTCTATCTAATTCATCTAAGATTTGACATTAATCTAACATTCTTGTTTAGCTTAATTCATCTAATTGGATCATATAATTAAAAAATTTACATGCGTTAATGTAATTCATTTAGCTAGCTAAAACTTTGACATTAACAATTTGACATTAATCTAAAAAACAGAAGAAAAAAATAAGTAAAAAAAAAATGTGTGTGTGTGTGTGTGTATGCGTGCGGTTGTGTACGTGTGTGTGTGTGTGTGTGTACGAGCGGGGGCTCGATCGGGGCGCGGCCATGGCGTGCGTAGGGGGCTTACACCGCGGGGCGACCGGGATGGCGAAGGGGGCGGCGATCGACCGGCGCGGCGGCGTGACGACGACGACGGGCGAGGGGTGTCGACGGGGACAGGGAGGCGGCGACGGGGACGGCGACGGCGCGCGGCGGGGGCGGCGACGGGGACAGCGACGGGCGACGGGTGGGACGGGGGCGGAGTACGGGGCGACAGCGATGTCGAAAGAGATTGAGAAGTAGGAGATGAAACTGAATTTTTTTTTGAAGTGCTGCTTATATAGGATGGACCTTTAGTACCCGTTGGAGCGACCAACCGGTACTAAAGGTCAAATTTGGCCAGGCCAAACGGCGGGAAGCGACCCCCTTTAGTACCGGTTCATGGTTGAAACCGGTACTAAAGACTGCCCCTTTGGTACCGATTGGTGTCACGACCCGGTACTAAAGGGGGTGCGCTGCCACCCCGCGGTGCACAAACTTTTGATCCCACCTCGCCGAGCGAAGGGCAGCTACACTGGTTTATGAACGCAGATGCGACTACTCTTTCGAGCTCCTCTCTAATGCAAGCTTCTGGGCCTAAACTGCTGCTCTGCCTTGTGGGCCTAATGGGCCTTCGGGCCTGCATCTTGGCCCAACTACGGGTTGGGTTTCTTGTCGTATGTAGGCCGCTGTGCCTAGTAGGTGGGCTTTTTTATTTTATTTTTATTTTTAGCTTTATTTATTTTCTTTTATTTATTTATGAGTTGTTTTTGCTGTATTTAGAGTTTTTTTGTGAATATTTTTGCTTTATGTATAAAACATTTCAGGGTCATTTAGCTAAAAAAACTCAGTAAATGCATGAAAAATAGCACATAATGTCAAAAGGGGTTGAAAGTTGATGATGTGGCTTTGAATGGTGCATACGCACAAAAAGTCTGGAGTTGTAATGAGTTTAAAAAAATGAAGTGCCTTTGTAACAGATAAGTTTTTGTCCGAATCTTTGATACTTCGAAAGAGATTGTCCATTTTGTACACGAAGTGCATCCAATTTTTGCTGTAACCCTCCCTACTTTTTTGCTCATGGTTTGTGGGTGAAATGATGATACCATGCCAAATTTCAACATTTTCAGTGTTCATTTATAGTACTTTCCAATTTCAGGGTCATGTAGCTAAAGAAACAGTAAATGCATGAAAAATAGAAAATGATGTCAGAAAGGGTTGAAAGTTGATGACGTGACCTTGAATGGTGCATACTGAACGCACAAAAAGTTTGGAGTTGTAATAAGTTTTAAAAAAAATTAAGTGCCTTTGTAACAGATGAGTTTTCGTCCGAAACCCTGATAATTCGAAAGAGATTGTCCATTTTGTACATGAAGTGCATCCATTTCTTGCCTTAACCCTCTACTTTTTTGCACATGCTATGTGGGTGAAATGATGATACCATGCCAAGTTTCAACCTTTTCAGAGTTCATTTGTAGTGCTTTTCAATTTCAGGGTCATTTAGCTCAAAAAAAATTAAATGCATGAAAAATAGAGAATGAAGGCAGAAAGGGTTGAATGTTGATGATGTGGCTTTGAATGGTGCATACTGAATGCACAAAAAGTCTAGAGTTGTAATAAGTTGAAAAAATGAAATGCCTTTGTAACAGATGAGTTTTCGTCCGAAACCCTCATACTTCGAAAGAGAATGTCTAGTTTGTACACGAAGTGCATCCAGTTTTTGCCGCAACCCTCTCTAATTTTTCGCACATGCTATGTGGGTGAAATGATGATACCATGCCAACTTTCCACCTTTTCAGAGTTCATTTGTAGTGCTTCTCAATTTCAGGGTCATTTAGCTCAAAAAAATTTCATTAAATGCATGAAAATAGCAAATGAAGGAAGAAAGGGTTGAAAGTTGATGACGTGGCTTTGAATGGTGCATACGAAATGCACAAAAAGTTTGGAGTTGTAATAAGTTTAAAAAAATGAAATGCCTTTGTAACAGATGAGTTTTCGTCCGACACCCTGGTACTTCGAAAGAGATTGTCTAGTTTGTACACGTACTGCATCCAGTTTTTGCCGTGACCCTCTCAACTTTTTAGCCCATGCTACTGTTGGGGAACGCAGAATTTCAAAAATATTCCTACGACCACGCAAGATCTATCTGGGAGAAGCATAGTAACGAGCGGGGAGAGTGTGTCCACGTACCCTCGTAGACCAAAAGTGGAAACATTTAGTAACGCGGTTGATGTAGTCGAACGTCTTCGCGATCCAACCGATCCACGTACCGAACGTACGGCACCTCCGCGATCAGCACACGTTCAGCTCGGTAACATCCCACGAACTCTTGATCCATTTGAGGCCGAGGGAGTGTTTCGTCAGCACGACGGTGTGGTGACGGTGATGATGACGTTACCGGCGCAGGGCTTCGCCTAAGAACTACGACGATATGACCGAGGTGTGTAACTATGGAGGGGGCACCGTACACGGCTAAAAGGTCAACTTATGTGTCTATGGGCTGCCCTTGGCCACGTATATAAAGGAGGGAGAGGGAGAGGCAGCCGGCCCTAGGGGGTGCGCCAAGGTGTGGAGTGCTACTAGGACTCCCTAGTCCTAGTAGGATTCCACCTCCCACACGGAGTAGGAATGGGGAAGGGAGAAAGAGAAGGAAAAGGGGGGCCGCCCCCCTTCTCCTAGTCCTAATCGGCCTCTTGCCCAAGGGGTAGCGCACCAGCCCCTTGTGGGCTGGTGTGCTTCCCTCTTATGGCCCATAAGGCCCATAACTTCTCCCGGGGGGTTCCGCTAACCTCCCGGTACGCCGGAAAAATGCCCGAACCACTTAGATCCATTCCGATGTCCAAATGCAACCTTCCAATATATGAATCTTTACCTCTCGATCATTTTGAGGCTCCTCGTCATGTCTGTGATTTCATCCGGGACTCTAAACAAACTTCGGTTCATCAAATCACATAACTGACAGTACAAATTGTCATCGAATGTTAAACCTACGGACCCTACGGGTTTGAGAACTATGTAGACATGACCGAGACACCTCTCTGGTCAATAACCAATAGTGGAACCTGGATGCTCATATTGGCTCCCACATATTCTACGAAGATCTTTATCGGTTAAACCGCATAACAACATAAGTTGTTCTCTTTGTCATCGGCATGTTACTTGCCCGAGATTCGATCGTCGGTAACATCATACCTACTTCAATCTTGTTACCGTCAAGTCTCTTTACTCGTGCCGTAATGCATCATCCCGCAACTAACTCATTAGTCACATTGCTTGCAAGGCTTATAGTCATGATCATTACCGAGAGGGCCCAGAGATACCTCTCTGATACACGGAGTGGCAAATCCTAATCTTGATCTATGACAACTCAACAAACACCATCAGAGACACCTGTATAACATCTTTATAATCATCCAGTTACGTTGTGACGTTTGATATCACACGAGGTGTCCCTCCGGTATTCGGGAGTTGCATAATCTCATAGTCAGAGGAACATGTATAAGTCATGATGAAAGCAATAGCAATAAAACTACTCCCTCCGTTCCGAAATATAAGTCTTTTTAGACATTTTAAATTGACTACAACATACGGATGTATGTAGACATATTTTAGAGTGTAGATTCACTCATTTTGCTCCGTATGTAGTCACCTATTGAAATCTCTAAAAAGACTTATATTTAGGAACGGAGGGAGTAAATGATAATTATTGTAAGCTAACAGATGGGTCTTGTTCATCACATCATTCTCTAATGATGTGATCCCGTTCATCAAATGACAAGACATGTCTATGGTCCGGAAACTTAACCATCTTTGATTAACGAGCTAGTCAAGTAGAGGCATACTAGGGACACTCTGTTTGTCTATGTATTCACACATGTACTAAGTTTCCGGTTAATTAATACAACTAGTCGTCAACCCGTGCATCTGCACGGGCTAGATATTTATCTATGTTGTATCCCTATTTTTTTAATAAATATACTTTTAATTTTAATACACAAAAATAGTAAATATTAAACATGGTATATGTTTTGTATTCATGATTTGTTATTTTCCCAATCTCTAAATCTTGATGGTATAAAGAAGAAGTAAACCAATCATGCAGATCAAAATCATATTATATCAAACATGCACAGGCTGATGGCACACCTGGTAGACAAATCGTAGGGAGAAGCAATGCATTTGTTTTTACCTCAACTCAAATAAAAAGGCTGGAAAGAATGTTCCAGGAAAAATAGTAATCACTGCATGGCTGAGTGTCCTACGGTACCATTTGACCATGCAATGTTGCAGAATTGATTGAGACAGCTGGTGACGGATCCGTTTATGGTGGTCACCATGTACTACTCGATCTTGATTTTTCCAAATTAAAGCAATACTCAGGACAGCCAACTGCAACATGATGCAAAGGAGGCTTTTCTTCAGATTGGCCCTCCATGCCCTTTGGAGTTTAGTCTGTTCATGGCTCCATGTTCCGCCTTTTTTATATGTGTGTTAACTTGTTTTTCGATGTGTCCATATCAGTTATATTTTGTAGATCCTGGTGTTTACTTCATATACTTACAGAAAAAGTATTCTATGAGAATTATATTTTTCCCTTGGTTAAAGAAGGAGCAAATTCAAAGAGTTCTATCAGGAAAGAAGTGGTACCGAAGACACAGAGATAACATCAAAAGAAACTATTTTTTTCTCTTTCTTAGAGTGCTGTTAATTTTCCATTATAGATGGCATGGTTTTTACTTATTTTTTAAATGATCTAATTTCTAAATATTTTTCTGTAGGTAAACTTGGGATTTCAAGCTATTGCAAATACACATATATGTGTGTACCTGAATTTGACATAGATAATTGTGCGTGCATGAGATCTTTGTCACCTATCATGCACAAAAAGCTTAATTTTAAGTATTACCTTCTAGCTAGCAGTATATTAATTACTATTGGAATTTCAGCATATATATATAGTTGTATTAATTGTTGCTATACTTCTGTGAAAAAAAAAGACATGTGTTCGCTTATATCACACTATGGGTCAAAGTATCAGCCGTACGCGTGATTAAGCAAGAAATTACTTGAAGCAACCAATTCGTGGCACATCCATATAGCAGATCAAACCCACTTGATTTATGCCTTAGCAGCCACCGGTGAGTACTTTCCGGTCATAAAGTCAAACATCCTATTATGATTACATCTGAACTTCAGCAGCTCACCTCGTGAGTCAGCGCTTGCTCATCCACATGTGAACACATCGATCGCCTTGTGGAAAAAATCTGTAGGCTCCCTTCTTGTTATGGCGGAGTCCCCATGCCAAGAGCATACGTGAGAGGTGTGGGCTGCAAAATAATAAAATGCATTAATAAATCCAGGAATATGAATACAATTATATTGTTGAAGACGGAACGAACAATATCCAACTGACTTCATATATAATGCCCTCCCAACTGTGACCTATTGCATATAGAAGTAGATGACGCATCAGCCAAATAAACGCGGACATGGGGTAAAGGAAATAATATCTCCCCCGCAAAAAAAGGAATAATATCTCCCCCGCAAAAAAAGGAATAATATCTCAACTGAATCCATGCAATAACACCAAGATATAAATGGGCAAGGTGGCAATAAAAATAAACCTCTAGAAATTGAACGCGGCATGCAACAATTTTCAGAGAAGCAGAATTATATGAATCTCATAACTAAACATCAAAGAATGCATGACTATCAGTACTTGGTTGCTGCTACCGACGCTTTCATTTGTACACTCCATTGTCATCTATTTATCAGCCAACTGAAGCAAGCGACCATTAGGTAGATTCTCGGTATTCTCACAGAAAATTGCAGTCACGCTCATCTTCCTGTAGGAGACAATACATCTTTCATTTGTACTCTCCATTGTCATCTATTTAACAGCCAACTGAACCAAGCGACCATTAGGTAGATTCTCAGTATTCTCACACAAAACTGCAGACACGCTCGTCTTCCCGTAGGAGACAATACATCCATGGATTATCAACTATACTTGATTGCTGCTACTGAACATCAGGCGGAGTTGCCGTCGGCCACACCATCCTCCCCGGGTTGGACATCTTATAAAAAATTTACTTAGCGTAGCATGGCTAGTCAACTACTTGATCGTGTTATCATCCTCCAGTGCTTCCGTTCATACTATCATTACGATCAATTCGTTACACAAAACTGAACCAAGCTGACATCTGTAGATTCTGCACAATTTGGTATCAAAAAATTGGAGAGCCACTCGGCTACGTGTCAACATTACTGACAATATTGATTATTAGTTCCTTTCCTCTATTGATAGTATTGATCTGACATGTGTTTTTCTATGCAATTGAAGACTTCGTTATTGAACTGAAACACCAAAGACATAATTAGGCAAACGTGTGTGAGGATGCTTATTTGATTGATACTTCTGTATGTTCCCTTGTTGTTACGCATGCCTATAGTTTGTCAGCAGGCCCTGAAAATCAAAAGCAGCAGCATTAATCAGGGCGACAACTATCCACACATGATGTCCTGTCGGTATTGACGAAGACCCTGAAATTCGAAACCAGCAGCATCAAGCCATGAAAAATATGCAAATCGACGTAAATGCAATGGCAAAAGTTTCGCTTACCCATGTCGTTGCACACCACACTCGGATCATATACATATCAAACTATGCGAGATTAACGGTGAGGAGGAATCGGAACGGACAGAAGGATTGGTCCTTACCGGCAGCGAATATCTTGAGAATTATTCATCTATCTCCTCCTCCCGCTATCCACCACTGCAACTGGTACATACATGGAGGTAGGGTTCAGGGAGCAGAATATAAGCCACACTTTCCTGCTGAAAGAAGAGTTGAGAGAACCTGGCGTGTGGTCGTCGCCGGGGAGGGCGACTGTAAGATCGTTTTTTTTCTTTTTCTTTTGATGACCTAGAGGAAGGAGAGAAGCAGAGTCATGAGATATGGGGCTGGGAGAGTCGGGATATTTTCTCTTTTTGATGACGTACAGGAAGGATGGAATCGTGATTTTTTTATAACAGAATCGTGAGATATTGGGAAAGGAGAGTCGTGAGATAATGGGACTCGAGAGAGAGAAGCGCATGTTGAGATTTTTCTTTTTTTTTCCGAGGCATCATGTTGAGATCTTCATCTGATTTTTTAGGAATTTTTTATTAACATGGTAATGTTTAGGGAGTTATCGGAAGATCCAGACTGTAATAATTTGGTCCCACCAGATAAACGGTCCCTAATTTCTAATTAAGGTGGGAATTATTAGAGAGTCTGTAATTAGTATAAGTATAGATATAGATAGATTCTATCATGAATAACAAACAATTATCATGATATAAGGAAATATAAATAACAGCTTTATTATTGCCTTTTGGACATATTTCCTTCAGTCTCCCACTTGCGCTAGAGTCAATTACACATCGTCATGTGATTTCACACCAATATTTCACATATTTATGTGATTAGTTCACATCTCCATGTGACTAATACCCAAATGGTTTACTAAAGTCAATAATCTAGTTCACATTGCTATGTGATTAACACCAAAAGAGTGATCATGTTTTGCTTGTGAGAGAAGTTTAGTCAACGGGTCTGCCACATTCAGAGCCGTATGTATTTTGCCAATTTTGCATGTCTACAATGCTCTCCACGGAGCTACTCTAACTATTCGCTCCCACTTTCAATATTTATATAGATCGAGACTTAGAGTCATCCAGATCGGTGTCAAAGCTTGCATCGACGTAACTCTTTACGACGAACTATTTGTCACCTCCATAACCGAGAAACATTTCCTTATTCCACTAAGGATAATTAAGACCGCTGTTCAGTGATCCACTCCTGGATCACTATTGTACCCTCTTGCCAAACTCATGGTGAGGTATACAATAGGTCTGGTACACAACATAGCATGCTTTATAGAACCTATTACTGAGGCATTGGGAATGACTTTTCATTCTCTTTTTGTTTTCTGCCGTGGTCAGGTTTTGAGTGTTTACTCAACTTGACACCTTGCAACACAGGCAATAACTCCTTCGTTGAGTGTTCCATTTTGAACTACTTCAAAAACTTGGCAATGTATGTACTCATTGAAAAAATTTATCAAGCGTCTTGATCTATCTCTATAGATCTTGATGCTCAATATGTAAGCAGCTTCACCGAGGTCTTTCTTTGAAAAAACTCTTTTCAAACACTCCTTTATGCTTTCCAAAAAATTGTACATTATTTCTGATCAACAATATGTCATTCACATATACTTATCAGAAATGTTGTAGTGCTCCCACTCACTTTCTTGTAAAACAGGCTTCACCGCAAGTCTGTATAAAACTATATGCTTTGATCAACTCATCGAAGCGTATATTCAACTCCGAGATGCTTGCACTAGTCCATAGATGGATCGCTGGATCTTGCACTCATTGTTAGCACCTTTAGAATTGACAAAACCTTGTTGTTGTATCATATACAACTCTTCTTTAAGAAATCCATTAAAGAATGCAGTTTTTACATCCATTTGCTAGATTTCATAAAACGTGGCAATTGCTAACATGATTCGGACAAACTTGGGCATCACTACGAGTGAGAAAATCTCATTGTAGTCAACACTTTGAACTTGTCAAAAACCTTTTTTCGAAAAGTATAGCTTTGTAGATAGTAACACTACTATCTGTGTTCGTCTTCCTCTTGAAGATCCAGTTATTCTCAATGGCTTGCCGATCATCGAGCAAGTCCACCAAAGTCCACACTTTGTTCTCATACATGGATTCTATCTCATATTTCATGGCCTCAAGCTATCTATCGGAATCTGGGCTCATCATTGCTTCCTCATAGTTCGTAGGTTCATCATGGTCTAGCAACATGACTTCCAAAACAGGATTACCATACCACTCTGGTGCGGATCGTACTCTAGTTGACCTACGAGGTTCGGTAGTAACTTGATCTGAAGTTTCATGATCATCATCATTAACTTCCTCATTAATTGGTGCAGGCATCACTGGAACTGGTTTCAGTGATGAGCTACTTTCCAATTCGAGAGAAGGTACAATTACCTCATCAAGTTTCCTCCCACTACTCACTTCTTTCGAGAGAAACTCCTTCTCTAGAAAGGATCCACTCTTAGCAACAAAGATCTTGCTTTCGGATTTGTGATAGAAGGTGTACCCAACAGTTTCTTTTGAGTATACTATGAAGACGCACTTCTCCGATTTGGGTTTGAGCTTGTCAAGCTGAAACTTTTTTCACATAAGCATCGCAACCCCAAACTTTAAGAAACGACGGCTTAGGTTTCTTGATAAACCACAGTTCATACGGTGTTGTCTCAACGGATTTTTAGATGGTGCCCTATTTAACATGAATGCAACTGTCTCTAATGCATAACCCCAAAACAATAGTGGTAATTCGGTAATAGACATCATAGATCGCACCATATCTAATAATGTATGGTTTCGACGTTCGGACACAACCTTACGCTGTGGTGTTCCTGGTGACGTGAGTTTGAGAAACTATTCCACATTATTTCAAATGAAGGCCAAACTCACAACTCAAATATTTGCCTCCGCGATCAGATCGTAGAAACTTTATTTTCTTGTTACAATGATTCTCAACTTCACTCTGAAATTCTTTGAACTTTTCAAATGTTTCAGACTTGCATTTCATTAAGTATATGTACCCATATCTGCTCAAATCATCTGTGAAGGTCAGAAAATAATGATACCTGCCGTGAGCCTCAACACTCATCGGACCGCATATATCAGTATGTATTATTTCCAACAAGTCTGTTGCTCGCACCATTGTTCTGAAGAACGGAGTCTTAGTCATCTTGCCCATGAGGCATGGTTCACAAGCATCAAGTGATTCATAATCAAGTGATTCCAAAAGCCCATCAGCATGGAGTTTCTTCATGCGCTTTACACCAATATGATCTAAATGGCAGTGCCACACATATGTTGCACTATCATTATCAACTTTGCATCTTTTGCATCAATATTATGAATATGTGTATCACTACCATCGAGATTCAATAAACTATTCACCTTGGGTGTATGACTTATTCAAGTGCCCCCCGAACCACGCGAAATGGTCGCCTATTACACGGCTCAAAAATCATATAAAAATCAAGCAAGAAAACTAAAGAAAGCATTAGCGCATTGGACCATAGAAGGTTTTATTCATGTAAACAGAATAACAATTATTCTTTGACATAAATGAATAGTCGTATTGCAATAAACATGATCCAATCATATTATGCTCAACACAAACACCAAATAACATTTATTTTAGGTTCAACACTAATCCCAAGGTAAAGGGAGTGTGCGATGGTGATCTTATCAACCTTGGAATCACTTCCAACATACATCGTCACCTCACCCTCAACTAGTCTTTTGTTCATTTTGTAACTCCTGTTTCAAGTTACTAATCATAGCAACTGAACCAGTAACAAGTACCGAGGGGCTACTATGAACACTAGTAAAGTACACATCAATAACATGTATATCATATATACTTTTGTTAACTTCGTCATCCTTCTTATCCGCCAAGTATTTGGGGCAGTTCCGCTTCGAGTGACCATTTCCTTTGCAGTAGAAGCAGTCAGTTTTAGGCTTGGGTATAGCTTTGGGCTTCTTCATGGGACTGGTAACTTTCTTGCCATTCTTCTTGAAGTTCCCTTTCTTTTCCTTCGCACTTTTAGTTGAAACTAGTGGTATTGTCAACCATCAACACTTGATGGTTTTCTTGATTTCTACCTTCACCGATTACAGCATCGTGAAGAGCTCGGGAATCGTTTTTGTCATGCCTTACATATTATAGTTCATCACGAAGTTCCAGAAACTTGGTGATAGTGACTAGATAACTCTGTCATTCATTATGTTATCTAGAAGATTAACTCCCACTTGATTCAAGCGATTGTAGTACTTGCTACCTCTTGAGCACTGCGTTGGTTTTTCCCTTGAAGAGGAAAGGGTAATGCAGCAAAGTAGCGTAAGTATTTCCCTCAGTTTTGAGAACCAAGGTATCAATCCAGTAGGAGACCACGCTCAAGTCCCTTGCACCTACCCAAACCAATAAGAACCTTGCGACCAACGCGATAAAGGGGTTGTCAATCCCCTAACGGCCATTTGCAAAATTCAGATCTGCAAGAGATGATAATATTTTTGGTATTTTTATGATAAAGATTGAAAGTAAAGATTGCAAAAGAAAAGTAGATCGGAAACTTATATGATGGAAAATAGACCCGGGGGCCATAGGTTTCACTAGTGGCTTCTCTCAAGATAGCATAAGTATTACCGTGGGTAAACGAATTACTGTCGAGCAATTGATAGAATTGAGCATAGTTATGAGATTATCCAGGTATGATCATGTATATAGGCATCACGTCCGTGACAAGTAGACCGACTCCTGCCTGCATCTACTACTATTACTCCACACATCGACCGCTATCCAGCATGCATCTAGAGTATTAAGTTCATAAGAACAGAGTAACGCCTTAAGTAGGATGACATGATGTAGAGGGATAAACTCATGCAATATGATATAAACCCCATCTTGTTATCCTCGATGGCAACAATACAATACGTGTCGTTTCCCCTACTGTCACTCGGATCGAGCACCGCAAGATTGAACCCAAAGCTAAGCACTTCTCCCATTGCAAGAAAGATCAATCTAGTAGGCCAAACCAAACCGATAATTCAAAGAGACTTGCAAAGATAACCAATCATACATAAAAGATTCGGAGAAGATTCAAATATTTTTCATAGATAATCTTGATCATAAACCCACAATTCATCGGATCTCGACAAACACACCGCAAAAGAAGATTACATCGAATGGATCTCCAAGAAGATCGAGGAGAACTTTGTATTGAGATCCAATGAGTGAGAAGAAGCCATCTAGGTAATAACTATGGACCCGAAGGTCTGAGGTAAACTACTCACATATCATCGGAGAGGCTAGGGTGTTGATGTAGAAGCCCTCCATGATCAATGCCCCCTCCGGTGGAGCGCCGAAAAAGGCCCCAATATGGGATCCCACGGGTACAGAAGGTTGCAGCGGTGGAATTAGGTTTTTGGCTCCTGTTCTAATGTTTCCAGGGTACGCAGGTATATATAGGTGGAAGAAGTAGGTCGGTGCAGCAACGAGGGGCCCAAGAGGGTGGTGGGCGCGCCCCCTGCCTCGTGGACTCCTTGTCGGTTGCTTGACGTCCACTCTAAGTCCTCTTGATCTCGTTTGTTCCGAAAATCACGTTTCCGGAGGTTTCATTCCGTTTGGACTCCGTTTGATATTCCTTTCTTTCGAAACACTAAAATAGGCAAAAAAAACAGCAATTTGGGCTTGGCCTCTGGTTAATAGGTTAGTCCCAAAAATAATATAAAAGTGTATAATAAAGCCCATTGAACATTTAAAACAGATAATATAATAGCATGGAACAATAAAAAATTATAGATACGTTGGAGACGTATCAAGCATCCCCAAGTTTAATTCCTACTCGTCCTCGAGCAGGTAAATGATAAAAACATAATTTTTGATGTGGAATGCTTCTTAGCATAATTTTCAATGCAATTCTTTTTGTTGTGGCATGAATATTTAGATCCGAAAGATTCAAGATAAAAGTTTAATGTTGACATAAAAACAATAATACTTCAAACATGCTAACCAGGAAATTATGTCTTATCAAAATAACATGGCCAAAGAAAGCTTTTCCCTTCAAAATCATATAGTTAGGCCATGCTTTAATTTCGTCACATAAAACGTTCTCATCATGCATAACCCCGATGACAAGCCGAGCAATTGGTTCATACATTTTAACGCGCTTCAGCCTTTTCAACCCTTATACAATACATGAGCGCAAGCCATGGATATAACACTATGGGTGGAATTAAATATAATGATGGGGGTTATGTGAGAAGACAAAAAGGTAGAAAGTCTCACACTGACGCGGCTAATCAATAGGCTATAGAGATGCCCATATATTGATGTCAATGAGAGGAGTAGCGATTGCCATGCAACGGATGCACTAGAGCTATAAATATATGAAAGCTCAACAAAGGAAACTAAGTGGGTGTGCATCCAACTTGCTTGCTCACGAAGACCTAGGGCATTTTGAGGAAGCCCATCATTGGAATATAGAAGCCAAGTTCTATAATGAATAATTCCCACTAGTATATGTAAGTGACAACATAGGAGACTCTCTATCATGAAGAGCACGGTGCTACTTTGAAGCACAAGAGTGGAAAAAGGACTGTAACATTGTCCCTTCTCTCTTTTTCTCTCATTTTTTTCCTTTTTTGGGCCTTCTCTTCTCTTTTTTTCTTTGGCCTTTTTATTATTATTATTTAGTCCGGAATCTCATCCCGACTTGTGGGGGAATCATAGTCTCCATCATCCTTTCCTCACATGGGACAATGCCCTAATAATGATCATCATCACACTTTTATTACTTACAACTCAAGAATTACAACTCAATACTTAGAACAAAATATGACTCTATGTGAATGCCTCCGGCGGTGTAGCGGGATATGTAATGAATCAAGAGTGAGATGTATGAAAAATTATGAATGGTGGCTTTGCCACAAATACGATGTCAACTACATGATCATGCAAAGCAATATGACAATGATGGAGTGTGTCATAATAAACGGAACGGTGGAAAGTTTATTGAGGCTACATCCTCAAAGCAATATGACATGGCAATATATCTCGGAATGGCTATGGAAATGCCATGATATGTAGGTATGGTGGCTGTTTTGAGGAAGATATAAGGAGGTTTATGTGTGATAGAGTGTATCATATCACGGGGTTTGGATGCACCAGCGAAGTTTTCACCAACTCTCAAGGCGAGAAAGGGCAATGCACGGTACCGTAGAAGCTAGAAAATTGTGGAAGGTTGAGAGTGCGTATAATCCATGGACTCATATTAGTCATAAAGAACTCATATACTTATTGCAAAAGTTTATTAGACCTCGAAGCAAAGTACTACTATGCATGCCCCTAGAGGGATATATTGGTGGGAAAAGACAATCGCTCATCCCCGACCGCCACTCATAAGGAAAGCAATAAAAGAACACCTTATGTGTCAAAATTGTCACACAACTTTTACCATACGTGCATGCTACGGGACTTGCTAACCTTAACACAAGTATTTCTCAATTTCACAATTACTCAACTAGAATACTCTAATATTACCACCTTTATATCTCAAAAGACTTATCAAGCATCAAACTTCTCATGATATTCAATGAACTCAATATGGAAGTTTTTATTATGCTCATCTTGGATGCCTATCACATTCAGATTAATTTCACAATTTAAAGCAAATTACCATGCTGTTTAAGACTCTCAAAATAATATAAGTGAATCATGAGAGATCAATAATTTCTATAAAATAAAACCACCACCGTGCTCTAAAAGATATAAGTGAAGCACTAGAGCAAAAACTATATAGCTCAAAAGTTATAAATGAAGCACATATAGTATTCTAACAAATTCCGAATCATGTGTGTCTCTCTAAAAATGTGTGTACAGCAAGGATGATTGTGATGAAATAAAAATCAAAGACTCGAATCATACAAGATGCTCCAACAAAAACACATATCATGTGGTGAATAAAAATATAGCTCCAAGTAAAGTTACCGATAGACGAAGACGAAAGAGGGGATGCCTTGTGGGGCATCCCCAAGCTTAGGATTTTGGTTGTCCTTGAATTTTACCTTGCGGTGCCATGGGCATCCCCAAGCGTAGGCTCTTGCCAATCCTTGTTCCATAATCCATCAAATCTTTACCCAAAACTTGAAAACTTCACAACCCAAAACTTAACAGAAAATCTCGTGAGCTCCGTTAGCGAAAGAAAACAAAACACCACTTCAAGGTACTGTAGTGAACTCATTCTGTATTTATATTGGTGTTAAACCTACTATATTAAAACTTTTCTATGGTTCATAAACCCCATTACATGCCATAGATTCATCAAAATAAGCAAACAACACACGAAAAAACAGAATCTGTCAAAAACAGAACATTCTGTAGTAATTTGTAACTAACGCAAACTTCTGGAACTCCAAAAATTCTAAAATAAATTTCTGTACGTGAGGAGTTATTCTTTTAATCATCTTCAAAAATAATCAACTAAATATCACTCTCCAGTAAAAAGTTGTAGCTAATCTCGTGAGCGTTAAAGTTTCTGGTTTTTACAGCAAGATCGCAAAGACTTTCCCCAAGTCTTCCCAAAGGTTCTACTTGGCACAAACACTAATTAAAACACAAAACCACATCTAAACAGAAGGTAGATGGATTATTTATTCCTAAATAGAACCAAAAAGCAAAAAACTAAAATAAAATTGGGTTGCCTCCCGACAAGCGCTATCGTTTAACGCCCCTAGCTAGGCATAAAAGCGAGGATAGATCTAGGTATTGCCATAATGAGAGTATAAATCACGAAAACTCATCTCATACTCCCTATGTTCAGCAACAAGTTTTCTTTGTGGCAAGCAAAATCAATCAAAAGGGCTAAATTTAATAGGACAAAAGTCCTCAAGATCAAGCTCGGGAGGTATGGGTTCCTCCTTTGGCCCCTTTATATTGCACAACCAATTCATCATTATAAGCATTCTTTTGGCAATAGGTCACGAGCCTTTGTTTAAGAGAAAAACCTAACCCGTTGTTATGAATAGAAAAGTCATCATTAAGTTCGGATATTCTATCAACTTGAACATTTGTAGGAACCATTTTTCTAAGGTTTTCATTGTAAGCAACATGATCTACGGATCGTAAGTGCATTAAATCTTCTTGATTAAAAAGGATAGCCTCTATGGGAGGACGACCAGCGTCTACCCTATAATGCGCAAAAATTTCATTGGCCTCTTTCATCATAAATCTAAACTCATGTGCCAAAAGGATGGTAGCAGCTCGCTTAACAGAAGAATGCTCTATATTGGAGAACTCTAGAAAGATCCTTTGTATGCAAGGATGTAAATGAATAAATTGTCTTTCAAGTTCAACCACGAGCAAGGATATAGCCTCCGCAAGACTACTAGTTCTATGAAGAATAGACCCTCCCATAGAGGGTAAGGTACCGTCACAAGTAAAGAAATCTTGAAGAACTCCTTTCCCAATAATATTACCGTTACCAATACGAAACTTTTTAGTGTGTAAAATAGTAGGATCTTCAAGAGGATCCTCAAAAACATCAAATTTTTCCATGTTACTATCCTTATCAATGATAACCTCCCCAGTTTCAGGCATAACGAAAGCACAGAGAACGATCACACAAGAAGCAAGCGAAAAAGAGGCGAACAGAAAGAGGGCAAATAGAACGGCAAGGGTGAAGTGGGGGAGAGGAAAATGAGAGGCAAATGGAAAATAATGTAATGCGAGGGATAAGAGTTTGTGATGGGTACTTGGTATGTTGACTTGTGCGTAGACTCCCCGACAACGGCGCCAGAAATCCTTCTTGCTACCTCTTGAGCACTGTGTTGGTTATTCCCTTGAAGAGGAAAGGGTGATGTAGCAAAGTAGCGTAAGTATTTCCCTCAGTTTTGAGAACCAAGGTATCAATTTAGTAGGAGGCCATGCTCAAGTCCCTTGCACCTACACAAACAAATAAGAACCTTGCAACCAACGTGATAAAGGGGTTGTCAATCCCTTCATGGCCACTCGCAAAAGTGAGATCCGATAGAGATGATAATTTTTTTGGTATTTTTATGATAAAGATTGAAAGTAAAAATTGCAAAAGAAAAGTAGATCAGAAACTTATATGATGAAAAATAGACCCGGGGGCCATATGGTTCACTAGTGGCTTCTCTCAAGATAGCATAAGTATTACGGTGGGTAAACGAATTACTGTCGAGAAATTGATAGAATTGAGCATAGTTATGAGATTATCTAGGTATGATCATGTATATAGGCATCACGTCCGTGACAAGTATACCGACTACTGCCTGCATCTACTACTATTACTCCACACACCGACCGCTATCCAGCATGCATCTAGCGTATTAAGTTCATAAGAACAGAGTAACGCCTTAAGCAGGATGACATGATGTAGAGGGATAAAGTCATGCAATATGATATAAACCCCATCTTGTTATCCTCGATGGCAACAATACAATACGCGTCGTTTCCCCTACTGTCACTCGGATCGAGCACCGCAAGATTGAACCCAAAGCTAAGCATTTCTCCCATTGCAAGAAAGATCAATCTAGTAGGCCAAACCAAACTGATAATTCAAATATACTTGCAAAGATAACCAATCATACATAAAAGAATTCAGAGAATATTCAAATATTGTTCATTGATAATCTGGATCATAAACCCACAATTCATCGGATCTCGACAAACACACCGCAAAAGAAGATTACATGGAATAGATCTCCAAGAAGATCGAGGAGAACTTTGTATTG
Source organism: Aegilops umbellulata (assembly GCA_032464435.1). NCBI lineage: Eukaryota > Viridiplantae > Streptophyta > Magnoliopsida > Poales > Poaceae > Aegilops > Aegilops umbellulata. Next base: position 553,341,049 of record CP136057.1, read on the forward strand.
AGATCCAAAGAGAGAGAAGAAGCCATCTAGCTAATAACTATGGACCCGAAGGTCTGAGGTAAACTAATCACATATCATCGGAGAGGCTAGGGTGTTGATGTAGAATCCCTCCGTGATCAATGCCCCCACCAGCGGAGCGCCGGAAAAGGCCCCAAGATGGGACCTCACGGGTATAGGAGGAAGAAGTATGTCGGTGGAGCAACGAGGGGCCCACGAGGGTGGAGGGCGCGCCCAGGGGGTAGGCGCGCCCCCTCCCTCGTGGCCTCCTCGTCGGTTGCTTGACGTCCACTCCAAGTCCTTTGGATCACGTTTGTTCCAATAATCAAGTTCCTGAAGGTTTCATTCCGTTTGGACCCCGTTTGATATTCCTTTGCTTCGAAACACTGAAATAGGCAAAAAAAAACAGCAATTTGGGCTGGGCCTCCGGTTAATAGGTTAGTCCCAAAAATAATATAAAAGTGTATAATAAAGCCTATTGAACATTCAAAACAGATAATATAATAGCATGGAACATTAAAAAATTATAGATACGTTAGAGACGTATCAGTACTTAGACATTCTGAGCACATGCTCACTGGTTGAGCTATTCTCCTCCATCTTGTAGGCAAAATACTTTTCAGAGGTCTCATAGCTCTTGACTCGGGCATGAGTCTGAAATACCAATTTCTGCTCTTGGAACATCTTGTATGCTCCATTGCGTTCAAAACAGTTTTAAAGTCCTTCTTCTAATAAGGCGTTAAGAATGGTGCACCAAACTATCAAGTAGTCATCATACCGAGCTTGTCAAACATTCATAACGTCTGCATCTGCTCTTGCAATAGTTCTATCACCTAGTGGTGCATCAAGGACATAATTCTTCTATGCAGCAATGAGGATAATCCTCAGATCACGGACCTAGTCCGCATCATTTCTACTATCATCTTTCAACTTAGTTTGCTCTAGGAACATATCATAAATAAAACGGGGAAGCTATACGCGAGCAATTGATCTACAACATAGTTATGCAAATACTATCAGGACTAAGTTCATGATAAATTTAAGTTCAATTAATAATATTACTTAATAACTCCCACTTAGATAGCCATCGCTCTAGTCATCTAAGTGATCACATGATCCATATCAAGTAAACCATGTCCGATCATCACATGAGATGTAGTTTTCAATGGTGAACATCACTATGTTGATCATATCTACTATATGATTCACGCTCGACCTTTCGGTCTCAGTGTACCGAGGCCATATCTGCATATGCTAGGCTCGTCAAGTTTAACCCGAGTATTCTGCGTGTGCAAAACTGGCTTGCACCCGTTGTATGTGAACGTAGAGCTTATCACACCCGATCATCACGTGGTGTCTCGGCACGATGAACTATAGCAACGGTGCATACTCAGGGAGAACACTTATACCTTGAAATTTAGTGAGAGATCATCTTATAATGCTAACGCCGTACTAAGCAAAATAAGATGCATAAAGGATAAGCATCACATGCAATCAATATAAGTGATATGATATGGCCATCATCATCTTGTGCCTTTGATCTCCATCTCCAAAAGCAACGTCATGATCACCATCGTCACTTTCTTGACACCTTGATATCCATTGAAGTATCATTGTCGTCTCGCCAACTATTGCTTCTACGACTATCGCTACCGCTTAGTGACAAAGTAAAGCAATTACTTGGCAATCGCATTTCATACAATAAAGCGACAACCATATGGCTCCTACCAGTTGCTGATAACTGTTACAAAACATGATCATCTCATACAACAATTTATATATCATCATGTCTTGACCATATCACATCACAGCTAGCCCTGCAAAACAAGTTAAATGTCCTCTACTTTGTTGTTGCAAGTTTTACGTGGCTGCTACGGGCTTCTACCAAGATCCATTCTTACCTACGCATCAAAACCACAACGATTTTTTGTCAAGTGTGTTGTTTTAAGCATCAATAAGGACCGGGCATAGTCAAACTCGATTCAACTAAAGTTGGAGAAACAGACACCCGCTAGCCACCTGTGTGCGAAGCACGTCGGTAGAATGAGTCTCATGAACGTGGTCATCCGGGCCGCTTCATCCAACAATATTGTAGAATCAAAGTAAGACATGCTGGTAAGCAGTATGACTATTATCGCCCACAACTCAATGTGTTCTACTCGTGCATATAACATCTACGCATAGACCTGGCTCGGATGCCACTATTGGGGAACGTAGTATTTCAAAAACATTCCTACGATCATGAAAGATCTATCTAGGAGAAGCATAACAACGAGCGGGGAGAGTGTGTCCATGTACCCTCGTAGACCGAAAGCGGAAGCGTTTAGTAACGCGATTGATGTAGTCGAACGTCTTCGCGATCCAAGCGATCCAAGTACCGAACATACGGAACCTCCGCGATCAGCACACATTCAGCTCGGTGACGTCCCTCGAACTCTTCATCCAGTTGAGGCCGAGGGAGAGTTTCGTCAGCACGACGACGTGGTGACGGTGATGATGAAGTTGCTGGCGCAGGGCTTCGCCTAAGCACTACGACGGTATGACCGAGCTGTGTAACTGTGGACGAGGCACCGCACACGGCTAAAACATCAACTTATGTGTCTATGGGGGGCCCCCTGGCCACGTATATAAAGGAGCGAGAGAGATAGGTAGCCGGCCATAGGGGGGCGTGCCAAGGTGTGGAGTTCTACTAGGACTCCCTAGTCCTGGTAGGATTCCACTTCCCACATGAAGTAGGAAAGGGGGAAGGGAGAAGGAGAAGGAAAAGGGGGGCCTTCTCCTAGTCCTAATCGGCCTCCTGGCCAAGGGGGGCGCACCAGCCCCTTGTGGGCTAGTGTGCTTCCCTCTTATGGCCCATAAGGCCCATAACTTCTTCCAGGGGGTTCCGCTAACCTCCCGGTACTCCGAAAAAATGCCCGAACCACTCGGAACCATTCCGATGTCCAAATTTAACCTTCCAATATATGAATCTTTACCTCTCGACCATTTCGAGACTCCTCGTCATGTCCATGATCTCATCCGGGACTCCAAACAAACTTCGGTTCATCAAATCACATAACACATAATACAAATCGTCATCGAACGTTAAGCGTGCGGACCCTACGGGTTCAAGAACTATATAGACATGACTGAGACACCTCTCCAGTCAATGACCAATAACGCAACCTGGATGCTCATATTGTCTCCCACATATTCTACGAAGATCTTTATCGGTCAAACCGCATAACAACATACGTTGTTCCCTTTGTCATTGGTATGTTACTTGCGCGAGATTCGATCATCGGTATCATCATACCTAGTGTAATCTCATTGCTGGCAAGTCTCTTTACTCGTTCCGTAATGCATCATCCCGCAACTAACTCATTAGTCACATTTCTTGCAAGGCTTATAGTGATGGTCATTACCGAGAGGGCCCAGAGATACCTCTCCGATACACGGAGTGACAAATCCTAATCTTGATCTATGCCAACTCAACAAACACCTTCGGAGACACTTGTAGACCATCTTTATAATCACCCAGTTAGGTTGTGACGTTTGATAGCACACAAGGTGTTCCTCCAGTATTCGGGAGTTGCGTAATCTCATAGTCAGAGGAACATGGATAAGTCATGATGAAAGCAATAGCAATAAAACTAAACGATCATTTATGCTAAGCTAACGGATGGGTCTTGTCCATCACATCATTCTCTAATGATGTGATCCCGTTCATCAAATTACAACACATGTCTATGGTCAGGAAACATAACCATCTTTGATTAACGAGCCAGTCAAGTAGAGGCATACTAGGGACACTCTATTTTCTATGTATTCACACATGTACTAAGTTTCCGGTTAATACAATTCTAGCATGAATAATAAACATTTATCATGATATAAGGAAATATAAATAACATTGCCTCTAGGGCATATTTCCTTCAGCTATGTGGGTGAAATGATGATACCATGCCAAGTTTCAACTTTTTCAGAGTTCATTTGTAGTGCTTTTCAATTTCAGGGTCATTTTGCTCAAAAAAATCATTAAATGCATGAAAAATAGCAAATGACGGCAGAAAGGGTTCAAAGTTGATGACATGGCTTTGAATGGTGCATAATGAACGCACAAAATTATATACCAGTGTAGGTGAGATGGAGCAGAGTAAAAGAGTGACACGTGCACTAGTGGGGGTCGCCATGAGAAGTCCAGCTTTGAATGGTGCATAATGAACGCACAAAAATTTTGGAGTTCTAATAAGCTAAAAAAATGGAAAGCCTTTGTAACAGATGAGTTTTCGTCCGAAACCCTGATACTTCGAAACAGATTGTCCAGTTTGTACACGAACTGCATCCAGTTTTTGCTATAACCCTCTCAACTTTTTAGCACATGCTATGTGGGTGAAATGATGATACCATGACAAGTTTCAACTTTTCCAGAGTTCATTTTTAGTGCCTTTCAATTTCAGGGTCATTTAACTCAAAACAAATCATTAAATGGATGAAAAATAGCAAATGAAGGCAGAAAGGGTTGAAGGTTGATGACGTGGCTTTGAATGGTGCATAATGAACGCACAAAAGTATAGACCAGTGTAGGTGAGATGGAGTAGAGAAAAAGAGTGACACATGCACTAGTGGGGGTCGCCGTGAGAAGTCCTTGAGAAAGGACACATAGCTCTATGCACTCTACACCATTTCCTCAAGGCCTGAAACTAAGCAATGTGCAGGTGAGCATTGCGCCTCTCCTTCATCGTCGTTCCTCGTCTCTGCACTCAGGGCTTATAAACCGCTGCGAGTCCCTCTCGATTGGCGAGGTGGGACTAAAAAACCACAGCTAAAACAATCAAATAAAAAAATCTAGTACCAGTTTGTGGCATGAACCGGTACTAAAGGTGCTGGTGCGGTCACAGCCTGACAACATCCTTCCACCACCTCTTTAGTACCGGTTGGTGGCATGAACCGGTGCTAAAGGTTCACCATGAACCGGTACTAATGAGCGCCGCCCGCCTAGCCATTGGACATTAGTGCCGGTTCAGCTACAAACCGGGACTAATGTGCATCACATTAGGCCCTTTTCTACTAGTGGCTCATCATAGCTTCTTCATTGTTCATAGGTTCGCCTTGGTCTAATAACATGACTTCCAGAACAGGATTACCATACCACTCTGGTGCGGATCGTTCTCTGGTTGACCTACAAGATCGAGGTTCAGTAGCAACTTGATATGGAATTTCATGATCATTATCATTTGTTTCCTCTCTAGTTGGTGTAGGCATCACGATAAAGGATTTCTCTGATGTGCTACTTTTGAAGTCGAGAGAAGGTATGATTACCTCATCAAGTTCTACTTTCCTCCGACTCACTTCTTTCAAGACAAACTCCTTCTCTAGAAAGGTTCCATTCTTGGCAACAAAGATCTTGCCTTCGGATCTGTGGTACAAGGTATACCCAATTGTTTCCTTAGGGTATCCTATGAAGATGCACTTCTCCGATTTGGGTTCGAGCTTATGAGTCTGAAGCCTTTTGACATAAGTGTCACAACCCCCAAACTTTAAGAAACAATGGCTTAGGTTTCTGTGCCCTATTTAACGTGAATACAGTTGTCTCAAATGCATAACCCCAAAATGATAGTGGTAAATCGGTAAGAGACATCATATAACGCACCATATCCAATAAAGTACGGTTACAATGTTCGGACACACCATTACGTTGTGGTGTTCCAGGTGACGTGACTTATGAAACGATTCCACATTATTTTAAATGAAGGCCAAATTTGTAACTCAAATATTCGCCTCCGCGATCAGATCGTCGAATTTTATTTTCTTGTTATGATGATTCTCCACTTCACTCTGGAATTCTTTGAACTTTTCAAATGTTTCAGACTTGTGTTTCATCAAGTAGATATACCCATACCTACTCAAATCATCTGTGAAGGTCAGAAAATTACGATACCTGCCGCGTGCTTCAACACTCATCGGACCGCATACATCGGTATGTATTATTTCCAATAAGTCATTAGATCACTCCATTGTTCCGGAGGACGTAGTTTTAGTCATCTTGCCCATCAGGCATGGTTCACAAGTATCAAATGATTCATAATCATGTGATTCCAAAAGTCCATCTACATGGTGTTTCGTCATGCGCTTCACACCAATATGACCTAAACGGCAGTGCCACAAGTGTGTTGGACTATCATTATACACTTTGCATCTTTTGGCATCAATATTATGAATATGTGTATCACTAGGATCGAGATTCAATAAACCATTCACGTTGGTTGTATGACCATAGAAGGTTTTATTCATGTAAACAGAATAAAAATTATTCTCTAACTTAAATAAATAACCATATTGCAATAAACATGATCTAATCATATTCATGTTCGATGCAAAACACCAAATAACATTTTTTTAGGTTCAACACTAATCCCGAAGGTAGACGGAGTGTGTGATGGTGATCATATCAACCTTGGAATCATTTCCAACACACATCGTCACCTCACTTTTAACTAGTCTTTGTTTACTCTGCAACTCCTGCTTCGAGTTACCACTAGTAGAAAAAGGCCCATTTGTCCCGGTTCTAGAGGCCCATTTGTCCCGGTTCTGGAACCGGGACTAAAGGGTCGGTAATAAAGCCCAATACCTTTTGTCTCATTTTGCCTACGGATCGGGATGGATGGGGCTCCACGTGGCCGATGCGGCTTGCCCAGGCTGGAGGGCCTTTTGTCCCGGTTGGTAGCACCAACCGGGACCAATAAGCATCCACGCGTCAGCAGTTCAGGGGCTGGGGTTTTTGTTTTTTTTGAAGGGGGGGGGGGTCGGGGGGTTTTGTAGGGCTAATTTAGGGGTTTCATATATTGTGTTAGCTAGCTAATAGATAGAAGTGTCCTCTCTTATCTCCGTGCTTGGTCGACGCTACGTACTATACGTATAGAGAGGACTCGACACGCTAGCTAGTAAGCAAATGAAGGAAACCATCATGAACATATACAGAGAGAAGTGATCGACCTCTCCTTCTTCGAGAGATTGTTCAAACAACAAGTTTTCATACATCTATCCGACGCTACTGGCTACATATATACAGTATAAGATCTCTTACACATGGTATTCTCCGGCTTTATTTATGACATGGTCAAGAAAGAATCCCGCCAATTCCTCTTGAATTGCTCATATGCGATCTTGTGGTAGGATTTCATCTCGCATCTACCACATCTAATTTGAAGAATGGGGTCGATACATATATATGAATGAAGCTCAACACAAATGATGGTAATAAAATAAAATTGCGAATATTATTGCATACGCACATCATATTCTTTTTTAGAGTAGCCCCGCTTAGAGGTCGTCGCATTGTAGATGTACTTGCAAATGTAGTATCCACAAAAATCATTTCTGCCTTCCTGCCACAACCACTTTATGAGAAATAGAGGTCAATTAAACTGATATGCAAGCATGCTAAATGGTATTCATGAAACTAGCTAGAATCAATGGGAGATGCATGGTACTAGCTAGTAGTACTTACTTTTGGGTGTGTAAATCTCAGCTCCCCTGGCACTCCCGGAGCTTGTGCGCTCAACTATTTCCAAACCCTGCCACACAAAGTAAACAATTACATGATATCAGGAAATGAACAAAGTTGCCGATATGGTGCGATGATGATCGATTGAACTTACTTCTCGAGCATTTTAGTCATGTCCGCATAGTCCTCAGGATCTTTTCGTCTCGAGTCTAAGACGGTTACTAGTCCCTGCTCAAGCTTAATCTATAGGAGAATAAAGTGGAAGCTGTGCACGCATTCATAACTCATCAATTACATGACTATAACCTGGAGTAATAAGGGATACCGAATATGCACAAGACAGTAACACTCGCTTAAAGTTGTAAGGAAAGAGTATTTTCTTTTTGTTTTGATTTTGAAGCAAAGATTGTAGCAAGTTGGCCTCGGGTTCTTTGGCATTAAATTTAACCGTAAATTCATCTATGAGATTTGTGTTAATGAACCCAATATCATAGATTTGTCTTTTCTTGCATTCGACGATCTTCAATCTGCATAATAGAGTGAGGATACTTATATATACATCCAATGAAAGAGCTAAGCTATATATAGATACTTAATGACAAAAGTAGTACTTACAGATAGTAGCAAGTTATGATTATTTTATCGAGGGCCTTTTATTGTAAAACTGGAAGAACTCCTCAAATGGAACAGACAACAGATCAATACCAACGAGGTCGTGCTCCTCTTTAACTCTCAGCATCAAAGTATCCTTCCCAGACTCGCTGCAGGTGTCCATGTACCACTCATGGAATATTCGCATCATCGTTGTTAGAGGAGGATGATCAGGTTTGACGAGAGGCTTCCCATACCGGTATTTGAAATTGTCCACCTCCATTATATCAAAATGTGCATCATCGAGTAGGTAATCTCCAGGATTGGTACCGAGCACCATCCTCGGATGATTAGCGACGATATCGCTAGACACCTAGAGCGGGGGGTGATGTCTACTACACAACCTTCTTCTTGAAGACGTTGTTGGGCCTCCAAGTGCAGAGGTTTGTAGGACAGTAGCAAATTTCCCTGAAGTGGATGACCTAAGGTTTATCAATCCATGGGAGGCGTAGGATGAAGATGGTCTCTCTCAAGCAACCCTGCAACCAAATAACAAAGAGTCTCTTTTATCCCCAACACACCCAATACAATGGTAAATTGTATAGGTGCACTAGTTCGGCGAAGAGATGGTGATACAAGTGCAATATGGATGGTAGATATAGCTTTTTGTAATCTGAAAATATAAAAACAGCAAGGTAGCAAATGATAAAGTGAGCGTAAACGGTATTGCAATGCTAGGAAACAAGGCCTAGGGTTCATACTTTCACTAGTGCAAGTTCTCTCAACAATAATAACATAATTGGATCATATAACAATCCCTCAACATGCAACAAAGAGTCACTCCAAAGTCACTAATAGCGGAGAACAAGCAAAGAGATTATTGTAGGGTACGAAACCACCTCAATCCACTATGCATAAGTTCACAAGGTCACTGAACCCGCAACTTGATCACCAAAACATACATCAAGTAGATCACGTGAATATCCCATTGTCACCATAGATAAGCACATGAAAGACATACATCAAGTGTTCTCAAGTCTTTAAAGACTCAATCCGATAAGATAACTTCAAGGGAAAACTCAATCCATTAAAAGAGAGTAGAGGCGGAGAAACATCATAAGATCTAACTATAATAGCAAAGCTCGCGATACATCAAGATCGTGCCAAATTAAGAACACAAGAGAGAGAGAGAGAGAGAGAGAGAGAGATCTAACACATAGCTACTGGTACATACCCTCAACCCCGAGGGTGAACTACTTCCTCCTCATCCGGGAGAGCACCGGGATGATGAAGATGGACACTGGTGAGGGTTTCCCCCTCCGGCAGGGTGCCGGAATAGGGTCCCGATTGGTTTTTGGTGGCTATAGAGGCTTGCGGCGATGGAACTCCCGATCTAGGTTTCTTTTCGGGGGTTTCCATATTTATAGGGATTTTTGGCATCGGGAACAAGTCAGGTTGGTCTCCGAGGTGGCCACGAGGTAGGGGGCACGCCTAGGGGGGTAGGGCGCGCTTCCTCCCCTCGTGGGAGCTCGGGACTCTTCTGTCCCATCTCCGATACTTCCTGAGCTTCTTCCGGTCCATACAAAATCATTGAAAATTGGCACGTCCATTGGGCTCCGTTTGGTATTCCTTTTCTGCAATACTCAAAAACAAGGCAAAATAGAAACTGGCACTGGGCTCTAGGTTAATAGGTTAGTCCCAAAAATCATGTAAAATAGCATGTAAATGCATAAAAACATCCTATATGGATAATATAATAGCATGGAACAATAAAAAATTACAGATATGTTGGAGATGTATCAGGGGGCACGATTGGTTCGCTTGTTCGCTGAGCTGGGGAGTTTTTTCCCACTTCTTTGTTCTGCTAACCATCGATCACTACAAGTACTTCCCAACTGTTGCGCTTCCCTATGTGCCTGTCCAATAATGTGCTCATAGTTGGTTTGCGGCGGAGACGGTGGTGGTCACTTTAGGGCATCCAAAGTGTTCTTCAATTTCACCGGATCTATCTTCTCCTCCGGAGATGGATGTTTATTTGCAAAAAAGTCCTTCACATGGGCTTTATAGATCTCCGTGGTTTCCTCCTCGGTCATCTCATATGGTAACTTCTCTAGAGGATTGAGAGATGGACCGAATCAGTATTGCCTCCCGCCTCTGGCTGTACTGTCAGATGCTGAAGCATCTGGAGTGGCGGCGACTGTCTTCCTTCGTTGCTTACGAGGCAGAGAAGGAGGCGGAGTGCTACGACGTGCCAGAGCAACCCGAGTGGTGGCGGACGTCTTTCGCCGTTGCTGATGAGGCAGAGGAGGCGGGCTGCTCGGACGCGCCGGAGCAGGCGGAGAAGGAGTCGGAGTGACGCCATGGGCCGGAGCAGCCGGAGAAGGAGGCGGAGTGCCCTGATCACTCACCGGAGGTGGAGGCGGAGTGCCCTGACTCATCGGAGGAGGAGGAGGAGGCGGAGGCGTCCAGTTCGGAAGCTTGATGTGCTTCTTTCGCCATAGACATGGAGTCCTCAAAGCAAGACCCGGCTGAGTCTCCCCTTCACCAGTAGGGTGGTCAAGCTTGAGGTCCTCAAATCCCTGTGTTATTTCATCCACCATCACAACAACATAGCCTTATGGAATCACAAGGCAGTGAAAAGTTGCGCCGGGTTTAGGAGGTGCAATAGAGCCGACAGCCGACTTGACTTTGAGGTTCTGCCATTGCGCCATAAGGTGGCAATCTTGAGCCTCCGTGATAGCATCCACGGGGTATCTAGGAGCCATGAAGTTAGGCTGCTGAAGGAGCTCGATGGAAGCCACGGTGCTTCTCTGCTAAGATGGTGGGGTGGTTTATGGGTAGCTCCGGCGTGTCGCTGGCTGTGAAGTGCTTGTTCCTCTAGCGCTCTTACCCTTGCATTCAGCTTCTGCAGTTCAGTCTGCTCCACTTTCCCCTTCCTCTCCCGGGTTTTGTAACCACATGCGCCGGGAAACCTAACCTTCCACGCAATGGAGCTTGCCGTGCCTCGTGTTCGTCCAGGGTGCTCAGGATTTCCGAGGGCCTATGTGAGCTCGTCGTTCTCTCTATCGGGAACAAATGTCCCTTGCTGCGCTGCGTCGATATACTGCTGAAGCTTCTTGACGGGTATTTCCAGTTGCTGGTCTATCCAAACGCACTTCCCTGTTTCGGGGTCCAAGGTTCCCCCAACTTGAAGAACCAAGTCCTTGAACGGTCTGGCTAGTTGAATGACTCTGGTTCGACCCCTTTATCAAGTAGGTCATTCTCAGCCCTGTCTCACAACAGTCGGGCTTTGATTAGCCACCTGACCCTATGCGGTGGTGATGCTCCTTCTTTGCAGCATTTATCTTGTTTGTCGCTGACATCTTCTTACTCTTCTTCGATGTCTTGTAAGCCACAAATGCGGGCTAGTGATCTCTTATATTCTCAAATCGGCCGGTGAATTCAGGAGTCTTCCCTTTGTCGACATACGTTGATTTCATCTCATTCTTCCACCTCCTGAATAGATCTTCCATCTTCTTAAGAGCATGAGCCTTGACCAATGGCTCCATAACTAGGTTATCTGGATCCTCCTCTAGCGGTAGGGTGAAATTTTCCTTCACCGCGGTCCAAATATCATCTTTCTGTCTATCGTTGACATAAGACACTTGAGGGTCTTCCCTCTTAGGCTTATTCCATTGGTGGATGCTGATCGGGATCATGTCCCTAACAAGAACCCCGCAATGAGCAGAAAATGCTTCCTTGGTCCGGTTGGGTTCAATCGGTTGGCCATCGCCCTTGATAGCTGTGAACGTGAACCGTCCATCCTGGCGCAACATTTTCTTCGGGCCTCGTCTCGTTACCGAAGTTTGGCTCGATCAAGTGGGCTACAAAAGAAGAAAGAAGAGAGTTAATGTGTGTACATACCAAAATAATTAATGCATCAATTAGCTAGTCAGCACAGGCTTAATTAATATATACCTGGTCGGACTCAGTTCGGTCACCGGAGCCATCATCACGGTCTCCTTCTTCCACCAGCATTCAGTCACCGGAGCCATCATGATCATGTCCTTCCTCCTCCATTGTTCGATCATCGGAGCCTGCTTCACCCTCTCCTTCCAGACCATCAGTGTCATTGAGATACGACAAGACATCACCTCCGTCGCGGATTATGTCCCCCAACAATTGTTCTGCTTCCAAGTCTCGGTGCTCCATAGTTTCTGCAAATATTACAACGTGGCAATTAATATACAAACAGATGGATATATTAGTGGCAAACGTAGACATATCTACCGAATCACAACAAGGAATCATATTAGTGGCCTCGACGCTTCTACGGTTTGGGGTGGCCTCGACAATGTTTCTAGGGTTTGGGGTGGCCTCGACGACAACTCTCTTTTAACTTGGTAAATTTGGGTGGCCTCGGCAATGCTTCCAGGGATTGGGGTGGCCTCGGCAACGCTTCTAGGGTTTGGGGTGGCCTTGATGACAACGCTCTTTTAACTTGGTAAATTTGGGTGGCCTCGGCAATGCTTCCAGGGTTTGGGCCAGGCTGCCTCTCTCATAAATGTCCGAGGTCCGAACCGACAAGGGATTTAACAAAAGGGCGCCATTCTGGATGTACAGAAAATGGTCCATATTTTTCCTGATCTCATCTACCCTTCTATATGTCACGTTTTCTAGTGTCAAAGAATTCAAGAAAACCATGACTTCATCATTAGCCAGAAATGACAGGCGCAAAATGGTACGAAGCTCTTCAAAGTTGTATCTCTATTTGGAAGGCCTTTGCTGATTTTCGTACAAAAAGGCGAATTATTCTATCAGGAACTCCGTTCCAAAACAACTTTGAAGAGCTTCGAAGCATCATACGCCTGTTACTTCTGGCAAATGATGAACCAGGGATTTCTTCAATACTTTGACAACAACATGACATATAGAAGAATATATATCTATATATATATATATGTGTGTGTGTGTGTGTGTGTGTGTGTGTGTGTGTGTGTGTGTGTGTATGAGACTAGAAAAAAATTGGATCAACTTGTGCACATCCATAATGGGGGCATTCTTGATAAATCTAGACCCTCGACCCCTGGATGACCCTCGACCCCTAGATGACCCTCGACCCTTGACCCCTCGGCGACCCTCGACCCTCTACCCTAGTTCATGACCCTCGACCGCTCGGCGATCCATGACCCTCTACCCTAGTTCCCGACCATCGACCCCCTCATGTCATGTTCGATGTCCCCCCTCATGTCATGTCCGACGTCCGGACCAACAGGGGATTTAACAAAATGGCGCCATTCTGGATATGTAGAGAATGGTCCCTATTTTTCCTGATCACATCTACCCGTCTATATGTCATGTTTGTTTAGTGTCAAAGGATTCGATCAAGAAAACTATTGCTTCATCATTAGGCGAAAGTAACAGGCGCATGATGGTACGAAGCTCTCCAAAGTTTTTTTGGAACGGAGTCCCAGATAGGATAATTCGCTTTTTGATACAAAGTACAACAAGAGCCTTCCGAATATCGCTATTTGGAAGGCCTTCGCTGAAATTCATACCAAAAGGCGAATTATCCTATCCGGGACTCCGTTCCAAAGTAACTTTGGAGAACTTCGTACCATCATGCCCTGGTTATTTCCGGCTAATGATCAAGCCATGGATTTTTTTCAATACTTTGACACAAGGCAACCTCTAAACCCCTCGGCGATCCTCGACCCTCGACCCCTCGATGACCCTCGAACCCTCGGCGACAGTCGACCCCTCGGCGTTCCTCGACCCTCGACCCTCGAACCCTCGGTGACCCTCGACCCTCTACCATAGTTCCTGACCCTCGACCGCTCGGCGATCCTTGACACCCTCATTCCCGATAAAAATTAAGAAGAGGAAGAAGAAGGAAAAAAGGAGGAGAATAATAAAAAAGGAGAAGAAGAAGGAATAGAGAAGAGGAAGAAATTTTCTTCTTCTCCTCTATTCCTTCTTCTTCTCCCTCTTTTTTTTTCTTCTTCTTCCTCTTCTTATTTATTTTCTCCTCTTCTTCCTCTCCTCTTCTTCTCTTCTTCTTCTCCTTCTTTCTCTTCTTAATTTTTCTCCTCTTCTTCTCTTTTTTCTCCCCTTTTTCCTCTCCTTCTTTTTCTTCCCTTCTTCCTTCTTCCTACTTCCTCTTTTCCATACATATAAAAGGTTTTAAAAATTACATACATACACACATACAAAAAATACATACATACATATAAAAAGAAAGCATATATAACAAAAAACATATATAACAAAAAAAGCAATGCAGTAGCGGGGCAGGGCAGGGGCGCGGCTCTCAGAGAGGAGGCGTCGGGGCGGGCAGGGCCGCGTCGGGGCGGTGTCGGCGTCGGGCCGGGGTGGCATCGGCATCGGGGCGGGTAGGGGCGGGCCGGGCGGCGTCGGGGTGGCGTCGGCATCGGGCCGGGGCAGCGTTGACGTCGGGGTGGGGCGGGCAGGGGCGGGCCGGGCAACGTCGGCGTCGGGCCGGGCGGCGTCGGTGGCGGTGACGGCGACAACGCCGTGGAGCAGCCTGACATCGTTGGTGACGACGGCGACGAGGAGCAGCGCTGGGGCGTCGGGTGGAGAACGATGTGATCTGCAGAAACTACTAAGTCTTTGCTGTATATAGACGAAGCATTGGTCCCGGCTCGTAGCACCAACCGGGACCAATGGACCCCTTTAGTCCCGGTTGGTGCCACCAACCGGGACCAAAGGGGGGCATTGGTCCCGGTTTGTGGCACCAACCGGGACCAATGGCCTTGCACAGCAGCATGGTGGGAGTTTAGTCCCACCTCGCTAGTTGAGAGAGTGTCGCACCTGTTTATAAGGTGTGGTGCGCCTAAGCCTTCAAGCTCCTCTCCAAAGCGGGCTTACGGGCCTAACCACTATGTTTCTCCCTGTGGGTCTGCTGGGCCTTCTGCAGGCGTAAATCCTAGCCCAACAGGCTGGTTGGGTTTCTAGTCGTATTCAGGCCGTGGTGGCCCAGTAGGCGTCATTTTTTTATTTTTTCTAGTATTTTTGTTTTGTTTTTTTGCATTATTTATTTTCTTTTTTTACTTTTTCCAGTATTTTTGTTTTGTTTTTTGCATTATTTATTTTCTTTTGTGTTGTTTTGTTTTTTGCATTATTTATTTTCTTTTCTTTTGTTTTTTGCATTCTTTTTGCTTTTAGGTCAGAAAAATTATAAACTTTCTGTTAGTGCCATTACTTTGCAAATTTGAATAGTTTAAATTTGAATTCTTTGAAATTTGTGTGAATCACTAGTTTGTGATTAACTTTACTATAAAAATAGATTTTGCAGTGATTCTTTTTCTTGCTATTTAATATTACTGTGTTTTATCATTATATTGAAAACCAGTTTTTTTAATTTTTGTTTCTAACCAAAAAATATCTGTATGATAATTCTTTTTGCTATTAATGTTTCTAACCAAAAAATCTTTATGAAAATTCCTTTTGCTTTTAATGTTTTGAATAGAAAATACTTTGATAATTTTAGTTTCATAAATTTTACATAATTTTAGTTTCAATAATACTAGAGGTTTATAAAAGCTTTTTAGTTGATTCCTCTTTCTATTAGAGTTTCATTAAAGTTTTCTAGTTCATTCTTTTTTCTATTAGAGTTTCATTAAAGTTTTCTAGTTCGGTTTTTTGTTTATTATTTTTTCTATTAGAGTTTCATAAAAGTTTTCTAGTTCATTCTTTTTTATATTAGTTCATTCTTTGAGCTAAATGACCCTTAAATTGAAAAGCACTTCAGATGAACTCTAAAGAGGTTGAAAATTGGCATGGTATAATCATTTCACCCACATAGCTGTGGCACCCCGGCTCAGAGAAAATCAGGACGCCCCGTATTCCTGCCCAGAAATCAAGGAGAAGTCTTCTGGAATACGGCACCGCTTAGCATAGAACAAATCATCTCTTTATTACTCCCTCTGTTCCTCAATATAAGGTGTATTATTTTTTCAAAAAGTCAAACTTCTCTAAGTTTGACCAAGTTTATAGACAAAAATATCAATATCTAGAATACCAAATCATTATCACTAGATTCATCATGAACTATATTTTTACATTTTATATATTTAGTATTATAAATCTTTATATATTTTGCTGTAAAGTTGGTCAAACATAGACAATAGTTGACTTTTTGAAAAACTAATACACCTTATATTTAGGAACGGAGGGAGTATAAGCTAAAGGGGTACAATTGGATTACATCGGCATGGCGACACTACTCCTGCCATGGTTGCTCTATGTAAGCAGCAGAACAACACGAGGCAGCGGAATAACTCTAGCAGCGGAACAACGACGACGGTGATGAACTCCACTCCACAGGGACTCTGGCTGGAACACTTATCCTAGCTCGCAAACAAGGAATCCACGCCAAACAAACAATCAAATCTGGCATGACCTGCAAACTGACATGACACGCCAGGTTAGTACATTGAATGTACTTGCAAGCTCACAGCAACCGAAGCAATCAAGATAGACAAAGCATGGAAATTACAGGTTAACAAGGATTAACATGATACCATCTAAACAACATGGCATGGACAACATAATACAGCTAGAACAATACGAGCATGGCATGAACATGTGAACATGATAATACTAGCATGCAACATGATGATGCTATCATGTACCAACTTACTCTGCTCGGGTTACCTCGTAACCATCACCTGCACAAACTTACCATCACGAGCATCACATGATCATCTCAGGATCCAATCAAGATTGGTATTAAAAATACCATAGTAATCATTCATGACCACAAGGAGCTTGACTTTTACCCTTGACTCTCGCATAACACCACAAATATCCACAACGCGGTATCCTCGATACCACGGTGATCCTCTCATGATCACATAAATATCGACCAACTTCTTTCATCATCGAACCGGGGTTGTTATTAAGAAAATTATTATTATTATTACTGTTGACCCATAGTGTGACCGACTATGAACTAGGCCCATATCTGTGGGCGCGGCTATCGATAGATTTAACACACACTCTGTAGAGGTTAGCACGATGTATCCACACCACGGGTGGACGAACGGCGTTCCGACAAAACCGTCCTACTGCCATGACACCCTCCTGGCCAATCCGACAAACTCCCCTCTGGGATAAGTCCTGGGTGGCCCTGTGCCTACCAAAGGCACCAACGGCCACTGTCGTGGCAAAACATAAACGGTCCCAAACGGGGGCAATGGATCCATACTCAACAAAGGGCACACATGGCTTATGCCTTCCTACCTGATCAGGGTAGCGCCCACGCATAACCTTCCCTTGTTGGAGACACCGGCGAGAGGGATGACAATAGACCTAGTTAGGACCCTCCCATAAAGGCAAGCGTGGTTGCACTAGTCAGCTCGATATGGCGGCACCATGACTCAGCCAATAGTTGTTCAAGTTCAATTTAATCTGGTTAACTTGAATGCAAATATGTTGATCCATGATAAAATAACATGATGAAAATATAATGCATGAGCAAGATATCAGCATAAACATGAGGGTACAACATAACTATCATCCATATCAACAATGAATCATATCCAACTGAGCATGGCATAACGACGAGCATGAATATCACAAGTATAACACTACTCATAACATGACCAATAACATCAACCATAAATACCATGCAAGCACTACAAAAAAATACACTTCCGTGATGATACGTGTTTGTCACAGTAGGTCACGTTTTTTGTCATGCACGTACATCCATGACAAATTTATGACACAATCAAGATAGTCATACCTGTGCTGTCGTAGAAGTGTTCCATGACATTACCAAAATTATCATCACGGAAGTGTCCACTTCCATGATGATAAATCACGCGTCACAGAAGTGCTTTCGTCAAGGGTGACCGACACGTGGCATCCACCGTAATGGAACACCGTTAAGCTATCGGGTCCGGTTTTGGATCCGATAACCCGTTAACAGCCCAGACCAATGGGTATTTTCCACGTGTAAAATCATGATTGGTCGGAGGAAACACGTGTTGCCTCACTGTTGGGATAGATGTCATCCACTCATTCGACAGGAGGCGCCTATGATAGGTCGACATGTGGCACAACCCAATAGTGGCCCATTCCGGTGAAAAAGGCCGGCCCAGTAAAAAATAGCAGGCCGGCCCATATAAGGCCTACTTGTGTCAGGTCCATTTAAGCCCACGGCCCATACGAGATGTGCCAATTCGGCCCGTCAACGACCTGTTAAAGATTTGACACCATTGTAGCCCATCGTCAGTTCGAGCCCGTTAAGAACCCGCTATATATTTGGGCTCAATATCGGCCCGATGAGATTTCGGCCTGTTAACGGCCCATTCAGTGGATGGGCCAACTTTTACGATGTACATCTTTCTGCCTTATTGCGACACATTTAAATATTGGGCTAATTTCCGGCCTGGTGTGTCTTTCAGCCTATTGACGGCCCATAAATCAGTTGGGCCATTTGTAGTCGGACCTATGTTTTGGCCTTTTAGCGACCCATTTAAGTGTTGGGCCAATTTCCGGCCCGGTTTGCCATTCAGCCTGGTGACGGCCCATATATCTGTGGGGCCATTTGTAGTCGGACCTGAGTTTTGTCCATTTAGTGACCTATTTAATTGTTGGGCCAATTCTCGGCCATGTGTGCCTTTCAGCCTGTTAACGGACCATAAATGAGGTTGGCCATTTGTAGTTGGACCTGAGTTCTGGCCTTTTAATGGCCCATGCCCTTCATGGTCCAATACCAGCCTGGTTTCTCTTTTGGCCTGCTAAAGGCCCACAACACAGTTGGGCCATTTACAATATGACCTGACTTTTGACCTCTTAGCGGCCCAGGCTCTTCATGGTTCAGTACAAGAACGTTGTCTCTTTTGGCCTGCTAAAGGCCCACAATATAGTTCGGCCATATGTAGCCCGAACTTAGTAACAGCCTCTTAACGGCCCGTGAAATCAATTGGTCCTGTTGCCCGATTTGATGTCAGCATGTTAACGACCCGGGAGTTAAGAGGGTCGACCATTAACTTTCGGCCTGGTAACGGACCATTAACTTAATGGGACCACTAAAGTTCGTACATGTCTTTAGGCCAAATTAGATAATTTGAGCCCATTACGACGAGCAACTATGCACAGGACCAAAACCGATCAAGCAAAGGTACGACATACAGGGAAAAACGTTGCACATCCAGCATATATTACAGGAAATTACATCCACTAGGCAATCAAAGATTGATTCCATTGCAAATAAATGAACATAACCTAACGATCTAAAACGTCACAATCTGCAACCTCAGCACTGATGATGCCCATAACCATGTCGGCAAGTTCTTGCTACTTTGCTACACTGTCTCTGAAAACATTAATCAGTTGTTGTGTCGCACGACTCTGTGTAGGATCGGAAGTATGTCTAGAGGGGGGGGGGTGATTAGACTACTTGACCAAATAAAAATCTAGCCTTTTCCCAATTTTAGTTCTTGGCAGATTTTAGCTATCTTAGCACAAGTCAAGCAATCTCCACACAATTCAAGCAAGCATGCAAAAAGAGTATATGAGCAGCGGAAAGTAAAGCATGCAACTTGCAAGAATGTAAAGGGAAGGGTTTGGAGGATTCAAACGCAATTGGAGACACAGATGTTTTTGGCGTGGTTTCGATAGGTGGTGCTATCGTACATCCACGTTGATGGAGACTTCAACCCACGGAGGGTAACGGTTGCGCGAGTCCACGGAGGGCTCCACCCACGAAGGGTCCACGAAGAAGCAACCTTGTCTATACCATCATGGTCGTCGCCCACGAAGGACTTGCCTCACTAGCGGTAGATCTTCACGAAGTAGGCGATCTCCTTGCCCTTACAAACTCCTTGGTTCAACTCCACAATCTTGTCGGAGGCTCCCAAGTGACACCTAGCCAATCTAGGAGACACCACTCTCCAAGAAGTAACAAATGGTGTGTTGATAATGAACTCCTTGCTCTTGTGCTTCAAATTATAGTCTCCCCAACACTCAACTCTCTCTCATAGGATTTGGATTTGGTGGAAAGAAGATTTGGGTGGAAAGCAACTTGGAGAAGGCTAGAGATCAAGATTCATATGGTAGGAATGGGATATCTTGAGCTCAACACAAGTGTAGGTGGTTCTCTCTCAGAACATGTGTATTGGAAGTGTAGATGTGTTCTGATGGCTCTCTCCATGAACGAAGAGTGGGTGGAGGGGTATATATAGCCTCCACACAAAATCTAACCATTACACACAATCTGCCAAACTCGGTGGGACCGAATCGTTAAAATCGGTCGGACCAATTCAGCAAACCTAGTGACCGTTAGGATTTTCGATGGGACTGAGATGCAACTCGGTAGGACCAATATGGTTAGGGTTTGGGCATAACGTAATCTCGTTGTGACCAATTACACAAACTCGGTGGAACCGATTTTGGTAATAAGCTAACCAAGGGTTGGTCAGGTAAACTCGATGGGACCGATCCGCTCTTTTCAGTGAGACCGAAATGTTACGAAAAGGAAACAGTGAGTTTACATTGCAATCTTGGTGGGACCGATCACTCACTTCGGTTAGACCGAAACGTTACGAAGGGAAATAGAGAAATTGCAATCCCATCTCGGTGAGACCGAGATCCCTATCGGTGAAACCGAATTGCTAGGGTTTGTGGCAATGGCTATGACATGTGAAACTCGGTGGCGCCGGATGGAAAGAATCGGTGGGGCCGAGTTTGACTTTTGGTTTAGGTCAAATGTGGATGTGGGAAGATAGTTGAGGGTTTTGGAGCATATCACTAAGCACATGAAGCAAAAGGCTCATTAAGCAACACCTCATACCTCCTTAATAGTATTGGCTTTTCCTATAGACTCAATGTGGTCTTGGATCACTAAAATATAAAATGTAGAGTCTTGATCTTGAAGTTTGAGCCAATCCTTTGTCCTTATACTTTTGAGGGGTCCACTTTCCTCATCCGTGCCATGCCATCCATTGAGCTTTTCCTGAAATATTCATCTTGGAATAATGTTAGCTCAATCCTTTGTTGCACTTTCAATCTCCCCCTTTTTGGTAATTGATGACAACATATAGATCAAAGCTTCGACAAATGATAATAAGAATGAAATATATCGTCGCTTTGAGAAGTATGTGATAAGCAAGAGCTCCCCCTAAATTTGTGCATATTTTAAGATTTGCTTTGGACTGCAAATGCACAATGAGTTAGGATCATGGGTTACTCTTCCATGTCACATACATCTTGGTGAAGCGCTCAAAATGATAAGAATTGAATACATGCACTCATCACCAAGCAAAGTGAATGATCAAAATAAGGATAAACTGATAGTAACATCCAACAAGCATTAAGTGTAGCTTATGATCAAACACATGATCATCAATGTCTCACAGATTAAGGCATAGTATCTCAAGCACTCAAAAGCAAATAAAGTTTCAACCAAGAAGACAAGAGAGAACAAAATGCAAACTCTCTCTCTCTCTCGAAGCCTATGATCTATACATTTTTCTCCCCCTTTGGCAACAAGTTACCAAAAAGTTCATAGAAAATGCATAGCACTAAACGAATCTCAGGCTTGGTCTTCAGTTGGTGGAGTCCGGATGACGCCAAGGACGAAGGCTTCAGTAGAAGTGGTTGGAGCTGCTGGGGTAGGAGCTGGAGCTGGTGGAACTGAGGCCGTAGCTGGTGCAGAAGTGGTGGCTCTGGTGTCAAGAACTGGCACTACAGACGATCTCTGAGCTCTAGGCACTCTGGCAAATGCATCAGTTGTGGTCTTGCCCTTCCTCTCCTGCATATCATCCTGCAGTTGCTCCATGGCAGACTGAATCTAGTTACTTTCACATCTAGGTCATAGAACTTTTGTTCCATGATTCTTTCCAAGCTCTCTTGGTTTCGAGTCAGGGTGGCTAATCCTTAGAGTGGATGCTATCAGGTAACTGAGCTGCTCCTGCTTGTTCTTCAAGAAGTACTCAGATGCCTCCTCTTGAGTTGGTATCCTGGCAGCTTTCTCCATCTTTGACTTCTCATTCTTTGCTTGAGCATGTGCTGATGATAGTTCATTCTCATTCATGACAACTTGATTATCCTCAAAGTCTGGATGGCTGGGCAGGTATTCCTTATCCAGCAGGTATGTGCCTGTGCCCATCTTTGAGTTAATCAACTCCTGAATTTGTGGGGCATATCCACAGCTCCTCTTCTGATCAGTTGTTGTCCTCTTAATGGTTTCTACCATGAGGCTCATCACCTTGAATTTCTGTGCCACATGAAATATATGAAGCAAGTTTATTGCATGGCCTCGGATCATCTTGTGATCACCTGACTTGGGCAAGAGAGTGTGCCTTAGAATCCAGTTGATAGTGGGCAGCCCTGACAGAAGGAAGTGCACTGAGCCAAACTTGAAGGTATCAAGTGCTTTGTTTGGGATCTCCTTGTACATATTTGACATGGAATTGTGATCCATCTTCTTCTTGGCATAGATGTCCAAGTCATCTTCCTGCTCTTCTTGGGCATTGATCAGCTGTGCCCATTCAGCAACTGTAGACTGATATCTAGTTCCTTCTGACATCCACACTATCTTGCCATCTGGATAGAAATGTGTTGTGGAGTAGAATTGCATAATGAGCTTCTCATTCCACTTTGTGAGCTTTTGCCCAACAAAGTCTGCAACTCCACAAGCACTGAAGCTGTTATATACTCCAGGATAGTGTTCTTCGTTCTCCTTGATGTATTCCCAGTCAACCCATCTCATGTCACACACTATGGGCTTCTTATCCAGCAGCACTGTCTCATAGAAATCCTGCTGTTCCTTGGTGTGAAACTTGTAATCCACAACAGTTCTTCTTCTTGAAGCATATGGATCTGCTTCTCTCCACTTCCTCAGCCCTGAGTCTCTTCTAATTTTCATGTCCTCAACCACAGGATGATCATCATTGTGGTCTGGGATTTTGGGCTTGCGCTTCCTGAGAACTTGTCCTTCTTCTTCTTCAGCAATATCAGGCACTAGGGCCTTGTTCTTTTTAGCAGCAGATATGTTTCTGGTGTTCCTCTTAGGTGCACTCTTGGGCTTGGAGGCAGCTTTGGGTGCTTCCTTGGGCTTAGATGAAGTAGCCCCTGTCCTTATGGCATCACCCATAAGCTTCTATGCCTTGGGTGCTGGTGCAGCAATCTCTTCCTCTTCTTCTCCCTCAGAGTCTCTCCCCATGGAGGGTTTGCCAAGAACTCTGGCAGTGGTAGTTCTAACTCTCTTCTTCTTCTTGTCTTGGCCACTTGCTTCCTCTTCAGATTCCATGATAAGCTTCATGGTTTCTTCAGTGACAGCCTTCCTAGGCTTAGAAGTGGGAACTCTCCTTGCAGGTGCCTTTTTGTGCATTCCAGGCTTGATGGCTGCAGCTGACCCATACTCTTTCTTGAGCACCTTCTTCTTAGATGTGGCTTCCTCCTCTGCCACATAATCCTCATCCTCTGATTCAGAAGTTCTCTTCTTGCTAGCTCTAGTGGCAGCCTTAGGCAAGTTGCTTGGGGTGCCCCTGCTACCCTCATCAGAGCTGCTAGAGGGACTAGTGCCCTCACTCATATGAACCTGCTCCTCAGATTTGTTCTGGCTGTCACTCTGATCAGACATGTTGCAAACTCTGACTGCTGACCCTGTGAATAGATTATAGATGAGATAGAGTGGATGAGCATCACAAAATGCAGAGATTTTTGCAAAAGAATGAGTCAAAAACTTAGTTTTAGTTTTCCACAGAAACCATTTCGGATCAACCGATTTGCAAACTCAGTGATACCGAATCAGCTTTTAGAACCAAAACTAGTGAACTCGATCAGACCGAGTCACAGTTCGGTGGGACCGAGACTGCTAGGGTTTCACAAAGTCCTGAACTTGGTCTCACCGATTTGTAATTCTCGGTCAGACCGAGAACCACATGTGCAATGGCCATAGCCAAATCGGTGGAACCGAGTTCCGCAACCCGGTGGGTCCGAGATGGTTTCGGCGGAAACCTAAACCTAAATTTTTGTATCGCAACTATTCTACGGATTGATTTGACTGGATAGGAGTGTTTCAATAGTAGCAAGAATCATAATGAACACAATGTCCTAGGAATCAGACGGGGATAGCACTGTGATCGAGTCTATACCCTAGTTTGGCGGTGGACTCGCTACGGCGGCAACGGCGGAGGCGAAATCCGTTGACGGTGCCGGAGACCAGCGACAGGAGGCGGCTGGCGACGAGGAGGACGATCCGGAGACCCAGGAGGCAGAGCAAGCTATGCGCGGGCGAAGAGGTTTCAGAGAAATTTCCAAAATTTTGCCCGTGAGTATATATAGCCCGACCGTGTCGGTGTGACCGAGTGGAACAACTCGGTGGCACCGAGATGCATAACTGTTGACAGTTACAGCAACTCGATGTGACCGAAAGGTTCAAATCGGTTGCACTGAGGTGAAAACCTAGATCGACTTAGTGATCTCGGTATGACCGAAATGGAGGAATCGGTCAGACCGAAAAGCACAAAGAAGTTTTGGAAGTTTATGTCTATGACAAATCTGGGACTCCGAGTGCTCCTCACACAGAGTGGTTTGAATCTGACTTGATCAAATTTCGTGATGTAGCATGAATAGAGTTTGAGATGAGAAAAGCATATATAGCTAGAGAGGGTTCTTAGGCATTCTTGTCCATCCACTTGGCAAAAGAAAAGAAGACCAATCAATCAAAACAACAAGTGGATGTCCTCGAATGAGTAAAATATGCAACCAACATGCTCACACAATAAAATGGCAATTGAAATATGTGGCAAAGCATGCACAACCAATTCTAGTATCTATCAAGCAATTGGCGATGACTAGGTCATCTATGTATGAGTATATTGACTTAGGAGTCAAATGAGAACATTTGATCATAGGTCATACTCATCGTTTAAGCACAAGTGGGGTTACCACTTTTACATAAAGCATTGTTGTGTTCACACCATTAGAGTTGCTTTAGCTCAAGTCTTAGAGTAAAGCTCCCCCTAGATGTGATATCCCCCCTAAGAGGGATGAACTAACCTTGGGTTTTGTCGATGATGACTTCATGTAGATGTTGAAGATGTGGATGCTCAATGTTGATGTAGATCAATTGGAGCTATCCATTGGAGTGAGTTGCACTTTCAATACCTACATGGGTTAGTCCCACAAGGAACAAGCAAGAATATCCATAAACATAGAGTGATGCACATACAAGATGATGTCTATGAAAGCTTTTTAGGTTACCTTGTCCCTTGTCTTACCAACAAGAGGGTTTGTGACTCCTTGAACTAGTGCAAGATGTGGAAGTTGATTGCACTTGTTCTTGCCAAAATGATAAGAGTGAAGTATGTTGGCGGAGTCACCCTCAAGAACTCTCTAGTTCTTCTTCTTTTGGATCCACACCATCTTGATGGGAATCCTTGGAGTTGTAGTTGTACTTGATGAAGTGGAACTTGAAGTAGTCCTGGGAATCCACTTGACTAAGGTCTTAGGAGCTTCTTCAAATGCATCAATTTCCTCTTGAAGCTTGTCCTTGCCTTTTTGCTTGTAGTCTTGTGGTGGAAGATCATCTTGAGCTTGTGTCCCTTGGAAAGAAGTGGGATCATACTTCTCTTGTTGAGGAGCAAACTTTGTCTTGGGGTATTGATCTTCTTCCCACTCAACTCCATTGGCATTGAACTTTCGTTCAAAACCATCACCTTGATTCTTCCGGTGCCTTCCTTGCTTGCGTACAATTTCCTCGAATTGCTTACTCCCGGCAAGGCTCTTATAAACTCCTTTCTCTATGATTTCCTTCAATAGGCTATTTTCTTGCTCAAGTGTAACTTGGCTAAGAGAATCATTAGTGGAATCAACAGAACTACTAGAAGCAACAATATTGCATTTAACATGATCATTGTTACAACTAGAGGAAGAATCTTTCTTGTTCTTGTTACTAGACTTGACTTGAGGCATGTAAGTGGATCAGAGTAAACGCTTGGCAATGTAAGAAGAACTTTTCTTACGAAGATCATCATTGATTTCTTTTAAGAACTCATGCTCTTGCTCAAGGTTGAGCTTTTCAAAGCGTAATTTCTCATGTGTCCTTGAAAGTTCTCGATGATCTCCTAAGATAGTTTCATGAGCTAACTTAAGAGTGTTTAGTTCTTTAGTTAGAGACTCAATCTTCTCCTTATCATTGTCATTCGTTTTATCTTGATTAGCATTATTTATTGACGTTTCATCGTAGTATTCATCACTAGAGTTGTCAAGAAGTAAATCATCATCACCTAACAAGTCATCTTCATCACTATTGAAATCAACATACTCGGGATGTGATACCTTTGGGCCTTTAGCCATGAAGCATGTTCCAACTCCTTCATTTGGTGAGTCAAATATGTCGTAGGAGTTGGTTGGCACAAGTGCTAGACCGGAAACACCTTCATCTTGAGTATATTCGCAATCGGATTGATAGCTTCTCTCGCAGTGGTTGTCGGAGTCGGAGCCGGATACCCATTCACCAACATGAGCTTGATGTCTTTGTTTTGTGTAGCTTCTTGATGACTTTTCTTTTGTTTCCGAATCCTTGCTTCTCCGTGAGTGTCTTCGTTCATAACGATCATCTCTACTCCTTCTTTCTCTAGATGGTGATTCTTCTCTTCTACTATAGGGAGCCGTACACTCATTGGAATAGTGTCCGGGTCTTCCACAATTGTAGCAGTTTCGCTCTCGACTAGAAGATCTTTTGTCATTGTAGGACCTTGACTTGGAGCTTCTATCTTTGCTTCTACTCTTGTAGAACTTATTGAAGTTCTTCACCATTAAGCTCAATTCTTCATTGAAGGTTTTCTTCTCACTTGATGATGTGGGGGCTTCACATGAGGCTTTGTAAGCACCACTTGATTTGTTGTGAAGTTCCTCTTTATCCTTGAGTGACATCTCATGAGCAACAATTCTTCCAATGACTTCCATTGGCTTCAGATCTTTGTAATTGGGCATCATTTGGATCAATGTGCACACGGTGTCATATTTTCCATCCAAGGCTCTTAGGATCTTCTTGATGATGAATCTATCGGTCATCTCTTCACTCCCTAAGCCGGCAATCTCATTTGTGATAAGAGAAAGCCTAGAGTACATTTCAGTGACACCTTCACCATCCTTCATTTTGAACTTGTCAAGTTGACTTTGGAGCACATCCAATTAGGATTCCTTGATGGAGTCGGTACCTTCGTGCATATCAATCAAAGTATCCCAAATTTCCTTTGCATTCTCAAGACGGCTGATTTTGTTGAATTCTTCGAGGCACAATCCGTTGAAGAGAATATCACAAGCTTGAGCGTTGTATTGTAGCATCTTCAACTCTTCCGCGGTAGCTTCACGGTTTGGTTCTTTCTCATCAAAGAAGTCACCTTGCAAGCCAACACACACAATAGCCCAAACGGCGGGGTTATGTCCAAGAATATGCATTTTCATCTTATGCTTCCAACTAGCAAAATTAGTACCATCAAAGTAAGGACCTCTACGGTGTTAATTTCCCTCGCTAGACGCCATACTCTCCTAGGTTGTGAAACCAAGGCTATGACCACCAAAAGCTATGGAAATCAAAGCAAATGGAGACCAAAGCTCTGATACCACTTGTAGGATCGGAAGTATGTCTAGAGGGGGGGTGATTAGACTACTTGACCAAATAAAAATCTAGCCTTTTCCCAATTTTAGTTCTTGGCAGATTTTAGCTATCTTAGCACAAGTCAAGCAATCTCCACACAATTCAAGCAAGCATGCAAAAAGAGTATATGAGCAGTGGAAAGTAAAGCATGCAACTTGCAAGAATGTAATGGGAAGGGTTTGGAGGATTCAAACGCAATTGGAGACACAGATGTTTTCGGCGTGGTTCCGATAGGTGGTGCTATCATACATCCATGTTGATGGAGACTTCAACCCACGGAGGGTAACGGTTGGGCGAGTCCACGGGGGGCTCCACCCACGAAAGGTCCACGAAGAAGCAACCTTGTCTATACCATCATGGCCGTCGCCCACGAAGGACTTGCCTCACTAGCGGTAGATCTTCATGAAGTAGGCGATCTCCTTGCCCTTACAAACTCCTTGGTTCAACTCCACAATCTTGTCGGAGGCTCCCAAGTGACACCTAGCCAATCTAGGAGACACCACTCTCCAAGAAGTAACAAATGGTGTGTTGATAATGAACTCCTTGCTCTTGTGCTTCAAATTATAGTCTCCCCAACACTCAACTCTCTCTCACAGGATTTGGATTTGGTGGAAAGAAGATTTGGGTGGAAAGCAACTTGGAGAAGGCTAGAGATCAAGATTCATATGGTAGGAATGGGATATCTTGAGCTCAACACAAGTGTAGGTGGTTCTCTCTCAGAACATGTGTATTGGAAGTGTAGATGTGTTCTGATGGATCTCTCCACGAATGAAGAGTGGGTGGAGGGGTATATATAGCCTCCACACAAAATCTAACCGTTACACACAATCTGCCAAACTCGGTGGGACCGAATCGTTAAACTCGGTCGGACCAATTCAGCAAACCTAGTGACCGTTAGGATTTTCGGTGGGACTGAGATGCAACTCGGTAGGACCAATATGGTTAGGGTTTGGGCATAACGTAATCTCGTTGTGACCAATTACACAAACTCGGTGGAACCGATTTTGGTAATAAGCTAACCAAGGGTTGGTCAGGTAAACTCGGTGGGACCGATCCGCTCTTTTGGGTGAGACCGAAATGTTACGAAAAGGAAACAGTGAGTTTACATTGCAATCTCGGTGGGACCGATCGCTCACTTCGGTTAGACCGAAACGTTACGAAGGGAAATAGAGAAATTGCAATCCCATCTCGGTGAGACCGAGATCCCTATCGGTGAAACCGAATTGCTAGGGTTTGTGGCAATGGCTATGACATGTGAAACTCGGTGGCGCCGGATGGAAAGAATCGGTGGGGCCGAGTTTGACTTTTGGTTTAGGTCAAATGTGGATGTGGGAAGATAGTTGAGAGTTTTGGAGCATATCACTAAGCACATGATGCAAAAGGCTCATTAAGCAACACCTCATACCTCCTTAATAGTATTGGCTTTTCCTATAGACTCAATGTGATCTTGGATCACTAAAATATAAAATGTAGAGTCTTGATCTTGAAGTTTGAGCCAATCCTTTGTCCTTATAATTTTGAGGGATCCAGTTTCCTCATCCATGCCATGCCATCCATTGAGCTTTTCCTGAAATATTCATCTTGGAATAATGTTAGCTCAATGAGCTATATGTTGTTAGGAATTACCAAAACCACCTAGGGATAGTTGCACTTTCACTCTGCACCTATGATTCCTCCACCATTTCCATCATTCCTTCAGCCATTAATTGGTTCATAAACATACATTTTTTCCGTTGAATTCGAGACAGAGGATACTGAACAGATTCAGATGGCGATCTTGGCAAGCTTGTATTATTGATAGTGGAGAGTGTCTCGACCACTGCATCATAACTGAAATTAGGTGGGGAACCAAATAGATTAATCATGAGTTATTGGCATATTACCTGGCCTAGATTTATTGGAAAGAAACAATGGGGTTGCCTTGCTATTTTCAGAGTTTGTCTTCTTATCTTCCGGAGCCTGCACCAAATTAAGACACTAGCATTGCTATCATTGGCCAAGTCAGATAATAGGAAAGCAACATTGGCACAACGAACGTTTGGGAAACTAGCCAACACCAAATTAACACAATATGGCACAACTATCATCAGCTAGGTAAGGTAATACGAAAGCAACATTCACAGAATGAATGAATGGGTAACCAGAGCAGCAATACAATTCAGTAATGTGCATGATATGAGATAGTACACTCATGCAGCTCAGTATGCAAAACTACCAGGTAGTTTTCTTTATAAAAAACAACATTGGCGCCTTTAACATTTTGCTACAACTAATTTTAGATCATACAAAGGTTGGATTCACGCCGATTAACAAAATACATGCTGATGTAAAAATATAGTGATATACAACAGGTACTTACATCGACATTAGAGCACAGAGAATTCCCGCAAGATATTTTCGTCGAATACAATCCCAATGAAGGAAATCTTCTATCATTTAACCTTATTTTCTAAAAGGGAGATGGGTAAGAAGCATGCAGAAAATATGATTAGAATGCTATAAAATTTCATGATGCGAGGATACGCACGCTCTTCTTAGAATGGAGTTGACGTTCTTTTGCTGGACTGGAGCGGACTAGTTCTTTGGCCACTGGAATTTGCTTATTACCAGTGGGAGTTGGATTTCTCTCTGCTAGAGCAGTATCTATGAAAAATTAAGTTGGTTCATTATCTCCTGGCATTTGGATCTTTTGCAAAGACCTGGTGTGTAACCCTTCAGATTCTAACATAGCCGTCTTCCCCTTGCATGCCTTATATAGAAGAATGGTGCTTCAATTATAAAACATGCTACAGCAGAGATGGAATAGGTACTGAAGAATAGAAAGGCATGACATATTGACATGTATTCCCTCCATCCAGAAATAAATGGATGGGTCTAGGCGTATTTCAGTTCTAGATGCATCCAGTTTTATCCATTTCTGCGACATGTAATCCGGGGAGAAGGGAGTATGATGTAAGAGCTACGGATATGACAGGACAACAGAGTAAAAAACACTAAAAACCCACTGCGGAACCAAAGTAATCAAACCCACGGATATGAGATAGTACACTCATGCAGCTCAGGATACAAAACTACCAGGTAGTTTTCCTTATAAAAATCAACATTGTGGCCTTTAATCATACATTTTGCTACAACTAAATTTAGATCAGATAAAGGTTGGATTCACGCCGATTAACAAAATACATGCTGATGCAAAAATATAGTGATATAC
This sequence comes from Aegilops umbellulata, assembly GCA_032464435.1. Classification (NCBI taxonomy): domain Eukaryota; kingdom Viridiplantae; phylum Streptophyta; class Magnoliopsida; order Poales; family Poaceae; genus Aegilops; species Aegilops umbellulata. The sequence continues at coordinate 553,371,955 of CP136057.1, forward strand.
AATAGGTACTTACATCGGCATTGGAGTACAGAGAATTCATGCAAGAATCTTTCCTCACAAACGATACCAGTGCAGAAATTCTTCTATCTGTTAAGCTTATTTTCTAAAAGAGAGATGGGTAAGAAACATGTAGAAAATATGATAAGCATGCTATAAAATTTCATGATGCAAGGATACGCACATGCTTCTTAGAATGGAGTTGACATATTTTTGCTGGACTGGAGCGGACTAGTTCTTTGGCCACTGGAATCTGCTTATTATCAGTAGGAGCTGGGTTTCTCTATGCTGGAGCAGTATATATAAAAACTAGAGTTGGTTTATTATGTCTTGGCGTTTGGATCTTTTGCAAAGACCTGGTTTGTAACCCTTTAGATTCTAAAATAGTCGTCTTCCCCTTGCATGCCTTGTATAGAGGAATGGAGCTTCTGTTATAAAACATGCTACAGCAAAGAGATGGCATAGGTACTGAAGAATAGAATGGCATGACATATTGACTTGTATTCCCTCCATCGGGAAAACAAATGGATGGGTCTAGGCATATTTCAGTTCTAGATACATCCTTTTTATCCATTTTGGCAACATGTAATCCGGACGGAGGGAGTATGGTGTAAGAGCTAGGGATACGACAGGACAACACAATAAAAAAACACTAGTTGAATGTAAAATTATATGCTAGTGGAATACGTACAGAAAAAACTAAGGCAACATACACGTGTATGATTGGGAAACTAAGATGGCATTGCAACAGAGCACTAGAACAACACTTCAATGTAAAAAACATGGTATGATAGACAGATAAAGTACATACTAATGAATAACAATGCATAAGATATTCAGAAGCATGATGTCCAAATTAAGCAGATGACATTGCGATAGAGTAGAATGACAGTACTTGAATTTGAAAACATGTTATCACGAATGGAATAGGTACTGAAAAATAGGAAGGCATGACATATTTACATGCATGATCAGCATGCTAAGCACATGGCATTGCAACAGAGTAGATACACTCCAGGACATTATATTCATGTTGTACCCATATCACGGGCCAAGTTAGAGCAAGGACCTTGTGGGGTGAAGAGGATTCAACATCTTTCTGCAAGTCTTCTGAAGAACTTCCTTTACATGTTCCATCATATTGGGTATCATTGACATCAAGTTTATTGGCCTTTACATTGCTCCGTGAGGTTCTTGTGGATATATCAGTGTGTGCAATTATATCTGACATGCATGGAAGACAACTAGAAGTTAGATTTATGAATGAGTGCATGTAGGAGACGACATAAATAGTAGGACTGGGGTTAACTAGCAATAACAGGTCTCAAAAACTAAAGGGAGAACACAGATGAAAGCTACAGAATATGTATCGTTTGTACTCGAGATTAACTAGATGGCACACAAAAGTATTAAAGAACAACATAGGTAATACTAGAAGTGGTATAATACTATAATCACCAGCCTGTGGGATAGCATTGGCTGATGGATGATAACTATGGAACAGCGTTACCTAAAGAACAAGTATCTTAGCTGAACTATGGAACGGCGTTAACTCGTGAACAAGACCCGTAAGAGATCAACATGAATATACAGTGAAATGTGATAATCTATTTTCCATCCTTAGATGAATAACAAAGCCATAAATGTTGCACACCAGTAAGATGAGGGTACAACCTATCTGGCTGCCATCCATAGGAGTGAGCATCATGTGCTGACTTGTCGATGGACCTGTAGTTGTTGTGGCTGTCCATGTCGGGCACGCGGATTCGATGCAGGGAACTGTTGAGTGGGGACTATAGCTCCCTTCTGGTGTATGCTTCCCCTGTTGGAGCAGCTGCGGTGAGTCGGAAGACGGTGTGGCTGAAGATGCAAATAATGCGTAATGTTAAGAATGACACATCTCTTTGATCTGAAGAAATGCACTAAGAAATCAACAACAAGGCACGAGAGTGGTCACACGTCTATTGACTAAGACTAAATTGGGGTCACACGATTTTATTTTATTTTGATACTGTCCGATCTACGCCGGATAGCTTGATGGACATCCTGTGCCTCCCGGCTGACACTGTAGGAATCTTCCCCGAAGAGCCAGCGACCAATGGCAGAGCAGCTTGCCTCCGCCGTCCGTGGCCCCGGACAAAACCCCGCTCCCCGCCCCGCCGCACTGCCGTGGTTGCGCCGCCCTGGGCCAATCCACAAAGACTCCCCGTCATCCAAATCCAGCGGCGGCAGTACCTTGAACCCATGCAACTCTAAGATAGCCATCTAAGCGCTGCTACCGCGACGAACTTTCGGCCCCGCACCCTTACGTTAGACACCAGGAAACCGGCAGCCTAGGAGCTCCGCCGCCTCGAGGGGTGTTGCTTCCCATTGGGAATCGATTGGCCTAGAATAAAAATTTAGACAACTGATGCCTAAATAAAGTGATTTGAGATGAGAGTGCGACCTATCTAGCGGCATTGTGAAGTAGGCAGGTCCAGCTACCGAGTTGGTGAGGCCAGCGTGGTTGCGGTGGCCATCGGCGGCAGGGAAACAACGATGTCACGATAGTCGATGGCTACGGGGAAGCAGCGTCGGGACTATGGACATATCTAAAGTTGGAGCCGCTTCGGCGCCTTGAACAATGACGGGGGTGAATCGGCTCCGGTATGGTTCACGCGACCGTCGTTGAGGCAGCTCCAGTAGCACGAGTAAGAGGCACACGACCCAGTGCATGACGGCAAATGGACAGCGTCTCTGGCATTAGGGAGGAGGGCGGCTGTGAAATTGGTGCGGTGGGGGCTTCCAGGGAGAAGGTGATTTGGCGCCCACGAGGTATGAATGGAGGGGGAATTGGGAGGAGAGTGGAACCATGTTTTACGGACGCATTTGTCTGAAATGTGAGGGGGAGTTACAGTTCTATCCCTGCCTTTAGGCTTCTTGGCTTGGGTCTGTGTACTGAGGGTCGGGGATAGTAGAGTAACTTTGCTTCTCCCCAAATAGTGGGCAGGAGCGATTTCGGGTGAGGAGGGCGTGTTTTGAAATATAGTGGGCGCGAGCGATTTCGGGCGAGGAGAACGTGTTTTGAAAAAGTGTCCGCGAGCTATTTCGAGCGAGGAGAGCGTGTTTTTCCGACCATGGTTTATGTATTATTCAGCACATGTCATTTCAGTCAAGGAGAGGGCGCGCTTGGATGAAGTTACGAACCTACCCTCAATGCACAACGGGCCAATTAATGCGTCTCCCACATAGGACGGTAATTTCGTGTCTCCCATTTATTTGCTCGGGCGAATTCCACCCAGCAGAGGATGTTTAACGGTTCGTTCAAAATTTGGGAGAACGAGCATCCATGTCTACCTTACCAAGTCGACTCGAGTCAAATTTAGAAAAAATAGCTTGCCACTTCTTTTTTAGATCGAGAGATCATGCTCGGGAGTAATGTGTTTTTACATGCTCGTTGCTAGCGATTTACTATATGACAAATAGTTGACCCTCTCAAAAACGGGAATCAAGCCCAAAATGAAATATCTCGATTCAATGAAATAGCTCGTTCACCAGGTCAAAATAGTGAACTAAATCCAAAATTGAACACCTCAATCGAATAGCATGTTGTACAGTATTATAGTACTCCATGAACATGTTGAAAGTCAAATTAATGAACTTGTTTGATATACGCATATATCCATTCATGTGTGGATTGTAGACAACATGTTCTCCAATTTAAATATTTGAATCCAAGTTTATATCGAAACATGGTTTATGTCAGTCTTTGATGCATAAAACGCGACCTCCCCCTCTCCCGGTCTCCTGCTCTCTCTCTCTCTCTCTCTCTCTCTCTCTCTCTCTCTCTCTCTCTCTCTCTCTCTCTCTCTCTCTCTCTCCGACAATCTTCAATTCTGTCGCACGCATCCAACACACAAATCTTGTTGGTCCTCTCTCTTTCTCTCCATCTCTCTCTCTCTTTGTGTTTGTGCATGGGGGGGGGGTCTTTCTAGTTTGCAATCATATATACTCCATCTATAGGTCTCTCTCGCACACTATGTATCATTCTCTAGTCCAAGCTAGATATCTCAGGGGCATTCATCGTACGCACACAAATTCCTTGGCACGTTGCAGTAACTCTCTCACGCACCACTCTGTCGTCTCGGAGCTCTTCCCCCTCTCTCTCAAACTCTCCATCTACCTGGGTCACACATACACATGCATATCTCACTCGCACTCGATAGGCCCATCTAAAACTCTATCTCTCTCCCTCATTCTCTCTCCATCTCACACGCACACACACACACAATCTCATGCCTAGCTAGCCAAGTATGATTGTCTATCACTCAATTGTAGGCACACGCAGTCCCCCCTATATTTATATGACTAGCTAATCTTAGTCTGCGTCACAAACATGTGCATGGTTTATCTCGATTTCTCTCGGGGCATCTTTCTATCGCGCACGCACCTCCCTCGATCTCCCACCCATATAGTCTCTTCACGATCTCGAGGGGGTCTCTCTATCACAAACACACCCTCTCGCCCTCCCCATGTGTCCATGTTCTCCATGTGTCCATCTCGACCTTTGTTCCTTGTTGGCCAGACCTCTATTGGACATGTGCTATACCAGTGTCTCTCTCCGTTGCAAACAATCACACACTAGCTATTTTCATGTATCTCCTCGCCTTGCTTTTCTATCTCGGAGATTCATGCGTGATATGTTCGCCTAAGAAATAAAAAAACACACACTCTCTCTAATTTATCGTTTGTTGTCACTTTCTCTTTCACACACATACTCTTTTTGCACACTTACTCATTCTCCTTCACACGCACTTGATCCCTCTCGACTTAGGGGCTCTCCTCGGTCCATAGCATATTGATTTATTGAAAAGCCAAACATCACAAATTTTGACCATGTACGTGGAGAAAACCATTACATCTGGAACGGCAAACATATACCATTAGATTCACCATGAGATGTAGTTTCGTCTGATGTATCTTTGGTATTGAAGATATAAATAACATTTGTGTAAACCTGATCAAAGTTTCCAAAGTTTGACTTCTAAAAAAATTACATGCACTGCATTATCGAGCAGATGGAATATCTCTTTCCCCTTCTCAGCTATCTGACGTACCACTCAGCCTTATCGGGGCTCCTCAATCTCTCTCAAACTTTATATCTCCCTGGTTCACATAACACATGTCTCGCTCGCGCTATACATATAGACCCATCCAACACTCTCTGCCCTTGTACTCTCTCTATGTGACACGCACCCCCCTAATAAGTACAATAATCCCTCACTCCATCATAGGCGCAAGCACTCCCTCCCCCCTAAGTATGATTATCTCTCACTAGCCATCAAGAACACACGTATTGCCTCCTTCCATCCATATGTCTATCTCGATATCTCTCGGGGTATCTTCTATCGCGCGCACACCTTGTTACTCGATCTCCCACCCATCTAGTCCCATCACGATCTCTAAGGGATCTCTCTATGACAAACATACACTCTCTCCTCCCCATGTCTGCATTTTCTCCGTACGTCTCTCTCGACCTCTCTCCCTTGTTTGTTAGACCCCTCTTGGCCACGTGCTAGGGGTCTTGCTCTCTCGGTTGAAAACAACCACACGCTATCTCCTCACCTTGCTTCCGTTCACTACAAAAAAATACACTTCCGTGATGATACGTGTTTGTCACAGTAGGTCGCGTTTTTGTCATGCATGTACATCCATGACAAATTTATGTCAAGATAGTCATACCTGTGCTGTCGTAGAAGTGTTCCATGACATTACCAAAATTATCATCACGGAAGTGTCCACTTCCGTGACGATAAATCGCGCATCATAGAAGTGCTTTCGTCAAGGGTGACCGACACGTGGCATCCACTTTAAGGGAACGCCGTTAAGCTATCGGGTCGGGTTTTGGATCCGATAACCCGTTAACAGCCCCGACCAATGGGGATTTTCCACGTGTACAATCATCATTGGCTGGAGGAAACACGTGTGGGCTCATCGTTGGGACAGATGTCATCCACTCATTGGACGGTAGGCGCCTATGATATGTCGACACGTGGCACGGCCCAACAGAGGCCCATTCCTGTGATAAGGCCGGCCCATTTGACTTGGTCAAAAGGTGGCGGGCCGGCCCATGGAAAGCCTGTTAATGGCCTGTTCGCATATAGCCCATTTATAGCCCACTAACCCAAGGCCCGTTACGCCCTATCCAAATTAGGCCCAGTAGCATCATCTGGGCCATCCAATATGATTCTAGCCTGTCGGGGGGTATCTGGCCTCCACGAGCACCTATGGGGATGGAGCCCCTTGTCGGTTCGGCGGGGGCGGAGGATGCACAAAGAGCAGATCGAGGCGACACACACACACAACGATTTTACCCAGCTTCGGGCCGCATGGATGCGTAAAACCCTACTGCTGCATGTCTGGTTGATTCGGGTTCTTGCTCTGGAGCGCAAGATGCTACAGTAAGTTGGAGCTGGGCGTAGGCGAGGGCCTATTGGGTCCCATCCCCTCTCTACGTGCGCATGGGCCTCCTTTTATATGCCAAGGGGTTTCCCACAGGGAGCGACGCAGGTGAGGGTAAAAATGGCAAGGGATTGTGCGAATAGTGGCCGCACAGTGCTATCGCACCTAACTCTGACGGCGGGGGACAAAGGCATTAAATGCCCATCTGGATCGCCTGAACAGTGCCGAGGCGGACCATTAGGAGCGCCTCCGCTCGCCACGGGGGCGACTCTGCCAACGTCGCATGCCACCGCGCGTCTCAGGTTGCGCGGCGTCCCGACACGTGCCTCCGCGGGAGCCCCAGAGCGACGCGTGGGCGGGTGAGCTGGAGCGCAGACCTGATGTGGTGGTTTGCCGCGGCAAGTGGCTTGCCGCGGCAGTTGCCTTGCCGCACCTGGGAGCTTGCCGCTCGCCAGGCCTTGCCGGGGCGCGCGGAGCGCCGCGGCGGGCTTCTCTTGGGGTGCCTTGGCTTGGCTGTCCCGGCGAGCTCCTCCCGCCGGGGCCTTGGTGCTTCGGCTTAGTCGTCCCAGCAAGCTCCTCTTGCCGGGGCCTTGTCGCCTTGGCCCGGCAAGCTCCTCTTGCCGGACCTTGCCTTCTCGACCCGGCAAGCTCCTCTTGCCGGGGCTTGGTTTTCTAGGCTCGATCACTTGGCCTTCGTCCGGCCCGGAAAGGGCCGTGGAGACTCTTCTCGCTCCCCTGGCAGGCCTTGCCGCGGGAGGCTACTACTGTCCGTGCACAAGTTCGGGGTACTAAGGTACCCCTACTTTAGTACACCGACAGGAGCCCCCGGGTCTGGGCCATACACGGTGTCGAGCGTTGTTGGGCCAGGCCCTAACAGTGCACAGGCACGCGTGGCCTGGGTTGCGCTGCTCCTTAACTCCGTTCTCGTCGCGCCCTCCCCAAGTGGCGCGCGCTTATCGCGGCATCGTGGGGGGGGGGGGGCGAGGCGTGCGAGGCGTGCGTGACGTGGGTGGCGTGCGCGGGGCTTGAGGCCCGCAGGCATGCGTCACGTCGTGCACGATCTCTTAATCTTGGAAGGCGGAGCGTCCGCCCCCGCTCCTTCCCCCCTTTATAAGTGGAGGGGAACAGGGGCAGCTCGCCGTTCCGCCGATTGCTGTTCCTCGAAAATCTCCGCCGCCTACTCCTTGCTAGAGAAAGCAGCGATTCGCTCTCGCAGCCCCCGGCGCCGCCAACGCCGACAACCCCACCTCCCCGTTTCGGCCATGGCCCCGAAGAGCGACAAGGAGAAAGGGAAGGCCGTGAAGTCGGCCGAGGCGCTGCGGCTGGAAGCACTTCGGAAGGAGACGGCGACGTTCCCTCCTCAGCTTGACGCGCTGAGGCTGAAGAACGAATACCTCCTCTTCTGGTCGACGGCGACGCGAGCGCACCCGCGCACGCGAGTTCTTCCCGCCATCGCCCAGAAGCTGTACCCGACCGGGTACCCTTTCTTCGCCGTGTTCTTCCTCTGCGGGCTCTGCTCGCCTTTTTCTGAGTTCTTCTGCGACATCATGCACACCTACAACCTCCACCTCCTTGACTTCACCCCCAACGCCGTTCTGACAATGGCGGTTTTCGCACACCTTTGCGAGAACTTTGTCGGCGTCTGCCCCAACGAAGCCCTCTTCCGGCACTTCTTTACTCCCCGTGTGGAGAAAGGAGAGCCGCTGTCCGGCGGAGTAGGTTGGGTCTCCACGACCGGCAAGAAAGAGGCCTACTTGGAGGGGGAACTCCGTGGCAGATGGGAGGAGTGGAGGGCCGAGTGGTGCTTGATCGTCGAGGAGAATCCACCGTCGTTCACCGCCGTGCGGCGAACTCCAGTGGTGCGCGGCCGCGACTGGAGCGACCTGGCCCCGGACGACACCAAGCTGAAGATTGCCGCCACCCGCATCCTGCGCCTCAGGTTTGCCGGGCTCACCGTCGGCGCCGTCGGCGCGGATTTCCTTCACCGGCGTATCGCCCCCCTGCAGGAGAGGGGGAAACCGGCTTGGGAATTCCAAAACGCGGCGGACATCATGAGGCTGCGCCCTGGCCTCAACTACAACTTCACCGTTCTGGAGCTCGACGGAGTGTTGAAGGAGCTGTTCAAGCACGACTCCGAGCACCCAGAATGGTTCAGGTTGCCGCCGGGCGTCGTCCCCCTGTGCAACAACTCGGTGCTCAGCCGCATCCTCGCAATGATGCCGCTGTGCGACTCGCACGGGATCGACGCGACCTGGCAGGAGCCGGCGGACGACGTCGTGCAGGCCTTCTTCGACAATTTGGAGGAGGTGCCGGTCGACCCCGATGAGAAGAGGGGCCTCACGCGGGACACCACCCCCGAGGAGCTGGCCTACATCGCCTCCAGGATGGAGGAGGCGGCGGCCGCCGCTGCCGCGGGCGAGTCTGGCTTCACCCTGGCCGAGGCAGACGCGGCAGAGGCGGAGAGCCTCGCCGACCAGATGGAGCTCGCCGGAGCGGAGGAGCTAGCCGGGCACGGTGGTGCGGGCGAGCCCGCCCAGGACGCGGGTGGCTTGCCGGAGGCGGACGCGCCCTCTTCGCAGCTCCCGGGCAGCTCGTCGCAGGCGAAGCCCCCTGCCCAGCCGAGGAGGCGTCTCCGCAGGGCCGGAGAGGTGGTGCGGCAGGCCGACCAGCTACCGCAGGCCCGGGTGACGCGCGCCTCTGAAGCAGCGGGAGTGGGGTCCTCACGGGCCACGGCTTCTGCTCCTGCCGCTCCTCGTTCCGCGGCGGCAACGGGGGTGGGGTCGTCCACTGCCCCCGCCAAGCGGTCTCGGGAACCCACTCCCCTGTCTCCTCGCGCCTGGAGCAAGCTGGTTTTTGATTATTCCGCGCTCAGCTCCGACGACGAAGAGGAGGACGGAGAGTAAGTTCCTGGTAGAGCTTGTATCTTCTTGATTTCTGTTGCTTCGCCTTGTTTCGCAGCCCATTCACCCCCCCGAAACCGTTCCCTTTTCAGGACGCTGGCCCAGAGGAGGGCGAAGAGGGCCAAGATCCCGCTGGTCGTCCTTGAGGGAGAATCTCCTCCGGCAACTGGGGAGGTGCCGGAGACGACCTTGCCGGACCTGGCAGCGGGCCCGCAGGGCAGCCCACAGCGCAGCCCCCAGGGTGAGGGCACGGCTAGCTCTTGCCGTTTGGCGCGCGCGCGAGCTTCCCTTCTCTTTGCTAACATATGGCTATTGCTGTTGTCGTTGGGTAGGAGCAGAGCAGCCCCAGCAGGCGACCCCGGGGGGCACTCCTGCCGTGCCGTCCGCTTCGACCACCCCGCCTAGGGAGAAAACTCCAGCAAGGGAGGAGCCCCCGGCAGGGGAGACCTCCCCGGCAAGGGAGGAGCCCCCGGCAAGGAAGACCTCTCCGGCAAGGGAGGGGTCTCCGGCGAGGGACGTGGCCAGCGATCCCCCGGCAGCGGAGGCTGCGGCTACGGACCCTGCCACCTGTAAGCCCCCCTGCACGGAAAACTTCCCCTGGCTATCTTTTCTTATGAGCCTCTTTGTCGGCTGTTCAGCTGACTCTTCTCCCCTCTTCCGGCCATCAGACCCGCCCACCGCGGACCCGATGGAGACCGAGGTCGTCGTCGAGGAGGGCGCGCGTGGTGACGGCGACGACGACGTCGTCATCGAGGAGGCGGAAGGGACAGACGACCCCGTAGGCGGCGAGGAGGCTGAAGCCTCCAAGGCCGCCGCGACCGCAGGCGGCGAGGGGACCGGCGACCGTGCCGACGGCCCCGGGGAGGCCGAGGCGTCAAGCACTCTGCAGTCCGGCGATCCCGCCGCTGCTACCACGTCGGGCCCCGAGGAGCCCCCGGCAGGCGCCTACCTACAGGCCGGCGATGGCGTCTTCATCAGGCTCCCCTGGGAGCCTAGCTCCAGGGCGCCAGTCGAGGGGGAGTCCTTGGACGGAGAAGTGCTTGCCTCCGTCGGGCTGACAGTGGTCGACGCGCCAAGCACCGACAGCGGCGAGCCCGAGGAAGAGCGGCTGCTCCAGAAGCTTGTGTCGCTCTACCGCGCCCGGCAGGCTAAGGTGGAGCGCCTGGAGGCACTCGTCGCGAAGGCCGGCGCGGACATGGAGAGGCGCGCCGGGGAGCTCCGGGAGCTCAACCAGGAGGCTCTCCGGTCCTTGGCGGAGGAGCGGAGGCTGCGCGGACGGCCTGCCTCCTCGAGAAGGCAGAGGCTGAAGAGCAGCAGAGGCTTGCCGCTGCGGGGCTATCCGCGCGGGAAAGCGAGCTGGTGCAGCAGAGGGCCAGCCTCGCCAGCCACGAAGAGGAGGTTGGCGCGCGCGAGCAGGCGCTTGGCGGGGACCTGCAGAAAGCACAAGATGCCGCCGCGGCCGCCGAGGTCGCCAAGGGGGAGCTGGAGGCGAGGGTGGCGCAGCTCGTCAGCGACCTCAAGGCGAGCGGCGAGGAGCTTGCCGCGCTCAAACTGGAGCTCGAGAAGGGCGCTCACTCCCTTGGCGAGCTGCAGGGCCGCTTCGCCGAGAAGATCCAGGAGCTCGACGCCGCCAAGGACTCCAAGGCTGTCCTCGAGCTGAAGCTGTACACCCTGGCCAAGGCGCTGGAGAGCGCCAAGGAGCAGGAAGCGGCCTTGCGGAAGGAGGTTGCTGGCAACGAGGAGCTGTTGAGGAGTGCCGCCGTTACCCAGAACGCCTTCCGAGAGACGGTGGAGCGGTGGACGGAAGGCCTCGTCGACATCGCCTCCACCATCGACCAGGAGCTAAAGCTGCTGGGGATGGAGGGCCACGAGTACCCCTCCGGCGAGGACGTCCTGCCGAGCGCCAAGCTCACTTCCTTCTTCAAGGGCTTGGTGGGGGTGCTCCGGCACCTCCGGGAATCGATCCCAGAACAGCTGGCCGAGGAGACGCGGGAAGCCGTCTCCGGGGCCCTCGAGAGGGTGTTGGTGAAGATCGTCTTCCGCAACCCCACCATCAGGCTCACCAACGTCCTCAGGCACTTGCCGGAAGATGCTGACCTGACGGAGATCAGGGCCCTCGTCACCCCCATCGTGGAAAGGGTGGCGGGGATCAGGAGGGTCGAGGGCGACCGCGCGGATTAGGCCGCCCACCTCTTTCTTTTCTTCTCTCGTTGCTCCCGAGCATGCCACAGAAACAGCTGATTAGAGCAGCGGCAAGTTATTTTGTAATATAACTTTTATCTTAGGCAGTTCATTGCACTGTTATCTCCCTTGTTCGACCTTGTGCTTCGTACGTTCGTGCCCTACGCTCACAGGAACTTGTCGGCGAAAGTCTCCGCCTTGCCACGGGTGCCGAGTGCGGGACGTCAGCAACCCGCTGACGGGGCTCCCACCGGCAAGAAACCTTGCCGCGGCTGGCGCAACTCACTTAAATGTTGAGCAGGCTCGGGGCGAGGTAGGCGTGGCGACTGCGGTCGCGGCACGCTCAAGCTGTCGAGCGAGCTCGAAACAAGTAAGGACGCTACTCGGGATGTAGCACACTTAAGTCGTTGAGCGGGGCTCGAAACGAAATAAGGGCGCAACCAGCCACGAGCCGGCCCCTCCGCGCACAGGTTTCCCATACGAAGCTCGGTCGTTCGAGGAAGATAACTTAAGAATAAGAAGGAGCTTAGTCGCTCAAAATTTGGCAACTTAGCTTCTCTGTCGTTTGCCGTCCGGCAAGGCGCAGCTTCCTCGGGCGACGCTCAGCCTAGGCTCGGGGCCTGACGGCCTGCCACCGCTTGCCGGAGACGAGTGCTGCACAATCGTGTCGAATGATGCCTGCGCCAAGCGGAGAGGCGCGGAATCGACAAGACGTGTGGGGCACATAAGCTATGCTCGGGATCTGCGCCCGCCTCTGTACCAAGGATTACATGCAACTGCGGCAAGACTTGGACAGAGAGGATGGCCGATGGGACGGGTTCCGACCGCCGCGCTGGCAAGGTTCCTCCCACGGTCGGCGTCGACTCGTTTGGATCTTGGCAGCCTGGGCTCGCCGAAGAACGAGGTCGCCTTTCCCGCAACTTCCGGCGCTAACTTCTGCGGCTACGGGAGCTGCACAGAGTTTGCTGGAGGGGAGAAACTCGCTCAGCGGCCGGAAGGCGGTCCTCCTCAAGGAGCAACTGCTCTTGCCCGGACTCTGCGTGAGTGGGTACTCGAGGAGGGCCGTGCATAGGTCCGTGAGGAGGGATGCCTCCGCCCAGCGGGTCGGAGTGGAAAAGTCCCTGGCCATACCTGAGCTTGCCTGTGGTCGCCGAATCTGGTTCGCACAACCTCGACGCCGCCCCTACCTGGCGCGCCAAAGATGTCGGGGGGTATCTGGCCTCCACGAGCACCTATGGGGACGGAGCCCCTTGTCGGTTCGGCGGGGGCGGAGGATGCACAAAGAGCAGGTCGAGGCGACACACACACACAATGATTTTACCCAGCTTCGGGCCGCATGGATGCGTAAAACCCTACTGCTGCATGTCTGGTTGATTCGGGTTCTTGCTCTGGAGCGCAAGATGCTACAGTAAGTTGGAGCTGGGCGTAGGCGAGGGCCTATTGGGTCCGATCCCCTCTCTACTTGCGCATGGGCCTCCTTTTATATGCCAAGGGGTTTCCCACAGGGAGCGACGCAAGTGAGGGTAAAAATGGCAAGGGATTGTGTGAATAGTGGCCGCACAGTGCTATCGCACCTAACTCTGACGGCGGGGGACAAAGGCATTAAATGCCCGTCTGGATCGCCTGAAGAGTGCCGAGGCGGACCGTTAGGAGCGCCTCCGCTCGCCACGGGGGCGACTCTGCCAACGTCGCATGCCACCGCGCGTCTCAGGTTGCGCGGTGTCCCGCCACGTGCCTCCGGGGGAGCCCCAGAGCGACGCGTGGGCGGGTGAGCTGGAGCGCAGGCCTGATGTGGTGGTTTGCCGCAGCAAGTGGCTTGCCATGGCAGTTGCCTTGCCGCACCTGGGAGCTTGCCGCTCGCCAGGTGTCGTGGATTTGTCACGGCAGATGTCCTTAGTGTCAGGACTTAGTCGCAAGGCCAACGCATCTATGTGGTAGCTTGAGAGGGGTTGAGTGGGACGAGAGACGCAGGGCGGATCAACACGCAAGATAAGGATTTAGACAGCTTCGGGCCCCGGGAAACATCATCCGGTAATAACCCTACATGCTGTTTGAGGCTAGGTCTCATTATCATCCCGAGGGAGACGCCGTAAACCGGCTCTTTGTGTCTAGCCCTAGAGATTATTGATTGCTTGTTGCTTCTAACTTCTAACCTCCCCCTCTTTGGGGAGCCCTGCCCCTCTTTATATATGTTGAAGGGGCGGTTTACATGTGGAGTCCTATTGGGATTAGGACTAGACTATCTCTAATACAAACCGGATACAAGTCCTGGCTTTAACTCCTTGTAAGGCAAATATTCCTTTCCTCTTAAACCGGCCCACAATAGTTGAACCGGCCTTCATGAACCGCCAGACGGGCCACCGGGTCTTGTCGCTCCTCTGACCCATCCGTTGGGTTACCAGTGAGTTACAACGTCCCGACGGGTTGCTGGTAAACCGCCAGGTCTGGGCGGGTCACCAGACGAATATCGCCAAGTCCGACCGGGTTAACTTCCGGCCGGTTTACACCGCGGGGTATATCCCCGACATTAGCCCCCAAGTTTAGCTTGGATTTATCCATGGTAAACTTATGCTGCAAATAAACATAAGAACAAATTTGACAGGTTATACTCCGGGTTAAGAATTCTTGTAAACCGGCACCTGATCATCCTTAAGTCCTTGTCATTTCCTCCTTCTAGAAAATCCAGGTCAATAAGCCAGCGTCATACTCAATTTGCTGACATTGGTTTCTCACAGAAAAATATTGTGAAGAAATAATCCACTTGAGTCGGCTTCCAAAACGCCGGTTTAAGAAATATTGTGTCGGGGCGGACGGGCGTGCCCCCGCGAGCACCTATGGGGCCGGAGCCCCTTTCGTTGTCCGGCGAGGGGGGCGGAGGGAGCGCAGAGAGCAGATCGAGGCGGACACACGGGCGGTTTACCCAGGTTCGGGCCGCGATGGACGCGTAAAACCCTACTCCTGCTTAGTTGTATTGAACTGGGGAGCTCGAGAGCTTGGGGAGCTAGCTGCACCGAGCGTATGGCTGTCTGGATGCCGAATCTCCGAACCCCCGGAACCCCTTCTACGTTGCACACGGGCCTCCTTTTATAGCGCAAAGGGGTCACCGACAGGTGTCAACGTAAGAGAAAGGGGTAAAAGTGTAAAAGGGGTGGTAGCTGTAATAGTGCGGGAACGGTGGCGCTTCAGTGCGGCACAGTGTTATCATACCTACTTCTGACGGTAGGGGACAAGGGCATTAAATGCCCGTCACGGTCGCCCGGACAGCACCGAGGCGGACCGTTAGGTGCGCCACCGTTCGCCACGATGGCGGCTGCATGCCGCCGCATGCCCCAGGCTGCGCGGTGCCTCGCCACGTGCCCTCTGGGGAAGCCCCGGAGCGACGCGTGGGCGGGCGAGCTGGAGCGCAGTCTTGAGGTGGCGATCTTGCCGCGGCAAGTGGCTTGCCGCGGGGGTCGTCTTCCTGTGCCTGATAGCGTGCCAGCTATCAGGCCTTGCCGGGGCGCTTGGCGCGCCACGGCGGGCTTCTCTTGTGGTGCCTGGGTTCGGCCTTCCCGACAAGCTCCTCTTGTCGGGGGCTCGATCTTCTGTCTCGTTATACTTTGTTCTTGGATGGCCTTACATGGGCTCAGTCGTCCCGGCAAGCTCCTCTTGCCGGGGTCTTGTCTTCTCGGCCCGGCAAGCTCCTCTTGCCGGGGGCCTTGTCTTCTTGGCCCGGCAAGCTCCTCTTGCCGGGGGCCTTGTCTTGAATGCTTGGTCTTCTCTTGGCGCTTCCGGGGCGGGCCTTGCCGCAGGGTGCTACGACTGCCCGTGCACAAGTCTGGGGTACTAAGGTACCCCTACTTTAGTACACCGACAGGAGCCCCCGGGCCTGGGCCACGCACGGTGCCGAGCGTCGTTGGGCCAGGCCCTAACGGTGCGCGGGCACGCATGGCCTTGGTCGCGCTGCTCCTTAACTCCGCATCCGCCGCGCCTTCCCTAGGCGGCGCGCGCTTACCGCGGCGTCGTGGGGGCGGGGCGTGCGGGGTGAGCGTGACGTGGGTGGCGTGCGCGGGGCTGAACCGCGCAGGCGCGCGTCACGTCGCGCACGATCTCTTGATTTGGAGAGGCGAAACGTCCCCCCCCACCTCTTCCTCTTTTAGCGGAGGAAAGTAGGGGCGGTTCGCCTTTCCCTCGGTTACCACCTCTCTAAAACCTCTGCCACCTCCTTCTCCCAGAGGCAGCAGCGATCTGTTCTTGGAGCGCCCGTCGTCGTCAGCTTCGACGATCCCCCTCCCCCGCCCCCGCCATGGCCCCGAAGAGCGATAAGGCGAAGGGGAAGGCTGCGAAATCGGCCGAGGCGCTACGGCTTGAAGTGCTTCGGAAGGGGACGGCGACGTTCCCCCCCCCCCAGCTCGGTGCGGTGGAGCTGAGGGACAAGTACTCCCTTTTCTGGTCGACGAAGACGCGAGCGCATCCGCGCACGCGGGTGCTCCCCGCCGAAGCCCAGAAGCAGTACCCGACCGGGTATCCTTTCTTCGTCGTCTTCTTCTACTGCGGGCTCTGCCCGCCTTACTCGGAGTTCTTCTCTGAAATCATGAGCACCTATGGCCTCCACCTCCTCGACTTTACCCCCAATGCCGTCCTCACAATGGCGGTCTTCACGCACCTCTGCGAGAACTTCGTCGGAATTCGTCCCAACGTGGCCCTCTTCCGACACTTCTTTGTCCCTCGGGTGGAGAAAGGAGAGCCGCTGTCCGGTGGGATCGCCTGGGTTTCCCGGTCCGGCAAGAAGGAGGCCTACTTGGGCGGGGACCTCCGCGGCAGGTGGGAGGAGTGGAGGGCGGAATGGTGCTTGATTGTCGAGGACCATCCGCAGCCGTTCACCGCCGTGCGCCGAACTCCGGTGGCGCGCGGCGATGGCTGGAGCGAGGTGTCTCCGGACGATGCCAGATTGAAGATCGCCATCACCCGGATCCTGCGTCTCAGGCTCGCCGGCCTCACCGTCGGCGCCGTCGGCGCGGATTTCCTTCGCCGCCGGATCGCCCCCCTGCAAGAGAGGGGGAAGCCGGCCTGGGAGTTCCAGAATGCGGCGGACATCATGAGGCTGCGTCCGGGCCTCAATTTCAACTTCACCGTGCTGGAGCACGACGCAATGTTGAAGGAGTTGTTCAAGCACGACCCTGACCACCCGGAGTGGTTCCGGCTGCCGCCGGGCGTCGTTCCCTTGTGCAACAACTCGTCGCTCAGCCATATCCTTGCGATGATGCCATTGTGCGACTCGCACGGGGTCAACGCGACCTGGCAGGAGCCACCGGATGATGTCGTGCGGGCCTTCTTCGACGGCCTGGAGGAGGAGCCAGTCGATCCCGCCGAGAAGGATGGCCTCATCCGAGCCACCACCGCGGCGGAGCTGGCTTACATTGCCTCCAGGATGGAGGAGGCGGCGGCCGCCGCGGCCGCGGGCGAAGCTGGGTTCACCGTGGCCGAGGCGGAGGCGGAGAGCCTCGCCGACCCGATGGAACTTGTCGACCAGGGGGAACCAGCCGGGCACGGCGGCGAGGACGAGCCTGCCCAAGACGCGAGTGGCTTGCCGGAGGTCGGCGTTGCCTTCCTGCGGCCTCCGGGCGGCTCGTCGCAGGCGGAGCCCCCGGCCCAGCCGAGGAGGCGCCTCCGCAGGGCCGGGTCGGCAGCGGGAGCGGGGTCTTCGCGGGCCGGGGCTTCGGTTGCCGCTGCGCCCCGTGCCGCGGCGTCGACGGGGGCGGAGTCATCTACTGCCCCCGCCAAGCGGCCTCGGGAGCCCACTCCCCTGCCCCCCCGCGTCAGGGCCGAGCCGGCTTTCGACTATTCTGCGCTCAGCTCCGACGACGAGGAGGACGGAGAGTAAGTTCCCCATGGAGCTCATATCTTTTTCCCTGATGGTTCGTCCTGTTCGACAGCTCGTTCGCCCTTCCCCTGACCCGGTCCCCTTTTCAGGACCCTGGCTCAGAGGAGAGCGAAGAGATCGAGGATCCCGTGGGTCATCCTTGATGACGAATCTCCCCCGGCAAGCGAGGTCGTGTCGGAGGCGCCCTTACCGGACCCGGCAGGGGACCCTCAGGGCAGCTCGCAACGCAGCCCCCAGCGTGAGCACATGACTCGCTCTTGCTGCTTGGCGCGTACGCGAGCCCTCCCTCTTCTTGTTGTTGATGCGAAGTTGTTGCTTTTGGGCAGGAGCGGAGCAGCCCCGGCGGGCGCGTCCAGAGGGCGCCTCCGCCGTGCCGACCGAGTCTGCTACCCCGCCAAGGGAGAGGTCCCCGGCAAGGGAGGACCTTCCGACGGGGGACGCGGCCGACGATCCCCTGGCCGCGGCGAGCGCAGCGCCCGCCTCGGATCCGACGAAGGCTGGGGTCGTCGTCGAGGAGGGCGCGCGTGGCGATGCCGACGATGTTGCCGGCGCTCAGGAGGCGGACGGCGTTGATATCCCTGTGGGCGACGGGGAGGCCGAGGAGCAGCAGAGGCTTGCCGCCGCGGAGTTATCCGCGCGGGAAGGCGAGCTGGTGCTGAAAACGGCCAGCCTCGCCGACCACGAGGAGGAGGCCGCCGCGCGCGAGCGGGCGCTCAGCGGAGACCTGAAGAAGGCGCGGGACGCTGCCGCAGCCGCTGAGATCACCAAGAAGGGGCTGGAGGCGAGGGTGGCGCAGCTCGATTCCGACCTCAAGGCGAAGGGCAAGGAGCTCGCCGCGCTCCGGCAGGAGCGCGAGAAGGGTGCGCTCACCCTTGGCGAGCTTCAGGGTCGCTTCGCCGAGAAGATCCGGGAGCTCGACGCCGCCAAGAACTCCAAATCCACTCTGGAACTGAAATTGGAGGCGCTCGGCAAGGCGCTGGACAGCGCTAAGGAGCAGGAGGCGGCTTTACGGAAGGAGGTCGACGGCAACGAGGAGCTGCTGAGGCGCGCCGCCGTTTCCCAGAACACCTTCAGGGATACAGTGGAGCGGTGGACCGAGGGCCTCGTCGACATCGCCGCCACCGTCGACAAGGAGCTGACGCTGCTGGGGATCGAGGGCCACCAGTCTCTCACCGACGAGGACGTCGTGCCCAGCGCCAAGCTCACTTCCTTCTTCCAGGGGGTGGTGCAGGCGCTCCAGCACCTCCGAACGTCGCTCCCGAAGGAGCGGGCCGACGAGATGCGGGAGGCCATCTCCGGGGCCCTCGAGAGGGTGCTGGTGAAGATCGTTTTCCGCAATCCCGACATCAGGCTTACCAACGTCCTCAGGCCCTTGCCGGAGAACGCAGACCTGACGGGGATCCGGGCCCTCATCGCCCCTATCGTCAAGAAGGCGGCCGGGGTCAAGAGGATCGAGGGCGACCGCGTAGATTAGGCCGCCTGCCCCTTTCTTTTATCTCCCTTTGCCTGCCGCTGTTAAATATGCCACGGAAACGGCTGGTTAGGGCAGCAGTAAGGCATTTTGTAATATAACTTTTCAACTTAGGCTATGCATCGCACTGTTATCCCCTCTACTCGACCGGCGCCTTGTTTGTTTCCGCCCTACGCTTTCGGGGACTTGCCGGCGTAGGCCTCCGCCTTGCCACGGGTGCCGAGTGCGGGACGTCAGCGACCCGCTGGCGGGGCTGCCACCGGCAAGAAACCTCGCCGCGGCTGGTTGCCGCTCACTCAGATTGTTGAGCAGGCCCGAGGCAAAGTAAACGGTGCGACTGCGGTCGCAGCACGCTTAGGGTGCCGGGCGAGCTCGAAACAAAGTGAGGACGCTACTCGGGGTGTAGCACACTCGAGTCGTTGAGCGGACTCGAAACGAAACGAGGGCGCAACCAGTCTCGTGCCGGTCCTTCCGCGCTCAGGCCTCTCAACCAAGGCTCGGTCGTTCGAGGGAGATAACTCTTAAAAATTAATGGAGCAATTGCTCGAGCTCCGGCAACTTATCTTTTCTTATCGCTTGCCGCCCGGTGGGGTAAAACCTCCTTGGGCAGCATCCAGCCCATCCTGGGGGTAGGTGAGGGGGCAGGGCCTCACGACCCTCCGGAGCTAGGCGTAGCTATGCTTGGGGATCCGCGCCCCTCTCTGCGCCAAGGATCACATGCAACTGCGGCAAGACTTGGGCAGAGGGGATGGTTGGCGGAAACAGGTTCCGGCTACCGCGCTGGAAAGACTCTTCCCACGGTCGGCGTCAACTCGTTCGGCACCCCGGCGGGCGAGGCGCGCCGGGGGAACGAGGTCGCCTTTCTCGCGACTTCTGGCGCTAACTTCTGCGGCCGCGAGAGCGGCGCAGAGTTCGCTGGAGGCGAATCGTTCGCCCAGCGGCCAGAAGGCGGGCCTCCTCAAGGAGCGGCTGCTTCTTGCCCAGTCTCTGCGCGAGTGGATACTTGAGGAGGGCCGCGCACGAGCCCGTGGGAAGGAATGCCAAAGCTCGTCGGGAACCCCCGCTTCAACTGGACAGATCCTCGGATCCGCAGGAGCGGACTGTTCCTCGGCGTTCAGACTGCTGGTCTGCTCGCCGGAGCAAGGCTTATCGGGGACACCTGCTTCGACTGGACGGATCCTGGGATCCGCAGGAGCGGGCTGTCCCTCGGCGTAGCCCCCCTACCTGGCGCGCCAAAGATGTCGGGGCGGACGGGCGTCCCCCCGCGAGCACCTATGGGGCCGGAGCCCCTTTCGTTGTCCGGCGAGGGGGGCGGAGGGAGCGCAGAGAGCAGATCGAGGCGGACACACGGGCGGTTTACCCAGGTTCGGGCCGCGATGGACGCGTAAAACCCTACTCCTGCTTAGTTGTATTGAACTGGGGAGCTCGGGAGCTTGGGGAGCTAGCTGCACCGAGCGTATGGCTGTCTGGATGCCGAATCTCCGAACCCCCGGAACCCCTTCTACATTGCACACGGGCCTCCTTTTATAGCGCAAAGGGGTCACCGACAGGTGTCAACGTAAGAGAAAGGGGTAAAAGTGTAAAAGGGGTGGTAGCTGTAATAGTGCGGGAACGGTGGCGCTTCAGTGCGGCACAGTGTTATCATACCTACTTCTGACGGTAGGGGACAAGGGCATTAAATGCCCGTCACGGTCGCCCGGACAGCACCGAGGCGGACCGTTAGGTGCGCCACCGTTCGCCACGATGGCGGCTGCATGCCGCCGCATGCCCCAGGCTGCGCGGTGCCTCGCCACGTGCCCTCTGGGGAAGCCCCGGAGCGACGCGTGGGCGGGCGAGCTGGAGCGCAGTCTTGAGGTGGCGATCTTGCCGCGGCAAGTGGCTTGCCGCGGGGGTCGTCTTCCTGTGCCTGATAGCGTGCCAGCTATCAGGCCTTGCCGGGGCGCTTGGCGCGCCACGGCGGGCTTCTCTTGTGGTGCCTGGGTTCGGCCTTCCCGACAAGCTCCTCTTGTCGGGGGCTCGATCTTCTGTCTCGTTATACTTTGTTCTTGGATGGCCTTACATGGGCTCAGTCGTCCCGGCAAGCTCCTCTTGCCGGGGTCTTGTCTTCTCGGCCCGGCAAGCTCCTCTTGCCGGGGGCCTTGTCTTCTTGGCCCGGCAAGCTCCTCTTGCCGGGGGCCTTGTCTTGAATGCTTGGTCTTCTCTTGGCGCTTCCGGGGCGGGCCTTGCCGCAGGGTGCTACGACTGCCCGTGCACAAGTCTGGGGTACTAAGGTACCCCTACTTTAGTACACCGACATATTGGTCTTGAAATATTCATCTGATATTCAGCCGGTTTGAAGATGATCCCGATCTTGAAAACTTGCCGGTTTAACATTACCAAATGGCCGGGTTATAAAAACTGATGACCCCGGATTATGATTGTTGCAGACACCGGTTCATGATTGTTGCCAACATCGGTTTATGATTATTGATGACACCGGGTTGCAGCCACAGGGTCATAATGATTGGTGACGCCGGGTCAATCTAACTTGCTCAACAGAGAATTTGAAAATCTTTCTTCGATAATAATATAATACCTGTAGCCCCCAAGTGCCGGGTTGTCATGCTTGCAGCAACCTGGGACTTGTAATTAGTTGATGCCCATAAAATTTCAACCAATGTAGCCCCCAAGGGCCGGGTCATTATGTAATAATCAGCAGGGACTTTGTAAATATAATCTTGTAAACCTTGAACAGCAACGTGTAGCCCCCAAGGACCGGCTCAGTAAGATAATATTGAGCTGGGATTTTGATATATACTTCAATGAAAATAACATCATATGATGTAACCCCTCATCATGGGGCTTGAATCCACGTCCACAAGGTTAAGAGCCTTGTGCTTTACCAACTGAGCAGTAGACCCTTCAATATAATAGATAAAAAACTTTGTACCTTGAATAGTTGACAGGAGCAATTGGTAGCCCCCAAGGGCCAGCTCATTACAATGTGATGAGTTGGTTCTTCAATAAGATGAGCAAACATGACCTTGCATTAGCCCCCAAGTGTCATGGTGCATGCTTGCAGCAACATGAGACTTGCATATTTGATGTAATCTCAATTTTGAATAATGTAGCCCCCAAGTGCCAGGTTGTAAGCCTGTAGCGACTCGGGACTAGTCCTTCAATTGTATAAAATGATAACCATTGCGCTAAAGCGACTTTGAAAACCTTAATCATAATGTTAATAACCGTAATAAAAATCCAGCCATGTTGGCCATTCAAGATAATACAATCTCGTATGAAAACCTTTATTCATCCAATATCATAATGAAAATTCAGCCAAGTTTGGCTATTTGAATAATATAATCCAATAATTTATAAGCGCATGATTCCAATGGAGCAATCCAAATATATACTGGCGACTTATAGCCCAAAGCCAGACCGGTTTAATAAACACCGGATAATTTCTCATCATATATTGGCAACTTATCGTCTTAAAGCCAGGCCTGTTTAATAAACATCGGTGATTTATAATCATGCTTTATTCAACCTGTTTCTGCATACAACAAGTTTAAAGTGTCCTGGCGGTTTACCGCTGGACGGGTCATAATGCCCAACATATAACCCAGGTTTATAACCAAGGCTGCGCTTAAGAATAATCAAATATGAAATATATCATACCTGTGATATAGTCGGTTTACCAACTTTTTGTAGTAAGAGTGATAACCCCAATCTTGAGTAATGATACCTCCTTCCATATTGTGCCGATTTATGATAAAACCGTACCGGGCTGTGATAAACACCGGTTTAACAATATATAATACTGGTGACTTGTAGTCAAACCAGACCGGGCTGATAATCTCCGGATTATAACTTGATCATGTACTCACAACTTGTAGTTGAAAGCCGAGCCGGGTTGATAAACACCGGTTTACTCCATAATAGGATGGTAACAGAAAATCAAACCGGGCAGATAATCTCCGGTCTAAAAATGGATCGTGTTCCGCCAATTTAGTTGTTTGAACCGGTACAAAATACTGTCGGTTTAAAAAACGCAAATAAAATAGCAACTTCTCAAGAAAGGCTATTAAAGCAAAAGCAATGGCAACAATTTTTTGCAAAAGAAGAGCTCTACTGAGCTTGGTCAGATGGAATTACCATGGTCAGACGCAACCAAGCCCCCCGAAGGCGTAGGAATGGTGCCAGTCAGCCAGGACCCCAAAATGACGCGTGGCGTTACGCCGGCCAAGTGGCATTGCATTGGTTCGGATTCGACCAAGCCCCCAAGTGACTCAGTGGCCTAGGGCCGATCAAGTGGCATTGCATTGGTTCGGACACGACCAAGCCCCCAAATGACTTATTGGCTGTTTAAAACCGATCAGAAGGCATTACCATCATCAAGACATGACCGAGCTCCCATAAGGTGTAACTACGGTTCAAGTCGATTAGGTCCCCAACTGACTTAGTGGCAAATGTGCCAGCCAGAAGGCATTACCGTCGTCAAGACATGACCAAGCTCCCAGGAGGTGTAGCTACGGTTCAAGTCGACTAGGTCCCCAACTGACTTTGTTGCTCTTCTGTGAAGCGACCTCAAGGGGTAAACCGGAGGTTGCCCTAAAGCGAATCCACTCCGTGTAACCACGCATGATATAAGGAATAGATACCCCGCTTTACAAAGCGGGAGCCCCCATGTGATAAATAATATGTCAAGCCAATAAGGCCGGATACCCATGTTTGAACCGCGCATCATGGCAGCAGGTCCTCTTCGGTAATTTTTAACTTTTTTGCAAGAGGTAAATTCTTCTTGAACCGGGATCTTGAACCGGATATTGAAAGCTTCAAAGCTGTGGGAGACATCTTCCCCTTGAACCGGATTTTAAACCGGAATCTTCATTTTCAGCCGGAAATTTTCTGACGGCCTTTAAACTCGAACTTGCGAGAAGTTAATTCCTTTTTGAACCGGACATTGTTAAACCGGATCTGAGCGCTTCAGAACTTTTTGGGAGAATAGATTTCTCTTGAACCAGATTGTAAACTGGATATTTGAGAGCTTCAGTGATACTGACTTCCCTTCAGCCAGGTTTCAAACCGGAATCCTTTCTGATGATCCGAAACTTCTTCATTGAGTCAGGATTTTGTAACTGTCATATACTTTCTAAGCCGGAAATTTTCTGACGGCCTTTAAATTTTCATCAACATAACAGTAGCCTCCGGGATCGGGTTATCTTTCCCTCCATCGTCCTCGGGTTCTTAAACCGGCTGAAACTGGCAAGACTTGCTGCGTCATATCGTCGTAGCCCCCAAGTCTCAAGGTGACTCGAGGAGTTGGCTTGAGATTCTCCATATTTGACCGTGATATAAACCGGTATAACTTGTATATCATTGGTGTTGATAACACGATGTGAATACACAGAAGGTTGAGGTGACTGTGGCGGGTTGTAAATTATCCCGTATCAACCGTGTCAGCAACTCGGCCAATGGTTCCTTCCAACTGGTGATTTGAAGTTAACCAAACTGTAACGGCGGTGACTTGTGCGCCTGCCCATTGATCCATCCAGTGCAGACGGCGGTTGATGATAATTTGCCTCCAATTTGAAAGAAAACCGGGCTACCCAAGCTGTGACTTGTTCATACTCAATAAATGGCTCGCGCAGACAGGTGCGGCCCGGTATGTTGATGTAGACCGGACTGCAAGAGACGGACGACAAAGACGACCGCAGCATCAGAGGCGGCACAGGCAGATGAGTCGGCCGCGGTGTTCTAAACCGGCACGGACGGGGAAGATCGGCACCGGTGTCGTAAACCGGCGCGGACGGGCGAGTTAATCGCAAGTGTGGACCCGGCAAGCTGATGTAAACCGGGCCACAGGTACGGCGACGTGCTCACGTTCATTCACCGGGTGGTATGACACGAACGAAACGCCAGTGTAGAACGTTGCTAGCGCGTGCTCCGTACCCATGGTATAGACCGCGCTTATAATAAATAATTGTCCTGTACATCAAAATATACCGTCCAAAGTAATTGCTCTTTTGACAAAAAACAATATGTGTCAAAAAATAGACTCAGATAGATGTCACCTGATATGCTATGCCGGAATTTATCCGCTGCGGTGAAGCTAAAGTCAACCACAGATGAGTCACCCGCAGGAGCAAATGGATGAACCGGCCGCGGCGTTGTACGCGGTGCGGACGGGCGAGTTGGCTGGCGCGCCTGATGTAAGCTGGACTGCGACACGCGTGCCCGTGGAGCCACGCGACATAGCCGAACGTGTATCCGCGGTATAACACCACTTTTGTAATAAATAATTTACCTGTATATAACAACACTATAGGGCAGAGTAGTTGTTTTCACAAAAAATCAACAAATATTTACCGATAAAAAGTAAACTGGATGGATGTCACCTGGTGCGTTGGCACGACCAATGTACGCAATGTCCGTAGATAACCTCTGTTCTTCTTAACAGCGCATGATTAATCCGCCTGTCCTCCCACCAAGCAGGTACCCCAAAGCGGAGGTGGCAGGGCAGCAAGTTGTTGTGGGGTCGTCCGGATTGTCCTCCAGCCCGTAGTAACTCGGCAGAGGCTGCGCCCACACGGCCGTAGTAGCAAGACCCGCCAGCAGAGACCGAAGCCCCGATCAATGCAAGGTGGAAGCGGTTTGACGCAAGTACTGCAGCTGTATTTGCCTTGGGCATCAATTAAATATAATAGCTGATGTTTGTCTTTATGTGTGATGACGTA
Source organism: Aegilops umbellulata (assembly GCA_032464435.1). Lineage (NCBI taxonomy): Eukaryota > Viridiplantae > Streptophyta > Magnoliopsida > Poales > Poaceae > Aegilops > Aegilops umbellulata. Next base: position 553,397,524 of record CP136057.1, read on the forward strand.
AACCAATGGTAGCTTCTTGATTTCCATGTGAGAAAGTAGTACTAATTTATTGAATTGACGCAATATACTCTCCTTGACTAGAGCGTTTTTGAGACGGTGGGGCAGTGGAAATTTGTCTTGACCTCAGATCCTTGTGCCTTTGAGATGTTACTCCTTTGCCCGTTTTATTTTTGTATACTCACGTGGACTAGTAGCAGAAAACTGCTTCGGGACTTGGAGCTTTTGACTCGAGTAGCTGTGCGACGCACCGAAGCCAAAAACTTGTCCTTTCCTTTCACGGGATCAACTCCTGGTGCTCTTTCGTTTCAACACCTCATCTTCTAACTGATGCCGACAGCTCCTGCTGATGTGTTTGTTTTTGTCACCCTATCCTCGGGAGTAGTAGCAGTCAGAAAACACCAAAATACGTAAGTGCTCGGTGCAGCCGATTCGCTTCAATCTCGACAGAAAAAAGGAAATCTCCGGATTCGATCTTTATACGTTCAACTATTCGCTTATCGGTTTACGGCGACTTTTGTATGTAGCGGCGGCGACTCGGCGAATCAAACAAAACCACCGTATTTTGATGACCTCGATACGTGCAGATGAAAACCTCCTTTGCACTTGGCTCTCTCGCAGCGATGAAGGAAAAAGGTGATCCGGCCATGACGGATCGCCTGCTTGCATGCGACGGCGCACATAAATTTTAAATTTTGAAGTTGTAGCAGATCTTTTCAACCCGGCTCTTCTTCATCCAAAAAATCACGAACTTCTCGATCTTTGGAAGAGAACCCTCCAAGAACTCAACACCACCATGCGCTAGCCCCACGGTGGGCGCCAACTGTCGTGGATTTGTCACGGCAGATGTCCTTAGTGTCAGGACTTAGTCGCGAGGCCAACACATCTATGTGGTAGCTTGAGAGGGGTTGAGTGGGACGAGAGACGCAGGGCGGATCAACACGCAAGACAAGGATTTAGACAGCTTCGGGCCCCGGGAAACATCATCCGGTAATAACCCTACATGCTGTTTGAGGCTAGGTCTCATTATCATCCCGAGGGAGATGCCGTAAACCGGCTCTTTGTGTCTAGCCCTAGAGATTATTGATTGCTTGTTGCTTCTAACTTCTAACCTCCCCCTCTTTGGGGAGCCCTGCCCCTCTTTATATATGTTGAAGGGGCGGTTTACATGTGGAGTCCTATTGGGATTAGGACTAGTCTATCTCTAATACAAACCGGATACAAGTCCCGGCTTTAACTCCTTGTAAAGCAAATATTCCTTTCCTCTTAAACCGGCCCACAATAGTTGAACCGGCCTTCATGAACCGCCAGACGGGCCACCGGGTCTTGTCGCTCCTCTGACCCGTCCGTCGGGTTACCAGTGAGTTACAACGTCCCGACGGGTTGCTGGTAAACCGCCAGGTCTGGGCGGGTCACCAGACGAATATCGCCAAGTCCGGCCGGGTTAACTTCCGGCCGGTTTACACCGCGGGGTATATCCCCGACACCAGGCCTTGCCGGGGCGCGCGGAGTGCCGCGGCGGGCTTCTCTTGGGGTGCCTTGGCTTGGCCGTCCCGGCGAGCTCCTCCCGCCGGGGCCTTGGTGCTTCGGCTTAGTCGTCCCGGCAAGCTCCTCTTGCCGGGGCCTTGTCGCCTTGGCCCGGCAAGCTCCTCTTGCCGGACCTTGCCTTCTCGACCCGGCAAGCTCCTCTTGCCGGGGCTTGGTCTTCTAGGCTTGATCACTTGGCCTTCGTCCGGCCCGGAAAGGGCCGTGGAGACTCTTGTCGCTCCCCTGGCAGGCCTTGCCGTGGGAGGCTACTACTGTCCGTGCACAAGTTTGGGGTACTAAGGTACCCCTACTTTAGTACACCGACATAGCCCGTTTTCACTTCTGGCCCATGTATGGCCCATGACGTCTTTCGGCCCATATGAGGCCCTATGTAACTCTTGGCCTATTAATGGCCCGTGGTGAAACTGGGTCGTAATGAATAGTGTATCTCTTTACACCCATTAACGGCCCATGGTGAAACTGACCTGTAATGAATAGTGTATCACTTTATACCCATTAATGGCCCGTTATTCCGTTGGACCATTTCCAGCCCATGTTATCTTTCTGCCTTCTCAGAGCCCATTTATTCTTGGGCTCATTTCCAGCATTCGTTTACTTACGGCCCGTTACTGTCATTTACTTCCTGTGGGCCAAATTCAGCCTGTGGTTACAGTCGGCCCGTTTGTGGCCCGTTAATAGGTTGGGCCGTTTTTATAGCGTCATCAAATACGGCCTATTAACGGTGGCCCGTTATGGTCAGCCCATGAACGGACGATCCCAACTCTAGCCCGTTTACGGCCATAATGCGGTTGTTTGGCCCATGTTTGGCCAATCGATCATACGGCCCGTATAAGGCCCATTGATGATACGGCCCACAGAAGGCCCATTGTTTCTACGGCCCGTAGAAGGCCCATTGTTTCTACGGCCCGTAGAAGGCCCACTGTTTCTACGGCCAGTAGGTGGCCCAGTGTCACTACAGTAAATATTAGCCCATGGTTATTGTGGCCTAGTTTTAAAAAATAGGTTATTGCAGCCACGAGCTAACTGCGGAAAAAGAACTGCAATGACTACAAGCAAACAAATAAACAAGACAACAACGAAATAAATAAGCAAGCAACTAACGCTAGGCTATCACGGCTATTACACATATTACATCCACTGGGCATCAAAGTTCGCCACCAGTGCAAATATAGGGAACAAAGCGGCATATCATATACACTGGTTGTCGAAGTTGGCGACCAGCACAAATAAACACCGCAGCAAAACAAATCCAGAAGTGAAAACACTTTAGAAGATCTCAAGAAACAATATCCTAGGTACCCATAATGCTGGCAAGATGCTTAGCAAGCTTATTAACTTTCTCTTGTTTGGCGCTTAAATCCTCCAGCGCTTGCTGTTGCACCAGAAAATATGCATGTGAATTCTGCATGGACTTCCTCAGGCCTTCAGCTTCCTGTCGTAGCACATCTGATCGATGTCTTTCAACTTGAAGTTGAGACTCACGAAGACGAACTGATTCAGGCAGCGGGTTCGAACAGCTTGTGCCAGTAGTAGTGGCCAGTAACTCGAACACTACATCAAGACAGGAATTTTGGGTTCCCTCACTATCGTCAAGATAGTTTTTATCAGCTTTCTTGGAGACCAACAGGGATGTCTCACTATTGAACCTTATCAGCATTACTTCCTTTACCATTGGATAATGCGGTACTGTTCTCCAATATTTTGTCCACATTCTAAAAGAGAAACAAGCAGACACATCACATGTTTACCATGTTGTATATGAAACTCATTTTGGTAAATCAGTTCAGTAGTAAAGTGGACAGGATAATAGCATGAAACAAACATATATCTATGTACCATGGTCACTTTATGGTCTATATCATTCTAGTTTTTGTTGCCAAATCAAGATAGAGACACAGTTCAAATAATATTTGTTCAAGACAAAGCAGAATAGACAGAATATCAGTGTGGGTAACTATAGAGCAATAACAACACTTGTAATGTGCATGACATGAGAACATAACTGTTTATTCCATTGAAACTGAAATCAATATAGAGCAGGTTACAACAGCAAACCAGTTAAAGAAACAGGTTTAAAACATACCTGTTGCACCATTGGAGTTTCAATTCCATCCTTCAAATTTGAAAATAGTTGGTATGAGTAAATACAGTAATGCAAGAGCAAAGGAGTATGAACCATAGCTACAGAACCTGACCTGAGAACAAATCTTCTTCTCCTTTAAGCGTTGAGTGGGGATTCAGAGTGGTGGTCCTCGTGCTTTGGGCACTGCAGTTCCCTTACTAACTGCTCGTGTTTGGGTGCTCTGTGGTGGAGACGGTGTTGTGTCAACTGGAACTAGGTTACTATCTGCCGGGGTTGGGGTTAGAAGGGGTGTTGCTGGTTCTCTATCCAACTTGGTAGGGGTACAATCTGCGAGAGTCAGGGTTTTGTGTGGTGGATCTGGTCCTTGGGCAATTACAACCGTGGTTCTTTCTGCAGCAACTGGTAGCATTATCTTTTCTGAAGACCGTGTTGTTACTCCCTTAGATACTGCCATCACGCTCTCCAATTCAAATGGTTGATAAACAAGAAAAGTAATTGAAAGTATGGACATTGTATGATAGACAGGTGCAATGGATAGTGGGGAATAAAAGAGGGCATGAAATAATTCATATTTATGTTGTCTAACCAAACAGGATAGCATGACAGAATTTCACATATATGATGGATAACTAAACAGGATAGCATGACACAATTTCACATTATGATGGCTAACTAAAAAAGATGGAAAGACATAGTTGAAAATATGAGACTATGTAAACAGGATGACATGACATAACTATATAATGTGTTTATTAAATAGGTTGGCATGCCATAATTCACATACATTCACGGGTAGAAAGCCATAATTCAAAATATGATGACTGTAAACACTAAACAGGATGAGATGATATAACTATATGTATTTATTAAATGGGTTGCCATGCCATAATTCAGATAGATGATGTGTATGTACTATGTAAACATGATGGCATGATATAATTCAAATATATGATTTATATAGTAAGCAAGTAAGCAGATGGCAATCCATATATGATGTAAAAACTAAGCAATGCAAGACAACATGCATGACATGGGTAATATAACCCTGCCAAGTTTGAGCATAGATGTCGGTGTCAAAACCGGCGGATCAGGGTAGGGGGTCCCGAACTGTGCGTCTAGGCGGATGGTAACAGGAGACAAGGGACATGCTGTTTTTACCCAGGTTCGGGTCCTCTCGGTGGAGGTAAAACCCTACTCCTGCTTGATTAATATCGATGATATGGGTAGTACAAGAGTAGATCTACCACGAGATCGGAGAGGCTAAACCCTAGAAGCTAGCCTATGGCATGATTGTTGTCGGTGTGTCCTACGGACTAAACCCTCCGATTTATATAGAAACCGGAGGGGGCTAGGGTTACACAGAATCGGTTACAAGGAAGGAGATCTACATATCTGTACTGCCAAGCTTGCCTTCAATGCCAAGGAAAGTCCCATCCGGACACGGGACGAAGTCTTCAATCTTGTATCTTCATAGTCCAACAGTCCGGCCAAAGGTTATAGTGCGGCTGTCCGGATACCCCCTAATCCAGGACTCCCTCAGTAGCCCCTGAACCAGGCTTCAATGACGATGAGTCCGGCGCGCAGATTGTCTTCGGCATTGCAAGGCGGGTTCCTCCTCCGAATATTTCATAGAAGATTTTGAACACGAGGATCGTGTCTGGCTCTGCAAAACAAGTTCCACGTACCACCATGGAGAGAATTATTTTTCCACAAATCTATCCTGCTGATGTATTCCATAGCGTGACATCACACCACAGCCAAGCCTTTATTCGTTTTTACCCCCACCTCCACGTGTTTCGCGAGGCGGTTTCCTTGGCACGTCTTGTCAAAGCAGAGATTGTGTCCCCTTTATTTATGGGATTCTCATCAACACAGACGTGGGTAACCCAATCGTGCCCGTTGGTATGTCCCTCGATCAAAGTTAAGTCCCAAACGGTCACGGGGAAGGCTCTTGGTATTCGAACTATTCATAAAGAGACCAAGACCTCACTCTTTTCTTTCGATCTCAATCGAATCCGCCTCCCGCCTCGAGTTCCAGCACCCGAAGCTTCAGATTTAGGCTCTTCGGACCTTCGATGTTGTCCAGATCCAACCTTTAAGGCCGATGGATGCCTTCCTCCGTCACGGAGGAAGACGTACTAAAGCTAAGGGAGGCCAGGTACTTGACCGGCGAAATCCCGCATACGCTGCCTGCTCAAGGGCAGGTTATTCCTACTCCTAAGCCTGGTGAGAGCGTCGTGTTCGTGTCTCACTTCCTCCGAGGGATAAGCTTCATGCGGGATCCCTTTGTGAGGGGTCTCATGTTCTATTATGGGCTGGACTTCCACGACTTAGCCCCCGAGTCTATCCTCCACATCTCATCGTTCATCGTCGTGTGTGAAGCCTTCCTCTGTATCACCTCTCACTTCGGACTGTGGCTCAAGACCTTCAAAGTGGAGCCGAAGATGGTCGAGGGACGACACGCGGAGTGCGGAGGCGCTGTAATAAGGAAAAATGCTAACGCCCTATGGCCCGAGGGCTCTTTCCAAGAGGAGTCCGGCTTATGGCAACGAGAGTGGTTTTATATCACAGCTCCCAGGGGTACCAAGTGGGTGGCTCCGCCTGCTTTTCGCTCGGGTCCCCCGCCATGACTAATGTCATGGGTCAACAAGGGGCTAGACTGGGGGCCAGTAAAGGATGTGCCCCTATTGCAGAGCCGCATCTGAGATCTCCTAGAGAGAGATGTCAGTCTGGTCATGGTGACGCAGGTCATGTTAATTCGCCGAGTTCTGCCCTGAAAACGTCGTACGCTCCGCCTGTGGGAGTTCAATCCGGACGGACCGTGAGCTGTTCGACATTTCCTTGGAATGACGCCCGCGGAGATGTACAAATTGTTCTTCGGACCACAAATGATGTGTCTGGACCCTACCGAGGACGCAGGCCTGAGCCGCAATTGTCCGGATACCCAAGTAAGTAGCCCTGTTTCCGAACACGCCATTCGTTTTTCTTATCGCAACATCGCCTTTAAAAGAGATGTTCTTGAACCAGGAGTGGATAGCGAAGGCAAAGTTGATCAGGTGTCCGGCCCCTCTTCCTGAGACCTCGCCAGATCCTGTGTTAACTAGGATGCTGGATATCGCGCCTTCGGAAGAAGATGAAGGGGGAACAAGGAAGCTACTGCCTCCGTAGAGGAGGTTGTCCGGAAGGGAGGAAACGAAAATTCCTTTCCTCAGGAGAAGAAGAGGACCGCCTCTGAAGACCCGGAGACAATGGTCTCGAAGCGTTGGAAGAGATCTTCGCCACAGGTTCCTGCACCGGGGGATACCCTGGCCGCACTATACCCTCAAGGGGATCAGCCCTCCACCGAGCCGTAAGTAAAAGGGTGTCGGTGAGAACGACACCTATGGAATCATGAGAATCCCTACTAGGGTTAGCAGGGCGCGGGGTTGAAAGAAGAGCGGATCAAACAGATAGTACACGATTCGTTTATCCAGGTTCGGGCCGCGAGGATGCGTAAAACCCTACTCCTGCTTTGGTGGGTGTATATTTGTGTTCTTGAGCTAGCTATGGGGCGTGCAGTGCTCCAAAAAGCAGAATCCTTCTCATGGTTGCCTCGGGCCTCCTTTTATAGGAAAAAGGGGCTGCCATAGTGGCACACAGGAGGTGGAAAGGGTACAGTGATGCGGGGTTATCCTTCGCTTTACATGACAAGGCGCATTTAATGCTGCTGCTTAGGTGTCCTTGCTTTATCGGGGGCGGGACGAAGCCCGTCCCGTCCGTCGCTGCTCCTCCTCGCGTCGACACGCGCCCTGGCCAGTGATGCCCGTGGTGCCATGTAGGGAGGCAGGCAGCTGAGGTGGCGCGGTGGCAGTGTCTTCACGAAGATCTACATGCCGCCACGCAGGTGCCTGCCCAGTTGGTTGGGTCGGCAGCTGTATGCGAACAACGGTGGCGACTTGGTTGGCGTGGGCCTGATGATGGCCTGTAGACGTCCTCGGCAAGGGCCTTGACGGGGCCCCAGCAAGGATCTTGTCGCGGCGCCTGCCGTCGTCCCCGGCAAGGCGCTTGTCGGGGGTCTCGGGGTCTTCCTTGGCTGGTATCTTGCCAAGGGCCGTCGTCTTCTTAGTGCATATCTGATCTTGAGTGTTTCTTCACAAAGATCTGCTTGCCACCACGGAGACGTCTCCCGAATCCTTGCCCCATGGGGGCAGTGGACTCAAGTGTGATTTTCTCCGTAGGCGTGGGGCGAGTTGCCATGGCAAGGGTCTTGCCGAGGTTGCTAAAGCCGGTCCCAACAAGGATCTGGCCGGGGGAGCCCGCCTCGTCCCTTGGCTCTTCGTGGTCCTGGCCTTGGCGTCGCTCCAGTTCCCTTGAGCTTCGGTCTTACCCTCGATCACCTCCCTTGCCTTGCTTGGTGTAGTCGTGGGCGCGGCTCTGACTGCCCGTGCACAGTTATAGGGGTACAAAAAGTGTACCCCTCTTTTTGTACACCGACAGGAGCCCCCGGGCCTGGGCCACACATAAGCGCAACGCGTTGTTGGGCTAGGGCCAAAAACGGACCATGGGCAGGCGGGGCGGTTTTTACCGCGGTAAGATTTTTTGCGCGTTGCGTTTCCCACGACTCGCGCGCGTGGCGCGGCGTGGAGAGTTGGGCGTGACGTGGGCGACATGCGTGGGGTTGGTCTCTGCATGCATGCGTCACGTTGCAGTTAATGAGAAAAAAAAGGAGGCAGCCCGCACCTTCCCCGTAAAAGGGAATAACCGCGGGCGCGCTACTCACTTTGCCTTCCCCTCTTGCGCCTTTCCCAATCTTAGAATCACCGCTTATCTTTCCTTCCTCTCTAAGCTTTCGCCACCGTCTGTCGTCGCCGCGTTCCCGGCGCTCCTTGTTCTTCGCTCCTCTTGGCCGTTATGGCGCCTAAATCTACCAAGGGCAAGCGAGGGGCCAAAGACGCCGGAGCGGTGGTGGTGCGGGAGAGTGTGTTGGCAGTGCAGCGGACACAATCTGCCTTCTTTTCCCCCTCGATGGTCGACGTACATGAGCTTCAGGCCTCCTTCAAGCCCCTGTGGGGGGTGAAGACGGGGGGAGAGAATTCGGGGCACCCGGCCACGCGCGTTGTCCCCGCCAACTGCACTGAGGCCGGCCCAAATCGGTACCCCTTGTTCGTCGATTACTTCTCCTGTGGCCTCTGTCCCCCATTTTCTGATTTCTTCAGCGACATCATGCATACCTACGGCTTCCATCTCTTGGATTTTACTCCAAATGCCGTGGCATGCATGGCTCTTTCCGCGCACCTTTGTGAGGGTTTCGCCGGGGTGCATCCCAACACGACGCTTTTCCGCCATTACTTCTTCCCTCGGATCCAAACAGGGGGCGCCATCTCTGGTTGCATCGCCTGGATTCCGAAATCCAAGGGAGCGTACCCGGAGGGGGCCATGAAGGAGAGGTGGGAAGAATGGCGGGGTCGGTGGTGCTGGATTGAAGACGAAGACCTGCCGACGTTCTGCGAAGTCCGTCAGGCGCTGTCGATCCGCAGAAGTGATTGGCGTGATGTCGATGCCGACGACGAGAAGCTCACCGTCGCCACCACTAGGATTCTTCGGCTCACCGAGGCCGGGCTCACCCTTGAGATGATCGGGGCGGACTTTATCCGCCGCCGGATCGCTCCGCTGCACAACAAGGGGAGGCCGGCCTGGCTTTTCACGAACCCCGCAGATATCATGCGGCTTCGCCCCGGCCTCGACCGCAACTTCACGGTGATGCAGCATGCCCACTTCTGTCAACGACTCTTCAAGCTCGACGTGGGCCATGATGGCGAGATCGAGCGGACCGGTAAGGCTGAGAGGGCCGCCGCAAAGGCCGGCAAGACCGTCAGGGGGCCCTTGTTCAAGTTGCCAGCGGAAGTGGTCCCGTTGTGCAATAATTCGCGTCGGACCAACATTATTGCCATGATGCCGGACTGCAACGCGCACGGCCTTGTCCAGAGATGGGCTGCGCCATATGATGCCAAGTGTAGGAATTCTTCGGTACTCTGCATGAGGGATACGTCAATGTCGATGCCGAGCGGCTGCTCGTCCAGGACACCAGTCAGGTGGAACTGGACTAGATTGTCGCCAGGGTAAGGGAGGCACAGCTTGCCGCGGAGGCCGGCAGTGCCGGTGGCGTGGAGGATAGGGCCGCGGCGGCTGCAGAGGAAGAGGAGCTCACCCGATGGGCGGCGGCCGCCGGGGAGGTCAGCAATGCCGACACCGGGGCCCCGCTTGTCGAAGATGCGGTCGACGAGTCGTCGGAGGAGGAAGCCGAGGACGCGGGCCCGACGCCAGCCACGGGAAGAGGGCGAGTCCTGCGGCGAGCTAGCTCCGGTGAGCCGGTCCAGCCCGGCAGGACTGCGCGGCCTCAATTGACCCTGGAGGGGTCTAGGCGCCATACGAGGGCCACGGCGGCGAAGAGGCTGACGAAAGCCACGGTGAGGAGGAAGACAACTGTCCCTTCCTCATCCAGGCGTGTGCCAACCCCGCCTTCTTCGCCTCCTCCGGCGGACGTCGACCCGGATGTCGACGTGAGGGTCACTTTTGATCTCAGGCCTCTTAGCCCGAAGAGGAAAAGGAAAGCAGTGGAAGAGGAAGAGATGGATGATGAGTAAGTACTATGTTTCTCACTACCATCTCTGTTCCTGAATTATGCCACCTATCTTGATCCATCTTTGCTTTTGCAGGGACGCAAAGACGTTGGCCCAGAGGGTAAAGAGGGCCAGGGCCTTGGCGGGCGGCCAGCCCCCGGCTAGTGCTTCAAAGACGCCACTGGTGGTGTTGAGCAGCCCGGACAGCAGCCCCAGCACAGCCCCCAGCGTAAGTTCGTCACCTTCCTCTTATCGACATGTGGTAAGAGTTTGATGCTATGGTGCTGACCTTGTCGGGTTTGCAGGAGGGGAGCGGCAGCAGGAGGAGCCGCAGAGGGCTACCCCCAACACACCACCCCCATCGACTACGCCGCCGCGAGGGGCGTCCCCGGCAAGGGCGTCAAGCACCGAGCCCACACCCATGGAGGAAGAGGGGAACTTGGGCGCTGGTGACTCTGCCACGACGCCGAATACTAGCGGGGAGGGGACTTCTGCTTCACAGCCTGGCACTGGTGAGTCGCCTGTCCTCCGTCTCTGTTTTTCCCTTATTCTTTTTCTTGGCTTCATTGCTCCCATTACTACCCAGGCCCTCCTTCGGTAGGTATGGAGGACGTGGATACTGTTGTTGGGAACATTGCTGAGTAGGCCGCGGCGGAGGCCGACAGGATTGCCGCCGATGAGCCCGCCTAGGATGCTGCCGGGGACGCCGCTGCGGGGGCCGCCGAGGCGACCGGTGAGGCTTCTGCTAAGGGTGCCAGCGGTGGGCCTGCCGGGGAGGCCGGCAAGGCCACAGCTGAGGAAGAGGTGGTGGATGATCAACCTCCTTCCTCCACAACCTCGGGCCCTGGCAGATATTTGAAGGTGGGCGACGATCTTTTCGTCCATCTTCCACGGGTGTCTAGTTCCCGAGCGCCCGCCAAAGGGGAGGTCTTCGACGGCGAGGTGCTCGCCAGCACCGGGCTCGAGGTGGTCGATGAACCGAGCGTTGGCGGTGACGGTTCTCTCGAAGAGCAGCTTTTCCGCTCCATGGGGGCCAATTTCCGAAAACGCCAAGCGCTCCACCGTGCCCGTCTGGACAAGGTCAAGTCCAGGACAACGACGGTGGACAAGGCGGAGGTGGACTTCAAGGCGCGCGTCGCTAAGATGCAGACCTGGTTCCGCCAGACTCGCGAGGAGCAGAGGGCCTTTCAGGAGGAGTTGGCCAAGCGCGATGTGGAGCTCACCATGAAGCTGGCTGACATCAAGAAGGCCCAGGAAAAGGCGGGGAACTTGGCTGCCACGGCCGAGGCCGCCCGGAACCAGCATCAAGCCGCATTGGATTCCCAGGAAGAGGACCTCACCGCGGCAAGGATGAGAATCCCGAGGCCCTTGTCGTGCGACAGACTCGCGAGCTGGAGCAGAGGCACAAAGAGGCACTCGATGCCCAGGCTCTGGCCCATGCCGGCAAAGTGAAGGAGTTGGAGGTAGAGCGGGATGGCCTGAAGGAGCAGGCCCTCAAGCTGTCCAACGAGAAGAGCACGCTCAACAGCGCCTTGGCAGAGGCGCAAGGAGCGGTCATCAGCAGGACTGGGGAGCTCTCCGAAGCGCAAAACTCCATCAGAGATCTCAAGCTCAAGCTGGAGAATCTCGAGAAGATGTTGTCGGAGAGCAAGGCTCAGGAGGAGACCTTGACCAGGAGCCTAGAGGAGGAGAAGCAGCTGCGGGCGAACGAGGCCGCCTCCCACCAGGAATATGTGGCGGGCGAGAACAGATGGATCAGCCGTCTGGAGGACGTCGCCTACAGGGTCACCTCGCAGTTGGCCACCATGGGGATGCCAAACGTGAGGTATGCCCCTGAGTGCAGCGGGACCGTCAACGCCAAGCTGACCCAGTTCTTCGAGGGCGTCCTTGGAGCCTTGGCTTATCTTCACTCCAGCAGAGCGGCCACGTTGGCCGAGGAGGCCCGGCGACTTTGCCGGGGGGCCATGACCAAGGTCCTCACCAAGATGGCGTACTGGAATACCGACCTCGACTTCGAAGCCGCGATGGATAGCTTGCCAGATGGTACTGACCTCACGGTGCTTAAGGAGCGCATCAAGCCCATCATTAGCAGCATTGACGAAATCAAAAGGGTGGAAGGCCAGCGCCGGGATTAGGCATCCCGTTCCTCATTGCCGCTGCAGGTTCACGACCAAGACAAATTTTATCTTTAGTTAGAACCGCAACAATGACGTGATGTAACATAACTTTGGCAGTACTCTTAATTTTCGTGCATGTTATTTCCCCGTTCAATTTCTCTTTGTACGTGCGCCCTACGTCGATTGGGTAGGTTCACCGGCGCAGAAGCCCCAAGCGGCATTTTGGGGACGGATCCCCATGGCCTGCCGGGTATGCGTGCTGCCGGGCGAGCCACCTTACCGTTCTGAACGCGGCCGTTCGAACTGTCGAGCTTGACTCGAGTCAGAATCGAGAGCGTTGTTGATCGCGGAAGGCTACTCTGCCATTCTCGACGCAACCGCTTGAGCTGTTGAGCGGACTCGAAACAGGGCAAGGGCGTTGCCGATCATGGGAGAGCCCCCTGGTGTGCAGGTTTCCCATACAAAGGTGTGACATCTCTGGGGGGAATAACTTCATATAATAAAGATAAAACAATCAGGGTTCAGTGCAACTTAGCTTCTGTTTGTAGTCGCTCGAGTGTCGATCTTCTGGCCCCCTTCCTTCTTTAAGAGCCACGAAGATGAAGGAGCGCTGAACTAAGTGCTAGAGCCGATTCTCACAACTACGCCCCCTACCTGGCGCGCCAAAGATGTAGGTGAGAACGACACCTATGGGATCACGAGAATCCCTACTACGGTTAGCGGGGCACGGGGTTGAAAGAAGAGCGGATCAAACAGATAGCACATGATTCGTTTATCTAGGTTCGGGCCGCGAGGATGCGTAAAACCCTACTCCTGCTTTGGTCGATGTATATATGTGTTCTTGAGCTAGCTATGGGGCGTGCAGAGCTCCAAAAAGCCGAATCCTTCTCCTGGTTGCCTCAGGCCTCCTTTTATAGGAAAAAGGGCTGCCACAGTGGCACATAGGAGGTGGAAAGGCTACAGTGACGCGAGGTTATCCTTCGCATTACATGAAAAGGCGCATTTAATGCGTCTGCTTAGGTGTCCTTGCTTTATCGAGGGCGGGGGCGAAGCCCGTCCCGTCCGTCGCCACTCCTCCTCGCTTCGACACGCGCCCTGGCCAGTGATGCCTGTGGTGCCATGTAGGCAGGCAGGCAGCTGAGGTTTTGCGGTGGCGGTGTCTTCACGAAGATCTGCATGCCGCCACGCAGGTGCCTGCCGAGTTGGTTGGGTCGGCAGCTGTATGCGAACTTCGGTGGAGACTTGGTTGGCGTGGGCTTGATGGTGGCCTGTAGACGTCCTCGGCAAGGGCCTCGCCTGGGCCCCGGCAAGGGTCTTGTCGCGGCGCCTACCGTCGTCCCCGGCAAGGCGCTTGCCGGTGGTCTCGTGGTCTTCCTTGGCTGGTATCTTGCCAAGGGTCGTCGTCATCTTAGTGCATATCTGATCTTGAGTTTTTCTTCACAAAGATCAGCATGCCACCACGTAGACGTCTCCCAAATCCTTGCCCCATGGGGGCAGTGCACTCAAGGGTGATTTGCTCTGTAGGCGTGGGCCGAGTTGCCGCGGCAAGGGTCTTGCCGGGGCTGCTAAAGCCGGTCCCGGCAAGGATCTTGCCGGGGGAGCCCGCCTTGTCCCTTGGCTCTTCGTGGTCCTGGCCTTGGTGTCGCTCCAGTTCCCTTGAGCTTCGGTCTTACCCTGGCTCACCTCCCTTGCCATGCTTGGTGTGGTCGTGGGCGCAACTCTGACTGCCCGTGCACAGTTATAGGGGTACAAAAAATGTACCCCTCTTTTTGTACACCAACAAAGGGTGTTAGATGATGAGAGAAATCCTTGCTTTAGTGCTGAGGAAGGTAACCGAAGCATTTATCTTGTAGTTCGGATCTTAGCCCTTCTTAGTAGAGTTCGTCTTCGGGGGATCTTCTTCCAGAGATGATAAAGAGCGAAACGCCTCCCCCTGCCATACCGCCTCAAGAGGCGGGCGACCATGAGGTGTCGTCGCGGAGGGTTTATCCTGATCCGGCAAGGACAAAAGGTAGTCCTATGGCCACCCGAAGCCCTCAGTGTCCGGCTTTTGAAAAGAGCCATCGAAGTAGTCCGGCACCGTCTGGTGCGCGGTCGGAGGTACAGAAGGATCTGCTAGGGAGGGCGTCTATCTCAGAAGAGCACCGTGTGTTCATGGGTGCGGTAATCGAAAGGATTTCGTCCGTGGAAAGCGGGTTGCATGAAGCTGTCAGGAGTTTACTGACAGGTTTTGAGGTACGTGAAATGATGTACCTTTTGACAGTACCGCATACTTTAAGATGCACCCTATGTAGATAGTAGCCCCTGAGACTCTGGGTGCTGTCGAAGACGACGGCACGCAGAGAATCATAGTCCCAGGTATAATTTTGCCGCCTTCATATGTAGGTGGCGAAGTATCCGGTGGCCAGCCAGACTGATGAATTTGCCGAGCTAAAGCGGCAACTTGACGTGGCAGATGCTGACATCGTGCTTGTCAACAAGCGGCTTGACGAGGCATAAGGTATGTTATTTCTTCGGAGACACCTGGTAAGAGGAGCATGATGCCAGTATCTTATAACGTGTGTGCTTAATGCAGATGGAGCTCTAGTGATGGAGAAACTTCGGGCGGAGCTTGCCTGAGTCAAAGAACAAGCTAGAAAAAAGCGATGCTTCTGCCCTAAAGGCGGTTGTGGAGCTAAAAGCCGAACAGGCTGCTCACTGCCGAAGCAAGGAGGAGATGGCCGAGATGGTTGTGAAGTTGAAGAACGCTGCTGACCGTTGCAGACTTCTTGAAAAGGAAGACCAGGCAAAGCGGACGGACCTGGAGAAGGCCACGATGGCGGCCAAGGATTCAATTGGCAGGGCCGCGGATGGTTCAGAGTCCGTAGGAGAGTCCGGCAAGGTGGAGTCAGGGACCTCGCGAAAGGTACGGTTGGCGTTTGGCTCGATCGTCATTGAGGCTACTGGTTCCACGGTGGGGTCTAACCACCCGCCCTCGGATGGCGCAGTTGGCTCCGAATTATAGGTCGGAGCGAATGTAGGTGCAGTCTCCAGGACACTGTTCGGTGGCAGAGCTAAATCATGCCCATCGTGACAGTGTGACGCGCTCAGCCGGGGCTTGAATCCGTCGAAGATTAAGTCTCCGCGGATGTCGGCCATGTAGTTCAAGCTTCCAAACCTGACCTGATGGCCAGGGGCGTAACTTTCAATCTGCTCCAGATGGCCAAGCGAGCCCGCAGTGCAAAGCCAACGAATACAGAGATATGTTCGGGGAGAAAAGTCTCACCCTGGACTGCATCGCTAATGATGATTAAAGGAGCCATCAAGCCTAATAACGATGACACAGAGGAAATCTCAATGAAAGCACCAATGTCGGTGTCAAAACCGGCGGATCTCGGGTAGGGGGTCCCGAACTGTGCGTCTAGGCGGATGGTAACAGGAGACAAGGGACACGATGTTTTTACCCAGGTTCGGGCCCTCTTGATGGAGGTAAAACCCTACTCCGGCTTGATTAATATTGATGATATGGGTAGTACAAGAGTAGATCTACCACGAGATCGGAGAGGCTAAACCCGAGAAGCTAGCCTATGGTATGATTGTTGTTGTTGTGTCCTACGGACTAAACCCTTCGGTTTATATAGACACCGGAGGGGGCTAGGGTTACACAGAGTCGGTTACAAGGAAGGAGATCTACATATCCGTACTGCCAAGCTTGCCTTCCACGCAAGGGAAAGTCCCATCCGGACACGGGACGAAGTCTTCAATCTTGTATCTTCATAGTCCAACAGTCCGGCCAAAGGTTATAGTCCGGCTGTCCGGATACCCCCTAATCTAGGACTCCCTCAATAGACCTCAGGGGGCAAATAGGACTGGTCATCAGTCTCTGAATCCTCCTCTGAGGAGCTCTCTGTAACCGGCAAGATGTCTGCTTCAGTAGGTAGCATTGTCTGCTCTGAATACCTTGTTTTCACTCCAGATACTTCCATCACCGCTTCAAATGGCTGATGCACAGGAAGAGTAGTTGAATATACAAACATTGTCGACAAATGGAACACACAATACAAAAAAATGATAGCATGATATAATTCACATACATGATGATTGGCTAAACAGCATGGCATTGCATAATTCACATATATAATGCCTTTGCAACAAGATAGCATTGTATAATTCACATATATAATGTCTTGCAACAAGATGGCAATGCATAATTCACATATATGGTAATTAGACACTGAACAGGTGGCATTCACACAAAGCATGTCTAAACTAATCAAATGACATAGCAATGCGAGACACCGTACGCACGATATGAGCAACATAACCCTACCAAGTTAGAGCATACACTTCGGGGGGGAATAGGACTGGTCATCTGTCTCTAAATCCTCCTCTAAGGAGCTATCCATAACCAGCGAGATATGCGCTTCGTCAGATAGCATAGTCTGCTCTGAAGACCTTGTTTTCACTCCAGAATTTGCCATCACCGTGTCAAATAGCTGATGAACACGAAGAGCAGTTGAATGTACTAACATTGTTGACAAATGTAATATGTAACGGAAAAAAAGGATGGCCTAATATAATTTACATATAAGATGACTGGCTAAGCAGGATGACATTGCAAAATTCACATATATGATGCCTGGCTAAACAAGATGGCTTTCCATAATTCACATAAACGATGAATAAACTAAACAGATGGCATTCGCACAAAGGATGTCTATACTAAGCAGATGACATATTTGATGTATAAAGTAAGCAATCCAAGACACCATGTGCATGATATAACCAACACCAGCATGCCAAGTTAGAGCGAAGATCTCAGGGGATAAATAGGAGTTGTCTTCTCCTTCTGAATCCCCCTCAGAACAGATATCTTCCTCTCGATTACAATCCGAAATGCGTGGAGGGGGGGGGCTGCCTTTGCGCCTACCATGGAGCGGCGTCTGCATGAAATTTTGCTGCCACGCAAGGCTCGTCTCTTTTTCTCTACATGTTCAGTTCCATTGTTTACAATAACTGTCATGCATAGGAATAAAACATAGTGAGATTATGTAAGGAGTGCATGCACAAATCCAGAGTGATGTAGCAACCTATGGATAGACACAAAACCAATAATAGCAGGCAGATAATGGCTTCTTTACTGTTTGTTTCCCACCCAACATGAAACTCATAGTAGACACCTGAGATTAACCGCATAGTAGATAGATACTATTGATAGCGGCCCCGATATGTAACCCACAACCATTTAAAAACTCAAGTTTGACCATTAGTTGGAGCTGACTCAGAGTCTAATCGGTGAACAGGATGCTAAAGTAGCATGTAATATTAAGCGATGCATAACATAAGCAGACACGAAAGAGTGCGACCTCTCTTGCGGACCCGTGTAGTCCTCGAGGTCATCTGCTCGGTTGATGATGGTAATGTAGTTTTCATGGCTGCCAGCGGCGGGGAAGAAGATCTGAGGCAGCAAAAGACAGTCTGGAGGCCGGATCCCTGCCGTGCTGGACCCTTCTGTCGTTGCAGGAGATGACCTGGGGTGGATGACGACGCAGCAGGAGCGGGACAAACCACGCAAGGTTTTCTTTGACAACTATCTATAAGAGAAGTAATTCTGTAAGGGCTCATTTGAATTGGAGGATTCCAACAATGCAGGGATAGGAAATAGACAGGAATAGGATAGGAATGCACGTGCAAAATAGAGAATTTAAAAACACAGGATTTCTGCCAATCTGGGTGTTTGATTCACAACAATTGGAAGATCACAGGATGCAAAGAAGCATGGTGAGATTAAGTCAAACCACAAGAAAATGTACGGTTATAATGCTATTATGCTACTATCTCTTAGTCTTGTGCTTCATGAATAGGAATTTGAAAAGGAGGACAAGTGAAAAATTAAAATTCCTATGTTTTTTATTTCAAGGAGACACTAAAAGAACAAATATGTGTGCTCAGTGGAAAATATATATAACATGTAGAGTAAAAAAGAGATGCAACAAGTGTATAACCTCTTTGGCGAAGCCATGTCGATCTCAGCGTGATTGGGCTGGCCGGTGAGGATGCTCCAGCTGACTTTGCTGTCGGAGGAGGGGAAGAAGATCGTGGGCGTCTGGAGATGGAGCCCGAGGTACTGCTCCGCTGTGATGGAGGGTTTCCTCGTTGGAGCAGCTCCGGTGAGTTGTACGACGCCGAGGTTGATGCAAGACAAGAGAGACAACGAACAACTTTAACCTGAGTGGAATTCTAATAGCATCTCCAATACATGAAGTAATATACATAACCACAAAGTGCTAGATGTAAAATACACCAGCCACTCATCTCTGAACTTAACTGTCGAAACTGAACTTAAGTGTCGATACTGAACTTAACTGTCGAAACTGAACTTAACTCTCGAAACTGACTTTTGCTGTCGAAACTGAACGCACTAGCAAGGTGAGGCTACATGACGGTCGACTGACTTTTTCATCTGTGGTCGGTCGATTTTGCAGCCGTTGGATACGAAATCAAGGGAATGCGGTTCATCTTCGACCTCCACCCCCCTTAGCCGCCAGCCACCACTGGCCAAACAACAGCCCCCCGCCGCCTGCAGCCGGCGGTGCGCCGCCCCGCCCACCCCAAAAACACTCCCCACCGCCGGTACGCCACCGCCCCGGCCATCCATCTAGCCCCCCCCCCATGCCGAGCTTTTTCTCCGGCGATCCCCACGCCACCGCCGGCAACCACTGCCCCCATCCTGAACCCTAAGATAGATAGTGGGGTAGCACTCCGCATCAAAAATTCTCTTTTTATCATTTACCTACTCGAGGATGAGCAGGAATTAAGCTTGGGGATGCCGGATACGTCTCCAACGTATCTATAATTTTTGATTGCTCCATGCTATATTCTCTACTGTTTTGGACTATATAGGGCTTTATTTTCCACTTTTGTATTATTTTTGAGACTAACCTATTAACCGGAGGCCCAGCCCAGAATTGTTGTTTTTTTTGCCTATTTCAGAGTTTCGGAGAAACAGAATATCAAACGGAGTCCAAACAGAATAAAATCTTTGGGAACGTGATTTTCTCACCGAACACGATCCAGGAGACTTGGACCCTACTCCAAGGAGTCAAAGAGGCGGTCACGAGGGTGGGGGGCGCGCCCCCTAGGGCGCGCCCCCCTACCTCGTGGGCCCCTCGGTGCTCCACCGACGTACTCCTTCCTCCTATATATACCTACGTACCCCCAAACGATCAGAACAGGAGCCAAAAACCTAATTCCACCGCCGCAACTTTCTGTATCCACGAGATCCCATCTTGGGGCCTGTTCCGGAGCTTTGCCGGAGAGGGACGTCATCACGGAGGGCTTCTAGATCATCCTAGCCCCTCCGATGAAGTGTGAGTAGTTCACCTAAGACCTTCGGGTCCATAGTTATTAGCTAGTTGGCTTCTTCTCTCTTTTTTGGATCTCAATACAATGTTCTCCCCCTCTCTCGTGGAGATCTATTCGATGTAATCTTCTTTTTGTGGTGTGTTTGTTGAGATCGATGAATTGTGGGTTTATGATCAAGTCTATCTATGAATAATATTTGAATCTTCTTTGAATTCTTTTATGTATGATTGGTTATCTTTGCAAGTCTCTTCGAAGTATCAGTTTGGTTTGGCCTACTAGATCGGTTTTTCTTGCCATGGGAGAAGTGCTTAGCTTTGGGTTCAATCTTGCGGTGTCCTTTTCCAATGATAGAAGGGGCAGCAAGGCACGTATTTTATTGTTGCCATCGAGGATAACAAGATGGGTTTTTTATCATATTGCTTGAAACTATCCCTCTATATCATGTCATCTTGCTTAAGGCGTTACTCTGTTTTTAACTTAATACTCTAGATGCATGCTGGATAGCGGTCGATGAGTGGAGTAATAGTAGTAGATGCAGGAAGGAGTCGGTCTAATTGTCTCGGACGTGATGCCTATATACATGATCATACCTAGATATTCTCATAACTATGCTCAATTCCGTCAATTGCTCAACAGTAATTTGTCACCCACCATAGAATACTTATGCTCTTGAGAGAAGCCACTAGTGAAACCTATGGCCCCCAGGTCTATTCTCATCATATCAATCTCCATCACTTTAATCTTGCTTTGCTTTTTACTTTTCACTTTGCATCTCTATATCAAAAATACCAAAAATATTATCTATCATCTCTATCAGATCTCACTCTCGTAAGTGACCGTGAAGGGATTGACAACCCCTAATCGCGTTGGTTGTGAGGAGCTATCGTTTTGTGCAGGTACGGGGGACTTGAGCGTAGCCTCCTACTGGATTATTGCTTTGCTTTTTTACTTTGCCTTTTATTTTACTTTGCATTTTTATACCAAAATACCAAAAATATTATCTATCATCTCTATCAGATCTCACTCCCGTAAGTGACCGTGATGGGATTGACAACCCCTAATCGTGTTGGTTGCGTTGAGCTATTTCTTTTGTGTAGGTACGAGGGACTCGCGCGTAGCGTCCTACTGGATTGATACCTTGGTTCTCAAAAACTGAGGGAAATACTTATGCTACTTTGTTTCATCATCATCTCCTCTTCGGGGAAAACCAACGAAGTGCTTAAGAGGTAGCATTCAACCACCCCTCCATGGGCACCCCTCCACCGTCTACTGTTCATCCAGCCCTCCACCACACCACGTGGGCCTGTTCATCCAGAGGCAACGCCACCGCTCACTGTTCATCCAAACCCCCCGCAACGCTCACTGTTCATCCCAGAGGCAGCATCGATCGGCTTCAGTTAGCAGCAGTAGTGAAGGAATCGCTCGATCGAGTTCAGTTAACATCCATCGATCGATCGCTTGGGTTCAGTAACGCGTAGCCTGCAATGCAATCGCTCGGGTTCAGTTAGAGCCCAAAGCCTCGCTCGGGTTCAGTTAGAGCCAACGCCTCGCACACACGTGCCTACGTGTACGAGAGAAACCCGCATCGCTCGGCCCCCGACCTCCCACCGTAACCGGGAGCTCACCGAAATTTTCCTCACCCTCGCTTCTACCACGGTTTTTTCCGTCATGGACAGCCCAAAGAATGTCATGCAGCTGCGTCTCCGGACCGCCCAGGACGAAAAGCCCATTTTATGTCATGATTTTTTGTCATAGAAGTAGGAGCCCACCACATCTATGATGATACCGAGTTTTGTCACAATTATCGTCATAGAAGTGGCATATGTATGACAGAAAAAAATTTCGTTCGGCCCAAAATGTCACAGATGTGTCTTTTTTTTGTAGTGGTTGTCGAAGATGCATGTGTGATATGTTTGCATAAGACACACACGTACTTTCTCGACTTTTATCAAGTGTTGTCGATGTCTCTTTCACACACACGCACACACACTTTTTCACTCACTCTGTCTATTTCACTCTCTCTCTCCCTCTCTCTCTCTCTAGTTAGGGACTCTCTCACGTCCATAAGCATATGGATGTTTTGAAAAGTCAAACCTCAGAAAAGTTTGACCAAGTATATGTGGAGAAAAACATTTACATCTGGAAAGATCATTAGATTCATCACAACATGTACAAACTTCATACTATCATTTATCTTTGGTATTGTAGATATAAGTAATTTCATAATAAACTCGGTCAAAGTTTCAAAAGTTTGACTTTAAAAAAATGTTGGAACTACATTATCAAATGGAGGGAGTGGCTCTTTCTCTCTCTCCCTCTGCTATCTCTCAAGGGCCTCCATTATCACACGAACACTCTATACCGATGGATTATATGCTCACTCGGTTAGGTATAGCTCCATATATTGTTTAGTTGACCGGTCAACCAGTCCACATGCTGCTTTGTCAGCTCGTGTTCTGTATCTTCGTGTGCTGGCCCATGGGGCAGTGGGTGAAAATAAGTAAACTAGAGGCCCATCTGACACGCGGTGAAGTAAACAAAGTTGAAACCACTCGGGGTAGCACCCCACACGCTAGTAAATTGAGGGCGCATTGAGGACACACTTCTTCCGCGTGGAGGACGCACTCGCGCATAATTCACCACTGCGCGACACAGAAGGACGCACTCACGCACACCCAGCACACGTGTACACCAGCGTCGCTGCCGGTTGAGATGGACGCCGAGGCAGCCAACAAGCGGAGGCGGCTCGAGATAAAACCACATCCAGCAAGCCTGGACTTCATCAGCAGCCTCCCCGATGACATGCTACTCACCATCATCGGTCTCCTCCCCACCAAATCTGCTGTGCGGACCGCCCTGCTCTCCCGGCGGTGGCGCCCCCTTTGGCGCCGCGTCCCCCTCAACCTCACTGTCGACAGCTGCCTCTGCGACGGGGATTGCAAACGCATGGCCGCAGTCTCCAAGATCCTTTCATCGCACCCTCGGCCAGCCAGATGCCTTGAGATCCGCATGTTCAGTACCAATTGCAAGGTCCAACCAAAGTTCGACGAGTGGTTCTTATCCCCCGCCCAAGATCAGCACGAGGAGCTCACCTTTCAAGCTGGATGATGTCGTTCTCTGCCGCTGTCTGCACTCCGCCTCGCGCCAACATTGTGCCGCGCCTGCTTCAGCTCCTGCTATCTTCCCCAGATTAATGTCGCGCCCGCCCTTCTTCTCCCTCAACTCAAGCAGCTTGACCTCTTCGACGTTGTCATCTCAAAGAAGGCTATGGAGCACCTACTCTGTAGCTGTACTGCGCTCGAGTACCTTCGTCTTGAGCAGATCCACGGGTTCATTAGCCTCCACATCGCCTCGACGAATCTCCGATGGATTTATGTGTCTTGCTGGCCCCGCAACAAGACATCAATTGGGAAGGTATCACTCCAGTTGTTCCATGTTATGGTCATTGAGAATGCACCTTTCCTTGAGAGATTGCTTGTATCGGATCTAGAAGGTCCAACAAAAATCAGGGTCATTGACGTGCTAAAACTGACAGTGTTGGTGCACTCGTCTGCCAAATTCTCTGAACTCTTTATTGGATCCGTAATCATTCAGGTACATCACTCATCTTCTTCTCCGTCTTCTTGAAATTCACATTTTTAAATTTCTTCTTGATATATTTACGACCGTCTTCCAGAAAATGATTCCCACAAGCTTGACCTAGTCTATGCGCACAGTGAAGATCTTGGCAATAAAATCTATCGGCCCCAATCTGGATCAAGTTGTTGGATTCCTTACATGCTTTCTGTGCATGGAGAAGCTACTCATCTAGGTGAAACTTCTTTCCAATAAGTAAACGCTAATCACAACGTAGCTCAAATTTTTCATAATTTTCCCAAATTACGATGACAAGTGTAGTGTTCAAAACTGCATCTACGCATTGCACAAAAAGAAGTGTTTTTAGTATTTTTTTCTCACGTGATCACCTGCATCGTTTTTTTGTTGTACTACCATAGTAGCCTAGGCTAGTCATAGTGGAAAGTAACTTAGACTACTCCAGTAACTCTATGGTTACCCTAAGAGCAATTACTACCTCCATCCTGGTTTACTCTTCCTATTTTGTAGTATCAAAATTTGACCATAGATTTAAGGGACAATTGCATTTTTACCCCTAGTTGGTTCCTACCCACGGGTTTTGCCCTTACTTTTCGAGCTTGCTCAGTTTTGCCCTTACGTTTTCCGTCGAGGTCCCTCGAATGCCCTTTGACCGTTTAACCAAAACTTTGAAAATCCATAACTAATTCATATGAACTCAAAAGAATGCAAATAAGATATCAAAATGTTCAAATAAACATTACCTTTATGTTTATCTGAACATTTTGATATCTTATTTGCATTTTTCTGAGTTCATATGAATTAGTTATGAATTTTCAAAGTTTTGGTCAAATGGTCAAAGGGCATTCGAGGGACCACGACGGAAAAAGTAAGGGCAAAACTGAGCAAGCTCGAAAAGTAAGGGCAAAACCCGTGGGTAGGAACCAACTAGGGGTAAAAATGCATTTGTCCCTAGATTTAACTTACAAAATGTTAATGCGTGTCACTAAGAACTATATCGTTGGATTCGTATTTGAACATAATTTCAAATGGTGTAATTTTTAGTGACATGCATTGGCATTTTCTAACATAAATATATGGTCAAAATTTTATACTAAATAAGAGGTAGTACAAAAGTGGGCTATAACGGCCCTCCACTATGTAGGCCAAAACACGTGCCAAATTCACTTGTAATGCATTTTGGCATCGATGCCCCTCCATTGCTCACCTGGTGGCCCAATCTGGATCACCTACTTTGCTCCGGTGCCAAAATAACTCACGCAATGAAAAAACACTTGCGTGGGAGAGAGAGGACTGAGGCAATAAAAAACACTTGTTTGGGAGAGTGAGAGCCTGGTGTAGTTGGTTTGATTGATTTGTTTATACATGTGGGTCTGTGTGCACAGCGGTGCCAACTCTCTCACATCGCGAGAGTGGTGTCAAAATCTTTTGATTCGACATCAATGCGTATTATGGCATCCGCCACATAGTGGAAGGCAACAAATGCCCAAGCTCTTCACGTACTCCTAGGTACATGAGAGGAAAGAGAAAGACAGAGAGAGAAAGAGAGAGAGAGAGTGAAAAAATATCACTACCCAGCTAACCCTATCATATGAGAGAATGATATTGGTACCTCTTGATGACACGGCAATCTTATACAGCCAGCTGCTCTAATATGTTCTCTTCTTTTGCAGATAAAAAAGACCCGAAAGTGAAAAATGTGTTGCACTATAACAATCTCATCGAATGCTTTGATCTCCATCTTACACAATTGATTTGATCGACTACCGAGGAAGCACATCTAAGATTAAATTGGCAAGGTTCTTTGTTTTGGAGGCAAGTGTGCTCAAGGTAATGATGTTTGGCGTTCTCTGGCGCAACAATGAATGGCGTGCTAATCACCGCAAGCGTCTAAGCCTAAATGACAAAGTCTCCGCAGAAGCTGAATTTGTTTTTGAAACATCCAGTGGCTAGAGACTCAAAAACTTATTTGCCCATTAGTGACTTGTCAGGGCGGTGGATTTTAGTTTGTACGATAATGCTGCATCCACCTAAAGTAACAAAAGTTCTTACGTAAACTTGCAAGTAATTCCCTCTTGGTAGGTGCAGCATTACTCCTAACATTTGTAATTTCAGTTTGAAACTTGTAATATTGCCGTGTCCTATTCCTATGTTTTCAAAATCCTACGAATCAAATAGGTCCTGAGTTGGTGATGATGTTGTGCCTGCCATCTTTCACCAAGACCCGTCGGATCTAGATCTGTCGCATACAAAGGAAACTTCTCCAGTTTAGCAAAAAGATGCCCACACTTGTTCCCTATTTACAAACAACTCGTTGTCTCTCACAATCAGCCTTATCTCCTACCCACCACATCTAGAAGGCCATGGAAAAATCTAGCACGATTGCCGCTGCCGGCGCCGTCCACCCCCCCAAATCTTGGTGTTTCGTTTAATGCACAGGCATCTACGCACGGGCAATTATGTCGAACGTGGCTAGTTGTAAGCAGGCTAGGTCTACATCCATGATGATAGTGACTGCAGACGGTGAGGCTGACTATGGTATGCCGAACACAACGCCTATACTCAGGTGTCATCTCCGGCGTAGGGTCTTGTAACTTCACTGTGAGGAGCAACACGTAATAATTTGAGCAATGGGTAGTACAGTGCTACTACATTGGTAGTACTACTACTAGTAGTACTAGAACCACCGTCTGGATTTAGTAGTACTACCACGTCCATCTGGATTTAGTATTTGACTAGCAATATCTAGTAATGCACGTCACAAAAAAATGTACCACTCCCTCTATAATAAATACATGGTGTATTGTTTTATTCCTATCAGCGAGATAACTTAATGTCTTTTTGCTACTTAATAGGATTACATGCAATGAACTAACCACCGCATGTGATGTTTGGTAGTCTCAAGTCATTGAAAGCATGCACGCGCACGGAGGGGGACGCAGCTTCATTGACTTACTGCACCTGCCTTTGGGTGTATGACACGTGGGCCCAACGGGTGGTTGGCCAACCTGTCATACAGCGAAAGGCAGGTGCAGTAGAGGGGCGAGGAGTAGATGGCCAACACGCTCGTGAATTCAACATAGTCTGCACTTCTCATATAAAGGCTCCCGCCAGTCCAATCTACGAAATCCTACACACCTACGCACCCAAGGGCAAGAGTGATCACTCCAATCGCAAGATCAGTTGACTAGAAGCTAGACCCATGGAGGAGATGAGCACGAGCATCAGCCGGCTGTGCCAGATGGTCCACGACGCCGGCCTGCGGCCCGGCACCGAGGAACGTCTCCAGGTAGTGCTTGAGGACGCCAGGGCGAGGGGCCGCTTGGACAACAGCTTCGTCTCCTTGTTCGACGAGGTCCTCGTCGGCTTCCTCAACAAGTTCACCGTCGTCAAGAAGCTCGCGGACGACCTTGATGTACGCCTCCAGCCCACGCGCCCAGGCTCTGCGATGCCTGCCAACCTCAACGGCCTCTATGGTGACAACCTCTTTAACACAGTGGTGGCCCTGCGACTGCCCGCCGTCGCGCCGGGGAATGTCCACCTCGAGGTTGCCCTCGCTGCGCAGCGCCTGGCGCAGCAAGACACCATCGACATAATCACCCATGTCTATGCGCAAATCATCCACAAGGACTACTACATGAAAGAGGAGGACGATAGGACGCTGGCCTTCTTGGATCACAGGGCAACCGTGGACGGCATTGTTCAGAAGCACGTTGAGCTTGCGCCAACACCGCTGCTCCGCACACGTCGGTTGGCGACCCGGTGCACTAGGGCGTGAGGATGTCGTTGATGGATCCGTATGTATCTTTATCTTTCCGTCAAATCCATGTAGTAGTATATGGTACTACTAGTAATTATCTTACCTTTCGCATCAACTTCATAATTTTCCTACGTACTCCATGCATGAACCGCGCCAGAACCAAACTTCTCATTACTCTAGGGAAAATTGTTATTTCTATCTATCGGTCGCGCCATGGAGCAAAACCAAACTTTGCAAGTTACAAGTTCAAAAGGAAAAGCCTGTCATGTTCGTGTTGCACCCCCACACGGTTTGTCCGGCACGCCGCTCAAGGGCGAATGCATGTTGTGTTGCATTTTCACTTACAAGTGGGACCGCAGTTGAGCAAACCGACTATCGGCAAACCCCCACCCCGCCCACCGCGTGATGGGTGACAAAACAGGAGGGATAAGAGATGGTTCTAGCTCGGACTCCAAGGAAATTGGTGTTGGATGGGACTCGTGTGGGTGGCGTGTGCCGTACTACTAGACATGAATTCTAGTTATGGCCTATGCCACCCCACTATATCGAGGTGCTGGTTACGTAGAGCAAATTTCCTGGAGTCCGTGCTCAGCCCTCCTCTATCTCTCTTCTCAGCTAGTCAGCAGACGCGCAGAGCCTATTGTTTGTTTGCTCATATGCGGTCCCACATGTCAGTGAAAACGCAAGAGGACCCACTGAACCTGCACATCTTTCACCTCGATGTGCTGGTGATGAAAAACAAATCCAATAAAGATCTTCGGTGGCTGCTTTTGGAGTTACTCAAGAGTAGTAAGATTCTATTTACAGTTTAACCCAAGATGCACATCACGTGGCTTCACCTACCACTCTATTTTCTTACATGACACGACCTGGATGTTGGATGTCCCACGTGTCGGCAAAAGGAGGAAGAACTCGACCAAATCTTCGGTTGTGCTCTCGGATTAGACTAGTTGTGCTAACTTAAAATTTTATTATGTAGAATAGATGCAGGTTTTGGTATTGGGAAGAAGAGTACAACGATATATTGATAGAGCGCAATTTAGTAGATGTTCTAGCACTTTTAGCTAGCATAGAGGCTAGAGATGAGACTAGTGCACTTGTTGATAGAATAGAGGCTAGACACGTCTACTTGTTTACACTCGAAGAAGAAAGAAGCACCCAAGATCGAGCCTCCGCGGATCAACAATGAATGCATCGAGAAGGCACTAATCCAACTTACAGGAGAAGTTATGGAAGTTGGATATCTTCTAAAATGTATTCTTGTGGTTCTTGTTTTCTTTGGTCTTGCTTTTCTAGTCAAAATTTTGGTGATGTATTTCCATGTACCAAAAAATCAATGATGAAAAAAAGATATGTGTTTGCAAAGAAAAATGTATGTGGCCGGGATGCGGTCGCGCGTTCGGTGCACGACCACCGCATCTGAGAAATGGCCCGGACACGACCCAATTGCCCTACCCAAATGGATAGAATCCGGGCAAAATGGAGGTCCGTTTGGGATCTTGCATTGGAGTTGGCCTTACAAGTGGGACCGCAGTTGAGGCAACCGTCTATCGGCAAACCCCCACCTCAGTCGTCGGGCGATGGGTGAGTTAGAGAAACGACGAGGTTGAAGAGATTGTTGTAGCACGGACTCCAAGAAATATGGTGTTAGATGGAAGTCGTTCTGGTGGCGTGTGTCGTACTCCTGGACGTGAATGCTTGTTCTGGCCCATGCCACCCTACTACTTCTACTACTTATAGTAGTGGTATCAAGGATTCGAGGTGCTGGTTACGCACAGCGAACACATTAACATATGGCCCACCTCACACTGTGGCCAAATTTCCTGGAGTCTGTGCTAGGTTAAAAAAGTGTTCTTTGTGAGGATGGGTGGCTGGTCTCAAGTTTAAAACTTTTTGTATTACGTACGTAGAAGTAGAGACAGTGCAGCATGTGAAGCTCGTACAAATAGTGTACTATTGTTGATTGGCCTGATCCGATAACCTATTGCAATGCACGTACAATTATGTATTCATAAAGAGTGGTGGATAGTTTTGTACAAGGAAGAGCGAGTTTGCTCCGAGATTATCAATACTGTACCAGGGAGAAGGTGTTGGCGCTAGCACACTAGTATCCATCCTGAATACCATGCAACGGGTGTTAGAATAGGTACGGAGAGTGCGACCATGGGAGACAACACCTGCTCCCTCAGTAGTAAGATCAGTAGTGGGTTGTATATATAAAAGAAGGGGCGATCCATCGAAAGTTGCCAGGCGCCACTGAGTATATGGGCCCTCCTCGTCCTCATGCTCGTGATCATCACCATCTTCATCTCCCCCTTGGTTATAATTTTTTTTAAGTATAGGCGGTGGAATGTTCACAGGACCTTGGAAACACAAGAAGAAGGATAATTAGTAGTGAAGGGAAACCTGCTAACTCGCATGCATGTGGATGAAACAATTATAATTACGGTGGAAGACAAACGTACCGAAACTACGAGGATCCCATGCAAAACAGTACCATGAGTGGTGGCAGCAAACACAAGACCCTCGTATTCAATTGCATCACAGTACACATCCATGTATAGAAACTGATTTTTGAGCAATATCCATCCAGTCGAACCACGAAGGACGGCAACAAGCTTGTCGAAGATAGCAACAACTTGATAGTTCTTGTAATTCCAAGAGTGGTTGGGAACTCGAGAAATTGCTATCTTCCATAGACGACGGTCACCATGATCATATTTGAACGTACGTAGATCATCTGTGTGCTCAACCTCAGGGCACTCGGAGATTTTTGGAAGTGGAATCCGCTGACGAGTGTAAACATTCACAAGTTCCCACTCGCAATTGTACCCAATATAAACAACCCAATCTCCATTTGCGCCTGCCCAAGCCTTGCCCTCAAGCGATGGCATCTTAGCATCATACGTATCATTATCAAGCGGCATCAACTTGCACAAGGCGAGGCTTCCCTCGTCCCCGCGCTAGTCAGCAGGGTCACGGCGAAGAAGATAGGGGGGATCAAACCGCTCCTAGACCCGTGGGTTCCTTGTAATGACGTTATTATTTGATTCGAGAATGTTCTTGAGCGAACCTGCCATGCTAGCCAAGGTGATGATGTCGCACCGATCAATGAGTTCCCCCACCACGTCATCTTTGAAATCAGGGCAAGAATAACGGGGTCGTTTCCCGTTTGTTCCCTCCGTGGAAAATAAGATCGAACAATGGCAGAAGGAAGGGTGAAGGCGAATGGAGGAGGGAGGAAGAGCGTGCAAGAGCAGTTCCACATCGAGAGGGAAAGGCGAAGAGTTGGTGGACGGTTGCCAGTTTGCCACGGTACACGAAGAGGCGCCCCGGCCTACACGTCCTTTCGGAAATTGTACAAAAGGACTCGCCGTCTTCTCACTGACATGTTGGAACGGGACCACATGTCAACGAAACATGGTGTGTAATTTCTCGTGGAAAATGTGATCTGGCCGCGTTGGCCGGAGGTGCCGCATTAGTTATCGACCTTGATTTTTTAACATACAATCTGAGTGGATAGCTCCTGTGGTCATCACACGTGAGAGGATATATATATAGGTGGGCTAGGTGGGCAGGCAGCAACAATCGAAGTGCTAAAAGAGTTGATCTCGAAAAAAGAGTTGAACCAATGCTTGGTTTTGTTTGGATTTTCCAACTATGACCATTGGATAGAGTGAATCAATGGCTTATTGATAACCCACAAGTATAGGGGATCGCAACAGTTTTCAAGGGTAGAGTATTCAACACAAATTTATTGATTCGACAAAAGGGGAGCCAAAAAAATATTCTCAAGTATTAGCAACTGAGTTGTCAATTCAACCACACCTGGATAACTTAGTATCTGCAGCAAAGTATTTAGTAGCAAAGTTATATGGAAGTAACGGTAACGATAGCAAAAGTAATATTTTTGGGTTTTGTAGTAATTGTAACAGTCGCAACGAAATAGCAAATAAGCGAAGAACAGTATGTGAAAAGCTCGTAGGCATTGGACCGGTGATGGAGAATAATGCCGGATGCGGTTCATCATGTAACAGTCATAACATAGGGTGACACAGAACTAGCTCCAATTCATCAATGCAATGTAGGCATGTATTCCGAATATAGTCATACGTGCTTATGGAAAAGAACTTGCATGACATCTTTTTTCCTACCCTCCCGTGGCAGTGGGGTCCTAGCGGAAACTAAGGGATATTAAGGCCTCCTTTTAATAGAGTACTGGACCAAAGCATTAGGCATAGAAACATAGCAATATCAATCTCAGAACATAGTGGATACTAGGGATCAAACCCTAACAAAACTAACTCGATTACATGATAGATCTCATCCAACCCATCACCGTCCAGCAAGCCTACGATGGAATTACTCATGAACGGCGGTGAGCATCATAAAATTGGTGATGGAGGATGGTTGATGATGACGACGGCGATTAATCCCCCTCTCCGGAGCCCCGAACGGACTCCAGATCAGCCCTCTCGAGAGGTTTTAGGGCTTGGCGGCGGCTCTGTATCGTAAAACGCGATGAATCCTTCGCTCTGATTTTTTTCTCCCTGAACACGAATATATGGATTTGGAGTTAAGGTCGGTGGAACGTCAGGGGGGCCACGAGGTAGGGGGCCCGCCCAGGAGGGGCAGGCGCGCCCCCACCCTCGTGGACAGGGTGTGGGCCCCCTGACATGGATTTTTCTTCCAGTATTTTTTATATTTTCCAAAAAGATATTCCGCGGAGTTTCAGGTCATTCCGAGAAATTTTGTTTCTGCACATAAATAACACCATGGAAAGTCTGGTGAAAACAGCGTCAGTCCGGGTTAGTGCCATTCAAATCATGCAAGTTAGAGTCCAAAACAAGGGCAAAAGTGTTTGGAAAAGTAGATACGACGGAGACGTATCAACTTCCCCAAGCTTAAACCTTTGCTTGTCCTCAAGCAATTCAGTTGATAAACTGAAAGTGATAAAGAAAAAAATTTACAAACTCTGTTTGCTCTTGTTGTTGTAAATATGTAAAGCCAGCATTCAAGTTTTCAGCAAAGACTATGACTAACCATATTCACAATAACTCTTAGGTCTCATGTTTACTCATGTCAATGGCATAATCAACTAGCGAGCAATAATAATAAATCTCGGATGACAACACTTTCTCCAAACAATCATAATATGATATAACAAGATGGTATCTCGCTAGCCCTTTGTAAGACCGCAAAACATAAATGCAGAGCACCTTTAAAGACCAAGGGCTGACTAGACATTGGAATTCATGGTAAAAGAGATCCAATCATAGTCATACCCAACATTGTAATGGATGCAAATGACAGCTGCGCTCTCTAGCTAGTGCTTTTTAATAAGAGGGTGATGACTCAACATGAAAGTAAATAGATAGGCCCTTCACAGAGGGAAGCAGGGATTTGTAGAGGTGCCAGAGCTCGATTTTGAAATGAAGATAAATATTATTTTGAGCGGCATACTTTCATTGTCAACATAACAACCGAGAGATGGCGATATCTTCCATGCTACACACATTATAGGCGGTTCCCAAACATAATGGTAAAGTTTATACTCCCCCTCCACCAACAAGCATCAATCCATGGCTTGCTCGAAACAACGAGTGCCTCCAACTAGCAACAACCCTGGGGTAGTTTTGTTTGCAATTAATTTGATTTGATTTGCAGAAAGCATGGGAATGGGCATCCCGGTGACCAGCCATTTTCTCATGAGTGAGGAGCAGAGTCCACTCCTCTTGAGAATAACCCGCCTAACATGGAAGATAGAGACAACCCTAGTTGATACATGAGCTATTCGAGCATACAAAACAGAAATTCATTTGAAGGTTTAGAGTTCGGCACATACAAATTTACTAGGAACGGCAGGTAGATACCGCATATAGGAAGGTATAGTGGACTCATATGGAATAACTTTGGGGAAAGGGATTGGATGCACAAGCAGCATTCCCGCTTAGTACAAGTGAAGGCTAGAAAAAGACTGGGAAGCGACCAAGTAGAGAGAAACAACAGTCATGAACATGCATTAAAATTAATAGACATTGAGTACGAGCATGAGTAGGATATAATCCACCATGAACATAAATATCGTGAAGGCTATGTTGATTTGTTTCAACTACATGTGTGAACATGTGCCAAGTCGAGTCACTTAAATCATTCAAAGGAGGATACCACCCCACTATACCACATCACAACCATTTTAATAGCATGTTGGCACGCAAGGTAAACCATTATAACTCATAGCTAATCAAGCATGGCACGAGCAACTATAATCTCTAATTGTAATTGCAAACATGTTTATTCATAATAGGCTGAATCAGGAACGATGAACTAATCATATTTACAAAAACAAGAGAGGTCGAGTTCATACCAGCTTCTCTCATCTCAGTCAATCCATCATATATCGTCATTATTGCCTTTCACTTGCACGACCAATCGATGAGAATAATAATAAGAGTGCACGTGCATTGGACTAAGATGGAATCTGCGAGCATTGAATAAACAGGAGAAGACCAGGAAATATGGGCTCTTGGTTAAATCAACAATAATGCATATAAGAGCCACTTCAACAATTTAATTATGGTCTTCTCCTATCGACCCCCAAAGAAAAGAAAAGAAATAAAACTATTTACACGGGAAAGCTCCCAACAAGCAAAAGAAGAACGGGAAATATTTTTGGGTTTTCTTTTTAATTATTACTACTACAGCAAGAAAGTAAACTAGCTAAAGGATATAACTATTTTTTTGGTTTTTCTTAAGATTTATCAAACACACAAGAAGAAAGCAAGAAAAAGAAAATAAACTAGCATGTATAGTACAATGAAAGAGTATGACCACCGACATCTAGCAATGAGTGTGCAAACATAAATGTAATGTCGGTGAGAAATACGTACTCCCCCAAGCTTAGGCTTTTGGCCTAAGTTGGTTTATTGCCATGGATGGCCTGGCGGATATCCATAGTTGTAGCCGGGGTCGTACTGAGATGCAGCGGCTATCGCCTCCTGAGCTGCAGCGTGGTGGCGAGCTGCCTCCGCCCTCCTCTCATACTCATCTCTCTCCTCTCTGGTAATAACATATCTTCCTTTTGCCTGATAATCAAAGAAGGCAGGAGCAGGAAGAGTAATATGGATAGCACGTCATCTGTCAAAGATTAGTCGATACTGGAGAGGTGATTCATTCCTCTCAATGAACTGGTGGTGAACCATAGCATTAAAGTCTAGGTAAGCAGGAGGCAATTCAATATCATCATTACGTATGGTTACACCAAGAAAATCTGCTAAGCGGGTTGCATAAATTCCACCGAAGAAATCTCCATTAAATCTATTATGATGCAACCTACGTGCAACAATGGCTCCCAATTATAAGATTTGTCTCCTAACACAACACTTCTAAGAATACTGAGGTCAGGGATGCAGATATGACATGCTTCATCTTTACCATTTATGCACCTACCTATGAAGAGAGCAAAATAATGTATAGCAGGAAGATGAATACTCCCTATGGTAGCTTGTGCTATATCTCTAGATTCCCCCACAATTATATTAGCAAGAAAATTTCTAAATTCAGATTTGCGAGGTTCACTAGCACTACCCCATTGTGGAAGTTTGCAAGCAGTGGTAAAATCCTCTAAGTCCATAGTATAAGATTTTTCATAAAGATCAAACAGGACAGTTGGAGAATGACGTGAAGATGAAAATTCAAACCTCCTCACAAAGGAACTAGTGAGATAGTGGTACTGGCAGCACTTTTCTTCCTCGAAGCTCACATGATCAGCGTTACGCAAATATGCATTAAATTCTTCCTTGATTCCCGCTCGATCCATAAAGTTTTCTGAAGGCCATTCACATGGCCGCACTGGAGCGTGCCTTGGTGGCTCATCGTCAGCATCACGCATTGCAAGACTGGGTCCTTGCTTCCTTGAAGAACCACCTTGATACATTTTCCTAAGCATATTTCTTCCTCTGAAAAATTTCTCAAATTTTTAGTAACTTCAAATAAATGTGAACCAAGCTCAACAAAATTGATAAAAACAACTCCTACAAGTGCCTAGAGCCTATATCATGCATTAGAACTACTTAGAACCATATAAATTTGACATGCAAGCTCAAGAACATGGTCACCTAGGCAGCACAAATTTGCAATGAATAAAGCACTAGAACAAAAACTAATTGGACCAATGGAGGAGTCACATACCAAGGAACAATCCCTCCAAGAAGTTTAGTGAGAGGTGCTTTGATCAAGGAGATCGAAAATCGCACCAAAATGAGCTAGAACTCGAGCTTGAGATGGATGGTGATTTTTTTGGGAGGAAGAAGAAGTGTGTGGGTGTAGGAATAAGTGGAGGGGATCCACCGTGGGCCCACGAGGCAGGGGGCGTGCCCTCCACCCTCGTGGCCAGGTGGTTGCTCCCCCTGATGTGTTCTCAGTGCCAAATATTCTCAACTATTCTAGAAAAAATCATATTTCAATTTCAGGGCATTTGGAGAACTTTTATTTTCAGGGTATTTTTATATTGCACGGATAAATTAGAAAACAGACATGAAAATACTATTTTTACTTTATTTCAACTAAATAACAGAAAGTAGAGAGAGGGTACAGAAGGTTGTGCCTTCTAGTTTCATCCATATCATGCTCATTAAAAGGAATCCACTAACAAGGTTGATCAAGTCTTGTTAACAAACTCATTCTGACTAACATGGAACCGGAGAAATTTCGAATAGCACTATGTTACCTCAACGGGGATTTGCACATCCCCAATAATAAGAATATCATATTTCTTCTTGACAGTAGGAAGAGGAAATTCAAAACCTCCAAAAATAATCGATGGAATTTTTCCAATAGAGTTGATACTATGAACTTGAGGTTGTTTCCTCGGAAAGTGTACCATATGCTCATTTCCATTAACATGAAAAGTGACACTGCCTTTGTTGCAGTCAATAACAGCCCCTGCAGTATTCAAAAAAGGCACATCAGGCACATCCTCACAAATACCGACAGGTATAGCAGTTGATTTATCAGCCATTTGCAAAGATATTTCAGTAGGTGTCAACTTATTCAAATCAAGTCTACGATATAAAGAGAGAGGCATAACACTAACACCAGCTCCAAGATCACATAAAGCAGTTTTAACATAGTTTCTTTTAATGGAGCATGGTATAGTAGGTACTCCTGGATCTCCAAGTTTCTTAGGTATTCCACCCTTAAAAGTATAATTAGCAAGCATGGTGGAAATTTCAGCTTCAGATATCTTTGTTTGATTAGTAACAATTTCTTTCATATATTTAGCATAAAGATTCATTTTGAGCATATCAGTTAATCGCATATGCAAGAAGATAGGTGTAATCATTTCAGCAAAAGCTCAAAATCCTCATCATCCTTTTTCTTGGATGGTTTGGGAGGAAAAGGCATGGGTTTATGAACCCATGATTCTCTTTCTTTACCATGTTTCCTAGCAACAAAGTCTCCCTTATCATAATGTTGAATCTTTGATTGTGGGTTATCAAGATCAACACCAGATTCAATTTCTACATCATTATTGTTACTAGGTTGAGCATCATCATGAACATCACCATTAACATTTTCATTAGGTTCATGTTCATTACCATATTGTGTTTCAGCATCAGAAATAGAAATATCATTTGGATTCTTAGGTGTTTCAGCAATAGGTTCACTAGAAGCATGCAAAGTCCTATCATTTTTCTTTTTCTTATTTTTCGAAGGACTAGGTGGATCAATATTATTTCTCTGAGAATCTTGTTCAATTCTCTTAGGGTGGCCTTCAGGATGCAAAGGTTCCTGAGTCATTCTACCAGTTCTAGTAGCCACTCTAGTAGCATAGTCATTTTTCTTACTATTCAATTCGTTGAGCAAATCATTTTGAGCTTTGAGTACTTGTTCTACTTGAGTGGTAACCATAGAAGCATGTTTACTAACTAGTTTAATTTCACCTTTAACATTAGCCATATAATCACCCAAGTGTTCAAGCATATTTGAATTGTATTTCAATTGTCTACCAAAATAAGAATTAAAATCTTCTTGCTTCACCATAAAATTATCAAACTCATCTAAGCATTGGCTAGCAAACTTAGTAAGAGGGATTTCACCTTTATCATATCTATAGAGAGAATTTACCTTTACTACCTGTGCTGGGTTATCAAGACCTTGAGTTTCTTCAATAGGTGATGGATTAAGATCATATGTTTCTTCAACAGGCGGTAAATTAACACCGTGTATTTTTTACAATAGGAGGTAAATTCTTAACATCTTCAGCTTTAATACATTTTTCTTTCATAGATTTCTTTGCCTCTTGCATATCTTCAGGACTGAGAAATAGAACACCTCTTTTCTTCTGAGTTGGTTTAGGAATAGGCTCAGGAATTAGCTCAGGAGCTGGCTCAGGAAGTGTGCAATTATTTTCACTTGTCAACATATTATTCAATAGAATTTCAGCTTCATCCGGTGTTCTTTCCCTGAAAACAGAACCAGCACAACTATCCAGGTAATCTCTAGAAGCATTGGTTAGTGCATTATAAAAGATATCAAGTATTTCATTTTTGTTAAGAGGATGATCAGGCAAAGCATTAAGTAATTGGAGAAGCCTCCCCCAAGCTTTTGGGAGACTCTCTTCTTCAATTTGCACAAAATTATATATATCCCTTAAAGCAGCTTGTTTCTTATGAGCAGGGAAATATTTAGCAGAGAATAATAAATCATATCCTGGGGACTACGCATGCAACCAGGATCAAGAGAATTAAACCATATCTTAGCATCACCCTTTAATGAGAACGGAAATATTATAAGGATATAAAGGTAGCGAGATTTCTCATCATTAGTGAACAAGGTGGCTATATCATTTAATTTAGTAAGATGTGCCACAACAGTTTCAGATTCATAACCATTAAAAGGATCAAATTCAACCAAAGTAATTATATCAGGATCAACAGAGAATTCATAATCCTTATCAGTAACACAGATAGGTAAAGTAGCAAAAGCAGGGTCAGGTTTCATTCTAGCATTAAGTGATTGCTGCTTCCATTTAGCTAATAACCTCTTGAGCTCGTATCTATCATTGCAAGCTAAAATGGCTCTAGCGGCTTCTTTTTTCAAAATATAATCCTCAGGCACAACAGGCAATTCATATTTATTAGGGGGAGAGTCTTCACCATCACATTCTTCAATATTATCAATAATTTCATTCTCTCTAGCCCTAGCAAGTTGTTCATCAAGAAATTCACCAACTGGCACAGTAGTATCAAGCATAGAAATAGTTTCATCATAAGTATCATGCATAGGAGAAGTGGCATCATCAATAACATGCTACATATCAGAATGAATAGCAGAAGCAGGTTTAGGTGTCGCAAGCTTACTCAAAACACAAGGTGAATCAAGTACAGAGCTAGATGGCAGTTCCTTACCTCCCCTCGTAGTTGAGAGATAAATTGTTGTTTTCGCATCTTTCAAGTTCTTCATAGTGACCAGCAGATATAAATCCCAAGTGACTAAAAGAATAGAGCTATGCTCCCCGGCAACGGCGCCAGAAAATAGTCTTGATAACCTACAAGTATAGGGGATCGCAACAGTTTTCAAAGGTTGAGTATTCAACCCAAATTTATTGATACGACACAAGGGGAGCCAAAGAATATTCTCAAGTATTAGCAGCTGAGTTGTCAATTCAACCACACCTGGATAACTTAGTATCTACAGCAAAGTATTTAGTAGCAAAGTAATATGGAAGTAACGGTAACGATAGGAAAAGTAATATTTTTGGGTTTTGTAGTGATTGTAACAGTAGCAACGGAAAAGTAAATAAGCGAAGAACAGTATGTGAAAAGCTCGTAGGCATTGGATCGGTGATGGAGAATTATGCCGGATGCGTTTCATCATGTAACTGTCATAACATAGGGTGACACAGAACTAGCTCCAATTCATCAATGTAATGTAGGCATGTATTCCGAATATAGTCATACGTGCTTATGGAAAAGAACTTGCATGACATCTTTTGTCCTACCCTCCCGTGGTAGCGGGGTCCTAGCGGAAACTACGGGATATTAAGGCCTCCTTTAAATAGAGTACTGGACCAAAGCATTAACACATAGTGAATACATGAACTCCTCCAACTACGGTCATCACCGGGAGAGGTCCCAATTATTGTCACTTCGGGGTTGCCGGATCATAACACATAGTAGGTGACTATAGACTTGCAAGATAGGATCAAGAACTCACATATATTCATGAAAACATAATAGGTTCGGATCTGAAATCATGGCACTCGGGCCCTAGTGACAAGCATTAAGCATAGCAAAGTCATAGCAACATCAATCTCAGAACATAGTGGATACTAGGGATCAAACCCTATCAAAACTAACTCGATTACATGATAGATCTCATCCAACACATCACCGTCCAGCAAGCCTACGACGGAATTACTCACGCACGGCGGTGAGCATCATGAAATTGGTGATGGAGGATGGTTTATGATGACGACGACGTTGAATCCCCGTCTCCGGAGCCCCGAACGGACTCCAGATCAGCCCTCCCGAGAGGTTTTAGGGCTTGGCGGCGGCTCCGTATCATAAAACATGATGAATCCTTCTCTCTGATTTTTTTCTCCCCGAACACGAATATATGGAGTTGGAGTTGAGGTCGGTGGAGTGTTAGGGGGCCCACGACATAGGGGGCGCGCCCAAGGAGGCAGGCGCGCCCCCACCCTCGTGGACAGGGTGTGGGCCCCCTGACGTGGATTTTTCTTCTAGTGTTTTTTATATTTTCCAAAAATATGTTCCGTGGAGTTTCAGGTCATTCCGAGAACTTTTGTTTCTGCACATAAATAACACCATGGAAAGTCTGCTGAAAACAGGATCAGTCTGGGTTAGTTCCATTCAAATCATGCAAGTTAGTGTCCAAAACAAGGGCAAAAGTTTTTGGAAAAGTAGATACGACGGAGACGTATCACTTACGTTCAAAGTTATTCTCATACTATAGAATGGTATAGGAACGTGGAGAGATTTGGTTGATTTTATATCGCTGAGTAACATAAAATATTATGAGTGCAGACGCTCCACCCCAAGGTTTGTAGCTCCTTCTCGGTTGTCGGGAATCTATGTTCTTCCACTCTTTCGTTTAAGACATGAGCTTTGTTCATCCTGTTGCCGACACAAGAGACATCTATATGCCTCCATTTTACAAAATCATACTATATGCCTCCATGACACGCGGGACATCTAGCATCAAGATGGCGTGCCATGCAAGAAAATGGATTGCCTGAAGTACTATTGTAGTACCATCATTATTGTTCTACTTCCGGAAGAGGAGAAGAGCCAAGCGCAAGGTAACCTACTAACCTAGTACAGTACTATATAGCCAAATTGGTCCACCTTTTTAGAGCATGGTTAATTAATATAGGCGGGTCTTGCAGCGGCACATCATTTAGAGCAAGTACTCTCTTCGTAGGAACAAAGGAACAAAACAAAAGTCGGAGCTGATGCTAGATTGCCAATTAAAACATGATGACATAGGAAAAAATCCTATAGCATTCTATCCTATGAATCAAACGACCAATGTAGGAAAATTATGAGGGGGGTCTCTCCAACAGTGTTCCTTGGCTCGCACCTAGCATCACGGTGGTCGAACTTGGAGTGATTCGTCTGGTACCGGTGGCATCTCAGATCTGGACACAAGGTGACGCGACCTCTCACTTCCTTCTCCATTTGAAGCGGCGCGCCGGTGGAGGGCTAGCATACTCCAATTTTAGGTTGGCTCTATGTGGTGTGACAACTTCATATACTAACCGGATGCTGGCTATACTACTACGGTACTCACACTCCAAGAAGTGACTCGAAAACCATTCATAAATTGAGTCTATGACATGCATTTGCAAATGTAAGATTCATTAAATACAACAAGTCATCAACACACAATTACAACGAGGATACATGTTGGATTATAGACTATTTCCAAAAAAACATTCTAGTAAATACTAAAGTTCTCATCAGACAACAAATAGCAAGCAATGAAATGAACTTCAACTCAACCAATCCTCGGCGTTGGAAACGCTTGCTTTGAACCATAGGTGCTATGGGAAGGGCCAGCTATTGTCAATATCGAGAGCAATGCAGGACTGAACATCCAGGCTGAAGTGGCATGTATCAGGACCAGGGTAGGGAACCAAATAAATGTCCAAGGTATAGATACAGTTGCTTCTCATAAATGGTAGTAACGTTGTGTCAATAGCAGCTGGATCACCTTTCACCATCATTGGATAGTTTGGTCCAAGGAAGAGCGAGTTTTTTCCAAGACTATCAATACTGAACCAGGGAGAAGG
The DNA here is from genome assembly GCA_032464435.1 of Aegilops umbellulata. Taxonomy (NCBI): domain Eukaryota; kingdom Viridiplantae; phylum Streptophyta; class Magnoliopsida; order Poales; family Poaceae; genus Aegilops; species Aegilops umbellulata. The sequence goes on from CP136057.1 coordinate 553,438,883, forward strand.
TGTTGGCGCTAGCACACTAGTATCCGTCCTGAATACCATGCAACGGGTGTTGTAATAGGTCAAGAGAGGGCGACCATGGGAGACAACACCTGCTTCCTTAGTAGTAATAGTCTGAGTGCACTGTATGCAGACAAGAAGAGGTAATTGATGTGGACACAGACCTAGGGTAGGGTAATAGGCCCGACCTACACGTCCTACCTAAGGTCCTTGCCGTAGGAACAAAGAAGTTCAAGAATCAGAAGAAGGGGTCCAGCAAAGGCGTCGAGTGAAGTACACTCGACCTACCATCCACTCGGAGACCTCACTTTATCCAGGACACTAGGCCACCAAACCACTCGACAATAAGAAGACCTAAAGCCGCTCTGCGCAGCAACGGTCGAGCATTTACTCATACATTTAATGATCATTATGTAGCATTTGAATACAGGCGTTACCTGTAACGCCACCCCTTTATGTACATTGAATCCTATGTAACGGAGGGGAGCTGGGGTCCTGGCGCACTCTATATAAGCCACCCCCCTCCTCTGAGACAAGGGTTCGCACCCCCTGTAACTCAGGCGCACATAATCCAGTCGACCGCCTCCGGACTCCAAGACGTAGGGCTATTACTTCCTCCGAGAAGGGCCTGAACTCGTAAACCTTGCGTGTACAACTCCTCCATAGCTAGGATCTTGCCTCTACATTCCTACCCCCCATTCTACTGTCAGACTTAGAACCACGATAGTTGGCGCCAACCGTGGGGCATGGGGTCTATCGAGCCATGATGCAGATGGTTTCTTTTTCATTCATCTATGTTTAATTTCCTGTTCATCCTGATCGAATTGTTCATCTTTGCAGCAGGTAACTAAAGCATCTCAAAAGGACAGGATAAGATACATCTTCACTTGATGTTGCAGGCGTACATGACCGTTCGCAGACGGATCGATCAAGAGATTTCTTTCTATGCTATCCTCTTATGATCTAATGTCAGGACCCCGATCCTAAGTCACACCGATCTAGCATGTAACACATCATATCACTTTGCGGCCTCACGCACGGTATTCCCACGGGTGCCACCTTACCTGGCTCGGGACCGTTAGCCGCCTTTTGGCTCACGTATATGATAGTGTCGCTAGCATCCATATGACAAAGAACCCGGGCCGACATGGCTTGTCGTGAACCCAAAGCGGCACTAACCCATGGGGACAGGCATACATGAATCAACTTCGAGCATGTCGGTCAACAGCGTGTGAATCCGGGCTGTAGCGCTGGGCTAACAGGACTCCGGTAACCCAGGCTGTAGCAGGCTAGGCAGGACTCCGGATGTCACCGCGTGACATTTCCCCGAAGGGACAGACACAGGAACGAAGTGAAGCACATTTCGGCCAGTCAAGTGTCCTGAGCAGTAGTGCTAGGCTAGCAGGACTCCGGTGAACTGGGCTGTAGCGGACTACTATGGCTCAAGGAAGCACTAGACTACATTTCCCCATAAGAGAGGCTGCCAAGGATAAACAACTAGATTGTCGGATCCCACACATACCAAGCATTTCAATCATACACACAATATGCCAGATATGTGCAAATACAACATGGCATCACAACATAACTCTACGACTCAAGTATTTATTCATTAGGCTCCGAGGAGCGAGATATTACAAACATGGGTCTCATGACCCAACATCCAGAGCATACAAGCAACAAGCACATGCGGAAGCTTAACATGTCTGAGTACGGACATCTATAAATGAAAAAGGCTGAGAACCCTGACTATCTACCAGATGCTGCCGAGGGCACAAGATCGTAGCTGAGGTATCAAGCTAAACGTCGAAGTCCAAGCGGTACTACTAGCGGGACTGAAGTCTCTCTGCAAAAACATAAAATAGGCAAACGTGAGTACAAATGTGCCCAGCAAGACTTACATCAGAACTATCTACATATGCATCGGTATCAATAAAGGGGGTGGTGGAGTTTAACTGCAGCAAGCCAGCTTTGACTCAGTGGCTAACCTGAACTACGACTGCAAGTAACTCTTTTGAGGTGGCGCACATGAGTCCACATATTCACCATATCAATACACCACTATGGATCCGCTCCCGTCTTCCTACGAGAACGCCATCCATAGCACTCACGCTTATCTTGCGCATTTTAGAGTATCCACTTTCACTTGTCTATGAACTATGCAAGGGGTCCAAGTTTCCATATCCGAGGAATCCGGCTATTCGAATAGATAATGATAACCCTACAGGGGTGTACTTCTTCACACACGCTCTCGCCACTTATCGCCCTATACACGTCATGTACCTCGGCAACCTTCAAGCGGAAGCCGGGCGAGGGAGTCGGCCACGACCTGACTAACCACATAAGTCTCTAGTCCAGGTTTATCGCCTATTCGGGTTCCATCCGCAAGGAGATCCGGCCGGGGTGTCGCTCACCACCCCAAACGATGTGAGCAGGGTTCCCAAGCCCACCTCGACGGGTGGATCTACGCTTGGTACACCGGGCCATGGTGCCTAGTCTGTCCCAAGCCCACCTGTACAGGGTACCACTTGGTAGACTACTAACACTACCTACAAACACCATAAACTAGTTGCAACTCCTGGACAGAGATCAAGTTGATTAATAAGTCGAGAGGGGCACTTAAGCATTCCAATGTGTGGTAGTAACTGTTCATGGATCACAAACACAGAACTGAGTTCCTGACAACGGCTACAATGAGACAACCCACCATGTACTCCTACATGGCCTCTCACCGCTACCTTTACCAAATCGTGTTCACACACTTAGCTCTCAACAATAGGACAAGTTCATCACATTCCAATTCATCCCCGATGAATCAGACCTGACTCAAATCTAAGCAGTAGCAGGCATGACAAACAAGCATGAATGAGTAGGCACATCAGGGCTCAAACAACTCCTACTCATGCTAGTGGGTTTCATCTATTTACTGTGGCAATGACAGGTCATGTAGAGGAAAGGGGTTCAGCTACCGCAGCATGTAACAGTTGAAACGTTGTTGTCCTAATGTAGTAAAAGAGAGCAGGAGCGAGAGAGTGGGATTGTATCGGGATGAACAAGGGGGTTTTGCTTGCCTGGCACTTCTGAAGATAGCATTGGGTCTTCATCAGTGTCAGCGATCTCATCGTCGGAACCACGTCTGCTGAGGGGGGACAATTACCGGCAACAGAGAAGGAAAACACAATCAATGCAATGCACAATATGATGCATGATCATGACATGGCAATATGCTATGGTTTGTGCTAATGCAACTAGCAGCAAGTTAAATGGAGTTGGTTTGAATCTAAGATTCAAATTCAAACTCCATATATGACATTTCAAATGCCATTAATTCAAATTGTTGTAAACAGCACCTTTAAATTGTACAAACATGCATGATAATGCCATAAACAGGTTCCTTGGATTTTTCTGATCATTTTTCATATATAATTTATTTTATTTGGAGCTCTAGATAATTTTCTATGAATCTTAGAAGTTTAGAGCATTTTCTGCAATTTCGTGAATTAAGTTTAATCCAGGAAAAGACTTATTGCGTCAGCATCAGGTCATGCTGACCTCAGCAGGTCAACAGCGCCTAACCAGAGTCAAACCTGAAGCGTGGGTCCCGCATGTCGGTGTGACAAGGCAGGAACAGAGGCTGACCAGTGGGGCCCGGTCAAAGCTGGCTGGGCAGGTCAACCCTGACAGCCGGGACCCATTGGACTTAATCTTATCCTAAACAGAAACTAATCCATGTTAATTAAGGGCGTGGGGCCCGTGCATCAGTGAGCGTTGGGGATAGTTAGTGGCGTAATTAGTCGCTAATGACGACGCCACGTCGGCATGGCCGGAGTTAGGCCGCCGGCGACCTCAAGTCACGGCGGAGGCGTTCGGGATTCGCCGTACGGCGTCCTTTCGACCCGCGGTTTGGCTCTACGGGCTCCTGGGCGTGCGCCGTGTCCAGGGAATCACGCGAGAGGGGGCGGGGTGGTCAGAGTCGACGGCACCGACGAGCAGAGCGGCGCCGGAGCTCGGACGTCGACGAATTCGACGCCGCAGGGCACGACAGGAGCAACATATGGCCGCCACGGCCCCGTGGTGACGCGCTGAGCGCGGCAATGCGCTCGGTTTCGAGCTCAGGTGGAAGTGGCCTCGGCAACGAGGGGCTCAGGCGGCGGCGCGTGCGGGCGAGCGCGATGTGGTGGCTACGGCATGCAGCAGAGCAAACAGGGAGGGGGAGAAGGAGCAGGAGCTCACGGAGAGTGCAGAGGGCGTCGAAACGGGCTCGGGGAAGGACTGGAGTTGGCGGGGCGGCAAAGTCAATCTCGTCGTCGGGAGGTTGAAGACGAGCCTAGTGAGGATGTTTGGGGGCTTCTCGCGGGGCGTGGATCGCTGAGGGTATCTAGGACGAGGTGGCGGAGCTTCTGGACTGCTCGGGAGGACGAGGGAGAGACGTGGGCCGCGGTGGTGCGCATCGGCGGCGGCGGCAGTGCTCGGCCGCAGGGTGGAGAAGGGGCTGGAGGAGAGGAGGGCCACGGGAGAGAGGGGGAGGAGTGACTGGCTGTCGTGGCGTACTTCGGGGCGTCCAGGGAGAGGAGGGGACAGGCAGGCAGCCTGGAGGTGGCCGGGCGCGTGCCGGCGTGCGTCAGGCGCGTGCCCCTGTCCTCCTGGCGATAGGAGAGGGACGACTGGCAGAGGCCAGTCGGCTGGGCCGGCTGGGCTGGACAGGTAAGCCAGGTACAGTGCCCTTTCTTTTCTTTCTGTTTTTGTTTTCTATTTTCTTTGTATGTTTTGATTTAGTAAAAATACTAAACCATTTGATAAAATGCTGAAAATAATTTTGGGCACTTCTGAAATTATTTCCAACAGCCCTCAAGTACTTTCAGAATTATTTGGACATGTAAAAATATTTATAGTATCCTAATGTCCAAATGCAAATATTTAGGGATTAATTCAATAATCCAGAAATAACCTAGAAATATGTTCATCATTTTTGCCAGAGGTTATAGACCAATTCAAAAGTGATGAACTTTTCCAAAGGCATTTTGTGTTCATTGAAAATGATTTTTATTTGAACCTAGTTGGATTCATTTGTGCTAGGGTTTGGACATCCCTATTTCAAGATTTCAATTAAAGTTAGACATGATGCATGGATGCTTGTGCAACTATTTGCAAACAAATTCTAGGGCTGCGACAACTCACCCCTACTAAACAAGAATCTCATCCCGAGATTCAAGACGTGACGTAAGAAGACAGAGGGGCACAAGACCAACACAATCATCACGATCCAGGTTGCCATCTCGAAGACATTGATTCATTGCTTCATATTGATCTTTGACATCTTTGCTTGCGAGATCCTCACCCAAGACGAGGACAAAAGAGCAAGATAACTCTACAAGGATGGATCATCTATCTTAATGAACACAAGATCAACTCACGGAATGAGACGTAGAAACATCCCTTGAGCTAAGACGCAAAACACACATCAGAGATGATGGATGAGAAACATATGACAAAGGTTCAAGTTGGTAGGCAACAGTTCGACGCTTAAGTAGATGGTGACGGGGGTTTCAAGTAGCGAGGAATTAAGTTGCCCATGATACCATAACGGGACACCTCAGAGAAGGTGACTCGCAGAAATATTCCCTTAATTGGCAAAAAGAATTACTTTTGATTCGGAGATCATTGAAACTCTTTATACCAGCCTAAGGCAATTTACAAACATTCATTTGACGGAGTACGAGAGAACGACACACTCAGTTTAGAATGGATGATGTGAACTACCTTGTTGAACACAACGCAAGGGATGATTTTGCTTGCGCGTGCTCTCAAGAACTTGAGAATTTCCATATTCATCAAGGTTCTACCAACATCCGTGTCAAGGATCTTGGCAACACAACATACTACCATGATGAATAGTGATGGGCGATGCAGATGCAAAGGAAGATAACACCTTCTCAGATTTCACCTTAGCGAGGCCAAGGAAACAAAATCTGGATGATCGACCGAGAGACATTTAGCACTCCGCTTCTAATATTCTCCTTGATGTGCTAGCGCAACCCATTTATAGATATGGCTTGATAACTAGAACATCAAGTAAAAGGTCGGACTTCGGAAGCTCAAAAATCCATAAGGAATAACTACGGAGGCAGATCCTGCGAGATCCTTATGGGGAGATGACCAACTTCTTCAATCGAGATACTACGATAATAGGTCTTCCGGCTGGTGTGTTGGCCACAACATCCACTTTACCGGGTTATAGAGAGACCAATATTATAGTTCTCGGGAAACGTTCCAACCATCATATTTGCCTGAGATTCAGATCTGGTTGGAAACAGGATATTTCAGACAACATGTCTAGAAAAGAAAGTTTGCAACACAAACCGACGAGATGACGTTGCGAGATTCTCGGGAAATGAACTACGATAGCAAGCTCCAAAACATGAGCTGGTTCTGCTACATACATGTGAACACACTGTCCCAGACAAGCATGATCACGTAGTAGTCTTATAATAAAACACTACCGAGTTCAGGTGGGGAACCATCATTGCGAATAACAAAGTCCTTTAATAAGCCTGGGTTAGCTCTTAGGAAGGAGCTTCTTCTCCTTGAACAATTCACTCAGTGGCTTGGTGTGCTATGGAATACATATGGAATGAAGATGATTAGTCTATCAAACCATAGAATACTTCGCACATGCATGACTGACTTGGGATGATTCCAAAGGAAGCAGAAACAAACTTTCTCGAATTCACGGCGGCAACTTGCATTAGGTGCACATGTTCCTAGAGAAAGTAACTTCTTTCATCCAACATATGCTTCATGCACGGGACATGAAGGTAATGCTTATAAAAGTTTCCAACACTAGCTGGATGTTCAACATGAATCATGGGGGAGACAAAATGCTGCTGATGGGCTCAATAGCAACTCATCAGAATTTCCATATCACTAGACTTCCACTATCATGTGAACACGGTGATAGCATTGGTCAGACCAAAAGATGTAATGGTGTATGCTCGAGGGATCAACCACGAGTAAGACAACATTACGAACATCGTTGGTTCTGATTTGACTTGATGATTGCCCATACTCAAGTCAAAGTTTTGACAAGACAATAGATCCAACAATTGATCATGAGGATCAATCGATGAAGACATCATCTTTCTTCAACACACACCAAAACAAGATATCCCTTTAATGAACTAAGTTAGGCAAGCTTTTATCTTCCAACTCTCCAAGTTGTTGTTTCGCTTAACCAACTAGCTCAGGGTATCCAACATAGATTCTTGGAGAAAGAGTGGTTTATTAGAAAACCAACTTGATCACAAACTTAACATATCGGTCAGGTGACAACCTGGTAACACTTCCGAGAAGATATTCGGAATATCACGAACCACCGATATGTTACTAAGCTCGAGAACAATCTTGCTTTTCAAGGCAAGACAATGTGACCAAACAAGAAAGGGATTGATGCAATCCTAACTCTTTATCAAAGGGTGCACCGGGAAAAATGGACTAGGTAGCACAATCAATCTTAGAGTGATGATTCAATAACCAACACACTAAGAATGAGAATAGTGTCCATTAACTACCAAGCAACACAGTTGCTAGGAGTATTAATTTCACACATCATGATTCACTTGTCGGCATTCCGGTTACAATAACACAGAGACCGAGGAATGAAGAACGATGGCAAGGAGTATCACTTCATCAAGAATTCATGAGAGATGGTGCAATTCTCATGACAATCCTGACATAAAGGGGGTAATACTCCGAGGTAGAACAGAGCAAAAGCTGGGTTCGCATTTTTATCTGCGAAATACAACTACTTTGACCCAATCCTAGAAATCAATAAGGTACTGGAGTTTGTTTCTCCAGGTCATTCTAAAATAGAATGGCTTGACGGACCACAAGAATAATAGGCATCGATGAACACGAATGCATGACATAAACTTGACTATCAACTGATAGACAAGGATCGGAATACAACTACAGAGGGACAACTCAATGGGACATATGTTTTTCTGAGTTGTGGATGCATAGATTAGTATGTCGAGCAAACCTCAACATTTCTACCGGACAACCCATGCAGAAAGGTTGATCTGGCAGAGTCACAATTATGAATGGAGAACTCCTCAAGAGTACTCTGATTGTGATCTTTTGGTTCAGCGAGGAACTTCTGCCATAAGCGGTTCATAGTATTTGGAAGAAGGAAATACCACGGACCTCGAGGACTATCGCAAAGGTTACTAATATCCTAAAGGAACTAGCAACACTATCAACATGAAGTAGGGTGAATCTCGGGTTCAAAACCCAGGGGTAGAATACCTACTAACTAAATGGCATCACGGGATGCTTTCGAGAATGGTGGCCAGAATCATCACGCTGGGAACACAAAACATGGCTAGATTGCTAGGTGATCCCCTAAGACACCTAGGGTCATAATAATAACTCCAACATATATGTTGAGGCAATGGAGTACCTCAACTCACCGATTAGTGTGGTTGAACTGGCCCAAAAGGACATCGGGAACGGAAAGAAGTGATTTGCAAATGCATCAGACTATTTAGAAACCTGGGATGACTCGGATAGCATAACGGCTGCAAATGCTCAAGATGATTTGAGACATCCTGCAAAATGGTGGCATAACCACTCAACATCACAATATCAATGTTCTGAGATCCACTAAGAACACATGGGGGCAGTAGAAACTGAACAGAGGCTTGAAACTATCAATTCTATAAGTCTATGGATTAGTAACACGTCATCCTGATAGATAGATGAGAAGGCCTAGTTCTTAATCCCCGTAGAAAGGAAGAGGATGACTCAGATCAGAGGGCATGAGGTATAAGGAGTAAAAAGAGCCTTACGTTCCCTTCCACAATCAAATCCCTTATATAACTAAAGCATTTTTATACTCAACTTCGACCAGTTTGGCTTGGTAATCCTACAGGCAGTCAGGCTCTGATACCATAGCTGTCAGGACCCCGATCCTAAGTCACACCGATCTAGCATGTAACACATCATATCACTTTGCGGCCTCACGCACGGTATTCCCACGGGTGCCACCTTACCTGGCTCGGGACCGTTTGCACCTTTTGGCTCATGTATATGATAGTGTCGCTAGCATCCATATGACAAAGAACCCGGGCTGACATGGCTAGTCGTGAACCCAAAGCGGCACTAACCCATGGGGACAGGCATACATGAATCAACTTCGAGCATGTCGGTCAATAGCGTGTGAATCCGGGCTGTAGCACTGGGCTAACAGGACTCCGGTAACCCGGGCTGTAGCAGGCTAGGCAGGACTCCGGATGTCACCGCGTGACATTTCCCCGAAGGGACAGACACAGGAACGAAGTGAAGCACATGCCGGCCAGTCAAGTGTCCTAAGCAGTAGTGCTGGGCTACCAGGACTCCGATGAACAGGGCTGTAGCGGACTACTATGGCTCAAGGAAGCACTAGACTACATTTCCCCATAAGAGAGGCTGCCAAGGATAAACAACTAGATTGTCGGATCCCACACATACCAAGCATTTCAATCATACACACAATATGCCCGACATGTGCAAATACAACATGGCATCACAACATAACTCTACGACTCAAGTATTTATTCATTAGGCTCCGAGGAGCGAGATATTACAAACATGGGTCTCATGACCCAACATTCAGAGCATACAAGCAACAAGCACATGCGGAAGCTTAACATGTTTGAGTACAGACATCTATAAATGAAAAAGGCTGAGAAGTCTGACTATCTACCAGATCCTGCTGAGGGCACAAGATCGTAGCTGAGGTATCAAGCTCAACGTCGAAGTCCAAGCGGTACTACTAGCGGGACTGAAGTCTCTCTGCAAAAACATAAAATAGGCAAATGTGAGTACAAATGTGCCCAGCAAGACTTACATCAGAACTATCTACATATGCATCGGTATCAATAAAGGGGGTGGTGGAGTTTAACTGCAGCAAGCCAGCTTTGACTCAGTGGCTAACCTGAACTACGACTACAAGTAACTCTTTTGAGGTGGCGCACACGAGTCCACATATTCACCATATCAATACACCACTATGGATCCGCTCCCGTCTTCCTACGAGAACGCCATCCATAGCACTCACGCTTATCTTGCGCATTTTAGAGTATCCACTTTCACTTGTCTATGAACTATGCAAGGGGTCCAAGTTTCCATATCCGAGGAATTCGGCTATTCGAATAGATAATGATAACCCTGCAGGGGTGTACTTCTTCACACACGCTCTCGCCACTTATCGCCCTGTACACGTCATGTACCTCGGCAACCTTCAAGCGGAAGCCGGGCGAGGGAGTCGGCCACGACCTGACTAACCACACAAGTCTCTAGTCCAGGTTTATCGCCTATTCGTGTTCCATCCGCAAGGAGATCCGGCCGGGGTGTCGCTCACGGCCCCAAACGATGTGTGCAGGGTTCCCAAGCCCACCTCGGCGGGTGGATCTATGCTTGGTACACCGTGCCACGGTGCCTAGTCTGTCGCAAGCCCACTTGTACAGGGTACCACTTGGTAGACTACTAACACTACTTACAAACACCAGAAACTAGTTGCAACTCCTGGACAGAGATCAAGTTGACTAATAAGTCGGGAGGGGCACTTAAGCATTCCAATGCGTGGTAGTAACTGTTCATGGATCACAAACACAGAACTCAGTTCCTGAGAACGGCTGCAATGAGACAACCCACCATGTACTCCTACATGGCCCCTCACCGCTACCTTTACCAAATCGTGTTCACACACTTAGCTCTCAACAGCAGGACATGTTCACCAGAATCCAATTCATCCCCGATGAATCAGACCTGTTTCAACTCTAAGCAGTAGCAGGCATGACAAACAAGCATGAATGAGTAGGCACATCAGGGCTCAAACAACTCCTACTCATGCTAGTGGGTTTCATCTATTTACTGTGGCAATGACAGGTCATGCAGAGGAGAGGGGTTCATCTACCGCAACATGTAACAGTTGAAACGTTGTTGTCCTAATGCAGTAAAAGAGAGCAGGAGCGAGAGAGTGGGATTGTATCGGGATGAACAAGGGGGTTTTGCTTGCCTGGCACTTCTGAAGATAGCATTGGGTCTTCATCAGTGTCAGCGATCTCATCGTCGGAACCACGTCTACTGAGGGGGGACAATTACAGGCAACAAAGATGGAAAACACAATCAATGCAATGCACAATATGATGCATGATCTTGACATGGCAATATGCTGTGGTTTGAGCTAATGCAACTAGCATCAAGTTAAATGGAGTTGGTTTGAATCTAAGATTCAAATTCAAACTCCATATATTACATTTCAAATGCCATTAATTCAAATTGTTGTAAACAGCACCTTTAAGTTGTTCAAACATGCATGATAATGCCATAAACAGGTTCCTTGGATTTTTCTGATCATTTTTCATATATAATTTATTTTATTTGGAGCTCTAGATAATTTTCTATGAATCTTAGAAGTCTACAGCATTTTCTGCAATTTCCTGAATTAAGTTTAATCCAGGAAAAGACTTATTGCGTCAGCATCAGGTCATGCTGACCTCAGCGGGTCAATAGCGCCTAACCAGAGTCAAACCTGAAACGTGGGTCCCGCATCTCGGTGTGACAAGGCAGGAATAGAGGCTGACCAGTGGGGCCCAGTCAAAGCTGACTTGGCAGGTCAACCCTGACAGCCGGGACCCACTCGAGTTAATCTAATCCTAAACAGAAACTAATCCAGGCTAATTAAGGGCGTGGGGCCCGTGCGTCAGTGAGCGTGGGGGTTAGTTAGTGGCGTCATTAGTCGCTAACGACGACGCCACGTCGGCATGGCCGGGGTTAGGCCGCCGGCGACCTCAAGTCGCGGCGGAGGCATTCGGGATTCGCCGTCCGGCGTCCTTTCGACCCGCGGTTTGGCTCTACGGGATCCTGGGCGTGCGCCGCGTCTAGGGAATCACGCGAGAGGGGGCGGCGTGGTCGGAGTCGACGACACCGACGAGCAGAGCGGCGCCGGAGCTCGGACATCGACGAATTCGACGCCGCAGGGCACGACAGGAGCAACATATGGCCGCCACGGCCCCGTGGTGATGCGCTGAGCGCGGCAATGCGCTCGGGTTCGAGCTCAGGTGGAAGTGGCCTCGGCAATGAGGGGCTCAGCCGGCGGCGCTTGCGTGCGAGCGTGATGTGGCGGCTACGGCATGTAGCAGAGCAAACGGGGAGGGGGAGAAGGAGCAGGAGCTCACGACGAGTGCAGAGGGCGTCGAAACGGGCTCGGGGAAGGACTGGAGTTGGCGGTGCGGCGAAGTCGATCTCGTCGTCGGGAGGTTGAAGACGAGCCTGGTGAGGACGTTCGGGGGCTTCTCGCGGGGCGTGAATTGGTGAGGGTATCTAGGACGAGGTGGCGGAGCTTCTGGATTGCTCGGGAGGACGAGGGAGAGGTGTGGGCCGCGGTGGTGCGCATCGGCGGCGGCGGCGGTGCTCGGCCGCAGGGTGGAGAAGGGGCTGGAGGAGAGGAGGGCCACGGGAGAGAGTGGGAGGAGTGACTGGCTATCATGGCGTACTCCGGGGCGTCCAGGGAGAGGAGGGGACAGGCAGGCATCCTGGAGGTGGCCGGGCGCCTGCCGGCGTGCGTCAGGCGCGTGCCCCTGTCCTCCTGGCGAGAAGAGAGGGACGACTGGCAGAGGCCAGTCGGCTGGGCCGGCTGGGCTGGACAGGTAAGCCAGGTACAATGCCCTTTCTTTTCTTTCTCGTTTTTGTTTTCTATTTTCTATGTATGTTTTGATTTAGGAAAAATACTAAACCATTTGATAAAGTGTTCAAAATAATTTTGGGCACTTCTGAAATTATTTCCAACAGCCCTCAAGTACTTTCAGAATCATTTGGACATGTAAAAATATTTATAGTATCTTAATGTCCAAATGCAAATATTTAGGGATTAATTCAATAATCCAGAAATAACCTAGAAATTTGTTCATCATTTTTGCCAGAGGTTATAGACCAATTCGAAAGTGATGAACTTTTCCAAAGGCATTTTGGGTTTATTGAAAATGATTTTTATTTGAACCTAGTTGGATTCATTTGTGCTAGGGTTTGGACATCCCCATTTCAAGATTTCAATTAAAGTTAGACATGATGCATGGATGCTTGTGCAACTATTTGCAAACAAATTCTAGGGCTGTGACATCTAACAATCATCGCAGCTCTAAACAAATCCGTTGTTTTCTTCCCTGTACTAGCAGGCGCCCATTGGGATCAATAACAAAAACTTCCGATGGATAGATCAGACAAGAGACGAGGAAGAGAAAAGGGCATCGACGTGCTGCGCCAAGGGTCGTGGCCATCGCCCTTACACACGGCCGCCATCTTGCTGGACTGCGCCTCCTACTTCCTCTTATCAGTCGACCTCAACCCACCTGTCATCCGGGTGCAGCGATCGCAAGCGCTCGGCAGTCCATCTGGCGACGCGGGTGCTCGGCCATGGTCGTTGCGACGTGCGCGTAGGCCTCGTGCTGCAGCAGCCTCCCCGCGACGGCCTGACATGGCACGCTGCAGCGGCGTCCCTCATCAACCGCGGCGCGGCGACCTCCACGGTCGATGCACGAACCTAAGGCGGCGTCGTGGTCAAGGTTGTCCACATCCTTGGCCACACCAAGATGGGAGCCACCGGTTCGACTAGCCGCCGCCTCAAGCTCCGCCCGTTCGCAGCCTCGCAGAAGAACGTGGTCCGCACTCGGACTTGTCGTGGGCCGCCTCACCTTGGGTTGGGTCCGAGTCAAAGCCGCCGCCACCGCTGTCGTGGCCGACCAGGGAGCTCTGCGCCCCTCTACTCTCCTTCTAATCTTAATTCCATCCCATTTATGTCCTGCATGCACGAGATAAATGGCCGTAGGAAACATTCATTACATGCATGAATGGCTCTAACTCTCGCTTAATTTGTGCTCTCTTGCATGCAGATTCCGCGTACACGTCCTGGACATGGGCAACTCCTTCAATGCGTAATTACCAAGGATTTGTTGCTCCATTACTGTTCGACCTCATCGTCTGCCCGTCGGCGCCCAGCTCCGGCCCCGTCACGCCTGGCTGCCTCCGCTGCATGGTGTCCATGGCCGCCTAGCAGCCGCCCGCCTCCAGCGGAGGAAGTAGAGCTCGTTCGCTCATGGGCACTTACACGCCGAACCTCGCCAACGCCTCCGAGACCAACACTCGGAGTCGGCCTGCCAAACCAGCTCCACACCATCCAGATCGCAACCTAGCTGAGTAGTTGTGGTTCTCTTGGATGGGCAGGAACACTGAGGCATCCACTCGAATGGCCCTCATTTGGCCGTGAAGCCCCTGGGTTCACTCGACCGGTTAACACCCAAAACATCATCGACAGCAACTACGACCGTGAATCTACGGAACTAACTACATCTTCACCCATTTGACCGCCCCGCGTGTCATCATTCCACGGGACGCGTCTACTTCATTCGGACGCCCTGCACCTCGTCACTCCGCGGGACGTGTCTAAAGCACTCGGACCCCCGGCGCATCGTCACTCCACGCCACGCGTCTACATCACTCGGACGCCCCGGCGCATCATCATTCCGCGCCACGCGTCTACATCACTCGGACGCCCCGCGCATCATCACTCCGTGCCCCGCGTCTACTTCACTTGGACGCCCAATGCATCGTCACTTCACGGCACGCGTCTACTTCACTCACACGCCCTGCTCCTCGCCACTCTGCGGGACGCGTCTACATCACTCGACCGCCCCGCGCGTCATCACTCGGTTGGTCACCTCATCACCACTTGGCCGCGCCGCGCGTCGCCATCGGTTGGTCACCTCATCACCACTTGGCCGCGCCACGCATCTCCATCGGTTGGTCACCTCATCACCACTCGGCTGCCTCGCGCATTGCCACTCGGTTGGTCACCTCATCACCACTCGTCCGCCTCGCGCGTGGCCACTCGGTTGGTCACCTCATCACCACTCGTCCGCCTCGTGCGTCGCCACTCGGTTGGTGACCTCATCACCACTCGGCCGCCCCGCGCGTCGTCATCGGTTGGTCACCTCATCACCACTCGGCCGCCCCGCGCGTCGCCATCGGTTGGTCACCTCATCACCACTCCGCCGCCACGCACGTCGCCATCCGTTGGTCACCTCATCACCACTCGACCGCCCCGCGCTTCGCCATTCGGTTGGTCACCTCATCACCACTCGGTCGCCCCGCGCGTCTTCATCGGTTGGTCACCTCATCACCACTCGGCCGCCCCGCGCGTCGCCATCGGTTGGTCACCTCATCACCACTCGGCCGCCCCGCGCGTCGCCATCGGTTCGTCACCTCGTCACCACTCGGCTGCCCCGCGCGTCGCCATCGGTTGGTCACCTCATCACCACTCGGCTGCCCCGCGCGTCGCCATCGGTTGGTCACCTCATCACCACTCGGCTGCCCCGCGCGTCGCCATCGGTTGGTCGCCTCATCACCACTCGATCGCCCCGTGCATCGCCATCGGTTGGTCCCCTCATCACCACTCGGCCGCCCCGAGCTTCGCCATTCGGTTGGTCACCTCATCACCACTCGGCCGCCCCGCGCGTCGCCATCGGTTGGTCACCTCATCACCACTCGGCCGCCCCGCGCGTCGCCACTCGGTTGGTCACCTCATCACCACTCGGTCGCCCCGCGCGTCGCCATCGGTAGGTCACCTCATCACCACTCGGCCGCCCCGCGCGTCCCCATCGGTTGGTCCCCTCATCACCACTCGGCCGCCCCGAGCTTCGCCATTCGGTTGGTCACCTCATCACCACTCGGCCGCCCCGCGCGTCGCCATCGGTTGGTCACCTCATCACCACTCGGACGCCCCGCGCGTCGCCACTCGGTTGGTCACCTCATCACCACTCGGCCGCCCCGCGCGTCGCCATTGGTAGGTCACCTCATCACCACTCGGCCGTCCCGCACGTCCCCATCGGTTGGTCACCTCATCACCACTCGGCCGCCCCGCGCGTCGCCGTCGGTTGGTCACCTCATCAACACTCGGTCGCCCCGTGCATCGCCATCGGTTGGTCACCTCATCACCACTCGGCCGCCCCGCTCGTCGCCATCGGTTGGCCACCTCATCACCACTCGGCCGCCCCGCGCGTCGCCATCGGTTGGCCACCTCATCACCACTCGGCCGCCCCGCGCGTCGCCATTCAGTTGGTCACCTCATCACCACTGGGCCGCCCCGTGCGTAGCCATCGGTTGGTCACCTCATCACCACTCGGCCGCTCCGCACGTCGCCATTCGGTTGGTCACCTATCACCACTCGGCCGCCCCGCGCATCGCCACTCGGTTGGTCGCCTCATCACCACTCGTCCGCCCCGCGCATCGCCACTCGGTTGGTCGCCTCATCACCATTCGGCCACTGGCGCGCCTTCAGACAGCTAAGTCATTTTACATTCTGTTATTTTCGTCTTCACGAGTATCCCGTAATTCACACATCACGTTCACTCAGAGGCCACGCCACCGAGTGTACCTCTACGCTCGGCTGCTTATTTTCACATACTTGCTTAGTACTTGTTATGTGACTCATCAGTCCAGCTTCCATCTTTTCGCATACATCATTCACGAAAACCATGTGTCGTTCTTCATTTCGAGTTTGCATCGGTCCTCCGGGGCTGCAACTCAGTTGAAACACTACACTTCCATTTTATTTGAGCTAGTATTCTAATGAGTTCAGTCGTATCCATGGCTTTGACAAGTTCGAACGGATCCTTCGCTCTTTGAGACTCTTGCTGGTTAACCAGCAAGCCCCTTGCACTCCCAGCGGGTGTCTATGGGTGTTATTCACACAAATAATTTCAGCGCACATCAAATTTCCTGGAGAAATTATTTCGTTGGCTTGTGCCTTTTTTTACACAAGTTATGCGATCACTCGACGGCCCTATGCGCCAACTTCATCGCTGCTCGGACTCGGTCACCGTACCGGTCCTTGCGCACCACAACACCGACCTAGTGGATCTGTTGACTTCAAACACATCCAGTCAACCCCTATGTGGAATACTCTTCATCGTATCAATGATATAGACCTCGTCAGGCATGAGATAGATACGTCCCTTTTATAATTAAACTTCACTCTTTTGCGAGTTTGCCTCTTTCGAGCATCACTCGGAAGCTTCTCCTCATCTTTACCCGAGTCCGACTCGATGAATTGCAAATCATCCATTCAAAACTATATTTCACGTATTCCGACATGTCCGTTGTCGAAGCCTGTAGTACGCTCGGGGGCTACGCCGCACTCGGGGGCTGCATCTCATTTGGAATGACACTTTTCTGAGTGGTCGAGTACTTCATCACTAGTCAGATCCTTCACTTTAACAAGTGCATTCGATCCACCACTTTGACAAGTTTTATAATCACCCAGACGCTCTGCGCGCCATCTTCATTCCTACTGAGACTCAGTTTTCACGCCGGTCTTGTTGCATCGCAAGAACACTAGACCGACCTCGTTGCTACATCGGCTTCGAAAGCATCTGGCTAACTCCTTCGAAGACCATTTCAGCCACTTGGCTGGACACGCAATCTTTCACTCAGCTGCCCCGCACGTCGTCACTCGGCCACCCCGTGCATCACCACTTGGTTGGACATGTAGTCTTCCACTCGGCCACCTCGTGCATCCTCACTCTCAGTTGTGCACGTCTTCACCACTCGGCCGCTCCGTGCATCACCTCTCAATTGTGCCTGCCTTCACCACACGGCCGCCCCGCGTGTCACCACTCGGTTGTGCACGTCCTCACCACACGGCCGCCCCGCGCGTCGCCACTCGGTTGGTCACCTCATCACCACTCGGCCGTCCCACGCGTCGCCACTTGGTTGGTCACCTCATCACCACTAGGCGCCCCACGCGTCGCCATCGGTTGGTCACCTCATCAACACTCGGCCGCCCAACGCGTCGCCACTCGGTCGTGCATGTCTTCACCACTCGACCTTCCCGCGCGTTGACACTCAGTTGTGCACATCTTCATCATTCTACCACCTCGCACATCATGACTCGGCCGCCTCGCGTGTCTGTCGGATCACGGGTTCCGGCAGACCCTTAAGGTTCGAACTCTGGGGTGCGCGCGGAGATCGTGCGTTCTACCTCTCCGTCTCGCAAAGAACTAACTACGAGAAGAACAACACAAGAGACACAGGGTTTATACTAGTTCGGGCCACCATTGTGGTGTAATACCTTACTCTAGTTTGTGGTGGGTGGATTGCCTCTTGGGCTGATGATGAAGAACAGTACAAGGAAGAAAATCCTCACGAGGGTCTGTTCATGGCTAGGGGATGAACTGTTGGGGGAGTCCGATCGCCCTTCTTACTCTCTGAGGGTGTTGCTACGTTCTAGCTGGTTTCTCGTTGCTCTACTGGTTTCTTGGTACTCGATCCGATTAGATTGCCTCTACCCTGGGGTGGCTAGTCCTATTTATAGGCAAAGTGTTGACTAAGATTAGATTGCCTCTACCCGTTGACTAAGATTCTCTCACAAGCAAAACATGATCACACCTTAGTACTCTTTGGGTGTTAATCACATAGCGATGTGAACTAGATTATTGAATCTAGTAAACCCTTTGGGTGTTGATCACATATTGATGTGAACTATGGGTGTTAATCACATGATGATGTGAACTATTGCTGTTAAATCACATGGCGATGTGAACTAGATTATTGACTCTAGTGCAAGTGGGAGACTGAAGGAAATATGCCCTAGAGGCAATAATAAAGTTATTATTTATTTCCTTATTTCATGATAAATGTTTATTATTCATGCTAGAATTGTATTAACCGGAAACATGATACATGTGTGAATACATAAACAAACAGAGTGTCACTAGTATGCCTCTACTTGACTAGCTCGTTAATCAAAGATGGTTATGTTTCCTAACCATGAACAAACAGTTGTTATTTGATTAATGGGATCACATCATTAGTTGAATGATCTGATTGACATGACCCATTCTATTAGCTTAGCACCCGATCGTTTAGTATGTTGGTATTGCTTTCTTCATGACTTATACATGTTCCTTTGACTATGAGATTATGCAACTCCCGTTTACCGGAGGAACACTTTGGGTACTACCAAACGTCACAACGTAACTGGGTGATTATAAAGGAGTACTACAGGTGTCTCCAAAGGTAGATGTTGGGTTGGCATATTTCGAGATTATGATTTGTCACTCCAATTGTCGGAGAGGTATCTCTGGGCCCTCTCGGTAATGCTCATCACATAAGCCTTGCAAGCATTGCAACTAATGTGTTAGTTGTGAGATGATGTATTACGGAACGAGTAAAGAGACTTACCGGTAACGAGATTGAACTAGGTATTGGATACCGACGATCGAATCTCGGGTAAGTAACATACCGATGACAAAGGGAACAACGTATGTTGTTATGCGGTCTGACCGATAAAGATCTTCGTAGAATATGTAGGAGCCAATATGGGCATCCAGGTCCCGCTATTGGTTATTGACCAGAGACGTGTCTTGGTCATGTCTACATTGTTCTCGAACCGTAGGGTCCGCACGCTTAAGGTTTCGATGACAGTTATATAATGAGTTTATGAGTTTTGATGTACCGAAGGAGTTCGGAGTCCCGGATGAGATCGGGGACATGACGAGGAGTCTCGAAATGGTCGAGACGTAAAGATCGATATATTGGACGACTATATTCGGACATCGGAAGGGTTCTGAGTGGTTCGGGTATTTTCGGAGGTACCGGGGAGTTACGGGAATACGAGGAAGAAGCAATGGGCCTTGATGGGCCTTAGTGGGAAGGACCAGGAGGTGGCGCGCGCCCCTCCCAAGCCCAGTCCGAATTGGACAAGGGGTTTGGGGCGCGGCCCCTCTCTCCCTTCCGTCCCCTCTTCCCCTCTTTCCCCCCTTGACCTAGTTGGACTAGGAAAGGTGGAATCCTACTCCCGATGGGAGTAGGACTCCCCTGGCGCGCCCAAACCTAGGGCCGGCCTCCTCCCTCCCTTGCTCCTTTATATACGGGGGCAGGGGGCACCCCATGAACACACAAGTTGATCTTCGTGATCGTTCCTTAGCTGTGTGCGGTGCCCCCTCCACCATATTTCACCTCGATCATATCGTTGCAGTGCTTAGGCGAAGCCCTGCGCCGGTAGAACATCATCATCGTCACCACGCCGTCGTGCTGACGGAACTCCCCCCGAAGCTTTGCTGGATCGGAGCTAGGGGTGCGTCATCGAGCTGAACGTGTGCCAAGAACTCGGAGGTGCCGGAGTAACGGTGCTTGGATCGGTCAGATCGTGAAGACGTACGACTACATCAACCGCGTTGATATAACGCTTCCGCTTTCGGTCTACGAGGGTACGTAGACAACACTCTCCCCTCTCGTTGCTATGCATCACCATGATCTTGCGTGTGCGTAGGAAATTTTTTGAAATTACTACGTTCCCCAACAGTGGCATCCGAGCCTGGTTTTTATGGTTTGATGTTATTTGCACGAGTAGAACACAAGTGAGTTGTGGACGATACAAGTCATACTGCCTACCAGCATGTCATACTTTGGTTCAACGATATTGTTGGATGAGACGACCCGGACCAACCTTACGCGTACGCTTACGCGAGACCGGTTCCCTCGATGTGCTTTGCACACAGATGGCTTGCGGGAGACTGTCTCACCAACTTTAGTTGAACCGAGTATGGCTACGCCCGGTCCTTGAGAAGGTTAAAACGGAGTCTATTTGACAAACTGTCGTTGTGGTTTTGATGCGTAGGTGAGATTGGTTCTTGCTTAAAGCCCGTAGCAGCCACGTAAAACTTGCAACAAACAAAGTAGAGGACGTCTAACTTGTTTTTGCAGGGCATGTTGTGATGTGATATGGTCAAGACATGATGCTATATTTTATTGTATGAGATGATCATGTTTTGTAACCGAGTTATCGGCAACCGACAGGAGCCGTATGGTTGTCGCTTTATTGTATGCAATGCAATCGCCCTGTAATGCTTTACTTTATCACTAAGCGGTAGCGATAGTCGTAGAAGCATAAGATTGGCGAGACGACAACGATGCTACCATGGAGATCAAGGTGTCGCGCCGGTGACGATGGTGATCATAATGGTGCTGCAGAGATGGAGATCACGAAGCACAAGATGATGATGACCATATCATATCACTTATATTGATTTGCATGTGATGTTTATCTTTTATGCATCTTATCTTGCTTTGATTGACGGTAGCATTATAAGATGATCTCTCACTAATTATCAAGAAGTGTTCTCCCTGAGTATGCACCGTTGCGAAAGTTCTTCGTGCTGATACACCACGTGATGATCGGGTGTGATAGGCTCTACGTTCAAATACAACGGGTGCAAAACAGTTGCACACGCAGAATACTCAGGTTATACTTGACGAGCTATGCATATAAGATATGACCTCGGAACACGGAGACCGAAAGGTCGAGCGTGAATCATATAGTAGATATGATCAACATAATGATGTTCACCATTGAAACTACTCCATCTCACGTGATGATCGGACATGGTTTAGTTGATTTGGATCACGTGATCACTTAGAGGATTAGAGAGATGTCTATCTAAGTGGGAGTTCTTAAGTAATATGATTAATTGAACTTAAATTTATCATGAACTTAGTCCTGGTAGTATTAGCATATCTATGTTGTAGATCAATAGCTCGCGTTGTTGCTTCCCTATGTTTATTTTGATATGTTCCTAGAGAAAATTGTGTTGAAAAATGTTAGTAGCAATGATGCGGATTGGATCCGTGATCTGAGGTTTATCCTCATTGCTGCACAGAAGAATTATGTCCTTGATGCACCGCTAGGTGACGGACCTATTGCAGGAGCAGATGCAGATGTTATGAACGTTTTGCTAGCTCAATATGATGACTACTTAATAGTTTAGTGCACCATGCTTAACGGCTTAGAATCGGGACTTCAAAGACGTTTTGAACGTCATGGACCATACGAGATGTTCCAGGAGTTGAAGTTAAAATTTCAAGCAAATACCCGAGTTGAGAGATATGAAGTCTCCAACAAGTTCTATAGCTAAAAGATGGAGGAGAATTGCTCAACTAGTGAGCATGTGCTCAGATTGTCTGGGTACTACAATCGCTTGAATCAAGTGGGAGTTCATCTTCCAGATAAGATAGTGATTGACAGAATTCTCTAGTCACCATCACCAAGTTAGTAGAACTTCGTGATGAACTATAGTATGCAAGGGATGACGAAAAAGACTCCCGAGCTTTTCATGATGATGAAATCGATGAAGGTAGAAATCAAGAAAGAGCATCAAGTGTTGATGGTTGACAAGATCACTAGTTTCAAGAAAAGGGCAAAGGGAAAAGGGGAACTTCAAGAAGAACAGTAAGCAAGTTGCTGCTCAAGTGAAGAAGCCCAAGTCTGGACCTAAGCCTGAGACTGGGTGCTTCTACTGCAAAGGGACTGGTCACTGGAAACGGAACTACCCCAAGTGATTGGCGGATAAGCAGGATGGCAAAGTGAACATAAGTATATTTGATATACATGTTATTGATGTGTACTTTACAAGTGTTTATAGCAAACCCTCAGTATTTGATACTGGTTCAGTTACTAAGAGTAGTAACTCGACACAGGAGTTGCAGAATAAACAGAGACTAGTTAAGGGTGAAGTGACGATGTGTGTTGGAAGTAGTTCCAAGATTGATATGATCATCATCGCACACTTCCCTATACTTTCAAGATTAGTGTTGAACCTAAATAAGTGTTATTTGGTGTTTGCGTTGAGCATAAATATGATTTGATCATGTTTATTGCAATACGGTTATTCATTTAAGTTAGAGAACAATTGTTGTTCTGTTTACATGAATAAAACCTTCTATGGTCATACACCCAACAAAAGTGGTTTGTTGGATCTCGATCGTAGTGATACACATATTCATAATATTGAAGCCAAAAAGATAGTGCAACTTATCTGTGGCACTATCGTTTAGGTCATATTGGTGTAAAGCGCATGAAGAAACTCCATGCTAATGGAATTTTGGAATCACTTGATTATGAATCACTTGATACTTGCGAACCATGCCTTAAGGGCAAGATGACTAAAAACGCTGTTCTCCGGAACAATGAAGCAAGCAACAGATTTATTGGAAATCATACATACTGATGTATGTGGTCCGATGAATATTAAGGCTTGCAGCAGGTATCATTATTTTCTAACCTTCACAGATGATTTGAGCAGATATGGGTATATCTACTTGATGAAACATAAGTCTGAAATATTTGAAAAGTTCAAAGAATTTCAGAGTGAAGTGGAGAAACATCGTAACAAGAAAATAAAAGTTTCTACGATATGATCGTGGAGGAGAATATTTGAGTTACGAGTTTGGTCTTCAATTAAAACAATGTGGAATAGTTTCACAAACTCATGCCACCTGGAACACCACAACATAATGGTGTGTCCGAACGTCATAACCGTACTCTATTGGATATAGTGCAATCTATGATGTTTCTTACCGATTTACCACTATAGTTTTGGGGTTATGCATTAAAGACAGCTGCATTCACGTTAAAAAGGGCACCATCTAAGTCCGTTGAGACGACACAATCTGAACTGTGGTTTGGCAAGAAACCAAAGTTGTCGTTTCTTAAAGTTTGGGGTTGCGATGCTTATATGAAAAAGTTTCATCCTGATAAGCTCAAACCCAAATCGGAGAAATATGTCTTCATAGGATACCCAACGGAGACTGTTGGGTACACCTTCTATCACAGATCCTAAGGCAAGACATTCGTTGCTTATAATGGATCCTTTCTAGAGAAGGAGTTTCTCTCGAAAGAAGTGAGTGGGAGGAAAGTAGAACTTGATAAGGTAACTGTACCCGCTCCCTTATTGGAAAGTGGTTTATCACAGAAATCGGTTCCTGTGACTACTGCACCAATTAGTGAGGAAGTTAATGATGATGATCATGTAACGTCAGATCAAGTTACTACCAAATCTCGTAGGTAAACCAGAGTGAGATCCGTACCGGAGTGGTACGATAATCCTGTTCTGGAAGTCATGTTACTAGAACATAACGAACTTGCGAACTATGAGGAAGCGATGATGAGCCCAGATTCCGCGAAATGGTTTGAGGCCATGAAATCTGAGATATGATCCATGTATAAAAACAAAGTATGGACTTTGATGGATTTGCCCGATGATCGGCAAGCCATAGAAAATAAATGGATCCTCAAGGGGAAGACGGACGCTGATAGTAGCGTTACTATCTACAAAGCTAGAATTGTCGCAAAAGGTTTTCGACAAGTTCAAGGTGTTGACTACGATGAGAGTTTCTCACTCGTATCTATGCTTAAGTCTGTCCGAATCATGTTAGCAATTGCCGCATTTTATGAAATCTGGCAAATGGATAAACAAAACTGCATTCCTTAATGGATTTATTAAAGAAGAGTTGTATAGGATGCAACCAGAAGGTTTTGTCAATCCTAAAGGTGCTAACAAAATATGCAAGCTCCAGCGATCCATCTATGGACTAGTGCAAGCATCTCGGAGTTGGAACATACGCTTTGATAAGTTGATCAAAGCACATAGTTTTATACAGACTTGCGGTGAAGCCTGTATTTACTAGAAAGTGAGTGGGAGCACTACAGCATTTCTGATAAGTATATGTGAATGACATATTATTGATCGGAAATAATGTAGAATTATTCTGCGAAGCATAAAGGAGTATTTGAAAGGAGTTTTTCGAAGAAGGACCTCGGTAAAGCTGCTTACATATTAAGCATCAAGGTCTATAGAGATAGATCAAGACGCTTGATAAGTTTTCAATGAGTACATACCTTGACAAGTTTTTGAAGTAGTTCAAAATGGAATAGTCAAAGAAAGAGTTCTTACCTGTGTTACAAGGTGTGAAGTTGAGTAAAGACTCAAAGCCCGACCACGGCAGAAGATAGAAAGAGAATGAAAGTCATTCCCTATGCCTCAGTCATAGGTTCTATAAAGTATGTCATGCTTTGTACCAGTACTATTGTATACCCTACACTGATTTTGGCAAGGGAGTACACTAGTGATCTAGGAGTAGATCACTGGACAACGGTCAATATTATCCTTAGTGAAATAAGGATATGTTTCTCGATTATGGAGGTGACAAAAAGGTTCGTCGTAAAGGGTTATGTCGATACAAGTTTTGACACCAATCTAGATGACTCTAAGTCTCAATCTAGATACATATTGAAAGTGGGAGCAATTAGCTAGAGTAGCTCCGAGCAAAGTATTGTTGACATAGAAATTTGCAAAATACATACGGATCTGAATGTGGCAGACCCGTTGACTAAGATTCTCTCACAAGCAAAACATGATCACACCTTAGTACTCTTTGGGTGTTAATCACATAGCGATGTGAACTAGATTACTGAATCTAGTAAACCCTTTGGGTGTTGATCACATATTGATGTGAACTATGGGTGTTAATCACATGATGATGTGAACTATTGCTGTTAAATCACATGGCGATGTGAACTAGATTATTGACTCTAGTGCAAGTGGGAGACTGAAGGAAATATGCCCTAGAGGCAATAATAAAGTTATTATTTATTTCCTTATTTCATGATAAATGTTTATTATTCATGCTAGAATTGTATTAACCGGAAACATGATACATGTGTGAATACATAAACAAACAGAGTGTCACTAGTATGCCTCTACTTGACTAGCTCGTTAATCAAAGATGGTTATGTTTCCTAACCATGAACAAACAGTTGTTATTTGATTAATCGGATCACATCATTAGTTGAATGATCTGATTGACATGACCCATTGTATTAGCTTAGCACCCGATCGTTTAGTATGTTGCTATTGCTTTCTTCATGACTTATACATATTCCTTTGACTATGAGATTATGCAACTCCCGTTTACCGGAGGAACACTTTGGGTACTACCAAACGTCACAACGTAACTGGGTGATTATAAAGGAGTACTACAGGTGTCTCCAAAGGTAGATGTTGGGTTGGCATATTTCGAGATTATGATTTGTCACTCCAATTGTCGGAGAGGTATCTCTGGGCCCTCTCGGTAATGCTCATCACATAAGCCTTGCAAGCATTGCAACTAATGTGTTAGTTGTGAGATGATGTATTACGGAACGAGTAAAGAGACTTACCGGTAACGAGATTGAACTAGGTATTGGATACCGACGATCGAATCTCGGGTAAGTAACATACCGATGACAAAGGAAACAACGTATGTTGTTATGCGGTCTGACCGATAAAGATCTTCGTAGAATATGTAGGAGCCAATATGGGCATCCAGGTCCCGCTATTGGTTATTGACCGGAGACGTGTCTCGGTCATGTCTACATTGTTCTCGAACCGTAGGGTCCGCACGCTTAAGGTTTCGATGACAGTTATATAATGAGTTTATGAGTTTTGATGTACCGAAGGAGTTCGGAGTCCCGGATGAGATCGGGGACATGACGAGGAGTCTCGAAATGGTCGAGACGTAAAGATCGATATATTGGACGACTATATTCGGACATCGGAAGGGTTCTGAGTGGTTCGGGTATTTTCGGAGGTACCGGGGAGTTACGGGAATACGAGGAAGAAGCAATGGGCCTTGATGGGCCTTAGTGGGAAGGACCAGGAGGTGGCGTGCGCCCCTCCCAAGCGCAGTCCGAATTGGACAAGGGGTTTGGGGCGCGGCCCCTCTCTCCCTTCCTTCCCCTCTTCCCCTCTTTCCCCCCTTGACCTAGTTGGACTAGGAAAGGTAGAATCCTACTCCCGATGGGAGTAGGACTCCCCTGGCGCGCCCAAACCTAGGGCCGGCCTCCTCCCTCCCTTGCTCCTTTATATACGGGGGTAGGGGGCACCCCATGAACACACAAGTTGATCTTCGTGATCGTTTCTTAGCCGTGTGCGGTGCCCCCCTCCACCATATTTCATCTCGATCATATCGTTGCAGTGCTTAGGCGAAGCCCTGCGCCGGTAGAACATCATCGTCGTCACCACGCCGTCGTGCTGACGGAACTCCCCCCGACGCTTTGCTGGATCGGAGCTAGGGGTGCGTCATCGAGCTGAACGTGTGCCAAGAACTCGGAGGTGCCGGAGTAACGGTGCTTGGATCGGTCGGATCGTGAAGACGTACGACTACATCAACCGCATTGATATAACGCTTCCGCTTTCGGTCTACGAGGGTACGTAGACAACACTCTCCCCTCTCGTTGCTATGCATCACCATGATATTGCGTGTGCGTAGGAATTTTTTTGAAATTACTACGTTCCCCAACAAAGTTGGTCTTCGCTTGCCAAAGGCCCTGTGGTGACGCCGTCCTGGTCTCCATGGTGACCTCCTTCCCACCGTTGGACTATTCTTGGTCTCGTTGCAACGAAATGGGTGCCTTTGCTTGATCCTCTCGCCTGCGCTTGCCCCCTTTGCACCAAAGAGGAAAGGGAGACGCTGTGCGGGCTGGCGCCCGCCTGGCACCCTTGGTCGTCATGGCTTGCGTCATGGGCACCTCGTGAGGTACCCGCCTTCATCTCTCCGCTCCTCGCGAGCCAGCCTGAGGAGGCCGTGCTTGAGGAAGCGACATGTCGTCCGCCTCGCGAGGCTTGGCCCCTCGCGAGGGTCTTGAGCCTTGTGCTGATGAAGATGGGCTACGCTGGGCCCCCATTCGAGCCAGGCCGCAGGCCGCAGGCAGGCAAGTCTGGGGACCCCCGTTCCCAGAACGCCGACAGTAGCCCCCGGGCCCATGGCGCGCACGGAGTTGGCCGTGCCGAGAGGCGAAAGGGCAAGGGCGAAGCGCCACGGGCCCTAACAGCCTGCGGCCTTGGGCGTCGCGTGGCGGTTGATTGGGCGTGGGCGTCTCCGCTTCCCCATGACGCCTCGACGATCGCGCGGATTGGACAAGTCCCTGCATGCAAATCGTGTCATGATTACCTATGATCATGGAGGCCGACGGTTGGCCTCCGCCGGCTATAAGTACGGCACCGCGCGTGCCCTTCCAGTCCATCTCCCCTTGCTTTCTCCTTCGCCTTGATTCTTGCTCCGCCTTGTCGTGATGGCTCCGATTCGCCGGTTCTCTGCAGCGGAGAAGGGAAAGGCTCCTCAAGAGGGACCAGACCCGCTCCCGCCGAAGAAACGGCCTGCCTTGCACGGCCGAGACGAGGAGAACCGCCTGGTGGTGCTGAGGCCTTGGTACGAGCGGCCTCCGCCAGGATTCCCGCTTCCCTTGTATGCCCATGCCGAGGGCCTTGGAAGAGGAGATGCCGATCCCCTCGGCCAGCGCCGTCGCCGGCGCCGGAGGGTCACGAAGGTGTGGGTCGTTCCTCCAGGAATCCACGTCGAGGGCTCCTCCCGCGAGCTCGTGCTCCACGCCGCCATGCCTTCGCGGACTTGGATTCGCTTTCCTCCCTTCTTCCCTCCGTCTTCCCGCGGGGAAGACTCCTGGAGCTGTGGCTGCAGCATGCCGACTGCAAAGCACTCCTGCGACCGAGGCAGAGGTCGCGATCACTGCCCCGGGTAAGGTCTTCATGACTCGCGGCTGGGGCGAAATCGCTCGGTGCTGCAGAACGAGGGGTGCCCTCACGATCCACCTGGAGTACGACGGCGCTTCGGTGATGTTCTTCAAGGTCTTCGACGCAAACGGTCGCCGGCTAGAGTGCTGCCCCGGGGGAGGCGGCCAGGACCTCGCTATGGCGACAGCTGGGCCCGCCAACCGCCCCCTGGACAGCTCCACGAGCGACGGGAGCGCCGGAGGATCCAGCGATCCCAGTGAGGTCTTCGCAACTCCGGAGACGAGCGACGATAGCTATGAGCCCGCGAGCCTACGCCGCTCCCGGAGCAGGGCAGGCTCGCTTGGTCGTCGCCGGTCCTGATCTGGATGGGGTTGGCGCCGGTGCTTGACGGCCCACTGTTGATGATGGCATCTTTTGCAAGGGCGCGTGTAGTTAGCACCCTTTATGATCCGTTCCCTGCGAGGAATCACATTGTGCCGCATAGGGGCTTGTAAGGCGGCTGTGATCCTTGTTGTTAATATGTAACCCTTGCTATGGATCTGTGCAAATCGCAAATTCCGTCATAGTTTGGTCTTCCCTTTCGCACCTCGTGAGGGCTTGGTGCTCTGCGTCGACAGGTCCCAGTCCCAAGGCGGTGTCAGCCGTCGCTGGTATGCCAAGTCGCGATGCCGTGGTCAAGGCCAGGAGGTGAGCGACCCGGGGTCCGGTAGGAGCCCCTGAGTCGTCGCTTGGTGAGAAAGAGAAGCGACGTCGCTAGTACGGAGTCGCTTTAGGTGCGGGGGTAGTGCCACGGTAGCCAACGCTTTGGATGGTGACTTATCTTGAGAATCGGAGATTGCCCCCAGCGCGTCGTTGGGTCCGGGGGGTAATTCAAAAGGAGTTGCTTGACGAGGTCCTCGCGTGCCCCTTCTCCCTCGCCTCTGCTCCCCTTTCTGCTCTATGTCCTCGGGTCCCGGCCCTTGAGCTGGTCTCAGCCATCGCTGGTATGCTAGGTCGCGATGCCGTGGACAAGGCCAGAGGGTGAGGGCTGGAGAGCCAATAGGAGCCCTGAGTCGCGATGCTCAGGCACCCCCCCTTTAATGTGCAAGCGGTTCGCGCGGGCGAGGGCGAAGGGAACGCCATGAGGGCCTTGGCTAGCGCGGTTCCCTCTGTGGGCTCTGCAGATTCATCACAAAAAGAAGACGGGGTTGCCATAGCAGCCATTAGTTGATTGTTAGTCGCCCAGGAGCTCGCTGGTTGGAGCGGGTGAGGTGTGTCTGGGCACCCGTGAGCCAGCGCGGGACTCACGAGGCCCTAGCTCCAGGCGGGTTGCGCCTGGCGCTGGGCCGTATCTTGAGATGTGTTCCTGCAAAATCTGGTTAGATGCCGGCACTCTACGTCCTCGGGTCCCGGCCCTCGAGCTTGTCTCAGCCGTCGATGGTATGCCAGGTCACGATGCCGTGGACAAGGCCAGAGGGTGAGGGCTGGAGAGCCAGTAAGAGCCTTGAGTCGCGATGCTCAGGCGCCCCCCCTTTAACGTGCAAGTGGTCGACATGAAGAAGAAAAGGTGCCGTGGACGGCATCGAGTAATCAAGCATGATGCATAATTGGAAATAAACGTGGAAGGGATACATGCCGCTGGGCCTAGCCCGAGTGGCCTAGGGATGATGCAGCCCGAGGGGCGCCCCAAGAAAGGCAAGCTAGCGACTGAAAAGATAAAAAGGGGTACATGCCACAGGGACGGACCCACGCGGCCTGGGAATGACGCAACCCTGGGAGGGCGCTCCCAGCTGGGAATGAAACTTGAAAGATGTCACCTGAAGATGTTGTCGGTGCAGTGGCATTGGTGCAGCAGACTCGGGGGACTGCAGAAGCCGATCCTCACGAGCCCCCAGACCCAGGGGCCTCGGGAGGCTCCGGAGGCACTGGTGGCTCCTCGTGAGCAGCCTCCATCTCCGCCAGGGCTGTGGAACGCCTGTCTTCTTGCGCCTCCAAGATGCTCCTCATGATGCGCTGGTACGCCGCAGCCATGCTCGGCAGGCCATAAGGCATGCGAACATAGCTGTGGGGTGGTCCTCCGCAGCGCCCCTGTGACGCCCCGAGACCGATGTGCCAGTTGTCCTCCAGTTATTCGCTATTGTTGCTTTGTCATTTGCTTGCATGTCGCATCTTGTCATGCCATCATCTGCATTGCATCATCATGTTTTCAAAAACTTGCATCCGTCCCGGTCTCTTTGTTCTCTCGGTTGTCCGTTCTAAGCCCACACACACTTGCACGCGCCCGCGGCATGTCCGAAATATTATTTTATAAGTGGCCGGAAAATGTTCTTGGAATGGGATGAGAGTTGACGTGTGGTCTTATTATAGTGTAGATAGACCGCCTGTCAAGTTTTATCGCATTCGGGGTTCGTCTGATAGCGCAACCGTTAAACTATAGCGGCAGTATAGCCAATCTAACGTCGGACGTTTTCGGTCTCCGGAAACCGTGCCGGGCTGCATCTCTCCCCTCTTCTCTCAGACCAACCCGCTCTTCACAATCCGCCAGACCCAGCCTAACCTCTCTCGTCAGCCCGCGGACCCCCATGCGCGGGCATCCGAAAGTTGTCCCGGACCCGAACCGGACTGTCGCTACCGTTGTGTCCGGATCATCCCCTAACGTCTACAAAACATCTCCGTTTTGTTAATTGGGCTCCCTAACTACTTTATTCGCGACCGTCCGATTACGATCGGAGGGACGAGTTAGCCCCAAAAATCTAGTCCCCTACTATATAAACCCACCTTACCCTAAATTTTAGGCCTCCTGTCCCATCCACCCATCGCCGCCACTCCACCAAATCCCCCCTCGGGATCTCCCCGGCCCGATCCACCCAACCAGCCTCCTTCCATATGCACCCCTCGCCGAGCCTTCGTACAGCAGCAACCGCCACCCCCCCCCTCTCTTCCCGAGGCCCGAGCAGGAGCGCTCGGCCTCGACTTCTCGCGCGGTCAGCCGCCTCGACGGCGACCTCCAGGACACCATGGCCGGCCTCTTCTTTTCTCCCGTCGCCCCTGCCTTCTTCTTTTCTCCCGTCGCCCTTGCCTCTGTCTCTCTCACTCTGTTTTGGACCAGGGAACCGCCGCCGCCCGAAGCTTCCTCGACCCCGTCGCCGACCAGATCCGCGGCTGCCCTGCGCCGCCTGGCCTTCCCCGCTTGCACCTCGATGCCTTAACCTCTGCCCTGTGCCGCCAAGTCCGCCGCCGTCGTCCTGCTTCACGAGGACAAGGGCGCTCGAACCTCCTCTGTTTCCCCGCTCGCCCGCACGTGACCACATCGGCCTCCCCTGCAGTTCGTCGCCTCGGTCATGGCCTTGCCAACCTCCGTCGCCGCCGGGATCTGCTCGCCGCCGTGCCATCCCTGTCGCCGGAGGATGCAGCCCCGCCGCCTCCAAGTCCCTGCTTCGCCCGTGGTCGAACGAGGACGACGTCCAGGCCGCCCCTCGCCCTGGTGGGCCTCGCTCAGCCTCAGGCCCAGCGCCCACCTCTGCCTCCCCTTTAAACCGGCTTCCCTCTCTACAGATCTGAGCCTCAGCCCGATGTGAGCAGCCCAGTTCCGCCAGATTCGGCCCATGTCTTGTTTTTTTTCCGTTCTATGAATTTGTCCAATTATCCAGAGCTTTGCAGTTTTTACAGAAAACCCCTTCGGGATCATGCATTTAATAACTCACTAACTGTGCATCGGTTTAAAATGATTTATATATGAAACTTGCCCAGAATTTTGTGTAGGTTAATAATATGCCACTTTCATCTATGTTTAAAATGTTTAAAATGATGTTTGATTAAATTTGCTCCTATGCCATGTTAAAATGATTTAATTCATAACTATTCATCCGTAGCTCCAAACCTAACAAACTTTATATGTAAATGGGGTAGAATTTTGCCTAGTTTAACATGGTGGCCTTACTTTGCATGCTTAACAACTCTAAAATTTTGTTTAGGGCAGAACAGTACCAAATCTATTATATGCTCATGAGGAGTTTCCGGAATTGTTGTTCGTTGTTTCTGGCCTCATTTAAACTTGCCTAGATAGGTAGTTTTTGTTGTGCTTCACCCCTTGCCATGTTAATCAACATTTAATATTATTGGGTACATAAACAAGAGTGAACTAAATAAATGTTGTGAAGTTTTGTCAATATGCAACTCGTTGCATATTGAGCTCCACTTAATTTGTAGTGTTGTTTGTTGCACTTTGTCATGCCATGCTTCATTAAACCAGACATGCATCATACTTGGTTGTGCATCATGCCATGTTCATGTGTTGGTTGTTTACTATGTTGTGTGCTTCTTTTCGATGTTGCTTCTTCGGGTTGGTTCCGTTATCATCGCGTTTGTGAGGACCCGTTTGACTACGTCCGTTTGTCTTCTTCATGGACTCGTTCTTCTCCCTTGCGGGATCTCAGGCAAGATGACCATACCCTCGAAATCACTTCTATCTTTGCTTGCTAGTTTGCTCGCTCTTTTGCTATGCTTATGCTGCGATACCTACCACTTGCTTATCATGCCTCCCATATTGTTAAACCAAGCCTCTAACCCACCTTGTCCTAGCAAACCGTTGTTTGGCTATGTTACCGCTTTGCTTAGCCCCTCTTATAGCGTTGTTAGTAGCAGGTGAAGATGAAGTTTGTTCCTTGTTGGAACATGGAGATGTTGTTCCTCGTTGGAACGTGTTTACTTGTTGGGTTATCACAATATATCTTATTTAATTAATGCATATATATACTTGGTAAAGGGTGGAAGGCTCGGCCTTATGCCTGGTGTTTTGTTCCACTCTTGCCGCCCTAGTTTCCGTCATATCAGTGTTATGTTCCTGGATTTTGCATCCCTAACGCGGTCGGGTGATTTATGGGACCCCCTTGACAGTTCGCTTTGAATAAGACTTTTCCAACGAGGCCCAACCTTGGTTTTACCATTTGCCTCACCACCACCTACTTTTCCCTTGGGAGTCGCTCTCTCGAGGGTCATCTTATTTTAGCCCCCCCCCCCGGGCCAATGCTTGTCTAAGTGTTGGTCTGAACCGAGCAGCCTGCGAGGCCCCCTCGCGGAAACTCGAGGCCTGGTTTTACTCGTAGCTTGACTTATCCGGTGTTGCCCTGAGAACGAGATATGTGCAGCTCCTATCAGGATGTCGGCGCATCGGGCGGCTTTGCTGGACTTGTTTTATTACTGTCGAAATGTCTTGTAGCCGGGATTCCGAGACTGATCGGGTCTTCCCGGGGAGAAGGAATATCCTTTGTTGATCGCGAGAGCTTATCATGCGCTAAGTTGGGACACCCCTGCAGGGTTTGTACTTTCGAAAGCCGTGCCCGCGGTTAGGTGGCAGATGGGAATTTGTAAATGTCCGGTTGTAGAAAACCCGAAGTTGATCTTAATTAAAATACACCAACCGCGTGTGTAACCGTGATGGTCTCTTCTCGGCGGGGTCCGGGAAGTGAACACGGTTGTTGGAGTTATGATTGACGTAAGTAGTTCAGGATCACTTATTGATCATAGTTGTTCGACCGTGCTTTGCCTTCTCTTCTCGCTCTCATTTGCGTATGTTAGCCACCATATATGCTAGTCGCTGCTGCAGCTCCACCTCACTACCCTGCCCTACCTATAAGCTTAAATAGTCTTGATCTCGTGGGTGTGAGATTGCTGAGTCCCCATGACTCACAGATACTTCCAAAACCAGTTTGCAGGTGCCGATGAAACCGTGCAGGTGACTCACCCGAGCTCAAGGAGGAGCTCGATGAAGATCGTGTTCGTTGTGTTGTTTCTTTTCAGTTGATCAGTAGTGGAGCCCAGTTGGGGTCGATCAGGGATCTGTGTAGCATTTGGGGTAGTCTTCTTTTATTTTGGTTCCGTAGTCGGACCTTGATTGTATCTGTTTGATGTAATGCTTTACTCATGTATTGTGTGAAGTGGCGATTGTAAGCCAACTATGTATCTCTTTCCCTTATGTATTACATGGGTTGTGTGAAGATTACCTCACTTGCGACACTGCTTTCAGTGCGGTTATGCCTCTAAGTCGTGCTTCGACACGTGGGAGATATAGCCGCATTGAGGGCGTTATAAGTTGGTATCAGAGCGTTCCCCGACCTTAGGAGCCCCCTCTACTTGATCGTTTTTAGCGGCCGAGTTGTGTCTAGAAAAATGTTTTGAGTCATTTAGGAATTATATATCAGAGAGTTTAGGAATTCTTTTTACTTCCCAATCTCCTCATCGCTCTGGTAAGGCATCCTGACATAGAGTTTTGACTCTTCTCTTCTCAAATTTCACTAAAAAAAATTTTAGGATCACGCTGGTATCTTAGAATCGTTCCGATGGTTTTATGATGACAACATTGTCTTGGTGCCTCCTGTCAGCAGGGGTTTAGTGGAGGTGTCCCGGGGAGTTGAGCTCCGAGGTGTTGTCGTCATAATTTTATCGTTGCAGTTCTGAAATACCTGAGTTTAGTACGCCGACATCGAAAATCTCTTTTGTACAGTTGTTGGTGAGATAACCCTGATAGCCCAGTACTGAGGCAAGTGCCGGAGTATTGCCATAACTCGTATAACGGATGCTTTTCAAAGGTTGAGGTAGACGATTGCCGAAGGTTTCTTGGTTATGTGTTGAAGGATGGATACAGCTGGATCTAGGTATTGTTAGTCTGGGTGATATATTTTGTGTCCCCTGTATCCCCAACACCTGATTGCATAACCAGAAAGTTTCGGGAGTTTATAAGTGGGAATTCAAGTAGCTCTTAGAATATCTTTCCAACAGACACATGATACGATATGGGATCTATCATCTGTTTGTTCCGGCTTACTCTACAAGTCAACCTTTTGTTTTGTTTTGTGGTATTCGAGTTGCTTCAATGTCAAGTGTTGATTTCATACCTTTTCCAACCGGTGTTCTCATATTCCTATGTGGATACTAATTCTTCTTGATCTTCGAGATTGTCATGCCAATTCTTTTCCAACCGGTGTGTCCCTCTTCAAGTGGATCCGATCATTTCAACATTTGCGAGATCAATTCTAAGTTTTCTCAACGGTGTTTGCTTCATCCGTTCCAAGTTGTCTTTGTTTTCCCGCCCTCCCACCCTTATTTCTTCAAGGACGCAGATTTCTTGATCAAGTATCCATCTTATTGATGTGAAGCCTCTCCATTCTTCTCCTTCATGTTCTTACCCGGTGTTTCTCATGAAGATGCTAACAGAGCCTCAAGTTTATAATTCTTTGTTATTTTATCTTCCCCGGTGTGTTCAATGCATTATTTCGATGGTGATCACATCTTTTCCTCGTTTCAATACCTTCTCATACCGGTGAACCTCTTAATCATCCACCTCTTGCTATTCATTTGTTCCGGAGTGATGAAGATATCTCAGAAGATACAAGTTTCCATTCTCAATTCTCTCAATTTCTTTTGAGGTTGTTACCTCATTCAAGCCATTTAATTCAACCGGTGCAATATCCCTTTCAAGCAATCTTTTCAACGATGTTTCTTTTGAGTGGGCCCTAACCCACAGGTCTTTTCCCAGGATCTTACCTGACTCTTCTAATTTTCCCGGAGTTATTCCCAAATTCTTTTGAAGTTTGACATAAGAATGAATTATCATCAGTGATTTGTCTTTCTCCAAGATCTTCCAAATTCTTTTCATCTTTGGCTCAACCTTTCCTCTTTTAATCCTACAGGAGTTTCTCAACAATTTGGTGGTGTTTCTCCTAGCCGTTCTCAACATTTGAAGACCGAAGAAGAGTTTTCCTCTAAATCTTGCTCCGTTCTCTTAAGGATTCAGGGTTCTAGCTTGTTGCCATTCTCTCATAATTGTTTCGATTGTGAGAATTCTTTTCATACCCATCCGGAGCATTTCATGAGTTGTTTCCATTTCTTTTCCCCGAAGGCCATCATTTCATAATTCCTCATTCTCAGCTTTCAGCTCTTGTTTTCCAAATCTTACCGGTGCAT
Source organism: Aegilops umbellulata (assembly GCA_032464435.1). Taxonomy (NCBI): domain Eukaryota; kingdom Viridiplantae; phylum Streptophyta; class Magnoliopsida; order Poales; family Poaceae; genus Aegilops; species Aegilops umbellulata. The sequence continues at coordinate 553,475,260 of CP136057.1, forward strand.
CATTCAAGTATTCTCTATTCGGCTCGTGATCTATTCGTTCATTTTTATCTAAATTCTCTCAAGTATCTTCGTTCATTTTTTCTAATTCCTCCCGATGTTTCTTTATCTTTTCTTCATTCATTTTCAATTTTTACGGTGGTTCGTTCAAGATTTCACTTCCTTCGTTATCATATTAATTCATTCGTTCTTTCCAACCCTACCGGTGGTTCATTGAAGACCTTCTAAAGTTTGTGCTATATCTATCTTAATTCTTTCGACGAGAATAAGTAGTATGCCAAATCCATTGCTTGTCATTAATTTAATTGGTGAAGGATGAGCATAATGTAATTCTTGTTCTTGTTTCATTCAAGTGATTAATCCCTTATTCCGGAGGTTCTTCAAATTCTTGATTTAAATTGTTTCACCTTATCTTCCTCGGCGTTCCAAGCTCTCGCAATTATATCACCACGGAGATCCATATAATCATTGCAAGGCTTCAACCTTATTCTTTTCATCCTTCATTTCATTTGATCATCCTTTTATTACCGGAGTTCTTCATGGAGGCTCTACATGGTGGTTCGTCAATAATTCTTTTCATTCTTCAATTGTTCTTCAAGATTTCTCTCGAAATTATGATCCGCCAATCTACTCAAAAATAAACATGGTGTTTCAACACATGTTTTGTCTTGAGGAGTTCACGTATTCTTCATCTTGCATTCCAAAGTGCAATTCTTTCAACCGTATCATTCGAGGTGGTATTATGTCATTCTTTATAATTTGAGTTCATGTATCATGATTCACATGTTGTTAAGAATGAGATATTTAAATCCATCATTTCCTTTTCGTCCAAGGGGTCTTTTCAACCAATCTATCTCTTCGTTGGAGTCATCTTGTGTCATATTTCACCTAAAGCCTTCTCTAAGGTTTGTTGCTATTATGGTGTTTATCAATGACCCAAATTCTTCGTTTGTCCTCCCGGTGAAATAAGTCTCTCGTCTCCTTGGTGATATCAATCCAATCTTTGGTTTTCGTTAGTGGCAGATTGTCACCTCATAATTTTGGGATGTCTCCCATAAGTCCACATCAAGCTTAAGCTTTCGTTGTTGATGATCCAACAACTCCGTTCAACCTTTTATTCGTAAGCTTTCTCTTTCAATTTTATTTGCGAGAGTTGTCATTCATCTTCTTCGTTCTTTTCTTTCCAACCATCTAGTTTTCCATTCTTTCGTTCCGGAGGCATTGTGATGTTGCTTTCTTCACTCATTATCTCGGATTGCAGGACCATGTTCTTTTCATGCTTATCCATTTAACCGGAGTGTTGTGCCCTCTGCTCAAGTTCTTTTCATCTTATCAAGTTTTGTATCACTTTTCAACCTGAGTGATGTCTGAAATCCTTCTTACCTATCGTGCCATTCTTTCAATAGTTCTGGAGGCAGTGTGTTGTTGATCTCTTCAAGTATCCTCTCATCTTGTCAAGTTCATGTTCAATTCCTTCCATTTTCAGTCGGAGTGCTGCCAAAATTATATCAATCTTATTCCTTCTCTACCTTGTTTAACCGGAATGTTGGACTATCATTCCTCTTTTAACCGAAGTCTCATCCAAGTGCCTTCATTTTGCCAAGTTCAGATTCTATTCCTTCCATTTCCAACCGGAGTGTTGTATCATCTCTTCAATAACTTTTCATTTTATCTGGTTTTCTTCTCTTCTCTACCGGAGTGGTTTCAATATCTACCATGTCACTTAACCTCTTGGTTCTCATCGTATCCCAGGTTCCTCTTATCTAATGGAGTGTTTTCAAGTTCCTTCAACTCCGTTGTGTTTTTTCTTTCAACTTTTCAACCTCTCAAGGTTCATGGTTTCACTCGTTTGTCAAAGAAGCAACTTTGTTTTACCTATTCCTCTTCCGCTTCCCTCCGGTGCCATTCTAGATCTCGGGACGAGATCCTCTCGTAGTGGTGGAGTGTTGTGACGCCCCGAGACCGATGTGCCAGTTGTCCTCTAGTTATTCGCTGTTGTTGCTTTGTCATTTGCTTGCGTGTCACATCTTGTCATGTCATCATCTGCATTGCATCATCATGTTTTCAAAAACTTGCATCCGTCCCGGTCTATTTGTTCTCTGCGTTGTCCGTTCTGAGCCCACACACACTTGCACGCGCCCGCGGCATGTCCGAAATATTATTTTATAAGTGGCCGGAAAATGTTCTCGGAATGGGATGAGAGTTGACGTGTGGTCTTATTATAGTGTAGATAGACCGCCTGTCAAGTTTTATCGCATTCGGGGTTCGTCTGATAGCCCAACCGTTAAACTATAGCGGCAGTATAGCCAATCTAACGTCGGACGTTTTCGATCTCCGGAAACCGTGCCGGGCTGCATCTCTCCCCTCTTCTCTCAGACCAACCCGCTCTTCACAATCCGCCAGACCCAGCCTAACCTCTCTCGTCAGCCCGCGGACCCCCTTGCGCGCGCGTCCGAAAGTTGTCCCGGACCCGAACCGGACTGTCGCTACCGTTGTGTCCGGATCATCCCCTAATGTCTAAAAAACATCTCCGTTTTGTTAATTGGGCTCCCTAACTAATTTATTCGCGACCGTCCGATTACGATCGGAGGGACGAGTTAGCCCCAAAAATCTAGTCCCCTACTATATAAACCCACCTTACCCTAAATTTTAGGCCTCCTGTCCCATCCACCCATCGCCACCGCCGCCAATCCACCAAATCCCCCCTCGGGATCTCCCCGGCCCGATCCACCCAACCAGCCTCCTTCCATATGCGCCCCTCGCCGAGCCTTCGTACAGCAGTAGACGCCACCCCCCTCTCTTCCCGAGGCCCGAGCAGGAGCGCTCGACCTCGACTTCTCGCGCGGTCAGCCGCCTCGACGGCGACCTCCAGGACACCATTGCCGGCCTCTTCTTTTCTCCCGTCGCCCCTGCCTTCTTCTTTTCTCCCGTCGCCCCTGCCTCTGTCTCTCTCACTCTATTTTGGACCAGGGAACCACCGCCGCCCGAAGCTTCCTCGACCCCGTCGTCGACCAGATCCGCGGCTGCCCTGCGCCGCCTGGCCTTCCCCGCCTGCACCTCGACGCCTTAACCTCTGCACTGTGCCAAGTCCGCCGCCGTCGTCCTGCTTCACGAGGACAAGGGCGCTCGAACCTCCTCGGTTTCCCCGCTCGCCCGCACGTGACCACATCGGCCTCCCCTGCAGTTCGTCGCCTCGGTCGTGGCCTTGCCAAGCTCCGCCGCCGCCGGGATCTGCTCGCCGCCGTTGTATCCCAGTCGCCGGAGGATGCAGCCCCGCCGCCTCCAAGTCCCTGCTTCGCCCGTGGTCGAACGAGGACGACGTCCAGGCCGCCCCTCGTCCTGGTGGGCCTCGCTCAGCCTCAGGCCTAGTGCCCAGCTCTGCCTCCCCTTCCAACCGGCCTCCCTCTCTGTACAGATCTGAGCCTCAGCCCGATGTGAGCAGCCCAGTTCTGCCAGATTCGGCCCATGTCTTGTTTTTTTTTTCATTCTATGAATTTGTCCAATTATCCAGAGCTTTGCAGTTTTTACAGAAAACCCCTTCAGGATCATGCATTTAATAACTCACTAACCGTGCATCGGTTTAAAATGATTTATATATGAAACTTGCTCAGAATTTTGTGTAGGTTTATAATATGCCACTTTCATCTATGTTTAAAATGTTTAAAATGACGTTTGATTAAATTTGCTCCTATGCCATGTTAAAATGATTTAATTCATAACTATTCAACCGTAGCTCCAAACCTAACAAACTTTATATGTAAATGGGGTAGAATTTTGCCTAGTTTAACATGGTGGCCTTACTTTGCATGCTTAACAACTCTAAAATTGTGTTTAGGGCAGAACAGTACCAAATCTATTATATGCTCGTGAGGAGTTTCCGGAATTGTTGTTCGTTGTTTCCGGCCTCATTTAAACTTGCCTAGATAGGTAGTTTTTGTTGTGCTTCACCCCTTGCCATGTTAATCAACATTTAATATTGTTGGGTACATAAACAAGAGTGCACTAAATAAATGTTGTGAAGTTTTGTCAATATGCAACTCGTTGCATATTGAGCTCCACTTAATTTGTAGTGTTGTTTGTTGCACTTTGTCATGCCATGCTTCATTAAACCGGACATGCATCATACTTGGTTGTGCATCATGCCATTTTCATGTGTTGGTTGTTTACTATGTTGTGTGCTTCTTTCCGGTGTTGCTTCTTCGGGTTGGTTCCGTTATCATCGCGTTTGTGAGGACCCGTTCGACTACGTCCGTTTGTCTTCTTCATGGACTCGTTCTTCTCCCTTGCGGGATCTCAGGCAAGATGACCATACCCTTGAAATCACTTCTATCTTTGCTTGCTAGTTTGCTCGCTCTTTTGATATGCCTATGCTGCGATACCTACCACTTGCTTATCATGCCTCCCATATTGTTAAACCAAGCCTATAACCCACCTTGTCCTAGCAAACCGTTGTTTGGCTATGTTACCGCTTTGCTCAGCCCCTCTTATAGCGTTGTTAGTTGCAGGTGAAGATGAAGTTTATTCCTTGTTGGAACATGGAGATGTTGTTCCTTGTTGGAACATGTTTACTTGTTGGGTTATCACAATATATCTTATTTAATTAATGCATCTACATACTTGGTAAAGGGTGGAAGGCTCGGCCATATGCCTGGTGTTTTGTTCCACTCTTGCCGCCCTAGTTTCCGTCTTATCGGTGTTATGTTCCCGGATTTTGCGTCCCTAACGCGGTCGGGTGATTTATGGGACCCCCTCGACAGTTTGCTTTGAATAAGACTTTTCCAGCGAGGCCCAACCTTGGTTTTACCATTTGCCTCACCACCACCTACTTTTCCCTTGGGAGTCGCTCTCTCGAGGGTCATCTTATTTTAGCCCCCCCCCCGGGCCAATGCTTGTCTAAGAGTTGGTCCGAACCGAGCAGCCTGCGGGGCCCCCTCGTGGAAACTCGAGGCCTAGTTTTACTCGTAGCTTGACTTATCCGGTGTTGCCCTGAGAACGAGATATGTGCAACTCCTATCAGGATGTCGGCGCATCGGGCGGCTTTGATGGACTTGTTTTATTACTGTCGAAATGTCTTGTAGCCGGGATTCCGAGACTGATCGGGTCTTCCCGGGGAGAAGGAATATCCTTCGTTGATCGCGAGAGCTTATCATGGGCTAAGTTGGGACACCCCTGCAGGGTTTGAACTTTCGAAAGCCGTGCCCGCGGTTATGTGGCAGATGGGAATTTGTTAATGTCCGGTTGTAGAAAACCCGAAGTTGATCTTAATTAAAATACACCAACCGCGTGTGTAACCGTGATGGTCTCTTCTCGGCGGGGTCCGGGAAGTGAACACGGTTGTTGGAGTTATGATTGACGTAAGTAGTTCAGGATCACTTATTGATCATAGTTGTTCGACCGTGCTTTGCCTTCTCTTCTCGCTCTCATTTGCATATCTTAGCCACCATATATGCTAGTCGCTGCTGCAGCTCCACCTCACTACCCTGCCCTACCTATAAGCTTAAATAGTCTTGATCTCGCGGGTGTGAGATTGCTGAGTCCCCGTGACTCACAGATACTTCCAAAGCCAGTTTGCAGGTGCCGATGAAACCATGCAGGTGACGCACCCGAGCTCAAGGAGGAGCTCGATGAAGATCGTGTTCGTTGTGTTGTTTCTTTTCAGTTGATCAGTAGTGGAGCCCATTTGGGGTCGATCAGGGATCTGTGTAGCATTTGGGGTAGTCTTCTTTTATTTTAGTTCCGTAGTCAGACCTTGATTGTATTTGTTTGATGTAATGCTTTACTCATGTATTGTGTGAAGTGGCGATTGTAAGCCAACTATGTATCTCTTTCCCTTATGTATTACATGGGTTGTGTGATGATTACCTCACTTGCGACATTGCTTTCAATGCGGTTATGCCTCTAAGTCGTGCTTCAACATGTGAGAGATATAGCCGCATCGAGGGCGTTATAGCCCCACTCGTGAGGGCCAGAGGCGCTCCGCCGTGGCGATCTGATTGAGCCCTGGTACATCGACGCAGACGCGGAGCCCACCATCCTCGCCTGGATGGGGAGTCACAGCAGGCGGGCGACAGCAACCTCTCATGATCCTTGACTCCTGTAGTTCTTGAATGGCCTTGCTAACAAACTCCTACTGGTCTGACCTTCTTTCCCTGGCTTCCTTTCGAGGGAAACGTGCTTCGAAACACGCCTCCACATGGTGCCCAAGTGCCTCCCTCGTGACCTTGGCTAGGTCGGTGACCCTCCAGGTGGGAGCCCCCGAGCCATGCCTGAGGAGGGCGCCGGGCGCGCTTTCCTATGCGATTGAAGGAGGATCCCCTTGGGCAGACGCGGGCCTTGAAGGGCCTGCCTCCTGAGGGGCTAAGCCTGACGTTGTCTTCTTCTTCTTGGGGGTGGTCTTAGGAAGCCTCCTGCTTCCGCGATCCGGGTCTTCTAGTGACGCGGCCTGAAAGGCTCGCTCCAGGGTACACACTGCATCCTTCTCTTGACATGGCACCGTGATGACGCCGCCTCTTCCTGGCATCTTGAGGACGTTGTAGTTGTGGTGAGTCACGGCCATGAACTTGGCCAGCGCCGGGTACCCGAGGATGGCGTTGTACGGCAGGCGGATGTGGGCGACGTCAAAGTCAATGATATCGGTGTGGTAGTTGTTGCGGGCCCCGAAGGTGACTAGGAGGCAGACCTGCCCGATCGGGACTGTGGAACCGTCGGTGACTCCGGAGAAGGGCTTGGTTGGCTGAAGCTGGTCATAGGGCACTTGGAGGCCGTTGAATGTTTCCACGGACAAGACATTGAGCCCTGCCCCTCCGTCGATGAGGGTCCTGGTGACCAGAACATTGCTGATGACTGGGGAACAAAGCATTGGGAGGACTCCGGCTGTGGCCGCGCACTTGAGCTGGTCTGCTGAGCTGAACGTGATGGTGCAGGCCGACCACCTGAGGGGACGCGTTGCTTCGAGCTTGGGGAGAACTGCGTTCACTTCGCGAGCAAACTGCTTGAAGATACGTCGAGAGGCTGGGGCTTGAGCTCCGCCCAGGATGCAGGCGATTGCGCGAGGCTCTTGGAAGCCCCCAGCCCCCTCGTCTTGGTGGCGGTCTTCGTTCCTTCTTGGCTGAGGCGGCAACGGCGGCAGGCCTGGGTTGCCATGAGGGCGATCCTCACGAGGCTGGTCCCTCCAGTCCCCCTCGCGAGGCGGGTCACGCCAGCGGTCCTCGCGAGGTTGGTCACGCCAGCCTTGACGTGGGCCACGATCTTCCCAGCGTCCCGGGTTCCTTCCTCCTCCTCGGCCGTAGCCCCGGTCAGCACGGTCAGGGCGTCGGCCGACTCTTCCTTCTCGCACGGAGCGGAGTTCTTGGCATTCATTGGTGTTGTGGGTGTGGAGGTCGTGGTACACACAGTATCGGCTGCCCGTGGAGGATTCGGGCAGATCCTAGCCCCGCTTGGTGTCCGGCTCTGCCGCGAGCACGGCAGCCCCCTTGCGCTTCACGTCCTTGGCCTTGAACTTCCTCTCTTCTGGGTCTGCGGCAGGCAGCTAAGGAGGGAGAGGCGTCCCTCCTCAGCTCTGGCGCACTTGGTCGCCAGGTTGAACAGCTCCAGGGAGGTGCAGAGGTCTTCATGCATCGCCAACTCCTGCTTCATCTTGACGTCGCGCACGCCATCAGAGAAGGCCGAAATGATGGCTTCCTCGGACACCCTGGGGATCTTGAGGCGCGCACTATTGAAGCGCTGGATGTACTCTGGCGGAGGGGAAATCGGCCATGGAGGGACTCTACATCAACCTTGTTTCCCTTCCAATGATGTGTAAGTAGTTTACCACAGACCTACGGGTCCATAGCTAGTAGCTAGATGGCTTCTTCTCTCTCTTTGATCTTCAATACAATGTTCTACTCGATGTTCTTGGAGATCTATTCGACGCAATTCTTTTTTGCGGTGTGTTTGTCGAGATCCAATGAATTGTGAGCTTATGATTAGATTATCCATGAACATTATTTGATTCTTCTCAGAACTCTTTTATGCATGATTATTATAGCTTTGTATTTCTCTTCGATCTATTGATTTGGTTTGGCCAACTAGATTGATTTATATTACAATGGGGGAGGTGCTTTGTCCTGGGTTCAATCTTGCGATGATCTATATCACAGTGATAGAAGGGGACAATAGACACATTTGTATTGTTGCCATTAAGGCTAAGACCATGAGGTTTATTCATATTGATTGTGTTTACTTTGTCTACATCATATCATCTTGCTTATGGCGTTACTCCGTTCTGTATGAACTTAATACTCTAGATGCATGCTGGAAAGCTGTCGATGTGTGGACTAGTAGTAGATGCAGGCAGGAGATGGTCTACTTCTCTCAGACGTGATGCCTATATACATGATCATTGCCTTGGATATCGTCATGATTATTCGTTTTTATCAATTTCCCAATAGTAATTTGTTTACCCACCTTATGCTATCTTTAAGAGAGAAGCCTCTAGTGAAAACTATGGCCCATGGGTCTATTTCAATCATATATAAAAACCCAAAATACCTTGCTGATAACAAGTATATGGGATCGCAATATTTTTCGAGGGTAGAGTATTCAACCCAAATTTATAGATTGGACACAAGGGGAGCGAAAGAATATTTGCAAGTATTAGCAGCTGAGTTGTCAATTCAATCACACTTGGAGGTTAATTATCTGCAGCAAAGTGATCAATAGCAAAGTAGTATGATAGTTTTGGTAATAGTGGTAACGGTAATAGTAACAGTAACTGTGATAGCAATGTTTTTGTAGCAACTGTAACAGTAACAACAGTAGTAGTAACTTAGCAAAAGCAATATGCAGGAACTTCATCGGCATTGGATCGGTGAATTCGTTGGATGATATACATCATATAACAGTCATAACCTAGGGCGATGCAAAACTAGCTCTAGTTCATAAATATAATGTAGGCATGTATTCCGTAAATAGTCATACGTGCTTATGGAAAGAACTTGCATGACATCTTTTGTCCTACCCTCCAGTGGCAGAAGGGTCCATAAGGAAACTAAGGGATATTAAGTCCTCCTTTTAATACACTGGTGCGCGCCGGTCCTAAAAAATGGTTTTTAACCCCTTTCTGCGATGGCATTTTGAACCGTCGGCAAGTGAGAGTGGGTGATAGGGGGTCCTTCCCACATGACCCAGAAATCGTCGGGGATAGGGCCCCTACAGTACTCCTACTCGTTTCTGCTCGCATTGCCATTGCAGTCGGTATTCTGTGGTGCTACGTTTATGATGCGCGGCCCATCACAAATGGTTCACTATTATAGAACGTGTACAATGCGCGTCCCATCACAAAAGATTAGCTAATCGCCGTACGAGTGTCGGACAGGAATACGAAATGTCGTAACATCGTCGTACACGACAACTATTGCACACGCTATTCTGTAGTGCAATGTTTATGATGCATACTTCATCAGAAACAGTTCATGGTTGCAAATCATGTACGATAAGGCAACTAACACAAATGTTTAGTTTGCCCGCACCGTTTGTGATATTGTCTGACATCGCACACGCTTTGCAAACGACAATTGTGTGCATGCTTGCACATGTTTCCTCTCTGTGAACTGTCTCCGGTTATGGTGCATATCGCAAATGTTTGTGTTTTACCAACCGTGTGTGCCGTAATAACCTGGAGAGCGTAATTTCACCATAATTTAATTGCTGCTTTTCCAAATTGTACCGGATTTGGATATGAATTTGAATGTATGCTACAACTTTAGTCATATCCATCAGGTTCAAACAACTAATGCATTATTCGATTCATAGGTACATATGTTCAAGAATTACATAAGAACCAAATAAATAATGATGAACCACAGTTGTATACTTGTACTATTAAAGACGATAAAGAAAGAGGCGAAATATATTCTGGTTGCTGAACAAGGTGAAGCGGAATGCCCATATTGTGCCCTCCTCCATGCAGAAGGCATGCACGACTCTAGTCCAACCCCTTGTGATGGCGGACCGCCCATCCTTCACTGTCTTCACAAAAACATCTAGATAATCATCGTGTTCTTGTAGAAATACTTGAACCTTTGCATGCCCACCAATCATGTAGTTTGAGAGGTAATCTTGAGTAAAGTGCTTTGGCAACCACTTTAAAGGAAAAAGATTCAGACATTGTCATCTAACACAACTCAACATGGGAAGTAAAAAGAAGGCTGCAGAGTTCTTACTTACCATCATGTAGTTCGTTGTTGTCTTGGATAAAGTGTAAACAAATAGTTTAATTGCCATCTTTGGACCCATTTTACAAACAGTCTTTATCAGCTTCGTCACTTGATGCTGGTTCATCGATATCTCATTGCCCCATATGCAGAAAGGGTCAAAACGCGGATCTTTACCAATGACATATGTACCTAAAAGCACCAAGTTAATATTAGAAGCTAAACATCAATTGCATAGTGATGTAGTACAACACTCTTTTATAATATGTCTATATACATCCATATGTGGTAGTCCATTTGAAATATCTAAAAAGACAAATATTTAGGAACGGAGGGAGTATCTTATAACATCCAATATACTCACATATTAGATGAATTAACATCTTATATTATTGGCCGGAAGGAGTTTAGTTCATTCTTACAAATTATCTGTTGTTGTATCCACGGGTTACAGGTAGTTTGAGCTAGTTCAGGCTCAAATAGCCCTAAAGTATATCTAAACATGAGGGCTAGTTTGATCTAGTTGCATCTATAACCCACCCAAAAAACTAGTATCCAATCCAAGAGGTGCTAATTGGAGCTAGTTCTCCTAGTGCATTCATTGTCAATCTAACCCTACCATCCAAACAACTCTTTGGATGGAGTTAGTTCAGGGTTAGTAATGAGCTTGAAACTAACTCTAACCTCTAGCTAAGTTGAGTATCCAAACAGGGATGTGTTGTTGCTGTTGCTGTTGCTGCTGCTGCTCTTCTACGTATATCTAGACATCATTAGAACATTAATGTAACACTCTTCCTTGTTGCTATGTAGCCTAGGATTGCATATTTAGACATTAAGTACAGTGCATGGTGCTATGTAGCCTCAGATATATTACATATGGCCCTATTTAACCTAAGGAAAAATGGGTTGCAGATATATTCAGTTAAAAGTCCGATTCACCGACTAGTCCCTTATCAGCTGCCGGTCTATATGGTACTAGCTACCGATATCCTGAACAGTGAACAGATATAAGCCATGGGATGAAACTAACCTCGACGGAAAACAACAGTCATTCCCAAAATTGTCCTGTGTAGGTACATCAAGAAGCATGTCAAGTACAATAAGATAAACATCAACCAAAATTACACATGGCAGACAAAATAATCTCCAAAAGATAGCTTCAGTGTGCAGGTTTAAGCATGCTAGTAAAGCAAAACAAGTGGAAAGGTGTGCTAACTACAATAGGCCAAACATTTAACAACAAGCAAACATGGCCATTTAAACTGGTATTGTGCCGGTCTGAGTACACTGGTTATGGTTAAATAAAAATGGAAAGGCGTGTTAACTACAAGATGCAGCAACCAAATGTAGTCATTCATAGTGGTATTGTTGAAACTGGTACTGATGAAATTGAACTGCATAGTTCATACTTGCACAATAGAACATCACATTGTCAATAAATGGAATAAACAAGGCATACTACGAACGACCAAACATAGCATTTGAAACTGAACATATTCTAACTACAAACAACCAAACAATCAAAAAAATTTAAAAGAGGCATATGCTAGGTATAACAGGCTTAACAGCAAGCAAATATATGCATTCCTATCTGTATGTTTAAAACTGGATTGATGAAATGTACTGCACAGTAAATAATTGCACATATAGAGCATCACATTGTGAACAACTTAAATAAACAAGGCATACTGCAAACAACCAGATATAGCAATTAAAACTGGACATATTCTCACTACACTACAAAAGGGACTCGACAAAACAAATCATGGGTTTCCCCCTGTGAAGAGGCACGGCAAAACAAATCATGGGTTTCCTCACTTGTCACGGATGGGCTCATTCCCATGGGAAGAGCACGGACCCTGGATGTGCTCCATGTTATCGCAGATGGGCTACTTCCCCTTGGAAGATCACGACTGTAGGGTGCCCTCCCTGATGTCGTAGACGGGTGCTTTCCCATTGGAAGAGCATATGGGATCTTTCTCCCTGGAAGAGCCGGAGAGGGTGCCCTCCTCATGGTCGCCGTCGATGAGGTTTGGCTTGGAAGCTGTGGATCCCAAGCCAGCATCGCAGAACGTGTCCATCAGAAATGACAAAAGGGGCTCGATGGCGTTAGAATGGCAATTGTTGACAGTGAGAAAGAGGAGATCAACGGCAGGGCCATTGATGAGATCGACGGCGGTCGAACCTGAGGTGTTGGGGTGGGCCACTTAACCTGTGACACAGCCTGCCTCAGGGCGTCGCTGTCGATGACCTCAACGTCGTAGCCGGCGGACGAGACATGCCCGCGTACTCTAGCTGCTGCTTGAGTGCCTGCCGCCAGTAATGGTTGTCAGCTTCCTCGGCGACATCGGCGAAGATACCGCTATACACCTCTTTTGGGCCAGTCGCTCCTCGAGCTCAACGGGAAGTGTCGTGGAACTAACACGTCAGATGTCTTCTTGGAAAGACTTAGTCATGGAGCCATCGCAACGGGTTAGCTTGAAGGGGTTAAACCGGACAAGGGACATGGGAGTTTATACTAGTTCGGCCCCTTCGATGAAGGTAAAAGCCTATGTCCAGTTGTGATGGGATTGATTGGGTTTCGATGCGCAGGGAGCGAATACGCTAGCCTAAGCCTCGAGTTGTTGTTGTCTGTCCCTAAACCGCCGCCGGGTCACCCCTTTATATACACAGGAGGACCCCGGCCGGTCTATAGAGTCCTAGGCTAACTTATACAAGTGCCAGCCCTGGTCTCTTCCTTTCTTTCTTATAATACAAGTTTATACAAGTATGGCGGTTTACCATCATGGGCCCTAAATCGCCCGTGGACTCTGGGCCACTAAGCTTCATCCGTAAAGCGCCATCCTCTGGGTTGTCTTGGGCTTCGGTATAGCTAAAGGTGAACCGGCCCCTCCTGGTCGGTTTACCCTTAGCGGTTATATCCTCAACATTAGGCCCCAGATTGATTTGGACCTGTTCATGTCAATCTTCAATCCTTAGGAAAATTATTAAAATTGATAACCACCCTCGTAAACCGCCATATCGCCTTTCCCTGTGAACTTTAGTGAACTGCCGTAACGTCATCTTCTGTCACTGCAGCAAGTTATGGTGATGTCATCCCTGCATAAAAAGATTTATGAAGATTCCCTTCTCTTTAATTAATTCCCTAAGACCAAGGCGACAACTGCATCCTTTTCTGCCGCTTCAGACCCCTCGATTTTCGCGCTTGCCATTTTATCCCCTTTCCTTTATAAATAAGACCGATGCTCCTTCCATTTTCCCCCTTGCCTCTTAGCTTTGTCTTCCTCCTCGCGACCCGAAGAACTCAAGCATCACCACCGTCGTCGACCTTGAAGCTCTGCCTCATCTCAGGCCGCCGCATCACCTTATTTGCACCAGAGCACCTGCAATACTCCTCCGCCGCTGCGTCACTCTGGTAAATACTTCCTTTTCTCACTTATCCAATCTGTATTAGGGTTTCAAAGTTTCTTTGGTGTTCGTCGGTGTTCATCAGCGTTCGTCAGTGTCGGTGTACTAAAGTAGGGGTACATTAGTACCCCGAACTTGTGCACGGGCAGTTATAGCACCCCGCGGCAAGGCCTGCCAGGCGATCGCCAAGACCCTCAATGGTCCCCTCTTGGGCCATTCAAGAACAAAGTATTTGAGCCAAGGCCCCGACAAGAGGAGCTTGCCGGGAAGGCCACCCGAAGAGAGCGAGGCCCTGGTAAGAGGAGTTTGCCAGGACTGCCGCTCGAAGCACAAGACCCCGGCAAGAGGAGCTTGCCGGGAAGGCCATCCACGGCACGACAAGGACCCTGCCACGGCGCGCCCCGCGCCCCGGCAAGGCCCGGTGAGCAACAAGCTCCCGGGCGCGACAAGACATCCACCGCGGCAAGGCGCTTGCCGCGGCAAGTTACCACCTCGTGCCTGCGCTCCAGCTCACCCACCAACGTGTCGCTCTGGGGGGCATCCCAGGCACACGTGGCGGAGGCTGGGCAGCGAGGAGCATGTGGTGGCGAAGCGAAGCTGACAGAGTAGCCATCGTGGCAAACGGTGGCGCTCCTGACGTTCCACTCCCCTGCTCCCTCTGGACGACGCGGACGGGCATTTAATGCCCTTGTCCCCCGCCGTCAGAGTTAGGTATGATAGCACTGTACAGCCACTGTGCAGGCAGCTATACCCACTACAGCAGTCTACCATTTTTGCCCTCACCTACGGTACCACCTGTGGGTAACCCCTTGAGCATATAAAAGGAGGCCCCGTGCGCACGTAGAGGGAGGAGACCAATCTTTACGCTCGACCTCGCCGGCGGCCCGCGTGTACTATAGCACCGCGCGCTCCCGAGCAAGAACTCAATACAATCCACCAAGCAGCAGTAGGGTTTTACGCATCCTTGCGGCCCGAAGCTGGGTAAAATCCCCCTGTGTGCACCGCCTCGATCTGCTCTTTGTGCAACCTCCGCCCCCCGCCGAACCAGTAAGGGGCTCGGTCCCCATAGGTGTTCGAGGAAGCTGATTCCCCCCGACATCTTTGGCGCGCCAGGTAGGGGGCGTCGAAGTTGTGCGAACCTAATCCGGCGTCTGCACCCGCTAGATCTCCTTCATCCTCAGCGACATGCCACCGAAGAAGAAGGCTCCGGAGGTGGCCGGTCCGTCCGCGTCGAACCCGCCGCCCTTGGAGCAAACGGGTGGCGGGGACGGCACCGGCGGCGGAACGGGCGTCGTTGAGCCAGCTCACGGCGCCATGGCGTCCGAACATGCACTGCGCCCCTCTCAGGAAGCACGGGACCAGCAGCGTCTTGGCGCCCACGGTACCGTATGCTCACTGGACCCAAATCGAGCCGGCGGATCCCAGGGCGCTCAAGGCCAGCACTCGCACCAATGCGCTGGCGCGAGCGTGGCGCGGCTGCCTGGCCCGGGTGTTGCTCCTTCTAACATAGTTAGAAGCTCTGGCGCGAGCCCAACTGCTCCTAGACTACCCTCCAACGGCGGACAAGCTCGACGATTGGAGGGCCACGATACAGAGCCTCATCGGTTTCGCTAACGGCGACACCCCGCGGCAGCACAGCGCGTCGCAGCCGCGGCGGGACGGCCAGGCGAGGACCGATGGCGCCAGGACCGGCGGGGGTGCGACCACCGTCCACTCCCCGCCCCGGAGGCCAAGATCGCCGACTCGTCGGGATCACCACGACAACGACTCCACCGCGTCGTCAAATCCGCGAACTCGTCGCGATCAACGCCAAGTTCTTCACGAGCGAGAGCAAGAGGACGTTCGTACTCGCATCGAGCGTCGGAGAGAAGCGCGGCGTCAATCAGACCACCGCGCTGGGCCCTCTGTCGACATGCATGCACCAGGGGAACCAGGCGACCTGCCGTACGCGGTGGGCTGCCCTGCGTTCACCCGTGAGCTGCGGCAAGTCCAGTGGCCCAGCACAAAGAATTTCAAGCCAGACGTGCCAGAGAAATACGACGGCAAGTCGCATCCGGCAGAGTTCCTCAGCATCTACACCATTGCGGTGCAGGCTGCCGGGGGGGCGAGACGACAAGATCCTTGCCAACTACTTCTCGCTGGTGCTCAAGTCCAACGTCAGATCCTGGCTCATGCACTTGCCGGACAACTCCATAACCTCCTGGACAGACTTGTGCCATCAGTTTGTTGGCGCCTTCACGGGCGGCCACAAACCCCATGGCCAAGCGAGCGACCTTCACCTGCTCGTCCAGAAGGAGGGAGAACCTCTGCGCAGGTTCATCCAGAGATTCAGCCGTGTACACTACAACATCCCAGACGTCCACCCCGCCGCGGTCATTAGCGCGTTCCATCAGAACGTGTGTAACCGCAGGATGCGGGAGGAGATGACGATGTGCAAGATCAAGGACGTCAGCGAGCTATACGCCCTGGCCGACAAGTGTGCCCGTGCTGAGGAAGGGAGGAAACTCCCCGGAGAGAGCGCTGGAGCGGGAGGATCTGACAGTGAGGATACCGCCCCGGCGAAGAAGGGTCGGCGGCGGAGCAACAGGAAGAAGAAGAGCCAAGAGGTACTGGTTGTTGAGTAGTCCGGCGATGAAGGCACCGCCAAGAAGGCCCAGGCTGGCAGCTCTGGCAAGGAGATTGCCGGATGCATCCACTGCCAGGCCGTGGCGGCCGCCGACAAACGGGACGGCACCAGCAAACAATACTGCAAGATCCACCGCACCAAGGGCCATGACCTCCAGAGCTGCAAGCAGGTCGAGCGGCTCATCGAGATGCAAAAGGCCGAGTACGAGCGGCGCGACAAGGAGAGAGCCCGAGGAGGTGGCGGAGGATCAGGCACGAAGCGCCCCGGCCAGGGAGGACGCCGCGACAAGGACAAGCAGCGGCAAGCGGAGCGACCTCCCCACGGCCGCGACAAGAGCGAAGACGACGACGAAGACGAAGACATGGATGACGTCGAGACCAGTGAGCAGGAGTTTCAGAAAGCCACAGAGGTCTTGTGCGTAGACGGCGGCGCCACCCTGCATACTTCTCACCGCCAGCTCAAGCCTCTGAAATGGTCCAACACGCCTATCATCTTTGATATTGATGATCACCCTGATCGCACTACTGCGATCGGGTGCTTGCCGATGTTGGTTTCGCCAACAATCCGCAACCTCAAGGTCACCAAGATGCTGGTTGACGACGGGGCCGGCTTGAACCTGATCTAGTCCCCTACTATATAAACCCACCTTACCCTAAATTTTAGGCCTCCTGTCCCATCCACCCATCGCCGCCGCCGCCACTTCACCAAATCCCCCCTCGGGATCTTCCCGGCCCGATCCACCCAACCAGCCTCCTTCCATATGCACCCCTCGCCGAGCCTTCGTACAGCAGCAGCCGCCATCCCCCTCTCTTCCCGAGGCCCGAGCAGGAGCGCTCGGCCTCGACTTCTCGCGCGGTCAGCCGCCTCGACGGCGACCTCCAGGACACCATGGCCGGCCTCTTCTTTTCTCCCGTCGCCCCTGCCTTCTTCTTTTCTCCCGTGGCCCCTGCCTCTGTCTCTCTCACTCTGTTTTGGACCAGGGAACCGCCGCCGCCCGAAGCTTCCTCGACCCCGTCGCCGACCAGATCCGCGGCTCCCCTGCGCCGCCTGGCCTTCCCCGCCTGCACCTCGACGCCTTAACCTCTGCACTGCGCCAAGTCCGCCGCCGTCGTCCTGCTTCACAAGGACAAGGGCGCTCGAACCTCCTCTATTTCCCCGCTCGCCGGCACGTGACCGCATCGGCCTCCCCTGCAGTTCGTCGCCTCGGTCATGGCCTTGCCAAGCAACTCCGCCGCCGGGATCTGCTCGCCGTCGTGCCATCCCTGTCGCCGGAGGATGCAGCCCTGCCGCCTCCAAGTCCCTGCTTCGCCCGTGGTCGAACGAGGACGACGTCCAGGCCGCCCCTCGCCCTGGTGGGCCTCGCTCAGCCTCAGGCCCAGCGCCCACCTCTGCCTCCCCTTCAAACCGGCCTCCCTCTCTACAGATCTGAGCCTCAACCCGATGTGAGCAGCCCAGTTCCACCAGATTCGGCCCATGTCTTGTTTTTTTCCATTCTATGAATTTGTCCAATTATCCAAAGCTTTGCAGTTTTTACAGAAAACCCCTTCGGGATCATGCATTTAATAACTCACTAACCGTGCATCGGTTTAAAATGATTTATATATGAAACTTGCTCAGAATTTTGTGTAGGTTAATAATATGCCACTTTCATCTATGTTTAAAATGTTTAAAATGACGTTTGATTAAATTTGCTCCTATGCCATGTTAAAATGATTTAATTCATAACTATTCAACCGTAGCTCCAAACCTAACAAACTTTATATGTAAATGGGGTAGAATTTTGCCTAGTTTAACATGGTGGCCTTACTTTGCATGCTTAACAACTCTAAAATTGTGTTTAGGGCAGAACAGTACCAAATCTATTATATGCTCATGAGGAGTTTCCGGAATTGTTGTTCGTTGTTTCCGGCCTCATTTAAACTTGCCTAGATAGGTAGTTTTTGTTGTGCTTCACCCCTTGCCATGTTAATCAACATTTAATATTGTTGGGTACATAAAAAAGAGTGAACTAAATAAGTGTTGTTAAGTTTTGTCAATATGCAACTCGTTGCATATTGAGCTCCACTTAATTTGTAGTGTTGTTTGTTGCACTTTTTCATGCCATGCTTCATTAAACCGGACATGCAAAATACTTGGTTCTGCATCATTCCATGTTCATGTGTTGGTTGTTTACTATGTTGTGTGCTTCTTTCCGGTGTTGCTTCTTCGGGTTGGTTCCGTT
The DNA here is from genome assembly GCA_032464435.1 of Aegilops umbellulata. Classification (NCBI taxonomy): domain Eukaryota; kingdom Viridiplantae; phylum Streptophyta; class Magnoliopsida; order Poales; family Poaceae; genus Aegilops; species Aegilops umbellulata. Next base: position 553,493,705 of record CP136057.1, read on the forward strand.
ATCATCGCGTTTGTGAGGACCCGTTCGACTACGTCCGTTTGTCTTCTTCATGGACTCGTTCTTCTCCCTTGCGGGATCTCAGGCAAGATGACCATACCCTCGAAATCACTTCTATCTTTGCTTGCTAGTTTGCTCGCTCTTTTGCTATGCCTATGCTGCGATACCTACCACTTGCTTATCATGCCTCCCATATTGTTAAACCAAGCCTCTAACCCACCTTGTCCTAGCAAACCGTTGTTTGGCTATGTTACCGCTTTGCTCAGCCCCTCTTATAGCGTTGTTAGTTGCAGGTGAAGATGAAGTTTGTTCCTTGTTGGAACATGGAGATGTTGTTCCTTGTTGGAACATGTTTACTTGTTGGGTTATCACAATATATCTTATTTAATTAATGCATCTATATACTTGGTAAAGGGTGGAAGGCTCGGCCTTATGCCTGGTGTTTTGTTCCACTCTTGCCGCCCTAGTTTCCGTCATATCGGTGTTATGTTCCTGGATTTTGCATCCCTAACGCGGTCGGGTGATTTATGGGACCCCCTTGACAGTTCGCTTTGAATAAGACTTTTCCAGCGAGGCCCAACCTTGGTTTTACCATTTGCCTCACCACCACCTACTTTTCCCATGGGAGTCGCTCTCTCGAGGGTCATCTTATTTTAGCCCCCCCCCCCCCGGGCCAATGCTTGTCTAAGTGTTGGTCCGAACCGAGGAGCCTGCGGGGCCCCCTCGTGGAAACTCGAGGCCTGGTTTTACTCGCAGCTTGACTTATCTGGTGTTGCCCTGAGAACGAGAGATGTGCAGCTCCTATCAGGATGTCGGCGCATCGGGCGGCTTTGCTGGACTTGTTTTATTACTGTCGAAATGTCTTGTAGCCGGGATTCCGAGACTGATCGGGTCTTCCCGGGGAGAAGGAATATCCTTCGTTGATCGTGAGAGCTTATCATGGGATAAGTTGGGACACCCCTGTAGGGTTTGAACTTTCGAAAGCCGTGCCCGCGGTTATGTGGCAGATGGGAATTTGTTAATGTCCGGTTGTAGAAAACCCGAAGTTGATCTTAATTAAAATACACCAACCGCGTGTGTAACCGTGATGGTCTCTTCTCGGCGGTGTCCGGGAAGTGAACACGGTTGTTGGAGTTATGATTGACGTAAGTAGTTCAGGATCACTTATTGATCATAGTTGTTCGACCGTGCTTTGCCTTCTCTTCTCGCTCTCATTTGCGTATGTTAGCCACCATATATGCTAGTCGCTGCTGCAGCTCCACCTCACTACCCTGCCCTACCTATAAGCTTAAATAGTCTTGATCTCGCGGGTGTGAGATTGCTGAGTCCCCGTGACTCACAGATACTTCCAAAACCAGTTTGCAGGTGCCGATGAAACCGTGCAGGTGACGCACCCGAGCTCAAGGAGGAGCTCGATGAAGATCGTGTTCGTTGTGTTGTTTATTTTCAGTTGATCAGTAGTGGAGCCCAGTTGGGGTCGATCAGGGATCTGTGTAGCATTTGGGGTAGTCTTCTTTTATTTTGGTTCCGTAGTCGGACCTTGATTGTATCTGTTTGATGTAATGCTTTACTCATGTATTGTGTGAATTGGCGATTGTAAGCCAACTATGTATCTCTTTCCCTTATGTATTACATGGGTTGTGTGAAGATTACCTCACTTGCGACATTGCTTTCAATGCGGTTATGCCTCTAAGTCGTGCTTCGACATGTGGGAGATATAGCCGCATCGAGGGCGTTATAGCCCCACTCGTGAGGGCCAGAGGCACTTCGGCGTGGAGATCTGATTGAGCCCTGGTACGTCGACACAGACGCGCAACCCACCATCCTCGCCTGGATGGGGAGCCACAGTAGGCGGGCGACGGCAACCTCTCATGATCCTTGACTCCTGTAGTTCTTGAATGGCCTTGCTAACAAACTCCTGCTGGTCTGACCTTCTTTCCCTGGCTTCCTTTCGAGGGAAACGTGCTTCGAAACACGCCTCCACATGGTGCCCAAGCGCCTCCCTTGTGACCTTGGCTAGGTCGGTGACCCTCCAGGTGGGAGCCCCCGAGCCATGCCTGAGGAGGGCGCCGGGCGCGCTTTCCTATGCGATTGAAGGAGGACCCCCCTGGGCAGACGCGGTCCTTGAAGGTCCCTGATGTTGTCTTCTTCTTCTTGGGGGTGGTCTCAGGAAGCCTCCTGCTTCCGTGATCCGGGTCTTCTAGTGACGCAGCCTGAAAGGCTCGCTCCAGGGTACACACTGCATCCTTCTCTTGACATGGCACCGTGATGACGCCGCCGCTTCCTGGCATCTTGAGGACGTTGTAGCCATGGTGAGTCACGGCCATGAACTTGGCCAGCGCCGGGTACCCGAGGATGGCGTTGTACGGCAGGCGGATGTGGGCGACGTCAAAGTCGATGAGCTCGGTGTGGTAGTTGTTGCGGGCCCCGAAGGTGACTAGGAGGCAGACCTGCCCGATCGGGACTGTGGAACCGTCGGTGACTCCGGAGAAGGGCTTGGTTGGCTGAAGCTGGTCATAGGGCACTTGGAGGCTGTTGAATGTTTCCACGGACAAGACATTGAGCCCTGCCCCTCCGTCGATGAGGGTCCTTGTGACCAGAACATTGCTGATGACTGGGGAACAAAGCATTGGGAGGACTTCGGCTGTGGCCGCGCACTTGAGCTGGTCTGCTGAACTGAACGTGATGGTGCAGGCCGACCACCTGAGGGGACATGTTGCTTCGAGCTTGGGGAGAACTACGTTCACTTCGCGAGCAAACTGCTTGAAGATACGTTGAGAGGCTGGGGCTTTAGCTCCGCCCAGGATGCAGATGATTACGCAAGGCTCTTGGAAGCCCCCAGCCCCCTCGTCTTGGTGGCGGTCTTCGTTCCTTCTTGGCTGAGGCGGCAACGGCGGCAGGCCTGGGTTGCCATGAGGGCGATCCTCACGAGGCTGGTACCTCCAGTCCCCCTCGCGAGGCGGGTCACGCCAGCGGTCCTCGCGAGGTTGGTCATAGCTTTGACGTGGGCCACGATCTTCCCAGCGTCCCCGGTTCCTTCCTCCTCCTCGGCCGTAGCCCCGGTCAGCACGGTCAGGGCGTCGGCCGACTCTTCCTTCTCGCACGGCGCGGAGTTCTTGGCATTCATTGGTGTTGTGGGTGTGGAGGTCGTGGTACACACAGTACCGGCTGCCCCTGGATGATTCGGGCAGATCCTAGCCCCGCTTGGTGTCCGGCTCTGCCGCGAGCACGACAGCCCCCTTGCGCTTCACGTCCTTGGCCTTGGGCTTCTTCTCTTCTAGGTCTGCGGCAGGCAGCTCAAGGAGGGAGAGGCGTCCCTCCTTAGCTCTGGCGCACTTGGTCGCCAGGTTGAACAGCTCCAGGGAGGTGCAGAGGTCTTCATGCATCGCCAACTCCTCCTTCATCTTGACGTCGTGCACGCCATCAGAGAAGGCCGAAATGATGGCTTCCTCGGACACCCTGGCGATCTTGAGGCGCGCACTATTGAAGCGCTGGATGTACTTTTGCAGGGTCTCCCCAGGTTGCTGCTTGATGCGGCGCATGTCGCTCACGGCGGGAGGCCGGTCGCGGGTACCTTGGAAGTTGGCGATGAAGCGGGTACGCATCTGGTCCCAGGAGGAGATCGTGTCTGGGGCCAGGTTCAGGAGCCAAGTGCGAGCACCTTCCTTCAGCGCCATGGGGAACCAGTTCGCCATGACCTTTTCGTCCCCGCTGGCATCTTCGATTCCCAGCTCGTAAAGCTGGAGGAACTCTGTGGTATTAGTCGTGCCATCGTAGCGAGGGGGCAGGTCCGGCTTGAACTTGCCGGGCCATGCGACTCCGCGCAGCTCGGCGGTGTAGGCGCGGCAGCCAGCGGTGGCCGCGGGAGGTTTTGGTTGAGGGAGAGCTTGGCCTTGTGGGTCCCCTTGCGCTGCAACTGGGAGCAGCACGGGGTCTTGACGCGCCGGAGTGGGGAGCGCCCGAGCGGCCTCTTGCGGTCGCGGGACTTCTTGGCAGCTCCGTTCCTGCTGGGCCGGCGCATGACGGAGTGGGTTCCGCCCAGGACTGCGCGCCTTGGGGCCATGGCATCTTCTTGGAAAGGAGGCGGCTGGAATGCCCCCGGGGCTTCATTGCCCACGCGGGGCGGAGTGGAGCACAGCGGTGCGGAAGGTGCGGGAGATCCCCCTGCAGCGTGGACGAGCTCGGCGACGTGGTCGAGCCACTCCTTGTAGACGTCGTCGACGGGGCGGTAGCGCAGGAGCTCGTTCGCCGCGATGAGCGCAGCTCGAGCCTCCAAGGGCGCGTGAAGCGCGTGCGACGAAGAACCGGCTGGGGTGAGCGACGGAGTGGCGGTGCGGCCATCTCGCCGCACGGACGGGTGCTGAGAGGATGTTTGCTGCTCGTTCCCCGCCGGGCCGGTGGTGGCGTTGACGGCGGGCGACGGGGAACGACGAGGACGCCCACCGACGGGGGCCGTCTGGACGGCGCGGGAAGCGATGGCGGCCCGGCGCTCGGCGCGGGCCCGACGAGCGTCAGACATGGATTCGACGGTCGGAGGAGAGCGGAGCGGTGGAAGACGGATTCTGTCGCACCCCTACCTGGCGCGCCAAATGTCGGATCACGGGTTCCGGCAGACCCTTAAGGTTCAAACTCTGGGGTGCTCGTGGAGATCGTGCCTTCTACCTCTCCGTCTCGCAAAGAACTAACTACGAGAAGAACAACACAAGAGACACAGGGTTTATACTAGTTCGGGCCACCATTTTGGTGTAATACCCTACTCTAGTTTGTGGTGGGTGGATTGCCTCTTGGGCTGATGATGAAGAACAGTACAAGGAAGAACAGCCGCGCAAGGGTCTGTTCTTGGCTAGGGGATGAACTGTTGGGGGAGTCCGATCGCCCTTCTTACTCTCTGAGGGTGTTGCTACGTTCTAGCTGGTTTCTCGATGCTCTACGGGTTTCTTGGTACTCGATCCGATTAGATTGCCTCTACCCCGGGGTGGCTAGTCCTATTTATAGGCAAAGGCCCTGGGCCTCTTCCCAAATATTGAGCGGGAAGGGCGCCAACAATTGGCCAATTTGAAGGGGAACATCTGGTACACTTATCCCGACTAAAGTTGGTCTTCGCCTGCCAAAGGCCCTGTGGTGACGCCGTCCTGGGCTCCATGGTGACCTCCTTCCCACCGTCGGACTGGTCTTGGTCTCGTTGCACCGAAATGGGTGCCTTTGCTTGATCCTCTCGCCTGCGCTTGCCCCCTTTGCACCAAAGAGGAAAGGGAGACGCTGCGCGGGCTGGCGCCCGCCTGGCACCCTTGGTCGTCATGGCTTGCGTCATGGGCACCTCGTGAGGTACCCTCCTTGATCTCTCCGCCTCCTCGCGAGCCAGCCTGAGGAGGCCGTGCTTGAGGAAGCGCCATGTCGTCCGCCTCGCGAGGCTTGGCCCCTCGCGAGGGTCTTGATCCTTGTGCTGATGAAGATGGGCTACGCTGGGCACCATTCGAGCCACGCCGCAGGCCGCAGGCAGGCAAGTCTGGGGACCCCCGTTCCCAGAACGCCGACAGTGTCGCCACTCAGTTGTGCTCGTCTTCACCACTCAGCCGCCCCGTGCGTCGTCACTCGGTTGTACACATCATCGCCCCTCGGCCGCCTCGCGCGTCACCATCAGTTGGACATGTCTTTAGCTCTACACCCCCAGGACGGGAACGACTAAGTTACTCATATGATCAAACCTCATATCACACTCTGTAGCAAGCTTACCTCTTTCGAGCATCACTCGGGGGCTACGCACAGCCGTTGGCCATGCCGCCCTCAGGGGTTACGCCCATTCGATCAACCCATTTATCACACCAGGAATATGTTTTTGACCATACATGCTTGTTCCGCCAAAAATCTATAAGGGTAGTACTGTCCACTCGGACGATCGCCCAAGTCACTTCTTGAAGTCATCTTCAGGACTGCAAAAGGGTGAAAAAGACGCTCCTCCCGAATACACTTGGGACTTATCCTAGGCTCCAAGGCGACAGTTTCACAAACTTGGACTCAGAGATGGCATGTGTTGGTGTTCCCACGGGATAATGAGTGGCATATCTCCGGAGAGTCAGCCCACACACTAGCCTCGCCACTTGGGTTTCATGGCACGTCCATGTAAGACCACTAGTCTATCTCCTCCGGGAGACATACGAGTGCCACCAAGTTTTTCCTTGCAGTCATCATACCCCGATCAGTCGGGAAGCACGTCCACTCGGACAAATACCCCTTTCATGCAAAAGGGTGAAAATGAAGCTCCTCCGCGGATACAATGTACTCCTACAAATACCCCTTTCACGCAAAATCTAGTGGTCAATATAAGAAGTACTAATGGAAAGATTACTCCCTGGAGTGTCCAGCTTTTTTCTACAGTCGGCAGTTTCAAAGCCGAATTCATTCACCGTGTCGAGAGCACGAAGATTCACTTGCTTGACCGAGTTCCAGGCTGAATTTATTCCGTGTCGAGTGCACGAAGATCAGTCCGACTGACTCAGCTCCAGGCTGAGCTTATTTACCATGTCAAGCACCTGAAGATGCATTCGATTGACTCAATTTTAGACTAAAAGATATTTACCGTGTCGACTACGTGGAGGTTTACCAGGAGACTTAAACCCTCTGCCCGACTCATCTAGTCTGATAGAGACTCGGGGACTACACCCAGTGGGTGCACTCAGCATGCCCCCACTGGAAGAGAACTCGGAAAGAAACATTTTGCTCGATGCGAAACCAGCTCCAGAATTATTCGACCTCCAAGTCAGAGAAGAACAAGTTCGATCAGTACCAGCTAAGAAGATTTTTAGTTCTCTCAGACCCTCGCCGACTGCCCGCAGTCGACGGCGGTCTCGGGGACTACACCTAGTGGTGCACTCAGCGTGCCCCCCACTGGAGTAATCTCCACTCGGTATGGCCTGACCACTCCGAGTGATGAACAACAACAAAAAGGACAGGCTCAAAGACTCCCGCCGACTGCCCGCAGTCGACGGCAGCTCGGGGACTACACCCAGTGGGTTCACTCAGCGTGCCCCCACTGGAATGGTATCCACTCGGAACGGTCCGCTCGGTCCGAGTGACGGCCAAACAACAAAAAAGACACGTTCCAGGTGTGAAGAAATTCCGAGTAATCAGTTACTCGATGCAGGACCAGCTCAAAATCACTCCAAAAAAATTGCTATAAGGTGAGTTTAATGCTCCTCCGCGGACCCGTTTGAGCTCATTTCACTTGGACACCATGCAGTCTGGAATCCGTCATGGCAACACGTGGAGATAAGATCGTCGGGTGACCAGAGGGAGTTCATAAGTGCCTCCGTAGCACTCAACTCATCTAGGAATTCACCTTGACTTGACCCGCTCAACCTCTACTATTTCGGGGGCTAATGACGAGGACATGTATTGGGGGTAGGATAACAGGCCTGACCTAAAGGCCCTACCCATGGACACCGTATGCTTTGTACTGGTCCCCTGGGCCAGATCGTCGTCCAGATGTACCGCAACTTGAAAGTCACTCGGACGGCGATAACCACTCGGAGCACGACACTTCACTCCACGAGCTCATTCCACTCGACCGTGTAACTCACTCGGATATGCAAAGACCAATAGTCAGCATGACGGTTTTGTAGTGGGCAGGCATTATGGCATTGATGCTACACCGTGTAACATAAGGGGTGAGGGGGTGGCGCACTCTATATAAGCCACCCCCACCACTAGACTAGGGGGCTTTTTTCTTCCACTTTTCTCTATTTCTCACCATTAAGCTGAGGCATGGAGATCCGTTCTCCCCCCCTCTCTCTCTCAAATACACCATGTAACTCTGTGTTCATGACAAATAAAGAAAGCCTCTCCGGAGCACGAGACGTAGGGTCGTTATCTCCACAGCGAGAGGCCCGAACTCGTTAAAACCACTGTGTCACCAATATGCATCTCGATAGATCATGCTCCTTTATCCTACCCCTCTCTTATTGTCGGAGTCGTTCCCACGACAGTTGGCGCCCACCTCGAAGAATAGAGCTATGCTCCCCGGCAACGGCGCCAGAAACGAAACTTAAACTAAAGTAAAACTATAACTAAAACAGAAACTAAATTAAATAAAAAGAAACAAAACTAGGGTTTAGGGTTTCCTCTTCCTCTTCTTTCTTCTTCTTTTCTTTCTTCTTCTCCCTCCTCCTCTTCCTCCCTCCTCCTCCCCCTTCTACTCTTCTTCTTCTTCTTCTTCTTCCTCCTCCTCCTCCTCCTCCTCTTCTTCTTCTTCTTCTTCTTCTTCTTCTTCTTCTTCTAGCACTAAATCTAACACTAACAATTAAACAGCAAAAAGAGAAAAAACAGAAGAAAAAAATTGACTTCTTCTTCTTCTTCTTCTAGCACTAAATCTAACACTAACAATTGAACAGCAAAAAAAGAAAAAACAGAAAAAAATAACTCACCGGAGCCGATGGGGGTCGGGGTTTCGCAGCGGCAGGGTGGCGGTGGCGACGGGGGCCACAGGGCTCCGGGGCGGTGGATCTCAGGGGGGCGGTGAGCGGCGGCGCCGAGCCGGTAGGGAGGCGGGGGCGATGGGGCCGCGGTACCGCCGGGGTGGCGGGCGGGTGGTGGGGGTGCCGGGGCGGTGGGGCGGTCGGGAGGCGACATGGTGGGGCGCCGGGGCGCCCGGGTGGTGGGACGTCAGGGCATCGGCGGGTGGGGGGCGGCGGGGTGGGGGCGACGGGGCAAGCGGCGGCGGGTGGTGGGAGCGGAGGGGCGGCGGTGGGTGTGGATGTCATCGTCGGGCGGGAGAGAGGGAGAGAAACAGAGAGATGGAGGGGTGGGGTGGGGCTCGGCCGTTAGTTAGGTTAGTTCTTTGCCGTCCGCCCCACCTTTGTCGTCCGCTTTTTTTCTCTTTGTCATCTGCTAGCAGACGGCAAAGAGGGGGGCCGTTAAGTTTTTCTAATCAGCTCGTTAGTGGGGGCCACCTATCTCTTTGCCGTCTGCTAGCTGACGGCAAAGATTGTTTGCAGTCCGCTAGCGGATGGCAAAGAATTGGCTGATGGCAAAGACCTTCTTTGCCACCAGCCAGTTCTGTTTCGTCCGTTTTCTGTAAGTGGACGACAAAGACCTTCTTTGCCATCAGCTTCTTCTTCTTCTAACTTTCTTCTTTCCCAATCTGCATATTTGCTTTCGATGAGGAAGCTTGCGGTGATGGAGTCTACTCTTCTCCTTGTGCTTCCTTTTTGTTTTGATTTTGTAGGATGAACAATGTGAAACTTGCTACCTATATATGTATGTATGGATGAAACTTTTGTATGCTTGTTGTTGGATATGTTGGCTAGCTATATATGTTGCATATGGACTATTGGTTTGGTATGTATATGTGCTGGATGATCATATCCATATGGCAGGGTTATGATTTGGTATGTATATGTGTTGTTATGGTTGGTGAAAGTATTCTCAAATGTGTGTGTGTGTGTGTGTGTGTGTGTGTGTATATATGAAATTCTTTGAAATTGAATGAATTTAAGAAAAACAGGGGATGTACACGCTCTTTGCCGTCTGCTAGCAGACGGCAAAGAGCTTTGCCATCAGCCAGCTGACGCCAAAGCTGCCATGTGGCAGCTACCTGTGCAACCTCGGGTGCACTGGGCTGACCTATTTGGCCACTTTGTCGTCCGCTCGCAGACGACAAAGACCTTGGCATCTTTGTCGTCTGCCAGCAGACGGCATAGCTTGCCATGTGGCAGCTACCTGGGGGCATTTGGGCTGGCACATTTGTGCAATTTGCCGTCCGCTAGCAGACGACAAAGATGCAAAGGTCTTTGCCATCTGCTAGCAGACGGCAAAGCACGCCGTTAACCCCCTAATGGACCTAACCTGCCACGTGTGCCGTCCAGGCTCTTTGCCGTCAGCTGGCGGACGACAAAGACCATTTCATATTTGCAATCCGCTAGCAGACGGCAAAGAACCCTTTGACGTAGCTTATTCAACCAGACCTGTTGCTGTCTGCCATGGCAGACAGCAAAGTTCCTGATTCCTGTAGTGATATAAGTGAAGCACATAGAGTATTCTAATAAATCACGGTTCATGCATGTCTCTCTCAAAAGGTGTCTGCAGCAAGGATGATTGTGGCAAACTAAAAAGCAAAGACTCAAATCATACTAGACGCTCCAAGGAAAACACATATCATGTGGTGAATAAAAATATAGCCTCAAGTAAAGTTACCGATAGACGAAGACGAAAGAGGGGATGCCTTCCAGGGCATGCCCAAGCATAGGCTCTTGGTTGTCCTTGAATATTACCTTGGGGTGCCTTGGGCATCCCCAAGCTTAGGCTCTTTCCACTCCTTATTCCATAGTCCATAAAATCCTTACCCAAATCTTGAAAACTTCACAACAAAAAACTCAACAGAAAATCTCATAAGCTCCGTTAGTATAAGAAAATAAATCACCAGTTTTTCTACTGTTGTGAACTAATTCTTTATTTATATTGGTGTAATATCTACTGTATTCCAACTTTTCCATGGTTCATACCCCCTGATACTACCCACAGATTCATCAAAATAAACAGCAACACATAGAAAACAGAATCTGTCAAAAATAGAACAGTCTGTAGCAATCTGGATAGTTCGAATACTTACGTAACTCCAAAAATTCTGAAAAATTAGGACAGAATGGGAAATTTGCATATCAATCTTGTGTGAAACAAATTAATAATTTTATCGTGGTTCTGTTATTTTAAAAAATTCTAGGACTGGGCGTAATTTTTTTTGTCTTTCAGCAAGATGAGATCAACTATCACCGTAAGCTATCCCAAAGGTCTTACTTGGCACAAACACTAACTAAAACACAAAACCACATCTAACCAGAGGCTAGATGAATTATTTATTGAAAAACAGAACCTCAAAAGCAAAAAAAAATAAAATGGGTTGCCTCCTAACAAGCACTATTGTTTAACGCCCTAGGCATAAAAACATGAATAGATCTAGGTATTGCCATCTTTGGCATGCAATCTATAAGTAGATCTCATAATAGATTCATAAGGCAATTTAATTTTATTTCTTGGAAAGTGTTCCGTGCCCTTCCTTAATGGAAACTGAAATCTAATGCTTCCTTTTTTCATATCAATAATTGCACCAATCGTTCTAAGGAAAGGTGTACCAAGAATAATAGGAAATGTTGGATTGCAATCCATATCAAGAACAATGAAATCTACTGGAACATAATTCCTATTTGCAACAATAAGAACATCATTAATCCCTCCCATAGATTTCTTAATAGTGGAATCCTCAAGATGCAAATTTAAAGAACAGTCATCAAATTCACGGCAACCTAGCACATCACATAAGGTTTTTGGAATTGTAGAAGCGCTAGCACCAAAATCACACAAAGAATGGCACTCATAATCTTTTATCTTAATCTTAATAGTAGGTTCCCACTCATCATAAAGTTTTCTGGGGATAGAAACTACCAATTCAAGCTTTTCTTCAAAAGATTGCATCATAGCATCAACGATATGTTTAGTAAAATCTTTGTTTGATTATAAGCATGAGGATAATTCAACGTGGATTGCATCAAGAAAATACAATCTATTAAAGAAAAATTATCATAATTAAATTCCTTGAAATCAAAAAGAGTGGGTTCATCGCTACTTAAAGTTTTGACCTCTCCATTCCCACTTTCATCAATTTTTGCATCAAGATCTAAAAACTCTGAATCATCAGGACGCCTTTTAATTAAAGTTGACTCATCTCAAGTCCCATCTTTATCAATATTTATATTGGAAAACAAAGATTAAATAGGATTCACATCAATAACTTTAAGATCTTCGTCATTTATTCAAGTAAACTAGAAGAACACATTTTTGTAAACCAAACTTTTTTAGCACGCATCTGAGCGGTTCTTTATTTGCACTCATCAATGGAAGTTATCATAGCTTTGAGAGACTCATTAATATCATGCTTGGGTGGAATAGCTCTAAGTTTGAAAGAATTAGCATACAGAGAAATTCTATCCATGTTCCTAGCCAAATCATCAATCTTAAGGAATTTTTCTTTAATCAAAGCATTGAAATTCATTTGCAAACTCATAAATTCTTTAACACTATTCTCAAAATCAGAGGACATCTTATTATAATTTGCATAAGATTTTCTTTAGGAATTACCATAATTATTAGAGGAGTTCGTAGGAAACGGCCTAGGATTAAAATTACCTCTATACGCGTTATTACCAAAATTGTTCCTACCAACAAAATTCACATCCATAGATTCATTATTATTCTCAATCAAAGTATACAAAGGCATATCATTGGGATCAACAGAAGCACTCTTAATAGCAGATAATTTCATAATCTCATCCATCTTTCCACTCAAAACATTAATCTCTTCGACCGCATGCACTTTTTTTACTAGTGGAAGAACTTTCCGTATACCATTGAGAATAATTAACCATAATCTTATCTAGGAGTTTAGTAGCTTCTCCTAAAGTAATTTCCATAAAAGTACCTCCAGCAGTCGAATCTAAAAGATTTTTAGAAGAAAAATTCAATCCGGCATAAAAAAATTGTATAATCATCCACAAATTGAAACCATGAGTAGGGCAATTTTGTATCATGAGTTTCATCCTGTCCCAAGATTGTGCAACATGTTCATGATCAATTTGCTTAAAATTCATAATATCATTCCTAAGGGAGATGATCTTAGTGGGAGCAAAATACTTGGAAATAAAAGCATCTTTACACTTACTCCATGAATCAGTACTATTTTTAGGCAAAGATGAAAACCAAGTTTTAGCATGATCTCGAAGCGAGAACGGAAATAGCTTCAATTTAACAATAACATTATCCACAACTTTTTTCTTTTACATATCACACAAATCAACGAAATTGTTTAGATTGGATGCGGCATCTTCACTAGGAAGGCCGGAAAATTGATCTATCATAACAAGATTCAGCAAAGCGGCATTAAGTTCACAAGATTCCGCATTGGTAGCAGGATAAATCGGAGTACCAATAAAATCATTATTATTGGTGTTGGAAAAGTCACACAATTTGGTATTCTCTTGAGCCATCGTGACAAAGCAAGCAATCCAACACACGTGCAAACAAAAGCAAACAAAGAAGGCGAGTTGAAGAGGGGCGAAGAAAAGGCAAATCTTTTCGAAAATCATTTTGGAAGTGGGGGAGAGGAAATCGAGAGGCGAATGGCGAATAATGTAATGCAAGACATGAGAGTTTATCATGGGTACTTGGTATGGCTTGACTTGGCGTAGATCTCCTCGACAATTGCACTAGAAATTCTTGCTGCTACTTCTTGAGATTGCGTTGGTTTTCCCCTTGAAGAAGAAAGGGTGATGCAACAAAGTAGAGATAAGTATTTCCCTCAGTTTGAGAACCAAGGTATCAATCCAGTAGGAGACAACACACAAGTCACCGAATACCTGCACCCAACGCAATAAAGGGGTTGTCAATCCCTTCACGATTACATGCAAAAGTGAGAACTGATAGAGATAGATAAATGGTAAAGTAAATATTTTTGGTATTTTTGGTTTATAGATCGGAAAGTAAAATATTGCAAAATAGTAGACCGGAAACTTATATGACGGAAAATAGACCCGGGGGCCATAGGTTTCACTAGAGGCTTCGCTCAAGATAGAAAGTATTACGGTGGGTGAAGAAATTACTGCCGAGCAATTGATAGAAAAGCGCAAAGTTATGACGACATCTAAGGCAATCATCATGAATATAGGCATCACGTCCGTGTCAAGTAGACCGAAACGATTCTGCATCTACTACCATTACTCCACACATCGACCACTGTCCAGCATGCATCTAGTGTATTAAGTTCATAAAGAATGGAGTAACGCATTAGGCAAGATGACATGATGTAGAGGAATTGACTCAAGCAATACGATGAAAACCCCATATTTTTATCCTCGATGGCAACAATACAATACGTGCCTTGGTGCCCCTATTGTCAATGGGAAAGGATACCGCAAGATTGAACCCAAAGCTAAGTACTTCTCCCATTGCAGGAAAAACCAATCAAGTTGGCCAAACCAAACCGATAGTTCGAAGAGAATTACAAAGATATCAAATGATGCATAAAAGAATTCAGAGAAGATTCAAATAATATTCATAGATAAACTGATCATAAATCCACAATTCATCGGACCTCGACAAACACACCGCAAAAGAGTATTACATCGAATAGATCTCCAAGAACATTGAGGAGAACATGCTATTGAGATTCAAAGAGAGAGAAGAAGCCATCTAGCTACTAGCTATGGACCCGTAGGTCTGTGGTAAACTACTCACGCTTCATCGGAAGGGCAATAGAGTTGATATAGAAACCCTCCATGATCGAATCCCCCCGGCAGGATGCCGGAAAAGTTCCTAAGATGGGAACTCACGGGTACAGAAGGTTGCGGTAGTGGAAAAGTATTTTCATGGATGCCTCGGTTGGTTTGGGGATATATGGGAATATATATATGCATAAATTAGGTCAGGTGGTGCACGAGGGGCCCACAAGGGTGGGGGCGCGCCCTACCCCCCTGGGCGCGCCCTTCGTCCTTGTGGCCGCCTCATGGCTCTTCTGACTTCATCTCCATGTCTTCTGGTTGTCTTCTGGTCCAAGAAAAATCATCGCGAAGGTTTTATTCCGTTTGGACTTCGATTGGTATTGCTTTTCTGCGAAACTCAAAAACATGGAAAAAACAGGAAGTGGCATTGGGCTCTAGGTTAATAGGTTAGTCCCAAAAATAATACAAAATAGCATATAAATGCATATAAACATCCAAAACAGATAATATAATAGCATGGAACAATAAAAATTTATAGATACGTTGGAGACGTATCAAGTCCAAATGGAGAAAAAACTTTGGATTAATTTTTTCTAGACCAGAAGGGACCCTAGAAGGTTCGGGAGAAGACCTGGCGAGCCACGAGGGAGCGACAAGCTCGGGAGGCGCGCTCTAGGGGGCGCCCCCAAGCTCCGAGGCCCCTCGTGGCCCCTCTTGACCTAATTCTTCCTCTATAAATTCTCAAATATTACCCATACATCAGAGGGCCACCCAAAATAATTTTTCCGATGCTGCAAGTTTATATTTTTTGTGAAATCCCATGTAGAGGCCTTTTCCAGCACTCTGGCAGAGGGGAAATCGGCCATGGAGGGACTCTACATCAACCTTGTTTCCCTTACAATGATGTGTAAGTAGTTTACCACAGACCTACGGGTCCATAGCTAGTAGCTAGATGGCTTCTTCTCTCTCTTTGATCTTCAATGCAATGTTCTGCTCGATGTTCTTGGAGATCTATTCGACGTAATTCTTTTTTGCGGTGTGTTTTTCGAGATCCAATGAATTGTGAGCTTATGATTAGATTATCCATGAACATTATTTGATTCTTCTCAGAACTCTTTTATGCATGATTATTATAGCTTTGTATTTCTCTTCGATCTATTGATTTGGTTTGGCCAACTAGATTGATTTATATTACAATGGGGGAGGTGCTTTGTGCTGGGTTCAATCTTGCGATGATCTATATCACAGTGATAGAAGGGGACAATAGACACATTTGTATTGTTGCCATTAAGGCTAACACCATGAGGTTTATTCATATTGATTGTGTTTACTTTGTCTACATCATATCATCTTGCTTATGGCGTTACTCCGTTCTGTATGAACTTAATACTCTAGATACATGCTGGAAAGCTGTCGATGTGTGGACTAGTAGTAGATGCAGGCAGGAGATGGTCTACTTCTCTCAGACGTGATGCCTATATACATGATCATTGCCTTGGATATTGTCATGATTATTCGTTTTTATCAATTTCCCAATAGTAATTTGTTTACCCACCTTATGCTATCTTCAAGAGAGAAGCCTCTAGTGAAAACTATGGCCCATGGGTCTATTTCAATCATATATAAAAACCCAAAATACCTTGCTGATAACAAGTATATGGGATCGCAATATTTTCCGAGGGTAGAGTATTCAACCCAAATTTATAGATTCGACACAAGGGGAGCGAAAGAATATTTGCAAGTATTAGCAGCTGAGTTGTCAATTCAATCACACTTGGAGGTTAATTATCTGCAGCAAAGTGATCAATAGCAAAGTAGTATGATAGTTTTGGTAATAGTGGTAATGGTAATAGTAACGGTAACTGTGATAGCAATGTTTTTGTAACAACTGTAACAGTAACAGCAGTAGTAGTAACTTAGCAAAAGCAATATGCAGGAACTTCATCGGCATTGGATCGGTGAATTCGTTGGATGATATACATCATATAACAGTCATAACCTAGGGCGATGCAAAACTAGCTCTAGTTCATAAATATAATGTAGGCATGTATTCCGTAAATAGTCATACGTGCTTATGGAAAGAACTTGCATGACATCTTTTGTCGTACCCTCCAGTGGCATAAGGGTCCATAAGGAAACTAAGGGATATTAAGTCCTCCTTTTAATACACTGGTGCGCGCCGATCCTAAAAAACGGTTTTTAACCCCTTTCCGCGACGGCATTTTGAACCGCCGGCAAGTGAGAGTGGGTGATAGGGGGTCCTTCCCACATGACCCAGAAATCGTCGGGGATAGGGCCCCTACAGTACTCCTACTCGTTTCTGCTCGCATTGCCATTGCAGTCGGTATTCTGTGGTGCTACGTTTATGATGCGCGGCCCATCACAAACAGTTCACTATTATAGAACGTGTACAATGCCCGTCCCATCACAAAAGGTTCACCGTTAAGAAGATTAGCTAATCGCCGTACGAGTGTCGGACAGGAATACGAAACGTCGTAACATCGTCGTACACGACAACTATTGCACATTCTATTCTGTAGTGCAATGTTTATGATGCATACTTCATCAGAAACAATTCATGGTTGCGAATCGTGTACGATAAGGCAACTAACACAAATGTTTAGTTTGCCCGCACCGTTTGTGATATTGTCTGACATCGCACATGCTTTGCAAACGACAATCGTGTGCATGATTGCACACGTTTCCTCTCTGTGAACTGTCTCCGGTTATGGTGCATATCACAAATGTTTGTGTTTTACCAACCGTGTGTGCTGTAATAACCTGGAGAGCGTAATTTAACCATAATTTAATTGCTGCTTTTCCAAATTGTACCGGATTTGGATATGAATTTGAATGTATGCTACAACTTTAGTCATATCCATCAGGTTCAAACAACTAATGCATTATTCAATTCATAGGTACATATGTTCAAGAATTACATAAGAACCAAATAAATAATGATGAACCACAGTTGTATACTTGTACTATTAAAGACGATAAAGAAAGAGGCGAAATATATTCTGGTTGCTGAACAAGGTGAAGCGGAATGCCCATATTGTGTTGGCGGACCCCCCATCCTTCACGGTCTTCACAAAAACATCTAGATAATCATCGTGTTCTGGTAGAAATACTTGAACCTTTGCGTGCCCACCAATCATGTAGTTTGAGAGGTAATCTTGAGTAAAGTGCTTTGGCAACCACTTTAAAGGAAAAAGATTCAGACATTGTCATCTAACACAACTCAACATGGGAAGTAAAAAGAAGGTTGCAGAGTTCTTACTTACCATCATGTAGTTCGTTGTTGTCTTGGATAAAGTGTAAACAAATAGTTTAATTGCCATCTTTGGACCCATTTTACAAACAATGTTTATCAGCTTCCTCACTTGATGCTGATTCATCGATATCTCATTGCCCCATGTGCAGAAAGGGTCGAAACGCGGATCTTTACCAATGACATATGTACCTAAAAGCACCAAGTTAATATTAGAAGCTAAACATCAATTGCATAGTGATGTAGTACAACACTCTTTTATAATATGTCTATATACATCCATATGTGGTAGTCCATTTGAAATATATAAAAAGACAAATATTTAGGAACGTAGGGAGTATCTTATAACATCCAATATACTCACATATTAGATGAATTAACATCTTATATTATTGGCCGGAAGGAGTTTAGTTCATTCTTACAAATTATCTGCTGTTGTATCCACGGGTTACAGGTAGTTTGAGCTAGTTCAGGCTCAAATAGCCCTAAAGTATATCTAAACATGAGGGCTAGTTTGATCTAGTTGCATCTATAACCCACCCAAAAACTAGTATCCAACCCAAGAGGTGCTAATTGGAGCTAGTTCTCCTAGTGCATTCATTGTCAATCTAACCCTACCATCCAAACAACTCTTTGGATGGAGTTAGTTCAGGGTTAGTAATGAGCTTGAAACTAACTCTAACCTCTAGCTAAGATGCAACAGCCAAATGTAGTCATTCATAGTGGTATTGTTGAAACTGGTACTGATGAAATTGAACTGCATAGTTCATACTTGCACAATAGAACATCACATTGTCAATAAATGGAATAAACAAGGCATACTACGAACGACCAAACATAGCATTTGAAACTGAACATATTCTAACTACAAACAACCAAACAATCAAAAAACTTTAAAAGAGGCATATGCTAGGTATAATAGGCTTAACAGCAAGCAAATATATGCATTCCTATCGGTATGTTTAAAACTGGATTGATGAAATGTACTGCACAGTAAATAATTGCACATATAGAGCATCACATTGTGAACAACTTAAATAAACAAGGCATACTGCAAAGAATAAGATATAGCAATTAAAACTGGACATATTCTCACTACACTACAAAAGGGACTCGACAAAACAAATCATGGGTTTCCCCCTGTGAAGAGGCACGGCAAAACAAATCATGGGTTTCCTCACTTGTCACGGATGGGCTCATTCCCATGGGAAGAGCACGGACCCTGGATGTGCTCCATGTTATCGCAGATGGGCTACTTCCCCTTGGAAGATCACGACTCTAGGGTGCCCTCCCTGATGTCGCAGACGGGTGCTTTCCCATTGGAAGAGCATATGGGATCTTTCTCCCTGGAAGAGCCGGAGAGGGTGCCCTCCTCGTGGTCGCCGTCGATGAGGTTTGACTTGGAAGCTGTGGATCCCAAGCCAGCATCGCAGAACGTGTCCATCAGAAATGACAAAAGGGGCTCGATGGCGTTAGAATGGCAATTGTTGACAGTGAGCCAGAGGAGATCAACGACAGGGCCATTGATGAGATCGACGGCGGTCGAACCTGAGGGGTTGGGGTGGGCCACTTAACCTGTGACACAGCCTGCCTCAGGGCGTCGCCGTCGATGACCTCGACGTCGTAGCCGGCGGACGAGACATGCCCACGTACTCTAGCTGCTGCTTGAGTGCCTGCCGCCAGTAATGGTTGTCAGCTTCCTCGGCGACATCGGCGAAGAGACCGTTACACCTCTTTTGGGCCAGTCGCTCCTCGAGCTCAACGGGAAGTGTCGTGGAACTAACACGTCAGATGTCTTCTTGGAAAGACTTAGTCATGGAGCCATCGCAACGGGTTAGCTTGAAGGGGTTAAACCGGACAAGGGACATGGGAGTTTATACTAGTTCGGCCCCTTCGATGAAGGTAAAAGCCTACGTCCAGTTGTGATGGGATTGATTGGGTTTCGATGCGCAGGGAGCGAATACGCTAGCCTGAGCCTCGAGTTGTTGTTGTCTGTCCCTAAACCGCCGCCGGGTCACCCCTTTATATACACAGGAGGACCCCGGCCAGTCTATAGAGTCCTAGGCTAACTTATACAAGTGCCAGCCTTGGTCTCTTCCTTTCTTTCTTATAATACAAGTTTATACAAGTATGGCGGTTTACCATCATGGGCCCTAAATCGCCCGTGGACTCTGGGCCACTAAGCTTCATCCGTAAAGCGCCATCCTCTGGGTTGTCTTGGGCTTCGGTATAGCTAAAGGTGAACCGGCCCCTCCTGGTCGGTTTACCCTTAGCGGTTATATCCTCAACATTAGGCCCCAGATTGATTTGGACCTGTTCATGTCAATCTTCAATCCTTAGGAAAATTATTAAAATTGATAACCACCCTCGTAAACCGCCATATCGCCTTTCACTGTGAATTTTAGTAAACCGTCGTGACGTCATCTTCTGTCACTGCAGCAAGTTATGGTGATGTCATCCCTGCATAAAAAGATTTATGAAGATTCCCTTCTCTTTAATGAATTCCCTAAGACCAAGGCGACAACTGCATCCTTTTCTGCCGCTTCAGACCCCTCAATTTTCGCGCCTGCCATTTTATCCCCTTTCCTTTATAAATAAGACCGATGCTCCTTCCATTTTCCCCCTTGCCTCTTCGCCTCGTCTTCCTCCTCGCGACCCGAAGAACTCAAGCATCACCGCCGTCGTCGACCTTGAAGCTCTGCCTCATCTCAGGCCACCGCATCACCTTATTTGCACCAGAGCTCCTGCGATACTCCTCCGCCGCTGCGTGACTCTGGTAAATACTTCCTTTTCTCACTTATCCGATCTGTATTAGGGTTTCAAAGTTTCTTTGGTGTTCGTCGGTGTTCATCAGCGTTCGTCAGTGTCGGTGTACTAAAGTAGGGGTACCTTAGTACCCCGAACTTGTGCACGGGCAGTTGTAGTACCCTGCGGCAAGGCCTGCCAGGCGATCGCCAAGACCCTCAATGGTCCCCTCTTGGGCCATTCAATAACAAAGTATTTGAGCCAAGGCCCCGGCAAGAGGAGCTTGCCGGGAAGGCCACCCGAAGAAAGCGAGGCCCTGGTAAGAGGAGTTTGCCGGGACTGCCGCTCGAAGCACAAGACCCCGGCAAGAGGAGCTTGCCGGGAAGGCCATCCATGCATGGCACGACAAGGACCCTGCCACGGCGCGCCCCGCGCCCCGGCAAGGCCCGGTGAGCAACAAGCTCCCGGGCGCGACAAGACATCCACCGCGGCAAGGCGCTTGCCGCGGCAAGTTACCACCTCGTGCCTGCGCTCCAGCTCACCCACCAACGTGTCGCTCTGGGGGGCATCCCAGGCACACGTGGCAGAGGCTGGGCAGCGAGGAGCATGCGGTGGCAAAGCGAAGCTGACAGAGTAGCCATCGTGGCAAACGGTGGCGCTCCTGACGGTCCACTCCCCTGCTCCGTCTGGGCGACGCGGATGGGCATTTAATGCCCTTGTCCCCCGCCGTCAGAGTTAGGTATGATAGCACTGTACAGCCACTGTGCAGGCAGCTGTACCCACTACAGCAGTCTACCATTTTTGCCCTCACCTATGCTGCCACCTGTGGGTAACCCCTTGAGCATATAAAAGGAGGCCCCGTGCGCACGTAGAGGGAGGAGACCAATCTTTACGCTCGACCTCGCTGGCGGCCCGCGTGTAGTGTAGCACCGCGCGCTCCTGAGCAATAACACAATACAATCCACCAAGCAGCAGTAGGGTTTTACGCATCCTTGCGGCCCGAAGCTGGGTAAAATCCCCCTGTGTGCACCGCCTTGATCTGCTCTTTGTGCAACCTCCGCCCCCCCGCCGAACCAGTAAGGGGCTCGGTCCCCATAGGTGTTCGAGGAAGCCGATTCCCCCCGTCATCTTTGGCACGCCAGGTAGGGGGCGTCGAAGTTGTGCGAACCTGATCCGGCGTCTGCACCAGCTAGATCTCCTTCATCCTCAGCGACATGCCACCGAAGAAGAAGGCTCTGGAGGTGGCCGGTCCGTCCGCGTCGAACCCGCCGCCCTTGGAGCAAACGGGTGGCGGGGACGGCACCGGCAGCGGAATGGGCGTCGTCGAGCTAGCTGACGGCGCCACGGCGTTCGAACATGCACCGCGCCCCTCTCAGGAAGCACGGGACCAGCAGCGTCTTGGCGCCCACGGTACCATAGGCTCGCTGGACCCAAATCGAGCCGGCGGATCCCACGGCGCTCAAGGCTAGCACTCGCACCAACGCGCTGGCGCGAGCGTGGCACGGCTGCCTGGCCTGGGTGTTGCTCCTTCTAACGTAGTTAGAAGTTCGAGCACATCCCGCTCCACGCGCCGTTCGCCGCCGCTGCCCGCCACTCCAGCAGAAGCTTTGGCGCGAGCCCAAGTGCTCCTAGACTACCCTCCAACGGCGGACAAGCTCGACGACTGGAGGGCCATGATACAGAGCCTCATCGGTTTCGCTAACGGCGACACCCCGCGGCAGCACAGCGCGTCGCAGCCGCGGTGGGACGGCCAGGCGAGGACCGATGGCGCCAGGACCGGCGGGGGTGCGACCACCGTCCACTCCCCGCCCCGGAGGCCAAGATCGGCGACTCGCCGGGATCACCACGACAACGACTCCACCACATCGTCAAATCCGCGAACTCGTCGCGATCAACGCCAAGTTCTTCACGAGCGAGAGCAAGAGGACGCTCGTACTCGCATCGAGCGTCGGAGAGAAGCGCGGCATCAATCAGACCACCGCGCTGGGCCCTCTGTCGACATGCATGCACCAGGGGAACCAGGCGACCTGCCGTACGCGGTGGGCTGCCCTGCGTTCACCCGTGAGCTGCGGCAAGTCCAGTGGCCCAGCACAAAGAATTTCAAGCCAGACGTGCCAGAGAAGTACGACGGCAAGTCGCATCCGTCGGAGTTCCTCAGCATCTACACCATTGCGGTGCAGGCTGCCGGGGGACGAGACGACAAGATCCTTGCCAACTAATTCCCGCTGGTGCTCAAGTCCAACGTCAGATCCTGGCTCATGCACTTGCCGGACAACTCCATAACCTCCTGGACAGACTTGTGCCATCAATTTGTTGGCGCCTTCACAGGCGGCCACAAACCCCATGGCCAAGCGAGCGACCTTCACCTGCTCGTCCAGAAGGAGGGAGAACCTCTGCGCAAGTTCATCCAGAGATTCAGCCGTGTACACTACAACATCCCAGACGTCCACCCCGCCGCGGTCATCAGCGCGTTCCATCAGAACATGCGTAACCGCAGGATACGGGAGGAGATGGCGATGTGCAAGATCAAGGACGTCAGCGAGCGATACGCCCTGGCCAACAAGTGTGCCCATGTTGAGGAAGGGAGGAAACTCCCCGGAGAGAGCGCTGGAGCGGGAGGATATGACAGTGAGGATACCGCCCCGGCGAAGAAGGGCCGGCGGCGGAGCAACAGGAAGAAGAAGAGCCAAGAGGTACTGGTTGTTGAGCAGTCCGGCAATGAAGGCACCGCCAAGAAGGCCCAGGCTGGCAGCTCTGGCAAGGAGATTGCCGGATGCATCCACTGCCAGGCCGTGGCGGCCGCCGACAAACGGGATGGCACCAGCAAACAATACTGCAAGATCCACCGCACCAAGGGCCATGAACTCCAGAGCTGCAAGCAGGTCGAGCGGCTCGTCGAGCTGCAAAAGGCCGAGTACGAGCAGCGAGACAAGGAGAGAGCCCGAGGAGGTGGCGGAGGATCAGGCACGAAGCGCCCCGGCCAGGGAGGACGCCGCGACAAGGACAAGGAGCAGCAAGCGGAGCGACCTCCCCGCGGCCGCAACAAGAGCGAAGACGACGACGAAGACGAAGACATGGATGACGTCGAGACCAGTGAGCAGGAGTTTCAGAAAGCCACAGAGGTCTTGTGCGTAGACGGCGGCGCCACCCTGCATAATTCTCACCGCCAGCTCAAGCAGTGGGCGCGGGAAGTCAATGCAGCGGAGCCACCCGTCGAGTCGCGCAAGCCTCTGAAATGGTCCAGCACGCCTATCATCTTTGATATTGAGGATCACCCTGATCGCACTACTGCGATCGGGTGCTTGCCGATGTTGGTTTCTCCAACAATCCGCAACCTCAAGGTCACCAAGATGCTGGTTGACGGCGGGGCCGGCTTGAACCTGATCTAGTCCCCTACTATATAAACCCACCTTACCCTAAATTTTAGGCCTCATGTCCCATCCACCCATCGCCGCCACCGCCACTCCACCAAATCCCCCCTCGGGATCTCCCCGGACCGATCCACCCAACCAGCCTCCTTCCATATGCACCCCTCGCCGAGCCTTCGTACAGCAGCAGCCGCCACCCCCCCTCTCTTCTCGAGGCCCGAGCAGGAGCGCTTGGCCTCGACTTCTCGCGCGGTCATCCGCCTCGACGGCGACCTCTAGGACACCATGGCCGGCCTCTTCTTTTCTCCCGTCGCCCCTGCCTTCTTCTTTTCTCTCGTCACCCCTGCCTCTGTCTCTCTCACTCTGTTTTGGACCAGGGAACCGCCGCCGCCCGAAGCTTCCTCGACCCCGTCGCCGACCAGATCCGCGGCTGCCCTGCGTCGCCTGGCCTTCCCCGCCTGCACCTCGACGCCTTAACCTCTGCACCGTGCCAAGTCCGCCGCCGTCGTCCTGCTTCACGAGGACAAGGGCGCTCGAACCTCCTCTGTTTCCCCGCTCGCCCGCACGTGACCGCATCGGCCTCCCCTGCAGTTCGTCGCCTCGGTCATGGCCTTGCCAAGCTCCGCCGCCGTCGGGATCTGCTCGCCGCCGTGCCATTCCTGTCGCCGGAGGATGCAGCCCCGCCGCCTCCAAGTCCCTGCTTCGCCCGTGGTCGAATGAGGACGACGTCCAGGCCGCCCCTCGCCCTGGTGGGCCTCGCTCAGCCTCAGGCCCAGCGCCCACCTCTGCCTCCCCTTCAAACCGGCCTCCCTCTCTACAGATCTGAGCCTCAGCCCGATGTGAGCAGCCCAGTTCCGCCAGATTCGGCCCATGTCTTGTTTTTTTTTCATTCTATGAATTTGTCCAATTATCCAGAGCTTTGCAGTTTTTACAGAAAACCCCTTCGGGATCATGCATTTAATAACTCACTAACCGTGCATCGGTTTAAAATGATTTATATATGAAACTTGCTCAGAATTTTGTGTAGGTTAATAATATGCCACTTTCATCTATGTTTAAAATGTTTAAAATGACGTTTGATTAAATTTGCTCCTATGCCATGTTAAAATGATTTAATTCATAACTATTCAACCGTAGCTCCAAACCTAACAAACTTTATATGTAAATGGGGTAGAATTTTGCCTAGTTTAACATGGTGGACTTACTTTGCATGCTTAACAACTCTAAAATTGTGTTTAGGGCAGAATAGTACCAAATCTATTATATGCTCATGAAGAGTTTCCGGAATTGTTGTTCGTTGTTTCCGGCCTCATTTAAACTTGCCTAGATAGGTAGTTTTTGTTGTGCTTCACCCCTTGCCATGTTAATCAACATCTAATATTGTTGGGTACATAAACAAGAGTGAACTAAATAAATGTTGTGAAGTTTTGTCAATATGCAACTCATTGCATATTGAGCTCCACTTAATTTGTAGTGTTGTTTGTTACACTTTGTCATGCCATGCTTCATTAAACCGGACATGCATCATACTTGGTTGTGCATCATGCCATGTTCATGTGTTGGTAGTTTACTATGTTGTGTGCTTCTTTCCGGTGTTGCTTCTTCGGGTTGGTTCCGTTATCATCGCGTTTGTGAGGACCCGTTCGACTACGTCCGTTTGTCTTGTTCATGGACTCGTTCTTCTCCCTTGCGGGATCTCAGGCAAGATGACCATACCCTCGAAATCACTTCTATCTTTGCTTGCTAGTTTGCTCGCTCTTTTGCTATGCCTATGCTGCGATACCTACCACTTGCTTATCATGCCTCCCATATTGTTAAACCAAGCCTCTAACCCACCTTGTCCTAGCAAACCGTTGTTTGGCTATGTTACCGCTTTGCTCAGCCCCTCTTATAGAGTTGTTAGTTGCAGGTGAAGATGAAGTTTGTTCCTTGTTGGAACATGGAGATGTTGTTCCTTGTTGGAACATGTTTACTTGTTGGGTTATCACAATATATCTTATTTAATTAATGCATCTATATACTTGGTAAAGGGTGGAAGGCTCGGCCTTATGCCTGGTGTTTTGTTCCACTCTTGCCGCCCTAGTTTCCGTCATATCGGTGTTATGTTCCCGGATTTTGCGTCCCTAACGCGGTCGGGTGATTTATGGGACCCCTTGACAGTTCACTTTGAATAAGACTTTTCCAGCGAGGCCCGACCTTGGTTTACCATTTGCCTCAACACCACCTACTTTACCCTTGGGAGTCGCTCTCTCGAGGGTCATCTTATTTTAGCCCCCCCCCCCGGCCAATGCTTGTCTAAGTGTTGGTCCGAACCGAGCAACCTGCGGGGCCCCCTCGTGGAAACTCGAGGCCTGGTTTTACTCGTAGCTTGACTTATCTGGTGTTGCCCTGAGAACGAGATATGTGCAGCTCCTATCAGGATGTCGGCGCATCGGGCGGCTTTGCTGGACTTGTTTTATTACTGTCGAAATGTCTTGTAGCCGGGATTCCGAGACTGATCTGGTCTTCCCGGGGAGAAGGAATATCCTTCGTTGATCACGAGAGCTTATCATGGGCTAAGTTGGGACACCCCTGCAGGGTTTGAACTTTCGAAAGCCGTGCTCGCGGTTATGTGGCAGATGGGAATTTGTTAATGTCCGGTTGTAGAAAACCCGAAGTTGATCTTAATTAAAATACACCAACCGCGTGTGTAACCGTGATGGTCTCTTCTCGGCGGGGTCCGGGAAGTGAACATGGTTGTTGGAGTTATGATTGACGTAAGTAGTTCAGGATCACTTATTGATCATAGTTGTTCGACCGTGCTTTGCCTTCTCTTCTCGCTCTCATTTGCGTATGTTAGCCACCATATATGCTAGTCGCTGCTGCAGCTCCACCTCACTACCCTGCCCTACCTATAAGCTTAAATAGTCTTGATCTCGCGGGTGTGAGATTGTTGAGTCCCCGTGACTCACAGATACTTCCAAAACCAGTTTGCAGGTGCCGATGAAACCGTGCAGGTGACGCACCTGAGCTCAAGGAGGAGCTCGATGAAGATCGTGTTCGTTGTGTTGTTTCTTTTCAGTTGATCAGTAGTGGAGCCCAGTTGGGTTCGATCAGGGATCTGTGTAGCATTTGGGGTAGTCTTCTTTTATTTTGGTTCCGTAGTCGGACCTTGATTGTATCTGTTTGATGTAATGCTTTACTCATGTATTGTGTGAAGTGGCGATTGTAAGCCAACTATGTATCTCTTTCCCTTATGTATTACATGGGTTGTGTGAAGATTACCTCACTTGCGACATTGCTTTCAATGCGGTTATGCCTCTAAGTCGTGCTTCGACATGTGGGAGATATAGCCGCATCGAGGGCGTTATAGCCCCACTCGTGAGGGCCAGAGGCGCTCCGCCGTGGCGATCTGATTGAGCCCTGGTACGTCGACGCAGACGCGCAGCCCACCATCCTTGCCTGGATGGGGAGCCACAGCAGGCGGGCGACGGCAACCTCTCACGATCCTTGACTCCTATAGTTCTTGAATGGCCTTGCTAACAAACTCCTGCTGGTCTGACCTTCTTTCCCTGGCTTCCTTTCGAGGGAAACGTGCTTCGAAACACGCCTCCACATGGTGCCCAAGCGCCTCCCTCGTGACCTTGGCTAGGTCGGTGACCCTCCTGGTGGGAGCCCCCGAGCCATGCCTGAGGAGGGCGTCGGGCGCGCTTTCCTATGCGATTGAAGGAGGATCCCCCTGGGTAGACGCGGGCCTTGAAGGGCCTGCCTTATGAGGGGCTGAGCCTGACGTTGTCTTCTTCTTCTTTTGGGTGGTCTCAGGAAGCCTCCTGCTTCCGCGATCCGGGTCTTCTAGCGACGCGGCCTGAAAGGCTCGCTCCAGGGTACACACCGCATCCTTCTCTTGACATGGCACCGTGATGACGCCGCCGCTTCCTGGCATCTTGAGGACGTTGTAGCCGTGGTGATTCACGGCCATGAACTTGGCCAGCGCCGGGTACCCGAGGATGGCGTTGTACGGCAGGCGGATGTGGGCGACGTCAAAGTCGATGAGCTCGGTGTGGTAGTTGTTGCGGGCCCCGAAGGTGACTGGGAGGTAGACCCGCCCGATCGGGACTGTGGAACCGTCGGTGACTCCGGAGAAGGGCTTGGTTGGCTGAAGCTGGTCATAGGGCACTTGGAGGCTGTTGAATGTTTCCACGGACAAGACATTGAGCCCTGCCCCTCCGTCGATGAGGGTCCTGGTGACCAGAACGTTGCTGATGACTGGGGAACAAAGCATTGGGAGGACTCCGGCTGTGGCCGCGCACTTGAGCTTGTCTGCTGAGCTGAACGTGATGGTGCAGGCCGACCACCTGAGGGGACGCGTTGCTTCGAGCTTGGGGAGAACTGCGTTCACTTCGCGAGCAAACTGCTTGAAGATACATTGAGAGGCTGGGGCTTGAGCTCCGCCCAGGATGCAGGCGATTGCGCGAGGCTCTTGGAAGCCCCCAGCCCCCTCGTCTTGGTGGCGGTCTTCGTTCCTTGTTGGCTGAGGTGGCAACGGCGGCAGGCCTGGGTTGCCATGAGGGCGATCCTCACGAGGCTGGTCCCTCCAGTCCCCCTCGCGAGGCGGGTCACGCCAGTGGTCCTCGCGAGGTTGGTCATGCCAGCCTTGACGTGGGCCACGATCTTCCCAACGTCCCGGGTTCCTTCCTCCTCCTCGGCCGTAGCCCCGGTTAGCACGGTCAGGGCGTCGGCCGACTCTTCCTTCTCGCACGGCGTGGAGTTCTTGGCATTCATTGGTGTTGTGGGTGCGGAGGTCGTGGTACACACAGTACCGGCTGCCCCTGGAGGATTCGGGCAGATCCTAGCCCCGCTTGGTGTCCGGCTCCGCTGCGAGCACGGCAGCCCCCTTGCGCTTCACGTCCTTGGCCTTGGGCTTCTTCTCTTCTGGGTCTGCGGCAGGCAGCTCAAGGAGGGAGAGGCGTCCCTCCTCAGCTCTGGCGCACTTGGTCGCTAGGTTGAACAGCTCCAGGGAGGTGCAGAGGTCTTCATGCATCGCCAACTCCTCCTTCATCTTGACGTCGCGCACGCCATCAGAGAAGGCCGAAATGATGGCTTCCTCAGACACCCTGGGGATCTTGAGGCGCGCACTATTGAAGCGCTGGATGTACTTTTGCAAGGTCTCCCCAGGTTGCTGCTTGATGCGGCGCATGTCGCTCACGGCGGGAGGCCGGTCACGGGTACCTTGGAAGTTGGCGATGAAGCGGGTACTCATCTGGTCCCAGGAGGAGATCGTGTCTGGGGCTAGGTTCAGGAGCCAAGTGCGAGCACCTTCCTTTAGCGCCATGGGGAACCAGTTCGCCATGACCTTTTCGTCCCCGCTGGCAGCTTCGATTCCCAGCTCGTAAAGCTGGAGGAACTCTGTGGGATCAGTCGTGCCATCGTAGCGAGGGGGCAGGTCCGGCTTGAACTTGCCGGGCCATGCGACTCCGCGCAGCTCGGCGGTGTAGGCGCGGCAGCCAGCGGTGGCCGCGGGAGGTTTTGGTTGAGGGAGAGCTTGGCCTTGTGGGTCCCCTTGCGCCGCAACTCGGAGCAGCACGGGGTCTTGACGCGGCGGAGCGGGGAGCGCCTGAGCGGCCTCTTGCGGTCGCGGGACTTCTTGGCAGCTCCGTTCCTGCTGGGCCGGCGCATGACGGAGCGGGTTCCACCCAGGAGCTGCGTGCCTTGGGGCCATGGCATCTTCTTGGAAAGGAGGCGGCTGGAATGCCCCCGGGGCTTCATTGCTCACGCGGGGCGGAGTGCGGCGCAGCGGTGCGGAAGGTGCGGGAGAGCCCCCTGCGGCGCGGACGAGCTCGGCGACGCGGTCGAGCCACTCCTTGTAGACGTCGTCGACGAGGCGGTAGCGCGGGAGCTCGTTCGCCGCGATGAGCGCAGCTCGAGCCTCCAAGGGCGCGCGAAGCGCGTGCGACGAAGAACCGGACGGGGTGAGCGACGGAGTGGCGGTGCGGCCATCTCGCCGCACGGACGGGTGCTGAGAGGATGCTTGCTGCTCGTTCCCCGCCGGGCCGGTGGTGGCGTTGACGGCGTGCAACGGGGAACGACGAGGACGCCCACCGACGGGGGCCGTCTGGACGGCGCGGGAAGCGATGGCGGCCCGGCGCTCGGCGCGGGCCTGACGAGCGTCAGACATGGATGCGACGGTCGGAGGAGAGCGGAGCGGTGGAAGACGGATTCTGGCGCACCCCTACCTGGCGCGCCAAATGTCGGATCACGGGTTCCGGCAGACCCTTAAGGTTCGAACTCTGGGGTGCGCGCGGAGATCGTGCCTTCTACCTCTCCGTCTCGCAAAGAACTAACGACGAGAAGAACAACACAAGAGACACAGGGTTTATACTAGTTCGGGCCACCATTTTGGTGTAATACCCTACTCTAGTTTGTGGTGGGTGGACTGCCTCTTGGGCTGATGATGAAGAAGAGTACAAGGAAGAACAGCCTCGCGAGGGTCTGTTCTTGGCTAGGGGATGAACTGTTGGGGGAGTCCGATCGCCCTTCTTACTCTCTGAGGGTGTTGCTACGTTCTAGCTGGTTTCTCGATGCTCTACTGGTTTCTTGCTACTCGATCCGATTAGATTGCCTCTACCCTGGGGTGGCTAGTCCTATTTATAGGCAAAGGCCCTGGGCCTCTTCCCAAATATTGAGCGGGAAGGGAGCCAACAATTGGCCAATTTGAAGGGGAACATTTGGTACACTTATCCTGACTAAAGTTGGTCTTCGCCTGCCAAAGGCCCTGTGGTGACGCCGTCCTGGGCTCCATGGTGACCTCCTTCCCACCGTCGGACTCGTCTTGGTCTCGTTGCACCGAAATGGGTGCCTTTGCTTGATCCTCTCGCCTGCGCTTGCCCCCTTTGCACCAAAGAGGAAAGGGAGACGCTGCGCGGGCTGGCGCCCGCCTGGCACCCTTGGTCGTCATGGCTTGCGTCATGGGCACCTCGTGAGGTACCCTCCTTGATCTCTCCGCCTCCTCGCGAGCCAGCCTGAGGAGGCCGTGCTTGAGGAAGCGCCATGTCGTCCGCCTCGCGAGGCTTGGCCCCTCGCGAGGGTCTTGATCCTTGTGCTGATGAAGATGGGCTACGCTGGGCCCCATTCGAGCCACGCCGCAGGCCGCAGGCAGGCAAGTCTGGGGACCCCCGTTCCCAGAACGCCGACAGTGTCGCCACTCGGTTGTGCTCGTCTTCACCACTCAGCCGCCCCGTGCGTCGTCACTCGGTTGTACACATCATCGCCCCTCGGCCGCCTCACGCGTCACCATCAGTTGGACATGTCTTTACCTCTACACCCCAGGACGGGAACGACTAAGTTACTCATATGATCAAACCTCATATCACACTCTGTAGCAAGCTTACCTCTTTCGAGCATCACTCAGGGGCTACGCACAGCCGTTGGCCATGCCGCCCTCAGGGGTTACGCCCATTTGATCAACCCATTTATCACACCAGGAATATCTTTTTGACCATACATGCTTGTTCCGCCGAAAATCTATAAGGGTAGTACTGTCCACTCGTACGATCGCCCAAGTCACTTCTTGAAGTCATCTTCAGGACTGCAAAAGGGTGAAAACGACGCTCCTCCCGAATACACTTGGGAGTTATCCTAGGCTCCAAGGCGACAGTTTCACAAACTTGGACTCAGAGATGGCATGTGTTGGTGTTCCCACGGGATAATGAGTGGCATATCTCCGGAGAGTCAGCCCACACACTAGCCTCACCACTTGGTTTCATGGCACGTCCATGTAAGACCACTAGTCTATCTCCTCCGGGAGACATAAGAGTGCCACCAAGTTTTTCCTTGCAGTCATCATACCCCGATCAGTCGGGAAGCACGTCCACTCGGACAAATACCCCTTTCACGCAAAAGGGTGAAAATGAAGCTCCTTCGCGGATACAATGTACTCCTACAAATACCCCTTTCACGCAAAATCTAACGGTCAATATAAGAAGTACTAATGGAAAGATTACTCCCTGGAGTGTCCAGCTTTTTTCTACAGTCGGCAGTTTCAAAGCCGAATTCATTCACCGTGTCGAGAGCACGAAGATTCACCTGCTTGACCGAGTTCCAGGCTGAATTTATTCCGTGTCGAGTGCACGAAGATCAGTCCGACTGACTCAGCTCCAGGCTGAGCTTATTTACCATGTCAATCACCTGAAGATGCATTCGATTGACTCAATTTTAGACTAAAAGATATTTACCGTGTCAACTACGTGGAGGTTTACCAGGAGACTTAAACCCTCCGCCCGACTCATCTAGTCTGATAGAGACTCGGGGACTACACCCAGTGGGTGCACTCAGCATGCCCCCACTGGAAGAGAACTCGGAAAGAAACATTTTGCTCGATACGAAACCAGCTCCAGAATTACCCGACCTCCGAGTCAGAGAAGAACAAGTTTGATCA
Source organism: Aegilops umbellulata (assembly GCA_032464435.1). Lineage (NCBI taxonomy): Eukaryota > Viridiplantae > Streptophyta > Magnoliopsida > Poales > Poaceae > Aegilops > Aegilops umbellulata. The sequence goes on from CP136057.1 coordinate 553,525,760, forward strand.
GTACCAGCTAAGAAGATTTTTAGTTCTCTCAGACCCTCGCCGACTGCTCGCAGTCGACGGCGGTCTCGGGGACTACACCTAGTGGGTGCACTCAGTGTGCCCCCCACTGGAGTAATCTCCACTCGGTATGGCCTGACCACTCCGAGTGATGAACAACAACAAAAAGGACAGGCTCAAAGACTCCCGCCGACTGCCCGCAGTCGACGGCAGCTCGGGGACTACACCCAGTGGGTGCACTCAGCGTGCCCCCACTGGAATGGTATCCACTCGGAATGGTCCGCTCGGTCCGAGTGACGGCCAAACAACAAAAAAGACACGTTCCAGGCGTGAAGAAATTCCGAGTAATCAGTTACTCGATGCAGGACCAGCTCAAAATCACTCCAAAAAATTGCTATAAGGTGAGTTTAATGCTCCTGCGCGGACCCGTTTGAGCTCATTTCACTTGGACACCATGCAGTCTGGAATCCGTCAAGGCAACACGTGGAGATAAGATCGTCGGGTGACTAGAGGGAGTTCATAAGTGCCTCCGTAGCACTCAACTCATCTAGGAATTCACCTTGACTCGACCTGCTCAACCTCTACCGTTTCGGGGGCTAATGACGAGGACATGTATTGGGGGTAGGATAACAGGCCTGACCTAAAGGCCCTACCCATGGACACCGTATACTTTGTACTGGTCCCCTGGGCCAGATCGTCGTCCAGATGTACCGCAACTTGAAAGTCACTCGGACGGCGATAACCACTCGGAGCACGACACTTCACTCCACGAGCTCATTCCACTCGACCGTGTAACTCACTCGGATATGCAAAGACCAATAGTCAGCATGACGGTTTTGTAGTGGGCAGGCATTATGGCACTGATGCTCCACCGTGTAACATAAGGGGTGAGGGGGTGGCGCACTCTATATAAGCCACCCCCACCACTAGACTAGGGAGCATTTTTCTTCCACCTTTCTCTCTTTCTCACCATTAAGCTGAGGCATGGAAATCCGTTCTCCCCTCTCTCTCTCTCAAATACACCATGTAACTCTGTGTTCATGACAAATAAAGAAAGCCTCTCCGGAGCACGAGACGTAGGGCCGTTATCTCCACAGCGAGAGGCCCGAACTCGTTAAAACCACTGTGTCACCCATATGCATCTCGATAGATCATGCTCCTTTATCCTACCCCTCTCTTATTGTCGGAGTCGTTCCCACGACAGTTGGCGCCCACCTCAAAGAATAGAGCTATGCTCCCCGGCAATGGCGCCAGAAACTAAAACTAAACTAAATATAAAACTAAAACTAAATTGAAACATAAACTAAAGTAAAACTATAACTAAAACAGAAACTAAATTAAATAAAAAGAAACTAAACTAGGGTTTAGGGTTTCCTCTTCCGCTTGTTTCTTCTTCTTTTCTTTCTTCTTGTCCCTCCTCCTCTTCCTCCCTCCTCCTCCCCCTTCTACTCTTCTTCTTCTTCTTCTTCTTCTTCTTCTTCTTCCTCCTCCTCCTCCTCCTCCTCCTCCTCCTCTTCTTCTTCTTCTTCTTCTTCTTCTTCTTCTTCTTCTTCTTCTTCTTCTTCTTCTTCTTCTTCTTCTTCTTCTAGCACTAAATCTAACACTAACAATTAAACAGCAAAAAAAGAAAAAACAGAAGAAAAAATTAACTTCTTCTTCTTCTTCTTCTAGCACTAAATCTAACACTAACAATTAAACAGCAAAAAAAGAAAAAACAGAAAAAAAATAACTCACCGGAGCCGATGGGGGTCGGGGTTTCGCAGCGGCAGGGTGGCAGTGGCGACGGGGGCCGCAGGGCTCCGGGGCGGTGGAGCTCAGGGGGGCGGTGAGCGGCGGCGCCGAGCCGGTAGGGAGGCAGGGGCGATGGGGCCGCGGTACCACCGGGGTGGCGGGCGGGTGGTGGGGGTGCCGGGGCGGTGGGGCGGTCGGGAGGCGACATGGTGGGGCGCCGGGGCGCCGGGCTGGTGGGACGTCAGGGCATCGGCGGGTGGGGGCGGCGGGGTGGGGGGCGACGGGGCAAGCGGCGGCGGCTGGTGGGAGCGGAGGGTCGGCGGTGGGTGTGGATGTCATCGTCAGGCAGGAGAGAGGGAGAGAAACACAGAGATGGAGGGGCGGGGTGGGGCTCGGCCGTTAGTTAGGTTAGTTCTTTGCCGTCCGCCCCACCTTTGTCGTCCGCTTTTTTTCTCTTTGTCGTCTGCTAGCAGACGGCAAAGAGGGGGGCCGTTAAGTTTTTCTAATCAGCTCGTTAGTGGGGGCCACCTATCTCTTTGCCGTCTGCTAGCTGACGGCAAAGATTGTTTGCAGTCCGCTAGCGGACGGCAAAGAATTGGCTGATGGCAAAGACCTTCTTTGCCACCAGCCAGTTCTGTGTCGTCCGTTTTCTGTAAGCGGACGACAAAGACCTTCTTTGCCATCAGCCAGATGACGGCAAAGAATTAGCAGGCGGCAAATAAGCTAATTCCAGTAGTGTCTTCTTCTTCTTCTTCTTCTTCTTCTTCTTCTTCTTCTTCTTCTTCTTCTTCTTCTTCTTCTTCTTCTTCTTCTTCTTCTTCTTCTTCTTCTTCTTCTTCTTCTTCTTCTTCTTCTTCTTCTTCTTCTTCTTCTTCTTCTTCTTCTTCTTCTTCTGCTAACTTTGTTCTTTCCCAATCTGCATATTTGCTTTCGATGAGGAAGCTTGCGTTGATGGAGTCTACTCTTCTCCTTGTGCTTCCTTTTTGTTTTGATTTTGTAGGATGAACAATGTGAAACTTGCTACCTATATATGTATGTATGGATGAAACTATTGTATGCTTGTTGTTGGATATGTTGGCTAGCTATATATGTTGCATATGGACTATTGGTTTGGTATGTATATGTGCTGGATGATCATATCCATATGGCAGGGTTATGATTTGGTATGTATATGTGTTGTTATGGTTGGTGAAAGTATTCTCAAATGTGTGTGTGTATATGAAATTCTTTGAAATTGAATGAATTTAAGAAAAACAGGGGATGTACACGCTCTTTGCCGTCTGCTGGCAGACGGCAAAGAGCTTTGCCATCAGCCAGCTGATGCCAAAGCTGCCATGTGGGAGCTACCTGTGCTACCTCGGGTGCACTGGGCTGACCTATTTGGCCACTTTGTCGTCCGCTCGCAGACAACAAAGACCTTGGCATCTTTGTCGTCGGCCAGCAGACGGCATAGCTTGCTATGTGGCAGCTACCTGGGGGGCATTTGGGCTGGCATATTTGTGCAATTTGCCGTCCGCTAGCAGACGACAAAGATGCAAAGGTCTTTGCCATCTGCTATCAGACGACAAAGCACGCTGTTAACCCCCTAACGGACCTAACCTGCCACGTGTGCCGTCCAGGCTCTTTGCCGTCAGCTGGCGGACGACAAAGACCATTTCATCTTTGCCATCCGCTAGCAGACGGCAAAGAACCCTTTGACGTAGCTTATTCAACCAGACCTGTTGCCGTCTGCTTGCAGACGGCAAAGGCCTTTGCCGTCTGCCATGGCAGACAGCAAAGTTCCTGATTCCTGTAGTGATATAAGTGAAACACATAGAGTATTCTAATAAATCACGATTCATGCACTCTCAAAAGGTGTCTGCAGCAAGGATGATTGTGGCAAACTAAAAAGCAAAGACTCAAATCATACAAGACGCTCCAAGGAAAACACATATCATGTGGTGAATAAAAATATAGCCTCAAGTAAAGTTACCGATAGACGAAGACGAAAGAGGGGATGCCTTCCAGGGCATGCCCAAGCATAGGCTCTTGGTTGTCCTTGAATATTACCTTGGGGTGCCTTGGGCATCCCCAAGCTTAGTCTCTTGCCACTCCTTATTCCAAATTCCATAAAATCCTTACCCAAATCTTGAAAACTTCACAAGAAAAAACTCAACAGAAAATCTCATAAGCTCCGTTAGTATAAGAAAATAAATCACCAGTTTTTCTACTGTTGTGAACTAATTCTTTATTTATATTGGTGTAATATCTACTGTGATCCAACGTTTCCATGGTTCATACCCCCTGATACTACGCACAGATTCATCAAAATAAACAACAACACATAGAAAACAGAATCTGTCAAAAATAGAACAGTCTGTAGCAATCTGGATAGTTCGAATACTTACGTAACTCCACAAATTCTGAAAAATTAGGACAGAATGGGAAATTTGCATATCAATCTTGTGTAAAACAAATTAATAATATTATCGCGGTTCTGTTATTTTAAAAAATTCTGGGACTGGGCGTAATTTTTTTTGTCTTTCAGCAAGATGAGATCAACTATCACCGTAAGCTATCCCAAAGGTCTTACTTGGCACAAACACTAACTAAAACACAAAACCACATCTAACTAGAGGCTAGATGAATTATTTATTGAAAAACAGAACCTCAGAAGCAAAAAAATAAAATAAAATTGGGTTGCCTCCTAACAAGCACTATTGTTTAACGCCCTAGGCATAAAAACATGAATAGATCTAGGTATTGCCATCTTTGGCATGCAATCTATAAGTAGCTCTCATAATAGATTCATAAGGCAATTTAATTTTATTTCTTGGAAAGTGTTCCGTGCCCTTCCTTAATGGAAACTAAAATCTAATGCTTCCTTTTTTCATATCAATAATTGCACCAATCGTTCTAAGGAAAGGTGTACCAAGAATAATAGGAAATGTTGGATTGCAATCCATATCAAGAACAATGAAATCTACTGGAACATAATTCCTATTTGCAACAATAAGAACATCATTAATCCCTCCCATAGATTTCTTAATAGTGGAATCCTCAAGATGCAAATTTAAAGAACAGTCATCAAATTCACGGCAACCTAGCACATCACATAAGGTTTTTGGAATTGTAGAAGCGCTAGCACCAAAATCACACAAAGAATGGCACTCATAATCTTCAATCTTAATCTTAATAGTAGGTTCCCACTCATCATAAAGTTTTCTGGGGATAGAAACTACCAATTCAAGCTTTTCTTCAAAAGATTGCATCATAGCATCAACGATATGTTTAGTAAAATCTTTGTTTGATTATAAGCATGAGGATAATTCAACGTGGATTGCAACAAGAAAATACAATCTATTAAAGAAAAATTATCATAATTAAATTCCATGAAATCCAAAAGAGTGGGTTCATCGCTACTTAAAGTTTTGACCTCTCCATTCCCACTTTCATCAATTTTTGCATCAAGATCTAAAAACTCTGAATCATCGGGACGCCTTTTAATTACAGTTGACTCATCTCAAGTCCCATCTTTATCAATATTTATATTGGAAAACAAAGATTAAATAGGATTCACATCAATAACTTTAAGATCTTCGTCATTTATTCAAGTAAACTAGAAGAACACATTTTTATAAACCAAACTTTTTTAGCACACATCTGAGCGGTTCTTTATTTGCACTCATCAATGGAAGTTATCATAGCTTTGAGAGACTCATTAATATCATGCTTGGGTGGAATAGCTCTAAGTTTCAAAGAATTAGCATACAGAGAAATTCTATCCATGTTCCTAGCCAAATCATCAATCTTAAGGAATTTTTCTTTAATCAAAGCATTGAAATTCATTTGCAAACTCATAAATTCTTTAACACTATTCTCAAAATAAGAGGACATCTTATTATAATTTGCATAAGATTTTTTTAGGAATTACCATAATTATTAGAGGAGTTCGTAGGAAACGGCCTAGGATTAAAATTACCTCTATACGCGTTATTACCAAAATTGTTCCTACCAACAAAATTCACATCCATAGATTCATTATTATTCTCAATCAAAGTAGACAAAGGCATATCATTGGGATTAATGGAAGCACTCTTAATAGCAGATAATTTCATAATCTCATCCATCTTTCCACTCAAAACATTAATCTCTTCGATCGCATGCACTTTTTTACTAGTGTAAGAACTTTCCGTATACCATTGAGAATAATTAACCATAATCTTATCTAGGAGTTTAGTAGCTTCTCCTAAAGTAATTTCCATAAAAGTACCTCCCGCAGTCGAATCTAAAAGATTTTTAGAAGAAAAATTGAATCCGGCATAAAAAAATGTATAATCATCCACAAATTGAAACCATGAGTAGGGCAATTTTGTATCAACAGTTTCATCCTGTCCCAAGATTGTGCAACATGTTCATGATCAATTTGCTTAAAATTCATAATATCATTCCTAAGGAGATGATCTTAGTGGGAGCAAAATACTTGGAAATAAAAGCATCTTTACACTTACTCCATGAATCAGTACTATTTTTAGGCAAAGATGAAAACCAAGTTTTAGCATGATCTCGAAGCGAGAACGGAAATAGCTTCAATTTAACAATATCATTATCCACAACCTTTTTCTTTTACATATCACACAAATCAACGAAATTGTTTAGATTGGATGCGGCATCTTCACTAGGAAGGCCGGAAAATTGATCTATCATAACAAGATTCAGCAAAGCGGCATTAAGTTCACAAGATTCCGCATTGGTAGCAGGATAAATCGGAGTACCAATAAAATCATTATTATTGGTGTTGGAAAAGTCACACAATTTGGTATTCTCTTGAGCCATCGTGACAAAGCAAGCAATCCAACACACGTGCAAACAAAAGCAAACAAAGAAGGCGAGTTGAAGAGGGGCGAAGAAAAGGCAAATCTTTTCGAAAATCATTTTGGAAGTGGGGGAGAGGAAATCGAGAGGCGAATGGTGAATAATGTAATGCAAGACATGAGAGTTTATCATGGGTACTTGGTATGGCTTGACTTGGCGTAGATCTCCTCGACAATTGCACTAGAAATTCTTGCTGCTACTTCTTGAGATTGCGTTGGTTTTCCCCTTGAAGAAGAAAGGGTGATGCAACAAAGTAGAGATAAGTATTTCCCTCAGTTTGAGAACCAAGGTATCAATCCAGTAGGAGACAACACACAAGTCACCGAATACCTGCACCCAACGCAATAAAGGGGTTGTCAATCCCTTCACGATTACATGCAAAAGTGAGAACTGATAGAGATAGATAAATGGTAAAGTAAATATTTTTGGTATTTTTGGTTTATAGATCGGAAAGTAAAAGATTGCAAAATAGTAGACCGGAAACTTATATGACGGAAAATAGACCCGGGGGCCATAGGTTTCACTAGAGGCTTCGCTCAAGATAGAAAGTATTACGGTGGGTGAAGAAATTACTGCGGAGCAATTGATAGAAAAGCGCAAAGTTATGACGACATCTAAGGCAATCATCATGAATATAGGCATCACGTCCGTGTCAAGTAGACCGAAACGATTCTGCATCTACTACCATTACTCCACACATCGACCACTGTCCAGCATGCATCTAGTGTATTAAGTTCATAAAGAATGGAGTAACGCATTAGGCAAGATGACATGATGTAGAGGAATTGACTCAAGCAATACGATGAAAACCCCATATTTTTATCCTCGATGGCAACAATACAATACGTGCCTTGGTGCCCCTACTGTCAATGGGAAAGGATACCGCAAGATTGAACCCAAAGCTAAGTACTTCTCCCATTGCAGGAAAAACCAATCAAGTTGGCCAAACCAAACCGATAGTTCGAAGAGAATTACAAAGATATCAAATGATGCATAAAAGAATTCAGAGAAGATTCAAATAATATTCATAGATAAACTGATCATAAATCCACAATTCATCGGACCTCGACAAACACACCGCAAAAGAGTATTACATCGAATAGATCTCCAAGAACATTGAGGAGAACATGCTATTGAGATTCAAAGAGAGAGAAGAAGCCATCTAGCTACTAGCTATGGACCCGTAGGTCTGTGGTAAACTACTCACGCTTCATCGGAAGGGCAATAGAGTTGATATAGAAACCCTCCATGATCGAATCCCCCCGGCAGGATGCCGGAAAAGTTCCTAAGATGGGAACTCACGGGTACAGAAGGTTGCGGTAGTGGAAAAGTATTTTCATGGATGCCTCGGTTGGTTTGGGGATATATGGGAATATATATATGCATAAATTAGGTCAGGTGGTGCACGAGGGGCCCACAAGGGTGGGGGCGCGCCCTACCCCCCTGGGCGCGCCCTCCGTACTTGTGGCCGCCTCATGGCTCTTCTGACTTCATCTCCATGTCTTCTGGTTGTCTTCTGGTCCAAGAAAAATCATCGCGAAGGTTTTATTCCGTTTGGACTCCGATTGGTATTGCTTTTCTGCGAAACTCAAAAACATGGAAAAAACAGGAACTGGCACTGGGCTCTAGGTTAATAGGTTAGTCCCAAAAATAATATAAAATAGCATATAAATGCATATAAACATCCAAAACAGATAATATAATAGCATGGAACAATGAAAATTTATAGATACGTTGGAGACGTATCAAGTCCAAATGGAGAAAAAACTTTGGATTAATTTTTTCTATACCAGAAGGGAACCTAGAAGGTTCGGGAGAAGACCTGACGAGCCACGAGGGAGCGACAAGCTCGGGAGGCGCGCTCTAGGGGGGCGCCCCCAAGCTTCGAGGCCGCTCGTGGCCCCTCTTGACCTAATTCTTCCTCTATAAATTCTCAAATATTACCCATACATCAGAGGGCCACCCGAAATAATTTTTCCGATGCTGCAAGTTTCTATTTTTTGTGAAATCCCATGTAGAGGCCTTTTCCAGCACTCTGGCGGAGGGGAAATCGGCCATGGAGGGACTCTGCATCAACCTTGTTTCCCTTCCAATGATGTGTAAGTAGTTTACCACAGACCTACGGGTCCATAGCTAGTAGCTAGATGGCTTCTTCTCTCTCTTTGATCTTCAATACAATGTTCTGCTTGATGTTCTTGGAGATCTATTCGACGTAATTCTTTTTTGCGGTGTGTTTGTCGAGATCCAATGAATTGTGAGCTTATGATTAGATTATCCATGAACACTATTTGATTCTTCTCAGAACTCTTTTATGCATGATTATTATAGCTTTGTATTTCTCTTCGATCTATTGATTTGGTTTGGCCAACTAGATTGATTTATATTACAATGGGGGAGGTGCTTTGTGCTGGGTTCAATCTTGCGATGATCTATATCACAGTGATAGAAGGGGACAATAGACACATTTGTATTGTTGCCATTAAGGCTAAGACCATGAGGTTTATTCATATTGATTGTGTTTACTTTGTCTACATCATATCATCTTGCTTATGGCGTTACTCCGTTCTGTATGAACTTAATACTCTAGATGCATGCTGGAAAGCTGTCGATGTGTGGACTAGTAGTAGATGCAGGCAGGAGATGGTCTACTTCTCTCAGACGTGATGCCTATATACATGATCATTGCCTTGGATATCATCATGATTATTCGTTTTTATCAATTTCCCAATAGTAATTTGTTTACCCACCTTATGCTATCTTCAAGAGAGAAGCCTCTAGTGAAAACTATGGCCCATGGGTCTATTTCAATCATATATAAAAACCCAAAATACCTTGCTGATAACAAGTATATGGGATCGCAATATTTTCCGAGGGTAGAGTATTCAACCCAAATTTATAGATTCGACACAAGGGGAGCGAAAGAATATTTGCAAGTATTAGCAGCTGAGTTGTCAATTCAATCACACTTGGAGGTTCATTATCTGCAGCAAAGTGATCAATAGCAAAGTAGTATGATAGTTTTGGTAATAGTGGTAACGGTAATAGTAATGGTAACTGTGATAGCAATGTTTTTGTAGCACCTGTAACAGTAACAGCAGTAGTAGTAACTTAGCAAAAGCAATATGCAGGAACTTCATCGGCATTGGATCGGTGAATTCATTGGATGATATACATCATATAACAATCATAACCTAGGGCGATGCAAAACTAGCTCTAGTTCATAAATATAATGTAGGCATGTATTCCGTAAATAGTCATACGTGCTTATGGAAAGAACTTGCATGACATCTTTTGTCCTACCCTCCAGTGGCAGAAGGGTCCATAAGGAAACTAAGGGATATTAAGTCCTCCTTTTAATACACTGGTGCGCGCCGGTCCTAAAAACGGTTTTTAACCCCTTTCCGCGACGGCATTTTGAACCGTCGGCAAGTGAGAGTGGGTGATAGGGGGTCCTTCCCACATGACCCAGAAATCGTTGGGGATAGGGCCCCTACAGTACTCCTACTCATTTCTGCTCGCATTGCCATTGCAGTCGGTATTCTGTGGTGCTACGTTTATGATGCGCGGCCCATCACAAACGGTTCACTATTATAGAACGTGTACAATGCGCGTCCCATCACAAAAGGTTCACCGTTAAGAAGATTAGCTAATCGCCGTACGAGTGTCGGATAGGAATACGAAACGTCGTAACATCGTCGTACACGACAACTATTGCACACGCTATTCTGTAGTGCAATGTTTATGATGCATACTTCATCAGAAACAGTTCATGGTTGCGAATCGTGTACGATAAGGCAACTAACACAAATGTTTAGTTTGCCCGCACCGTTTGTGATATTGTCTGACATCGCACACGCTTTGCAAACGACAATCGTGTGCATGCTTGCACATGTTTCCTCTCTGTGAACTGTCTCCGGTTATGGTGCATATCACAAATGTTTGTGTTTTACCAACCGTGTGTGCCGTAATAACCTGGAGAGCGAAATTTCACCATAATTTAATTGCTGCTTTTCCAAATTGTACCGGATTTGGATATGAATTTGAATGTATGCTACAACTTTAGTCATATCCATCAGGTTCAAACAACTAATGCATTATTCGATTCATAGGTACATATGTTCAAGAATTACATAAGAACCAAATAAATAATGATGAACCACAGTTGTATCCTTGTACTATTAAAGACGATAAAGAAAGAGGCGCAATATATTCTGGTTGCTGAACAAGGTGAAGCGGAATGCCCATATTGTGCCCTCCTCCATGCAGAAGGCATGCATGACTCTAGTCCAACCCCTTGTGATGGTGGACAGCCCATCCTTCACGGTCTTCACAACAACATCTAGATAATCATCGTGTTCTGGTAGAAATACTTGAACCTTTGCATGCCCACCAATCATGTAGTTTGAGAGGTAATCTTGAGTAAAGTGCTTTGGCAACCACTTTAAAGGAAAAAGATTCAGACATTGTCATCTAACACAACTCAACATGGGAAGTAAAAAGAAGGCTGCAGAGTTCTTACTTACCATCATGTAGTTCTTTGTTGTCTTGGATAAAGTGTAAACAAATAGTTTAATTGCCATCTTTGGACCCATTTTACAAACAATCTTTATCAGCTTCCTCACTTGATGCTGGTTCATTGATATCTCATTGCCCCATATGCAGAAAGGGTCGAAACGCGGATCTTTACCAATGACATATGTACCTAAAAGCACCAAGTTAATATTAGAAGCTAAACATCAATTGCATAGTGATGTAGTACAACACTCTTTTATAATATGTCTATATACATCCATATGTGGTAGTCCATTTGAAATATCTAAAAAGACAAATATTTAGGAACGGAGGGAGTATCTTATAACATCCAATATACTCACATATTAGATGAATTAACATCTTATATTATTGGCCGGAAGGAGTTTAGTTCATTCTTACAAATTATCTGCTGTTGTATCCACGGGTTACAGGTAGTTTGAGCTAGTTCAGGCTCAAATAGCCCTAAAGTATATCTAAACATGAGGGCTAGTTTGATCTAGTTGCATCTATAACCCACCCAAAAAACTAGTATCCAACCCAAGAGGTGCTAATTGGAGCTAGTTCTCCTAGTGCATTCATTGTCAATCTAACCCTACCATCCAAACAACTCTTTGGATGGAGTTAGTTCAGGGTTAGTAATGAGCTTGAAACTAACTCTAACCTCTAGCTAAGTTGAGTATCCAAACAGGGATGTGTTGTTGCTGTTGCTGTTGCTGCTGCTGCTCTTCTATGTATATCTAGACATCATTAGAACATTAATGTAACACTCTTGCTTGTTGCTATGTAGCCTAGGATTGCATATTTAGACATTAAGTACAGTGCATGGTGCTATGTAGCCTCAGATATATTACATATGGCCCTATTTAACCTAAGGAAAAATGGGTTGCAGATATATTCAGTTAAAAGTCCGATTCACCGACTAGTCCCTTATCAGCTGCCGGTCTATATGGTACTAGCTACCGATATCCTGAACAGTGAACAGATATAAGCCATGGGATGAAACTAACCTCGACGGAAAACAACAGTCATTCCCAAAATTGTCCTGTGTAGGTACATCAAGAAGCATGTCAAGCACAACAAGATAAACATCAACCAAAATTACACATGGCAGACAAAATAATCTCCAAAAGATAGCTTCAGTGTGCAGGTTTAAGCACGCTAGTAAAGCAAAACAAGTGGAAAGGTGTGCTAACTACAATAGGCCAAACATTTAACAACAAGCAAACATGGCCATTTAAACTGGTATTGTGCCGGTCTGAGTACACTGGTTATGGTTAAAGAAAAATGGAAAGGCGTGTTAACTACAAGATGCAGCAACCAAATGTAGTCATTCATAGTGGTATTGTTGAAACTGGTACAGATGAAATTGAACTGCATAGTTCATACTTGCACAATAGAACATCACATTGTCAATAAATGGAATAAACAAGGCATACTACGAACGACCAAACATAGCATTTGAAACTGAACATATTCTAACTACAAACAACCAAACAATCAAAAAACTTTAAAAGAGGCATATGCTAGGTATAACAGGCTTAACAGCAAGCAAATATATGCATTCCTATCGGTATGTTTAAAACTGGATTGATGAAATGTACTACACAGTAAATAATTGCACATATAGAGCATCACATTGTGAACAACTTAAATAAACAAGGCATACTGCAAACAACCAGATATAGCAATTAAAACTGGACATATTCTCACTACACTACAAAAGGGACTCGACAAAACAAATCATGGGTTTCCCCCCGTGAAGAGGCACGACAAAACAAATCATGGGTTTCCTCACTTGTCACGGATGGGCTCATTCCCATGGGAAGAGCACGGACCCTGGATGTGCTCCATGTTATCGCAGATGGGCTACTTCCCCTTGGAAGATCACGACTGTAGGGTGCCCTCCCTGATGTCGCAGACGGGTGCTTTCCCATTGGAAGAGCATATGGGATCTTTCTCCCTGGAAGAGCCGGAGAGGGTGCCCTCCTCGTGGTCGCCGTCGATGAGGTTTGACTTGGAAGCTGTGGATCCCAAGCCAGCATCGCAGAACGTGTCCATCAGAAATGACAAAAGGGGCTCGATGGCGTTAGAATGGCAATTGTTGACAGTGAGCCAGAGGAGATCAACGGCAGGGCCATTGATGAGATCGACGGCGGTCGAACCTGAGGGGTTGGGGTGGGCCACTTAACCTGTGACACAGCCTGCCTCAGGGCCTCGCTGTCGATGACCTCGACGTCGTAGCCGGCGGACGAGACATGCCCGCGTACTCTAGCTGCTGCTTGAGTGCCTGCCGCCAGTAATGGTTGTCAGCTTCCTCGGCGACATCGGCGAAGAGACCGCTATACACCTCTTTTGGGCCAGTCGCTCCTCGAGCTCAACGGGAAGTGTCGTGGAACTAACACGTCAGATGTCTTCTTCGAAAGACTTAGTCATGGAGCCATCGCAATGGGTTAGCTTGAAGGGGTTAAACCGGACAAGGGACATGGGAGTTTATACTAGTTCGGCCCCTTCGATGAAGGTAAAAGCCTATGTCCAGTTGTGATGGGATTGATTGGGTTTCGATGCGCAGGGAGCGAATACGCTAGCCTGAGCCTCGAGTTGTTGTTGTCTGTCCCTAAACCGCCGCCGGGTCACCCCTTATATACACAGGAGGACCCCGGCAGGTCTATAGAGTCCTAGGCTAACTTATACAAGTTCCAGCCTTGGTCTCTTCCTTTCTTTCTTATAATACAAGTTTATACAAGTATGGCGGTTTACCATCATGGGCCCTAAATCGCCCGTGGACTCTGGGCCACTAAGCTTCATCCGTAAAGCGCCATCCTCTGGGTTGTCTTGGGCTTCGGTATAGCTAAAGGTGAACCGGCCCCTCCTGGTCGGTTTACCCTTAGCGGTTATATCCTCAACATTAGGCCCTAGATTGATTTGGACCTGTTCATGTCAATCTTCAATCCTTAGGAAAATTATTAAAATTGATAACCACCCTCGTAAACCGCCATATCGCCTTTCCCTGTGAACTTTAGTGAACCGCCGTCACGTCATCTTCTGTCACTGCAGCAAGTTAAGGTGATGTCATCCCTGCATAAAAAGATTTATGAAGATTCCCTTCTCTTTAATTAATTCCCTAAGACCAAGGCGACAACTGCATCCTTTTCTGCCGCTTCAGACCCCTCGATTTTCGCGACTGCCATTTTATCCCCTTTCCTTTATAAATAAGACCGATGCCCTTCCATTTTCCCCCTTGCCTCTTCGCCTCGTCTTCCTCCTCACGACCCAAAGAACTCAAGCATCACCGCCGTCGTCGACCTTGAAGCCCTGCCTCATCTCAGGCCGCCGCATCACCTTATTTGCACCAGAGCTCCTGCGATACTCCTCCCCGCTGCGTGACTCTGGTAAATACTTCCTTTTCTCACTTATCCGATCTGTATTAGGGTTTCAAAGTATCTTTGGTGTTCGTCGGTGTTCATCAGCGTTCGTCAGTGTCGGTGTACTAAAGTAGGGGTACCTTAGTACCCCAAACTTGTGCATGGGAAGTTGTAGCACCCTGCGGCAAAGCCTGCCAGGCGATCGCCAAGACCCTCAATGTTCCCCTCTTGGGCCATTCAAGAATAAAGTATTTGAGCCAAGGCCCCGGCAAGAGGAGCTTGCCGGGAAGGCCACCCGAAGAGAGCGAGGCCCTGGTAAGAGGAGTTTGCCGGGACTGCCGCTCGAAGCACAAGACCCTGGAAAGAGGAGCTTGCCGGGAAGGCCATCCACGGCACGACAAGGACCCTGCCACGGCGCGCCCCGCGCCCCGGCAAGGCCCGGTGAGCAACAAGCTCCCGGGCGCGACAAGACATCCACCGCGGCAAGGCGCTTGCCGCGGCAAGTTACCACATGCCTGCGCTCTAGCTCACCCACCAACGTGTCGCTCTGGGGGCATCCCAGGCACACATGGCGGAGGCTAGGCAGCGAGGAGCATGCGGTGGCGAAGCGAAGCTGACAGAGTAGCCATCGTGGCAAACGGTGGCGCTCCTGACGGTCCACTCCCCCACTCCGTCTGGGCGACGGGGACGGGCATTTAATGCCCTTGTCCCCCGCCGTCGGAGTTAGGTATGATAGCACTGTACAGCCACTGTGCAAGCAGCTGTACCCACTACAGCAGTCTACCATTTTTGCCCTCACCTACGCTGCCACCTATGGGTAACCCCTTGAGCATATAAAAGGAGGCCCCATGCGCACGTAGAGGGAGGAGACCAATCTTTACGCTCGACCTCGCCGGCGGCCCGCGTGTACTGTAGCACCGCGCGCTCCCGAGCAAGAACACAATACAATCCACCAAGCAGCAGTAGGGTTTTACGCATCCTTGCGGCCCGAAGCTGGGTAAAATCCCCCTGTGTGCACCGCCTCGATCTGCTCTTTGTGCAACCTCCGCCCCCCGCCGAACCAGTAAGGGGCTCGGTCCCCATAGGTGTTCGAGGAAGCCGATTCCCCCCGACATCTTTGGTGCGCCAGGTAGGGGGCGTCGAAGTTGTGCGAACCTCATCCGGCGTCTGCACCGGCTAGATCTTCTTCATCCTCAGCGACATGCCACCGAAGAAGAAGGCTCCGGAGGTGGCCGGTCCGTCCGCGTCGAACCCGCCGCCCTTGGAGCAAACAGGTGGCGGGGACGGCACCGGCGGTGGAACGGGCGTCGTCGAGCCAGCTCACGGCACCACGGTGTCCGAACATGCACCGCGCCCCTCTCAAGAAGCACGGGACCAGCAGCGTCTTGGCGCCCACGGTACCATACGCTCGCTAGACCCAAATCAAGCCGGCGGATCCCAGGGCGCTCAAGGCCAGCACTCGCACCAACGCGCTGGCCGAGCGTGGCGCGGCTGCCTGGCCCAGGTGTTGCTCCTTCTAACGTAGTTAGAAGTTCGAGCACATCCCGCTCCACGCGCCATTCGCCGCCGCTGCCCGCCACTCGAGCAGAAGCTCTGGCGCGAGCCCAACTGCTCCTAGACTAACCTCCAACGGCGGACAAGCTCGACGACTGGAGGGCCATGATACAGAGCCTCATCGGTTTCGCTAACGGCGACACCCCGCGGCAGCACAGTGTGTCGCAGCTGCGGCGGGACGGCCAGGCGAGGACCGATGGTGCCAGGACCGGCGGGGGTGCGACCACCGTCCACTCCCCGCCCCGGAGGCCAAGATCGCCGACTCGCCGGGATCACCACGACAACGACTCCACCGCGTCGTCAAATCCACGAACTCGTCGCGATCAACGCCAAGTTCTTCACGAGCGAGAGCAAGAGGACGCTCGTACTCGCATCGAGTGTCGGAGAGAAGCGCAGCGTCAATCAGACCACCGCGCTGGGCCCTCTATCGACATGCATGCACCAGGGGAACCAGGCGACCTGCCATACGCGGTGGGCTGCCCTGCGTTCACCCGTGAGCTGCGGCAAGTCCAGTGGCCCAGCACAAAGAATTTCAAGCCAGACGTGCCAGAGAAGTACGACGGCAAGTCGCATCCGTCGGAGTTCCTCAGCATCTACACCATTGCGGTGCAGGCTGCCGGGGGGCGGGACGACAAGATCCTTGCCAACTACTTCCCGCTGGTGCTCAAGTCCAACGTCAGATCCTGGCTCAAGCACTTGCCGGACAACTCCATAACCTCCTGGACAGACTTGTGCCATCAGTTGGTTGGCGCCTTCACGGGCGGCCACAAACCCCATGGCCAAGCGCGCGACCTTCACCTGCTCGTCCAGAAGGAGGGAGAACCTCTGTGCAAGTTCATCCAGAGATTCAGCCATGTACACTACAACATCCCAGACGTCCACCCCGCCGCGGTCATCAGCGCGTTCCATCAGAACATGCGTAACCGCAGGATACGGGAGGATATGGCGATGTGCAAGATCAAGGACAAGCAGCGGCAAGCAGAGCGACCTCCCCGCGGCCGCGACAAGAGCGAAGACGACGACGAAGACGAAGACATGGATGACGTCGAGACCAGTGAGCAGAAGTTTCAGAAAGCCACAGAGGTCTTGTGCATAGACGGCGGCGCCACCCTGCATACTTCTCACCGCCAGCTCAAGCAGTGGGCGCGGGAAGTCAATGCAGCAGAGCCACCCGTCGAGTCGCGCAAGCCTCTGAAATGGTCCAACACGCCTATCAAATTTGATATTGAGGATCACCCTGATCGCACTACTGCGATCGGGTGCTTGCCGATGTTGGTTTCGCCAACAATCCGCAACCTCAAGGTCACCAAGATGCTGGTTGACGGCGGGGCCGGCTTGAACCTGATCTCCTCCGCTGTGCTCCAGAAACTCCAAGTCCCCGACAGCGAGCTCGAAGAAACCGGCACGTTCCAAGGAATCAATCCGGGAAGGAGCAAACCGAAGGGGAAGATAACGTTGCCAGTAACATTTGGCAGCGAGCTGAACTTCAGGACAGAGAGGATCACCTTTGACGTTGCCGATTTTCCATTGCCATACAATGGAATTCTCGGCCGTCCAGCGCTCGCCAAGTTCATGGCGGCCTCTCACTACGCCTACAGCATGCTCAAGATGCCAGACCCGATAAGCGTCATCTCTGTCCCCGGCGACAAGAAGGATGCCCTTATCTGTGCCGACAAGATCTACCGGGAAGCAGCAGCCGCGGCGGATCACAAGCCGCCTGCCGCTGAAGCTCCCGGAGGAAAGAAGAGGACCAAGCCCGGCAAGTGCTCTGGCGCCCACTCCGGCAAGCGCACCTCTCCGGAGTGCTGCGCTACCGTCGAGAACGCGCCATCGAGCTCCACCGGCAAGAGTAAGAAGACGATGGCGACTCCGCCAACGACCAAGAAGGTGCCCGCCAAGGAGGACGGCACTGGTGGTACCTTCACCATCAGTGCCACGCTCGACCCCAAATAGGAAAGCGCGCTTGTTACTTTCCTGCGGGCGAATGTCGATGTGTTTGCCTGGCAGCCATCTGACATCCCCGGCGTTCCTAGGAAAGTGATTGAGCACCACCTCGCCGTCTGTTCTCACGCGCGGCCCGTCAAGCAGAGAGTCAGGAAGCAAGCAGTGGAGCGCCAAGAGTTCATCGCAGAAGAGATCAAGAAGTTGGAAGCGGCAGGCCTCGTCAGAGGTGTGCTCCATCCGACGTGGTTGGCCAATCCTGTTGTCGTGCGCAAAGCAAATGGGAAATGGAGGCTTTGCATCGACTTCACTGATGTTAACAAAGCTTGTCCCAAAGATCCCTTTTCATTGCCGCGCATTGACCATATTGTTGACTCCACGGCCGGATGTGACCTGCTTTCATTTCTTGACGCCTACTCTGGATATCATCAGATCTTCATGGCTGAAGAAGATGAAGAGAAGACCGCGTTCATCACTCCATGTGGCACGTACTGTTTCGTACGGATGCCTTTCGGACTGAAGAACGCCAGTTCGACATTTGCAAGGGTTGTCCACACCGCTTTTGAGCCGCAAATCCACAGGAATGTGGAGGCCTACATGGATGATATAGTGGTCAAGAGCAGAGACAGGGCAACCCTGATTCAAGACTTAGAAGAGACCTTTGCGAATCTGCGCAGGATCAGCCTCAAGCTCAACCCCGAGAAGTGCGTGTTCGGAGTTCCTTCCGGCAAGCTTCTCGGGTTCTTCGTGTCTCAGCGAGGGATAGAAGACAACCCAGACAAGATCAAGGCCATCGAGCAGATTGAAGCACCAACCCGTGTCAAGGACGTGCGAAGGCTTGCCGGCTGCATCGCGGCTCTCAGCAGGTTTATCTCTAGGTCTGCAGAGCGCGCCCTGCCATTTTTCAAAATTTTGAAAAAGGCGGGTCTAGTAAAATGGACTCCGGAAGCGGAGGCTGCGCTGCAGGACCTGAAGAAATACCTGTCCTCCGCTCCGATACTTGTCGCGCCTAAACCACAAGAGAAGCTGCTGCTGTACCTAGCGGCAACTAATCAAGTGGTTAGTGATGCGTTAGTAGCGGAGAGGGAGGCCGATGATGAGCCAGCGACCGCGGCAAGCACGTCCAGCAACAAGCAGGGGGCTTCCCCGACAAGCTCTGGCCCCGACGAGGATGAATCTGCGCAGGAGCAAGTGGAGGTGCGGAAGAAGAAAATGGTGCAGCGCCCAGTGTACTTTGTCAGCTCCCTCTTGCAGGGGGCCAGGTCAAGGTACTCTGGTGTGCAGAAATTGTTTTCGGCCTCCTCATGGCCTCGAGAAAGCTGCACCATTACTTCCAAGCACACGAGATTACAGTTGTCACCCGCTTTCCGCTGAAGAGGATACTGCAAAATCTAGAAGCAATAGGCAGGATTGTCGAGTGGGCACTAGAACTGTTGAGCGTCGGTCTCCAGTTCGAGAGCACCTCGACTATCCAAAGCAGAGCTTTGGCGGAGTTCATAGCGGAGTGGACACCAACACCGGACGAAGATATCCCAGAGACGAGCATCCCCGCCAAAGAAGCAGGCAAAGAGTGGCTGATGTACTTTGATGGTGCCTTCTCGCTGCAAGGCGCCGGCGTCGGCGCGTTACTTGTCGCGCCCACCGGAGAGCACCTCAAGATCGCGGCAGAACTTGGGATCAAGAAGCTCATTGTGAGGGGTGACTCACAGCTCGTCGTCCGCCAAGTGAACAAGGATTACCAGAGTCCGTTGATGGAAGCGTACGTTGATGAAGTGAGGAAGCTGGAAGAGCACTTTGACGGCCTACAGATGGAACACATTCCAAGAGCTGAGATTGACATCGCTGACGGCCTGTCAAAGTGCGCAGCATTTAAGTTACCTATGGAACCAGGGACCTTTGTGCTCAAGCTGACTCAGCCATCCGTAACGCCATCAACCAGACATAGCAAGAAGAGGAAGTTGGTCTCCAGCAACTATCTTCCGGCAGAGCTCCCCGGAGCCGCTGCCAAGAAGGTCCCCAGGATCGACGCCAAGAGCGCTGAGGAACCGTCTGCTCCGGAAAACCCCAGGGTTTACTCCGTAGAAGCAGGCGCTCCCGACAAGCTTTATTCCGACAAGCTTGCCGGGGAACGTCAAGCTCCGGCCGAGCCCCAAATCCTCGTCGTAGAAGCAGATGTTCCCGCAGCGGCAGAAGTGCCTTCAGTCCTTGTTGTCAAGCCGCAGGCTCCAGCATGGGCGCGGCAGACTGTCCATTTCCTCCAGTACGGAGGACTTCCCGAAGAACAAGAAGAAGCGGAAAGAGTAGCCTGGCGCTCGAGTATGTACCAGTTCGTCGACAACACACTATACAGAAGAGGGCGCAACGGTGTGAAATTGAAGTGTATTCCCCGGGAAGATGGACAGCAGCTGTTGGCAGAGATACATGGAGGCATATGTGGTCACCACATTGGCGCAAGAGCACTTGCCAGCAAAGCGTTCCGGCAAGGCTTCTTCTGGCCGACAACCCTCCAGGATGCGGCTGCACAAGTAACCAAGTGTGAAGCGTGCCAGTTCCATTCCAAGCAGATACACCAGCCAGCTCAAGCTCTCCAGACGATCCCTTTATCCTGGCTATTTTCGGTCTGGGGGCTCGATATCCTCGGCCCCTTCCCCCGAGCTGTCGGGGGCTTTGAGTACTTGTACGTCGCAATCGACAAGTTCACAAAGTGGCCGGAAGTGGAACCAGTGAGGAAGGTGACAGCACAGTCAGCCATCAAGTTCTTCAGGTCGATTGTGTGCCGCTTCGGGATCCCCAACAGGATCATCACCGACAACGGTACGCAATTCACGAGCCGCGCCTTCATGCAATATGTCCAAGATCTCGGCGCCAAGGTCTGCTTCGCTTCTGTTGCTCATCCCAGGAGCAACGGTCAAGCTGAAAGGGCCAACGCCGAAGTACTGCGCAGGCTCAAGACCAGAACTTTTGACAGGCTGCACAAGTGCGGAAGAAACTGGATCGAGGAGTTGCCGGTGACTCTTTGGTCGATCAGAACGACGCCAAATCGAGCCACTGGCCAGACACCATTTGCTCTAGTCTATGGAGCAGAAGCAGTTACCCCCACGGAACTCGTATACGGGTCACCTTGAGTGCTCGCTTATGATGAGCTTGAGCAAGAGCGGCTGCGTGAAGATGACGCGCTGCTCCTTGAGGAAGATCGTCTTCAGGCTGCTATGCGAGCCTCTCGCAACCAGCAAGCTTTGCGTCGCTACCATAGCCGCAAAGTTAAAGCCAGAAGCTTCGAGGAAGGCGACCTTGTTCTTCGGCGCGCTCCGTCCGCCAAGGATCATAACAAGTTGACGCCAAAGTGGGAAGGCCCTTACTGGGTGAGACGAGTCACGAGGCCCGGCGCTGTCCGCCTCGAGACCGAAGATGGCACTCCGGTGAGCAACTCCTGGAATATTGAGCATCTTCGTAAGTTTTACCCATAAGGCGTGGTTGTCGGGGCCCGCCCGGCAACCAACCTTTTGTACAAGTCATGCCGCAGTTGCATGTAATCCTTTGTACAAAGCCAGGCGCAGACCCTGAGCAGCAGAAATGAAGCGCTGGCGCCCTAAGTTTTAGCATGCATGCTGAGTCGAGTCTCGTCCTTGGTTAGGGTTGATAGTGCCTAACAGCTGCTAACCCCTAGCTTAGAGGTCGAGTCTGCGTCCTTTTTCCTGTTCTTTCGTTTCCTTTGGTTCGCAGGGTTTTGCATATCCTGGCCAGACCGCTTAAGGACGAAGAAGAGAAGAAGGGCGGACCAGCATCTGGTCCCCGGCAAACCAGTATTACCGGGGGCTGCAAGTACGAAGATTCGCCCGCGGCAAGCCAAGGTTGCCGGGGGCTGCAATCCCAGATAAGTTTTTGCATCCCTTGTCATGCATTCTCTTATGAACTGTGGAATACGAAAACCTTGTTTCCTCCTAAAAGCTATCGTGCTCCCTTAACGACAGGCCCCAGAGCGCGTTCCTGGGGCCCGTTTTGGTAGTAGTCGCGGCGGCAAAGGGGCGGAACGAGGGGCCCGAACCCGCCTCGTCCCTTCCTCCGCCAAAGGCGTGAGAGAGGTCGAGTGGCGCGGGAAGACAGCAGGGCCTGTTGCCGGGCAAAGAAGTGTCTATCTTAACGATATAAAGGATTCGTTCCTTGGCATGGGTTTTACCCACGGGACAAATGGCCCGACAAACATCCCCTTTCATTAAAAACATTCCGCTCAGGTACAGTTCAGAGAGAATGAAAAACATGAAAAGATGGGATTACAAGCTTTAAATGCAACTAAGGCCCGAGGGCTTACAGATTGAAAAAAGATAAGATGCCCGTAATCCCTTTCTTGTCTCTCTCCTCAGGAGGTAGGACAAGGAGGCGAAAAGGGCAAAAGGAGCGCCTAGGCGAGCTACGGGTGGCAGAAGACACCAACAGAACGCCCCGGGGGCCGTCCGGAAGCTCCGGAGGCTGGATGGTGACGGCGGCGCCGGAAGTGGAGCTTGAAGATGAGGCAGCGGGACGTCAACAAGCTGTCGAGTGCATCTAGCCCTCGTACTCCGAGTTGACGGCCTTGCCGCTCGCCCTCTTCCTCTTCCGCAGCCTCCCTACGCCAGCCGCCAAGGAGACGACCCCGGGAAGCTCAAGGAGCCGGCGACACGGATGATGGGGTCGCCGGTGCCACACGGAGCTGCGACCGGCGCCTAGTCGGACCCGTCATCCCGACGACCGCTGCCCTCATCGTCGCTGTCGCTCCCCTCCTCATCGCTCTCGCTCGAGGACGAGCTTCCGCTGTCGGAGGAGCTATCCACGCAGCACCTGGCCCGGGTCCCGAAGTCCCCGAAGGCCTTGACGGAGAGGAGATCGCCCTCCATCAACTTGAAATGGAGGGTGAACCCCTCCGTCAAGGTGTGGATACGGGCGAATGTCTTCCACCCTCGGCCAAGATACACCACGCCGGGGGCTGCGAACTCGACGTGGACCCGCGTGCCGCTGATCCCGCAGCATTTCATGCGCAACCTTAGCCTTTCGGGTTGCTCCATCTCCATTATGCTCGCGAAAGGAGCCAGAAGGCGGAGGCGGCGACGAGGTGCCCAGCGCAGCCTGACAAAGAACTCGCAAGGATCGTCCCCGAGATGGACCGCCGTGGGAAGAAGGGCCGCTGGCGGAGGCGAGGCCGGCGCGTCGCCCGGCCCGCCTCTTCCCTGAGCGCCGCGGCCTCGTCCACGCCCTCGTCCACGACCTCGGCCCCTCCCCCTTCCCCTTGCGGCTGGCTCCGCCACCGCGGGTGCAAGGGGAGGAGGGGCGCGCTGCCTGGCGGCAACCCTCGCCGCGACCGATGAGGGACCCGGATTCCCTTTCTCCATGGCTAATGGAGAGAGGGGGTCAGAGGAGGAAGAGATGGAGGAGTGTGGGTTCCCGTCGCCCCCCCCTCTTGCTCCTTATAAAGGAGCAGGGTGGGGACTCGACCGCCCCGCTCGACCAATCAGGGCGCAGGGAGGCCAGGCGACCGGGACCAGCCTGCTGCCCCGACCCGCGACGGCCCGGTCTCCTGCCTCCATCGTCCGCAACCCCGGGTGCATGGAAGCCGCGTGGCTGACGCGCAGGACCGAGGCGACGGATGAGGCAACCTCTCCCCACCCCGTGATCGTGGGGAACGGGCGCCTCGGAAACCATGCCTCGGCCCCGTCCAGCGAACAAGCCACGCCTCCACGCCTCCCTCCACTTATGGAGCTAGCGCGAACCGTCCCCCTTTATGGCGACGTGACGCATGCCTGCAGGGCTCGGCCCCACGCAAGCCACCCACGTCACGCACGCCTCTCCCCCACGATGCCGCATTCGACGCGTGCCGTTCGGGGAGGACGTGGTGGGCGCAGAAAAAGATGTACCGTGACCCAGGCCGCGCGTGCCCGTGCACTGTTTTGGGCCTGTCCCAACAGCGCTCGGCACCGTGTATGGCCGAGGCCCGGGGGCTCCTGTCGGTGTACTAAACTAGGGGTACCTTAGTACCCCGAACTTGTGCACGGGCAGTTGTAGCACCCCGCGGCAAGGCCTGCCAGGCGATCGCCAAGACCCTCAATGGTCCCCTCTTTGGCCATTCAAGAACAAAGTATTTGAGCCAAGGCCCCGGCAAGAGGAGCTTGCCGGGAAGGCCACCCGAAGAGAGCGAGGCCCTGGTAAGAGGAGTTTGCCGGGACTGCCGCTCGAAGCACAAGACCCCGGCAATAGGAGCTTGCCGGGAAGGCCATCCACGACACGACAAGGACCCTGCCACGGCGCGCCCCGCGCCCCGGCAAGGCCCGGTGAGCAACAAGCTCCCGGGCGCGACAAGACATCCACCGCGGCAAGGCGCTTGCCGCGGCAAGTTACCACCTCGTGCCTGTGCTCCCGCTCACCCACCAACGTGTCGCTCTGGGGGGCATCCCAGGCACACGTGGCGGAGGCTGGGCAGCGAGGAGCATGCGGTGGCGAAGCGAAGCTGACAGAGTAGCCATCGTGGCAAACGGTGGCGCTCCTGACGGTCCACTCCCCTGCTCCGTCTGGGCGACGCGGACGGGCATTTAATGCCCTTGTCCCCCGCCGTCAGAGTTAGGTATGATAGCACTATACAGCCACTGTGCAGGCAGCTGTACCCACTACAGCAGTCTACCATTTTTGCCCTCACCTACGCTGCCACCTGTGGGTAACCCCCTGAGCATATAAAAGGAGGCCCCGTGCGCACGTAGAGGGAGGAGACCAATCTTTACGCTCGACCTCGTCGGCGGCCCGCGTGTACTGGAGCACCGCGCGCTCCCGAGCAAGAACACAATACAATCCACCAAGCAGCAGTAGGGTTTTACGCATCCTTGCGGCCCGAAGCTGGGTAAAATCCCCTTGTGTGCACCGCCTCGATCTGCTCTTTGTGCAACCTCCGCCCCCCGCCGAACCAGTAAGGGGCTCGGTCCCCATAGGTGTTCGAGGAAGCCGATTCCCCCCGACAGTCAGCGTTTACCTGCCTTCCCTTTAGCATCTCACTGAATCTACCTATGCCTGATAGTTTCTTTTTGCGGCTGGATCTGTAGTTTTTACTGTATCGTACCACAGCATCTTGCTATTCCTGGATAAATCCTTATCTGAACCTTCTCTGTTCCGCTTAACACCATTGTAGGGCTCAGAAAAATTTCTTCATTGACCGACCGTAGATCCAAAATTATATCACCATCTTGTGAAACTTGTTTCTGCAACACTTAGTGAATTTTCAGATCTAACCCTTTCACCGAAGGGAGGTTTAACCTCCGATAGTTGATAATTCCTCATATGCCATTGGCCCTCACTTAAACCGCCGTATAATGTTAAATAACAATGCTTGGTTCTCCTCGTATGCACACTTAGATTAAATTTCCGATTTAGCATCATATGCCAACTTAACATTGATGAATTCACTTGGATCAGCAATCGTAAACCGCCCATTTTCCTTTTACAGATTCTGTATGATGGCACCGCAATTTGCTGCCTGTAACTGGGTCCCATCCCGGATTACCGAGACACAGATCAATAACTTTGTCATCACAGGCGCTTTAGCTCCATAGAATGTTCTTCATTGGCGATTTCCTGGTCCTGAATGCCCTCCTGAACCCCAAGAGGGACAGGTGATTGTGTTCCTACAACATCTGGGCCAGGGCTTCTGTCCCCCCGGATCAAAAAAATTCCGGGATGTACTTGCCAGCTTCCAACTCCATCCTCAAGACATAGGACCAAACTCAGTGTCCAATATATGTGATTTCCAGGTTTTCTATGAAGTTTATCTCTTCCACTTAACCTGCCGGACTGAATTTGCTGACGGCCCCAATTCTGAACTTGGCGGCGTGTCAATTCAGAAGAGGAAAGAGGTTGAATTTCCCCATGCCAAACTTCATAGCCAGCCAAAGGACTGGAACCAAACGTGGTTTTACTGTCAAAACACTGCTCCTTCCAACGAAAATCCTCTGCCGGGTTACCGGCCATACCGGCTTAGCAATAGCCATCCTTTACCTCCATGGCTGACAGCAAAAGAACGTCAAGCCTATGCATCCCAACTTGTCAAACTCCGGGCTTTCATGGCCAAAGGTTTAACTGGCATTGATCTTGTCCGCTGCTGGCTTTCATGGTGTATTTTACCCTTAAACCCCCGTCCCGGGCTAATGTGTGAATATACTGGTAAGACAGATGATCCGCAACGGTTTAATCAAATAGAGTTGACTGAGGATGAGGTCACTGAAAGTGTGAAGAAGATACTTGATGAAAATCTCACCGTGTGCACTCAAATCGGTCTGCGTCCTTACTACGCCTCCAACAAACCGCCGGCAGTAAAATTTTAACTTCGTACCTTCCTGATATCTTGCCGCTTTAATATTGTTTACAATAATCCTTTATGCAATCTCGCAGGCCAACAACTCCTTCTGGAAAAAGAAACCGCAAGACAAACCGGCCAGGGCTCCTCGTGTCAAGAGCAAGGTCACTAAGAGAGCTGGCAAGAAGAAAGCTGCTGAGTCTTCTGAACCGCCAGAAGATGCCAGCGACTCAGTTGAAGAGGTAAAACTTGACTCCCTTGGCTTCTATTTCTTGCACCTTATTGATAACGATACTCCCAGGATGATGCGGAGGCCAGCCGTGCAGACCATGTTGAGGTAATTTACCTTTCTGACTCAAAACTTGTGCCGGTTCCAAGGGTTCACCGTGCAGTTCGGAAAGTGAAATGCTCTCACCCGCTTGCTTATGTGCGTCAAAAACTTTCTTTGAAGACACAGCAAACCGAAGGTCGTCGCACAACCTGGCACAACGGTCAACAGGTCACTTCTTCCGGTTTACCTCAAACACCAACCCGGAAACGCCGTCCAGAGGTTGCTTGTTCTCCTGAAAAACGTTATCCTTTAAAGGGTTTTTTCCGATGCCCTCTCAATCCATCTGACTCAAACTATCAGGTATCTTCAAACTCGTCTGGCGGTTCATCCACCACTCAGCTGCCTCCATTGAAAACCGTCCCTGGGTAAGCATACAGCTTTTTATTTTTCCCTTATCCTTATATTAACCCTGCTAATCCTTGTTTTGACATTAGCGGCAAAGCTCGTCTGAGTAAGAAGGCTAAGACCAGTACCCCTTCTGGCGAAGTTGAACCGGCAGAAATTCCTGAAGATGCCCGTGAGAACTTTGATAATCCCCTGGACGATTTTGTCCTGCCAGAACCAATTATAAATGCTGATCCGCCAGAAGCTGACCCGGCCACTCACGAGGGCACCTCCAGTTCACATGCCACACCTGCCAGTCCAGTTATTGATCCTATGAACTCCACAGCCAATCCGCCAACTCCTCCTACCACTTCAATCCCAGAAAAGGATGATGAAGTTGTCGTCACCGGCATTGGTTATACCGCCCCGGGCAATCCGGTCTTCTTGGCAAAGCATAAGGCCAAAGATGAATTTGCTTTGCCAGGCAAAGGAAAAATGGAAATTGATTTGTCAAAATAAACTCATCTTTCTGTCCAGGAGCTTCATTCCGGATTCTTGAACCGGCTTTATGCAAGCCGAGACTCTGAAGCTGATTTGGTGAACCTGATGAAAGAACGCTATGAGGTATTCCTTCTCATCTCAATCTTATATCCTGTAGCCCCCAAGGGCCGGGTTAATTTGTAAAGTTGAACCGGGACTTGTGATCCCTCTCATTCTGTACTGCTCCTTATTGATATTCTTTTGAATAAATATACATTAGCCCCCAAGTGCCCGGATTAAAACTTGTATTGATCCTGGGGACTTTGAACCAGCAGTAGGAAAGAAGCAATCTGCATTAGCCCCCAAGTGTCAACTGTATAACTAGTTGTATACTTGGGACTTTGATATTATATTGATATGCATCTGTGACTGACAGGCGGAGATAAACGGTCAACGCACTCAAATTGCTGACCTTCAAGAAAGCATCAAATCTCAGCAAGAGGAATCTTCCAAGTCCAAAGATGAACTAAAAGCCGCTTTAACTTCCCTGGAACAACTTAAAGAAGACTTCAAGACTGAACATGCCAAGTGGGAAACTGAGAAGGATGCATTACGAAAACGAGCTGAAGACGGCGAATCAGCTCTTAAACCGGTGGAATAGGAGCTTTCCAGATTGAAGCGCCAAGTGAATGCTATGACCTCTGCAGTTTTTGGTGAACACTCCCACTAAGCCATGAAATATTCCTTTTTTGGAAGGCAGCCGTTAATAATCCTTAAACCGTTGCAGGAAGCTGTATTACTAATCTGGGCTCAGATGCACGGGTGAAATTGAAAGAAGCATATACTTTTATTGAACAACTGTATGCTGGTGCCCAACGGGTTATTTGTGCAGCCTCCTACGACAACCCAGCCCCAACCCTGATCAAGGAAACGCTAGCAAGGCTATCTATGGTACCAGCACAGATAGAAGAGGTGAAGCGATCTGCTGCCAGGTCAGGCGCTTTGCTGGCCCTTACCCGAGCCAAAGCATGGATAGCTGACCTCGATCCGGTTGACCTTGCCAAAGGCTTTCCAAGCACACAAGAAGACGGGGCGGACTTTGACGACGAAGCCTTGAAAAAGGTGACAAGGGAAATGCGTCCTCTGGCGAGTCAGCTGGCAGAAGATGCTAACTTGACTGTTCACCGATCTCGTTATGATGCAAATAACAAACGGATTAATGCTGATCTGCCGGAAGTGCAAAATCTCATTCCGCCAATCCGTAAGCACACTTATGCCCCTGATGTTGATCCGTCAGAACTTATCAGTGAAGAAGCTGTCTTTCAGGCTTTAACCCGGATTGACTGGACAAGCACGGAATTCCAACCAAAAGGTGAAGAAGAGGCTGACCCGGCACCAAATAACCCATCAACTTCGCAACATCGCGGCAACGAAGCTTAATCCGGCAAGCTGTTGGATGCTCCGCAAACTTTGTTCAGGGGGAACAACGCCATATTTTGGGCCTTGAAAGCGCCTTGTAATAGGCTAGAAAAATATTGTGATCCGGCTGCCATCGTGCACTGGGATATACTTTGCCTTGATCTGTCATGAGAATTTTAATACTGCCTTATGTTTGTTCAATATCATGCAATCCCTGTATCTGCATAAGAGAAAATCTGCCAAGACGGTTTACCACTGGACGGGTCAAAAATACCCCGCATATCTTGGCAAGCAACCATGGTTGCTAACAACATAGCAATAATAAATCATACCTGTGATATGAAACATTGCTGTTAGTTTTACCAATTGTGATATTAGGAAGGATGAAAATCCAACTTCCACCTTGCCATGTTGGTATATGATATCGAACCGGGTTGTGATAAACACCAGACGATTGCTGGAGACAGTGTCAAACCAGACCGGTTTGAAGGATGTCGGGTTACCTTTATTTGAATGCTTAAACAGAAAATCCGTAAGCTACACCGGGTTCGTCATAAACATGATGAAAGAATAAAAACTTAGCATGAAAAAAGAAAAAATCAATAGCAAGGCTTTTCAAGGGCTGCCAGGCCCAAATCGAGGCTTTTCATGGGTTGCCAGGCCACTGAGTTAAACCATTTTAGCAAAGCCTTTTAAGATGGGCCTCTAACTAACCAATCATCGTTTTAAACTTTGACGAGTTCAGGTTCTCCAAGAGAGTAACTGTCAAACGTTCGACGGGTCGTGCCAGGATTACCTGGATAGGAGTGGCTTACTTGATGAAGGCAGGTTAACCCGGGGTTTTAGGTGAATACACCAGGCATCCAAGCTGTGGGTCGATACCCGGCTACAAGGGTCCTTTCAAGCTCTTTGGTATTTGACACAAAGAGCCCCCAAGTAACTTTGTGAGATGTGCTCAATGGGTGCCTATGTTCGAGCTGTGCTGTGAGCGATCAAACTCTCTTTGGCCCCTTGGGTGTGAAGCTCCCAAGCTAGGTGGTGGCGTGATAGCCGGTTTAACAGGTAGTACTCCACTTTTCTTAGCTGAAGCCCCCAAGTTAATAGATATTGGAAGAAAAACAGCGGAGACCCTGCTTGATTTAGCAAGGGTGCCGGTTTATTTTATTGATCATAATATGTACATTGTCGAAATATATACATAAGAAAAGCCAGTGGCTTCAAGTATAATAAGGCCGTAGGAGAGCTATGTTCCATGGCCGTCGGGTCTCCTCCTCATAGCTACGTGAGTTTTCTCGAACGTCAATGAGGTAGTACAATCCGTTGTGCAGATTCTTGCTGACCACAAAGGGTCCTTCCCAAGGTGGGGATAGCTTGTGCATATAAGTCTGGTCTTGAAAGATACGGAGCACCAGATCACCTTCTTGAAAGGTTCTTGTCTTAACCCGGCGGCTGTGATAACGCCGCAGGTCTTGTTGATAAACCACCGGCCGAGCCAAAGCCATGTCCCGTTTCTCATCTAACAGGTCCAGCGCCTCTTGGCTTCCTTGCTCGTTGTCCGCTTCAACATAATTCGCAACTCGGGGCGAGTCATGACGAATATCGCTTGGAAGGACAGCCTCTGCCCCGTAAACCATGAAAAAGGGTGTATAACCTGTAGACCGGTTTGGGGTGGTGTTGATACTCCATAACACTAATGGTAATTCTTCCACCCAACAACCCGGGGTCCGCTTCAGAGGAACCATAAGCCGAGGCTTGATACCCTTCAGGATTTCTTGATTCGCCCTCTCCGCTTGACCATTAGACCGGGGGTGAGCCACAGATGCTAGATCAAGCCGGATGTGCTCTCGTTGGCAAAATTCCTCCATCTCTCCTTTAGAAAGGTTCGTACCATTATCTGTGATGATACTGTGTGGAAATCCAAAACGGAAAATAATATTTTTAAGGAATTGAACCGTCGTAGCTGCGTCACACTTACTGATGGGCTCCGCTTCAACCCATTTAGTGAATTTGTCAACCGCCACCAATAGGTGGGTCTTCTTGTCCTTGGAACGCTTAACGGGTCCCAACATATCGAGCCCCCATGTAGCAAACGGCCAAGTAATGGGAATCATGCGTAATTCTTGAACCGGAACATGAGCTCGACGTGAAAATTTCTGACAAGCATCACACCGCTTTACCAGATCCTCCGCATCAGAATGGGTTGTTGACCAGTAGAACCCATGACGGAATGCCTTAGCCACGAGGGATTTTGAACCGGCATGGTGACCACAATCCCCTTCATGAATTTCACGCAAAATCTCTTGCCCTTCTTTAGGAGAAACACAACGTTGGAACACGCCTGAAACGTTGCAACGATGTAGCTCACCATTATACACGACCATAGACTTGGACCGCCGGATTATCTGTCTGGCGAAAAACTCGTCATCTGGTAACTCGCCCCGGTTTAGGTATGCCAAATATGGGATCGTCCAATCGGAGTGGCATGTAAAGCAGCTACCAATTGGGCCTCCAGATCAGGAACAGCTAAATCCTCCTCTGTAGGCAATTTCACAGACGGGTTATGCAAAATATCCAGAAAGGTATTAGGTGATACCGGTTTACGTTGAGATCCCAGCCGGCTTAGAGCATCAGCTGCTTCGTTCTTGCGTCGGTCGATGTGCTCCACCTGATAACCTTTAAAGTGGCCTGCTACCATATCCACCTCTCGCCTATAAGCTGCCATGAGTGGATCCTTTGAATCCCAAGTGCTAGAAACTTGTTGGGCCACTAGATCAGAGTCTCCAAAGCACCGAACCCGGCTTAAGTTCATTTCCTTAGCCACACGGAGGCCGTGGAGTAAGGCCTCGTACTCTGCTGCATTGTTAGTACAAGGAAACATTAAGCGGAGAACATAACAAATTTTATCACCTCGAGGGGAAGTAAAGACGACTCCAGCCCCCGAGCCTTCCAGCTGCCTGGACCCGTCAAAGTGAATAGTCCAGTATGTGTGATCCGGTTTGTCCTCTGGTGCCTGTAACTCGGTCCAGTCATTAATGAAGTCAACCAAAGACTGAGATTTGACGGCTGTTCGGGGCATATACTTCAACCCATGGGGACCAAGGTCAATTGCCCACTTTGCAACCCGACCAGTTGCCTCTCTATTCTGGATTATATCGCCCAAGGGAGCAGAGCTAACCACTGTGATGGGATGGCCTTGAAAGTATTGGTTGAGCTTCCTACTTGCCATAAAGACTCCATATACAAGCTTCTGCCAGTGCGGATATCGTTGCTTGGATTCGATCAGTACTTCACTGATATAGTAAACTGGCCGTTGAACCGGATATTCCTTTCCAGCCTCCCTACGTTCAACCACAATCGCCACACTGACTGCACGGGCATTGGCAGCCACGTACAACAACAAGGGCTCCTTGTCAACCGGAGCAGCAAGAAGGGGCAGTTCAGCCAGCTGCCGCTTCAAATCCTCAAATGCTGCGTTAGTGGCGTCACTCCAGAAGAATTTATCTGTCTTCTTCAGCATCTGATATAAGGGAATTGCCTTTTCTCCCAAACGACTGATAAGCCGGATGAGGGCTGCAATCCGGCCCGCCAAACACTGAACATCATTGATACATGCCGGTTTAGCCAAAGAAGTGATCGCTTTGATTTTTTTCCGGATTGGCCTCAATGCCTCGGTTGGACAAAAGAAAACCCATAAGCTTGCCTGCCGGAACACCAAAAACGCACTTCTCCGGGTTAAGCATCATTTTATAAACCCGGAGATTGGCAAACGTCTCCTTGAGATCTTCTATCAAGGTTTCCTGTTTCCTGGACTTTACCACAATATCATCCACGTAAGCATGAACATTGCGCCCGATCTGCTTGTGAAGACAATTCTGCACACAACGCTGATAGGTTGCTTGGGCGCTCTTGAGTCCAAAAGGCATGGAGACATAG
Source organism: Aegilops umbellulata (assembly GCA_032464435.1). Classification (NCBI taxonomy): domain Eukaryota; kingdom Viridiplantae; phylum Streptophyta; class Magnoliopsida; order Poales; family Poaceae; genus Aegilops; species Aegilops umbellulata. The sequence goes on from CP136057.1 coordinate 553,558,524, forward strand.
CAGAAGGCTCCAAAGGGGGTGATGAAGGTTGTCTTCTCCTGGTCCTTAACTGCCATTTTAATATGATGATAACCTGAATAAGCATCTAGGAAACTCAGGCGATCACAACCCGCCGTCGCATCAATGATCTGATCAATACGCGGGAGAGCAAAAGGATCGGCCGGGCATGCCTTGTTCAAATATGTGTAGTCCACACACATACGCCAAGTGCCGTTTTTCTTAAGAACAAGCACCGAATTAGCCAACCATTCGGGATGAAAAACTTCGATGATAAACCCTGCTGCCAGTAGCCAGGCTACTTCTTCTCCAATGGCCTTGCGTCTCTCTTAATTAAAACGGCGAAGGAACTGCTTGACCGGTTTAAACTTGGGATCAATATTGAGGGTGTGCTCAGGCAGTCCTCTCGGTACACCTGGCATGTCAGAAGGCTTCCATGCAAAAATGTCCCAATTCTCAGGGATGAACTCAATGAGCGCGCTTTCCTATTTCGGATCCAGATTGGCACTGATACTAAACTGTTTGGATGAGTCACCAGGGACAAAGTCGATAAGTTTAGTCTCATTAGTCGCTTTGAACATCAGGGCCGGGTCATGTTCATTTGTAGGCTTTTTTAAAGGGGTCATGTCTGCCGGATCAACATTGTCTTTATAAAATTTCAACTCCTCGGTAGCACAAACCGACTCAGCATAGGCCGCCTAACCTTCCTCACAATCCAAAGCAATCTTGTGGCTCCCGTGTACTGTGATCGTCCCCTTATGACCCGACATTTTGAGCTGTAGGTAGACATAATAGGGTCTCGCCATGAATTTCGCATAGGCCGGCCGTCCGAACATCGCGTGATATGGGCTCTGGATCTTCACCACCTCAAATGTCAATGTCTCAGATCTGGAATCATGCTCATCTCCAAACACAACTTCCAAAGCAATCTTCCCAACAGGGTATGCCGATTTGCCTGGTACCACACCGTGAAAAACTGTATTCGACAGTTTAAGATTCTTATCTGTCAACCCCATGCGACGGAAAGTCTCGTAGTACAGGATGTTAATGCTGCTTCCTCCATCCATTAAAAATTTGGTGAAATTGTAACCCCCCACCTGAGGTGCTACGACCAAGGCTAACTGACCCGGATTGTCAACCCGGGGTGGGTGATCCTATCTGCTCCACACAATGGGCTGCTCCGACAATCGTAGATAACGTGGCACGGCCGGTTCAACAGCATTAACTGCCCTCTTGTGAAGCTTCTGATCTCCCTTGCACAGGATAGTCATGAACACATGATATTGTCCGTTGTTCAACTGCTTGGGATGACTTTGGTAGCCGGACTGCTGCTGATTCCCCTGGTTGTTCTGCTGGTTATTGCCATGGTTGTTCTGATGGCCTTGGTTATTCTGAAACCCAGGTCTTGAACTGCCGCCCCCATGGAAACCAGGACCTGAACCGCCGGACGGACCCTGATCCCGGTAGAGATTAGAGTTTTTGAACTCCCTCATTATGTGACAATCCTTCCAAAGGTGTGTGGAAGGGGCCTCCTTGGTTCCATGCTTCGGACAGGGCTGGTTTAACAAGCGCTCCAGATTCATCCCGCCACCGCGCTGGGGCGGTTTACCTTTACGACGCTGCATATTCGTGTTAGCCACAAAATCTGAATTATCTACCTTGCGCTTACCGTTATTCCCATGGCCTCCTTGGTTATGGTGCTACTGCCCTTTCGCACCGCCGTTCTTCTTTCCCTTCTCCGGTTTCTCCTCATCAGACTCGGGATCCTTGGTATTATCAGAATCGGCATATTTTACCAAGGCGGCCATAAGTGTTCCGATATCATTGCAATGGTGCTTGAGCCTTCCCAACTTCATCTTTAATGACTTAAACCGGCAATTGCGCTCCAGCGTTAAGATCGCTTGGCCAGCGCTAATCCAGTCTGAAGAGTGCAAAACCTCCAAAACCCGGCGCACCCAGTGAGTAGTTGACTCGCTCTCCCCTTGAACACAGGCATCCAGATCCACAATGGACATAGGTTGTTTGCAAGTGTCTTTGAAATTGGCTATGAACTGGGCCTTCAACTACCCCCATGAATCGATGGAATTGGCCGGTAGGTTTTTCAGCCAAGTGCGGGCTGTCCCCTCTAACATCATCGTGAAATATTTTGCACAAGCCGCTTCATCCACTTCCAGCATCTCCATTGCCATCTCGTAACTCTCGACCCACACCTCAGGCGGCTCATCAGCAGTGTAATTGGGTACCTTTCGTGGACCCTTAAAATCCTTAGGTAGTCGTATGTTACGGAGGGCCGGAATAAGACACGGCACTCCCCAGGAACTGAAAGCGACCCTAGTGCCTCGGTCTACCGACGCCGTTGGCTGAAGCGGGGCGGTTTGATGGCGGCCTGCCTCCCTGCGTGCCCTGCCATTATCTACCACATCCTGAGCATTTATCTCACCGTGGGCCGCATTACGGCGCCTGGCACTGCTAGATACTTCCGGTTCATCCATGTGTCTGCTGTAGCTTTTGCTTGGAACGGGGGTCGAATGAATTCTATCACGGCTATAAGAATAGGCCTGTTGTTGCACCACGGCGGTTTGAACAAGATCCCTGGCCCGCCGTGTTTCGATCGCCGCCAATGAGTCACCTTCGATCGGAATAGCCGCCAGACGGGACGCTGCAGCAATCATATTATCCAAAGGGCTCGAAAAGTGATCCGATGGCGCGGTCACATACGGCGGCGGGTTGTCCGTCCGTCGAGGTGGTTCTGTCAGGCGTGGCTGATCCGGCGCCGTCCTAGGTGCTTCAGTCCGGTTTACGGCTGCTGGATTGCTCGTCCCAGCCCCCGGTGTATTAAAGAGGTTCAAGCCTTCAAAGACCGGCGGCAGGCGCGATCGATATTTCCGCCGCATTCTGTCCATTCAAATTTCTTATCTTTCTTGAGCAATTGCGTCATTAGCTTGGCTATGGTGGAGAATCCTTCAATAAATCTGCGGTAATATCCTGCCATTCCCAAGAAACTCCGTATGTCCGTTACACTGGCTGGTGACTTCCAGCCAAGTACGGCCTTGACTTTCTCTGGGTCCACGGCGATCCCGTCTTATGTTAGCACGTGGCCTAGAAAGCCTACTTGCCTTAACCAGAATTCACACTTGCTGAACTTGGCGTACAATTGGTGTTTCCTGAGTTCTCCTAGTACAATTCTGAGATGTTCAGCGTGTTCTTCTGGTGTTTTGGAGTATACTAAAATATCGTCGATGAATACCACAACGAACTTGTCCATAAACTTCATAAATACTTTGTTCATGAGGTGAACAAAATATGCAGGGGCATTTGTTAATCCAAAAGGCATTATTGTGAACTCATACAGTCCATATCTGGAGGTGAAGGCTGTCTTGGGGATATCTTCTGTTCGTACTTTTAATTGATGGTATCCTGACCTTAGGTCAATTTTTGAGAATACCTTGGCCTTAGCGAGTTGATCGAATAAATCATTTATTCTTGGCATCGGGTATTTGTTCTTGATTGTGACCATGTTGAGTGCTCGGTAGTCAATACACAATCGCAGTGTTCCATCTTTCTTTTTGGCAAACAAAATTGGTGATCCCCATGGTGAGGAACTGGCTCGAATGTATCCCTTGTCAAGCAATTCCTTTATTTGTTTCTTCAGTTCAACCAACTCGGATGGTGCCATTCTGTATGGTTTCTTGTATATGGGGGTGGTTCCTGGTGCTAGCTCAATGCTGAACTCTATCTCTCGGTCGGGTGGCATGCCTGGTAGCTCTTCGGGAAATACGTTTGGAAATTCATGTACTACTGGAACCTTGTTTAATTCAGAAATGTCCACCTTGTTCAGTCTTGGTTGTCTGGGCATTTCCCTTTCTTTGGCGGATACTCTTATTGTCTTACAATGGTGGTGTGTGAGAATCACGGTCCTATTGAAACAATCAATGAAACCTTTGTTGGTGGTTAACCAGTCCATCCCTAGGATGACATCTAGTCCTTTATTTTCCAACATAATGAGATTGGCGTGAAACTTCAATCCTTTGAACTCAATAATCACATCCTGACAGTAATTCTGAGTAACTTGCTGAATTCCAGGGGACTTGATGATCATGGATTTCTCCAAAGGGAGCATCGAAAAATTATTTTGCGAAGCAAAACTTTTCGAAATAAAAGAGTGAGAAGCTCCAGAATCAAACAAAACTGTTGCAGGTATTGTGTTGACAGGGAACGTACCGAGTACGATATCCGGAGCATTTTGTGCCTCCTCTTTGGTCACGTGGTTCAAATGACCTTTCCTGTGGTTATTGTTGGGATTGAAGTTGTTTCGCTTGGGCGCTGAATTATTGCTGCAGTTGTTCGGTTTTGGTGCTGAGCTTCTTGGCTTGGGACACTGCTTGGCATAGTGTCCTTCTTCTCCACAGGCGTAACAAGTAACACCTGGGCGATATGTGAACTCCTTGTCCCTAGCATGGAAATTCTTTGTTGGGCGTGAGACATTGGATGATGATTTGTGCGTCCCACCCTTCTGAAAATCGGTCTTACTTCGGTGATTGCGAGCATGGTTAGTCTGGTCCCTTTTTCGCTTGCGGATATCATCCAAACTGCGTCTTTCATTTCCCAGAGTAATGGCTTTATCCACCAGCGTCTTAAAATCGGGGAAAGTGTGTATGACCAGTTGGCATTTAAGCGCGGGTGCTAGGCCGTCAAGGAACTTCTCCATTTTCTTGCTTTCAGTCATACGCTCTTCGTTGGCGTAGCGGGATAACAAAGTAAATTGGCTGTTGTAATCTGACACTATCATGCTCCTTTGCTTGAGGTCATCGAACTCTCTTTTCTTGATTTTCATAATACTCTTAGGAATATGCGCGCCACGGAAACCTTCCTTGAAATCATACCATGTTATATCATTTTCGTTGGGATGCATGTGCAGAAAATTTTCCCACCAGGATGCGGCTGCTCCCGTGAGATAATGCGGTGCGTACAGTACCTTTTCTGGGTCTGAGCATTTTGCAATAATTAACTTTATCTCCATATCGCGAAGCCAGTCTTCGGCTTCAAGTGGCTTGTCAGTATGAGAAAATGTTGAGGGACGTGTCTTCTGTAGTTCAGATAACGTGGAATGCTGCGGATACTGCCCATGGTGATTTCCCATGTTAATAACTTGGTTCATTATTTCCCGATGTTGTTGCTGAATTTGTTCATAAAGGCGGCACATTTGGGAAAGTGCCGTTTCACTGTCCGGTTGACTTGTCTGACCTCGAGTAAAATTGTTGCCTGATTGAGTATTATAGTGTTGACTTGACTGCCCTTGTGCAAAGTTGTTGCCCGGTTGGTTGCCATAATCTTCCTCTGGTGGAGTGGGCATGGAGCGAGTCCAAGGACGAGACATTTTTCACTCTGGGGATGTATTTATAAAACCATAAGAAAGATGGAAGGGTTGCAAAGATAAAACCCATAATGCACAAGGTTGACAGATAAATTTTTAAAACCAAGATACTCAAGGGAAAACAAATTGATTTGCGCATAGAGAAGGACTGCATCATTACGTATCTTACACGCGGCGATAATTATACAATACATCACTCAGGATATGTGTACATAATCCTGACATGTTATTTAGGCTAGTGCACTTCTCCAGATCCTACATGATGCGCAAACAGCTACTTCTCACAACATCTTACATGGCGATGCAACGCATGACGGCTATGCGTACTTGGTCGGAGAAGTTGATGACGTCCTTGGCCCTGCCAAGGGTGAGGCATAGCGAAGCCGGGGACTCGACTTCCTCCTCGCTGATAGGCTCCATGCGAGTAGTACTGCGCCGAGTGGATGGAGCGGGTGCGAGGGGCGGAATGACGCGGATTGGAGTCGGCGCGAGTGGCGGTGCAGTGCGCGCGGGAGTGGGCGCAATGACCTGGTTGAACTCCTCGGTGGTAGGCAGGCGACGAGCAGGAGCATGGGATGCAGAGGACGAGACGAAAGTCAGTGGCGGTGCGGTGGGCAGGAGCTCCCTCCTGTTGGCGGCACAACCGTGGACTGAGTCCATGCGGGCGGCCACAAAGTCATCCACCAAGTTGTCGAAGGCTGCCTCCAAGGCCCGGAGATACTCAATAAGCTTCTCAAAAGCCTCGTCCCGTTCTCCTCTGTGGCAGGAGAATGCGTAGTGACAGGTGTAGGGCACATGGCAACGTAGATAGCGGTAGCGACGAGCCTTCATCGCGGGAAGGACATCCCTGAGACGAGCTATCGCCTCGCGGGCTGCCATCTGGATGGCATGCTTCTCCGAAGGCATGGCTCTCCCCAAGAATCGGAAGCGGCGTAGATCACCACGCCCTCCCTTGAACTGTACCGCGGCCTGGTGCATAGTCAGACTGTCGTTGACACTGTGCTGACAGAGAGTGACGACTGGGCACAGACGGCCCCATCGCGACCTGAACGACGAAGGAGAGAAGCTTGACGAACCCATCGGGTACGTTGGCGAAGGTCTGAGACTCGCAGCTGCGGTCGGCCATCTACAAAAGTAGGCAAAAATCCTGAATGGTCAGATCATAAATATATGCTGACTGTCAGAAAAATGACTACTATTGTAAAAACATGAATAAGCTCTATCATGCTCATAACCGATTAGCGATCGCACCTAGTGGCTTCCTACAGTCAGCCTGGCTCTGGTACCAAGCTTGTGACGACCGGTTTTCCAATAAAATATTTATTGAGAAACCAATCTATAGAAATCCAGTTTGAGATAAAACCACCTCACTGGCAGACAAACTTTTGATACAATAAGCCAGTAGCATAAATATATTACAGGGTTGAGCTGACGATACTCAACAATTTATTACAAGCGTGCCAATAATTATACATGAAGGCGATTAATGACACAAGGGGGTGGTGGCATACTACTGACTCGCAAATAAGGTAGAGGTGGAGTAACACAGTGGGAGTGGTTATGGGATTCTCAAACTAACATCCCATCGAGCGTCGAGGTGAAGCTCGAAGAATTTATTAGGGTAGAGGAAGTGTATATGAAACAGTGACCAACTCCAAGGTTGCACGAGACTGACTGGGACTCCTCTAGGCGTCGGATTCGCTATCGAACTCTTCATCCATGAGATCACCTTCGTCAGCATGTGGCCAAATCAACAAGCCAGTGAGTACTTTGAAAGTACTCGCAAGACAGTTCGGACGTAAGATATAACAAATGCCAACATGAGATTCATGGATAAGTTAACCAGTACAATCAGACATAGAGGTGATAATGCTGGGTGCCAAACGAGTGTCTGGAAGACTCCTCGAGCGGAAAATGCGGAATAATAATACTGGTGCCAAACGAGTGTCTGAAAGACTCCTCGAGCGGAAATTGCGGAATAATAATATTGGTGCCAAACGAGTGTCTGAAAGACTCCTCGAGCGGAAAAATGCGGAATAATAATGCCACAATCGGGCGTCTGAGCGACACCACATAAAGGGCTTTAACAGAAATGCCACAGTCGGGCGTCTGAGTGACACCACAAAAAGGGCTTTAAAAGAAATGCCACGGTCGGGCGTCTGAGCGACACCAGATAAAGGGCTTTAAAAGAAACGCCACAGTCGGGCGTCTGAGTGACACCGCATAAAGGGCTTTAAAAGAAATGCCACAGTCGGGCGTCTGAGCGACACCACATAAAGGGCTTTAAAAGAAACGCCACAGTCGGGCGTCTGAGCGACACCACATAAATGGCTTTAAACTGATAAGGAAATAATACATTCATCATAATTATATTCAACTCATGGAAATAAACGGGTTAGCACATCCACAAGGATAACATTTAACCGGTCTTACTGCCCATGTGTTCCATCGGGTAATCTGTCACCAAACTGGCACATGACTGTTAGCAGGGAACTTGGAAATAGATAAGATTATTTAAGGATATGGAGCTCTGCAGAGTTTGTACAAAAATTTCCCACAGTCGACGAATTTCCGTAGTCACTAGGACTAGTTTCGTTACGGTATTTCAGAAGAAAACACAGCAATCCAGTACACACCCATCCAACTCTTTGATGCCAGGAATCACCCTCAACATCGTCCAAGAAAAACCATTGAGACGGGGAGATCACAATCTCGAATAGCATGGGATCAAATTTATATACGCGCGCTCTAAGGGGTGCCCCCCTCTCGGTCCCAACCGGAAACACCCATGCCCCCTGACCGGATGCCTGGCTTTAATCCAGGGCCATGGAACCAGCATCCCGGCCTCTCCTTTTTGGTGTGTACCAAGAAAGCGGTTTGCGACTTACTAAACCATATCCCTTTCGGGAAACATGTGGTAGTACAGGAAAAGGGAATGGATATGAACCAACCGATACGGGTTGCTACTGACGATAACTTGCATGGCCTAAGACTGGCATGCTACAACACTGCCATCTTACCCATCTTCATGCCAACCCATGGCCTTACATACTCACGTCCAACGACGTGTGAAATCACCGGGCTTACTTGCCCCAACAATGCATAATGAACGATTCATCGGTATGCTTCACACATATCATGAAACTATCTATATGCAAACATGCCAATACACTCATCATATCAAAAGTTCGAACATTGCTTGCCTGGTTCAGAGTAGTCGGAGCCTAGCTTGGTGAAGTTTGCGGCCCCGTCACCTCCGTCGGTATCTACGGTACAGAGAAAACATACGCGCTAACATGAATACCGAGAGGTGCAGAAAAAGTATTGCAAATATTTTTCAAATAAATCTGATAAAAAACTAGACAAAAATTTGAAGAGGACAGAAAAAGAATCAATCAAACATATGCTTCTGATAAAAAGTTATAAGGGTTTTTGCCCAGGGACTCATCTGTAATGAAACAAAAACTTTCCAGGGTTCTAACTGAGAAAACAGAAAACGGTTCGATAGGAAATGCGCAAGCGCAACGGAGAAAGCGTATTTTGCCCGAAGGCGTTTTCAGAAAACGATTCGAATAGAAAAGACAGAGAAGCTGACAGGCGGGTCCCATCTGTCAGGTTTAAAATTTAAAAGAGGCGGGTCGGGCTCGCTGGCGCCCGAGAGCCGCGGTGGTCGCCGGCGGCGATCCACGGCGAGGCAGAGAGATCGGAGGTTACCTCCGTGCTCAGGGTGCCATTCCGCGTTGGATGGTGGTCGAGGTGGTCGCCGGGAAGCACCACGTCGACGGTGGCCCCTGCTCCGGCGGACAGCGGTTCGGGCGTGGTTGGAGGTCGCCGGAGAGAGCTGCACTGATCAAATTGAGGAGGGGGTTAAGAATCTGGTAGCTAGAGAGGGAGATGGACGGAGTTTGGGCGCCGGAGACGGCCTCACCGGAGCGAATCGAGCTGGAGGCTGAGGCGGAGCGGGGTGGCCGGAGTCGGGGGAGGAGACCTCCTCGAGGTCCTCCCAGTGACCTGGCACGGTGTTGGTGGAGTGCAGGGGTGGTGCGTGCTCGCGGGAGGGCTCGGGGTCTCCTTTTATAGGCGATCCGAGGCGGTGGCCGAGAACGGCGTTCTCCGGCGAGTGATTACGGTGGTGCAGTGCTTGGTCGGGGGAGCTTAGGAGTTGAGCACCGTCGTGGAGGTTCGCGGAGTCCATTTTGGAGCCAACGGCGTTGGTTTAAGCTTGCTGAGGTGGAGCTCGACGGAACGGGACGGCGCGGGTCCATCGGCGGCAGAGAGCACGCTCTCTGCATGCCGCGCCATGACGGCTATGCTGCATGCATGCGCTGGCATGGAGGTGGACACGCGGAGCCATCAGCGGGGCTGTGCGGCGCGGAACGGTGTTGAGCCGCCGTTCTGCTCCCTGTTGGCTGCCACGGCGGTTCAGCCGCCGCGGGACACGCCGGCGCGGTCGGGTTAGAGCGCAACCGACGCCAGGAAGAAGCCAAGCGCGCGTGCGGGGCTCTGGACACGCAGACCAGGCGGCGAGCAACGTGCCAAGGGCACTGTGTGCGCGTGACTGAAGATGAACTGTAGCAAACAACACTGAAGACTGAATTTGACTGAAAGTGTTCGAACAGTGCCTGCAAGGTGCTCGACAGAATGATCCAGGCATGTAGGGATTTTTCCTTGGGCTGATTTTTGGTGGAGTGGCTTCTCATTGCTCTAGTAGGCTGCCTGATTTTTGGTGGAATTTTTGGAGGAGTGTAGATATGAATTTCACCAAATTTGTCAAATCTGGTCCAAACTTGCAGGGATGTAAGTTGAAAAATCTGAAAAGAAGATGAGTGGATCAAGATGGTTCTGGGTTGTGGGTGCAAAGGACTAGCCAGTAGAGTTGGTTTGAAGTCAAATCTCAAATGGAAAAGGGTACTTGCTTTGAAAATCCATCAGGCTCAAAATAATTGACAAAAAATATTTGAGAGATAAAACAAAATCCAAAACTTGTTTGGATGAGTTGGGATAGGGAATGTGAGTTGTTGACAAGGAGGGGAGAAGATGTTGGAGTGGTTTAACCTCATGGGCAAATTACAAGGTCATGGATGGTTTTCAAATAGAAAAAAAAACCAACTCTTTTTCGTAGAGTTTTTTTTAAAGGGAACTCCAAAAAAAAATCTGAGAAGAGAAATAATAGAGAGAAGGAGTTTTTAAGAAGGTCAAACCCAAGGCTGGAAGGAGAAAACAGAAATAGCAATCCCTAGTCAAGGAAAAGGATTTTTAATAGGGTTGTTTTTCTGAAAGCCTCAAATCTCAAGGAAAAATCCAGCAAGGATTTTTGCAAAAAACGCAAATGAAATTTTTGGAGTGTCACAACACCTACCCCCTTAGGAAAAATCTCGTCCCCGAGATTTCAGTTGATCCTTAAATAAGTGAGGATGCTCTGTTCGGAGAAAGTCCTCTCTTTCCCATGTTGCTTCACTTTCGGTGTGATTACTCCACTGAACTTTGAAAAATTTGACGGTTTTCTGTCGGGTCCTCCTTTCAGACTCCTCTAATATCTTTACTGGGTGTTCCCGTAAGTGAGGTCTGGCTGCACGTCTATGTTCTCATGGGATACTTGTTTCTCTGGGCTGCTCACACATTTCCTCAATTGCGATACGTGGAACACGTTGTGAACATCTGACAGTTCCTCAGGTAGGTCTAGTTGGTATGCTACTGCGCCTTTCCGTGCCAATATACCGAATGGCCCGATGAATCTTGGCGCTAGCTTTCCCTTAATTTTGAATCGCTGCAACCCCCTCATAGGTGACACCCATAGGTACACGAATTCACCGGGTTCGAAGTTGACCCCACGATGTTTCTGATCGTAATAACTCTTTTGCCGGCTTTGGGCGGTCTTGAGTCGATCTCTGATTAGTTGGACCTTTTCCTCGGCTTCCTCGAGCACGTCTGGGCCGAAGATACGGCTGTCTCCGGTCTCTGACCAATTTAACGGGGTACGACATCTTCGTCCATACAAGGCTTCAAATGGTGCCATTTGCAGGCTGGCCTGATGACTGTTGTTGTACGCGAACTCGGCGTATGGCAGGCTGTCTTCCCAACTGGCTCCGTAGGTGAGGACACATGCTCTTAGCATGTCCTCTAAAATCTGGTTTACCCGTTCTGTTTTTCCATCTGTCTGACGGTGGTATGCCGTGCTGAAGGCTAGTTGAGTTCCTAGAGCCTGTTGTAACTGCTCCCAGAATCTTGAGACGAACTGTGTTCCTCTGTCGGATATTATAGTCTTCGGGACACCGTGCAGACAAACTATGCGAGAGAGATATATTTTGGCAAGCTTTTGAGTGGTGTGGGTCGTCTTTACTGGAATGAAATGTGCCACCTTAGTCAATCTGTCGGTGATAACCCATATGGCATCATTCCCGTGTCGTGATCGAGGTAGTCCGACAATGAAATCCATCCCTATTTCATCCCATTTCCACTCAGGTATTTTATTTGGTTGCAGTAGTCCAGCTGGTCTCTGATGTTCGGCCTTTATACGTTGACAAGAGTCGCAGCATGCAATGAAGGTGGCTATGTCCCTTTTCATACCGTGCCACCAAAATCCTTCTTGGATATCCTTATACATCTTGGTTCCTCCAGGGTGGATCGAATATGGAGCGGTGTGGGCTTGAGCTAGAATTTGCCGTTTGAGGTCTTCTACGTCCGGTACGCAGAGTCTGTTTCCGTACCATAGTGTCCCTTCTTCGTCTATGATGAATTCCGAGGCCTTGCCCATACTCACCTTTCTTTTGATACCTTCAATGCTGGGGTGACCGGGCTGGGCTTCTTTGATTCTTGTCACAAGGTTGGGCTGTATCTCTAAGTTTGTTATGGTGCCTTCTGCTATCATCAACAAGTTGAGTCTGGCAAATTCCTGTTGGAATTCGGGTCTTAAGTTGGGCAGATTGTTGTTGTTGGCGCTGGGGTTCCGACTAAGAGCATCGGCTACTACATTTGCTTTTCCAGGATGATAGTGGATTCCGACATCATAATCCTTTACTAGCTCCAACCAGCGTCGTTGCCTTAAATTCAGCTCTGGCTGTGTGAAAATATATTTGAGACTTTTATGGTCCGTATATATTTCACATCGATTTCCAAGTAGGAAGTGCCTCCATTCCTTGAGTGCATGAATAACTGCTGCCATTTCTAAGTCATGAGTGGGATAGTTTTCCTCATGCTTGCGAAGTTGCCTTGAAGCGTATGCGACAACTTTGCCTTCTTGCATTAATACGCATCCGAGTCCCTTCCTGGACGCGTCACAAGATACTTCAAAATTCTTGCGTATGTCCGGCACAATCAATACTGGTGCTGTTGTTAATTTCCGTTTTAGCTCTTGGAAACTTTTCTCACAGGCTTCTGTCCATTCAAATTTCTTATCTTTCTTGAGCAATTGCGTCATTGGCTTGGCTATGGTGGAGAATCCTTCAATAAATCTGCGGTAATATCCTGCCATTCCCAAGAAACTCCGTATGTCCGTTACACTGGCTGGTGACTTCCAGCCAAGTACGGCCTTGACTTTCTCTGGGTCCACGGCGATCCCGTCTTGGGTTAGCACGTGGCCTAGAAAGCCTACTTGCCTTAACCAGAATTCACACTTGCTGAACTTGGCGTAGAATTGGTGTTTCCTGAGTTCTCCTAGTACAATTCTAAGATGTTCAGCGTGTTCTTCTGGTGTTTTGGAGTATACTAAAATATCGTCGATGAATACCACAACGAACTTGTCCATAAACTTCATAAATACTTTGTTCATGAGGTGAACAAAATATGCAGGGGCATTTGTTAATCCAAAAGGCATTACTGTGAACTCATACAGTCCATATCTGGAGGTGAAGGCTGTCTTGGGGATATCTTCTATTCGTACTTTTAATTGATGGTATCCTGACCTTAGGTTGATTTTTGAGAATACCTTGGCCTTAGCGAGTTGATCGAATAAATCATTTATTCTTGGCATCGGGTATTTGTTCTTGATTGTGACCATGTTGAGTGCTCGGTAGTCAATACACAATCGCAGTGTTCCATCTTTCTTTTTGGCAAACAAAATTGGTGATCCCCATGGTGAGGAACTGGCTCGAATGTATCCCTTGTCAAGCAATTCCTTTATTTGTTTCTTCAGTTCAACCAACTCGGATGGTGCCATTCTGTATGGTTTCTTGTATATGGGGGTGGTTCCTGGTGCAAGCTCAATGCTGAACTCTATCTCTCGGTCGGGTGGCATGCCTGGTAGCTCTTCGGGAAATACGTCTGGAAATTCATGTACTACTGGAACCTTGTTTAATTCAGAAATGTCCACCTTGTTCAGTCTTGGTTGTCTGGGCATTTCCCTTTCTTTGGCGGATACTCTTATTGTCTTACCATGGTGGTGTGTGAGAATCACGGTCTGATTGAAACAATCAATGAAACCTTTGTTGGTGGTTAACCAGTCCATCCCTAGGATGACATCTAGTCCTTTATTTTCCAACATAATGAGATTGGCGTGAAACTTCAATCCTTTGAACTCAATAATCACATCCTGACAGTAATTCTGAGTAACTTGCTGAATTCCAGGGGACTTGATGATCATGGATTTCTCCAAAGGGAGCATCGAAAAATTATTTTGCGAAGCAAAACTTTTCGAAATAAAAGAGTGAGAAGCTCCAGAATCAAACAAAACTGTTGCAGGTATTGTGTTGACAGGGAACGTACCGAGTACGATATCCGGAGCATTTTGTGCCTCCTCTTTGGTCACGTGGTTCAAATGACCTTTCCTGTGGTTATTGTTGGGATTGAAGTTGTTTCGCTTGGGCGCTGAATTATTGCTGCAGTTGTTCGGTTTTGGTGCTGAGCTTCTTGGCTTGGGACACTGCTTGGCATAGTGTCCTTCTTCTCCACAGGCGTAACAAGTAACACCTGGGCGATATGTGAACTCCTTGTCCCTAGCATGGAAATTCTTTGTTGGGCGTGAGACGTTGGATGATGATTTGTGTGTCCCACCCTTCTGAAAATCGGTCTTAGTTCGGTGATTGCGAGCATGGTTAGTCTGGTCCCTTTTTCGCTTGCGGATATCATCCAAACTACGTCTTTCATTTTCCAGAGTAATGGCTTTATCCACCAGCGTCTTAAAATCTGGGAAAGTGTGTATGACCAGTTGGCATTTAAGCGTGGGTGCTAGGCCGTCAAGGAACTTCTCCATTTTCTTGCTTTCAGTCATACGCTCTTCGTTGGCATAGCGGGATAACAGAGTAAATTGGCTGTTGTAATCTGACACTGTCATGCTCCTTTGCTTGAGGTCATCGAACTCTCTTTTCTTGATTTTCATAATACTCTTAGGAATATGCGCGCCACGGAAACCTTCCTTGAAACCATCCCATGTTATATCATTTTCGTTGGGATGCATGTGCAGAAAATTTTCCCACCAGGATGCGGCTGCTCCCGTGAGATAATGCGGTGCGTACAGTACCTTTTCTGGGTCTGAGCATTTTGCAATAATTAACTTTCTCTCCATATCGTGAAGCCAGTCTTCGGCTTCAAGTGGCTTGTCAGTATGAGAAAATGTTGAGGGACGTGTCTTCTGTAGTTCAGATAACTTGGAATGCTGCGGATACTGCCCATGGTGATTTCCCATGTTAATAACTTGGTTCATTATTTCCCGATGTTGTTGCTGACTTTGTTCATAAAGGCGGCACATTTGGGAAAGTGCCGTTTCACTGTCCGGTTGACTTGTCTGACCTCGAGTAAAATTGTTGCCTGATTGAGTATTATAGTGTTGACTTGACTGCCCTTGTGCAAAGTTGTTGCCCGGTTGGTTGGCATAATCTTCCTCTGGTGGAGTGGGCATGGAGCGAGTCCAAGGACGAGACATTTTTCACTCTGGGGATGTATTTATAAAACCATAAGAAAAATGGAAGGGTTGCAAAGATAAAACCCATAATGCACAAGGTTGACAGATAAATTTTTAAAACCAAGATACTCAAGGGAAAACAAATTGATTTGCGCATAGAGAAGGGCTGCATCATTACGTATCTTACACTCGGTGATAATTATACAATACATCACTCAGGATATGCGTACATAATCCTGACATGTTATTTAGGCTAGTGCACTTCTCCAGATCCTACATGATGCGCAAACAGCTACTTCTCACAACATCTTACATGGCGATGCAACGCATGACGGCTATGCGTACTCAGTCGGAGATGTTGATGACGTCCTTGGCCCTGCCAAGGGTGAGGCATAGCGAAGCCGGGGACTCGACTTCCTCCTCGCTGATAGGCTCCATGCGAGTAGTGCTGCGCCGAGTTGATGGAGCGGGTGCGAGGGGCGGAATGACGCGGATTGGAGTCGGCGCGAGTGGCGGTGCAGTGCGCGCGGGAGTGGGCGCAATGACCTGGTTGAACTCCTCGGTGGTAGGCAGGCGACGAGCAGGAGCATGGGATGTAGAGGACGAGACGAAAGTCAGTGGCGGTGCGGTGGGCAGGAGCTCCCTCCTGTTGGCGGCACAACCGTGGACTGAGTCCATGCGGGCGGCCACAAAGTCATCCACCAAGTTGTCGAAGGCTGCCTCCAAGGCCCGGAGATACTCAATAAGCATCTCAAAAGCCTCGTCCCGTTCTCCTCTGTGGAAGGAGAATGCGTAGTGACAGGTGTAGGGCACATGGCAAGGTAGATAGTGGTAGCGAGGAGCCTTCATCGCGGGAAGGACATCCCTGAGACGAGCTATCGCCTCGCGGGCTGCCATCTGGATGGCATGCTTCTCCGAAGGCATGGCTCTCCCCAAGAATCGGAAGCGGCGTAGATCACCACGCCCTCCCTTGAACTGTACCGCGGCCTGGTGCATAGTCAGACTGTTGTTGACTCTGTGCTGACAGAGAGTGACGACTGGGCGCACAGACGGCCCCATCGCGACCTGAACGACGAAGGAGAGAAGCTTGACAAACCCATCGGGTACGTTGGCGAAGGTCTGAGACTCGCAGCTGCGGTCGGCCATCTACAAAAGTAGGCAAAAATCCTGAATGGTCAGATCATAAATATATGCTGACTGTCAGAAAAATGACTACTATTGTAAAAACATGAATAAGCTCTATCATGCTCATAACCGATTAGCGATCGCACCTAGTGGCTTCCTACAGTCAGCCTGGCTCTGGTACCAAGCTTGTCATGACCGGTTTTCCAATAAAATATTTATTGAGAAACCAATCTATAGAAATCCAGTTTGAGATAAAACCACCTCACTGGCAGACACACTTTTGATACAATAAGCCAGTAGCATAAATATATTACAGGGTTGAGCTGACGATACTCAACAATTTATTACAAGCGTGCCAATAATTATACATGAAGGCGATTCATGACACAAGGGGGTGGTGGCATACTACTGACTCGCAAATAAGGTAGAGGTGGAGTAACACAGTGGGAGTGGTTATGGGATTCTCAAACTAACATCCCATCGAGCGTCGAGGTGAAGCTCGAAGAATTTATTAGGGTAGCGGAAGCGGATATGAAACAGTGACCAACTCCAAGGTTGCACGAGACTGACTGGGACTCCTCTAGGCGTCGGATTCGCTATCGAACTCTTCATCCATGAGATCACCTTCATTAGCATCTGGCCAAATCAACAAGCCAGTGAGTACTTTGAAAGTACTCGCAAGACAGTTCGGACGTAAGATATAACAAATGCCAACATGAGATTCATGGATAAGTTAACCAGTACGATCAGACATAGAGGTGATAATGCTGGGTGCCAAACGAGTGTCTGGAAGACTCCTCGAGCGGAAAATGCGGAATAATAATACTGGTGCCAAACGAGTGTCTGAAAGACTCCTCGACCGGAAATTGCGGAATAATAATACTGGTGCCAAACGAGTGTCTGAAAGACTCCTCGAGCGGAAAAATGCGGAATAATAATGCCACAATCGGGCGTCTGAGCGACACCACATAAAGGGCTTTAAAAGAAATGCCACAGTCGGGCGTCTGAGTGACACCACAAAAAGGGCTTTAAAAGAAATGCCACGGTCGGGCGTCTGAGCGACACCAGATAAAGGGCTTTAAAAGAAACGCCACAGTCGGGCGTCTGAGTGACACCGCATAAAGGGCTTTAAAAGAAATGCCACAGTCGGGCGTCTGAGCGACACCACATAAAGGGCTTTAAAAGAAACGCCACAGTCGGGCGTCTGAGCGACACCACATAAATGGCTTTAAACTGATAAGGAAATAATACATTCATCATAATTATATTCAACTCATGGAAATAAACGGGTTAGCACATCCACAAGGATAACATTTAACCGGTCTTACTGCCCATGTGTTCCATCGGGTAATCTGTCACCAAACTGGCACATGACTGTTAGCAGGGAACTTGGAAATAGATAAGATTATTTAAGGATATGGAGCTCTGCAGAGTTTGTACAAAAATTTCCCACAGTCGACGAATTTCCGTAGTCACTAGGACTAGTTTCGTTACGGTATTTCAGAAGAAAACACAGCAATCCAGTACACACCCATCCAACTCTTTGATGCCAGGAATCACCCTCAACATCGTCCAAGAAAAACCATTGAGACGGGGAGATCACAATCTCGAATAGCATGGGATCAAATTTATATACGCGCGCTCTAAGGGTTGCCCCCCTCTCGGTCCCAACCGGAAACACCCATGCCCCCTGACCGGATGCCTGGCTTTAATCCAGGGCCATGGAACCAGCATCCCGGCCTCTCCTTTTTGGTGTGTACCAAGAAAGCGGTTTGCGACTTACTAAACCATATCCCTTTCGGGAAACATGTGGTAGTACAGGAAAAGGGAATGGATATGAACCAACCGATACGGGTTGGTACTGACGATAACTTGCATGGCCTAAGACTGGCATGCTACAACACTGCCATCTTACCCATCTTCATGCCAACCCATGGCCTTACATACTCACGTCCAACGACGTGTGAAATCACCGGGCTTACTTGCCCCAACAATGCATAATGAACGATTCATCGGTATGCTTCACACATGTCATGAAACTATCTATATGCAAACATGCCAATACACTCATCATATCAAAAGTTCGAACATTGCTTGCCTGGTTCAGAGTAATCGGAGCCTAGCTTGGTGAAGTTTGCGGCCCCGTCACCTCCGTCGCTATCTACGGTACAGAGAAAACATATGCGCTAACGTGAATACCGAGAGGTGCAGAAAAAGTATTGCAAATATTTTTCAAATAAATCTGATAAAAAACTAGACAAAAATTTGAAGAGGACAGAAAAAGAATCAATCAAACATATGCTTCTGATAAAAAGTTATAAGGGTTTTTGCCCAGGGACTCATCTATAATGAAACAGAAACTTTCCAGGGTTCTAACTGAGAAAACAGAAAACGGTTCGATAGGAAATGCGCAAGCGCAACGGAGAAAGCGTATTTTGCCCGAAGGCATTTTCAGAAAACGATTCGAATAGAAAAGACAGAGAAGCTGACAGGCGGGTCCCATCTGTCAGGTTTAAAATTTAAAAGAGGCGGGTCGGGCTCGCTGGCGCCCGAGAGCCGCGGTGGTCGCCGGCGGCGATCCACGGCGAGGCAGAGAGATCGGAGGTTACCTCCATGCTCAGGGTGCCATTCCGCGTTGGTTGGTGGTCGAGGTGGTCGCCGGGAAGCACCACGTCGGCGGTGGCCCCTGCTCCGGCGGACGGCGGTTCGGGCGTGGTTGGAGGTCGCCGGAGAGAGCTGCACTGATCAAATTGAGGAGGGGGTTAAGAATCTGGTAGCTAGAGAGGGAGATGGACGGAGTTTGGGCGCCGGAGATGGCCTCACCGGAGCGAATCGAGCTGGAGGACGAGGCGAAGCGGGGTGGCCGGAGTCGGGGTAGGATACCTCCTCGAGGTCCTCCCAGTGACCTGGCACGGCGTTGGTGGAGTGCAGGGGTGGTGCGTGCTCGCGGGAGGGCTCGGGGTCTCCTTTTATAGGCGATCCGAGGCGGTGGCCGAGAACGGCGTTCTCCGGCGAGTGATTACGGTGGTGCAGTGCTTGGTCGGGGGAGTTTAGGAGTTGAGCACCGTCGTGGAGGTTCGCGGAGTCCATTTTGGAGCCAACGGCGTTGGTTTAAGCTTGCTGAGGTGGAGCTCGACGGAACGGGACGGCGCGGGTCCATCGGCGGCAGAGAGCACGCTCTGTGCGTGCCGCGCCACGACGGTTGTGCTGCATGCGTGCGCTGGCGTGGAGGTGGACACACGGAGCCATCAGCGGGGCTGTGTGGCGCGGAACGGCGTTGAGCCGCCGTTCTGCTCCCTGTTGGCTGCCACGACGGTTCAGCCGCCGCGGGACACGCCGGCGCGGTCGGGTCAGAGCGCCACCGACGCCAGGAAGAAGCCAAGCGCGCGTGCGGGGCTCTGGACACGCAGACCAGGCGGCGAGCAACGTGCCAAGGGCACTGTGTGCGCGTGACTGAAGATGAACTGCAGCAAACAACACTGAAGACTGAATTTGACTGAAAGTGTTCGAACAGTGCCTGCAAGGTGCTCGACAGAATGATCCAGGCATGTAGGGATTTTTCCTTGGGCTGATTTTTGGTGGAGTGGCTTCTCATTGCTCTAGTAGGCTGCCTGATTTTTGGTGGAATTTTTGGAGGAGTGTAGATATGAATTTCACCAAATTTGTCAAATCTGGTCCAAACTTGCAGGGAGTGTAAGTTGAAAAATCTGAAAAGAAGATGAGTGGATCAAGATGGTTCTGGGTTGTGGGTGCAAAGGACTAGCCAGTAGAGTTTGGTTGAAGTCAAATCTCAAATGGAAAAGGGTACTTGCTTTGAAAATCCATCAGGCTCAAAATAATTGACAGAAAATATTTGAGAGATAAAACAAAATCCAAAACTTGTTTGGATGAGTTGGGATAGGGAATGTGAGTTGTTGACAAGGAGGGGAGAATATGTTGGAGTGGTTTAACCTCATGGGCAAATTACAAGGTCATGGATGGTTTTCAAATAGAAAAAAAAACCAACTCTTTTTCATAGAGTTTTTTTTTTAAAAGGGAACTCCAAAAAAAAATCTGAGAAGAGAAATAATAGAGAGAAGGAGTTTTTAAGAAGGTCAAACCCAAGGCTGGAAGGAGAAAACAGAAATAGCAATCCCTAGTCAAGGAAAAGGATTTTTAATAGGGTTGTTTTTCTGAAAGCCTCAAATCTCAAGGAAAAATCCAGCAAGGATTTTTGCAAAAAACCCAAATGAAATTTTTGGAGTGTCACACGCACGTCCGAGAAGGTTTTACTACGCAGGAGTCTAACACAGGAGTGAAATGCCGGGCTATTGAAATTTTTTATGATAGTGCATCGCACACGGTCCGGAGATAACAATCGTGTGTTATGAAACAGAAAAACACACGAGGCGGACAGATATTTTCTAGGCATGTAGGCGGGATTGGGAACAAGAAACATTGCACACGGTCTGGAGATAACAACCGTGTGTTATGAAATAGAAAAACCCTCGAGGCGGGCAGATATTTTTAAGAGGGGGGGCCTCGTGGAGCCAAATGTACTATGCGGATAAGTGTGTGAAAGGTGCACCGACGTGGCACATGGTTAGTTTGAGTGAACCGTGTTTGTTGCGTCATCCGACTTGTCTAACGTTCATAAATTTGGCGAAAAATGACACGGGAGAGGGTCAGAACACGAACACACTTTCACGTGGACCAAATTTATGTATCAAAAGGGTGGTTTGATTTTCAAATACCAAATGCAACTTCGATGCGGCACCTCTCTCGCAAGGCGCACGGTATTGCTTACCCCACCCCCCTTGTGTCGGCACGAAGGGAATCCTAAGCTATGAATGTATGCCCCCTCCCCCTCAACCGAGGTTCACCTAGCAAAGTGCAAAGTAGCTAGAAGCCCCCTCCTCCCTCGTGTCGGCACGAAGGGAATCCTAAGCTATGAATGCATGCCCCCCAACCGAGGTTCACCGTAACAAAGTGCGAAGTAGCTAGCAGCCCCCCTCCCTCGTGTCGCCACGAAGAGAATCCTAAGCTATGAATGAATGCCCCCCAACCGAGGTTCACCTAGCAAAAGTGTGAAGTAGAGCAAGCAACCCCCTCCCTCATGTTGGCACGAAGGGATTCCTAAGCTATGAATGCATGCCCCCGCCAACTGAGGTTCACCTAGCAAAGTGCGAAGTAGCTAGCAGCCCCCTCCTCCCTCGTGTCGGCATGAAGGGAATCCTAAGCTATATTTGAATGCATGCCCCCAACCGAGGTTCACCCTAGCAAAGTGTGAAGTAGTTAGAAGCCACCACTACCAGAAACGCAACTATTTCTGTCGGCAGTATAACTTTCCTGTCAGGCCCGCAACTGGATCACAGGAAAAAGAAATTTCCCTCTGGGCTGAGGCCGACAGGAGAACAATTTAGATTTTCACGCCCACTTCCCTCCAACTAAAAGGGCCTTCCCGCGCTAAGGAATTCAGCCCCGCGCGCTCCTCCAATTTTCCTATGAGTTATGGGCTCACAGGAATAGGCCCAGTACAAAAGCGAAACAGGAAGGAATCCCTCGATCCCCAAATCAGAACCCTCGTCTCCACTACGCCGCTGCCGCACTCCAGCTACCACGTCGTTGAATCTACCCTCACCGCTGCCCCAGCAGCATCCTTTGCCGCCTTCGTCGTACCAGTTCGACGATCCACCTGCTTGTGGCGCACATACTTGAGTCTGCCATCCCTCTACCTCGGTTTTGCCTACTGTCCCTTCTTCTTCACCGGTCGAGCGACCCAGGTCGTGTCCCTGGCGACGCATGTGCGCCTCCGCCTCACAGCATGCCCAAGTGCCCCCTCCTCGCGTCGTCACCACCTGGGAAAGCAGCGACGGTATTGCCTGCTTGTTCGCCCCTTCCTTCTCCTCTCTGCCTCCCTTACAGATCCAACACCTCCCCTCACAGATCCGCCTCACGCATATGACGACGGCTGCCTCAAGTCAAGGGGCACATCTAATTGATGATAGACCGGGGGAGACGTTCCTCTCTGAAGGAGTACAAACAGGAGCAGGTGGATAAACTCTCCATGGAGCTCACCACAATAAAAAAGGTAATCCTTCTCTCCTACCGTCTTGCATCTTTATTTTTGGTTCTTGCTTTTCTATATATGAAGTGTAATGCCATATAATACTTTTCTTTTGAATGCTTGCTTACAATTGTAGTTACTGTGTTTTTTTTGTGCCAAATGTTGACTTGTGTACATGAAAGCACATTGACCAGCTCATCTCCACTATGATGTAGGGGAAGAAACTGAAATCTTAGGAGGACATTGTTAATATCATCAGGTTGTTATGCTTAACTACAGATATAGATAGATATGAAGCTCCAAAATAGGATTTATAATTGCTCGGCCGTTTCTGTTTCTTTATTAAGTTAGCATGATAAGACCAGATACAGTTAGATCTGTAATTTTCCTGTCCATAACTCTTCATTTTATTCTTTTTTATCATGTTAGCATTTAGGAAGCAGCATTGAGCACTTGCGTTGCTAACACTAGGATCATCATCAATGAAACAGAGTAGCTGGCAACAAGAAGTTGAAGTTATTACTTGACTTGGTTCATTAGTGGTGATGTTGGTCCATGATTTAGTTCTCCGGTGAGCGACCGGTTTGGAGGTGTCCATTACCTCTGGCGAATGTCATCTCCCATCTTGTGGCCTGGCCCCTAGTTTTTTCTTTATTGTTCTAAGATACAAAAGCATTTTTACTAATTGGTTTATCATCATAATACTCCAAATAGAAGCAAAGATAATAAGATTTCTCCTTTCATGTGTTCTGTAGAAAGTAGCCTCCATGCTTCTTAAATCTTGGTACTATTTTGTACAGAGGCTTTCATCTATTGAGGAGCACATCAATGGAGAAATAAGACAATCGTTTTAGGCAATCTGCTTCAGGTACGTACTTTGTACTGATTCAAACATATGAGCAAGGTTGCTACAAATGATGTTCGATATGTATTGTTCACATCTCCATCGATTAATTTGCAGATTGATATATTAGTCATTTTGATTTATGTGCATATTGATGCAATGATTAATTTTGATTCAAGTTTTGGATATTGCGAGATCATGCTACACTAGTATGCTCAAGAACATCTTATATGTACCTCGACATTAAATTTTAGTGTATTGACAATGAAACTATACAAGGAAAAACCTTTTACCAGTAGCTATACACAAGAAATGTATGTTCTGTCAGTAACAAGTAGCAAGACAAGGATATGTTGAGGGGCTTCTATCATGGGCCATACTGTATGTCATCTTAATTTAGTTAATCTTTTTATTACTTGCTTCTTGGAAGTTACTATTTTCTTATTGTATGTTCCGACATTTGGTACCAGTGCCGAGCCTGCCCTAGTACCCTTTCTAGTTATATAGATGCTACCCAAAATAGTAAGCAGTACACACTAGTCTAAAGTGCAGCACAGATCCATATAAATGATTTTGAAAGACTGAAATGCAGAGACTTAAACTCCCTCTTATTGTTGAGTGATTTGCAAATTAGGTTGAGCTGTATGCTGATTCTCCTTGTTCTTTGTTGATTGTTTATCTACAAGTAGAAATATAATGTAAATTTTATTTGTGTTCTTCATTGCCGAACTGTTATATTCAGTAGCTGCATCCTTTCGAGGTTAGGTATTACTATTTTCTCAAAACCACATTACTCATGCATTTGTTGGCAACCTTTAATACAATTCTATGTCTTATAGTTCCACTCAGTTATTATATGATAATTTGAAAGGGATGGAGCCAAGGTTTGGCCATGTTAATTTGAGAAATTGAGATGCCGAATATGTTCTTATCTTTACCTAATAATAAAGAGAATTGAGTTTCTGCCCGTATGTCATAAAAACTACCCTCGAAGTTGGCAATAACTACCCACCAATGCCACCCATAAGTGGCAAATACGATTCGTTTTAAATTTCAAATATCGCTCCCAGGTTCTGTTATTAATAGTTGATACGGTATAAGAACACACAGGGATGAGTGGCGCGATTGCTGAGGCTACGACGCTCCACAAAGGAGACCAGAGTTCGATCCCTGGCTCTCGACGCTTTTTCTGTTTATTTTTACCTATCTTAAGCGCAGTAATGGGCCAGCCCATGTGCGGGACGTGGCGCCCCCAGTTTTGTATTTCTTTTTCTATTTCTGTTTTGGTTTTTTTCTTTAAAAATTAATTTCGGATTCGTGGCGCCCCCTATTTTTTATTTATTTTTACTTTTTTATTTATGTTTTGGTTTTTTATCTCAAAATTAATTTTGGATTTCCAAAATATCAAACAGTTACGTGTTTTCAAAAAAGTAGGAAAATGGTAAACTGTTTGTGAATTTAAAAAATATTCTAAAAATCATAAAATGTTCATGACTTAAAAATTTGCTCACATATTATAAAGAAATCACGATTTCAAATGAATTTTCATGAAACAAAAAATGTTCATGATTTTTTAAAATGATCCAATATTCAAAGCATATTCAGGAATTTAAAAAACATGTCCATCAGATTTTAGAGAATGTTCACAAAAATTAAAACACATCCGTAAATAATGAACAAAACTAATTGTAGCTTCCATAAAGGTTTTATTAGGAGATCTATAGAGCTTGTTTTATGATTTTATTTAGTCCTTCGCGTCGGGTAAAAAAGGTTTTTCGTGTTTTGTACAACGCTGAACCCAACAAAATTGACATAACTTTCTAAGGGTTAGTTTTTCTAAGCTATATTAAAATGACTAAATGTCTATTTTGCTTCCATACACAGTTATGCTTATTCTCGTTTCACAACAGTGGTTATTGTAAACACCGCTACGCTAAGTCAAGTCGAGACACTTTATTTATCAGTATAGCACAGGCAGGGTCCGTCAATGCAGTTTGCTCAGCCACAAAATATTTTGTTGTGACGCCTTAAACAATCAAGTCTTGATGAGCATCATATTGTTTGTTTTTTAAATTACATTTTAAAAGTGTCTTATCTCATCATGACATCATTTGTATATACTTTGTGAATTTGATTCATACTTTTTTACATCTACCACACATGTATAACTTGATAGTTTTTTCCCGTTGCAACGCATGGCCATTTCCAAAAATGTTCGTTAAATCAAAAAAAGTTTGTCAAATTCAATAAATATTCCACCCAAATTCTAAAAAAAGTTCATCGATTATAGAATGTTTGCCAGTTCAGGAAAATTGCTTAAAAATGTTCACAATTTTTAAAAAAATGTTTGTATTGTAAATAGCAAAAAAAATGTTCATAAATAAAAAAATGTTCTTGATTGTAGAAAATGTTCAGAAATTTGTAATAGTATGTTGTTTGCAATTTCGAATATGTGCATGAGATTAAAAAATTGTTCATAATTTCAAAATGTTCACGATTTTGTGAAATTGAGAGAGATATTGTATCTCGGTGATGCAGCGAAATGTGATCATGACCATTGGAAATTATGAATTTTTTTCTCCCGTTGTAACGCACGGGCCCTTTTGCTAGTAATATATCACATAGATATGGTCCTAGTTCTTACAATCTTTTAGCAGATGACATTTGACATAAAATGAGTCCATTCTTTTTTTAGCAGATCATTGGGTCTATTTGGTGCAGGCTAATCTGAAAGAGAAGCCAACAACCAAAGATGTGATTGAGTGACAAATGAGGTCATGTTTCTGTGTATGTGGTTGAAGAAATTATGTGTTAGATGTGATGTTCTGTTTCGGTTACCTTCAACCGTTTATCTTGATTATAGACATATTTGTATATGAAGTCGATACATGTGATCTTTTAGAACTGTGATTATTGTAACCTATTCAGTTGTTGTGTATGTTCTTGACTTGTTGTCAAATTGATCAATTTTGTGAAAAGTATTTCTAGCATTTTCTATTTTTTTCCACCCAATTCCATTTTCCTGGCGGTACTCTCCCGAAAGGGCTGTTCAATTTCCTGTCAGCCCCCTGACAGGAATAGATTTCCTGTCGGCCACCCGACAGACATTTTCTTCTACCCCTGTCAAGCTATGCCTGACAGTTATTCCTGTCGCCTGACGGACAGGAAATACTTTTCCTGACAGTTTGGCTTATTTTCTTGTCGGTTTCTGACCCACATAAATATTCCTGTTTCTGGTAGTGCACCCCTCCCTCGTGTCGTCACGAAGGGAATCCTAAGCTATGAATGCACATGCCCTCCTCCCAACCGAGGTTCACCTAGCAAAGTGCGAAGTAGCTATCCTAAGCTATGAGCATGCCCCCTCCCCCCCCCCCAGCCGAGGTTCACCTAGCAAAGTGCAAATTAGCTAGCAGCCCCCACCCCCCTCGTGTCGCCACGAAGGGAATCCTAATTAAGCTATGAATGCATGCCCCGCTAACCGAGGTTCACCTTGCAAAGTGCGATGTAGCAACCCAGCCCCCCCACACACACTTTCAGTCGGTGGGCCAAAGAGGCATATATCTCACCAAGATGGATCGTAAAACGGACCAAGAATAATCCACCTTGGTCGTACAACCTATCTCTTGTTGTTGCTCAAAGTGATGGCCGTCCATGCGACCCCGGAGATGGGCTAGCTCACCAATAATCACACAAGTAGCTAGTCCCCGAAGACAACCACTGCATGCGTGTGGCCCAAACATATGTATGGAGAGGTGTGTTTTTAGTAACAATGGAACAACTTCGATGTGGCACCGCGATTTCAAACTAGAAATCCCCACACAGATTGAGGTTTAGGTTGACGATGCATATGTATGTTACACCACACTTCAAGCCAACGATGGGGATTCATATATGCATGCATGTGTTCATAGTATATGTGCTCAAACTAAATTAGGTCTGAATCTCACCATGACGTATACTACGCTAACATGAACCAAATGAAGAACCCGCCATGGTAACCTATCTTGTTGTTGGTCAAGGTGATCATGGATGTCCACACGGGCTGCTACCTCTTGAGCACTGCGTTGGTTTTCCCATGAAGAGGAAAGGGTGATGCAGCAAAGTAGTGTAAGTATTTCCCTCAGTTTTTGAGAACCAAGGTATCAATCCAGTAGGAGGCTACGCGCGAGTCCCTCGCACCTACACAAAACAAATAAATCCTCACAACCAACGCGATAAGGGTTGTCAATCCCTTCACGGTCACTTTCGAGAGTAAGATCTGATAGGTATGATAGGATAATATTTTTGGTATTTTTGTGATAAACATGCAAAGTAAAATAAAAGCAAAGTAAAAAAGCAAATGAAATAACTAAGTGTTGGAAGATTAATATGATAAAGATCGACCCGGGGGCCATAGGTTTCACTAGTGGCTTCTCTCAAGAGCATAAGTATTTTACGGTGGGTGAACGAATTACTGTTGAGCAATTGAAAGAATTGAGCATAGTTATGAGAATATCTAGGTATGATCATGTATATAGGCATCACGTCCGAGACAAGTAGACCGACTCCTGCCTGGATCTACTACTATTACTCCACTCATCGACTACTATCCAGCATGCATCTAGAGTATTAAGTTCATGAAAACAAAGTAACGCCTTAAGCAAGATGACATGACCCCATCTTGTTATCCTCGATGGCAACAATACAATATGTGCCTTGCTGCCCCTACTGTCACTCGGAAAGGACACCACAAGATTGAACCCAAAGCTAAGCACTTCTCCCATTGCAAGAAAGATCAATCTAGTAGGCCAAACCAAACTGATAATTCGAAGAGACTTGCAAAGATAACCAATCATACATAAAAGAATTCAGAGAAGAATCAAATATTGTTCATAGATAATCTTGATCATAAACCTACAATTCATCGGTGTTGTCGGGGTGGACTGTGTCCCCCGCGAGCACCTATGGGGCCGGAGCCCCTTTCGTTGTCCGGTGAGGGGGGCGGAGGGAGCACAGAGAGCAGATCGAGGCGAGCACACGGGCAGTTTACCCAGGTTCGGGCCGCGATGGACGCGTAAAACCCGACTCCTGCTTGGTTGTATTCAACTGGGGAGCTCGGGAGCTTGGAGAGCTAGCTGCACCGAGCGTATGGCTGTCTGGATGCCAAATCTCCGAACCTTGGAACCTTGGAACCTTGGAACCTTGGAACCTTGGAACCTCCTCTACGTTGCACACGGGCCTCCTTTTATAGCGCAAAGGGGTCACCGACAGGTGTCAACGTAAGAGAAAGGGGTAAAAGTGTAAAAGGGGTGGTAGTTGTAATAGCGCGGGAACAGTGGCGCTACAGTGCGGCACAGTGTTATCATACCTACTTCTGACGGTAGGGGACAAGGGCATTAAATGCCCGTCACGGTCGCCTGGATAGCACCGAGGCGGACCGTTAGGTGCGCCACCGCTCGCCACGGTGGTGGCTGCGTGCCACCGCATACCCCAGGCTGCGCGGTGCCCCGCCACGTGCCCTTGGGGGAAGCCCCGGAGCGACGCGTGGGCGGGCGAGCTGGAGCGCAGCCCTGAGGTGGCGATTTGCCGCGGCAAGTGGCTTGCCGCGGGGGTCGTCTTCCTGTGCCTGATAGCTTGCCGGCTATCAGGCCTTGCCGGGGCGCATAGCGCGCCGTGGCGGGCTTTTCTTGTGGTGCCTGGGTTCGGCCTTCCCGACAAGCTCCTCTTGTCGGGGTCTCGATCTTCTGTCTCGTATACTTTGTTCTGGGATGGCATTACATGGGCTCAGTCGTCCCGGCAAGCTCCTCTTGCCGGGGTCTTGTCTTCTTGGCCCGGCAAGCTCCTCTTGCCGGGGCCTTGTCTTCTTGGCCCGGCAAGCTCCTCTTGCCGGGGGCCTTGTCTTGAATGCTTGGTCTTCTCTTGGCGCTTCCTGGGCGGGCCTTGCCGCAGGGTGCTACAACTGCCCGTGCACAAGTCTGGGGTACTAAGGTACCCCTACTTTAGTACACCGACAGGAGCCCCCGGGCCTGGGCCACACACGGTGCCGGGCGTCGTTGGGCCAGGCCCTAACAGTGCACGGGCACGCGTGGCCTTGGTCGCGCTGCTCCTTAACTCCGCACCCGCCGCGCCTTCCCCAGGCGGCGCGCGCTTATCGCGGCGTCGTGGGGGCGGGGCGTGCGGGGTGAGCGTGACGTGGGTGGCGTGCGCGGGGCTGAACCGCGCAGGCGCGCGTCACGTCGCGCACGATCTCTTTATTCGGAGAGGCGAAGCGTCCCCCCCCCCCACCTCTTCCTCTTATAGCGGAGGAAAGTAGGGGCGGTTCGCCTTTCCCTTGGTTGCTACCTCTCTAAAACCTCTGCCACCTCCTTCTCCCAGAGGCAGCAGCGATCTGTCCTTGGAGCGCCCGGCGTCGTCAACTTCGACGATCCCCCTCCCCCGCCCCCGCCATGGCCCCGAAGAGCGATAAGGCGAAGGGGAAGGCTGCGAAATCGGCCGAGGCGCTACGGCTTGAAGCGCTTCGGAAGGAGACGGCGACGTTCCCCCCCCAGCTCGGTGCGGTGGAGCTGAGGGACAAGTACTGCCTTTTCTGGTCGACGAAGACGCGAGCGCATCCGCGCACGCGGGTGCTCCCCGCCGAAGCCCAGAAGCAGTACCCGACCGGGTATCCTTTCTTCGTCGTCTTCTTCTACTGCGGGCTCTGCCCGCCTTACTCGGAGTTCTTCTGTGAAATCATGAACACCTATGGCCTCCACCTCCTCGACTTTACCCCCAATGCCGTCCTCACAATGGCGGTCTTCGCGCACCTCTGCGAGAACTTCGTCGGAGTTCGTCCCAACGTGGCCCTCTTCCGGCACTTCTTTGTCCCTCGGGTGGAGAAAGGAGAGCCGCTGTCCGGTGGGATCGCCTGGGTTTCCCGGTCCGGCAAGAAGGAGGCCTACTTGGATGGGGACCTCCGCGGCAGGTGGGAGGAGTGGAGGGCGGAATGGTGCTTGATTGTCGAGGACCATCCGCAGCCGTTCACCGTCGTGCGCCGAACTCCGGTGGTGCGCGGCGATGGCTGGAGCGAGGTGTCCCCGGACGATGTCAGATTGAAGATCGCCATCACCCGGATCCTACGTCTCAGGCTCGCCGGTCTCACCGTCGGCGCCGTCGGCGCGGATTTCCTTCGCCGCTGGATCGCCCCCCTGCAAGAGAGGGGGAAGCCGGCCTGGGAGTTCCAGAATGCGGCGGACATCATGAGGCTGCATCCGGGCCTCAATTTCAACTTCACCGTGCTGGAGCACGACGCGATGTTGAAGGAGTTGTTCAAGCACGACCCCGACCACCCGGAGTGGTTCTGGCTGCCGCCGGGCGTCGTTCCCTTGTGCAACAACTCGTCGCTCAGCCATATCCTTGCGATGATGCCACCGTGCGACTCGCACGGGATCAACGCGACCTGGCAGGAGCCGCCGGAGGATGTCGTGCGGGCCTTCTTCGACGGCCTGGAGGAGGAGCCAGTCGATCCCGCCGAGAAGGATGGCCTCATCCGAGCCACCACCGCGGCGGAGCTGGCTTACATTGCCTCCAGGATGGAGGAGGCGGCGGCCGCCGCGGCCGCGGGAGAAGCTGGGTTCACCGTGGCCGAGGCGGAGGCGGCGGAGGCAGAGAGCCTCGCCGATCCGATGGAACTTGTCGACCAGGGGGAACCAGCCGGGCACGGCGGCGAGGACGAGCCTGCCCAAGACGCGAGTGGCTTGCCGGAGGTCGGCGTTGCCTTCCTGCATCCTCCGGGCGGCTCGACGCAGGCGGAGCCCCCGGCCCAGCCGAGGAGGCGCCTCCGCAGGGCCGGGTCGGCGGCGGGAGCGGGGTCTTCGCGGGCTGGGGCTTCGGTTGCCGCTGCGCCCCGCGCCGCGGCGTCGACGGGGGCGGAGTCATCTACTGCCCCCGCCAAGCGGCCTCGGGAGCCCACTCCCCTGCCCCCTCGCGTCAGGGCCGAGCCGGTTTTCGACTATTCTGCGCTCAGCTCCGACGACGAGGAGGACGGAGAGTAAGTTCCCCATGGAGCTCATATCTTTTTCCCTGATGGTTCGTCCTGTTCGACAGCTCGTTCGCCCTTCCCTTAACCCGGTCCCCTTTTCAGGACCCTGGCTCAGAGGAGAGCGAAGAGATCGAGGATCCCGTGGGTCATCCTTGATGACGAATCTCCCCCGGCAAGCGAGGTCGTGTCGGAGGCGCCCTTACCGGACCCGGCAGGGGATCCTCAGGGCAGCCCGCAACGCAGCCCCCAGCGTGAGCACATGACTTGCTCCTGCTGCTTGGCGCGTACGCGAGCCCTCCTTCTTCTTGTTGTTGATGCGAAGTTGTTGCTTTTGGGCAGGAGCGGAGCAGCTCCGGCGGGCGCGTCCAGAGGGCGCCCCCGCCGTGCCGACCGCGTCTACTACCCTGCCAAGGGAGAGATCCCCGGCAAGGGAGGACCTTCCTACGGGGGACGCGGCCGACGATCCCCCAGCCGCGGCGAGCGCGGCGCCCGCCTCGGATCCGGTAGAGGCTGAGGTCGTCGTCGAGGAGGGTGCGCATGGCGATGCCGACGATGTTGCCGGCGCTCGGGAGGCGGACGGCGTTGATATCCCTGCGGGCGACGGGGAGGCCGAGGAGCAGCAGAGGCTTGCCGCCGCGGAGTTACCCGCGCGGGGAGGCGAGCTGGTGCTGAAAACGGCCAGCCTCGCCAACCACGAGGAGGAGGTTGCCGCGCGCGAGCGGGCGCTCAGCGGAGACCTGAAGAAGGCGCAGGACGCTGCCGCAACCGCTGAGGTCACCAAGAAGGGGCTGGAGGCGAGGGTGGCGCAGCTCGATTCCGACCTCAAGGCGAAGGACGAGGAGCTCGCCGCGCTCCGGCAGGAGCGCGAGAAGGGTGCGCTCACCCTCGGTGAGCTTCAGGGTCGCTTCGCCGAGAAGATCCGGGAGCTTGACGCCGCCAAGAACTCCAACTCCACTCTGGAACTGAAACTGGAGGCGCTCGGCAAGGCGCTGGACAGCGCTAAGGAGCGGGAGGCGGCTTTACGGAAGGAGGTCGACGGCAACGAGGAGCTGCTGAGGCGCGCCGCCGTTTCCCAGAACACCTTCAGGGATACGGTGGAGCGGTGGACCGAGGGCCTCGTCGACATCGCCGCCACCATTGACAAGGAGCTGGCGCTGCTAGGGATCGAGGGCCACCAGCCCTTCACCGGCGAGGACGTCGCGCCCAGCGCCAAGCTCACTTCCTTCTTCCAGGGGGTGGTGCAGGCGCTCCAGCACCTCCGAACGTCGCTCCCGAAGGAGCGGGCCGACGAGACGCGGGAGGCCATCTCCGGGGCCCTCGAGAGGGTGCTGGTGAAGATCGTTTTCCGCAATCCCGACATCAGGCTTACCAACGTCCTCAGGCCCTTGCCGGAGAACGCAGACCTGACGGGGATCCAGGCCCTCATCGCCCCTATCGTCAAGAAGGCGGCCGGGGTCAAGAGGATCGAGGGCGACCGCGTGGACTAGGCCGCCTGCCCCTTTCTTTTATCTCCTTTCCCTGCCGCTGTTAAATATGCCATGGAAACGGCTGGTTAGAGCAGCAGTAAGGCATTTTGTAATATAACTTTTTATCTTAGGCAATGCATCGCACTGTTATCTTCTCTACTTGACCGGCGCCTTGTTTGTTTCCGCCCTACGCTTTCGGGGACTTGCCGGCGTAGGCCTCCGCCTTGCCACGGGCGCCGAGTGCGGGACGTCAGCGACCCGCTGGCGGGGCTACCACCGGCAAGAAACCTCGCCGCGGCTGGTTGCCGCTCACTCAGATTGTTGAGCAGGCTCAAGGCAAAGTAAGCGGTGCGACTGCGGTCGCAGCACGCTTAGGGTGCCGGGCGAGCTCGAAACAAAGTGAGGACGCTACTCGGGGTGTAGCACACTCAAGTCGTTGAGCGGACTCGAAACGAAATGAGGGCGCAACCAGTCTCGTGCCGGTCCTTCCGCGCTCAGGCCTCTCAACCAAGGCTCGGTCGTTCGAGGGAGATAACTCTTAAAAATTGATGGGGCAATTGCTCGAGCTCCGGCAACTTATCTTTTCTTATCGCTTGCCGCCCGGTAGGGTAAAACCTCCTTGGGCAGCATCCCGCCCGTCCTGGGGGTAAGCAAAGGCGCAGGGCCTCACGATCCTCCGGAGCTAGGCGTAGCTATGCTTGGGGATCCGCGCCCCTCTCTGCGCCAAGGATCACATGCAACTGCGGCAAGACTTGGGCAGAGAGGATGGTTGGCGGAACGGGTTCCGGCAACCGCGCTGGCAAGATTCCTCCCACGGTCGGCGTCAACTCGTTCGGCACCCCGGCGGACGAGGCGCGCCGGGGAACGAGGTCGCCTTTCTCGTGACTTCTGGCGCTAACTTCTGCGGCTACGGGAGCGGCGCAGAGTTCGCTGGAGGCGAATCGTTCGCCCAGCGGCCAGAAGGCGGTCCTCCTCAAGGAGCAGCTGCTTCTTGCCCAGTCTCTGCGCGAGTGGATACTCGAGGAGGGCCGCACACGAGCCCGTGGGAAGGAATGCCAAAGCTTGTCGGGAACCCCCGCTTCAACTGGACAGATCCTCGGATCCGCAGGAGCGGACTGTTCCTCGGCGTTCAGACTGCTGATCTGCTTGCTGGAGCGAGGCTTATCGGGGGCACCTGCTTCGACTGGACGGATCCTGGGATCCGCAGGAGCGGGCTGTCCCCCGGCAGCCCCCCTACCTGGCGCGCCAAAGATGTCGGGGTGGACTGTGTCCCCCGCGAGCACCTATGGGGCCGGAGCCCCTTTCGTTGTCTGGTGAGGGGGGCGGAGGGAGCACAGAGAGCAGATCGAGGCGAGCACACGGGCGGTTTACCCAGGTTCGGGCCGCGATGGACGCGTAAAACCCTACTCCTGCTTGGTTGTATTCAACTGGGGAGCTCGGGAGCTTGGAGAGCTAGCTGCACCGAGCGTATGGCTGTCTGGATGCCAAATCTCCGAACCTTGGAACCTTGGAACCTTGGAACCTTGGAACCTTGGAACCTCCTCTACGTTGCACACGGGCCTCCTTTTATAGCGCAAAGGGGTCACCGACAGGTGTCAACGTAAGAGAAAGGGGTAAAAGTGTAAAAGGGGTGGTAGTTGTAATAGCGCGGGAACAGTGGCGCTACAGTGCGGCACAGTGTTATCATACCTACTTCTGACGGTAGGGGACAAGGGCATTAAATGCCCGTCACGGTCGCCTGGACAGCACCGAGGCGGACCGTTAGGTGCGCCACCGCTCGCCACGGTGGTGGCTGCGTGCCACCGCATACCCCAGGCTGCGCGGTGCCCCGCCACGTGCCCTTGGGGGAAGCCCCGGAGCGACGCGTGGGCGGGCAAGCTGGAGCGCAGCCCTGAGGTGGCGATTTGCCGCGGCAAGTGGCTTGCCGCGGGGGTCGTCTTCCTGTGCCTGATAGCTTGCCGGCTATCAGGCCTTGCCGGGGCGCATAGCGCGCCGTGGCGGGCTTTTCTTGTGGTGCCTGGGTTCGGCCTTCCCGACAAGCTCCTCTTGTCGGGGTCTCGATCTTCTGTCTCGTATACTTTGTTCTGGGATGGCATTACATGGGCTCAGTCGTCCCGGCAAGCTCCTCTTGCCGGGGTCTTGTCTTCTTGGCCCGGCAAGCTCCTCTTGCCGGGGCCTTGTCTTCTTGGCCCGGCAAGCTCCTCTTGCCGGGGGCCTTGTCTTGAATGCTTGGTCTTCTCTTGGCGCTTCCTGGGCGGGCCTTGCCGCAGGGTGCTACAACTGCCCGTGCACAAGTCTGGGGTACTAAGGTACCCCTACTTTAGTACACCGACAGGTGTCAACAAACACACCGCAAAAAGAAGATTACATCGAATAGATCTCCACGAGAGAGGAGGAGAACATTGTATTGAGATCCAAAAAGAGAGAAGAAACCATCTAGCTAATAACTATGGACCCGAAGGTCTGAGGTAAACTACTCACACTTCATCGGAGAGGGTATGGTGTTGATGTAGAAGCCCTCCATGATGGATGCCCCCTCCGGCGGAGCTCCGGAACAGGCCCCAAGATGGGATCTCGTGGGTACAGAAGGTTGTGGCGGTGGAATTAGGTTTATGGCACCGTATTTGATCGTTTGGGGGCACGTAGGTATATATAGGAGGAAGGAGTATGTCGGTGGAGCAACAGGGGGCCCACGAGGGTGGAGGGCGCGCCCCCTACCTCGTGGCCTCCTCTTTTGTTTCTTGATGTAGGGTCCAAGTCTCCTGGATCCTAAAAATCACGTTCCCGAAGGTTTCATTCCGTTTGGACTCTGTTTGATATTTCTTTTCTGCGAAACTCTAAAATAGGCAAAAAACAACAATTCTGGGCTAGGCCTCCCGTTAATAGGTTAGTCCCAAAAATAATATAAAAGTGAATAATAAATCCCAATATTGTCCAAAACAGTAGATAATACAACATGGAGCAATCAAACATTATAGATACGTCCGAGACGTATCAGGCATCCCCAATCTTAATTCCTACTCGTCCTCGAGTAGGTAAATGATAAAAGGAGAATTTTTGATGCGGAGTGCTACTTTGCGTAATTTCAATGTAATTCACCTTAATTGTGGTATGAATATACAGATCCGAAAGTTTCAAGAGAAAAGTTTAATATTGACATAAAAAAAAATACTTCAAGCATACTAACAAAGCAATCATGTCTTCTCAAAATAACATGGCCAAAGAAAGTTAACCTACAAAATCATATAGTCTGGCTATGCTCTATCTTCACAACACAAAGTATTTAAATCATGCACAACTCCGATGAGAAGCTAAGCAATTGTTTCATACTTTTGACATTCTCAAACGTTTTCAATCTTCACGCAATACATGAGCGTGAGCCATGGATATAGCACTATATGTGGAATAGAATGGTGGTTGTGGAGAAGACAAAAAGGGAGAAGATAGTCTCACATCAACTAGGCGTATCAACGGGCTATGGAGATGCCCATCAATAGATATTAATGTGAGTGAGTAGGGATTGCCATGCAACGGATGCACTAGAGCTATAAGTATATCAAAGCTCAACAAAAGAAACTAAGTGGGCGTGCATCCAACTCACTTGCTCACGAAGACCTAGGGCATTTTGAGGAAGCCCATCATTGGAATATACAAGTCAAGTTCAATAATGAAAAATTCCCACTAGTATATGAAAGTGACAAAACGAGAGACTCTCTATCATGAAGATCATGGTGCTACTTTGAAGCACAAGTGTGGTAAAAGGATAGTAACATTGTCCCTTCTCTCTTTTTCTCTCATTTTCATTTTTTATTTGGGCCTTTTTTTATATATGGCTTTTTTAGTCCGGAGTCTCATCCCGACTTGTGGGGGAATCATAGTCTCCATCATCCTTTCCTCACTTGGGACAATGCTCTAATAATGATGATCATCAAAATTTTATTTACTTACAACTCATGAATTACCACTCAATACTTAGAACAAAATATGACTCTATATGAATGCCTCCGGCGGTGTACCGTGATATGCAATGAATCAAGAGTGACATGTATGAAAGAATTATGAACGGTGGCTTTGCCACAATGTCAACTACATGATCATGCAAAGCAATATGACAATGATGGAGCATGTCATAATAAATGAAACGGTGGAAAGTTGCATGGCAATATATCTCGGAATGGCTATGGAAATGCCATGATAGGTAGGTATGGTTGTTGTTTTCAGGAAGGTATACGGTGGTTGTATGATATCGGTGAAAATTGTGCGGTATTAGAGAGGCTAGCAATGGTGGAGGGAAGAAAGTGCATATAATACATGGACTCAACATTAGTCATAAAGAACTCATATACTTATTGCCAAAATCTACAAGTTATCAAAGCAAAGTATTACTCGCATTCTCCTAGGTGGATAGATTGGTAGGAAAAGACCATCGCTTGTCCCTGACTGCCACTCATAAGGAAGTCTATCAATAAATAAATTATGCTCCGACTTCATCACATAACGGTTCACCATACGTGCATGCTACGGGAATCACAAACTTTAACACAAGTATTTCTCAAATTCACAACTACTCAACTAGCATGACTCTAATATCACCATCTTTATATCTCAAAACAATGATCAAGCATCAAACTTTTCTTAGCATTCAACACACTCGTAAGAAAGTTTTTACCAATCTTTAATACCAAGCATATTAAGACTATTTAAGCAAATTACCATGCTATTTAAGTGAAGCATGAGAGATCAATAGTTTCTATAAAACAAATCCACCACCGTGCTCTAAAAGATATAAGTGAAGTACTAGAGCAAAACTATATAACTCAAAAGATATAAGCGAAGCACATAGAGTATTCTAACAAATTACAAATCATGTATGGCTCTCTCAAAAGGTGTGTACAGCAAGGATGATTGTGGTAAACTAAAAATCAAATACTCAAATCATACAAGACGCGCCAAGCAAAACACATATCATGTGTTGAATAAAAACATAGCTCCAAGTAAAGTTACCAATGGAAGTAGACGAAAGAGGGGAAGCCTTCCGGGGCATCCCCAAGCTTTGGCTTTATGGTGTCCTTAGATTATCTTGGGGGTGCCATGAGAATCCCCAAGATTAGGCTCTTGTCACTCTGTGTTCCATAATCCATCAAAATCTTTCACCGAAAACTTGAAAACTTCACAACACAAAACTCAATAGAAAATCTTGTGATCTCCGTTAGCAAAAGAAAACAAAAGACCACTTCAAGGTACTGTAATGAACTCATTCTTTATTTATATTGGTGTTAAACCTACTGTATTCCAACTTCTCTATGGTTTATAAACTATTTTACTAGCCATAGATTCATCAAAATAAGCAAACAACACACGAAAAATAGAATCTGTCAAAAACAGAACAGTCTGTAGTAATATGTAACTAACGAAAACTTCTGGAACTCCAAAAAATCTACCAAAATATGAAGACCTAGAATTTTTTTTTATTGATCAGCAGATATTGTAATCAGTATTTTATCATGTTCTGGTGATTTTTAACAATTGTTTTCGTGAACAGAAAGTTTCTAGAAATTTCTGCAAGATCAAATAACTATCATCCAAGAAGATCCTATAGGTTTAACTTGGCACAAACACTAATTAAAACATTAAAACACATCTAACCAGAGGCTAGAACGAATATTTATTCCTAAACAGAAGCAAAAAAGCAAAAAACTAAAAATAAAATTGGGTTGCCTCCCAACAAGCACTATCGTTTAACGCCCTTAGCTAGGCATAAAAGCAAGAATAGATCTAGGTATTGCCATCTTTGGTAGGCAATTCATAAGTGGCTCTCATAATAGATTCATATGGTAATTTTACTTTATTTCTAGGGAAGTGTTCCATGCCTTTCTTTAATGGAAATTGGAATCTAATATTCCCTTCCTTCATATCAATAATTGCACCAACCGTTCTAAGGAAAGGTCTACCAAGAATAATAGGACATAAAGGATTGCAATCTATATCAAGAACGATAAAATCTACGGGTACATAATTCCTATTTGCAACAATAAGAACATCATTAGTTCTTCCCATAGGTTTCTTAATAGTGGAATCCACAAGGTGCAAGTTTAGAGAGCAATCATCAAAATCACGGAAATCTAGCAAATCGCACAAAGTTTTGGGAATAGTGGAAACACTAGCACCCAAATCACATAAAGCATAGAACTCATGATCCTTAATCTTAATTTTAATAGTAGGTTCCCACTCATCATAAAGTTTTTAGAAACTGCCAACTCAAGTTTCTCTTCATAAGATTGCATTAAGGCATCAACGATATGTTTGGTAAAGGCTTTATTTTGACTATAAGCACGAGGAGAATTTAGCACGGATTGCAACAAGGAAATACAATCAATCAAATAGAAATTTTCATAATTAAATTCCTTGAAATCCAAAATAGTGGGTTTATTAGTATCTAGGGTTTTGATTTCTTCAATCCCACTTTTATCACTTTTAGCATCCAGATCTAAAAACTCTGAATTTTTGGAACGCCTTATAGGTAAAGGTGGATCATGTTCAATCCCATCATTATCAAGATTCATATTACAAAATAAATATTTAATTGGGGACACATAAATAACTTTTAGATCTTCATCTTTATTTTCATAGGAACTAGAAGAACACACTCTTATAAAGGCATCTTTCTTAGCACGCATCCTAGCAGTTCTTTATTTGCACTCATCAATGGAAATTCTCATGGCTTTGAGAGACTCGTTGATATCATGCTTAGGAGGAATAGATCTAAGATTTAATGAATCAACATCAAGAGAAATTCTATCAACGTTCCTAGACAAATCATCAACTTTAAGAAATTTCTCTTCAAGCAAAGCATTGAAATTCTTTTGCGAATTCATAAACTCTTTAACACTAGTCTCAAATTCAGAAGGCATCTTATTAAAATTTCCATAAGAATTGTTGTAGGAATTACCATATTTATTAGAGGGATTACTAGGATAAGGCCTAGGATTAATGTTTCCTCTATACGCGTTGTTACCAAAATTATTCCTACCAACAAAATTCACATCCATAGATTCATTGTTATTATCAATCAAGTTAGACAAAGGCATATCATTAGGATCAGAAGAAACACTCTTACTAGCAAATAATTTCATAAGTTCATCCATCTTTCCACTCAAAACATTAACTTCTTCTATCGCATGCACTTTTTTATAAGTAGATCTTTCAGTGTGCCATTGAGAATAATTAGCCATAATATTATCTAGGAGTTTAGTAGCTTCTCCTAAAGTGATTTCCATAAAAGTGCCTCCCGCGGCCGAATCTAAAATATTTCTAGAAATAAAATTCAATCCGGCATAATTTTTTTGTTTAATCAACCACAAATTAAAACCATGAGTAGGGCAATTACGTATCATTAATTTCATCCTCTCCCAAGCTTGTGCAACATTTTCATGATCAAGTTGCTTAAATTTCATAATATCGTTTCTAAGAGAGATGATCTTAGCGGGAGGAAAATACTTAGAGATAAAAGCATCTTTGCACTTGTTCCAAGAATCAATACTATTTTTAGGCAAAGACGAAAACCAAGATTTAGCACGATCTCTAAGCAAAAAAGGAAACAGCTTCAATTTAACAATATCATTATCAACATCTTTCTTATATTGCATATCACACAAATCGATGAAGCTATTTAGATGAGTAGCGACATCTTCGCTAGGAAGGCCGGGGAATTGATCTTTCATGACAAGATTCAACAAAGCAGCATTAATTTCACAAGATTCAGTATTGGTAAGAGGAGAAATCGGAGTGCTAAGGAAATAATTATTGTTGGTATTGGTAAAGTCACACAATTTGGTATTATCTTGAACCATCATGACAAACAGGAAATCCAACACACGAGCAAACAAAAGGGAGGCAAAAAAGAGGCGAACGGAAAAGAGAGGGCGAATAAAACGGCAAGGGTAAAGTGGGGGAGAGGAAAACGATAGGCAAATGGCAAATAATGTAATGCGGGAGATAAGGGTTTGTGATGGGTACTTGGTATGTTGACTTTTGCGTAGACCTCCCCGGCAACGGCGCCAAAAATCCTTCTTGCTACCTCTTGAGCACTGTGTTGGTTTTCCCTTGAAGAGGAAAGGGTGATGCAGCAAAGTAGCGTAAGTATTTCCCTCGGTTTTTTAGAACCAAGGTATCAATCCAGTAGGAGGCTACGCGCGAATAAATTCCTCGCAACTAACACGATAAGGGGTTGTCAATCCCTTCACGGTCACTTACGAGAGTTGAGATCTGATGGATATGATAGGATAATATTTTTGGTATTTTTGTGATAAAGATGCAAAGTAAAATAAAAGCAAAGTAGAAAAGCAAAGGAAATAACTAAGTGTTGGAAGATTAATATGATGAAGATAGACCCGGGAGCCATAGGTTTCACTAGTGGCCTTTCTCAAGAGCATAAGTACTTTATGGTGGGTGAACGAATTACTGTTGAGCAATTGACATAATTGAGCATAGTTATGAGAATATCTAGGTATGATCATGTATATAGGCATCACGTCCGAGACAAGTAGACCGACTCCTGCCTGGATCTACTACTATTACTCCACTCATCGACCGCTATCCAGCATGCATATAGAGTATTAAGTTCATGAAAACAGAGTAACACCTTAAGCAAGATGACATGATGTAGAGGGATAAATTCATGTAATATGATAAAAACCCCAACTTCTTATCCTTTATGGCAACAATACAATACGTGTCTTGCTGCCCCTACTGTCACTGGGAAAAGACACCGCAAGATTGAACCCAAAGCTAAGCACTTCTCCCATTGCAAGAAAGATCAATCTAGTAGGCCAAACCAAACTGATAATTCGAAGAGACTTGCAAAGATAACCAATCATACATAAAATAATTCAGAGAAGAATCAAATATTGTTCATAGATAATCTTGATCATAAACCCACAATTCATCGGTCTCAACAAACACACCGCCAAAAGAAGATTACATCGAATAGATCTCCACGAGAGAGGGGGAGAACATTGTATTGAGATCCAAAAAGAAAGAAGAAGACATCTAGCTAATAACTATGGACCCGAAGGTCTGAGGTAAACTACTCACATTTCATATGGAGGCTATGGTGTTGATGTAGAAGCCCTCCGTGATGGATGCCCCCTACGGCGGAGCTCGGGAACAGGCCCCAAGATGGGATCTCGTGGGTACAGAAGGTTGCGGCGGTGGAATTAGGTTTTTGGCTCCGTATCTGATCGTTTGGGGTACGTAGGTATATATAGGAGGAAGGAGTACGTCGGTGGAGCAACAGGGGGCCCACGGGGGTGGAGGGCGCGCCCTGGGGGGGTGGGCGCGCCCCCCTACCTCGTGGCCTCCTCTTTTGTTTCTTGACGTGGGGTCCAAGTCTCCTGGATCGTAATCTTCCTAAAAATCACGTTCCCGAAGGTTTCATTCCGTTTGGACTCCGTTTGATATTCCTTTTCTGCGAAACTCTGAAATAGGCAAAAAACAGCAATTCTAGGTTGGGCCTCCGGTTAATAGGTTAGTCCCAAAAATAATATAAAAGTGAATAATAAAGCCCAATATTGTCCGAAACAGTAGATAATATAGCATGGAGCAATAAAAAATTA
Organism: Aegilops umbellulata; assembly: GCA_032464435.1. Lineage (NCBI taxonomy): Eukaryota > Viridiplantae > Streptophyta > Magnoliopsida > Poales > Poaceae > Aegilops > Aegilops umbellulata. Next base: position 553,600,821 of record CP136057.1, read on the forward strand.
TAGATACGTTGGAGACGTATCACGGGCCCATCAATATATAGGCTTGTTGCTGATAACCACGCGAGGGAGTGTATCGTTCGAAGGCAAACACTACATGCATATGTATGGAGGTGATGCGTGCATGCATGTTTGAATACACAACATTGATCTGGCACGTGTGTCAAAAATCATACACTAGCTCCCCACACAGCGAGATCGGTTCATGATGGTGTCGTTGTACTAGCCACTTCGACTCGATGGGAGGGATTCATGCGTACACATGCATGTGTGTGTGTGCTCAAAGTGTATCATGCATGTCATCCCAGAGCAAAAATAATAATCCCTCCTAAGTCAAATTAACCTCTCTTGTTATCAGGCAAAAAGAAGTGATGGACCAAGCGGGCCCACAGATGGAAAGCATCGATATCGCTGATAACCGCCTAAGTGAGTGCGAGAGGACAACCACCACCGCTTTGCATGTGGGCCAAACATATATATGTTGAATACCCAACATGCACAACTTTGATGTGCCACATGCCTCAAAAACCATAAACCATGCACCCACACAGAGCGAGGTTCATATCAAGCGTACTACATATGATGGTCTCCTTGCCCCCTCTTCACCGCATACTATATGCCCCTGCCGTAATATATGTACAACCCAAAAGAATCCTCATCGATGGTGAAATTAATTAACCTCTCCCGATGTAGGTCAAAGTGATGCATGCATGCATGCATCAATGACGGCCTCATGGGCCCACAGATGCACTACAAGAAATATGTCAACTTGTGACCCTCAATATTGGTCCCTGAAAGGTCATTGATTTTCATTTGCGACCTTTTTTTGACCAAAAATAGATGGTCAAAAGCTGGTGGTCGTAAACTGAAATTAACGACCTTCTCTGTGAGAAGGTCGTGAAATTCCACAACCAAAACAAAAGGTCGTTGATTCCATGACCTTCTGTTTTGGTCGCTAGCTCTCTGCCTGGGCCACGTCGGATTCTACGTGGCAATCTGACGTGTCAAAGTTGCGACCAATTGAAAAGCTCAAAAACTAGAATCAGCCCGGTCCAATTGGGTGTTTATATGGGCCGAGCCCATTAATTCAGTCTTTTTTTACATTTTTCTGTTAATTTTTGCTAGCTACATGGGCCTGGCCCAGTAATTTAGCCTTTTTATTTCAGGCCTCACCTATTTTTCAGTCCATTTCATTAAGCCTTTTTGTATCATATTTGCATCATTGGACAATATTCCGCGCACTATTGTTTGTGCCATTGCCTTTTTAGAGCCCAAATATTATTCGATCCAATAGAACATTCAATCTTTTTCAATCACAGATTTCAATTTTACACATTTCAACACCAAACAATAAATAATTTTCTCAATTAAATGATCAAATCCATAAATCACTAAATGAAACTTAAACAGCACGTACACGACTACACGGTCCATCAAGTGTACATACAATCAAATACATAGGCACCAAAACATGGTGGCAACATCAACTAAAACTATGATCACATCTCTAGGCTGATCTTTGGTCACAACAGCAGCCACCTCGAGAACATAAGATCCTGATCTATATAAATTATTTACTTAAATATTCTTCTCCTGGAGTTCCTTGTACACCAACTTTTGATGAATAAAGGCCAAAATCTGCGGATTATAAATCAGAAAAGTTAGGGAACATAATCAAGTGTAGCCCTGCATATTACATTCTCCTAACAATGAAACATAGCTGCAGAATTTGAGATCTAATAAGAAACCATGCATATAACATTCTCATAACAAAAAAACTGAGATATATTTGGAAAGGGCAAATGACAAGTACCAACCTGCTGCTAGATAACAGAGCAAACATGTCAAAATTATTCAGATATCCTGATGTGTGTGTCACATTATACATGCATCAAGCTATATAACATTCTCCTAACAATGAAACATCGCTACAGAATTTGAGATCTAATAATAAACCATGCATATAACATTCTCATAACAACAAAACTAAGATATATTTGGAAAGGGCAAATGAAAAGTATCAACCTGCTGCTAGATAACAAAGCGAACATGTCAAAATTATTCAGATATCCTGATGTGTGTGTCACATTATACATGCATCAAGCTTCAGGCCATCAATTTTAGGATGAGTAGTTACCTAAATTCATGTCGATGATATGGATGGGGCTGTAGTAGAACATCTGGTAAGCATCATCTTCGACGCTGAATGTTGCAGATACTTGTCCATTTAGTAGTCTATCATGCGCTCCTGCCATCGCGCCAGAGAGGATATGGTAAGTCTAAAATACTATTAGCAGCCCACAATGCTAAAAAGCTGCTTTAAGATAGTGAACCAGTGGATATCACTCAAGTAAACTATTTTACTCCTTACATACAACAGTCAGGAATTAGTATAGTTGTTGCAGCAGGAGTAAGCTGATCATATAACATAAGAGTCAGGAATTCTATGCTTATTGTTAAGAAAAAATGATACAAGTTAATATTTTGTTTAACAGTAGGTCTAAGAAAAAAACTGTGCATTTGGTGAGAATATAGCAACAGATTAAGAGCATATTGTTCAGCATCACACAGATAGTAGAACAATGCTACAGGAAGCTATTTGCATAAAGTAGAGAACTACAAAACAAGCTATTGACCATCCTACTGGTAGCAAGGACATAAAGATAATCACTTAATAAGATAAGAAGCAGACATGAATAAATCACATAACTATGTACAATTCAATATCCCAGCTGAGAGTGAACATGTATTCAACATTTCCTGCATTTCAATACATGCACGACAGATTCACAGCAAAACTATATATAGCTGTACAAACATGCATGAACAGTTAAGCAACCAAACTACAAGAACATATAAGGAAACAGAGGGAATCACTATAACCTATGGAGTGACAAGCACATATATGAACTCAAAATAATGCCGAGCTAGACCAAAAGAAGCTGGATTAGTCGGAATCAGGCGACGGACCGACAACGCTGATGCGCCGGCTGTTCGAAATGGAACGCGTTAAAGGGACGCGATTTTGGGGACAGGGAGGACGCACGCTCGGCTCGCCTAACAACCACCTCTGTCACCGCTGACGAGAGCCGTGCCGCCGAGTCCCACAGCCACCAACTCGCGCCGCTCGCCGCCGCAGTCACCACCTTCGTCATCGACGTGGCAGTGCTACCGGACCTGCAAAAATCAGAGGAGGCGTCTGGAATCGGGCGACGGAATCCAGCGAATGGACATCACACTTGCCAACTAATTAACTATAGCATGCTACAGAAACATTTCATTAACAAATTTGATTTAGGAACTAGCTTATTGACTATAACAAAAATGCTTAGAATAAAAATCATTTCAGGAAATGTTGTAGTAGCTAAAAATCATTATGTCAGGGAAAGCAGATACTTCATCTAAATAAATACATCTTATGCCAGACTTATTAAAGTGAGAGCAGTCACAGCAACACAACATACTTGAAAATGCCAGATTTAGCATACCTCTATTCCTACATACTACACATAGGCCAGATGAGCACCACCACAACAAATCGGCACTAACACTTGGTCATCGACGCAATGACCAAGCAAGGAACCAGCTTGCACACGCAAGATGATGATTGCATACATACAAATCATGTGCTGGCAGAAAAAAATCCAAGCAGGAGCTCATCTTCTCTCTCTGTTTGGTAACTAACAACCTAAATAAAAGAAAATAAAAACATGACTTGTTCATACAGATCACTCTAAAATTCATTGGGACTAGTGCATCACATATTCGTCAACTTAGCAGCAGAAGTAGTGAGCACAGGAAGAGGGGGAGGGAGATGGAGGACCTATCTGTCGCGGTCGCAATGGAAGCAGAGGAGCAGACCCCTCCTGTCCCTCCCCCACGAGAAGGACAGGGCTGCCGGCTAGGCACGCCCCTACTCCTCCGCCTCCTTGATCAGGAGACCCCCTTCCCCTACTACTGCTTGGCGCGCCGCATCACTAGTCACCTCCTCATGCAATAAGTACACAATAAATAGACAGACGGTCAGTGAGGTACATTTTCACAACCACAAAATCTTAAAATTAACAGAAATACACACATCAAATGAAGTCACTAAGATACTTAAGTCCACCACATGGTGTAGAATTCTGTGGTATATAATTGCAACACATGAACCAAAAGAGGAATAACATCATCACCAAGAGTTTCTGAAGATAAGTGATCTGATGTAGATATAGTGATTTCAGAGTGTCGGTTCTCCACAGGGATCTAGAACTTCGAAGCACGCACTCGAAACAATCAGGCAAACAGAATATTTGACTTTAATAGAGCTAGAAACAACTTATCAGACTAATCAAGCAGTCTTGGAACAAGTACTCACTGGATCTAAGCAAAACAGAATAGTATGCAGCAAAGGTAAGGGGTTCAGAAATATAACTATATTTTTTTATTCTATTCTGAATCATCAAACACATAGCCAAGTACTAGCAAGGGAAAGAGGAATCAGCTGCTCATAACTACTCACACGGGAAATCAAGATCACTGGGTATCTTACTAAGTATTATCACAGTAATTTTTACCAACTAACTCGTGTCCAGGCAACAATTCATAGCAATTCAACAAGGATTCGAGGGATTCAACAAAGATGTACAGCTGACAGAGTAAGTCTCAAACCCAAAAGTACCTGTATTCAGAAAACAGAAACAAGAGGAGAGAGGTTCAGAGCCTATGGGTCCTAATGATCTTCAATTCGAGGTCGTAGAAGTTGCAGTCGAAGAAGAAGGACGGCAGGGTGAAGATCAGCAGCGAAGGGCCCAGCCTTGGGGAGGAATCGTGGCGGCCTTCGCGGGAGGTCAGCCAACCACCCGGAGCAAAGCACCACCAGGAGTCCGGCGCCCCGATGTTGGTGTCGAGGAGATGCCGCAGCGGTGATCGTCGGTGTTGAAGAAGAGCATCAACAGTCGTTGGAGTTGGAGCAGAGCAGCTGGCGTCAGTGTTGGAGAAGAGCAGCAGCAGGTAGTAAGGTCAGGGAGGAGAGGCCTCTATCTGATCAGCCACGCCGCCAGCCTCCCGAGACCCTCGATCCCCTTTCTCCCCTCCTTCGATCTCCGCCGGTGAGCAGCGTGGAAGGGGAAAAGAAAGGAGTTGCTCTCTCCTAGAGAACTTAGCTAGGCATGTACTAGCCGGTGAGCATACTTGGAGGCTAGCCGCGCCTGGTCGAAGGAGCGTGTGATCTCCGTCATTGCAGCTTCTGGGATAATAATAGACCAAATTAACTAGAGTTGAAGCTGGTAAACAGGAGAACAAGAGCATTAGATAAAGTTCCACCAATGTCCAGGAATCTTTTATTTAGGATCAAATTAACCTACACAGAGATGTACAAATACAATATATATGAGACTATAAAGCATGCCTGAGACTGAGACCAGATGTAACACAGAAGATAGAAAGTGTGCAAGAAACTCTTGTCAAGTGTAACTTATGCCAGGTCTGAATTGCCATATATGCAGTTGTAATTAGAATGAGTCAAATGGAACAGGCTGCTAGCAGAGTGTAAGAGCATGCGAACCAGATCGACTTAGCCTAGTCGGAGAAATACTAGCTAGGACTAGCCCCTTGCAAGCATACTCGGGAAAATGATGGGAAAAGCACTACTAGTGACACATATGCAAGACGTGCGGCAGCTAACCTAACCAAACCGCGTGTGCATAAGCACTCCCAACAAAGAGATCCATGGAAGGTCAGGAGCTTGATTAATCAGCAACCAACTGAATGGAACCGAGCAAAGAAAACCACGGCCAAATCGGACAAGCATGCGACGCGATCGAGGTGAAATTGCAGCATACAGATTAAGAGGCTCCTGATCCCAACACCTAAATAAACCCTAAATCCTTGCGTGCGGGAGGCCGAGGTGCACGAACTGGGGGCCAATCTAACCCAACGGGGAATCCGAAATCGGGATACCTTAGGTTGGAGAGTCTCCGGCGGCGACAGTCAGTCGCGCGCGGCGGGCAGGACACGGCGCTCCTTGACTACCGCGGTGGTGTGGACCGCGAACGGAAGGAACGGGGTGGAAGTGGGACGAGCGTGGACCACCATGTCCGACCTCCCTCAAGGACGGACGCGGATCAGGTCGACGACGGTGGTGTGTATATGGGCGCTCGAATGATCTCCCTGGCCGGCCTTCCCTTCCCTTGGGAGAGGAATTGAAGGTGGGGGCGGGGTTGGGATCGTGGTCAGGATCGGGATCGGAGTCGCGAGAGGAGAGCGCGGGAGGGAGAGAGAGAGAGAAAGAAAGGAGGCGGGGGTGGATGGAAGATGTCCAAAAGATAGTGCTAGGGTTTCGGCTGAGGTGTGGTTGATGGGGCGGCGAGGGGTGAGGGATGCCGTTGGATCCCGGAGGATTCAACGGTGCTTATGCATGATCCGCTTGTGTTGTTTTTGGATCAATCAGAACGCAATACAATATTATGACCATTTAAATTGGTCGCAATAGATTTAAATATAATATGTTAAATCATGTTAGCTATTTTCTTGACTTGAGAAATTCGGACAAATTGAAAAAATAGAAATCCTTCTCATCGTGTCATAAAATGTGACCTAGTTTTAAGAAGAAAATAAATAACAAATTAGTAATAAGACAAATGTACTTAAAAGAAGTGTCCTTAAAAATGCCCGTCATAATTTTTTTGAGTGTCTAGAATGCGTTTTTTTGTGAAGGATCTACCATCTATTTGTTGCAAAATTGAAACTAATCAACTTTCTAAAATATTAGGCCATATTTAATGAACAATTGACCAAATGGTTGGGAGTCAAAAGTTTTATCCACCTCTCGTGAAAAAGACAAAATACCGCCGATTCAGCAGGAAGCGGGTCAAATTTCTAGGTACATAAATATCTATTTAATCAGAGAAATATCAAAAGGTTTCCAAGATTCAACCACTAGCTAGGAACTGTCAAGCCCGCCGTTTCGACCGCATTTTGAAACGGGCATAAAAATTCAAATAAAATCAAAAAAATTGGAAAACCTTCGCATTGTGTCATTATATGTGACCAAGTTATCAGGAAAAATAATAATCTTGTAATACGACAATTCTTTTAAAAAAATGTTCTCAGAAACGAGCTATCATGTGTGAAGATCAATGGCTTTCAAGCCAAATGATCAATCTTATGGCCACATTCATGGCATGGTTTGTTCAAATGATCTCATATTGTGTACAAGGGTGCATATTGGAATGGCAAACAATTTTGCCTAAGAAATTTTCATTTTCTTTGAACGAAAAAATCATTTTCCAGTTTTCAAGTGCCCCAAATGAGGTTTTTTGTGAAGAACCTACCAAATAATTGTTGCAAAATTGGACCAAATCATTTTTATAAAATACTAGGCCATATTTTATGCACAATTGACCAAATGGTTGGGTGTAAAAAGTTTTGATCCACCTCTGGTGAAAAAGACAAATTTCCGCCGATTCAGTTGGAAGCGGGTCAAATTCGAACTGCGACTGCCTCATAGTTTGCTATTTATTTTTTCCAAAAATCACTTATAGGTACATAAGTATCTATTTAATCAGAGAAACACCAAAAAAATCCAAGATTCAACCACTAGCTAGGAACGGTCATTCCCGGCGTTTTGTCCGCATTTTGAAACGAGCATAAAAAATTCAAAAAAAATAATAATTTGGAAAACCTTCGCATTGTGTCTTTATATGTGACCTATTTACCAGAAAAATAATAAACTTGTAATACAACAATTCTTTTTAAAAATGTGTTCTCACAAATGAGCTATCATGTATGAAGATTCATGGCTTTCAAGTCAAATGATCAATCTTATGGCCACATTGATGGCATAGTTTGTTCAAATGATCTCATATTGTGCACAAGGGTGCATATTGGAATGGCAAACAATGTTGCCTAAGGAAGTTTTCATTTTCTTTGGATGAAAAAACCATTTTCCATTTTTCGAGTGCCCAAAAGGAGGGTTTTTTTGTGAAGGACCTCCCAAATAATTGTTGCAAAATTGGACCAAATCAATTTTATAAAATACAAGGACATATTTAATGCACAACTGACAAAATGGTTGGGTGTAAAAAGTTTTGATCCACCTCTTGTGAAAAAGACAAATTTCCGCCGATTTCGTTGGAAGCGGGTCAAATTTGAATTGTAGCTGCCTTGTAGTTTTGCTCTTTATTTTTTCCAAAAATCATTTCTAGGTACATAAGTATCTATTTAATTAGAGAAACACCAAAAAATTCCAAGATTCAACCACTAGCTAGGAACGGTCATTCTGTAAGTGCATCTAGTGCCCCTTAGTGATTTTGGTGTATTGAAGACTTATAGGTTAAGTATCTAATGCGTTTATGAGTGTACACAGGTCTATAAGTCTATGAGGAGTTTGATATTTACAGAGAAAGTCGACCCCTAAAAATGAAGTTCTTTGGCTGAAGACTTTGATATACTAAAGACTTTCTGAAGACTTTGAAAGTGAAGAAATTGGTGTGACCTTGAAGACTTGGTATTCATTCGAGGAACATGAAGCGTGAAGACTTTTGTTTTCGTAGTTTCATTTTCTCTTTCTTGAGTCATAGGAAACACCGTATTGTTAAAGGGGGTCGAGGAAATACTAAGGAGAAAATTTCCATGTGATGCTCAACTCAAATCCTACACCTACCAATCCCTTCGAGTGAAGCCATTGGAAATCTCATACAGTTCAGTCAAATTCTTCAGTGACAGAGACGCAGTTCTTCTGGTCACTAAGGACTTTGCTCTAACTGAGGAGTTAGGAATTTGCTAGTGCGAATTGCCTACACAGTGAGGAACATGATAGCCCTGAGGAATTTGTACCTCAAATTTCCGACCATTGCTGTGTTGCGCGCCAGCTGTCCCAAAATATCTTGTCCACATAATGGTCATATCATTGAAGGGCATTTATTTCTTATCATGTCGGGCTGCTCCCTAGGCTATTAATAGCCGCCCCCTACAACCACTAGCTGGTTGGCTGCTCCGCGTGAACTTGACACTTGTCATTTGAGAGCAACCCATCCTCCGAGGACTTTGAGCGAAAATCATCAAGTGAGGAAAATCCAAACCCAAACCCAAACACCTACAAACCCAAAGTGATTGAGCATCACTGAAGAGATTGATCATGAGTGGATCCGACGCTTGTTACCTTTGAAGACTGTGCTTCTTCCAGACGGTTAGGCGTCAAGGTCTAGAGCATCCAAGAGGAATTGTGGATCGCCGAGTGACCAAGTCTGTGAAGGTTTGGAAGTCACCTGAAGACTTACCACGAGTGATTGGGCGAGGACTGTGTGTCCTTAGCTCAAGGAGAATACAGTGAGGACTGTGTGTCCGGGACTAGGTGTCCTCGAGTTTAAATACTCAGCCGCTCCAACCAGATGTACAACTGAGACATGTGATCCCTCTCATTCTGTACTGCTCCTTATTGATATTCTTTTGAATAAATATACATTAGCCCCCAAGTGCCCGGATTAAAACTTGTATTGATCCTGGGGACTTTGAACCAGCAGTAGGAAAGAAGCAATTTGCATTAGCCCCCAAGTGCCAAGTGTATAACTAGTTGTATACTTGGGACTTTGATATTATATTGATATGCATCTGTGACTGACAGGCGGAGATAAACGGTCAACGCACTCAAATTGCTGACCTTCAAGAAAGCATCAAATCTCAGCAAGAGGAATCTTCGAAGTCCAAAGATGAACTAAAAGCCGCTTTAACTTCCCTGGAACAACTTAAAGAAGACTTCAAGACTGAACGTGCCAAGTGGGAAACTGAGAAGGATGCATTATGAAAACGAGCTGAAGACGGCGAATCAGCTCTTAAACCGGTGGAAGAGGAGCTTTCCAGATTGAAGCGCCAAGTGAATGCTATGACCTCTGCAGTTTTTGGTGAATACTCCCACTAAGCCATGAAATATTCCTTTTTTGGAAGGCAGCCGTTAATAATCCTTAAACCGTTGCAGGAAGCTGTATTACTCATCTGGGCTCAGATGCACGGGTGAAATTGAAAGAAGCATATACTTTTATTGAACAACTGTATGCTGGTGCCCAACGGGTTATTTGTGCAGCCTCCTATGACAACCCAGCCCCAACCCTGATCAAGGAAACGCTAGCAAGGCTATCTATGGTACCAGTACAGATAGAAGAGGTGATGCGATCTACTGCCAGGGAAGGCGCTTTGCTGGCCCTTACCCGAGCCAAAGCGTGGATAGCTGACCTCGATCCGGTTGACCTTGCCAAAGGCTTTCCAAGCACACAAGAAGACGGGGCGGACTTTGACGACGAAGCCTTGAAAAAGGTGACAAGGGAAATGCGTCCCCTGGCGAGTCAGCTAGCAGAAGATGCTAACTTGACTGTTCACCGGTCTCGTTATGATGCAAATAACAAACGGATTAATGCTGATCTGCCGGAAGTGCAAAATCTCATTCCGCCAATCCGTAAGCACACTTATGCCCCTGATGTTGATCCGTCAGAACTTATCAGTGAAGAAGCTGTCTTTCAGGCTTTAACCCGGATTGACTGGACAAGCACGGATTTCCAACCAAAAGGTGAAGAAGAGGCTGACCCGGCACCAAATAACCCATCAACTTCGCAACATCGCGGCAACGAAGCTTAATCCGGCAAGCTGTTGGATGCTCCGCAAACTTTGTTCAGGGGGAAACAACGCCATATTTTGGGCCTTGAAAGCACCTTGTAATAGGCTAGAAAAATATTGTGATCCGGCTGCCATCGTGCACTGGGATATACTTTGCCTTGATCTGTCATGAGAATTTTAATGCTGCCTTATGTTTGTTCAATATCATGCAATCCCTGTATCTGCATAAGAGAAAATCTGCCAAGACGGTTTACTGCTGGACGGGTCAAAAATACTCCGCATATCTTGGCAAGCAACCATGTTGGTATATGATATCGAACCGGGTTGTGATAAACACCAGACGATTGCTGGAGACAGTGTCAAACCAGACCGGTTTGAAGGATGTCGGGTTACCTTTATTTGAATGCTTAAACAGAAAATCCGTAAGCTACACCGGGTTTGTCATAAACATGATGAAAGAATAAAAACTTAGCATGAAAAAAGAAAAAATCAATAGCAAGGCTTTTCAAGGGCTGCCAGGCCCAAATCGAGGCTTTTCATGGGTTGCCAGGCCACTGAGTTAAACCATTTTAGCAAAGCCTTTTAAGATGGGCCTCCAACTAACCAATCATCGTTTTAAACTTTGACGAGTTCAGGTTCTCCAAGAGAGTAACTGTCAAACGTTCGACGGGTCGTGCCAGGATTACCTGGATAGGAGTGGCTTACTTGATGAAGGCAGGTTAACCCGGGGTTTTAGGTGAATACACCAGGCATCCAAGCTGTGGGTCGATACCCGGCTACAAGGGTCCTTTCAAGCTCTTTGGTATTTGACACAAAGAGCCCCCAAGTAACTTTGTGAGATGTGCTCAATGGGTGCCTATGTTTGAGCTGTGCTGTGAGCGATCAGACTGTCTTTGGCCCCTTGGGTGTGAAGCTCCCAAGCTAGGTGGTGGCGTGATAGCCGGTTTAACAGGTAGTACTCCACTTTTCTTAGCTGAAGCCCCCAAGTTAATAGATATTGGAAGAAAAACAGCGGAGACCCTGCTTGATTTAGCAAGGGTGCCCGTTTATTTTATTGATCATAATATGTACATTGTCGAAATATATACATAAGAAAAGCCAGTGGCTTCAAGTATAATAAGGCCGTAGGAGAGCTATGTTCCATGGCCGTCGGGTCTCCTCCTCCTAGCTACGTGAGTTTTCTCGAACGTCAATGAGGTAGTACGATCCGTTGTGCAGATTCTTGCTGACCACAAAGGGTCCTTCCCAAGGTGGGGATAGCTTGTGCATATAAGTCTGGTCTTGAAAGAGACGGAGCACCAGATCACCTTCTTGAAAGGTTCTTGTCTTAACCCGGCGGCTGTGATAACGCCGCAGGTCTTGTTGATAAACCACCGACCGAGCCAAAGCCATGTCCCGTTTCTCATCTAACAGGTCCAGCGCCTCTTGGCTTCCTTGCTCGTTGTCCGCTTCAACATAATTCGCAACTCGGGGCGAGTCATGACGGATATCGCTTGGAAGGACAGCCTCTGCCCCGTAAACCATGAAAAAGGGTGTATAACCTGTAGACCGGTTTGGGGTGGTGTTGATACTCCATAACACTAATGGTAATTCTTCCACCCAACAACCCGGGGTCCGCTTCAGAGGAACCATAAGCCGAGGCTTGATACCCTTCAGGATTTCCTGATTCGCCCTCTCCGCTTGACCATTAGACTGGGGGTGAGCCACAGATGCTAGATCAAGCCAGATGTGCTCTCATTGGCAAAATTCCTCCATCTCTCCTTTAGAAAGGTTCGTACCATTATCTGTGATGATACTATGTGGAAAGCCAAAACAGAAAATAATATTTTTAAGGAATTGAACCGTCGTAGCTGCGTCACACTTACTGATGGGCTCCGCTTCAACCCATTTTGTGAATTTGTCAACCGCCACCAATAGGTGGGTCTTCTTGTCCTTGGAACGCTTAACGGGTCCCAACATATCGAGCCCCCATGTAGCAAACGGCCAAGTAATGGGAATCATGCGTAATTCTTGAACCGGAACATGAGCTCGACGTGAAAATTTCTGACAAGCATCACACCGCTTTACCAGATCCTCCGCATCAGAATGGGCTATTGACCAGTATAACCCATGACGGAATGCTTTAGCCACGAGGGATTTTGAACCGGCATGGTGACCACAATCCCCTTCATGGATTTCACGCAAAATCTCTTGCCCTTCTTTAGGAGAAACACAACGTTGGAACACGCCTGAAACGCTGCAACGGTGTAGCTCACCATTATACACGACCATAGACTTGGACCGCCGGATTATCTGTCTAGCGAAAAGCTCGTCATCTGGTAACTCGCCCCGGTTTAGGTATGCCAAATATGGGATCGTCCAATCAGAGTGGCATGTAAAGCAGCTACCAATTGGGCCTCCGGATCAGGAACAGCTAAATCCTCCTCTGTAGGCAATTTCACAGACGGGTTATGCAAAATATCCAGAAAGGTATTAGGTGGTACCAGTTTACGTTGAGATCCCAGCCGGCTTAGAGCATCAGCTGCTTCGTTCTTGCGCCGGTCGATGTGCTCCACCTGATAACCTTTAAAGTGGCCTGCTACCATATCCACCTCTCGCCTATAAGCTGCCATGAGTGGATCCTTTGAATCCCAAGTGCCAGAAACTTGTTGGGCCACTAGATCAGAGTCTCCAAAGCACCGAACCCGGCTTAAGTTCATTTCCTTAGCCACACGGAGGCCGTGGAGTAAGGCCTCGTACTCTGCTGCATTGTTAGTACAAGGAAACATTAAGCGGAGAACATAACAAATTTTATCACCTCGAGGGGAAGTAAAGACGACTCCAGCCCCCGAGCCTTCCAGCTGCCTGGACCCGTCAAAGTGAATAGTCCAGTATGTGTGATCCGGTTTGTCCTCTGGTGCCTGTAACTCGGTCCAGTCATTAATGAAGTCAACCAACGCCTGAGATTTGACGGCTGTTCGGGGCATATACTTCAACCCATGGGGACCAAGGTCAATTGCCCACTTTGCAACCCGACCAGTTGCCTCTCTATTCTGGATTATATCGCCCAAGGGAGCAGAGCTAACCACTGTGATGGCATGGCCTTGAAAGTATTGCTTGAGCTTCCTACTTGCCATAAAGACTCCATATACAAGCTTCTGCCAGTGCGGATATCGTTGCTTGGATTCGATCAGTACTTCACTGATATAGTAAACTGGCCGTTGAACCGGATATTCCTTTCCAGCCTCGTTACGTTCAACCACAATCGCCACACTGACTGCACGGGCATTGGCAGCCACGTACAACAACAAGGGCTCCTTGTCAACCGGAGCAGCAAGAAGGGGCAGTTCAGCCAGCTGCCGCTTCAAATCCTCAAATGCTGCGTTAGCGGCGTCACTCCAGAAGAATTTATCTGTCTTCTTCAGCATCTGATATAAGGGAATTGCCTTTTCTCCCAAACGACTGATAAACCGGATGAGGTCTGCAATCCGGCCCGCCAAACGCTGAACATCATTGATACATGCCGGTTTAGCCAAAGAAGTGATTGCTTTGATTTTTTCCGGATTGGCCTCAATGCCTCGGTTGGACACGAGAAGACCCAGAAGCTTGCCTGCCGGAACACCAAAAACGCACTTCTCCGGGTTAAGCATCATTTTATAAACCCGGAGATTGGCAAACGTCTCATTGAGATCGTCTATCAAGGTTTCCTGTTTCCTGGACTTTACCACAATTTCATCCACGTAAGCATGAACATTGCGCCCGATCTGCTTGTGAAGACAATTCTGCACATAACGCTGATAGGTTGCTTGGGCGCTCTTGAGTCCAAAAGGCATGGAGACATAGCAGAAGGCTCCAAAGGGGGTGATGAAGGTTGTCTTCTCCTGGTCCTTAACTGCCATTTTAATATGATGATAACCTGAATAAGCATCTAGGAAACTCAGGCGATCACAACCCACCGTCGCATCAATGATCTGATCAATACGCGGGAGAGCAAAAGGATCGGCCGGGCATGCCTTGTTCAAATCTGTGTAGTCCACACACATACGCCAAGTGTCGTTTTTCTTAAGAACAAGCACTGAATTAGCCAACCATTCGGGATGAAAAACTTCGATGATAAACCCTGCTGCCAGTAGCCGGGCTACTTCTTCTCCAATGGCCTTGCGTCTCTCTTAATTAAAACGGCGAAGGAACTGCTTGACCGGTTTAAACTTGGGATCAATATTGAGGGTGTGCTCAGCCAGTCCTCTCGGTACACCTGGCATGTCAGAAGGCTTCCATGCAAAAATGTCCCAATTCTCAGGGATGAACTCAATGAGCGCGCTTTCCTATTTCGGATCCAGATTAGCACTGATACTAAACTGTTTGGATGAGTCACCAGGGACAAAGTCGATAAGTTTAGTCTCATTAGTCGCTTTGAACATCAGGGCCGGGTCATGTTCAGTTGTAGGCTTTTTTAAAGGGGTCATGTCTGCCGGATCAACATTGTCTTTATAAAATTTCAACTCCTCGGTAGCACAAACCGACTCAGCATAGGCCGCCTAACCTTCCTCACAATCCAAAGCAATCTTGCGGCTCCCGTGTACTGTGATCGTCCCCTTATGACCCGGCATTTTGAGCTGTAGGTAGACATAATAGGGTCTCGCCATGAATTTCGCATAGGCCGGCCGTCCGAACATCGCGTGATATGGGCTCTGGATCTTCACCACCTCAAATGTCAATGTCTTAGATCTGGAATCATGCTCATCTCCAAACACAACTTCCAAAGCAATCTTCCCAACAGGGTATGCCGACTTGCCTGGTATCACGCCGTGAAAAACTGTATTCGACAGTTTAAGATTCTTATCTGTCAACCCCATGCGACGGAAAGTCTCGTAGTACAGGATGTTAATGCTGCTTCCTCCATCCATTAAAACTTTGGTGAAATTGTAACCCCCCACCTGAGGTGCTACGACCAAGGCTAACTGACCCGGATTGTCAAACCGGGGTGGGTGATCCTCTCTGCTCCACACAATGGACTGCTCCGACCATCGTAGATAACGTGGCATGGCCGGTTCAACAGCATTAACTGCCCTCTTGTGAAGCTTCTGATCTCCCTTGCACAGGCTAGTCATGAACACGTGATATTGTCCATTGTTCAACTGCTTGGGATGACTTTGGTAGCCTGACTGCTGGTGATTCCCCTGGTTGTTCTGCTGGTTATTGCCATGGTTGTTCTGATGGCCTTGGTTATTCTGAAACCCAGGGCTTGAACCGCTGCCCCCATGGAAACCAGGACCTGAACCGCCGGACGGACCCTGATCATACCGGTAGAGATTAGAGTTTTTGAACTCCCTCATTATGTGACAATCCTTCCAAAGGTGTGTGGAAGGGGCCTCCTTGGTTCCATGCTTCGGACAGGGCTGGTTTAACAAGCGCTCCAGATTCATCCCGCCACCGCGCTGGGGCGGTTTACCTTTACGACGTTTCATATTCGTGTTAGCCACAAAATCTGAATTATCTGCCTTGCGCTTACCGTTATTCCAATGGCCTCCTTGGTTATGGTGTTGCTGACCTTTCGCATCGCCGTTCTTCTTTCCCTTCTCCGGTTTCTCCTCATCAGACTCGGGATCCTTGGTATTATCAGAATCGGCATATTTTACCAAGGCGGACATCAGTGTTCCGATATCATTGTAATGGTGTTTGAGCCTTCCCAACTTCATCTTTAATGACTTAAACCGGCAATTGCGCTCCAGCGTTAAGATCGCTTGGCCAACGCTAATCCGGTCTGAAGAGTGCAAAACCTCCGAAACCCGGCGCACCCAGTGAGTAGTTGACTCGCTCTCCCCTTGAACACAGGCATCCAGATCCACAATGGACATAGGCTGTTTGCAAGTGTCTTTGAAATTGGCTATGAACTGGGCCTTCAACTGCCCCCACGACTCGATGGAATTGGCGGTAGGTTTTTCAGCCAAGTGCGGGCTGTCCCCTCTAACATCATCGTGAAATATTTTGCACAAGCCGCTTCATCCACTTCCAACATCTCCATTGCCATCTCGTAACTCTCGACCCACACCTCAGGCGGCTCATCAGCAGTGTAATTGGGTACCTTTCGTGGACCCTTAAAATCCTTAGGTAGTCGTATGTTACGGAGGGCCGGAATAAGATATGGCACTCCCCAGGAACTGAAAGCGACCCTAGTGCCTCGGTCTACCGACACCGTTGGCTGAAGCGCGGCGGTTTGATGGCGGCCTGCCTCCCTGCGTGCCCTGCCATTATCTACCACATCCTGAGCATTTATCTCACCATGGGCCGCATTACGGCGCCTGGCACTGCTAGATACTTCCGGTTCATCCATGTGTCTGCTATAGCTTTTTCTTGGAACGGGGGTCGAATGAATTCTATCCCGGCTATAAGAATAGGCCTGTTGTTGCACACGGCGGTTTGAAGAAGATCGCTGGCCCACCGTGTTTCGATCGCCGCCAATGAGTCACCTTCGATCGGAATAGCCGCCAGACGGGACGCTGCAGCAATCATATTATCCAAAGGGCTCGGAAACTGATCCGGTGGCGCGGTCACATACGGTGGTGGGTTGTCCGTCCGTCGAGGTGGTTCTGTCAGGCGTGGCTGATCCGGCGCCGTCCTAGGTGCTTCAGTATGGTTTACGGCTGCTGGATTGCTCGTCCCAGCCCCCGGTGTATTAAAGAGGTTCAAGCCTTCAAAGACCGGCGGCAGGCACGATCGATATTTCCGCCGCATTACCTCGTTCGATGCGTTTTGATCCAACGCTAGCCGGTAATTCTGTGCCTGTATCAATTGTGACTGGGCATCCAAAGCGGCCCGTTCCTCGGCCATCCTTACATCCTCAACCACCAGATCCTCCTTGGCCTGCACTATGTGGTCCTTCAGTTTAGCAACGTCCGCATTATGCTGGTCCTGCGTCTCTGGGGTAACCACCGTGGTTAGCAAGGTCGCCCAAGCATCCATCAGATCAGAGAGAACTTGTACCAGCCGGCGCACCGGGCCTCCTGCCGCGGTTGCTGTTGAAGATTGCAAAGTAGGCTGTGTTCCGACCATGTAAACAGTAACCCGACTTGGCGGTTCAAGGAGATCCGGAATACTGCCGCCGTCAGAATATCCTTTGAACCCATCGTCATGGACTTGGTACAGGGAGTCAGTCTCACCGGTGGATGATTCACTGTCAGAATACACAGCTGTCTCGCCTTCAGACACCGGTTCAGATCCAGCCCGATGGACGCATCCTACGAACGCCCGCTTCACGGCAGGTTTAACCTGGGTAGGGCTTGCACGCTGAGCTGTTTCGACGAGGTCGGTGCAGATGTCCAGCTCAGGACCCGGTTCGCCGATCTCGCCGATGAAGACATGGATTCCTCCAAAGGGGACCCGGTATCCGTACTCGATTGAGCCGGTCTCGGGGCCCCACCCTTCATTGTTGATGTAGAGCTTGCCGCGATGACTCTTGGTCATCTGGCCAACCGCATACCCTTTGAGTCCTTCGAAGCTGCCCTTCAAGAACTCGAAACCATCGGGCGATAGCCCCACGATGGGTGCCAATTGTCGTGGAACTAACACGTCAGATGTCTTCTTGGAAAGACTAAGTCGTGGAGCCATCGCAACGGGTTAGCTTGAAGGGGTTAAACCGGACAAGGGACACGAGAGTTTATACTAGTTCGGCCCCTTCGATGAAGGTAAAAGCCTACGTCTAGTTGTGATGGGATTGATGGGGTTTCGATGCGCAGGGAGCGAATACACTACCCTGAGCCTCAAGTTGTTGTTGTCTGTCCCTAAACCGCCGCCGGGTCACCCCTTTATATACACAGGAGGACCCCGGCCGGTCTACAGAGTCCTAGGCTGACTTATACAAGTGCCAGCCTTGGTCTCTTCCTTTCTTTCTTATAATACAAGTTTATACAAGTATGGAGGTTTACCATCATGGGACCTAAATCGCCCGTGGACTCTGGGCCACTAAGCTTCATCCGTAAAGCGCCATCCTCTGGGTTGTCTTGGGCTTCGGTATAGCTAAAGGTGAACCAGCCCCTCCTGGTCGGTTTACCCTTAGCGGTTATATCCTCAACAGGAAGCGTAGCCGGGCTTAGGTTGCGATGCTCTAGAGTGGGGATGCGGATCTATGGGAAAGGGGGCATTTGGCAGGTGTCATCTAAGAAACTCAGGGCGGCCTATGTATGGAGATTGATGGGTAAGCTGCACGAGCAAACCGGCATATGTTAACAATGGAGGCCTTGCGGTGGCGGCAGCAGCGGCGGGGACTTTGCTAGGGTTTCGAGTGAGGGAGGGTGTGTGTGTGTGAGTGCGCACGTCCGAGGAGGTTTTACTACGCGGGAGTCTAACACGGGAGTGAAATGCCGGGCTATTGAAATTTTTTATGATAGTGCATCACACACGGTCCGGAGATAACAATCGTGTGTTATGAAATAGAAAAACCCACGAGGCGGGCAGATATTTTCTAGGCATGTAGGCGGGATTGGGAACAAGAAACATTTCACACGGTCTGGAGATAACAACCGTGTGTTATGAAATAGAAAAACCCTCGAGGCGGGCAGATATTTTTAAGAGGGGGGGCCTCGTGGAGCCCAATGTACTATACGGATGTGTGTGTGAAAGGTGCACCGACGTGGCACATGGTTAGTTTGAGTGAACCGTGTCTGTTGCGTCATCCGACTTGTCTAACGTTCATAAATTTGGCGAAAAATGACGCGGGAGAGGGTCAGAACACGAACACACTTTCACGTGGAACAAATTTATGTATCAAAAGGGTGGTTTGATTTTCAAATACCAAATGCAACTTCGATGTGGCACCTCTCTCGCAAGGCGCACGGTATTGCTTACCCCACCCCCCTCGTGTCGGCACGAAGGGAATCCTAAGCTATGAATGTATGCCCCCTCCCCCTCAACCGAGGTTCACCTAGCAAAGTGCAAAGTAGCTAGAAGCCCCCCTCCTCCCTCGTGTCGGCACGAAGGGAATCCTAAGCTATGAATGCATGCCCCCCCCCAACCTAGGTTCACCGTAACAAAGTGCGAAGTAGCTAGCAGCCCCCCTCCCTCGTGTCGCCACGAAGAGAATCCTAAGATATGAATGCATGGCCCCCAACCGAGGTTCACCTAGCAAAAGTGTGAAGTAGAGCAAGCAGCCCCCTCCCTCATGTTGGCACGAAGGGATTCCTAAGCTATGAATGCATGCCCCCGCCAACTGAGGTTCACCTAGCAAAGTGCGAAGTAGCTAGCAGCCCCCTCCTCCCTCGTGTCGGCACGAAGGGAATCCTAAGCTATATATGAATGCATGCCCCCCAACCGAGGTTCACCCTAGCAAAGTGTGAAGTAGTTAGAAGCCACCACTACCAGAAACGCAACTATTTCTGTCGGCCGTATAATTTTCCTGTCAGGCCCACAACTGGATCACAGGAAAAAGAAATTTTCCTCTGGGCTGAGGCCGACAGGAGAACAATTTAGCTTTTCACGCCCACTTCCCTCCAACTAAAAGGGCCTTCCCGTGCTAAGGAATTCAGCCCCGCGCGCTCCTCCAATTTTCCTATGAGTTATGGGCTCACAGGAATAGGCCCAGTACAAAAGCAAAACAGGAAGGAATCCCTCGATCCCCAAATCAGAACCCTCATCTCCACTCCGCCGCTGCCGCACTCCAGCTACCACGTCGTTGAATCTACCCTCACCAGTGCCCCAGCAACATCCTTTGCCGCCTTCGTCGTACCAGTTCGATGATCCACCTGCTTGTGGCGCACATACTTGAGTCTGCCATCCCTCTACTTCGGTTTTGCCTACTGTCCCTTCTTCTTCACCGGTCGAGCGACCCAGGTCGTGTCCCTGGCGGCGCATGTGCGCCTCCGCCTCACAGCATGCCCAAGTGCCCCCTCCTCGCGTCGTCACCACCTGGGAAAGCAGCGATGGTATTGCCTTCTTGTTCGCCCCTTCCTTCTCCTCTCTGCCTCCCTTACAGATCCAACACCTCCCCTCGCAGATCCGCCTCACACATATGACGACGACTGCCTCAAGTCAAGGGGCACATCCAATTGTTGATAGACCGGGGGAGACGTTCCTCTCTGAAGGAGTACAAACAGGAGCAAGTGGATAAACTCTCCATGGAGCTCACCACAATAAAAAAGGTAATCCTTCTCTCCTACCGTCTTGCATCTTTATTTTTGGTTCTTGCTTTTCTATATATGAAGTGTAATGCCATATAATACTTTTCTTTTGAATGCTTGCATACAATTGTAGTTACTGTGTTTTTTTGTGCCAAATGTTGACTTGTGTACATGAAAGCACATTGACCAGCTCATCTCCACTATGATGCAGGGGAAGAAACTGAAATCTTAGGAGGACATTGTTAATATCATCAGGTTGTTATGCTTAACTACAGATATAGATAGATATGAAGCTCCAAAATAGGATTTATAATTGCTCGACCGTTTCTGTTTCTTTATTAAGTTAGCATGATAAGACCAGATACAGTTAGATCTGTAATTTTTCTATCCATAACTCTTCATTTTATTCTTTTTTATCATGTTAGCATTTAGGAAGCAGCATTGAGCACTTGCGTTGCTAACACTAGGATCATCATCAATGAAACAGAGTAGCTGGCAACAAGAAGTTGAAGTTATTACTTGACTTGGTTCATTAGTGGTGATGTTGGTCCATGATTTACTTGACTTGGTTCTTTTTTATCGGTTTGGAGGTGTCCATTACCTCTGGCGAATGTCATCTCCCATGTTGTGGCCTGGCCCCTAGTTTTTTCTTTATTGTACTAAGCTACAAAAGCATTTTTACTAATTGTTTTATCATCATAATACTCCAAATAGAAGCAAAGATAATAAGATTTATCCTTTCATGTGTTTTGTAGAAAGTAGCCTCCATGCTTCTTAAATCTTGGTACTATTTTGTACAGAGGCTTTCATCTATTGAGGAGCACATCAATGGAGAAATAAGACAATCGTTATAGGCAATCTGCTTCAGGTACGTACTTTGTACTGATTCAAACATATGAGCAAGGTTGCTACAAATGATGTTCGATATGTATTGTTCACATCTCCATCGATTAATTTGCAGATTGATATATTAGTCATTTTGATTTATGTGCATATTGATGCAATGATTAATTTTGATTCAAGTTTTGGATATTGCGAGATCATGCTACACTAGTATGCTCAAGAACATCTTATATGTACCTCGACATTAAATTTTAGTGTATTGACAATGAAACTATACAAGGAAAAACCTTTTACCAGTAGCTATACACAAGAAATGTATGTTCTGTTAGTAACAAGTAGCAAGACAACGATATGTTGAGGGGCTTCTATCATGGGCCATACTGTATGTCATCTTAATTTAGTTAATCTTTTTATTACTTGCTTCTTGGAAGTTACTATTTTCTTATTGTATGTTCCGACATTTGGTACCAGTGCCGAGCCTGCCCTAGTACCCTTTCTAGTTATATAGATGCTACCCAAAATAGTAAGCAGTACACACTAGTCTAAAGTGCAGCACAGATCCATATAAATGATTTTGAAAGACTGAAATGCAGAGACTTAAACTCCCTCTTATTGTTGAGTGATTTGCAAATTCGGTTGAGCTGTATGCTGATTCTCCTTGTTCTTTGTTGATTGTTTATCTACAAGTAGAAATATAATGTAAATTTTATTTGTGTTCTTCATTGCCGAATTGTTATATTCAGCAGCTGCATCCTTTCGAGGTTAGGTATTACTATTTTCTCAAAACCACATTACTCATGCATTTGTTGGCAACCTTTAATACAATTCTATGTCTTATAGTTCCACTCAGTTATTATATGATAATTTGAAAGGGATGGAGCCAAGGTTTGGCCATGTTAATTTGAGAAATTGAGATGCCGAATATGTTCTTATGTTTACCTAATAATAAAGAGAATTGAGTTTCTGCCCGTACGTCATAAAAACTACCCTCGAAGTTGGCAATAACTACCCACCAATGCCACCCATAAGTGGCAAAAACGATTCGTTTTAAATTTCAAATATCGCTCCCAGGTTCTGTTATTAATAGTTGATACGGTATAAGAACAGACAGGGATGAGTGGCGCGATGGCTGAGGCTACGATGCTCCACAAAGGAGACCAGAGTTCGTTCCCTGGCTCTCGACGCTTTTTCTCTTTATTTTTACCTATCTTAAGCGCAGTAATGGGCCAGCCCATGTGCGGGACGTGGCGCCCCCAGTTTTGTATTTCTTTTTCTATTTCTGTTTTGGTTTTTTTCTCTAAAAATTAATTTCGGATTCGTGGCGCCCCCTATTTTTTATTTCTTTTTACTTTTTTATTTATGTTTTGGTTTTTTATATCAAAATTAATTTTGGATTTCCAAAATATCAAACAGTTGCGTGTTTTCAAAAAAGTAGGAAAATGGTAAACTGTTTATGAATTTAAAAAATATTCTAAAAATCATAAAATGTTCATGACTTAAAAATTTGCTCACATATTATAAACAAATCGCGATTTCAAATGAATTTTCATGAAACAAAAAAGTTCATGATTTTTTAAAATGATCCAATATTCAAAGCATATTCAGGAATTTAAAAAACATGTCCATCAGATTTTAGAAAATGTTCACAAAAATTAAAACACATCCGTAAATAATGAACAAAACTAATTGTAGCTTCCATAAAGGTTTTATTAGGAGATCTATAGAGCTTGTTTTATGATTTTATTTAGTCCTTCGCGCGGGTAAAAAAGGTTTTTCGTGTTTTGTACAACGCTGAGCCCAACAAAATTGACATAACTTTCTAAGGGTTAGTTTTTCTAAGCTATATTAAAATGACTAAATGTCTATTTTGCTTCCATACACAGTTATGCTTATTCTCGTATCACAACAGTGGTTATTGTAAACACCGCTACGCTAAGTCAAGTCGAGACACTTTATTTATCAGTATAGCGCAGGCAGGGTCCGTCAATGCAGTTTGCTCAGCCACAAAATATTTTGTTGTGACGCCTTAAACAATCAAGTCTTGATGAGCATCATATTGTTTGTTTTTTAAATTACATTTTAAAAGTGTCTTATCTCATCATGACATCATTTGTATATACTTTGTGAATTTGATTCATACTTTTTTATATCTACCACACATGTATAACTTGATAATTGATTCCCGTTGCAACGCATGGCCATTTCCAAAAATGTTCGTTAAATCAAAAAAAGTTTGTCAAATTCAATAACTATTCCACCCAAATTCTAAAGAAAGTTCATCGATTATAGAATGTTTGCCAATTCAGGAAAATTGCTTAAAAATGTTCACAATTTTTAAAAAAATGTTTGTATTGTAAATAGCAAAAAAAATGTTCATAAATAAAAAAATGTTCTTGATTGTAGAAAATGTTCAGAAATTTGTAATAGTATGTTGTTTGCAATTTCGAATATGTGCATGAGATTAAAAAATTGTTCATAATTTCAAAATGTTCACGATTTTGTGAAATTGAGAGAGATATTGTATCTCGGTGATGCAGCGAAATGTGATCATGACCATTGGAAATTATGAATTTTTTTCTCCCGTTGTAACGCACGGGCCCTTTTGCTAGTAATATATCACATAGATATGGTCCTAGTTCTTACAATCTTTTAGCAGATGACATTTGACATAAAATGAGTCCATTCTTTTTTTAGCAGATCATTGGGTCTATTTGGTGCAGGCTAATCTGAAAGAGAAGCCAACAACCAAAGATGTGATTGAGTGACAAATGAGGTCATGTTTCTGTGTATGTGGTTGAAGAAATTATGTGTTAGATGTGATGTTCTGTTTCGGTTACCTTCAACCGTTTATGTTGATTATAGACATATTTGTATATGAAGTCGATACATGTGATCTTTTAGAACTGTGATTATTGTAACCTATTCAGTTGTTGTGTATGTTCTTGACTTGTTGTCAAATTGATCAATTTTGTGAAAAGTATTTCTAGCATTTTCTATTTTTTTTCCACCCAATTCCATTTTCCTGGCGGTACTCTCCCGAAAGGGCTGTTCAATTTCCTGTCAGCCCCCCGACAGGAATAGATTTCTTGTCGGCCACCCGACAGACATTTTCTTCTACCCCTGTCAAGCTATGCCTGACAGTTATTCCTGTCGGCTGACGGACAGGAAATACTTTTCCTGACGGTTTGGCTTATTTTCTTGTCGGTTTCCGACCCACATAAATATTCCTGTTTCTGGTAGTGCACCCCTCCCTCGTGTCGTCACGAAGGGAATCCTAAGCTATGAATGCACATGCCCTCCTCCCAACCGAGGTTCACCTAGCAAAGTGCGAAGTAGCTATCCTAAGCTATGAGCATGCCCCCTCCCCCCCAGCCGAGGTTCACCTAGCAAAGTGCAAAGTAGCTAGCAGCCCCCACCCCCCTCGTGTCGCCACGAAGGGAATCCTAATTAAGCTATGAATGCATGCCCCCCTAACCGAGGTTCACCTAGCAAAGTGCGATGTATCAACCCAGCCCCCCCACACACACTTTCAGTCGGTGGGCCAAAGAGGCATATATCTCACCAAGATGGATCGTAAAACGGACCAAGAATAATCCACCTTGGTCGTACAACCTATCTCTTGTTGTTGCTCAAAGTGATGGCCGTCCATGCGACCCCGGAGATGGGCTAGCTCACCAATAATCACACAAGTAGCTAGTCCCCGAAGACAACCACTGCATGCGTGTGGCCCAAACATATGTGTGGAGAGGTGTGTTTTTTAGTAACAATGGAACAACTTCGATGTGGCACCGTGATTTCAAACTAGAAATCCCCACACAGATTGAGGGTTAGGTTGACGATGCATATGTATGTTACACCACACTTCAAGCCAACGACGGGGATTCATATATGCATGCATGTGTTCATAGTATATGTGCTCAAACTAAATTAGGTCTGAATCTCACCATGACGTATACTACGCTAACATGAACCAAATGAAGAACCCGCCATGGTAACCTATCTTGTTGTTGGTCAAGGTGATCATGGATGTCCACACGGGCTGCTACCTCTTGAGCACTGCGTTGGTTTTCCCATGAAGAGGAAAGGGTGATGCAGCAAAGTAGTGTAAGTATTTCCCTCAGTTTTTGAGAACCAAGGTATCAATCCAGTAGGAGGCTACGCGCGAGTCCCTCGCACCTACACAAAACAAATAAATCCTCACAACCAACGCGATAAGGGTTGTCAATCCCTTCACGGTCACTTTCGAGAGTAAGATCTGATAGGTATGATAGGATAATATTTTTGGTATTTTTGTGATAAACATGCAAAGTAAAATAAAAGCAAAGTAAAAAAGCAAATGAAATAACTAAGTGTTGGAAGATTAATATGATAAAGATCGACCCGGGGGCCATAGGTTTCACTAGTGGCTTCTCTCAAGAGCATAAGTATTTTACGGTGGGTGAACGAATTACTGTTGAGCAATTGAAAGAATTGAGCATAGTTATGAGAATATCTAGGTATGATCATGTATATAGGCATCACGTCCGAGACAAGTAGACCGACTCCTGCCTGGATCTACTACTATTACTCCACTCATCGACTACTATCCAGCATGCATCTAGAGTATTAAGTTCATGAAAACAAAGTAACGCCTTAAGCAAGATGACATGACCCCATCTTGTTATCCTCGATGGCAACAATACAATATGTGCCTTGTTGCCCCTACTGTCACTCGGAAAGGACACCACAAGATTGAACCCAAAGCTAAGCACTTCTCCCATTGCAAGAAAGATCAATCTAGTAGGCCAAACCAAACTGATAATTCGAAGAGACTTGCAAAGATAACCAATCATACATAAAAGAATTCAGAGAAGAATCAAATATTGTTCATAGATAATCTTGATCATAAACCTACAATTCATCGGTGTCAGCAAACACACCGCAAAAAGAAGATTACATCGAATAGATCTCCACGAGAGAGGAGGAGAAAATTGTATTGAGATACAAAAAGAGAGAAGAAACCATCTAGCTAATAACTATGGACCCGAAGGTCTGGGGTAAACTACTCACACTTCATCGGAGAGGGTATGGTGTTGATGTAGAAGCCCTCCGTGATGGATGCTCCCTCTGGCGGAGCTCCGGAACAGGCCCCAAGATGGGATCTCGTGGGTACAGAAGGTTGCGGCGGTGGAATTAGGTTTATGGCTCCGTATTTGATCGTTTGGGGGCACGTAGGTATATATAGGAGGAAGGAGTACGTCGGTGGAGCAACAGGGGGCCCACGAGGGTGGAGGGCGCGCCCCCCTACCTTGTGGCCTCATCTTTTGTTTCTTGACGTAGGGTCCAAGTCTCCTGGATCCTAAAAATCACGTTCCCGAAGGTTTCATTCCGTTTGGACTCTGTTTGATATTTCTTTTCTGCGAAACTCTGAAATAGGCAAAAAACAACAATTCTGGGCTAGGCCTCCCGTTAATAGGTTAGTCCCAAAAATAATATAAAAGTGAATAATAAATCCCAATATTGTCCAAAACAGTAGATAATATAGCATGGAGCAATCAAACATTATAGATATGTTCGAGACGTATCAGGCATCCCCAAGCTTAATTCCTACTCGTCCTCGAGTAGGTAAATGATAAAAACAGAATTTTTGATGCGGAGTGCTACTTTGCGTAATTTCAATGTAATTCACCTTAATTGTGGTATGAATATACAGATCCGAAAGATTCAAGAGAAAAGTTTAATATTGACATAAAAAATAATAATACTTCAAGCATACTAACAAAGCAATCATGTCTTCTCAAAATAACATGGCCAAAGAAAGTTAACCTACAAAATCATATAGTCTGGCTATGCTCTATCTTCACAACACAAAGTATTTAAATCATGCACAACTCCGATGTCAAGCTAAGCAATTGTTTCATACTTTTGACATTCTCAAATGTTTTCAATCTTAACGCAATACATGAGCGTGAGCCATGGATATAGCACTATATGTGGAATAGAATGGTGGTTGTGGAGAAGACAAAAAGGGAGAAGATAGTCTCACATCAACTAGGCGTATCAACGGGCTATGGAGATGCCCATCAATAGATATTAATGTGAGTGAGTAGGGATTGCCATGCAACGGATGCACTGGAGCTATAAGTATATCAAAGCTCAACAAAAGAAACTAAGTGGGCGTGCATCCAACTCACTTGCTCACGAAGACCTAGGGCATTTTGAGGAAGCCCATCATTGGAATATACAAGTCAAGTTCTATAATGAAAAATTCCCACTAGTATATGAAAGTGACAAAATGAGAGACTCTCTATCATGAAGATCATGGTGCTACTTTGAAGCACAAGTGTGGTAAAAGGATAGTAACATTGTCCCTTCTCTCTTTTTCTCTCATTTTCATTTTTTATTTGGGCCTTTTTTTATATATGGCTTTTTTAGTCCGGAGTCTCATCCCGACTTGTGGGGGAATCATAGTCTCCATCATCCTTTCCTCACTTGGGACAATGCTCTAATAATGATGATCATCAAAATTTTATTTACTTACAACTCATGAATTACCACTCAATACTTAGAACAAAATATGACTCTATATGAATGCCTCCGGCGGTGTACCGTGATATGCAATGAATCAAGAGTGACATGTATGAAAGAATTATGAACGGTGGCTTTGCCACAATGTCAACTACATGATCATGCAAAGCAATATGAAAATGATGCAGCATGTCATAATAAATGAAACGGTGGAAAGTTGCATGGCAATATATCTCGGAATGGCTATGGAAATGCCATGATAGGTAGGTATGGTTGTTGTTTTGAGGAGGGTATACGGTGGTTGTATGATACCGGTGAAAAGTGTGCGGTATTAGAGAGGCTAGCAATGGTGGAGGGAAGAAAGTGCATATAATACATGGACTCAACATTAGTCATAAAGAACTCATATACTTATTGCCAAAATCTACAAGTTATCAAAGCAAAGTATTACTCGCATTCTCCTAGGGGGATATATTGGTAGGAAAAGACCATCGCTTGTCCCCGACTGCCACTCATAAGGAAGTCTATCAATAAATAAATTATGCTCCGACTTCATCACTTAACGGTTCACCATACGGGCATGCTACGGGAATCACAAACTTTAACACAAGTATTTCTCAAATTCACAACTACTCAACTAGCATGACTCTAATATCACCATCTTTATATCTCAAAACAATTATCAAGCATCAAACTTTTCTTAGCATTCAACACACTCGTAAGAAAGTTTTTACCGATCTTTAATACCAAGCATATTAAGATTATTTAAGCAAATTACCATGCTATTTAAGTGAAGCATGAGAGATCAATAGTTTCTATAAAACAAATCCACCACCGTGCTCTAAAAGATATAAGTGAAGTACTAGAGCAAAACTATATAACTCAAAAGATATAAGCGAAGCACATAGAGTATTCTAACAAATTACAAATCATGTATGGCTCTCTCAAAAGGTGTGTACAGCAAGGATGATTGTGGTAAACTAAAAATCAAATACTCAAATCATACAAGACGCGCCAAGCAAAACACATATCATGTGGTGAATAAAAACATAGCTCCAAGTAAAGTTACCTATGGAAGTAGACGAAAGAGGGGAAACCTTCCGGGGCATCCCCAAGCTTTGGCTTTATGGTGTCCTTAGATTATCTTGGGGGTGCCATGAGCATCCCCAAGCTTAGGATCTTGCCACTCCGTGTTCCATAATCCATCAAAATCTTTCACCAAAAACTTGAAAACTTCACAACACAAAACTCAACAGAAAATCTTGTGATCTCCGTTAGCGAAAGAAAACAAAAGACCACTTCAAGGTACTATAATGAACTCATTATTTATTTATATTGGTGTTAAACCTACTGTATTCCAACTTCTCTATGGTTTATAAACTATTTTACTAGCCATAGATTCATCAAAATAAGCAAACAACACACGAAAAATAGAATCTGTAAAAAACAGAACAGTCTGTAGTAATATGTAACTAACGAAAACTTCTGGAACTCCAAAAAATCTACCAAAATATGAAGACCTAGAAAATTTGTTTATTGATCAGCAGATATTGTAATCAGTATTTTATCATGTTCTGGTGATTTTTAACAATTGTTTTCATGAACAGAAAGTTTCTAGAAATTTCTGCAAGATGAAATAACTATCATCCAAGAAGATCCTATAGGCTTAACTTGGCACAAACACTACTTAAAACATTAACACACATCTAACCAGAGGCTAGAACAAATATTTATTCCTAAACAGAAGCAAAAAAGCAAAAAACTAAAAATAAAATTGGGTTGCCTCCCAACAAGCACTATCGTTTAACGCCCTTAGCTAGGCATAAAAGCAAGAATAGATCTAGGTATTGCCATCTTTGGTAGGCAATTCATAAGTGGCTCTCATAATAGATTCATATGGTAATTTTATTTTATTTCTAGGGAAGTGTTCCATGCCTTTCTTTAATGGAAATTGGAATCTAATATTCCCTTCCTTCATATCAATAATTGCACCAACCGTTCTAAGGAAAGGTCTACCAAGAATAATAGGACATAAAGGATTGCAATCTATATCAAGAACGATAAAATCTACGGGTACATAATTCCTATTTGCAACAATAAGAACATCATTAGTTCTTCCCATAGGTTTCTTAATGGTGGAATCCACAAGGTGCAAGTTTAGAGAGCAATCATCAAAATCACGGAAATCTAGCAAATCGCACAAAGTTTTGGGAATGGTGGAAACACTAGCATCCAAATCACATAAAGCATAGAACTCATGATCCTTAATCTTAATTTTAATAGTAGGTTCCCACTCATCATAAAGTTTTTAGAAACTGCCAACTCAAGTTTCTCTTCATAAGATTGCATTAAGGCATCAAAGATATGTTTGGTAAAGGCTTTATTTTGACTATAAGCATGAGGAGAATTTAGCACGGATCGCAACAAGGAAATACAATCAATCAAAGAGCAATTTTCATAATTAAATTCCTTGAAATCCAAAATAGTGGGTTTATTAGTATCTAGGGTTTTGATTTCTTCAATCCCACTTTTATCACTTTTAGCATCCAGATCTAAAAACTCCGAATTTTTGGAACGCCTTCTAGGTAAAGGTGGATCATGTTCAATCCCATCATTATCAAGATTCATATTACAAAATAAAGATTTAATTGGGTACACATAAATAACTTTTAGATCTTCATCTTTATTTTCATAGGAACTAGAAGAACACACTCTTATAAAGGCATCTTTCTTAGCACGCATCCTAGCGGTTCTTTATTTGCACTCATCAATGGAAATTCTCATGGCTTTGAGAGACTCGTTGATATCATGCTTAGGAGGAATAGATCTAAGATTTAAAGAATCAACATCAAGAGAAATTCTATCAACGTTCCTAGACAAATCATCAACTTTAAGAAATTTCTCTTCAAGCAAAGCATTGAAATTCTTTTGCGAATTCATAAACTCTTTAACACTAGTCTCAAATTCAGAAGGCATCTTATTAAAATTTCCATAAGAATTGTTGTAGGAATTACCATATTTATTAGAGGGATTACTAGGATAAGGCCTAGGATTAATGTTTCCTCTATACGCGTTGTTACCAAAATTATTCCTACCAACAAAATTCACATCCATAGATTCATTGTTATTATCAATCAAGTTAGACAAAGGCATATCATTAGGATCATAAGAAACACTCTTACTAGCAAATAATTTCATAAGTTCATCCATCTTTCCACTCAAAACATTAACTTCTTCTATCGCATGCACTTTTTTATAAGTAGATCTTTCAGTGTGCCATTGAGAATAATTAGCCATAATATTATCTAGGAGTTTAGTAGCTTCTCCTAAAGTGATTTCCATAAAAGTGCCTCCCGCGGCCGAATCTAAAATATTTCTAAAAGCAAAATTCAATCTGGCATAATTTTTTTGTTTAATCATCCACAAATTAAAACCATGAGTAGGGCAATTACGTATCATTAATTTCATCCTCTCCCAAGCTTGTGCAACATGTTCATGATCAAGTTGCTTAAAATTCATAATATCGTTTCTAAGAGAGATGATCTTAGTGGGAGGAAAATACTTAGAGATAAAAGCATCTTTGCACTTGTTACAAGAATCAATACTATTTTTAGGCAAAGACGAAAACCAAGATTTAGCACGATCTCTAAGCAAAAAAGGAAACAGCTTCAATTTAACAATATCATTATCAACATCTTTCTTATATTGCATATCACACAAATCGATGAAGCTATTTAGATGAGTAGCGACATCTTCGCTAGGAAGGCCGGGGAATTGATCTTTCATGACAAGATTCAACAAAGCAGCATTAATTTCACAAGATTCAGTATTGGTAAGAGGAGAAATCGTAGTGCTAAGGAAATCATTATTGTTGGTATTGGTAAAGTCACACAATTTGGTATTATCTTGAACCATCATGACAAACAGGAAATCCAACACACGAGCAAACAAAAGGGAGGCAAAAAAGAGGCGAACGGAAAAGAGAGGGCGAATAAAACGGCAAGGGTAAAGTGGGGGAGAGGAAAACGAGAGGCAAATGGCAAATAATGTAATGCGGGAGATAAGGGTTTGTGATGGGTACTTGGTATGTTGACTTTTGCGTAGACCTCCCCGGCAACGGCGCCAAAAATCCTTCTTGCTACCTCTTGAGCACTGTGTTGGTTTTCCCTTGAAGAGGAAAGGGTGATGCAGCAAAGTAGCGTAAGTATTTCCCTCGGTTTTTTAGAACCAAGGTATCAATCCAGTAGGAGGCTATGCGAGAATAAATTCCTCGCAACTAACGCGATAAGGGGTTGTCAATCCCTTCACGGTCACTTACGAGAGTGAGATCTGATGGATATGATAGGATAATATTTTTGGTATTTTTGTGATAAAGATGCAAAGTAAAATAAAAGCAAAGCAAAAAAGCAAAGGAAATAACTAAGTGTTGGAAGATTAATATGATGAAGATAGACCCGGGAGCCATAGGTTTCACTAGTGGCCTTTCTCAAGAGCATAAGTACTTTATGGTGGGTGAACGAATTACTGTTGAGCAATTGACATAATTGAGCATAGTTATGAGAATATCTAGGTATGATCATGTATATAGGCATCACGTCCGAGACAAGTAGACCGACTCCTGCCTGGATCTACTACTATTACTCCACTCATCGACCGCTATCTAGCATGCATATAGAGTATTAAGTTCATGAAAACAGAGTAACACCTTAAGCAAGATGACATGATGTAGAGGGATAAATTCATGTAATATGATAAAAACCCCAACTTCTTATCCTTGATGGCAACAATACAATACGTGTCTTGCTGCCCCTACTGTCACTGGGAAAGGACACCGCAAGATTGAACCCAAAGCTAAGCACTTCTCCCATTGCAAGAAAGATCAATCTAGTAGGCCAAACCAAACTGATAATTCGAAGAGACTTGCCCCCCTACCTCGTGGCCTCCTCTTTTGTTTCTTGACGTGGGGTCCAAGTCTCCTGGATCGTAATCTTCCTAAAAATCACGTTCCCGAAGGTTTCATTCCGTTTGGACTCCGTTTGATATTCCTTTTCTGCGAAACTCTGAAATAGGCAAAAAACAGCAATTCTAGGTTGGGCCTCCGGTTAATAGGTTAGTCCCAAAAATAATATAAAAGTGAATAATAAAGCCCAATATTGTCCGAAACAGTAGATAATATAGCATGGAGCAATAAAAAATTATAGATACGTTGGAGACGTATCACGGGCCCATCAATATATAGGCTTGTTGCTGATAACCACGCGAGGGAGTGTATCGTTCGAAGGCAAACACTACATGCATATGTATGGAGGTGATGCGTGCATGCATGTTTGAACACAACATTGATCTGGCACGTGTGTCAAAAATCATACACTAGCTCCCCACACAGAGCGAGATCGGTTCATGATGGTGTCGTTGTACTAGCCACTTCGACTCGATGGGAGGGATTCATGCGTACACATGCATGTGTGTGTGTGCTCAAAGTGTATCATGCATGTCATCCCAGAGCAAAAATAATAATCCCTCCTAAGTCAAATTAACCTCTCTTGTTATCAGGCAAAAAGAAGTGATGGACCAAGCGGGCCCACAGATGGAAAGCATCGATATCGCTGATAACCGCCTAAGTGAGTGCGAGAGGACAACCACCACCGCTTTGCATGTGGGCCAAACATATATATGTTGAATACCCAACATGCACAACTTTGATGTGCCACATGCCTCAAAAACCATAAACCATGCACCCACACAGAGCGAGGTTCATATCAAGCGTACTACATATGATGGTCTCCTTGCCCCCTCTTCACCGCATACTATATGCCCCTGCCGTAATATATGTACAACCCAAAAGAATCCTCATCGATGGTGAAATTAATTAACCTCTCCCGATGTAGGTCAAAGTGATGCATGCATGCATGCATCAATGACGGCCTCATGGGCCCACAGATGCACTACAAGAAATATGTCAACTTGTGACCCTCAATATTGGTCCCTGAAACAGATGGTCAAAAGCTGGTCAAAAGCTGGTGGTCGTAAACTGAAATTAACGACCTTCTCTGTGAGAAGGTCGTGAAATTCCACAACCAAAACAAAAGGTCGTTGATTCCATGACCTTCTGTTTTGGTCGCTAGCTCTCTGCCTGGGCCACGTCGGATTCTACGTGGCAATCTGACGTGTCAAAATTGCGACCAATTGAAAAGGTCAAAAACTAGAATCAGCCCGGTCCAATTGGGTGTTTATATGGGCCGAGCCCATTAATTCAGTCTTTTTTTACATTTTTCTGTTAATTTTTGCTAGCTACATGGGCCTGGCCCAGTAATTTAGCCTTTTTATTTCAGGCCTCACCTATTTCTCAGTCCATTTCATTAAGCCTTTTTGTATCATATTTGCATCATTGCACAATATTCCGCGCACTATTGTTTGTGCCATTGCCTTTTTAGAGCCCAAATATTATTCGATCCAATAGAACATTCAATCTTTTTCAATCACAGATTTCAATTTTACACATTTCAACACCAAACAATAAATAATTTTCTCAATTAAATGATCAAATCCATAAATCACCAAATGAAACTCAAACAGCACGTACACGACTACACGGTCCATCAAGTGTACATACAATCAAATACATAGGCACCAAAACATGGTGGCAACATCAACTAAAACTATGATCACATCTCTAGGCTGATATTTGGTCACAACAGCAGCCACCTCGAGAACATAAGATCCTGATCTATATAAATTATTTACTTAAATATTCTTCTCCTGGAGTTCCTTGTACACCAACTTTTGATGAATAAAGGCCAAAATCTGCGGATTATAAATCAGAAAAGTTAGGGAACATAATCAAGTGTAGCCCTGCATATTACATTCTCCTAACAATGAAACATAGCTGCAGAATTTGAGATCTAATAAGAAACCATGCATATAACATTCTCAAAACAAAAAAACTGAGATATATTTGGAAAGGGCAAATGACAAGTATCAACCTGCTGCTAGATAACAGAGCAAACATGTCAAAATTATTCAGATATCCTGATGTGTGTGTCACATTATACATGCATCAAGCTATATAACATTCTCCTAACAATGAAACATGGCTACAGAATTTGAGATCTAATAATAAACCATGCATATAACATTCTCATAACAACAAAACTAAGATATATTTGGAAAGGGCAAATGAAAAGTATCAACCTGCTGCTAGATAACAAAGCAAACATGTCAAAATTATTCAGATATCCTGATGTGTGTGTCACATTATACATGCATCAAGCTTCAGGCCATCAATTTTAGGATGAGTAGTTACCTAAATTAATGTCGATGATATGGATGGGGCTGTAGTAGAACATCTGGTAAGCATCATCTTCGACGCTGGATGTTGCAGATACTTGTCCATTTAGTAGTCTATCATGCGCTCCTGCCATCGCGCTAGAGAGGATATGGTATGTCTAAAATACTATTAGCAGCCCACAATGCTAAAAAGCTGCTTTAAGATAGTGAACCAGTGGATATCACTCAAGTAAACTATTTTACTCCTTACATACAACAGTCAGTAATTAGTACAGTTGTTGTAGCAGGAGTAAGCTGATCATATAACATAAGAGTCAGGAATTCTATGCTTATTGTTAAGAAAAAATGATACAAGTTAATATTTTGTTTAACAGTAGGTCTAAGAAAAAAACTGTGCATTTGGTGAGAATATAGCAACAGATTAAGAGCATATTGTTCAGCATCACACAGATAGTAGAACAATGCTACAAGAAGCTATTTGCATAAAGTAGAGAACTACAAAACAAGCTATTGACCATCCTACTGGTAGGAAGGACATAAAGATAATCACTTAATAAGATAAGAAGCAGACATGAATAAATCACATAACTATGTACAATTCAGTATCCCAGCTGAGAGTGAACATGTATTCAACATTTCCTGCATTTCAATACATGCACGACAGATTCACAGCAAAACTATATATAGCTGTACAAACATGCATGAACAGTTAAGCAACCAAACTACAAGAACATATAAGGAAACAGAGGGAATCACTATAACCTATGGAGTGACAAGCACATATATGAACTCAAAATAATGCCGAGCTAGACCAAAAGAAGCTGGATTAGTCGGAATCAGGCGACGGACCGACAACGCTGATGCGCCGGCTGTTCGAAATGGAACGCGTTAAAGGGACGCGATTTTGGGGACAGGGAGGAAGCACGCTCGGCTCGCCTAACAACCGCCTCTGTCACCGCTGACGAGAGCCGTGCCGCCGAGTCCCACAGCCACCAACTCGCGCCGCTCGCCGCCGCAGTCACCACCTTCGTCATCGACGTGGCAGTGCTACCGGACCTGCAAAAATCAGAGGAGGCGTCTGGAATCGGGCGACGGAATCCAGCGAATGGACATCACACTTGCCAACTAATTAACTATAGCATGCTACAGAAACATTTCATTAAAAAATTTGATTTAGGAACTATCTTATTGACTATGACAAAAATGCTTAGAATAAAAATCATTTCAGGAAATGTTGTAGTAGCTAAAAATCATTATGTCAGGGAAAGCAGATACTTCGTCTAAATAAATACATCTTATGCCCGACTTATTAAAGTGAGAGCAGTCACAGCAACACAACATACTTGAAAATGCCAGATTTAGCATACCTCTATTCCTACGTACTACACATAGGCCAGATGAGCACCACGACAACAAATCGGCACTAACACTTGGTCATCGACGCAATGACCAAGCAAGGAACCAGCTCGCACACGCAAGATGATGATTGCATACATACAAATCATGTGCTGGCAGAAAAAAATCCAAGCAGGAGCTCATCTTCTCTCTCTGTTTGGTAACTAACAACCTAAATAAAATAAAATAAAAACATGACTTGTTCATACAGATCACTCTAAAATTCGTTGGGACAAGTGCATCACATATTCGTCAACTTAGCAGCAGAAGTAGTGAGCACAGGAAGAGGGGGAGGGAGATGGAGGACCTATCTGTCGCGGTCGCAATGGAAGCAGAGGAGCAGACCCCTCCTGCCCCTCCCCCACGAGAAGGACAGGGCTGCCGGCTGGGCACGCCCCTACTCCTCCGCCTCCTTGATCAGGAGACCCCCTTCCCCTACTGCTGCTTGGCGCGCCGCATCACTAGTCACCTCCTCATGCAATAAGTACACATTAAATAGACAGACGGCCAGTGAGGTACATTTTCACAGCCACAAAATCTTAAAATTAACAGAAATACACACATCAAATGAAGTCACTAAGATACTTAAGTCCACCACATGGTGTAGAATTCTGTGGTATATAATTGCAACACATGAACCAAAAGAGGAATAACATCATCACCAAGAGTTTCTGAAGATAAGTGATCTGATGTAGATATAGTGATTTCAGAGTGTCGGTTCTCCACAGGGATCTAGAACTTCGAAGCACGCACTCGAAACAATCAGGAAAACAGAATATTTGACTTTAACAGAGCTAGAAACAACTTATCAGACTAATCAAGCAGTCTTGGAACAAGTACTCACTGGATCTAAGCAAAACAGAATAGTATGCATCAAAGGTAAGGGGTTCAGAAATAGAACTATATTTTTTTATTCTATTCTGAATCATCAAACACATACCCAAGTAATAGCAAGGGAAAGAGGAATCAGCTGCTCATAACTACTCACACGGGAAATCAAGATCACTGGGTATCTTACTAAGTATTATCACAGTAATTTTTACCAACTAACTCGTGTCCAGGCAACAATTCATAGAAATTCAACAAGGATTCGAGGGATTCAGCAAAGATGTACAGCTGACAGAGTAAGTCTCAAACCCAAAAGTACCTGTATTCAGAAAACAGAAACAAGAGGAGAGAGGTTCAGAGCCTATGGGTCCTGATGATCTTCAATTCGAGGTCATAGAAGTTGCAGTCGAAGAAGAAGGACGGCAGGGTGAAGATCAGCAGCGAAGGGCCCAGCCTTGGGGAGGAATCGTGGCGGCCTTCGCGGGAGGTCAGCCAACCACCCGGAGCAAAGCACCACCAGGAGTCCGGCGCCCCGCTGTTGGTGTCGAGGAGATGCCGCAGCGGCGATCGTCGGTGTTGAAGAAGAGCATCAACAGTCGTTGGAGTTGTAGCAGAGCAGCTGGCGTCAGTGTTGGAGAAGAGCAGCAGCAGGTAGTAAGGTCAGGGAGGAGAGGCCTCTATCTGATCAGCCACGCCGCCAGCCTCCCGAGACCCTCGATCCCCTTTCTCCCCTCCTTCGATCTCCGTCGGTGAGCAGCGTGGAAGGGGAAAAGAAAGGAGTTGCTCTCTCCTAGAGAACTTAGCTAGGCATGTACTAGCCGGTGAGCATACTTGGAGGCTAGCCGCGCCTGGTCGAAGGAGCGTGTGATCTCCGTCATTGCAGCTTCTGGGATAATAATAGACCAAATTAACTAGAGTTGAAGCTGGTAAACAGGAGAACAAGAGCATTAGATAAAGTTCCACCAATGTCCAGGAATCTTTTATTTAGGATCAAATTAACCTACACAGAGATGTACAAATACAATATATATGAGACTATAAAGCATGCCTGAGACTGAGACCAGATGTAACACAGAAGATAGAAAGTGTGCAAGAAACTCTTGTCAAGTGTAACTTATGCCAGGTCTGAATTGCCATATATGCAGTAGTAATTAGAATGAGTCAAATGGAACAGGCTGCTAGCAGAGTGTAAGAGCATGCCAACCAGATCGACTTAGCCTAGTCGGAGAAATACTAGCTAGGACTAGCCCCTTGCAAGCATACTCGGGAAAATGATGGGAAAAGCACTACTAGTGACACATATGCAAGACGTGCGGCAGCTAACCTAACCAAACCGCGTGTGCATAAGCACTCCCAACAAAGAGATCCATGGAAGCTCAGGAGCTTGATTAATCAGCAACCAACTGAATGGAACCGAGCAAAGAAAACCACGGCCAAATCGGACAAGCATGCGACGCGATCGAGGTGAAATTGCAGCATACAGATTAAGAGGCTCCTGATCCCAACACCTAAATAAACCCTAAATCCTTGCGTGCGGGAGGCCGAGGTGCACGAACTGGGGGCCAATCTAACCCAACGGGGAATCCGAAATCGGGATACCTTAGGTTGGAGAGTCTCCGGCGGCGACGGTTAGTCGCGCGCGACGGGCAGGACACGACGCTCCTTGACTACCGCGGTGGTGTGGACCGCGAACGGAAGGAACGGGGTGGAAGTGGGACGAGCGTGGACCACCATGTCCGACCTCCCTCAAGGACGGACGCGGATCAGGTCGACGACGGTGGTGTGTATATGGGCGCTCGAATGATCTCCCTGGCCGGCCTTCCCTTCCCTTGGGAGAGGAATTGAAGGTGGGGGCGGGGTTGGGATCGTGGTCAGGATCGGGATCGGGGTTGCGAGAGGAGAGCGCGGGAGGGAGAGAGAGAAAGAAAGATAGGAGGCGGGGGGTGGATGGAAGATGTCCAAAAGATAGTGCTAGGGTTTCGGCTGAGGTGTGGTTGATGGGGCGGCGAGGGGTGAGGACTGCCGTTGGATCCGGGAGGATCCAACGGTGCTTATGCATGATCCGCTTGTGTTGTTTTTGGACCAATCAGAACGCAATACAATATTATGACCATTTAAATTGGTCGCAATATATTTAAATATAATATGTTAAATCATGTTAGCTATTTTCTTGACTTGAGAAATTCGAACAAATTGAAAAAATAAAAATCCTTCTCATCGTGTCATAAAATGTGACCTAGTTTTAAGAAGAAAATAAATAACAAATTAGTAATAAGACAAATGTACTTAAAAGAAGTGTCCTTAAAAATGCCCGTCATAATTTTTTTGAGTGTCTAGAATGCGTTTTTTTGTGAAGGATCTACCATCTATTTGTTGCAAAATTGAAACTAATCAACTTTCTAAAATATTAGGCCATATTTAATGAACAATTGACCAAATGGTTGGGAGTCAAAAGTTTTATCCACCTCTCGTGAAAAAGACAAAATACCGTTGATTCAGCAGGAAGCGCGTCAAATTTCTAGGTACATAAATATCTATTTAATCAGAGAAATATCAAAAGGTTTCCAAGATTCAACCACTAGCTAGGAACGGTCAAGCCCGCTGTTTCGACCGCATTTTGAAACGGGCATAAAAATTCAAATAAAATCAAAAAATTGGAAAACCTTCGCATTGTGTCATTATATGTGACCAAGTTATTAGGAAAAATAATAATCTTGTAATACGACAATTCTTTTAAAAAAATGTTCTCAGAAACGAGCTATCATGTGTGAAGATCAATGGCTTTCAAGCCAAATGATCAATCTTATGGCCACATTCATGGCATGGTTTGTTCAAATGATCCCATATTGTGTACAAGGGTGCATATTGGAATGGCAAACAATATTGCCTAACAAATTTTCATTTTCTTTGAACGAAAAAATCATTTTCCAGTTTTCGAGTGCCCCAAATGAGGTTTTTTGTGAAGAACCTACCAAATAATTGTTGCAAAATTGGACCAAATCATTTTTATAAAATACTAGGCCATATTTTATGCACAATTGACCAAATGGTTGGTTGTAAAAAGTTTTGATCCACCTCTGGTGAAAAAGACAAATTTCCGCCGATTCAGTTGGAAGCGGGTCAAATTCGAACTGCGACTACCTCATAGTTTGCTATTTATTTTTTCCAAAAATCACTTCTAGGTACATAAGTATCTATTTAATCAGAGAAACACCAAAAAAATCCAAGATTCAACCACTAGCTAGGAACGGTCATTCCCGACGTTTTGTCCGCATTTTGAAATGAGCATAAAAAATTCAAAAAAAATAATAAATTGGAAAACCTTCGCATTGTGTCTTTATATGTGACCAGTTTACCAGGAAAAATAATAAACTTGTAATACGACAAATCTTTTTTAAAAAGTGTTCTCACAAATGAGCTATCATGTATGAAGATTCATGGCTTTCAAGTCAAATGATCAATCTTATGGCCACATTGATGGCATAGTTTGTTCAAATGATCTCATATTGTGCACAAGGGTGCATATTGGAATGGCAAACAATGTTGCCTAAGGAATTTTTCATTTTCTTTGGATGAAAAAACCATTTTCCATTTTTCGAGTGCCCAAAAGGAGGGTTTTTTTGTGAAGGACCTCCCAAATAATTGTTGCAAAATTGGACCAAATCAATTTTATAAAATACAAGGACATATTTAATGCACAACTGACAAAATGGTTGGGTGTAAAAAGTTTTGATCCACCTCTTGTGAAAAGGACAAATTTCCGCCGATTCCGTTGGAAGCGGGTCAAATTTGAATTGTAGCTGCCTTGTAGTTTTGCTGTTTATTTTTTCCAAAAATCATTTCTAGGTACATAAGTATCTATTTAATTAGAGAAACACCAAAAAATTCCAAGATTCAACCACTAGCTAGGAACGGTCATTCTGTAAGTGCATCTAGTGCCCCTTAGTGATTTTGGTGTATTGAAGACTTATAGGTTAAGTATCTAATGCGTTTATGAGTGTACACAGGTCTATAAGTCTATGAGGAGTTTGATATTTATAGAGAAAGTCGACCCCTAAAAATGAAGTTCTTTGGCTGAAGACTTTGATATACTAAAGACTTTCTGAAGACTTTGAAAGTGAAGAAATTGGTGTGACCTTGAAGACTTGGTATTCATTCGAGGAACATGAAGCGTGAAGACTTTTGTTTTCGTAGTTTCATTTTCTCTTTCTTGAGTCATAGGAAACACCGTATTGTTAAAGGGGGTCGAGGAAATACTAAGGAGAAAATTTCCATGTGATGCTCAACTCAAATCCTACACCTACCAATCCCTTCGAGTGAAGCCATTGGAAATCTCATACAGTTCAGTCAAATTCTTCAGTGACAGAGACGCAGTTCTTCTGGTCACTAAGGACTTTGCTCTGACTGAGGAGTTAGGAATTTGCTAGTGCGAATTGCCTACACAGTGAGGAACATGATAGCCCTGAGGAATTTGTACCTCAAATTTCCGACCGTTGCTGTGTTGCGCGCCAGCTGTCCCAAAATATCTTGTCCACATAACGGTCATATCATTGAAGGGTATTTATTTCTTATCATGTCGGGCTGCTCCCTAGGCTATTAATAGCCGCCCCCTACAACCACTAGCTGGTTGGCTGCTCCGCGTGAACTTGACACTTGTCATTTGAGAGCAACCCATCCTCCGAGGACTTTGAGCGAAAGTCATCAAGTGAGGAAAATCCAAACCCAAACCCAAACACCTACAAACCCAAAGTGATTGAGCATCACTGAAGAGATTGATCATGAGTGGATCCGACGCTTGTTACCTTTGAAGACTGTGCTTCTTCCAGACGGTTAGGCGTCAAGGTCTAGAGCATCCAAGAGGAATTGTGGATCGCCGAGTGACCAAGTCTGTGAAGGTTTAGAAGTCACCTGAAGACTTACCACGAGTGATTGGGCGAGGACTATGTGTCCTTAGCTCAAGGAGAATACGGTGAGGACTGTGTGTCCGGGACTAGGTGTCCTCGAGTTTAAATACTCAGCCGCTCCA
This sequence comes from Aegilops umbellulata, assembly GCA_032464435.1. Classification (NCBI taxonomy): domain Eukaryota; kingdom Viridiplantae; phylum Streptophyta; class Magnoliopsida; order Poales; family Poaceae; genus Aegilops; species Aegilops umbellulata. The sequence goes on from CP136057.1 coordinate 553,643,385, forward strand.
ACCAGATGTACAACTGAGACAGCAGTTGGAACTGGTCTACCAAATCATCGTCTTCACCAAGCTTACTGGTTCCATTTCCTCAACTCTTTCATTTCCTCAGTAGTGTGCCGTTTGTTTATCATATCTGTGTTTGAAGACTTTGACTGAAGACTTTCTCAATTTCCTCAGTTCAATTTCTTCAGTTTGTTTTGTCTTCATCTAGTGTTATCCTGTGTTTACGCTTTCTATACTCTGTGTTTGTCTTCATTTCATCATGATGACTATGCTTGAATTTGTTATGTTTTCATCTGAGTACTTATTCCTCTGCTAGTAGTTCTTTGCTAAGGAATTTCCTCACGAGCAAATTCCTCAGTGAAGAATTTCATAAAAATCGCCTATTCACCCCCCTCTAGTCGATATAACGCACTTTCAAGTGGTATCAGAGCAAGGTACTCCCTTGTTTTGTGTGATTTTGGTTTAACCGCCTGGAGTTTTAGTTATGTCGACCGCAGGTATGATCAAGGTATCTGCTGGGTGTCCTACCTTCGATGGAACGGACTACCCCTACTGGAAGAATAATATGCGAATGCATCTTGAGGCAATTGATAACGATCTCTGGTACGTTGTGGAAAATGGTGTTCCCTCCGTCTCACCCTCACTGAACGCTACCGATGTGAATAGATTCAAGCAACTCGATTCCCAAGCGAAGAATATCATATGTGGCCATCTGAGTAAAGGACAGTATGGTAGAGTGAGTGCTTTGGAAACTGCTAAGCTTATCTGGGATAGGATGTCCAAAGTCAATGAAGGCGTTTCAACTCAGCGTGACTCTCGAGTTGATGTTCTTCGCAATCTCTTCAACCGCTTCAAAAGACTCGACAATGAAAATGTTCAGCAAACCTTCGATCGCCTCACTGACATCTCAAATGAGCTGCAAGCACTTGGTGCCACTGACATCACCGACCATGAGGTGGTGAAGAAATTGATAAGATCGCTTGATTCCTCATTTGATACCCTGGCACTGATGATACAAGAGCGTGCTAATTACAAGTCACTTGACCCCGCTGATATCCTCGAGAGGCTAAACACTCATGAGTTCCAGCTTGCTGAGAAGAGAGATCTCTATGGTTCGAGCTATGGCAGATCACGTGCACTGAAGGCCAAGGTAGTATCTGAGTCCGAAGATGAAGATTCTGGTAGCAGCCTTGGTGATCCTGAAGAACTGAGTCATGATCTAGCACTGCTTGTGAAGAAATTCCAAAAGTTCTCAAGACGTGGTCGCTTTGGAAAACCATCAAGGAGCAATGATTCCTCATCCAGTAACTACAAGAAGAGGCTTTGTCACAAGTGCAAGAAACCAGGACATTACATTCAAGATTGTCCTCAGTGGGAAAAGGAATCAAAGAAGAAGAAATACAAGGATTACAGTTCTGATGATGCGAAGAAAAAGAAGAAATCCTCAAAATCTTCATCATCAAAATCCTCGAAGTCTTCGTCTCACAAGAAGAGCAGCTCCAAAAAGGCTCGGGCATTCATTGGCAAGGAAATGGACTCTGAGGCTGAATCTGAAGAAAATGAGCAAGAGGAACAATCTGAAGACTCCGAGTCTGGTGTGGCGAGCCTAGCCCTCGCTACTGCATTCGTCAGCAAGCCCGTCTTCACCTTTGAAGAAAATGAGCTCACCAACAAGGCTGATGAAGTCAGTGATGACTATGCACCCACCTATTGCTTCATGGAAAAATGTGCCAAGGTACTCAAATATGCCTCATCTGAATCTAGTGAGGATGAATCTGATGAAAATCTTAAGCCTAGCTACTCTAAACTTGCTGCTGTGCAACAACAAAAGGCTTTTGAAAAGGTTCAAAACATGCTAGACAAAAGTGATGATATGTTGGGTGAAGAATTGGATCGCACTAAGGCCTTAACTAAAAATATTCAGAGACTTCAGACCAGGTTTGACAACCTTCAAAGTCATCATAACACTCTCTTATCTAATCATGAGAAGCTTTCTTATGAATATCTTCAAAAGAAGCAAGATCTTGAGAAGCTAAGAGTGAGTTATGAAGATCTTCAGAAGGAGCGCGATTCATACTTGCTCAACAAATCAGTGCTGCTCAGGAAGAATTTATTCCTCCATGTTTAAAATGCATTGAACGAGAATCTGCTAATTCTTCACCTGAATGTTCAAATGCTTCTAATGTTACAAATTCTTCACCTGTCTCTGCTATCACTAATTCCTCATCTGAGGACATTGCTAGTATTACTGACGATGCAGGGCTGAAGGAATTGTACATGACAGGCATGTACAAAAGCCTCAAAGGGCATCAGACTCTTTGTGATGTGCTTAAAAAGCAGATCCTCAACAGGAACCCTAGGAAAGAGGGTATTGCCTTTGAGAGAAAACTCAATGGTGATGGTACATATTGGAAGCCTGAGCAGTACCCCAAAACCTCATGGGTTGCTGCAAAGGGACCTCCAGTTGATCCATATAATTTATCTGGCTATACATGTGAATCTTCTCATTCTTCTGATGAGTCATTTGACTCCAACTATAAACTGTTCAAAAATCAGAATAGTAAAGTATTTGCTAGATATGTTGGCACTAACTGCAGGAACGGTTCCCCTATGAAGAAAATCTGGGTTCCCAAAAGGTGCCTTGAAAGTCTTCAGGTGAATGTCCTCATGACACCACCTGTGAAGAAAAGGAACCCCAGATCAAATTCTTCATATGGACCAAATTCTTCATTTGGATCCAAGTCCTCATACGGACCAAATTCCTCAAGAGGATCAAATTCCTCACATGGATCAAAGTCCTCATATGAACATCAACGTGGTAACAACACTGTTTCGCAGGGAAGAGCCAAGGGCTATGAATATGAGCATTATTCTTCAAATTATTATGTTCATAAGTCCTCGAAGAATTTCTTTGCTTATTCATATGCTTACCCTAACCCCTCTTATGTGAAACGAAATGGTTTGGTTGATTTGCCACCATTCTCATACGGAGCTCGCAGAGTGATGAAATCTTTGCCACCCCTTCAGATGTGGGTCGTGAAGGAAAAGAACTAATCTCTTATGCAGGGTCAGGTCTCCAGACGTACTGTAACGTCTGAAGAATTTGCTGAGAACCTGACAAATTGCCTGAAAGGACGCAGGCTAACCATGATGAAATGAACTTTCATTTCACATGTCCTCCCTCTGTTTTATCTGTCTTACTGCTTGATGAAATTGATCTGATGAATTGTGATATCATATTCTTCACTGCTGAAGTATATGAGGTCGTAAGTTGCACTAATTCATCTGCAGGATGATCAACCCAAAGCCACTGAATGGGTACTTGATAGTGGATGTACAAATCACATGACTGGTGACAAGAATCTTTTGATGGATGCTCGCTTATCATCGTCACATATGAAGCATATCACCTTCGCTGATAAAAGAAAAAGTCAGGTATTGGGTCTAGGTAAAGTTGCTATCACAAAGGATCGACACATGGACAAAGTCATGCTTGTTGAGTCCTTAGGATACAACCTTATGTCTGTCTCAATGCTTTGTGATCTTGATATGGTTGTTGTCTTTGGCAAGTATCATTGTGTTGTGATTATGGAAGCTGACAATTCCAAAGTCTTCGAAGGCTTTAGGAGAGGAGACTTGTATATTGTTGATTTCTGTGCAGATTCACAACCAGCCGTGTGCCTACTTGCAAAAGCTTCAGAAGGATGGCTATGGCATCGACGACTTGGTTATGCAGGCATGAGGAATTTGAACACGCTTGCAAAGAAGAAGCATGTCATTGGCATTGAGAATGTCAAATTCCTCAAGGATCATTTATGCGGTGCCTATGAAGCTGGAAAGATAACAAAGGCCAAGCATCCAGCGAAGACTATCATGACCACCACTCGTCCATTTGAATTGCTTCACATGGATCTTTTCGGTCCTAATCATTATTCCTCTGTTTCAAATGAAGCATCTCAATATGGCTTTGTTATTGTTGATGATTACTCTCGTTACACATGGGTACACCTTGTCTCTTACAAAACTGAAGTGCAGGAAGTCTTCAAACGATTTTCCTCGAGGGCTTCAACCAACTTTGGTGTGAAGATCAAGCACATCAGAAGTGACAATGGCACTGAGTTCAAGAATTCGGGTCTCGATGACTATCTTGATGAACATGGTATTACTCATGAGTTATCTGCTCCTTATACTCCTCAACAGAATGGCGTCGTGGAGCGCAAGAAAAGGACCCTTGCTGAGATGTCTCGCACTATGCTCGATGAGTACAAAACCCCTCATCATTTCTGGGTTGATGCAATTGATATTGCGTGCCATATCATCAACAGAGTATATCTTCAAAAATTCTTCAAGAAAGCTGCATATGAACTCCTCACTGAAAAGAAACCCAATGTGAGTTATTTCAAAGTCTTCGGTGCTAAATGCTGGATTAGAGATCCTCATCACAACTCTAAATTTGCACCGAAAGCACATGAAGGTTTTATGCTTGGTTACGGAAAGTACTCGCACACCTACAGAGTCTTCAACAATGTTCTTCACAAGATTGTTGAAACTGTAGATGTGCGGTTTGATGAAACTAATGGCTCGCAAAGAGAGCACCTACCTTCTGTGTTAGATGAACCAGCACCTGAGGATTCTATCAAGCACAAGGCTACTGAAGATGTCATTCCTACTGAAGAATGTACTGAAGAATTCATTCCAGAACGTGAAGAACATGGAGCTGATGCACCTGAAGAAAATGCTGAGAAAATTGATGCTGAAGAAAATACTGATCAAATTCCTCAATGACAACCAGCTCATCCTCGCGTTGCAAAAGAAGTGCAAGTGGAGAAGATCATCGATGACATTAGAGCACCAGGTCCTCTCACATGCTCAAAAGCTTCACATCTATCAAACTTTTGTGGGCACTTTGCTTTTGTCTCTATCACAGAGCCCACTAAGGTAGATGAAGCATTTCTGGATCCTGAGTAGATTCAGGCCATGCAAGAAGAATTACATCAGTTCAAGCTCAACAACGTATGGGAACTAGTCAATCGTCCCGATCCTCGCAAGCATAACATCATTGGCACAAAGTGGATCTACCGCAACAAGCAAGATGAAAATGGTGTTGTGGTGAGGAATAAGGCTCGACTAGTAGCTCAAGGCTACACACACGTTGAAGGAATTGATTTCGATGAAACTTTTGCACCTGTTGCTAGACTTGAGGCTATTCGCATATTACTTGCTTATGCTAACCATCATGATATCATCTTATATCAAATGGATGTGAAAAGTGCATTCCTCAATGGTAAGCTTGAGGAAGAAGTATATGTTGCTCAACCCCCAGGTTTTGAAGATCCAAAACATCCTGACAAAGTCTTCAGACTTAACAAGGCCCTCTATGGCCTCAAGAAGGCCCCACGGGCGAGGTATGATACATTGAAGGAATTCTTCATGAATAAAGGCTTCACACCCGGTTCACTCGATCCCACTCTCTTTACTAAATCTTATGATGGTGAACTGTTTGTGTGCCAAATATATGTTGATGATATCATCTTTCGCTATACTGACCAACGTTATAGTGATGAATTTGCTTATATGATGAGTGAAGAATATCAAATGTCTGTGATGGGAGAGTTGAAATTCTTCTTACGTCTTCAAATTCGTCAACAGCGCAATGGAATATTCATATCTCAGGAGAAATACCTCAAGGATGTCCTGAAGAAATTCGGCATGCAAGACTACAAAGGCATCAAAATTCCTATGCCCACAAATGGTCACTTATGCACTGATGAAAATGGTACTGACTTCGGTCATAAGGTATACCGCTCCATGATTGGCTCTTTATTGTACTTATGTGCATCTAGGCCAGATATAATGCTTAATGTTTGCATGTGTGCACGATTTCAAGCTGCACCGAAGGAATCACACCATAAGGCTGTGAAGCATATTCTTCGATATCTAGCTCACACACCAACACTAGGATTATGGTATCCCAAGGGCTCGGATTTTGATCTCATTGGATATTCAGGCTCTGACTATGGTGGTGACCGTGTGGACCGCAAGTCAACATCTGGTACTTGTCATTTCGTCGGACGATCCTTAGTGTCCTCGAAAAAATATAACTGCGTAGCACTGTCTACTGCTGAAGCTGAGTACATTGCTGCTGGTTCTTGCTGTGCTCAACTGCTATGGATGAAGCAAACACTCAAGGACTATGGCATCAGCGTGAAGAATGTGCCTCTCCTCTGTGACAATGAGAGTGCCATCAAGATTGCTCACAACCCAGTTCAGCACTCGAAGACAAAGCACATTCAAATTCGTCATCATTTTCTTCGTGATCATGTGTTGAAGGGCGACATTTCTATTGAGCATGTGAAGACTGAAGAACAGCTAGCCGATATCTTCACTAAGCCCTTGGATGAGAAGATATTTAGCAAGTTGCGGTGTGAGCTAAATATCTTAGAATCTTCGAATGTACTTTGAAAAGGCACTCATCCTAACACTTATGCAAAATTGATGACTTAGATGTCCAACACATGAAGAAACATTTTTCTTCAATCAATGAAGAATAACACTCTAAGTGTGAAGAAATTAATGAAGAATTTGATTCTCAGAACCCTACGACAATTGTACGCGGTGTCTGAAATCATCATTCTTATACGGTGGGTCACGCCACCACAAAAGTTGAAAATCTTCAGTTTGAGTTCTTCCTCAACTTTTGAAATTCTTCAGTTTTTGAAATTCTTCAAACTATGCAAAGTCTTCACTCGTGCCGTCGTTTTTCTTCATTGGCTATATATATATATATATATATATATATATATATATATATATATATATATATATATATATGAGTTTATGTCCTCTACAACATTCACTTATAGCTATTTCTTCAAGTTGGACTTTCTGCTAAGTGAATGTGATCGGACCCTTCCCCTCTATGCTATACTCAATCCAATCTGTTCACAAATTCTTCATGTGCGTTCTATTTGAAACTCGTTCAAATTCTTCACTATGTCCTTGTCAGCTGAATAAATTGCGAACGGAACGTTAAAACTAATCTTATCCAAACTTTCGGTTTTTCCGCTCAAACCGTTCCGCATCCCATGATGCATTATTTTATCCACCCATGATCTTACACGATCTCCACTACACAGTACGTGCGTGACACATGTAGCGAGAAGGAGAACGGCCAGGGGCACGTTCCTCCCAAATCTTCGGGCGAGCAGTTTTTCACCGCGGCTATAAATACCCCTGTCCCCTTCCTCACTTCTTTTACCCCGCTCGATCTCACTCTCCCGCTCGAGCTTCCGAACCCTAGCGCCGCCGCTACTCCATCGTCACCGGTGAGGAAGAGCTTCACTGCCTCGACCTTGTCGCCATCGTACTCGCACCGACCGCGGAAATCTTCACCTCCGCCGCCGCCGTAGACGTCTTCCTCCGCCAAGTTAGGGCGTGGAAGATCTGCATCGACGAACTTCCCTGTTTCAACTCACAGTTCATCGTGTTCTTCGTTTTAGGGTAATTAAAAGCTACTTTTACTGCCCTCTTTGATTCGAAAATTTTCAACAAAATCTTCAAAGGTGTTTTATTCTTCAAATCCTCACACACAAAACACCTCACAAGTTATCTGTTCTTGATTAATTTCCCTAAGCATCAATTTCTTCAAAGATTCCTCAATTGTGTGGATCCTCGATCTATACAACTCTAGAACCTAAGATATAGCGCGCTTAGTGAAATTCTTCAAGATGAATCTGGTCAAATTCCTCAAACTTGCTCTTTATGAAAAACCCTCTGAGAACGCATATGACCTCTTCAAATTCCTCGCAACTATACTCTGTTCACAGGTACACATGTCCGCTGCTGAATCATTAGGTTCTCATCAACTTAACTCATTTGCAGCGTTCCTCGAAGAAAAGTTGCATACTTCTTCAGAGAACTCAATTGTTCAAATTCCTCAACTGAAGAAAATGGCTGATGGTAAAAGGCCTCAGAAAGGAGGAAAGAAGCCTGAGGTTATGACTGCATTTGAAATCCCTGAGGATATTTATAAAGATTACTGCACGCCTGATGAATCCAAATTTGGCAAAGAAAATAAAAAATCAGCGCAAGGTGCGCATCCAAAGGATTGAAAGGAGATGGGCACGTGAATGGAGGGAGTACAGGTACGTCACTCCCAAGTACATGAAGAAATTCGCACTGAACCCTCCATGCCCAAGAGCCCCCTTGGCACCTGGCCAAGTGGCTGATCCCACTAGCATCAAGCGTGGTGAGGAATTTCCTACCGAATGGGCCAAGCGCCAAGCTAAATTGGCAAGGCAAGCCAGAGAAGCAGTGAGGAAATTTAATGAAGACTCTGCTGCTGCTGCCACTGAGGCTTCTGTCAAGCCGAGGAAATCAATGCCCAAGAAGCCCGCTCGCAAGCCAAGTGCTTCACTAGCAATGCCCTCACGGCCAAGTTCCTCTGCAATGCCCTCACGGCCCGACACCTCAAAATCTTCAAAGCACATTCCTCATGCTGCTCCTGCTCCACCAAAATCCTCAGCACCTCCTCCACAATCCTCAGCTGTCCCGACAAAGTCCTCAGCACCTGTGCATCTGGCCTCGTGCCAAAGGACTACTGGCATCTCAATTGCCTCTGGTGACTGAGCTAGTTCCTCAGCTGCACCCAGTTCCTCAGCTGGACTCTCTCTGCTAAAGAAAAAGGCTGCTGCTGGACGCGGCAATCGCCCAAGTCCTAAGAAGAAGCAGGTAGTCTTCACTGTACCATCTGATGATGATAAAGCTGATGAAGAAGAACTTGCTGAAATCATCAGGGACCGCCAGGAAAGGGCTGCTAAAGCCAAAGGCACACCTGTGCCACTGCTACTGGATCCAAGGGCGATCCTCGATTACATTGATCTCTGGCATAAGGATCCCAACACACCTATGCCTGACTTCAAGCTGACACCTGGCCAAAGTCACATGCTGACACACTTCATCCAAGAGGAGAAGTGGAAATATGATAGGGCCATAGAGATCAAGAAATCGCAGTATCGCAAAGAGAAACTGCTGAAGAAAAATGTTGTCAAGATGACACCTGAGGAACTCGTCAAGATGCAGGCTGAAATCAAAGCCCTCAGCGACAACTTTGATTCTTACTATGCCGATTAGCAAGGAGCCAAAGTCAGATTTGTGAAGCTGACTGATACTTTCACCAAGGGTGCAGCTCCAACTCAACGCGAAGTTCCTCACGCTGAAGCATCTGTTCAGCAAACTGAAGAACATGCCAGCACCGCTGATGAAGTTCAGGCTGCTGAAGAAAATGCCAGTTCCAGGGCTGATGACTCTACTCCAGCCACTGAAGAAATTGCCAGGGCATCCACTAGTGGTGCGCCTGAAGAAACTGAAGAAATCAGGGCAACTGCATCAGTTGTGCCTAAGGAAAATCAACCAGATTCCTCAGCTCCACCTGCGCCTACGCCAACTCCTATTCTTCCCTCTGCACTAGATGTGAAGAAGACCAAGGCTGCAGAGCGAGCTGCAGTGAAGAAACGGAAGGCATCAAATGCTTCAGAATCTTCAGCTCCCAAGAAGATGAAGCCAATGACTAGCTCGTTTGTAAATCCCATTGATGCCATTCCTATCTCATCCGTGCCATCAAAGGAGCTTGTTCCTTTTGGTGAAGATTATGTGATCCCAAGTGGATCAAATGAAGAAACTCAATCTGCTGCTTCCTCAGAGCAGATTGATGAAGAAATTAAAGTGGATGCAATCCCTTCAACCCCACTGGTCACATCACCAATGCTTCAGTTTGATGCCGAAGAAGCTGGTGTTGAAGAAATTGATGATGAAGATGTGGATATTGGAAGCACAACCCCGTTGATGAATGACGACTTCTGGGAAAGTCAGCACCCCAATTCCCCACTCTTCACCCCACTGCAGCAAATTCCTCACTCCCCTGCACCAACTGTTCCGATGGGCTCTGAAGAAACTGATCCCACTTCATCCGTGAATGAAGAAATTCCAGCCACTAGTGCTGAAGAAACTGCTGCTGAAACTGAAAAGGTGACTGCACCTGAGGAGGAACTAGAAATTCCTCAGCCTGAAGAACCTGAGATCGTGATTCCTGAGGTAGTGATGCAACTCACTGCCACTCCTCTGCCAAAGCCCAAGGATCCGTTCTCAAAGAAGCAAAAATTCAAGGCTGAAGACTTCTTTGGTGAGCACGTGTTCTTCACTGAATACAACCCCTATGACTCTGCTCGCATAAGGAAGAGGCGTTTCTAGACTGCAAGCCAAGCTAATTTCTATTCCTCAGTGCTTTTCAACAAGGACAAAGTCTTCGACCATGCACATATTCCTCACGTGGATATGGAGTCAATGCCATGCTTCACGCCAGTCCTTAGTGTTCTTCACGACGCTGGGCTGCTCAACTTCTGCACTGACATCTGCGATTGGAATGAAGAACTCATTCTTCAGTTCTATGCAACACTGCACATCACCGGCAACTCTGAAGATGTGAATTCATGGGTTTTGGACTGGATGACTGAGAACACACATCATAAGGCCCCAGCATCTGAATTGCTTCGTGTCCTTCCTCTGAGTCCACCCACTGAAGATGCACGTTGTATTTACAACGAACCTGAACTTTCAAATCACTATATGCAAGTGCTCATGAAGCCTTTGAAGCCAGGGCAGGCTCCTCGAACCACATTCCTCGTCAAGGAATTGTTGTATGTGCCAAGGACTGTCTATCGTATTCTGACGAAGACAATGAGTCCCATCAAAGGCCACGATTCAACTGATGAAGAAGTCGTTGGCATCATGAAGAATATGCTTTTCAACATCATTCATGGCGTTCCCATCAACTTCCATGATTTCTTCATGAGGACTCTGGCCAACATTGCTATGTCACCATTTGAGTTGAAGCCTTATGCACCTTGGATTATGACATTCATCAGGACAAGGTTTTCACTCAACTACAAAGCTAAAACTCTCAACCACTGCAGCTACTTGCCTCCCATTGAAGTCCTCAAAACGACATTTTCCTCAGCTGAAGAAAAGGGCAAGGCCACTGCTGTGATCGATGAAGGCATTCGTCCATTGGATGGACAATTTCGCAAGGCTGCATCTTACTCCACCAATGATGACTCTGCAACACATGACACTGCCGCCAATACTGCCAAGCCAAATCCTCAAGCCACAGCACCCAGGGTGATGACTGATCGTGAGTTACTCCTCAGTCTTCATCAAAAGGTTGATCGCAATCACAAATGGGCAAGCGTCAGTTTGGTTCAATTCTTCACAACATGACTTCCACACACAATGCAGTGAAGAAAAACCACTACTACCTTCATGAAACCCTCAACCGCACCTGGGCTGTTCTATCTCAAGTTTACAGCGCTGATGATTTGACGAAAATGGGTCTCAATGAAGAATTTGCCTGGTCTGCACCTCCTCCGAAGAAATACAAGAAGGTCCCAGTTCCTTCTTTGGTGACCAGTTCATATTCTTCATCACGCGACACTGATGAAAATGAAGACTTGGACGACACTGCGGCAGGCCCTACATCAACGACCGACCCCAACAACGCTGGCGCTCCTTCATCAACTTGAATATCTTCAGGGGCGTTAGTCCTCAATTTCGATCCTTTTGGTCATTTGCTGACAAAGGGGGAGAAATCTGAGTTAGTCTTCAAGCGGGTCGATAATAAGGGTATTTTTTTAAGTTACAACTCTCGTTCTTCCGAAACTTTTACTAGATCGAGTTGTAATCTTAAACCCGATGGTGCGCTGATACTTCTGTTGCACTATGCTTTGATACTTTGATACGCTACTCTGCATGCTTATTCCTCAGTAATATTATCGCACGCATGCTGAATTACATCAGGCACCATATTTCATCATGCATTTCAAATTCTTCATATTATATATCAAATGCGTGTATGAATTACAAGATATAGGGGGAGATCTCCATGATTCAACTCTTCAAGTGTGCATTGCTTCAAAAGCAAATTCCTCACTATGCACATATTCAGGGGGAGTTCTTCTATATCCTGTAATCAAATTCCTCAATATCAGTATTTACACTTCATATATTTATCCCTGTTGAAAACTTAACCTATATTGTCATCAATCACCAAAAACGGGGAGATTGTAAGTGCATCTAGTGCCCCTTAGTGATTTTGGTGTATTGAAGACTTATAGGTTAAGTATCTAATGCGTTTATGAGTGTACACAGGTCTATAAGTCTATGAGGAGTTTGATATTTACAGAGAAAGTCGACCCCTAAAAATGAAGTTCTTCGGCTGAAGACTTTGATATACTGAAGACTTTCTGAAGACTTTGAAAGTGAAGAAATTGGTGTGACCTTGAAGACTTGGTATTCATTCGAGGAACATGAAGCGTGAAGAATTTTGTTTTCGTAGTTTCATTTTCTCTTTCTTGAGTCATAGGAAACACCGTACTGTTAAAGGGGTCGAGGAAATACTAAGGAGAAACTTTCCATGTGATGCTCAACTCAAATCCTACACCTACCAATCCCTTCGAGTGAAGCCATTGGAAATCAATCTCATACAGTTCAGTCAAATTCTTCAGTGACAGAGACGCAATTCTTCTGGTCACTGAGGACTTTGCTCTGACTGAGGAGTTAGGAATTCGCCAGTGTGAATTGCCTACACAGTGAGGAACATGATAGCCCTTAGGAATTTGTACCTCAAATTTCCGACCGTTGCTGTGCTGCGCGCCAGCTGCCCCAAAATATCTTGTCCACATAACGGTCATATCATTGAAGGGCATTTATGTCTTATCATGTCGGGCTGCTCCCTACGCTATAAATAGCCGCCCCCTACAACCACTAGCTGGTTGGCTGCTCCGCGTGAACTTGACACTTATCATTTGAGAGCAACCCATCCTCTGAGGACTTTGAGCGAAAATCATCAAGTGAGGAAAATCCAAACCCAAACCCAAACACCTACAAACCCAAAGTGATTGAGCATCACTGAAGAGATTGATCCTGAGTGGATCCGACGCTTGTTACCTTTGAAGACTGTGCTTCTTCCAGACGGTTAGGCGTCAAGGTCTAGAGCATCCAAGAGGAATTGTGGATCGCCGAGTGACCAAGTCTGTGAAGGTTTGGAAGTCACCTGAAGACTTACCACGAGTGATTGGGCAAGGACTGTGTGTCCTTAGCTCAAGGAGAATACGGTGAGGACTGTATGTCCGGGACTAGGTGTCCTCGAGTTTAAATACTCAGCCGCTCCAACCAGATGTACAACTGAGACAGCTGTTGGAACTGGTCTACCAAATCATCGTCTTCACCAAGCTTACTGGTTCCATTTCCTCAACTCTTTCATTTCCTCAGTAGTGTGCCGTTTGTTTATCATATCTGTGTTTGAAGACTTTGATTGAAGACTTTCTCAATTTCCTCAGTTCAATTTCTTCAGTCTGTTTTGTCTTCATCTAGCGTTATCCTGTGTTTACGCTTTCTGTACTCTGTGTTTGTCTTCATTTCATCATGATGACTATGCTTGAATTCTGTTATGTTTTCATCTGAGTACTTATTCCGCTGCTAGTAGTTCTTCGCTAAGGATTTTCCTCACGAGCAAATTCCTCAGTGAAGAATTTCATAAAAATCGCCTATTCACCCCCTCTCTAGTCGATATAACGCACTTTCACATTCTCGCCGTTTTGACCGCATTTTGAAACGGGCATAAAAAATAAAAAAATCGGGAAACCTTTGCATTGTGTCATTCTATGTGGCACAAGTTCCCAGGAAAAATAACAAACTTGTAATACGACAATTATTTTTAAAAAGTGTTCTCAGAAATGAGCTATCACGTGTGGAGATCAATGGCTTTCAAGCCAAATGATCAATCTTATGGCCACATTCATGGCATAGTTTGTTCAAATGATCTCATATTGTGCACAAGGGTGCATATTGGAATGGCAAACAATGTTGCCTAAGGAAGTTTTCATTTTATTTGGACGAAAAAATCATTTTCCATCTTTCGAGTGCACCAATTGAGGTTTTTTGTGAAGGACCTACCAAATATTTGTTGCAAAATTGGACCAAATATTTTTTATAAAATACTGGGCCATATTTAATGCACAATTGACCAAATGGTTTTGTGTCAAAAGTTTTGATCCACCTCTGATGAAAAAGACAAATTTCCGCCGATTCAGCTAGAAGCGGGTCAAATTTGAACTGCGGCTGCCACATAGTTTGCTATTTATTTTTTCAAAAAATCATTTCTTGGGACAAAAGTATCTATTTAATCAGAGAAACACCAAAAAAAATTGAAGATTCAACCACTAGCTAGGAATGGTCAAGCCCACCGTTTTGACCGCATTTTGGAACGAGCATAAAAAAATCAAAAAATCAAAAAATTGGGAAACCTTCGCATTGTGTCATTATATGTGACCAAGTTTCCAGGAAAAATAATAAACTTGTAATACGACAATTATTTTTAAAAAGTGTTCTCACAAATGAGCTATCATGCGTGAAGATTCATGACTTTCAAGCCAAATGATCAATCTTATGGCTACGTTCATGGCATAGTTTGTTCAAATGATCTCATATTGTGCACAAGGGTGCATCTTGGAATTCCAAACAATGTTGCCTAAGGGAGTTTTCATTTTCTTTGCACCGAAAATTCATTTTCCATTTTCCAAGTGCCCAAAATGAGTTTTTTTGTGAAGGACCTACCATATATTTGTTGCAAAATTGGACCAAATCAATTTTCTAAAATACTAGGCCATATTTAATGCACAATTGACAAAATGGTTGGGTGTCAAATTTTTTGATCCATCTCTGGTGAAAAAGACAAATTTCCACCAATTAAGGAGGAAGCGGGTCAAATTTGAACTGAAGCTGCCTTATAGTTTGCTCTTTATTTTTATCAAAAATCATTTCTAGGTACATAAGTATCTATTTAAGCATAAATACATGGTTTGGTGGTGATACATTGAGGTTTGGACGGTGGACCAGGGCCCCAGCTCCAAAGCGCGTAGACTTACATGCCCGCCGCATGGTCACCGCGTGACCGTGGCGTTGCCATGCATTCTGGGAATCCTAGGCATGTCTAGTAGGTTTGGCACTCCCCAGGTAGATGCTTGGAAGAAAATAACAACAGAATAATCTCACGAGGAGACCGAACAATGCTCAAACATGGATTAACACCCAAGTATTTGATTAGTGGTACGGTAAATGCACATGGCCAATGGGCCTGAGTTTTGGCTGAGGATGATCATCTACTAAGGACACTATCTTGGAAAATTTGCAACTCAAATGGAGGAGCCTAGGTGTCACTTGCTTTGCAACGTACCACACTGGACAGAAATATGAATGTTGGAGCCACACTCACATGTAGTGTTAGATGGGCTCAAATTTTGCGGAGAGCAATGATTTGGGAATATAGAAGATGTGGCAAAAATTCAGCTCATTAGGATATGCTAGTACTTCCTTCACAACAGTTCTAGTTGAACAAACACTTTGGAAATTTGCCGAGGTAGATTTACCAGGCAAATGGAGTTGAATATTGTCATGAGGCAGTGATTTGGATAGTAAAGAATGCCCAATATTTTTGGGAATTTTGGGAATGACAGAAATATAGGTTGCTTCAAAACCTAGGGCAAAAATTGACACATGGACATGACACATAGGCAAAACTGATGAGGTGGCGCCTAGTCATAGAAATCCACCACAACTTACAAGGTTATGATCACTATATTGGTCATGACCAGTTAGAAATATGGCAGCGGATCAGTGTTGTCTGCTTTGTGACCATTTCGTGTAAGGAGATTACGACCTTTCTGACCAAAATGGTCGATATAGTTTAGCATTTGGAGCCCCCCGAACAGCTTTTGACCAATTGGTCTCAAATGGTCATAGATCTATGACCAATTCTTCCAGGGTCACTGCCAGAAGGTCACTAGTTGGCATATTTCTTGTAGTGATGGAAGCGTCACACGTGAGTGTCCTAGCTAGGATATATATGCATGTGGACCAAAAAGGTGTTGTGTGATGTTTGAATAACCAATTTCACAATTTTGATGTGGCACGTGCCTCGGTAACCAAAAAGTCCCGACACTGAGTGAGATGTACTTGTTCACGGACGCATACGTATAGTATATATCCTAGTCCCCTCCCACCTCTTCGACGCGTACTATATAGCACCATAAAACAAACAAAAAAGATTCTACCTTGCTGGTCAAATTAACCGCACTGCCATCTGTTCGTCAAAGTGATGGATGACGACCTCGCGGGCCCACAGAAAGCGTCACATGCGAGTATCGAGTGTCGTGTAGGACAACCATCGACTGCATGTGGCCAAAACATTTATGTATGATAGGGTTGTGTGATGTTTTAAATAACGATTTCACGACTCCGATGTGGCACCAGCCTGCCTAAAAGATGGCCAACCCACACGGTAGCTCACAACTCATAGTGTACTGCGAGCCACCCGCCACCCCCAGATGCACACGTGACAGTACACCTAAATGGATTGCAAAAACACATGTGTCTCACTAGGTGCATGTTTACTCCCCATGCAACAAATTTCAAACATTGAGAATCTTGATTTTTAAATTCTAGTACATCCAAAACTTATTTGAAGTTCAAGAAACTTATCGTGTTGTCATATGGACACCAATACAAAGTGGCATTGTACTTTTTTTCTTTATCTAATTACAGATGGGAGATTATTAATAATTGGGAACCAATATCCCAAACAGATTATTTATTTGAACCGTGAGCTTTAGACCAACAATGGATACGTACCATGCTTCGGTTAAGCAATAAAGCGGCATCATTAATCATCCAAATAGAAAAACAATATACGTGTCGCCGCGCGACTCGTGTGGCGTGCGAGCAGGCGTGACTTGACAGGACGCATGCAAGCAGTCCACCGCACAGGAAAACGGGGAGGCGTGCGTGCAGGTTTGTGAATTGACGGAGGTGTTCTCGCTGCGAAGTGTCATCGGGAGGCGTGCGAGTAGCTGTGTGAAACTTTGGTAGGCATGCCAGCAGTCCGGTGCGCAGGCTCATCGGGAGGCGAGCTATCGGTTTGACCGTCGCCCGCCTCTCTCCCACAACTCCCACTACTGCATATTAATTGTGCTCCCGAGTGACCGCACCCCATCCTCGCTACACACACACAATCCTCTCTCTCCGCTTGCATCCTCGACGCCGCTCTCAGTCCTCAAAGCCGTTAGTGTATGAGGATGCCGTCGAAGCGCCCCATTGGAGGGAGTGGCGACACCGGGGCTGCTTAAGCATCGGAGCACGGCATGGAGATGGAGACAGAGGTTGCCGTCACCGCCGGCGAGTTACACTACAAAAAAAAGACACATCCGTGACATTTTGGGCCGAACGAAAATCTTTTCTGTCATACTTATGACACTTCTATGATGATAATTGTGACAAAACTCGGTATCATCATAGATGTGGTGGGGTCCTACTTCTATGACAAAAAATCATGACAGATAATGGGCTTTTCGTCCTGGGCGAGTCGGAGACGCAGCTGCATGACATTCTTTGGGCTGTCCTTGACAGAAAAAACGGTGGTAGAAGCGAGGGCGCGGAAAATATCAGGAGTCCCCGGTTACGATGAGTGGTCGAGGGCCGAGTGATGCGCGTTTCTCTCGTACGTATGCGTGTGTGTGCAAGGAGTTGGGCTCGAACTGAACCTGAGCGAGGCGTTGGGCTCTAACTAAACCCGGGCGATTGCACTGCAGGCTACGCGTTACTGAACCCGAGCGATCGATCAATGGTTGTTAACTGAACCCGATCAAGTGATTCCTTCGCTACTACTGCTAACTGAAGCCGATCGATGCTGCCTCTGGATGAACAGTGAGTGTTGCGGGGCGGGGGCGGGGGGGTGGATGAACAGTTCCCGGTGGGGGTGGATGAATAGGACCCCGTGGCGTTGCCTCTGGATGAATAGGACCTCGATCGATTGAGCCGGTTGGGGCTGGATGAACAGGACGCCGTGGAGGGCAGGATGAACAGGACCACCCCATGGAGGGCAGGATGAACAGTAGACGGTGGAGGGCAGGATGAACAGTACCCCATGGAGGGGTGGTTGAACAGGAGCCCATGGAGAGGGCTGGTTGAACAATAGCTGGTGGAGTAGCGCGCGGTGGAGGCTGGATGAACATGAGCCCGTGGATGAACAATCACAGGTGGAGGCTGGAGGAGGTCAACGATGGATGAATAGTAGCCCATGGACGCTGGAGGTGGTCGACGATGGAGATGAACAGTATCTCGTGGAGTCCCATTTTACGGTACGCCACACCCCTACCGATGAACAGGACCCCCGTTTGGACCGTAGGAGGTCCGTTTCCTCCGTTTTGTGGTACGTCAGACCCCTCCCGATGAACATGATCCCGTTTCGAACATGGCCGGTCGAACACAAGGCTGTTTCCTCTGTTCTGCGGTATGCCATGCCTTGTTTCCATTGGTTGTTCCGTCCAAGCCCTCCCGATGAACACGACGACGCATTCCGTTCTGACCCAGCCGGTTGGCTCCCCATGAACACGACAACGACGTTGTTTCTCCATTCCGACCCAGCCATGTACACGAGCCCTGGCCGTACGTATGCGCGAGTAGGCGTTCGAGACCCTGCCGGTATGTATGTACGTGGCCGTATTTTCTTTCTTGCACACTGGCCGCTATACGTACGTGTACATGCTACGTGCGCGCCTCTACTACGACACGTGCACGCCTCTACATCGACCAGTATGTACGTATACGTTCACGACCAGAATGACAACGCTACGTACGCTTCGACCAGGTGGGTCCCGACTGTCAGGCACTTCCTTGCCTGCGAAGATGTAATTGATGGGTCCCAGCAGTCAGGGGGGCGAATTGTTTTTATTTTGCCCGGACGCACTTCCTTGCGTGCGAAGATTTAGCTGGTGGGTCCGCGCAGTCAGGGGGAAATGTTTTTTTCGCGAAATATGGTGGCCCGTCTGGTGGGTCCCCGCTGTCAGGTGGAGGAATAATTATTTTGCGTGTAATAAGGAGGCACTTCCTTGCTACGGCCGTGGACCCAGCTGTCAGCCTCTCCACGTACAGTCCATGTCTGATGGAAGCCTTTCCTTGACCACGTTGACCATGCCGCGCCGATAGCACCAGGGCGGTGGACGACGGCGAGGCCTAGGAAGGGGACGGTGCGGAGCCGGGGAAGACGCGGTAGTGGAAGCCCGCGCGGAGAGGAGTACGAGGGTTCACTGGTTCGGCTGTGGTGTGAGGCTGCCGTCGCTGCAGGGCCTGGCCAGTAGCGGTGAGGCCTCCGCGGCAGCACAACAGGCCATGGGAGGCAGGAGCATGCGCCACGACTGGCGCTGCTTTGGGCGGCTGGAGCAACAAGACCAGAGGTTGAAGAAGCAGTACGGCCGTTGGATGGACATCGTACGGTCACTGGAGCTAGAATCATTCATATTGACTAAGTTGACAAAGCACTCCGTCCCCGTCAACTTAGTAGGCACACAAGTCAGCCTCCCACCAAGGTGGGTCCCAACCAGCAGGGGGAGTATTCATTTTTTTGTGCGTAATAAGGAGGCATTTCTGGTGGGTCCGAGCTGACAACGGGGGAACGTTTTTTTCGCTCAATACGGTGGCCCATCCGATGGGTCCGAGCAGTCAGGGGGAAACGTCTTTTTCGTGTAATACGGTGGCCCGTCCGATGGGTCCCTGCTATCAGGTGGAGGAATCATTATTTTCCGCGTAATAAGGACACACTTCCTTGCTGCCGTCGTGGACCCAGCTGTCAGCCTCTCCACGTATAGTCCACGTCTGATGGAAGCCATTCCTTGACCATGTTGACCACGCCGCACCGAGAGCACGCAGCGACCAAAGGTAGGACAAAGCCCTTGGTACGTGTCAACTTAGTAGGCCCACAGGTCAGCCTTCGAAATGGCGCACCCCAGATGTCAGGGGTAGGAATCATTTTTTGGGCGGCTCAAGCAAGAATATCTGAGATTGAAGAAGAATCACGACATCCGATGGATGGACATCCAACGGCCACAGCTGCCCGAACCGTGTGTTGTTGACAAAGCCTTGCATACGCGTTAACTTAGTTTTTTTGGGGGACACGTCAACTTAGAAGGCCCACAAGTGTGTGGTAGAGAACATATAGCCCATTTGCGATTTGTAAGAATATACAACCCATTTTTTAATTCTAATGGAATTTACTACAGCCCATTAATAGTTTGTTAAAAGTACAGCCCATTTTCTAGCTAAAACAACGATTAATAATTTCAACCAACCCCTCAAAATAGAATTCAAAAAAAAATCCCACATTTTGGGATCCCAAATATTTTTATCCGAAATTTCTAGTCAGATTAAATATAATTTCAAAATAAAGTTGTATTATGTTAAAATCCAACAAAATATTGCGCGCGCAACAAGTAATGAAATTAAAATTTTCAAATTCCAAAAATAATATATTTTTTAAACTAATTACGCGTTTGGTGCATCTTTTTATAGTTACTGCCCAGTTATTATAATTACATCCCATTTATTATTTCTTAAAGTCCATTTTCTTGTTAAGCCTAATGCATACCTCCTAGGAAAGTTTGCAGCCCAGCGGGGTGGAGAATAACAAGTTGACCTGGATCTTGTGTACAACTGTCGGCCGAGTTGCATTGCTGATGTTGAAAAAAGGCCTGTGTAGTACAGTACAACCTAACATGGCTACTCGGGCCACATTCATCGACGCCGGTAAGGCCCAAACAAGTCTTTTGTACAACTTTTTGGAGTCACTAAGCTCAATTAATAACTTAGGAAAAAAGTTAGATTACAGTGGAACCTAATTAAAAGCTGTCACGAGCAAAGAAATAATTCGACGGGTCCCACTTGTGCGTGTGTGCGTGTGTGTGTGTGAGAGAGAGAGAGAGAGACCCATCGGTCGATGCTCGTAAATACATCTTTCAGCCATACGCATTGCTGATGCACAGTAAAAACTTATATAGTTGACACAATCATATATAACATCATAGCACACTTAACTTGCATATAAAAATTTCACGTAGGAGGCACAATTAGGATGGAAGCAGTGGATCGCTACGGGTAGGGCTATGTTGAAACCAACAAACTCGTGCATAACAGTTCATCTTCTTTATAAATTACAGGGAAATATCTTGAATGTTGTGCAAAGAAAACAGACATACAACACAATAAGTTCTGCTAGCACATTAAGTTGACGTACATCCCTTTTTAAAAAAGTTCAGGTACAAAATTAGAACAGGCCACAATCAAATGTACTGGCACATTAGTGCTTCACACCGATAGCTCGGATTTAACTAGTTTATGACAAGATTCAGTTGTTACCTCAAATTAGAGCACATCCAGGCAGCCAGCCCTGCCTCTTCTCCCAAAGAAGAAGTGGCCTCTGTCGCGCGATGGAGTAGGCCCTGTGCCATCCATCGTTCCGAGCAACACGGGGAAAGTCTGACGTTGACTCCTATAATGGACGTCGTCAACAGACCCTGGCACCAGCGTCGGCGGCAGGACTTCGATTGATGGATTGACCACTTCTTCGACATGCACGAACACTCGATACAAGTACATCCCTAACATGGTCCGCGGCCGCCTTGGTGGTGACGAATAGTACAACCTCGGTTCCTGCACCGGTATCTCAACACCAATCACCTTCGGTATGGTGGACGGCTTCTTCATCCATGCCATAACCGTCAGAGCCCAGCTGTCTGGAGGAACAAACATACTTACGAGCTCACCTCCAAGGTCGTTGATAAGCTCATTCATGGACTCGCTGTGCCAAGCACGTCGAGGCATGCAGTGGAAGGTAAGCTTTGTTAAAAACTCAAGCTCAGAGGGCACCGAGCCCCAGCCAGGGTGCCACCGATCAAAGCTCACCAGCGCGCCATCGCAGAACTAACGCCGGGAAGATTCGAACACACGACTGTAGTCGAAAGATGTCTCGAACCTGACGAAGAAATCAGCCGGTGGCGGACAAACTTTGACGAGAAAGTCACTTATTTGGATGCCGCGCGCAATGCCAAGAGCTTTGACAAGGTCGTTCGGCGAGACGGGAGGCCGGTCGCCATTGATGGTTACCATCAGCACTTTGCCGGCAAACTGGTCGTCAAGCGCCGCCATGCCACTGTTGAGCGACAGCACGCAGCGACCGAAGGTAGGACGGACCTCAGGATCTCCGGCTCGGAGATCCGCCTTGACCGGCGACATGATAGTGAGCTTGAGTATAGGGAGTACAGGAGGGGGATTTGGGGGAATTGGAGTAGGAATCAAGATTCCAAAGGTGGGGGAGGGGCGGGAGATTGGGGATGAAAAGGCAGCTTGAATTTCAAACACGCGCCAATATGCTCTCGGCGCGCAAGCGCACGAAAACACCGGTGGCGCCCACATGTTGGCCTAAGAGTCCTTATTCTTTCTTTTTTGGAGAGCCCGACCTTTTTTTGAGGATCTTTTGAGAGCCCGGCCTGAGAGTCATAATTGACATGTTTGGCATTGCGTTACTACTCGGCCCATATTCAATGACACCTCACTGGCCCAAAGAAGTGTACATCATCGAAAAGACACTGAGCTCAAATTATATAACTTGAAAAAAGGAGATGCACTCTGAACACTAGAGAATGGTGATGCCCTCATTTAGCCCACCAGTAGTTCGAGACAATAAACAGTTTGAAACAACGATATATACACCATTCAAACACTGACTAGTGACTACTACTGACATAAACAACAAGACATGATACTTCATAAGAAGTCTTAATACACCACCAAAACGCACCCATCTACAACGCTCAGACTCTCATTATCCAGACGAGAATGACATTCTAAACAGAGGCAACTATTACATAGTAAGAGTGACATAGACGAGGATGACCAAATGACAAGGAATATGCATAACAAAAGACCCATCCAGAACAAGCAACAAAGACAACAAAGTCATTCGAAAAGATGATCCAACACCATCATAATTTGCAGCCCCGCTTCAGCGACCAATGATCCGGAGACACCAGTACTCCACCCTTTCGACGCAACAACCCAATTACCTATCAACCTGAAGGCTTGAACCACATCACTACCTATCATAATTGAGACACCCAAGGATCAAAGTTAATCCGGATGCCTTTGTCATTCTCACCTTCTTTTGGCTGCAGGCTGTATCGTGGACCATCAGGGGAGTTTGCTCCTGAACTCCTAGGGCTCGCCGTGTAGACACAGTTTTCCATAGCAAACAGAGCTTCTCTGCCATCAAGGTCCTTGCCAACGGTGATCTCCTGGTTAATCGAATAATTGAGTCCGAGAAACAGAGAGTGTGAACCAAGGCTGTTTAGTTGCCTCCAACTAAAAAATCCTGAAGGCCCCAACAAGCTGGTATCCTGCTCATAGACGTAACAACCACTGTCCGGATACTCACGTATTTCACGGTGCTTGTATACAGTGGGGTTTTTGCAATATAACTTTTCCGGCTCATGTGTCCGAATGATCATTAGTCTTTTGTCGTCGTCTGATCGAGCGAGGAACCAGTTGTGCTTCCCTGTTTTTGGCAAAGGTGGTGTGATTACAAAGGGCGGTAATTGTAGGGACACCGCATCATATAAAAAAGGACATGCATTGTTAATGTAAGATCAGCATTGTTTAGAGTATGAGTAGGATAATGCAAGAAACAACATTGATATGTCCCTGTTGGAATTGGGAGGAAAATATAGGGAAATGTATACTGGGTTCGAAGATATAGAAGTGCCATGCATGGTTATACTCATGTTATCTCGCAATCGATTCTTCACAGGAAACTACCATGTCATGCATGTTATGGAATCATGTTCTATCCTCACAAACAAATTCTTCAACGTAACTAACAGACCATGCATTGTTATATACTCGTGTTCTGTGGGAATTTTTTTTTGAGGATATTATTCTAGCCATTGATTGCTGAAGGGCGAATATAGGTTTGTACACATGGTAAGCATTACAGGATTTCACTACTTCCAAATATAGAGTTCTCCATATGAACATTTACTTCCCTAATGTATTGTTAGATGAAACGAACAGTGTGGTGCATGTTTCTACATCATGAAAATGAGGAAACTAACATGGCCATTGATACACACTCATATTTAGTAGCAGTATATATATTACTATAAAATAAGAAGAATATCCATATATTCCTAACCGTTTGATTATTCAGGGTACAAATTGGCTGTAATGACATGATCACAATTGCATTAATTAACTCATTCCAAATATAGCTGATTTACGGCGTCTCTAATACAATGTCATAGTTCTACTCAAATTCTGCTCAAACAGGGATATGCCAATCATCACAAAAAGTTCAAGCAGTGTCATGGCGTCATCATTAACATGAGACAGAAACAACTTACACGCTCGTCCCAGCAATACGTGGTGTTATCTGATGTCTACTACACAACCTTCTTCTTGTAGACGTTGTTGGGCCTCCAAGTGCAAAGGTTTGTAGGATAGTAGCAAATTTCCCTCAAGTGGATGACCTAAGGTTTATCAATCCGTTGGAGGCGTAGGATGAATATGGTCTCTCTCAAACAACCCTTCAACCAAATAAAAAAGAGTCTCTTATGTCCCCAACACAGCCAATACAATGGTAAATTGTATAGGTGCACTTGTTCGGCGAAGAGATGGTGATACAAGTGCAATATGGATGGTAGATATATGTTTTTGTAATCTGAAAGTATAAAAACAGCAAGGTAACAAGTGGTAAAAGTGATCACAAACGGTATTGCAATGATAGGAAACAAGGCCTAGGGTTCATACTTTCACTAGTGCAAGTTCTCTCAACAATAATAACATAGTTGGATCATATAACTATCCCTCAACATGAAACAAAGAGTCACTCCAAAGACACTAATAGCGGAGAACAAACGAAGAGATTAAGGTAGGGTATGAAACCACCTCAAAGTTATTCTTTCCAATCAATCCATTGGGCTATTCCTATAAGTGTCACAAACAGCCCTAGAGTTCGTACTAGAATAACACCTTAAGACACAAATCAACCAAAACCCTAATGTCACCTAGATACTCCAATGTCACCTCAAGTATCCGTGGGTATGATTATACGATATGCATCACACAATCTCAGATTCATTTATTCAATCCAACACAAAGTACTTCAAAGAGTGCCCAAAGTTTCTACCAGAGAATCATGACGAAAACGTGTGCCAACCCCTATGCATAGGTTCATGGGCGGAACCCGCAAGTTGATCACCAAAACATACATCAAGTGAGTCACGTGATATCCCATTGTCACCACAAATACGGACGACAAGACATACATCAAGTGTTCTCAAGTCTTTATAGACTCAATCCGATAAGATTTCTTCAAAGTGAAAACTCAATCCATTACAAGAGAGAAGAGCGGGAGAAGAAACATAAGATCCAACTATAATAGCAAAACTCGCGATACATCAAGATCGTGCCAAATCAAGAACACGAGAGAGAGAGAGAGATCAAACACATAACTACTGGTACATACCCTCAGCCCCGAGGGTGAACTACTCCCTCCTCATCATGGAGAGCGCCGAGATGATGAAGATGGCCACCGGTGAGGGTTCCCGCCTCCAGCAGGGTGCCGGAACGGGCTCCCAATTGGTTTTTGGTGGCTACAGAGGCTTGCGGCGGTGGAACTCCCGATCTATTCTCTTCCTCAGAAGTTTTAGGGTACGTGGGTATATATGGGTCAAAGAAGTACGTCGGTGGACCTCCGGGCTGTCCACGAGGCAAGGGGGCGCGCCCTAGGGGGGTGGGCGCACCCCCGCCCTCGTCGGTAGCCCGGGACTCCCCTGGCATGCACTCCAAGTTTTTCCAGTAGCTTTCCTTCCAAAAATAACTTCTCTAGTTGATTTCATTCCGTTTTGACTCTGTTTGATATTCCTTTTCTTCGAAACACCGAAATAGGCTAAAAACAACAATTCTGGGTTGGGCCTCCAGTTAATAGGTTAGTCCCAAAAAATAATATAAAAGTGGATAATAAAGCCCAATATTGTCTAAAACAGTAGATAATATAGCATGGAGCAATCAAAAATTATAAATACGTTGGAGACGTATCAAGCATCCCCAAGCTTAATTCCTGCTCATCCTCGAGTAGGTAAATGATAAAAAAGATAATTTTTGATGTGGAATGCTAGTTGTCATAATTTCAATGTAATTCTTCTTAATTGTGGCATGAATATTCAGATCCGAAAGATTCAAGACAAATGTTCATATTGACATAAAAGATAATAATACTTCAAGCATACTAACAAAGCAATCATGTCTTCTCAAAATAACATGACCAAAGAAAGTTATCCCTACAAAATCATATAGTCTGGCTATGCTCTATCTTCACCACACAAAGTATTTAAATCATGCACAACCCCGATGTCAAGCCAAGCAATTGTTTCATACTTTTGACATTTTCAAAACTTTTTCGATCTTCATGCAATACATGAGCGTGAGCCATGGATATAGCACTATATGTGGAATATAATGGTGGTTGTGGAGAAGACAAAAAGAGGGGAAGATAGTCTCACATCAACTAGGCGTATCAACGGGCTAGGGAGATGCCCATCAATAGATATCAATGTGAGTGAGTAGGGATTGCCATGCAACAGATGCAGTAGAGCTATAAGTATATGAAAGCTCAACAAAAGAAACTAAGTGGGTGTGCATCCAACTCGCTTGCTCATGAAGACCTAGGGCATTTTGAGGAAACCCATCATTGGAATATACAATCCTAGTTCTATAATGAAAAATTCCCACTAGTATATGAAAGTGACAAAATGAGAGACTCTTTATCATGAAGATCATGGTGCTACTTTGAAGCACAAGTGTGGTAAAAGGATAGTAGCATTGTCCCTTCTCTCTTTTTCTCTCGTTTTTTTATTTTTACTTTTTTTTATTTGGGCCTTTTTTTATGACCTCTTTTTTCCTTTTTTTTATTTTTCGTCCGGAGTCTCATGCCAACTTGTGGGGGATCATAGTCTCCATCATCCTTTCCCCACTGGGACAATGCTCTAATACTGATGATAATCACACTTCTATTTACTTACAACTCAATACTTAGAACAAGATATGACTCTATATGAATGCCTCCGGTGATGTACCGGGATGTGCAATGACTCATGAGCGACATGTATGAAAGAATTATGAAAGGTGGCTTTGCCACAAATACAATGTCAACTACATGATCATGCAAAGCAATATGACAATGATGGAGCGTGTCATAATAAACGAAACGGTGGAAAGTTGCATGGCCATATATCTCGGAATGGCTATGGAAATGCCATGATAGGTAGGTATGGTGGCTGTTTTGAGGAAGGTATATGGTGGGTGTATGATACCGGCGAAAGGTGCGCGGTATTATAGAGGCTAGCAATGGTGGAAGGATGGGAGAAGTGTGTATAATCCATGGACTCCACATTAGTCATAAAGAACTCATATACTTATTGCAAAAATCTAGAAGTTATCAAAGAAAAGTATTACACGCATGGTCCTAGGGGGATAGATTGGTAGGAAAATACCATCGCTCGTCCCCGACCGCCACTCATAAGGAAGACAATCAATAAATAAATCATGCTCCGACTTCATCACATAACGGTTCACCATACATGCATGCTACGGCAATCACAAACTTTAACTCAATTATTTATCAAAGTCACAACTACTCAACTAGCATGACTCTAATATCACCATCTCCATATCTCAAAACAATTATCAAGCATCAAACTTCTCATAGTATTCAACACACTCATAAAAATTCTTACAAATCTTGTATGCTTAGCATATTAGGATTATTTAAGCAAATTACCATGCTATTTAAGACTCTCAAAATAATATAAGTGAAGCATGAGAGTTCATCTATTTCTTCAAAATATAACCACCGATGTGCTCTAAAAATATATAAGTGAAGCACTAGAGCAACAACAAACTACTCTGAAAGATATAAGTGAAGATAAATGAGTAGTCGAATAATTATGCAACCATGTGAAGACTCTCTAACATTTGAGAATTTCCTATCTTAGTACTTTATTCAAACTGCAAGCAAAGCTAAAGAAAATAAAAATACGCTCCAAGCAAAACACATATCATATGGTGAATAAAAATATAGCTCCAAGTAAAGTTACCGATGAACGAAGACGAAAGAGGGGATGCCATCCGGGGCATCCCCAAGCTTAGACGCTTGGTTATCCTTGAATATTACCTTGGGGTGCCTTGGGCATCCCCAAGCTTAGGCTCTTGCCACTCCTTATTCCATATTCCATCGAATCTTTACCCAAAACTTGAAAACTTCACAACACAAAACTTAACAGAAAACTCGTAAGCTCCGTTACCGAAAGAAAACAAAACACCACTTCAAGGTACTGTAATGAACTCATTCTTTATTTATATTGGTGTTAAACCTACTGTATTACAACTTCTCTATGGTTTATAAACTATTTTACTAGCCATAGATTCATCAAAATAAGCAAACAACACACGAAAAACATAATCTGTCAAAAACAGAATAGTCTGTAGTAATCTGTAACTAATGCAAACTTCTGGAACTCCAAAAATTCTAAAATAAATTGGTGGACCTGAGGAATTTGTCTACAAATCATCTTCAAAAAGAATCAACTAAATAGCACTCTCCAGTAAAAGGTTTTATCTAATCTCGCGAGGGCTAAAGTTTCTGTTTTTACAACATGATCATAAAGACTTCACCCAAGTCTTCCCAAAGGTTCTACTTGGCACAAACACTAATTAAAACACAAAACCACATATAAACAGAAGCTAGATGGATTATTTATTACTAAACAGAACCAAAAAGCAAGAAACTAAAATAAACTTGGTTTGCCTCCCAACAAGCGCTATCGTTTAATGCCCCTAGCTAGGCATGATCATTTCAATGATGCTCACATAAAAGATAAGAATTGAAACGTAAAGAGAGCATCATGAAGAATATGACTAGAATATTTAAGTCTAACCCACTTCCTATTCATAGGGATTTTGTGATCAAACAATTTATGGGAACAATAATCAACTTGCATAGGAAGGTAAAACAAGCATAACTTCAAGATTTTAAGCACATAGAGAGGAAACTTGATATTATTGCAATTCCTACAAGAATATATTCCTCCCTCATAATAATTTTCAGTAGCATCATGAATGAATTTAACAATATAACCAGCACCTAGAGCATTCTTTTTATGATCTACTTGCATAGAAAATTTACTACTCTCCACATAAGCAAAATTCTTCTCATGAATAGCAGTGGGAGCAAACTCAACAAAATAACTATCATATGATTGAAAATTAAGATCAATATGACAAGTTTCATGGTTATCATTATTCTTTAGAGCATACATGTCATCACAATAATCATCATAGATAGGAGGCATGCTTTCATCATAGTAAATTTGCTCATCAAAGCTTGTGGGACAAACAATATCATCTTCATCAAACATAGCTTCCCCAAGCTTGTAGCTTTGCATATCATTAGCATCATGGATATTCAAGGAATTCATACTAACAAAACTGCAATCATGCCCATCATGCAAAGATTTAGTGCCAAACATTTTAATGCATTCTTCTTCTAACACTTTGGCACAATTTTCCTTCCCATCATACTCACGAAAGATATTAAAAAGATGAAGCGTGTGAGACAAACTCAATTCCATTTTTTGTAGTCTTCTTTTATAAATTAAACTAGTGCTAAAACAAGAAACAAAAAGATTCGATTGCAATATCTAAAGATATACCTTCAAGCACTAACCTCCCCGGCAACGGCGCCAGAAAAGAGCTTGATGTCTACTACACAACCTTATTCTTGTAGACGTTGTTGGGCCTCCAAGAGCAGAGGTTTGTAGGACAGTAGCAAATTTCCCTCAAGTGGATTACCTAAGGTCTATCAATCCATGGGAGGCGTAGGATGAAGATGGCCTCTCTCAAACAACCCTGCAACCAAATAACAAAGAGTCTCTTGTGTCCCCAACACACCCAATACAATGGTAAATTGTATAGGTGCACTAGTTCGGCGAAGAGATGGTGATACAAGTGCAATATGGATGGTAGATATATGTTTTTGTAATCTGAAAGTATAAAAACGGAAGGTAACAAGCGGTAAAAGTGAGCACAAACGGTATTGCAATGATCGGAAACAAGGCCTAGAGTTCATACTTTCACTAGTGCAAGTTCTCTCGACAATAATAACATAGTTGGATCATATAACTATCCCTCAACATGCAATAAAGAGTCACTCCAAAGCCACTAATAGCGGAGAACAAACAAAGAGATTATGGTAGGGTATGAAACCACCTCAAATTTATTCTTTCCAATCAATCCATTGGGCTATTACTATAAGTGTCACAAACAACCCTAGAGTTTGTACTAGAATAACACCTTAAGACACAAGTCAACCAAAACCCTAATGTCACCTAGATACTCCAATGTCACCTGAAGTATCCGTGGGTATGATTGTACGATATGCATCACACAATCTTAGATTCATCTATTCAATCCAACACAAAGTACTTCAAAGAGTGCCCAAAGTTTCTACCGGAGAATCATGACGAAAACGTGTGCCAACCCCTATGCATAGGTTCATGGGTGGAACCCGCAAGTTGATCACCAAAACATACATCAAGTGAGTCACGTGATATCCCATTGTCACCACGGATACGCACGGCAAGACATACATCAAATGTTGTCAAGTCTTTAAAGACTCAATCCGATAAGATTACTTCAAAGGGAAAACTCAATCCATTACAATAGAGAAGAGCGGGAGAAGAAACATAAGATGCAACTATAATAGCAAAGCTCGCGATACATCAAGATCGTGCCAAATCAAGAACACGAGAGAGATAGAGAGATCAAACACATAGCTACTGGTACATACCCTCAGCCTCGAGGGTGAACTACTCCCTCCTCGTCATGGAGAGAGCCGGGCTGATGAAGATG
Organism: Aegilops umbellulata; assembly: GCA_032464435.1. NCBI lineage: Eukaryota > Viridiplantae > Streptophyta > Magnoliopsida > Poales > Poaceae > Aegilops > Aegilops umbellulata. The sequence continues at coordinate 553,674,276 of CP136057.1, forward strand.
GCCACTGGTGAGGGCTCACCCCTCTAGCAGGGTGCTGGAACGGGCTCCCGATTGGTTTTTGGTGGCTACAGAGGCTTGCGGTGGCGGTACTCCTGATCTATTCTCTTCCTCAGAAGTTTTAGGGTACGTGGGTATATATGGGTGAAAGAAGTACGTTGGTGGACCTCCGGGCTGTCCACGAGGTAGGGGGCGCGCCCTTGGGGGGTGGGCGCGCCCCCACCCTTGTGGGCAGCCTGGGACTCCCCTGGCATGCACTCCAAATTTTGCCGGTAGGTTTCCTTCCAAAAATATCTTCTCCAGTTGATTTCATTCCGTTTCGACTCCGTTTGATATTCCTTTTCTTCGAAACACTGAAATAGGCTAAAAACAGCAATTCTAGTCTGGGCCTCCGGCTAATAGGTTAGTCCCGAAAATAATATAAAAGTGGATAATAAAGCCCAGTATTGTCTAAAACAGTAGATAATATAGCATGTAGCAATCAAAAAATATGGATACGTTGGAGACGTATCACTATCTGCTTTGTCGATCGCGTAGATGATGCCATTGTGTTCAATAGCATCATAGAAGTGTGTATCAGCTTTGACGATGGTCCACTGCGAGCTGAGTTGTCTCCATCTAAAGAAGGCACCAGCGTACAGATAGACGAGTCCCTTGTCGAACAAGGTAATTAGCTTGAAGTCTGCGTAATCCGCATGTCGTGTGGGCACTTGGCAGATTACAATCTTCTGCAAAACAAGGTCCGTCCAACTGACGCGGTAATCTAGATGACTAGGACCGCAATGGTAATACTCTATATAATCCAACGGAGGAAGGAAAATCTCATGGGAGGTCTGGAAGTTCACGAGAACCAACTTTCTACCATCTTCTCTAACGGCAGCCATCGAGTGGGAGTTCATGCCGACCCAGTACATACCTGCCAAGAAGTTTCGGGCGATGGTGATCGGATCGAAGTCGAGGGAAATGATGTACGGCGACCCACTACATACCTGCAAAGAAGTTTCGACTAATGGAGATCGGATTGAAGTCGAGGGGCATCATGTACGCCTCCGTATCATGGTGAGCCAATCTCGCAAGACCAGATAGCAGCAAGCAGGGTGTCTTGAAAAGCTTAGGCCTCACTTCAACGATGGTAGTGTGCATGCCCCTCGAGCATGCAGCCAGCCGCAGGGCGCTCAACATATCCATACACGAACAACAGAGGTTGAGGACGTCACTTGGGAGATAGCTCCAATCACGGCTCATATGGGTCCTGTGCAGTTCGCGTTCGGCCATGGTGGAGTTTGGAAGGTGGGGTTTTGGGGGGCTTGATTTACGGGGGAGAAGGCTGTCGGTGCTGGAGCGGCTAGCGAGGGAATAGTGGTACTGGGGGAGACGAGCGAGGCGAGGGTATGCGGGGGCATAGTGAGATAATGAAGAGTGACCTCAGGATCTCCGGCGAGATGGAGATGGAGATGGAATGGTTCTAGGGGAGAGGGAGACGAGGCGAGGCATGCTATATAGCGGTGGTGACAGTGACTACACAGTGCACAAGGTGAGGCTGACTTTGGTAACCCGGACATGCCTCCTGTACTGGTGTCACCTCGGGCGCAGGGTCTTGTCACTTCACTGTGAGGACCAGATGAATAATAGTATTTTGACCATCAAGTGTACCACAGTTGTACTACTACTACTACTACTACTACTACTACTACTACTACTACTACTACTACTACTACTACTACTACTACTACTACTACTACTACTACTAGAGTAGTAGGAGTAGTAGGAACATGAGTACACTCCCGTGCTAGCATGCCTCTGGGTTCACTTCATCCTCCAGCTATCATCCATATTGCGAGCAGAACCAAATTCTCGTGCATGCGGAAGCACGAACAAGGAATTTTCTTTTTTTAAGGATAACAACATATTCCTTAACCGTAGTAGGAACATGAGTAGTACGCCCTCCGGTCATCTCTTGTATGCGCATAACTTTTTTCAGTATTTCTCTAATTAGACTGCGTATATACCCTTTTGCATGCGCCCATTTCCCACCATGCCCCGCATTCATAGCACTAATTAGCGTACACATGAGCAGCTGCAGCCCGACTCTAGCCAATAAACTGCAGCATGCAAGTGGGCCACTCTGTGCGCGTGGGAGAGAGAAAAGGCAACCATAGAGCCCGTCCAATCCATTGCATGCAGCAGTCAAATCACCACACCTCTCCTCATGCATGCACATAACTTCTCCCATTTACTTCTCCGTCGGGAGCCGATTTTCCTCGGCTTTTTCACTACTCCTTGATCTTCATTTGCATCCAAACCACACTGCATTCACATTGTTTTAACCTCTTCACATCCTCCTGGAGTAATTCTGAAGCCCCTATAAATAATCTTCTTCTTCAGTTAGATTAGCCATCTAATCCTAATTCTCCAAACCATAGCCCTCCGGTCTAGCGGTTCCAAATGGCGAAAGAGATTGAGATGCAGGTTTTTAGCGTCCAACATGTCCTCATCGAAGGCTCGTTGAGCATAGTTGCCACAGTCACCGACCACCCAAGGGTTGTTCGGAAGTGGATCAATAATGTACCCAACTCCCTCCAAAATATGGAGATGAAAGTCATCGGTCTCGACGCAGAGTACACAGAGCGTGCCACTGGGAAGATCCAACGCGCCGCTGTCCTTCAGCTCTGCCCCAAAGATGATGTTTTGGTGTACCACATCATACACGCACCCTCCGCACTAGGTGAGCTTCACGATTTCTTGTCTCAAGAGGACATATACTTCTGTGGGGCAGCCATCGCAGGGGACAAACAGAAGATGGAGCGGTACAGCCTTGATTTGAAAAGCATCGCTGACCTACAAACCAGAATAAAAATTCCTGTAGAAGATTGTGATAAACCGACACCATCCCTATTCGACGTAGCAAATTTTGTGCTAGCAACAAATCTTCAGAAGGGTGACGAGACGCTGGCATTAAGGTCGTATGGATGGGAGAATTATCCCTTGGCGTACGAGCGGATAAAATATGCTGCCCTCGAGGCCCGTGTGAGTTTTGAGATAGCTGCAAGGTCCAGAGAGCTTGTTGCGAAGCCGTCTCCCACAGAAAATGAGAACAACAACAAGAAGAAGATGTTGCACCAGCAGCAGGGCATTATGGATGGATGAACTATTTCCTCTCTTGTAAAAAAATATTCTCTCTCAATGTATATTGATATAGATGGACTATTTCGATGGTGTGCATGTCTTTGGAACAAGTAGTAGCGTGGGTCCGCTTGACTATAAGGAACTATTTATCCGCCTAGCTTTCTCTACTACTCCTTCTAGTGAACAGTATGCAATGAATGTGTCCGTAGACATGACAGCTTGTCCATGGAAGTTCAACTACGACGACCACCACGTTTCATCCACTGCCACTCGCGATTCCCACGACGCCGCTCCAACCCACGGCACCACGTCCCCCGATGTGCGTCTCACCCATCTCGGTCGCACCGCCCCTCTGTCTTTGTGTGCATGACATGTGGGCCACCTTAGATGCGGCGAGCATCACGTTTCTACCATAGCCACACGCGATTCCCACGACGCCGCACGAACCCATGACACCACACGTCCCGCACCATCGAATTTTCATCCAGCGGCTGTGACACATTTCGTCCCGGGCATCAATCCTCAGCTGGAGTACTTCTGTACTACAGGTAGTACCCACCGGTGTGGCCATCTACGCCTCGTAACGCCCCGACGCCCAGTTGTGGCACCCTCGCCACGGCCACGCCACCACCGGCCAGTTCATATCGAATGAGTGACTCGGGAACCACACCACCACCATGAGAATGACATGTGGGCCAGCCACATTTAACGTCCGCATGTCATTGACTCAGAGCATGGTTAATAATATAGCCCACTGCTGGCTATATGATGTTGCCACACCACATATAGCCAAGCTTGTAGCCAGCAAGTACAATAGTTGAATATTAATATGTACTACTTTTTTTACATGACCCACTCCCTCTCTCATAAAATGCCTAGGAGCACGTGCTGCAGCCGGCTGTTAACTAGTAGCTCGCTTCTCTTCTCTTTCATCTTCTCTCTCGTCCAACTAAGCAAAAATATAATATTTAATGTCTTACAGCCTGCCTACATCAACTTATTGTACTTTCTCTCATAGGACGGGCACTAAGCCACTGAAGTTCGGTCCTATTGTCCCCGAGAGGGAAATGTAACTCCTGCGGCAGGCCTTGTGGTGCTCCCGTAGTACGAGCTCGTGCCAAACCCAGAATTTGTTTCTTACTATTACCAACTACTAGTAAGGTACACGTGCATTGCACGTATGAGATTCTGGTGGTTTGTGCATTATGCTTCTACATGTGGAGTCTTCTAGATTCTACATGTGGCAAAATCTAGTGGAATGTAGATGATATCCAACCAGCCAATAGTGCTCGGATTTGCCATCTTTGTACCGTCGGATTGGCTTTATCCAACAACCAACTTTCAAAGTTATGGTTTGGTTTGTAGCCTAAGGTTGCCACTGTCACAGCCCTAGAATTGCTAGTAGTTAGTTGCATCAGTGAGCATGCCATCATGTTTTAATTCCAAAGAAACTTGAAATGGGGGTTGTTGAAACCCTAGCACCAAATGAAATTCAACTAGGTTCACCTAAAATATTTCAGTATTCCAAATGGCTTTTAAAAATGTTCATCATTTCTGGAAAATGCTAAAACCATAACCAGAAGTGTTGCACATTTTTCCATGACATATTTGGTCACTAGAATAAATCATATAGTATTTGCATTTGGGCATTTAAATGCTATAAAATATTTTGAATGCTCAAATAATCATAAACTAAAATGTTTACTGTTGGTTATGTTCTAAACAGTATCCATAATTAGTTTCATGATTTTTGGAAATGCCCTGGCATTTTTATTAAAGCCCAAAACAGTATCACAAAATAGAAAACAAAAACAATAAAGAGAGAGAGAGAGAAGGACTAACCTGGCACTTACCTCGGCCCACCTACCTGTTGCCGGCCCAGCCCACCAGGGCGAAGCGCTCGTCCTCAACCTCTGCCAGTAGGCAGAGGAGGGACACCGCGACGCCGCCGAGCTCGCCACGCCACCACCCTGCCTGCTTGCCGCCTCCCCTCGTCGCTCTGGACGCCCTCCCGCGACGCCACGCAACCCCCTTGCTCCTCTCCCTCGCTCTCTGTCTCTCCCGCCCTCTCCTCTGCTTCCTCACTCGCGCCCGAGCGGAGTTCGTCGCCGCCGCACGCCATTGCCGCGGCCACCGCCTCCCCCTCGCCTCCCTGACTAGCCCAGAGGCTCCGCCTCGTCCCCTTCTACCTCTCCACCTAGCCACGAGGCTCCAGACGCACCGCAACACCGCCATCGCCGTCTTCTTCAACCTCGGTCCGCCGAGATCGCCGGCGACCGTGCGCCCGCTCCGTTGCTTCCCCGAGCTCCCCAAGACCACCGCTGCACTCCCCGTGAGCTTCTCCTTCGATCCCCACTTCCCCCCTTGCTCGTTGCGCCGCGTAGCCACCGCCCCCTTTGAGCCCGAGCGCTCCTCGCCGCCGGCCATGTCACCGTCGTGGCTACGGCCGTGCAAGCACGCGTCCGAGCGTGTCACCGTGCTCAGTGCATCCCCAGGAGGCCGTAGCACCCTTCCGCGCCCCCTGCCGTGCCTCCTAGCATCGTTCCCGTGCACGCCCGAACTCCGGCCGCCGCCTGGCTCGACGCCGGCGTCATCTCCGGCCACCCCCGCACACACCGCTTGTCCCACTCGACGCGGACGAGCCTCCCCGTCGCATAGATGCCCTCCTCCGGCCATTTGGACGCCAGAGGAGGAATCCCGAGCCCTCCGCCGTCTCTGGCCTTGCCGGCGACCAGCGTCGGGTAAACTCCGGCGAGTTTGACCCGGGTTGACCCTGTTTGACTTCCCCCTGACTCACTGACGTGTGGGCCCAGGCCCCTGCTTAATTAGTGTTAATTTAATTAGTGTTAATTAACTTAGTTAACCCACTGACTCGCTGACATCTGGGCCCAGCCCTGCTGACATTTTAGTTAACATTAGCTTAGCGCTAATTAACTCAGTTTAATAACTGAGTCACTGACCAGCGGGCCCCACTGGCCAGGTTTGACCTGGTCAGCCGCCGTTGACCTGCTGACATCACGATGACGTAATGCTGATGCAATAATGTAATTTCTGGATTTATTTCTATTCAGGAAATTCCAGAAAATTGCCTAAACTTCTAAAAATCATAGAAAATTATCTATAACTCCAAATGAAATAATTTATATATGAAAAATTATCAGAAAAATTCAAGGAATCCATCTGTACTGGTTTCATGCATGTTAGAACACTCTAACCTTGCTGTTTAGGTGAAACAAGCTAATGCATTTATACCACTTATTATTTTGGGTGATCATTTGGATCCTTGGTTCAAATGGACTCAAACCCTTCTGTCCCAAGTTGCATTAGACCTATCACACATCATGTTGCCATGTCATAGCATGCATCATACTGTTGCATTGCATTGATTGCGTTTCCTTCTTGTTTGCCGGTAATTGTCCCCTCTCGATAGACGATGTTCCGACGATGAGTTCGATGACACCGATGAAGAGCTATATTATCTTCAGAAGTGCCAGGCAAGCAAAACCCCCTTGTTCATTCCGATACAATCCCACTCTCTCGCTCCTGCTCTCTTTTACTGCATTAGGACAACAACGATTCATCTGTTACTTGCTGCGGTAGCTGAACCCCTTTATCCTTTGCATGACCTGTCATTGCCACAGTAAATAGATGAAACCCACTAGCATGAGTAGGAGTTGTTTGAGCCCTGATGTGCCTACTCATTCATGGTTGTTTGTCATGCCTGCTATTGCTTAGAGTTGAGTCAGGTCTGATTCATCGGGGATGAATTGGAATGGTGATGAACATGTCCTACTGTGTGTGAGCTAAATGTGTGAACACGATTTGGTAAAGGTAGCGGTGAGAGGCCATGTAGGAGTACATGGTGGGTTGTCTCATTGAAGCCGTCCTCAGGAACTGAGTTCTGTGTTTGTGATCCATGAAACAGCTACTACCATACATTGGGCCCTGAAATATGACCCCGCTCGACTTCTTAATCACCCTTGTCCTCTGTCCAGGAGTTGCAAGTAGTTTCTGGTGTTTGTAGTATGCTGGGGGCCGCACGCAGCGCTGACCGTAGGGGTGGGCTGTGTTGCGGTAGGCACGTGGCCGGGCCAGCCGGGCGCCCGTTTGGTGTCTCGGACCCTGCACACATCGTTTGGGGCTGTGAGCGAAACTCCGGCCGGATCTCCTCATGGATGGAACCCGAATAGGCGATAAACCTGGACTAGAGACTTGAGTGTTTAGGTAGGTCGTGGTCTACACCCACGTCGGCTTTCGCTTGAAGTCTGCCGAGCACATGTCGTGTGCAGACGCTAAGTGGTGGAAACATGTATGAAGAAGTACACCCCAGCAGGGTTAACATCATCTATTCGAATAGCCGTGTCCGCGGAAATGGACTTCTGGGTTGCCTATAACAGTTCATAGACAAGTGAAAGTGGATACTCTAAAATGCGCAAGATAAGCGTGAGTGCTATGGATGGCCTTCTCGTAGGGAGACGGAAGTGGATCCATAGTGGTGTATTGATATGGTGAATATGTGGACTCGTGTGCGCCACCTCAAAAGAGTGGCTTGCAGTCGTAGTTCAGGATGGCCACCGAGTCAAAGCTGGCTTGCTGCAGTTAAACTCCACCACCCCCTTTTGATACTGATGCATATGTAGTAAGATCTGATGTAAGTCTTGCTGAGTACATTTGTACTTACGTTTGCCTATTTTATGTTTTGCAGAGAGACTTCAGTCTCGCTAGTAGTACCGCTTGGACTTCGACGTTTAGCTTGATACCTCAGCTACGATCTTGTGCCCTCGGCAAGATCTGGTAGATAGTCAGGCTTCTCAGCCTTTTTCATTTGTAGATGTCTGTACTCAGACATGTTAAGCTGCCGCATGTGCTTGTTGCTTGTATGCTCTGAATGTTGGGTCATGAGACCCATGTTTGTAATATCTCACTCCCCGGAGCCTAAGGAATAAATACCTTGAGTCATAGAGTCTTGTTGTGATGCCATGTTGTATCTACACATATCGAGCATATTGTGTGTATGATTGAAATGCTTGCTATGTGTGGGATCCGACTATCTAGTTGTTTATCCTTGGCAGCCTATCATATGGGGAAATGTAGTCTAGTGCTTCTGAGCGATAGTAGTCCGCTACAGCCCGGTTCACCGGAGTCCTGCTAGCCCAGCACTACTGCTCGGAACACTTGACTGGCCGGCATGTGTTTCACGTCGTTCCTGTGTCTGTCCCTTCGGGGAAATGTCATGCGGTGTTATCCGGAGTCCTGCCTAGCCTGCTACAGCCCGGGTTACCGGAGTCCTGTTAGCCCAGTGCTACAGCCCGGATATATACGTTGTTGACCGACATGCTCGATGTGATTCATGTATGCCTGTCCTCATGGGTTAGTGCCGCCTTGGGTTCACGACTAGCCATGTCGGCCCGGGTTCTTTGTCATATGGATGCTAGCGACACTATCATATACGTGAGCCAAAAGGCGCAAACGGTCCCGGGCCAGGTAAGGTGGCACCCGTGGGAATACCGTGCGTGAGGCCGCAAAGTGATATGATGTGTTACATGCTAGATCGGTGTGACTTAGGATCGGGGTCCCGACAGCCACGCCTAAGCTTAGGCGTGCCGGCATGTGTTTGGTTCATTGCTACACTTGTAGCTTGCCACACTTTTCTAGCTACATGGTCCACATGTCATAGAGTCAACTTCTAGCCAAATCTCGCCACACTTGTGGTGGCCATTTTGTTAGCCACATTTTTTGTGGCAGACACACTTTGCCTAAGCTTAGTTGTGGCAAAGTTAGTCATGAATGAAGTTCAACCATGGAGTCTTCTAGATTCTACATGTGGTGGAATCTGGTGGAATGTAGATGATACCCAACGACCAGTAGTGCTCGGATTTGCCATCTTTGTACCATTGGATTGGCTTCATCCAACGACCAACTTTCAAAGTTATGGTTCGGTTTGCAGCCTAAGGTTGCCACGCCTAAGCTTAGGCGTGCCACTAGTGTGTTTGGTTGCGTTCTTGTCTCAGCATAGTTGTTCCCTCTTCGTGCATGCTCAACTCAACACCCCTCTTCATGTATGCTCTCTTCATGCATGCTTCTAGTGTATTTGTGCTAATCTAGTGCAGACTCATGCACCCTCCATACACTCTACCAAACACCCAAAAATGGGTAGAGAAGGGAACTCTTGGGATCATGCACCCTTCATACACCCTACCAAACACACCAGGCATGTGTTTGGTTCATTGCTACACTTGTGGCTTGCCACACTTTTCTAGCTACATGGTCCACATGTTATAGACTCAACTTCTTGCCAAATCTTGCCACACTTGTGGTGACCATTTTGTTAGCCACATTTTTTGTTTCAGACACACTTTGCCTAAGCTTAGTTGTGGCAAAGTTAGTCATGAATGAAGTTCAACCATGGAGTCTTCTAGATTCTACATGTGGCCGAATCTGGTGGAATGTAGATGATATCCAACGGCTAGTAGTGCTCGGATTTGCCATCTTTGTATCGTTGGATTGGCTTCATCCAACGACCAACTTTCAAATTTATTCACACACTATATAGGTGGTATAGATATATATATATATATGTGTCGGCCCGTTGCAATGGATCCAAAGTATATCTGTTTAGTGGAGTGCACTCTAAACACATTATCTATTTATTTTTCTCTAACCTTTCATAGCCATGCAACCAATCCACATAAGCTTCATGGGTGCCCCCCACATCATATTATTCATACTACGTTGATAGAAAAAAAGATAAATCACCCAAAACAAGATCTTCCCGTTTTTGTTCCTATGATGCTGTGCTGTGCACGTACCTACTAGTTGTATAGTGGTAGTACTAGTTGTATAGTACAAACTTGGTACTAGTAGGAGCAGAGTAGTACAGAATGCTCCTACTCTATCAACGAGCCCCATCTGACACCAAATTTCTTGGCTTCCGTGCTACAGCTAGATCCTCCCCTCGTTTCTATTTTCCAACCCGGCGGCGGGCGGGGTGCAGTTTGCCAATAGTCGGTTTGCTTAATGTCGGTCACACATGAAAGTGAAAATGCTAGGCAACACGCCTTCCCTAAGCTATGTGTCATGCCGGATGGGCCGTGGAGTACTCCCGATTCCCGGGCGTGTGTGGGGGGAGTGCGGCGCGAACGCGGCAGGCCTTTCCCTTTTACTAGCAATGTGCCCGTGCGTTGCGACGGATCCGAAGTAGTAGAATAGTAGTAATTGTTCACAAACTTGAAAGAAATCACTCTTGTTTTGATATACTCCTAATATATTACTCCCTCCGTTCCTAAATATTTGACTTTTTAGAGATTTCAAATGGACTATCACATATGGATTATATAGACATATTTTGAAGTGTAGATTTACTCATTTTGCTCCATATGTAGTCACTTATTGAAATATCTCTAGAAAGACAAATATTTAGGAATGGAGGGAGTACTTTTCACTCAAAATATATTTCTCAGGCTGTTTTGATGAGGTGAGGGAGGGATGTGGTTGCTTTCAAGTTAATAAGGGGTTTTCTGCAAATTGGAGCAGAGAAGTGGGCTATTGTTGCAAAAATGCCACAGCTTACCTCACAGCCGTTAGATGCAGATCTAATGGTCAGAAACGATGTATGGCAGACACACCACCATCACCAACTGAGTCTTTTATAGGAGTATATATTTCTCAGGCTGTTTTGATGAGGTGAGGGAGGGATGTGGTTGCTTTCAAGATAATAAGGGGTTTTCTGCAAATTGGAGCAGAGAAGTAGGCTATTGTTGCAAAAATGCCACAACTTACCTCACAGTCGTTAGATGCAGATCTAATGGTCAGAAGCGATGGATGGCAGACACACCACCATCACCAACTGAGTCTTGTATAGGAGTAGGAGTAGAGAAACATGTATGAACTGTAACATTTTTGTTCTGCTCCTTAGCATGATCGATAGATAGAAATAACGATTGGAAATGCTAGGGCGGGGCTATTTCCGCTAGATAAGCAGGGTACGTAGTACCTAGGTTGGCGCATCGAAGGTTTGGTCACACGCGGTCCGACATGTTCTAGTCTTTCTAGCAAGATGCCCGCGCGTTGCATGAAGTTGATGGAAAAGGTAATCACAATTTATAAATTGACGGATGGAGTACTAGTTACAGTGATGTATATAATTAAGCAAAGGGATCGCACATGTCGGTATTGACTGGAACGAGAATGCAACACCACAATAAGAATTAAGGCCGCGATGATGATGCAATCACAGTGGTGGTTACAGAAGGCAAGAAGAAAGATGCATCCATCAACGTACGACCACCTCCTCTCAACTTAGTGCGCCGGGCCACCGACCGGCGGCTAAGGAGCGGCGGATTTTGTGGTGAGGTCGAGGTGCTTCTCAGCAAAGGCATCCAAGGCTTCCAGCTGGTTGAGGAAGGCCAACGTCGTAGCGTCCTCACTGGCCTTGTAGATACATATGTACACGATTTGCTCATACACGTTGATGTGTTGGTCGACGAATTCTTGCTGGGTGAGGCGCCTTGCGGCGAGCACGACCTCCAGGTGGACATTCTTCGTGGCGTCGGCGGGCAGTCGCAGGGCCACCAGTGCTTGAAAGAGGTTCCGTCCACGGAGGACGATTAGGGTGGCAGGCAATGAGGAGCCCGGGCGCGCAGACTGGGGGAGTACGACGATGTCGTCCGCGAGCTTCTTGAGGACGGTGAACTTGTTGGTGGTGGGAACGATCATCTGGTCCAACTGAGAGTCGTAGTTGGCGTCAACGGCGGCCATCCACCAGCCGGTCTCCAACACCGTCTAGACGATCCTGGCGCCATGCCGCAGGCCGACGTCGTGGACCATCTGCACAGCCGCTGGCCGCTCGCGCGCATCGCTGCCATGAGTATGGAGTGAGCTCTTTTGCGCTTAGTATAGGTGCTTAGGCAAATGCTTAGGTGTGTATGATGTGGAGATGCATTGGAATGGAGGGGCGCCTTTATATGAGGGCAAACTGTGTTGCATTCACATCGTGCAGCCTCTTTTCCTGGTCATCCTCCCATTACTTCCCTCATACATTAATTGAAGGAGGATGCATTGGCCGTTCAACATTTCGGGAACCGCTACTCCCTCGCTCGTCTGCATTAAAGCCGTATCGAGAACTGCACCGCCCGCTGTCAAATCAAATAGTAGTACTGTGCCGCCCGCTACACGCCCGGCTGAACGCGCCTCCTCACCTCCATCAAACCCCTCCGTTAAACCCGCATGCAAACCGAGAAACCTACTCCGGCCACACGTCCGTTCATGAGCGGGCCAGAATTAAACGCAACACCGGCCGAGATCCTCCCGTCCGCCCTCAGTTTAAACGAGGCCAGACGTCGGCCAAGCTCCTACCGTCCGCCCTCTATTTACACGAGGCCAGGCAGACAACGGGCAAGAATCGCACCCCTCCTCCGCTCCCCCATCTCCGCCTTCACCAATTTCTCCACTCTTCCAATGGCTTCTAAGGAGCCGTTCTCCGGCATATTACCCAGCTGGGTGGCCCGCCGAGCCCTCCTGATACGGGCGAGGCCGCTTAGTGCTTCACTAACCTCGCTTGGCCCGACGGAGCCAGTTTCCGCCCCAAGCAAGCGCGTGGTTCAGCAACTTGCTGCTCCAGTTCAGCTCGATGAGGAGTGGCGAGTTGCTCCACGCCGGCACGAGGGCGAGCATACCGGTATGGGCATCATCGCTGCCACATCGTACCGCGCCTCCCGTGTCTGTGGGCGCGCCTCCCGTGCCTGTGGCAGAGACACAAGCCGGGTGCGTGGACAGCGACGAGTCGGTGGCCAGCTTCTCCGTGTCCACCGCCATCATCGAGGAGAAGTAGAACACGGGAGGCCGCCGCCACTTGGGTCCCATGAAGGCCACCGCCGAGGCAACGACTGCGCATTCAGGTGGTTTCTTTGCTTGTTCGTCTCTTCCAAGGACCTTCGTCGACCCCGCAAAGTGTCTGCCGCACATGAGGAAGACAAAGGGATCCGCAGGCGGCTATTTAGATTATGTACTCCCTCTCCAGCTGGCGGGAAATTTGTGTTCTAAGAATGGATAAATTGTATGTATCTATAACTAAAATAAGTCTAGATACATCCATTTCTAGGACAAGTATTTCCGGACGGAGGGAGTATTAATTATACCAAGATAGCCGGATTGGCACCGCTTAGTTGATGTAAATGTAATGAAATCCATCATGTTTATATGAAGATCCGGCTTTTATATATGAAATCCTTCATGCTTGTATGAAATCAGTCCATGTTCGCACGAATTTCATATGGTTGGTTAGAGTTGTGAAAATGTATGCCGCTAGCGTTTGATGTCGTCCTCCGCGGAAGGAAACAGGAGGAAATTTGCCGGCTGCCGTTGGAGATGCTCTTATGCTGGAAATAATAGAGTGACATCCAATCCATTTGAGTTAATTGCGTGTATGATTGTCCCTCTATAAAAAGTTAATTGCATGTACAGTGTACGCGTGACTTGCAGGGTGGATACAGCTTCGTACAGAAAGTTAAAAAGAAACAAGTCCATCCTTAATCTTCTATTCTAAGTACTCTGTGGGTTCCACTGTCAGTACAGTAGCGAAAGAAGTATATATTAAATAAGCAATATATAATATAAAAATTTAAAGTTAAAGACAGAAGAACTCATGTCATCGCGTTGCGAGCATCCGGTGCTAACCAGTCCAGCACATTTTCGTTGTAGACCATGCTACTCATATATCTCCATGTCCACTCTTATACTCCATCCGTTCCTAGATATTTGTCTGTTTTAGATTTCAAATGGACTACCACATACGGATGTGTATGTAGACATATTTTAGAGTGTAGATTCACACATTTTGCTCCATATGTAGTCACTTGTTGAAATCTCTAAAAAGAAAAATATTTAGGAACAGAGGGAGTAGAAAACAGAGTTGGTGATGATGGTGTGCGTGCCATCCTACAATATAGGCCATTGGATTTATATATAACGGATAGGAAGAAAACTATGGCAATTTTGCAAAAATTTACCCACACCCCTCTCCACGTTCGCAAATACGGTCTTCCCTCATTCATCCTTTTCTCTCACAAGATAAACTACTCATACAAATGCATCTTGGCTAGTTTCTTTTAAAATAGTTACTGCGACAATTGGGTTGAAGTGATGTATTTTATGTCTGCCCCAAATGATTTCGGATTCACTAGTAGTAACAAAGTAAATGTTGCCTTGTTAATTAATAGAAAACAGGGTGAAAACTATCACATGAGGCCAGTAAAAACGAGGCACACTGGGTTCAGCGTCATCGTCACTACAGTTGCGCGCACGCGAGAAGTCTACATATCGAGGGGGCTGCCGAGCGAAGCACAGAGACACAATGTTCAAGAGTGAAACCAATTGACAGATTACAATCAGATTGAGTTGTCACCCTTCTACTGTCATTGTTGGGGTGGGGGGAGGGGGAGGGAGCGAAAGACATATCAAGAGTGTGCACGGTAGGCATAGAGGCACAACTAGCGAGTGTGTGTATGTGTGTGTGTGTTTGAAAGAGGAGTAGATAGATTACTATCAAGATCGAGGTGCCGCCCTACTCCTTCGGTGTCGGGTAGTGTGTGCGTGTGTGTGTGTTTGAGAGAGAAGCCAGTCGATAGATTAGTATCAAGATCGATGTCGGGGGATATCGGCCTCCACGAGCACCTATGGGGACGGAGCCCCTTGTCGGTTCGGCGGGGGCGGAGGTTGCACAAAGAGCAGATCGAGGCGACACACACACACAACAATTTTACCCAGCTTCGGGCCGCATGGATGCGTAAAACCCTACTGCTGCTTGTCTGGTTGATTGGAGTTCTTGCTCTGGAGCGCAAGAAGCTACAGTAAGTTGGAGCTGGACGCAGACGAGGGTCTACTGGGCGTCCTTCTCTCTAGGGTTCGATCCCTGGGGCCCGAATCCCCCTCTACGTGCGCATGGGCCTCCTTTTATATGCTAAGGGGTTTCCCACAGGTAGCGGCGCAGGTGAGGGTAAAAATGTCAAGGAACTGTGCGAATAGGGGTCGCACAGTGCTATCGCACCTAACTCTGACGGCGGGGGACAAAGGGATTAAATGCCCGTCTGGATCGCCTGAACAGTGCCGAGGCCGACTGTTAGGAGCGCCTCCGCTTGCCACGGGGGCGACTCTGCCAACGTCGCATGCCACCGCGCGTCTCAGGTTGCGCGGTGCCCCGCCACGTGCCTCCGGGGAAGCCCCAGAGCGACGCGTGGGCAGGTGAGCTGGAGCGCAGGCCTGAGGTGGTGGTTTGCCGCGGCAAGTGGCCTGCCGCGGTAGTTTCCTTGCCGCACCTGAGAGCTTGCCGCTCGTCAGGCCTTGCCGGGGCGCGCGGCGCGCTGCGGCGGGCTTCTCTTGGTGTGCCGTGGCTCGGCCGTCCCGGCGAGCTCCTCTCGCCGGGGCCTTGGTGCTTCGGCTCAGTCGTCCCGGCAAGCACCTCTTGCCGGGGCCTTGTTTCCTTGGCCCGGCAAGCTCCTCTTGCCGGACCTCGCCTGCTTGGCCCGGCAAGCTCCTCTTGCCGGGGCTTGGTCTTCTAGGCTCGATCACTTGGCCTTCGTCCGGCCCAGAAAGGACCGTGGAGACTCTTGTCGCTCCCCTGGCAGGCCTTGCCGCGGGACGCTACTACTGCCCGTGCACAAGTTCGGGGTACAAAGGTACCCCTACTTTAGTACACCGACAGGAGCCCCGGGGTCTGGGCCATACACGGTGCCGAGCGTTGTTGGGCCAGGCCCTAACAGTGCACGGGCACGCGTGGCCTGGATTGCGCTGCTCCTTAACTCCGCGTCCGTCGCGCCCTCCCCAAGTGGCGCGCGCTTATCGCGGCGTCGTGGGGGGCGAGGCGTGCGAGACGTGCGTGACGTGGGCGGCGTGCGCAGGGCTGGAGGCCCGCAGGCATGCGTCACGTCGGGCACGATCCCTTCATTTGGAAAGGCGGAACGTCCGCCCCCGCTCCTTCCCCCCTTTATAAGCGGAGGGGAACAGGGGCAGCTCGCCATTCCGCCAGTTGCTGTTCCTCGAAAATCTCCGCCACTCCCTCCTCACTAGAGAAAGCAGCGAATCGCCTTCGCAGCCCCCGGCGCCGCCCACGCCGACAACTCCCCCTCCCCGTTTCTGCCATGGCCCCGAAGAGCGACAAGGCGAAGGGGAAGGCCGTGAAGTCGGCCGGGGCGCTGCGGCTGGAAGCGCTTCGGAAGGAGACGGCGACGTTCCCCCCTCAGCTTGATGTGCTGAGGCTGAAGAACGAATACCTCCTCTTCTAGTCGACGGCGACGCGAGCGCATCCGCGCACGCGAGTTCTTCCCGCCATCGCCCAGAAGCTGTACCCGACCGGGTACCCTTTCTTCGCCGTGTTCTTCCTCTGCGGGCTCTGCCCGCCTTTTTCCGAGTTCTTCTGCGATATCATGCACACCTACAACCTCCACCACCTTGACTTCACCCCCAAGACCGTTCTGACAATGGCGGTTTTCGCACACCTTTGCGAGAACTTTGTCGGAGTTCGCCCCAACGTAGCCCTCTTCCGGCACTTCTTTACTCCTCGGGTGGAGAAAGGAGAGCCGCTGTCCGGCGGAGTCGCCTGGATCTCCAGGACCGGCAAGAAAGAGGCCTACTTGGAGGGGGAACTCCGTGGCAGATGGGAGGAGTGGAGGGCCGAGTGGTGCCTGATCGTCGAGGAGAACCCACCATCGTTCACCACCGTGCGCCGAACTCCAGTGGTGCGCGGCCGCGACTGGAGCGACCTGGCCCCGGACGACGCCAAGCTGAAGATTGCCGCCACCCGAATCCTGCGCCTCAGGTTTGCCGGGCTCACCGTCGGCGCGGATTTCCTTCGCCGGCGTATCGCCCCCCTGCAGGAGAGGGGGAAGCTGGCTTGGGAATTCCAAAATGCGGCGGACATCATGAGGCTGCGCCCGGGCCTTAACTACAACTTCACCGTTCTGGAGCTCGACGGAGTGTTGAAGGAGCTGTTCAAGCACGACTCCGAGCACCCAGAATGGTTCAGGTTGCCGCCGGGCGTCGTCCCCCTGTGCAACAACTCGGCGCTCAGCCGCATCCTCACGATGATGCCGCTGTGCGACTCGCACGGGATCGACGCGACCTGGCAGGAGCCGGCGGACGACGTCGTGCAAGCCTTCTTCGACAACTTGGAGGAGGTGCCGGTCGACCCCGACGAGAAGAGGGGCCTCACGCGGGACACCACCCCCGAGGAGCTGGCCTACATCGCCTCCAGGATGGAGGAGGCGGCGGCCGCCGCAGCCGCGGGCGAGTCTGGCTTCACCCTGGCCGAGGCAGACGCGGCGGAGGCGGAGAGCCTCGCCGACCAAATGGAGCTTGCCGGCGCGGAGGAGCCAGCCGGGCACGGTGGTGCGGGCGAGCCCGCCCAGGACGCGAGTGGCTTGCCGGAGGCTGACGCGCCATCCTCGCAGCTCCCGAGCAGCTCGTCGCAGGCGGAGCCCCCTGCCCAGCCGAGGAGGCGTCTCCGCAGGGCCGGGGAGGTGGTGCGGCAGGCCGACCAGCAACCGCAGCCCCGGGTGACGCGCGCCTCCGAAGCAGCGGGAGCAGGGTCCTCACGGGCCACGGCTCCTGCTCCTGCCGCTCCCCGTTCCGCGGCGGCAACGGGGGCGGGGTCGTCCACCGCCCCCGCCAAGCGGTCCCGGGAACCCACTCCCCTGTCTCCTCGCGCCTGGTGCAAGCCGGTTTTTGATTATTCCGCGCTCAGCTCCGACGACGAAGAGGAGGACGGAGAGTAAGTTCCTGGTAGAGCTTGTATCTTCTTGATTTCTGTTGCTTCGTCTTGTTTCGCAGCCCATTCATCCTCCCCCGAAACCATTCCCTTTTCAGGACTTTGGCCCAGAGGAGGGCGAAGAGGGCCAAGGTCCTGCTGGTCGTCCTTGAGGACAAATCTCCCCTGGCACATGCCGGAGGTCGTCGGTGCCGGAGGCGACCTTGCCGAAGAGCAGCAGAGGCTTGCCACTGCGGAGCTGTCCGCGCGGGAAAGCGAACTGGTGCAGCAAAGGGCCAGTCACGCCAGCCACGAGGAGGAGGTTGCCGCGCGCGAGCAGGCGCTCGGCGGGGACCTGCAGAAAGCGCAGGACGCTGCCGCGGCCGCCGAGGTCGCCAAGGGGGAGCTGGAGGCGAGGGTGGCGTAGCTCGTCAGCGACCTCAAGGCGAGCGGCGAGGAGCTTGCCGCGCTCAAACAGGAGCGCGAGAAGGGCGCTCACACCCTCGGCGAGCTGTAGGGCCGCTTCGCCGAGAAGATCCAGGAGCTCGACGCTGCCAAGGACTCCAAGGCTGTCCTCGAGCTGAAGCTGGACACCCTGGCCAAGGCGCTGGAGTGCGCCAAGGAGCAGGAAGCGACCTTGCGGAAGGAGGTTGCTGGCAACGAGGAGCTGTTGAAGCGCGCCGCCGTTACCCAGAACGACTTCCAGGAGACGGTGGAGCGGTGGACCGAAGGCCTCGTCGACATCGCCACCACCATCGACTAGGAGCTGAAGCTGCTGGGGATGGAGGGCCATGAGTACCCCTCCGGCGAGAACGTCCCGCCGAGCGCCAAGCTCACTTCCTTCTTCAAGGGCTTGGTGGGGGTGCTCCAGCATCTCCGGGAAAAGATCCCGGAGCAGCTGGCCGAGGAGACGCGGGAAGCCGTCTCCGGGTCCCTCGAGAGGGTGCTGGTGAAGATCGTCTTCCGCAACCCCACTATCAGGCTCACCAACGTCCTCCGGCACTTGCCGGAAGACGCTGACCTGACGGAGATCAAGGCCCTCGTCACCCCCATCGTGGAAAGGGTGGCCGGGATCAGGTGGGTCGCGGGCGACCGCGCGGATTAGGCCGCCCACCTCTTTCTTTTCTTCCCTTGTCGCTGCTGAGCACGCCATAGAAACAGCTGATTAGAGCAGCGGCAAGTTATTTTGTAATATAACTTTTATCTTAGGCAGTTCATTGCGCTGTTATCTCCCTCGTTCGACTTTATGCTTCGTACGTTCGCGCCCTACGCTCACAGGAACTTGTCGGTGAAAGTCTCCGCCTTTCCACGGGTGCCGAGTGCGGGACATCGGCAACCCGCTGACGGGGCTTCCACCGGCAAGAAACCTTGCCACGGCTGGCGCAACTCACTTAAATGTTGAGCAGGCTTAGGGCGAGGTAAGTGTGGCGACTGCAGTCGCGGCACACGCAAGCTGCCAAGCGAGCTCGAAACAAGTAAGGACGCCACTCGGGATGTAGCACACTTAAGTCGTTGAGCGGACTCGAAACGAAATAAGGGCGCAACCAGCCACGAGCAGGCCCCTCCGGGCACAAGTTTCCCATACGAAGCTCGGTCGTTCGAGGAAGATAACTTAAGAATAAAAAGGAGCTTAATCGCTCAAACTTTGGCGACTTAGCTTCTCTGTCGTTTGCAGTCCGGCAAGGCGCAGCTTCCTCGGGCGACGCCCAGCCTATCCTGTCATCCCCCCTTCTCGAGGTAAGGGAATAACGAAGGCTCGGGGCTTCGCGGCCCGCCATCGCTTGCCGGAGTCGAGTGCTGCACAATCGTGTCGAATGACGCACGCGCCAAGCGGAGAGGCGCGAAATCGACAAGATGTGCGGGGCACACAAGCTATGCTCGGGATCTGCGCCCGTCTCTGTACCAAGGATTACATGCAACTGCGGCAAGACTTGGACAGAGAGGATGGCCGACGGAACGGGTTCCGCCGGCCGCGCTGGCAAGGTTCCTCCCACGGTCGTCGTCGACTCGTTTGGATCTTGGCGGCCTGGGCTCGCCGAAGAATGAGGTCGCCTTTCCCGCAACTTCCGGCGCTAACCGCTGGAAGCGAGAAACTCGCTCAGCGGCCGGAAGGCGGTCCTCCTCGAGGAGCAGCTGCTCTTGCCCGGACTCTGCGTGAGTGGGTACTCGAGGAGGGCCGTGCGCGAGTCCGTGAGGAGGAAGGTCTCCGCTCAGCGGTTCGAAGCGGAAAGGTCCCTGGCCATACCTGAGCTTGCCTGTGGTCGCCGAATCTGGTTCGCACAACCTCGACGCTCCCCTACCTGGCGCGCCAAAGATGTCGGGGGATATCGGCCTCCACGAGCACCTATGGGGACGGAGCCCCTTGTCGGTTCGGCGGGGGCGGAGGTTGCACAAAGAGCAGATCGAGGCGACACACACACACACAACGATTTTACCCAGCTTCGGGCCGCATGGATGCGTAAAACCCTACTGCTGCTTGTCTGGTTGATTGGAGTTCTTGCTCTGGAGCGCAAGAAGCTACAGTAAGTTGGAGCTGGACGTAGACGAGGGTCTACTGGGCGTCCTTCTCTCTAGGGTTCGATCCCTGGGGCCCGAATCCCCCTCTACGTGCGCATGGGCCTCCTTTTATATGCTAAGGGGTTTCCCACAGGTAGCGGCGCAGGTGAGGGTAAAAATGGCAAGGAACTGTGCGAACAGGGGTCGCACAGTGCTATCGCACCTAACTCTGACGGCGGGGGACAAAGGCATTAAATGCCCGTCTGGATCGCCTGAACAGTGCCGCGGCCGACCGTTAGGAGCGCCTCCGCTTGCCACGGGGGCGACTCTGCCAACGTCGCATGCCACCGCGCGTCTCAGGTTGCGCGGTGCCCCGCCACGTGCCTCCGGGGAAGCCCTAGAGCGACGCGTGGGCAGGTGAGCTGGAGTGCAGGCCTGAGGTGGTGGTTTGCCGCGGCAAGTGGCCTGCCGCGGTAGTTGCCTTGCCGCACCTGAGAGCTTGCCGCTCGTCAGGCCTTGCCGGGGCGCGCGGCGCGCCGCGGCGGGCTTCTCTTGGTGTGCCGTGGCTCGGCCGTCCCGGCGAGCTCCTCTCGCCGGGGCCTTGGTGCTTCGGCTCAGTCGTCCCGGCAAGCTCCTCTTGCCGGGGCCTTGTTGCCTTGGCCCGGCAAGCTCCTCTTGCCGGACCTCGCCTGCTTGGCCCGGCAAGCTCCTCTTGCCGGGGCTTGGTCTTCTAGGCTCGATCACTTGGCCTTCGTCCGGCCCATAAAGGGTCATGGAGACTCTTGTCGCTCCGCTGGCAGGCCTTGCCGCGGGACGCTACTACTGCCCGTGCACAAGTTCGGGGTACTAAGGTACCCCTACTTTAGTACACCGACAATCGAGGTGTCACCCTACTCCTTCGGTGTTGGGAAGTGTGTATGTGGTTATGTGGGTGTGGGTGTGTGTGTCGGGGGGGGGGAGTTACACTTACATATCCCTACTCTTATAAAAAACAGAGTTGGTGATGATTGTGTTCCTGCCATCGTGCAATATAGGCCATCCAATTTATACACGATGGATAAGAGCGAAACTATGGCAATTTCACAAAAATATACCCACACCCATCTTCGCATTTGCAAATAAGGCATTCCCTCGTTCATCCTTTTCTCCCACAAGATAAACTACTCATACAAATGCATCTTGATGTTCGGTGCAACGCATGGGCATCTTGCTAGTAGGGAGATGGAGTTTGTGTGACAAAGATCTAGCTATATTAAGGGATAGCTAGATAGCATTTATGCGAGGAATACTTAAAGCATCACGAAGATAAACAAAATTGTGTGCATGCAAGTGCCAAAAAATGAAGCGAGAAACAATGTGTTGGAGAGAGAGAGAGAGAGCGCGCGAAATCTCAAAACGAAAGGTGCTCTGTTGGAATCCCATTGTATGTATTCATATGGTTCCAGAACTCGAGTTAACCTTAGGCATATGTGCGAGAGACATTATGATACTTTGAGACATTAGTGGCTGTTGGTGGGCGGAATTAAAGGGGTGGGCGTGTTCGATAGAGAGAGCGTGTGTGTTTCTGTGTGAGAGACTTGTAGGACGGGGTAGAAAGACGAATTCTAACCTTGACGGAGGGAGATAAATAGACGAAGTGCGCGTGTGTGATTCCGATGACCACAGGGAAATGAGATATGTATGTATGTGAGAGAGATTGCACAATTCATTAACGTAACACTATCTAGCGATCGTGGACGTGCATCGCTTGAACATAAATCAATATCTACTTCGTATTGTGGCCAAAGGTACAATATCGATTCAACGCTATAAAGATTGGACACTCACATATCACATTTTTTTCTATTTAAATAAACCTTTTCAGTTGTGCATGCCAAAGTTACAGTGATGTTTCTTCAAACAACCAATGTAGCTATCATGTACATGCACCATTGTTACTCTTGCATTCAAAATCATTAGTCGTGGATGATTTAAGGTTCTATTATGAAGTAATATATGTAATATCCATATATGAATTCAACAGGTACGCAATTTATGAAATGGAGGCTATGTAATCATATGTGGTAACACTTTTAAGTAGCGGACTTCTTTTTGTGCGCCTCTACACTAACACGTCAATGCATTATGTTTAAAGTAAATAACCAATTGCACTAAATTATCTATTTACAAGAGAAATACATAGGCTGAGTGTTTGATCCCTTTTTTTTGTGAACGCGCCACTACACTCGTACGATTGGCCGCACCCGTGTGATCGTCCAAGTTATCAGCGCATCATCCCACGTTATTGTCTTTTTTTCTGGGGTGGACACACTAGTTATTAACTGCTGACGCATGCCCCGTGTACACAGTCTCGCATGACCTTCCCGCTAGCACGGTCCAAAATTAGTTGAAACTGGATACGAACGATCCCCCGGGCGGCAAAATCTCCCGCCTCCTTCTAAAATTTCCGCCACCTTAGTCTTTAGCATGCGAAATTCCCCTTTTGTCCTTGGTGCACGAAGACCAACAGTTACAATACTGCCCCCATCTACATAATAGGTCGGGGCTGCTTTGGTAACTTCCGATTCCCCCCACTACACGGCACCCCCATTTCCTCTCCCACTCCCGCAAAAACGACTAACTCCACAGCACCAGAGCATCTCAGATCACGCTGTCCGTACTTCATCGGCCTTTCTCCCCTCCCCTCTCAAAACCCTAGACTGCTCATCCACCGGCGAACCAGAGCCCATTCACTGCCAGCGGCGTCCACCTCGCTGGATCTGCTTCTGCGGCCGCATCTACCCCTCCCACCTCCCCTAGAAACAAGTAGACTGCTCATCCACCACTGTACCACAGCCCATTCAGTGTAGGCCTTGTCCACGGCGCCGGATCTGCTTCACTGGTACTCTTGTCAACCGCAACGCATCTACAGCGGCTCATTCGTACTCCCCACCGGAGATGCTTCGTCCACACCCCTCTCGGAGCCGCCCCACCGACGCCCTCGTCGACGACCTCTGATCCTCTTCGCCGACACCTTCCTCAACCCTACCGGAGCCGCTTTGCCGACAACATCGTCAACCCCACCGGAGTAGCTTCGACTATACCATTTTCAACCCTACCGGGGCCGCTTTGCCAACTCACAAGTCCACGGCCTTAGATCCGCTTCCTCGCACCCTCATCCAACATACTGAAGCAGCTTCTGACGCCCCGTCCATGGCCGCAGATCGACATCATCGACACCATCCTTAACCAAACCACCGGAGCAGCTTCAGCTACGCCCTCGTCCACGGCCACAGATCCGCTTCACCCTCACCGTAGTCCACCCTACCGGAGCCGCTCCACAAACACCCTACTCGACGGTTCTATATCTCCTTACCGGACCACGACAGCCAGTGCAGTGTCGTCACCCTTGACGTTTCTAACCTGATTCCCACCGTCTGGCAAGATGCCAAGCACCCGCCACGTCCTAGGTACTTGTCACCTTTAAACCCGTCCAGCATCACCTGCCCGATGTACTTCAAATATAATAACAGGTCATTTTACCTGTTATGCAGCTAGAAAAAACTACAAGGACAATGTTTCTTCTGGATCTAACAGCTTGGCCAACCAAGATCCTGGACCGAGGCATTACTATGATCTTGTAAGCGTGTCTCTCTCTCTTGTATTATTCTGTGCCTGCCAGCGTGCTTTGCTAGGATTTCGGACTAGTAATCCCTTTGCACAGACAATAATTTCTACTACTAGCTGCTAAATTAGATATGTAGATGTCATACATGATACTACCTCGTACCTCCATTCCTAAATATAAGTCCTTCCAGAGATTCCAATATAGGCTACACACGGAGCAAAATGAGTGAATCTACACTCAAAAATGCATCTATATACATTTGTATGTGGTTCATACTGGAATCTCTAAATAGACATATATTTAGGAGCAAAGGCAGTACATTACACAAAATCACAGGTGGCATGTAGGAATTCTAGTACACTACATTAGGCTCCCTTAGAGTGCCTGCTAGTCCAGCACATAGAGTCATGGCTAGTTTATGCTACGCACACAATCATTAATTGGTCGTTTAAATATGCGCAAGGGATATGCAATGTATTATCATGTAGAGATGTCTGAAATTAGCCGTGCCAACTTGCAGATTGGGTTACACAATGAAAAAGTACAAGATGTATGTAGCAATTTCATGGAACATCGCAAAAAAGGAGAGCCGGCGATGAGCCTATACAGTGTGCTATGGTACGTCACTCCTCCACTGCAATCATCGCGACATGTTATTTGTATGTCAGTTATATTGGCCAAGTTTCTTAGGGACATTTATACAAGTTATCCTAAGAAAATAAGCACCTGTGAATATAAGCTCCATGTAATAAGCCAACCAGTTCTTTTCATTGCGTTTTCAGCTTATCTTTGGTATGATAAGTGAAAATTCTAGATTGCATTATATTTTTTCATTTTGCTGCCCATATGAAAATTAAGTTGACTTGCAAACATCACAAATAGAACCCAGTGCAGTAATTAATATGATAGGAAAATAGACCATCAGTATTTGCTCAAAATGCAAATACAAAGATACCATCTACTTGGCACAATCTACTTTGGTCAATGTTTTCCATAGAGATCCCATTGCCTAATTTGAACGAAAAACACATGACCCACATTTAAATAAAGAACAATTATTTATTGAAATTCGATGGTCCAAGTGGCTAGTTATTATCATGTAGCAGCACCACCTAAAAGCATCATCTAGCAGTAGCAGCAGCTCATAGAAACTCATCATACAGGTGCAGCAACAATGTGCAATTCATCATATACTAGCAACAGCTCATAGCAATTCATCATATAGCAGCAGCAGGAGCAGCACATAACAATTCTTCATATAGCAGCAGCAGGAGCAGCTCATAGCAATTCATCATATAGCAGCAGTAGGAGCAGCTCATAGCAATTCATCATATAGCATCAGCAGGAGCAGCTCATAGCAATTCATCATACAGCAGCAGCAGGAGCAGCTTATAGCAACTCCTCATATAGCAGCAGGAGCTCATAGCAATTCATCATATAGCAGCAGCAGCAGCTCAGAACAATTCATCATATAGCAGCAGCAGCTCATAGCAATTCATCATATAGCAGTAGCAGGAGCAGCTCATAGCAATGCATCATATAGCAGCAGCAGAAGCAGCTCATAGCAATTCATCGTATAGTGGATCAGAATGAAAATTTGGCAAAAAATCAGAGGAGATCCCCACCTTGTTGGATGAGCTCATCCTTCAACAGCACCTTAAGGCCACGGCCTGGGAGGTGGGGAGGGGGAATAAGGTGCCTCCTACCGCAGTGTGGCATCAGCCGTAATTGTGCAGCGCCTGCCGGAGTAGTTCGTTGGATGAACCATAGTGGAGCAGCTGCTGGAGACCATGAGAATGAGGGGCGACACCAGAGGGAGGAGCAGCTAGGGAGATTTGCCCCTACCCACTAGCCATGTAGCCTAGTTGGACAGAGCATCGTCGAGGAACCCTAGTGCAGCAGGTAGGATGGGACCAGTGGCGACGGCTTGCTGGAGGAACCCTAGTGCAGCAGGCAGGGGATCAAGGTAGAGGGAAAGGGGAGAGGAGATGCAAGCAGGTAGGGCAATGAACGCCTGCGTGTTTGTTTTTACTTGAGGGTGAGGTGTGAAGTGGGCGTCACCAGTTGCATTGTGAGTGTAATATAGGCAGACAACAGAGTCATTTCACTATTCCCCTTCCCTTCATTTTTAGAGAGGTTCTAGCCGAAACACCCCCCTCCAAAGCGAAATTAGTTAAGCCCAAGCCCATAACTCAAAAATGACTTCTTTACATCTTTTATGGCTTATCTTCACAATAAGCCCTGAAAAAGCGGAATAGAACTGGCCCTTAACCTGCAATTCAACTGTGGTGCAATGATGAATCACTCCTGCCTGCTATAGTCTACATTTAGGCATCATCATACATGGCATAACCTAATACATGTGCATTCCATTGTAGAATCTGGAATATGTAATGTTTATGTCAGTTCATATGTTGCACATGATGTTTAAATGCCCCTTAAATCTGGTCAGTCAAGTGATGGTCTTTAAGCCTCCTTCTTTGCTTCTTTTCTTGATATATAAGATTTGCTCACACATCTATTCAATTGCTTGTTTGCATCAGCCAACCATACTAGGACTGTTTGCTTTGATCACTTGCTGTTCTTGACCTAACAATCTAACAGAGCTTGTCAACGATTTAAACACTAAGGGCTGCTGTAGTGGGGCCTTTTCTAACTCATAGGTGACATAAAGGTTTGGATGTACACTAAAGTAGGCTCTCCAAGAGTGTCTGGAGATCCAGTTCGAAGGTATGCCTAGTTTTTACATAGTGCACACATAGTAAATGCTCATTTCATTGTGTGCAAGTGCAAGAGATGCGGCATGTTTCATTATGTGGTGTTGTTTTGTTATAATCTCATCCTTTTGTGTTCACAGACTGGAAAGTATGCATATTTATCTTCCAAGGAGACGAGTAACTAGTTTGTGTCACCTTGCAGCGGGGGTGCAATGAAGATAAGATTGAGGATTTCCAAGTACAAGATGTTAGGAAGGAGCCTTGCAAGAGAAGTAGGAGCTGCGCTGAGCCTCTTCAACCCGTTAAGGTAAGTCACTGTATCCAACTCAACAGTTCAATTCCTTGTTTGTTTCAGGCACAATTAATTTGCTCTTTTCAATTGCTTTATTTGTCCTCAGTTAATGAGATGCCCAAAGAATGATGCCTGGTGTTGGGTACTTGTATAACTATTAGTTGACATAATTAAAGGCCTTACCATTTAATTACTCTGCCGAAGTGTTCCTGAAGCTTTGAAGTCTATTAACCAACTATTATTGAATGAGGCTCACAATCTAGTTTATACTAGGCTAATGATTGCATAGTTTTGCTTGCTTTATTATGTTTGTATGATATCCTGTGCTATTCATTATGCTCCCTAAGACTTTAATTGAGCTATAGAATGGCCAACAGCTTGCTTACTTGTACGCAACGCGCTGTCTAAATTTGTAACTTGTCTGTGTTTTGGATTGGGCCCCGACCTCATGCTCCTCTGGTGAGCTAAGAGAGATTTCTGTATGCAGGCTGCACAGACTACCTTTTTTATAATTTTTAAAATATCACCTGCTTATGCTTCATGACGTGTAACATTATTGTTAGTCCTGTTTTGCCATGTACAAAATAGTCTGTCTTGCTTGCTTCACTTTTGTAACTATATTTTGCCCTAGTCATGTGTACTTACAGAAACATTTCAGGATGAAGTGACATCAACACAAAGATCTGCGAGCAGTGCAGCATGGCCGTTACCGAATGATTATGGGTTGGAATTGGAATGTGCTGATGTTCTTGAGCATCAACTAGAGGTGGCAAGACAACGTGTACATGATTCTGAACGTACAATCAACAAGTTGAGACTGGACATGCAGGTATTAGATGCAGGAGTCAAAAAAATGAAACAAGACACTAAGGTAACAACGAAGGAATTGGAGATTTTGCAGACTGAAATTTCTGCTATCTAAATCCGGCCAATCCTATTTTTTGAAGAGATTATAGTTCAAATGGTAAGTTATGTTGATGCGCGTCCATGATGTATGAGCTGTATTTGCCCAGTGTATGTAATTTGCTGTTTGTGTATGCTTTATTAGCACTGGTGCCGAACCATAATGCCTAGTGGGTATAATCGGCTATAATTTGTTTATTGTATAGTGTAGGATTATTCAATGTTTCTATGCCTTAGTCTCTTTATTGTATAGTGTATGTTTTTTAGCGGCGATAGTATAGAGGAGGATAATTCTTTGAATATGCTATATCGTTCAAACGGGGGCCAACTCACCCAAACATTGTAGTGACCATGGCCCTCCACAGGCCGTACGTTCCAGGGGCCATCTACGGGATGGACGATCCCTGGCCTTCTGTGGCCGTCGGATTCGTGGGCCTTCTATGGGCTGTCGGATTCGCGGGCCTTCTATCGCCTCTCGGATCCATGGGCCTTCCATGGGCCAGAGGATCCATGGGCCTTCTATGGGCCATCGGGTCAATGGGCCTTCTATGGGCCATCGGGTGAATGGGCCTTCTACGGGCCGTCTCATCTATGGGCCTTGTACGGGCCGTATAAGGGGCCGTATACGGGCTAGAGTGGAAATCGTACGTTTTATGGGATGACCATAACGGGCCGTTAATCGGCCGTATTTGATGATGCCATGAAAATGGCCCAACATATATATTAACGGGCCACAAACGGGCCGACTGTATCCCCAGGCTGAATTTGGCCCACAAGCAGAAAAGGCCTGTAATGGGTCGTAAGTAAACGAATGCTGGAAATGAGCACAAGAATAAATGGCCCTGAGAAGGCTGAAAGATAACATGGGGTGGGAACGGCCCAACGGTATAATGGGCCGTTAATGGGTATAAAGTGATACATTGTTCATCACGGGCCAGTTTTACCACGGGCCGTTAACGGGCCGAGGGTTACTAAGGGCTTCATATGGGCCAAAAGACATCATGGGCCATACATGGGCCGGAAGTTAAAATAGGCTGGAATTGTATTGGACGGCCCAGATGACGCTACTGGTCCTAATTCGGATAGGCCGTAAACGGGCCTTGGGTTAGCGGCTGTAAATGGGCTATATGCGAACATGCCGCTAACAGGCTTGCCGTGGGCCGGCCCGCCACCTTTTGACCAAGTCAAACGGGCCGGCCTTTTCACAGGAATGGGCCTCTGTTGGGCCGTGCCACGTGTCAATGTATCATAGGCGCTTTGGGTCCAATGAGTGGATGACATCTGTGCCAACGGTGAGCCGACATGTGTTTCGTCCAGCCAATGATGATTTTACACGTGGAAAATCCCCATTGGTCGGGGCTATTAATGGGTTATCGGATCCAAAACCGGACCCGATAGCTTAACGGCGTTCTGTTATGGTGGATGCCACGTGTCGGTCACCCTTGATGAAAGCACTTCTGTGACGCGCGATTTATCGTCATGGAAGTGGACACTTCCGTGATGACAATTTTGGTAATGTCATGGAACACTTCTACGACAGCACAAGTATGACTATCTTGGTTCTGTCATAAATTTGTCATGGATGTACATGCATAACAAAAAACGCGACCTACTGTGACAAACACGTATCATCACGGAAGTGTATTTTTTTAGTTTTATCGCTGCACCCTGACGTCGTCAACGGCATCGAGATTCCATAGCCGGAGGTGGAGTTCCACACCGACTCCGACGACCACTCCGACTCCGACTCCGACGACCACTCCGGTGACGACTCCGACGACGACAGACAGCTGGTTAGTCATCTATACCCATTTATGTGTCAAATAGATCATAGGGTTTCTCTGGTTACTCCTTCCTCCTCCTTTTTGGAATAGAAATCCTGTGGTTATGTTCTCCCAATCCATGAAATCTGAGTAAGTTTCGTTAGATCAGTGTAGTGTATTGATTGTTTGAATGGTAGAGATGATAAGTGATTAGTTGTCTCATCTGTGCAAAGTATTTCTGCTAGTAATCCGACTAGGGTTAGTGTTCGTGCTAATAATTCGTAGCCAGGACTTGACAATTGATTTTGAATGACCTACATATGTTTGTGCCATTATTTTCATCAAGATTGGTCTGTACATAGACGACTATGCTTAAAAATCGAACCATAATCTCTGGATATGTATAAATAAATAAATAGCCATAAATTCCTAATCCTACTTCACGACATGTAATAAGTGATTTGATGCCAAATTTATTTTACTATTTGTATAGGTGATGTCTGACGAAGTGGACAGCGAGGATGAAGATGCCCAGAGGAGGTACAAGAGTCGAATCCTGAGGGAGCTTTATGCGGGAATGCATAATAGGCGTATTAGGACCTCGAACGACGACTATGGATGCCCATTTTGGAACCAGAAGATTCATGCCACGTATCTAAGTGTTCTGGCGCATGCAAGAGGACAGGCCGTTGGCTCCTTCAAGCAAAACTATTCTCACAGGGTGGCGCACGGCGCATACGCCGAGTACCTGGAGAAGCTCCAGGATCATGTCGGCCGCATGTGAGATGAGATGTGGGATGGATTGAACTATGTATGCTTGAGTATATTAATGACGGTTGAACTATGTACTTATGGTTGAACTATGATTATGTACCAGTACGGTTATTATCTATGTCTGAGTATGTTAAATATTTCACCAAATTTTGGTAAAAATTACAACGGGGGACCAATAGACCAGGACGGAGGTAGTACGTCAATCACACACGGTTCCCAAAATTGGAACCGTGTGCAATGACTTTCATTTTGCCTACTAGTCAATCACACATGGTTCGCTCTAGCAAACCGTCGCTCCCAAACTTCATTGTGGGACAGAAAACCCTCACCACCCAATTCAAAAAAGAAAAAATAAAACCCTCACCATCCCCACGTCACAAAAACCCTCACCCCGCCCGCCACCCCGACTACCCTCCAGTACGTTCCCCATTCACACCTGCACAAGCTCCTCCACGTCTATGCCGTGGCACTGCCTATCGCGGCGGTAAGCACTACGCCTGCTGATACGTCTCCAACGTATCTATAATTTTTGATTGCTCCATGCTATATTATCTACTGTTTTGGACCATATTGAGCTTTATTTTCCACTTTTATATTACTTTTGGGACTAACCTATTAACCGAAGGACCAGCCTTGCATTGTTGTTTTTGCCTATTTCAGTGTTTCGAAGAAACAGAATATCAAACGTAGTCCAAACGGAAAGAAACCTTCGGGAACGTGATTTTTTCACCGAATATGATCCAGGAGACTTGGACCCCATGTCAGGAAAGAAGGGAGGCGGCCACGAGGGTGGAGGGCGCCCCCTAGGGCGCGCCCCTGCCTCGTGGGCCCCGTTTGCTCCACCGACATACTCCTTCCTCCTATATATATATATACCTACGTACCCCAAACAATTAGATACGGAGCCAAAAACCTAATTCCACCGTCGCAACCTTCTGTACCCACGAGATCCCATCTTGGGGCCTGTTCCGGAGCTCGACCGGAGAGGGCATCCACCACGGAGAACTTCTACATCATCATAGCCCCTCTGATGAAGTGTGAGTAGTTTACCTCAGACCTTCGGGTCCATAGTTAGTAGCTAGATGGCTTCTTCTCTCTTTTTCGATCTCAATACAATGTTCTCCCCCTCTCTCGTGGAGATCTATTCGATGTAATCTTCTTTTTGCGGTGTGTTTGTTGAGACCGATGAATTGTGGGTTTATGATCAAGTCTATCTACGAACAATATTTGAATCTTCTTTGAATTCTTTTATGTATGATCGGTTATCTTTGCAAGTCTCTTCGAATTATCAGTTTGGTTTGGCCTACTAGATTGGTGTTTCTTGCAATGGGAGAAGTGCTTAGCTTTGGGCTCAATCATGCGGTGTCCTTTCCCAGTGACAGTAGGGGCAGCAAGGCACGTATTGTATTGTTTCCATCAAGGATAACAAGATGGGGTTTTTATCATATTGCATGAAGCTATCCCTCTACATCATGTCATCTTGCTTAAGGCGTTACTCCGTTTTCTTGAACTTAATACTCTAGATGCATGCTGGATAGCGATCGATGAGTGGAGTAATAGTAGTAGATGCAGGCAGGACTCGGTCTACTTGTCTCGGACGTGATGCCTATATACATGATCATACCTAGATATTCTCATAACTATGCTCAATTCTGTCAATTGCTCAACAGTAATTTGTTCACCCACCGTAGAATACTTATGATCTTGAGAGAAGCCACTAGTGAAATCTATGGCCCCTGGGTCTATTCTCATTATATCAATCTTCCATCACTTTATTATTGCTTTGCTTTTTACTTTTCCCTTTTATTTTACTTTGTATCTTTATACCAAAAATACCAAAAATATTATCTATCATCTCTATCAGATCTCACTCTCGTATGTGACCGTGAAGGGATTGGCAACCCCTAATCGCGTTGTTTGCGTTGAGCTATTTGTTTTGTGTAGGTACGAGGGACTCGCGCGTAGCCTCCTACTGGATTGATACCCTAGTTCTCAAAAACTGAGGGAAATACTTACTCTACTTTGCTGCATCACCCTTTCCTCTTCAAGGAAATCCAATGCAGTGCTCAAGAGGTAGCAGGAAGATTTCTCGCGCCGTTGCCGGGGAGTCTACGCAAAAGTCAACATACCAAGTACCCATCACAAACCCTTGTCTCCCGCATTACAGTATTTGCCATTTGCCTCCTGTTTTCCTCTCCCCCACTTCACCCTTGTCATTTTATTCGCC
The DNA here is from genome assembly GCA_032464435.1 of Aegilops umbellulata. Classification (NCBI taxonomy): domain Eukaryota; kingdom Viridiplantae; phylum Streptophyta; class Magnoliopsida; order Poales; family Poaceae; genus Aegilops; species Aegilops umbellulata. The sequence continues at coordinate 553,706,915 of CP136057.1, forward strand.
CTCTCTTTTCCCCTTTCCTCTCTCTCGCTTGTTCGTCGTTATGGCTAGTCTTATATCTTCTCCGTTGTCTCCCGAGAATGAAGTTCTCAATATTAAGCAAAGGGAGGGATAAAATCTGAAGGATGCTTGGTATAGAATTTGCAATGCTCAAAATAGATCTACCAGGAAGCAATCTACTTCAGTTCTTCTTCGCAATTTTTATGTTGGTGCCAATCCTTGGTGTAGATATGTCCTTGATACCATTAGTGGAGGGAATTTCTTGGGTAGCCACACTTTTGATTCTTATAATTCTATGATAGATTTATTTTGCTCACCACCTCTTTTGGTTAATGGAACTATGTTAAATTTGGAGCATGTAATGCAAAGACTTGAAATTATTGAAAATAAAGTTGCTACCGTTGAGTTAATTGAAAATCTAGATAAAAATATCCACAATCAAATTCCCGAATATGGATCTAAGGTAGGACTAACTTTGAAAAATATTAAGGAGAAGGAACCCATAGTTAATGAGGTAATAAATCAAGATTCCACTAGAATCGTTAAACTTGAGGGTATCATTACTCATTTGGGAACCGCTTTTTCTTCTGTAAAAAATACTCCAAGTCCACCTACTAAAATTGCCAAGCTTATGTATGTTCCTAAAAATAAGAGTGAATCATCTAGTAAGGAAATTGCGGATCTTATATCTATAAGTATTCATCCCAATCTTTTTGCTATCATTAAGGAAGCATTTGCTACTAATGAACTTTTCGATTTTGTGCCTAAAAGTTTGATAATTAGTAGAAAGAAAGAAATTTCTAAGGAAGGTAGATGCCTCATTGAAGAATTGCCTACCAAAGGTGGCAAAATTTAGATCTATCCTCGCTTTATGCCTAGCTAGGGGCGTTAAACAATAGCGCTTGTTGGGAGGCAACCCAATTTTATTTTTAATTTTTTTGTTTTTGCTTCTGTTTAGAAATAAATAATCCATCTACCTTCTCTTTAGATGTGGTTTTATGCTTTAATTAGTGTTTGTGCCAAGTTAAACCTATAGGATCTTCCTGGATGATAGTTATTTGATCTTGCTGTAATTTCCAGAAACTTTGTGTTCACGAAAACAATTGTTAAAAATCACCAGAACATGATAAAATAGTGATTCCAATTGCTGCTGATCGATAAACAAATTGTCTATGTCGTCCTATTCTGGTAGATTTTTTGGAGTTACAGAAGTTTGTGTTAGTTACAGATCACTACAGACTAATCTGTTTTTGACAGATTCTGTTTTTCGTCTGTTGTTTACTTATTTTGATGAGTCTATGGCTAGGAAAATAGTTTATAAACCATATAGAAGTTGGAATACAGTAGTTTTAACACCAATATAAATAAAGAATGAGTTCATTACAGTACCTTGAAGTGGTCTTTTGTTTTCTTTCGCTAACGGAGCCCACGAGATTTCTGTGAGTTTTGTGTTGTGAAGTTTTCAAGTTTTGGGTGAAATATTTTGATGGATTATGGAACAAGGAGTGGCAATAGCCTAATCTTGGGGATGCCCATGGCACCCCAAAGATAATATAAGGACACCAAAAAGTCAAAGCTTGGGGATGCCCCCGGAAGGCATCCCCTCTTTCGTCTACTTCCAACGGTAATTTTACTTGGAGCTATATTTTTATTCACCACATAATATGTGTTTTGCTTGGAGCGTCTTGTATGATTCAAGTCTTTGCTTTTTAGTTTACCACAATCATCCTTGCTGTACACACCTTTTGAGAGAGCCATACATGAATTGGAATTTTATAGAATACTCTATGTGCTTCACTTATATCTTTTAAGCTATATAGTTTTGCTCTAGTGCCTCACTTATATCTTTTAGAGGACGGTGGTGGATTTGTTTTATAGAAACTACTGATCTCTCATGCTTCACTTAGATTATTTTGAGAGTCTTAAATAGCATGGTAATTGCTTAATAATAATATGCTTGGTATTCAAGATTTGTAAAACTTTCTTTTGACTGCGTTGAATACTAAGAAAAGTTTGATGCTTGATAATTGTTTTGAGATATGAAAATGGTGATATTAGAGTCATGCTAGTTGAGTAGTTGTGAATTTGAGAAATACTTGTGTTAAACTTTGTGATTCCCGTAGCATGCACGTATGGTGAACAGTTATGTGACGAAGTCAGAGCATGATTTATTTATTGATTGTCTTCCTTATGAGTGGCGGTCGGGGACGAGAGATGGTCTTTTCCTACCAATCTACCCCCCTAGAAGCATGCGCGTAATACTTTGCTTTGATAACCTGTAGATTTTTTGCAATAAGTATATGTTTTCTTTATTACTAATGTTGAGTCCATGGATTATACGCACTTTCCCATCCTTCCACCATTGCTAGCCTCTCTAATACCGCGCACTTTTCGCCGGTATCATACACCCACCATATACCTTCCTCAAAACATCTACCATACCTACCTATCATGGCATTTCCATAGCCATTCCGAGATATATTGCCATGCAACTTTCCACCGTTCCATTTATTATGACTCGCTCCATCATTGTCATATTGCTAGCATGATCATGTAGTCGACATCGTATTTGTGGCAAAGCCACCTTTCATAATTCTTTCATACATGTCACTCTTGATTCATTACATATCCCGGTACACCGCCGGAGGCATTCATATAGAGCCATATTTTGTTCTAAGTATCGAGTTGTAATTGTTGAGTTGTAAGAAAAATAAAAGTGTGATGATCATCATTTTTAGAGCATTGTCCCAAGTGAGGAAAGGATGATGGAGACTATGATTCCCCCACAAGTCGGGATGAGACTCCGGACGAAAAAGAAAAAAAGAAAAAGAGGCCATAAAAAAAAGAGAAAAGGCCCAAATAAAAAAAATGAGAGAAAAAGAGAGAAGGGACAATCTCACTATCCTTTTACCAAACTTGTGCTTCAAAGTAGCACCAAGATCTTCATGATAGAGAGTCTCTCATTTTGTCACTTTCATATACTAGTGGGAGTTTTTCATTATAGAACTTGGCTTGTATATTCCAATGATGGGCCTCCTCAAAATGCCCTAGGTCTTCGTGAGCAAGCGATTTGGATGCACACCCACTTAGTTTCTTTTAGCGAGCTTTCATATACTTATAGCTCTAGTGCATCCGTTGCATGGCAATCCCTACTCACTCACATTGATATCTATTGATGGTCATCTCCATAGCCCGTTGATACGCCTAGTTGATGTGAGACTATCTTCCCCTCTTTTTGTCTTCTCCACAACCACCATTCTATTCCACATATAGTGCTATATCCATGGCTCACGCTCATGTATTGCGTGAAGATCGAAAAAGTTTTGAGAATGTCAAAAGTATGAAACAATTGCTTGGCTTGTTATCGGGGTTGTGCATGATTTCAATACTTTGTGTGGTGAAGATAGAGCATAGCCAAACTATATGAATTTGTAGGGATAAATTTCTTTGGCCATGTTATTTTGAGAAGACATAATTGCTTTGTTAGTATGCTTGAAGTATTATTATTTTTATGTCAATATAAACTTTTGTCTTGAATCTTTCAGATCTGAATATTCATACCACAATTAAGAATAATTACATTGAAATTATGCCAAGTAGCACTCCGCATAAAAAAATCTTTCTTTTATCATTTACCTACTCGAGGCCGAGTAGGAATTAAGCTTGGGGATGCCTGATACGTTTCCAACGTATCTATAATTTTTGATTCCTCCATGCTATATTATCTACTGTTTTGGACCATATTGGGCTTTATTTTCCACTTTTATATTACTTTTAGGACTAACCTATTAACCGGAGGCCCAGCCCAGAATTGCTGTTTTTTGCCTATTTCATTCTTTCGAAGAAACGGAATATCAAACTAGTCCAAACGGAATGAAAGCTTCAGGAACGTGATTTTCTCACCGAATATGATCCAGGAGACTTGGACCCCAGATCAAGAAAGAAGGGAGGCGACCACGAGGGTGGAGGGCACCCCCCCTAGGGTGCGCCCCCTGCCTCGTGGGCCCCCCTTTGCTCCACCGACGTACTCGTTCCTCTTAAATATACCTACGTACACCCAAACGATCAGATACGGAGCCAAAAACCTAATTCCACCGCCGCAACCTTCTGTACCCACGAGATCCCATCTTGGGGCCTGTTCCGGAGCTCCACCAGAGAGCGCATCCACCACGGACGACTTCTACATCATCATAGCCCCTCTGAAGAAGTGTGAGTAGTTTACCTCAGACCTTTGGGTCCATAGTTAGTAGCTAGATGACTTCTTCTCTCTTTTTGGATCTCAATACAATGTTCTCCCCCTCTCTCATGGAGATATATTCGATGTAATCTTCTTTTTGCAGTGTGTTTGTTGAGACTGATGAATTGTGGGTTTATGATCAAGTCTATCTATGAACAATATGTGAATCTTCTCTGAATTCTTTTATGTATGATTGGTTATCTTTGCAAGTCTCTTCGAATTATCAGTTTGGTTTGGCCTACTAGATTTGTTTTTCTTGCAATGAGAGAAGTGCTTAGCTTTGGGTTCAATCTTGTGGTGTCCTTTCCCAGTGACAGTAGGGGCAGCAACGCACGTATTGTATTGTTGCCATCGAGGATAACAAGATGGGGGTTTTAATCATATTGCATGAAACTATCCCTCTACATCAGGTCATCTTGCTTAAGGCGTTACTCTGTTTTCTTGAACTTAATACTCTAGATGCATGTTGGATAGCGGTCGATGAGTGAAGTAATAGTAGTAGATGCAGGCAGGAGTCGGTCTACTTGTCTCGGACGTGATGCCTATATACATGATCATACCTAGATATTCTCATAACTATGCTCAATTCTGTCAATTGCTCAACAGTAATTTGTTCACCCACCGTAGAATACTTATGCTCTCGAGAGAAGCCACTAGTGAAATCTATGGCCCCCGGGTCTATTCTTATTATATTAATCTTCCATCACTTTATTATTGCTTTGCTTTTTTACTTTGCCCGTTTATTTTGCTTTGCATCTTTATACCAAAAATACCAAAAATATCATCTATCATCTCTATCAGATCTCACTCGCGTAAGTGACCGTGAAGAGATTGACAACCCCTAATCGCGTTGGTTGCGTTGAGCTATTTGTTTTGTGTAGGTACAAGGGACTCGCGCGTAGCCTCCTACTAGATTGATACCTTGGTTCTCAAAAAATGAGGGAAATACTTACTCTACTCTGCTGCATCACCCTTTCCTCTTGAAGGAAATCCAACGCAGCGCTCAAGAGGTAGCACCTCCCTCCGCCGCCAGGCTGCCGGCAAAGCCCACGACATTTCGCCACTTCCGCTTGCCACCGCCTATCACCATCGACTTTCTCGACGCTGCTCGCGGTTGACCCAGCTCCGCTCGATTGGGGAATCTACCGTACTGAGGGTTCTTTCTCATGGACGACAAGGCAACTAATTTAACGAGATATTATCTCATCTCTTATCCCAGTTCATCTGCCTCCTTTAATCACCCGGCGGAAATCTCCATGAATTCATTTTTATTCGAGCTGATTTGAGGGTTTTCTTTCATTCATAGAATGTACAGTGCGCCGACACATCAGGACTTGGCGACCGCCGCCAGAGATTCCATCTCATCGTAGCAGATAACTTGAGGACGCGCGCGGTATGTTCAATCTCACACTAAATCGGTTGGCATGGCCTACTTTCCTGAACATATTCTAAATATTGCTACATTTGGATAAAATGTGCCACATGCACCATATACGTCAAAGGGGATTTTCCCCACTTCTTTCTATATTAACTTTCGATGTATTGTTCTTTCGAAAACTCTCATATTTCCTTGACATCATGTTTAACCTATCTATTTAATTATAGAATTTTGTCCTTCGATTTCAACTGTTGTACAGTTCTTTCAATTTGGGCCCATATTTGCATGTTACCATATTTTCTTTAACAATCCTACCATTTTCTGCAGGACATCCCTCGCTATGCAACAGATTATGTAGTGCACAATTTTTCCCTTTACATACATCAAGGCTCCACGAATGTCATACTGCACACAAACCATGGATTTACAATCGTTGCTACTGTAAGACTTGATGAAAGTGTTGACTCCTATTTTGACACTGGCTTTTGGAATGAAATTGCAAAGTTTTATGTACTGAAAGCTGGCACTAAAATTGCACTGCACATAGAAGGGCCTGGTCATGAGATATATGCTTACTTCCCCGACAAAATCATCTGTCTAGACTTTGTTCGAAGTAAGTTTTCTTTTCAACTATCTACATATGTTGACTTACCAGCAATGTCAAATGAATTGTGTAGTATTTAAGCAACCAATTATTATTCCCTTTTCTTACTATATTCCTACCTAATAACTTCTAGTTACCAATACACTTTTCTATTGCCCTGTTTTAACTAAATATTCCCTGTACTCCCATTTCTATCAAAAAGCGTCACTGATAAGGAAACTCCAGAGGTGGAGAATGGGGCTGCCAACGAGCGGAGGCTGGGCGAGCTAGAACTACAAGCGACTCCAGCAGGCCTAGAATTAATCAACAGCCGCCCCGATGATATGTTGAGAGTCATCATCTCCCTCCTCCCAATCAAATATGGGGCGCGGACAACCCTCCTTTCCCGGCGGTGGCGCCCCCTATGGAACTCCATCCCTCTCGACCTCATCGACACCCACGAGCTCTGCCATGGCTATTGCAAAAGCTTGGATGCGTTCGCCAAGAACCTCGGCAGTCACCTTGGCCCAACCAAAGGCCTTAGAATGGGCAAGTTCCGTTCCAACGGCAAGGACCGAGCCAAGCTTGACGACTGGTTCCGATACCCCACCCTAGATCAGCTCGAGGAGCTCACTTTTGATGATGGGCATATGCGGTCGCTACCAACGTCCGCACTCTGCCTCGCGCCCAGGATGCGCGTCGCCAAGTTCAGGACTACAGTCATGGTAATTATGAGATGATTTATTCAAGTATTTAGCATAGTTGTTGTACAACTGCTATATCTAACCCAGAAACTAAATCATGAAGGAGCACTCACTAGGAGTGAGGGACTGAGCTAAAACTTGGCAAAGCTTTATGATTTGATCATAGGTAGATGCTGCAAAAATATCATACAAAATGGACTTGCCACAATGGTAATTCCTTCACAGCCATCATTTCTACCCAAAAACATCAAAAAAATCATCACGGCAATTGGCTAGATGAACTGAGCCAAAATCCTCAAGGCCTGGAAAAAGTTTCGGCCATAATGGAGCAAGATAAAATATACTTGCTTCACAAACTGAAAATGTAGACAGAAACAAACTATTTCTCCTATGCTCACATAGTTCAATGGAATGAGATGAATCTTGGAGGAGTGTGATAATATGATCATTAGAGACTGATGGCAAAGTTTCAGCTCATTTTGATTATCTATGAGGGTACTTCCTTCACAGACAAGCAATCTGAACAGAAACTTGAGAAAATTGCCAAGGAAGATTGGATAGATGGATTGAGCTGATTTTTGGTATCCAGAGGTGATTTATCAATATTAATCGCCCTGCCAAATTTGAGCTTAAATGGACCAAGGTTTCAAGCACTTCCTTCACAAAAAATTCAGATAAGGCAGAAACTTGCATTGGATCATGTGCTCAAATTATGATCTTTGGAGCATGGATTGGGATGGAAATGGAGAAGATATAGCAAGTAAAATCTCCACAAATTATTTGGGAAGTTTCCTTGCTATAAAAATGGTAGCTCCTTTGGAAACTGGCAAAAATGCAATACTGGCGCATTTTTCCTTATTTAATTATGGCCAATATCTTTGCCAGAGCTTGGATTAGGCATAATTATCAACTCCACCAATTCTCATGAATTTATGAGATGGCTAGCTATGCCTTTGGATTTTATTCCTCAGAAAGGAAAGAAAAGGAATAAATCACAATTCAAAAATATTGCATTGGACTCAGCAATATTTTTGCATATCCAAGGTTCAGAAAGATAGGAGGATCTCTGGTAACAACTGGGAGGATCAACAGATCAAGGAAAATTATGGCTCCTTTGTATTCACAAAGGGCATAGTCAACTTCCAAAAATTTGGAATTAGGATTTGAGAGGGTTGGAGATGAAGCAAATGAGGTCTTGCCCACTGACGAAGACATGAGCAAGGTTTTGAAAGGTTGAAAGTGACAAGAATCATCAAAGTCATCAAGCAAACTCAGGAGAAAGATTTGAAAATGAGTGCCAGGAAGGAATAACAACACAAAAATTGATAACCCAATTTTGGGGCTGTTACATTTTCTGAGCATCCGTTGATCCAAAATAATAATTGCAAACTGTGAAACCTGTTTTTATAACACTTAGTCGATATCTGTATCTTGATAGATCTAGCTACCCATGGCGGCTCACACCACCGGCTTTAAATTGAAATGCTCAATAGATAACTTCAACCACACATTCGCGGTTCAAATAACTTAACTGCTCATGGCGGCTTAAAGAATCTGACATAACCAACCATATGCCATTAGGCCCCTTTATAAGCCGCCTTCTTGAATATGAATTGAAGTATTTCTCTCCGGCTTAAATTTGAACCGGAAACTTCCATTATGTCATAGGCTTCTATCACAATGCCGCCCAAAGCACCCTTACATGCAATTGGGTCAAATCCATCGTCACAGAAAGCACTCTTGCTGATTTTGTGAAGACTGGCTATCTGCCAAAGAAGGAAGTCATGTCCTACCGTGCTCCTCATCCAACAGAGGAAAAACCTCAACCCAGAGAAGGGTAAGTCATCATCTTTACTGATCACATGAACCGGGGTTTTTCTCCACCTAGCTAAAAGTTTTTGGAGACGTCCTGCACTTTTTTGACCTCCAACCTCAAGACATCGGGCCCAACTCTGTGTCTAACATCTGTAACTTCCAAGTGTTCCGTGAGGTGTACCTTGGAGAAGAACCCAACTTGCTGCTCTTCAGAGAATTATCTTACTTGAGCCGCCAGAATGAACGTGGCAACGGGCCTAGCTTGGAACTTGGTAGGATCTCAATCCAGCGACGAAGAGACTGCATTTTTCCGTATGCCGATCCACCGAGTCACCCCAAAGACTGGAACCAAACATGGTTCTATTGTAAAGATACTTCTCCAGCTGGTGAGAACCCTCTGCCCGGCTTTCGCGCCCTGGGTCTTGAGTCCGCTCATCCTCTACCAGATAAGTTGTCTCCTGCTGAATGCCAAAAGCTTGCCCCCACCATGAGTAAAGTCAACGCTCTTTTGGGGAATGGTTTAAATGGCATCGATTTGGTCCGGGTTTGGGTGGCCTGGCGGGTCATTCCATTTAGCCGCCGCCCTGGTTTGATGTGCGACTATACAGGCCAGAAGAATGATCCTCTACGACACAGTCCTGACAATTTACCGGACGACGTCATTGATGATATGACAAAGTCACTCCTGAATGAGAGCCTAGCAAGTGGGTTTGAGTCCTTTCTGTAAATCCAACCCGGCTCCAGCGGTAAGCTAGTAATTTAGGCATTTTACTCTCATCTTTGAGGTTTTACCTTTACTCAAAACTTTTTGTTGAAATTCACATGCCACTGACGAATTTTGGAAATCCAAATATGACCATGAAGTGGCAAAGAAGGCCAGAAAAGCTAAGAAAGCCGCCGCCAAGAAGAAAGGACATAAACCCAGCACCTCAGACATGCTTCGACTAGTGGACACCTCTGAGTCAGAGGTAGCTCTTGATTCTCTAGGCTCCTTTTTTAACTATCTTATTGACACTGATTATCATCAGGAGGATACATGAGCGAGTCATGCAGTGGTCGAAGAGGTAACTATTATTTCCTCCGACTCCGAGCCTTTGCCAAGACAGAAAATCCGAAGAGTAAACCATGAAGAAAGGCGTATAACCCGTAGATCTGTTAGGTGTAGTATTGATGCTCCATATCATAGAAGGAAACTCTTTGACCCAAAAACCCGGCGTCCGCTGCAAAGGAACCATAAGCCGGGGCCTGATGCCTTTCAAGATTTCCTGATTGGCTCTTTCAGCCTACCCATTGGACTGGGGGTGAGCTACAAATGATACATCAAGCCGGATATGCTCACGTTGACAGAACTCCTCCATGGCACCCTTGGACAGATTAGTACCATTGTCAGTTATAATACTGTGTGGAAAACCAAAGCGAAAGATCACCTTTTTCATGAATTGAACAGCCGTGGCTGCATCACACTTACTGACTGGCTCTTCCTCAACCCACTTTGTGAATTTGTCAACCGCCACCAAGAGGTGGGTCTTTTTGTCTTTGGACCTTTTGAAAGGCCCAACCATGTCGAGCCCCTAAACTGCAAACGGCCAAGTAATTGGAATCATCCTCAATTCCTGAGCTGGTACTTGAGCTCGTCGTGAGAATTCTGACAACCGTCACATTTACTGACCAGATCTTCCGCGTCAGCCTGAGCCGCCAGCCCATAAAATCCATGACGAAAAGCCTTGCCACAAGGGATTTTGAACCGGCATGATGGCCACAATCTCCTTCATGAATCTCACGAAGAATTTCTTGACCCTCCTCAGGAGAGATACAATGTTGAAACGCCCCAGTGACACTGCGGTGATGTAACTCCCCATTGGCAATCGTCATTAACTTAGACCGCCGGGTTATCTGCCTAGCAAAGGTTTTGTCCTCCGGCAACTCGCCCCGGGTCATGTAAAACAAATATGGCACTGTCCAATCTGGGATAACGTGAAGAGCTGCCACCAGTTGTGCTTACGGGTCAGGAACAACCAGGTCTTCCTTTGTAGGCAACTTGATAGAAGGGTTATGCAATACATCCAAAGATGTGTTGGGTGGCACCGTCTTGCGCTGAGACCCCAGCCGGCTTAAAGCATCAGCTGCCTCGTTCTTTCTGCGATCAATGTGTTCCACCTAGTAACCCTTAAAGTGTCCAGCAATTGCATCAACTTCATGACGATAAGCCGCCATGAGAGGATCTCTAGAATCCCAATTGCCTAAGACTTGTTGAGCCACCAAATCTGAGTTGCCAAAGCACCTTACCTGGCTTAAGTTCATCTCCTTAGCCATCTGAAGACAATGGAGCAACGCCTCATACTCAGCTGCATTGTTAGTACATGGGAACATAAACCGGAGTACATAAAATAATTTGTCACCTCGAGGGGAAGCTAAAACAACTCCAGCCCCTGAGCCCTCCAATTGCCTGGACCCATCAAAGTGAATAGTCCAACATGTGTTGTCCGACTTCTCTTCAGGCATCTGCAACTCTGTCCAGTCGTTGATGAAGTCCACAAGTGCTTGGGACTTAATAGTAGTGCGTGGCACATACTTTAAGCCATGAGGCCCAAGTTCAATGGCCCACTTGGCGACTTGTCCCGTGGCTTAGTATGGTTTAAGCTTCCGGCTTGCCATGAAGACCCCGTAAACGAGCTTCTGCCAATGTGGATATCTTTGCTTGGACTCAATAAGCACCTCACTGATGTAGTAAACCGGCCGTTGAACCGGATGCTCCTTGCCAGCCTCTTTGTGCTCCACCATAATTGCAACACTGAAAACACGTGTGTTAGCAGCCACATATAGTAATTAGGGCTCCTTATCAACGGGAGCAGCAAGGACCGGCGGCTCAGATAACTGTCTCTTCAAATCTTCAAAGCCAGCTTTAGCAGCATCGCTCCAGACAAAATTGTCTGTCTTCTTCATCATCTGATACAGCGGTATGGCCTTCTCACCTAACCAGCTTATGAACCGACTTAAAGCAGAAATACGACCCGCCAGTCGCCGAACATCATTGACGCACGCCGGCTTAGCCAAAGAGGTGATTGCCTTGATCTTCTCCGGGTTAGCCTCAATACCTCTGTTAGAAACCAGAAAACCCAAAAGTTTACCTGCTGGCACTCCAAACACGCACTTTGCCGGGTTAAGCATCATCTTATAAACCCGGAGATTATCAAAACTTTCTTTCAGTTCATCTATCAAGGTCTCCTTCTCTCTGGACTTCACCACAATGTCATCCATATAAGCATGAACATTACTTCCAATCTGATTATGGAGATAATTCTGCACACATCGCTGATAAGTCGCCTGGGCACTTTTAAGCCCAAAAGGTATAGGCACATAACAGAAGGCTCCAAACAGAGTGATGAAAGCCGTCTTCTCCTGGTCCTTAACTGCCATTTTGATCTGATGATAACCAGAATAAGCATCCAAAAATCTCAAATGCTCACAACCCGCCGTAGCATCAATGATCTGATCAATACGGGAGAGAGCGAAAGGATCAGCCGGACAAGCCTTGTTTAAGTCCGTGTAGTCCATACACATACGCCAGGTGCTGTTCTTTTTAAGTACAAGTACCGGGTTAGCCAACCACTCCGTGTGAAAAACTTCAACAATAAACCCGGCAGCGAAGAGCCGGGCCAACCCCTCCCCAATAGCTTTACGCCTTTCTTCATTAAACCGCCGAAGAAATTGCCTGACCGGCTTAAACTTTGGATCAATATTGAGAGTGTGCTCAGTGAGTTCTCTCGGTACACCCGACATGTCAGAAGGTTTCCATGCACAGATGTCCCGGTTCTCACGGATGAACTCGATGAGTGCACTTCCCTATTTGGGATCCAGATTGGCACTGATGCTGAACTGCTTAGATGAGTCGCCTGGAACAAAATCAACAAGCTTGGTGTCATCGGCCGACTTAAATTTCATCACCGGCTGGTGTTCCATGGTTGGCTTCTTCGGAAACGTCATGTTCGCCGGGTCAACATTGTCCTTATATAACTTCAACTCCTCTGCTGCATAGACAGAGTCAGCATAAGCAGCATCACCTTCCTCACATTCTAAAGCTATCTTCCGACTCCCATGGACTATGATAGTACCCTTGTGACCCGGCATCTTGAGTTGCAAGTAAACATGCCATGAATTTGGCATAAGCTGGCTGTCCAAACAGGGCGTGATATGGGATCTTGATCTTGACCACTTCAAAGGTTAATTTCTCAGCCCTAGAATCATGCTCATCTCCGAAGGCTACCTCCAGTTCAATCTTACCAACTGGGTATGCCGACTTACCAGGCACCACTCCATGGAAAACAATGTTCGGTGTCTTATGATTCTTATCAGTCAACCCCATACGACGAAAGGTCTCATAATAGAGGATGTTCATGCTGTTGCCTCCATCCATGAGTACCTTAGTGAATTTATATCCACCAACCTGAGGTGGCACTACCAGAGCCAACTGATCCGGATTGTCAACCCGGGGAGGGTGATCTTCCCTGCTCCACACAATAGGCTGTTCTGACCACAGCAGATAATGGGGGACCGCTGGCTCAACAGCATTTGTCGTGGTTCTAAGTCTGACAGTAGAATAGGGGGTAGGAATGTAGAGGCAAGATCTCAGCTATGGAGTTGTACACGCAAGGTTTACGAGTTCAGGCCCTTCTCGGAGGAAGTAACAGCCCTACATCTCGGAGCCCGAAGGCGGTCGACTGGATTATGCGCGTGTGAGTTACAGGGGGTGCGAACCCTTGTCCCAGAGGAGGGGGTAGCTTATATAGAGTACGCCAGGACCCCAGCTCCCCTCCGTCACACAGGGTTCAATGTACATTAAGAGGGGGCGTTACAGGTAACGCCTGTATTAAAGTGCTACAAATGATCATTAAGTATGTGAATAGATGCCCGACTGTTGCTGGGCAGAGCGGCTTTAGGTCTTCTAATATGTCGAGTGGTTTAATGGTCGAGTGACCTGGGTAAGAGAGGTCTTCGAGTGATTGACAGGTTGAGTGGACTTCGCTCAACACCTTTGCTGGACCTCTTCTTCTGATTCTTGACCTTCTTTGTTCCTAGGACAAGAACTTTAGGTAGGACGTATAGGTCAGGCCTATTACCCTACCCTAGTTCTGTGTCCACATCATTAGCCCCCGAATGGATCGAGGTTTGAGTGAAAAAGAAGGATGGTAGTTGACCTTGCTTTTGCTCTTGATCTGCCTTGTCTTCATCTCCAAGTGGAGGCTAGTTGATAAAACTTTTGACTTTGTTTCAGTCGCCTTGATCGATTCAGAAATTACCGACTGGTTTATTCTGTGACATATGTCGAGTGATATCTATGATATGGAATCTTTGGCGTGATCGGTTGCAGAGGATCCCAGATCTCACGGGATTCGAAATTTGAGTGGAAGCGCGCTAGGCGGAGCATCCCACGGTAAGTGGAGTAGATAAATCAGACGTTTCAATTTCTGCGCCACCTTTTTTGCCACGTATCACGTGCGCAACTGTTGGGGGGGGGGATTTGACAGGATTGCTCGCGCCCACGCGTCAGCCACTCGGAAGTAGGCCTTTAAAAGCGGCGAGCCCGAGGCATTCACACTGTGCGTGCTCATTCCCCTTCTTCTTCCTCTCGTGTCTCCACCTCGCCTAGCTCGACCACTCTCGACGCCGCTGTTCCGCTGCCATGGGGAAGGACAAAACGGCGGCGTTAGAGTGTGCGAAGAAGGCGACGAGGGCGACGAAGAACATGAAAATGAATCGGGGGTCTTCATCGCGCTCGGGGCTGCCGTCAGGTTGGATCCAGGGAGACTGGATCCGATCTTCACTTCGGCAAGAGGACTTGGATGATATGGCCGAGTTATGGATGATCATCCATAAGTCCGCGCGCCTGCCGAGGGGGGAATTGGATCCACAGCCGCAACCGGGTGAGTGTGTCTTGCTCACCACCCATGTTGACCGCGGTTTCTCACTTCCACCACATCCTTTCTTTCGGGGTTTCTTAAACATCTTCGGCGCCCAACTCCATCATTTTACTCCCAATACCATCACGTATCTTGCCGCATTCGTCTCCATGTGTGAGAATTTCTTGGGGTGCCGACCGCACTGGGGCCTTTTCAAGCACATCTTTACCATCCGATCCCAAACTGTGAAGAAAGCGAACTCGAAAGACGAGAAAACCCACGCTATCCAAATGTGTGGGGGCCTGGGCATTCTGAAAAGGAAGAGGAGTTCTTTTCCTCCGATGACTCTTCCTGAGTCGGTCAGGGGCTGGCAGTCGACCTGGTTCTACTGCCAGGATATCGCGACCCCAGGCCAGTCGACCGGACTTCCCCCCTTTTTCTTTTGACCGTGTCCAAACTCCATATTCCTTGCAAGTGACCGCTGCTGAGAAGGCGGAGACAGGCATGCTAGTTGAGAAAGTAGTCCAACTGATCAATTAAGGTGTCACTGGTATGGATCTGCACGAGGTGTTCCTCAGTCGGCGGATCCAACCCCTCCAAGCTCGCGACCAATCCATGTGGATGTACTCCGGGGCTGGCGACACTGCTCGGGTTCATACGGAGGAGGTGGAGGCCAAAATTGTGGTCGAGTGGCTGATGAGTATTACCGGGAACAAAGACAACCCCAGGGGTGCCAGGAGAGTCGACCCTTTCAGCAACAACCTGCCAGACAAGGTCTGGTCGTTGTAACTGAATTTTTGAATATATTTTCCGACTGATTGTGGTTCCGACTGACTTATGATCGGTTCCTTGTTTTGCAGATCTACACGGAGATGTATTCGATGCCCAATGGTGAACAATCCATGGAGCAAGACCAAGAGGGCGGGGACAGTGCTGAGGAGAGCGGCGAGTGGGAGTCCCCAGATGATGATGATGATGAGAGTGACGTGTCTGGCAATGAGGAGGTAGCTGACTCGCCACCTTGCTCTGAACGTCGATCCAAGCAGCGGCATGATCCCGCGAACAGGCGCGGTAGAGCTGTGGCGTCGAGTGCTCCATCTCACAAGCGCGCTCGGTCCCCGACTCCAGAATTGACTGAGACAGTCCCCAGGCAGCCCAAAGCTAATCCTTCGAAGGCTCGGAAGACCTTGCCTATAATCAAGATGGACGTCCCTGTTGCCTCTGGGTAAATGTTCTTCTCATATTTTCTTGTTCCGATCGATTTTCTTGTTCTGACCGAGTGGATGATGAACCTGTATAGCCCGACCTCAGCTGCGACTGATATGGATATTGACAAGACCCCTGCCGACGAGGAAGCTGATGACGCCGTCACCTCCAAAGCCAGTAAGTCTGCCCAACTCGAAGTTTGTCTAGTCGACTGGAATGTTTTTCAGTTGTCTTTATGGCTCTCTCTATTTATTGGAGCCCCATGAGACGTTGTTGTGCTCCGAGACGATGAAGAAGTACCGCTGAGAGGAAGGAGGAGGAAGGACAAGGAGCCGGGTGGGAAGGTGTCTGTCGGTGTACTAGAGTAGGGGTACCCTAGTATCCCGAACTTGTGCACGGGCAGTCGCAGCGTCCCGCGGCAAGGCTCGCCGGGTGACCACCAATGTCCTTCGTGGTTCCTTTGGAGCCATTCAAGAACAAAGTATTTAAGCCAAGGAGACAAGTCCCCGGCAAGAGGAGCTTGCTGGGAAGGCCACTCAAGGCACCACTCCCCGGCAAGAGGAGCTTGCCGGGAAGGCCACTCAAGGCACAAGACCCCGGCAAGAGGAGCTTGAAGGGAAGGCCAACCAAAGCATCTCAAGAAACTTGCCGCGACGCGCCACGCGTCCCGGCAAGACCCGGCGAGCGACAAGCTCCCGGACGCGACAAGACAACGGCCGCGGCAAGGCGTTCGCCGCGGCAAGCAACCACTCTGTACCTGCGCTCCAGCACACCCACCTACGTGTCGCTCTGGAACCCTTCCAGGCGTACGTGGTGGGAGGCTGTGCAGCCAGGGGTACACTGTGGCAAGCGGCGCTAACAAGATCGCCATCGTGGCGAGCAGTGGCGTCCCTGACGGTCCCTTTTCTGCACTGTTTGGGCGACGTAGATAGGCATTTAATGCCTTTGTCCCCTGCCGTCAGGGTTAGGTATGATACACTGTACAGGTAGCTGTACCAACCGCAGCACCTTTTCCATTTTTGCCCTTGCCTACGTTGCCACCTGTCGGTGACCCCTTGAGCATATAAAAGGAGGCCCATGCACAACATAGAAAGGGGGGAGGACGAACAGTAGAACACTCACGCTCGGTCTCGTTAGCTGCTGGTGCGTACTGTAGCACTCCGCGCTCCTGAGCAAGAACTCAATACAAACCACAAAGCAGCAGTAGGAGTATTATCTCTCCGGAGAGCTCCGAAGCTGGGTAAACCGCTCGTGTGCCTCGCCTCGATCCGCTCTTCGTGCGACCTCCGCCCCCCGCCGAACCGAAAAGGGGCTCCGTCCCCATAGGTGCTCATGGAGGCAGCTTCCCCGACAGCGTCTGAAGCCCAGGTCGACTGTGACACCTGGGACGATGGTCGAGCGATCGATAGATCCGGCTCGAACCAACGTCACCTTCGGTGTTCCTCTTTCGACTGATTGCTCCTCAGGATCAGATACTAAGACTCCTGCTGCACCGACGTCACTCCATGCTTCAGATCCGGCGGCTGCTTCAATTGCTCTACCTTCGTCACTTTTTGCTGCATATCAAACCTCGGACGATCCACCGGCTGCTGCCAAAGAAGCTCTTCTTCAGCTAAACCTTATGATGGGGCAGATGAAGGTGGTGCATGAGGCCAGTCAGGTGGCCTTCAACGCCAGAGCTGCTATGCAAGCCAATGTCCAGGTTAGTTGATTTTTCGCTCGACTGTTTTTCTTGTCTGATCACCCATTGGGGTGTGGCTGTTCGGAAATTGTATATCTCTTTGTGTCGATTCAAACTGATTCTTTGCGCTAGTGGGGGCACGCTGAGTGCACCCACTGGGTGTAGTCCCCAAGGCCAGAGCTGACTGCGGGCAGTCGACTATGGTCTGAGAATAGGATCTCTCTCTCTCTCTTTCTCTCTCTCTCTCTCTCTTTTTCTGTGAAAGTTAGTCGACTGTCGACTGTGGTCTGAAAATTAGTGGGGCCACGCTAAGTGCACCCACTGGGTGTAGTCCCCGAGACTGCCGTTGAATGTTTGATTCGGTGGTTGTCTTAGAATAACTATCATTGTGATGTCTTTTTATCTCTGTCGACTGATATGGATGTAACTCCAGAAATCTTGTGATCTTGGGGCTCAACTTTCTGCCATGAACAAACAGCAAATCAGCCTCAACCTTGATCTGGAATTGGCCAAGAAGAATCTCAAGACCACTCGCGATGAAGTAGCTGCCATGGGAGGTAATCAATCGACCACTTTATATCCCAACACTGGCACTTTTGCTTTCCATTTTTGAACCAAGTGGCTTCACTCGAGCAGATGTATGTAGTGAAAACCGCCAACTCCAAGCCCGTCTGAAGAATGTTATTTCTTTAGAGAAAATGAAGCAAGCTTTGGAGAATGTCGGATCACGGGTTCCGGCACCCCCTTAAGGTTCGAACTCTAGGGTGCGCGCGGAGATCGTGCCCTCTACCTCTCCGTCTCAAAAGGATCTAACTACTGCAAGAACAACACAAAAGACATAGGGTTTATACTGGTTCGGGCCATCGATGCGGTGTAATACCCTACTCCAGTGTGGTGGGTGGATTGCCTCTTGGGCTGATGAGGAAGAACAGTACAAGGAAGAACAGCCTCGCGCGGGTCTGTTCTTGGCTAGGGGATGAACTGCTGGAGGAGTTCGATCGCCCCTCTCTCTCTTTCTCTCGATGCCGGATTTGATGCCTCTACCCTGGGAGTGGCTAGTCCTATTTATAGGCAAAGGCCCTGGGCCTCTTCCCAAATATTGAGCGGGAAGGGCGCCAACAATTGGCCAATTTGAAGGGGAACATGTAGTACACTTATCCTGACTAAAGTTGGTCTTCGCCTGCCAAAGGCCCTGTGGTGACGCCGTCCTGGGCTCCATGGTGACCTCCTTCCCGCCGTTGGACTGGTCTTGGTCTCGTTGCACCGAAATGGGTGCCTTTGCTTGATCCTCTCGCCTGCGCTTGCCCCCTTTGCACCAAAGAGGAAAGGGAGACGCTGCGCGGGCTGGCGCCTGCCTGGCACGCTTGGTCGTCATGGCTTGCGTCATGGGCACCTCGTGAGGTACCCGCCTTGATCTCTCCGCCTTCTCGCGAGCCAGCCTAAGGAGGCCGTGCTTGAGGAAGCGCCGTGTCGTCCGCCTCGTGAGGCTTGGCCCCTCGCGAGGGTCTTGAGCCTTGTGTTGATGAAGATGGGCCACGCTGGGCCCCCATTTGAGCCACGCCGCAGGCCGCAGGCAGGAAAGTCTGGGGACCCCCATTCCCAGAACGCCGACAGTAGCCCCCGAGGCCAAGGCGCACACGGACTTGGCCGTGCCGAGAGGCGAAAGGGCAAGGGCGAAGCGCCGCGGGCCCTAACAGCCTGCGGCCTTGGGCGCCGCGTGGCGGTTGATTGGACGTGGGCGTCTCCGCTTCCCCACGACGCCTCGACGATCGCGCGGATTGGTCAAGTCCCTGCATGCAAATCGTGTCATGATTTCCTGTGATCGTGGAGGCCAACAGTTGGCCTCCGCCGGCTATAAGTACGGCACCGCGCGTGCCCTTCCAGTCCATCTCCCCTTGCTTTCTCCTTCGCCTTGATTCTTGCTCCGCCTTGTCGTGATGGCTCCGACTCGCCGGTTCTCTGCAGCGGAGAAGGGAAAGGCTCCTCAAGAGGGACCTGACCCGCTCCCGCCGAAGAAACGGCCTGCCTTACGCGGCCGAGACGAGGAGAACCGCCTGGTGGTGCTGAGGCCTTGGTACGAGCGGCCTCCGCCGGGATTCCCGCTTCCCTTGTATGCCCACGCCGAGGGCCTTGAAAGAGGAGACACTGATCCCCTCGGCTAGCGCCGTCGCCGGCGCCGGAGGGTCACGAAGGTGTGGGTCGTTCCTCCTGGGGTCCATGCCGAGGGCTCCTCCCGCGAGCTTGTGCTCCACGCCGCCATGCCTCCGCGGACTTGGATTCCCTTTCCTCCCTTATTCGCCTCCGTCTTCCCGCGGGGAAGACTCCTGGAGCTGTGGCTGCAGCACGCCGACTGCAGCACTCCTACGACCGAGGCAGAGGTCGCGATCACTGCCCCGGGCGAGGTCATCATGACTCGCGGCTGGGGCGAAATCGCTCGGTGCTGCAGAACGAAGGGCGCCCTCACGATCCACCTGGAGTACGACGACTCTTCGATGATGTTCTTCAAGGTCTTCGACGCGAACGGTCGCCGGCTAGAGTGCTGCCCCGGGGGAGGCGGCCAGGACCTCGCCCCCTGGACAGCTCCACGAGCGACGGGAGCGCCGGAGGATCCAGCGATCCCAGTGAGGTCTTCGCGACGCCGAAGACGAGCGACGACAGCTACGAGCCTACGAGCCAACGCCGCTCCCGGAGCAGGGCAGGCTCGCTCGGTCGCCGCCGGTCCTGATCTGTATGGGGTTGGCGCTGGTGCTTGACGGCCCACTGTTGGTGACGGCATCTTTTGCAAGGGCGCGTGTAGTTAGCACCCTTTAGGATCCGTTCCCTGCGAGGAATCACATTGTGCCCCATAGGGGCTTGTAAGGCGGCCGTGATCCTTGTTGTTAATATGTAACCCTTGCTATGGATCTGTGTGAATCGCAATTCTGTCATAGTTCGGTCTTCCCTTTCGCACCTCGCGAGGGCTTGGTGCTCTGCGTCGACAGGTCCCAGTCCCAAGGCGGCGTCAGCCGTCGCTGGTATGCCAGGTCGCGATGCCGTGGTCAAGGCCAGGAGGTGAGCGACCCGGGGTCCGGTAAGAGCCCCTGAGTCACGATGCTCAGGAGGTCCCCTTTGGCGCCCAAGCAGCCGTCGCTTGGTGAGAAAGAGAAGCAACATTACTAGTACGGAGTCGCTTTAGGTGCGGGGGTAGTGCCACGGTAGCCAACGCTTTGGATGGTGACTTATCTTGAGAATCGGAGATTGCCCCCAGCGCGTCGTCGGGTCCGGAGGGTAATTTGAACGGAGTTGCTTGACGAGGTCCTCGTGTGCCCCATCTCCCTCGCCTCTGCCCCCCTTTCTACTCTACGTCCTCGGGTCCCCGCCATCGAGCTTGTCTCAGCCGTCGCTGGTATGCCAGGTCACGATGCCGTGGTCAAGGCCAGAGGGTGAGGGCTGGAGAGCCAGTAGGAGCCCTGAGTCGCGATGCTCAGGCACCCCCCCTTTAACGTGCACGCGGTTTGCGCGGGCGAGGGTGAAGGAAACGCCGTGAGGGCCTTGGCTAGCACAGCTTCCTCTAAGGATCCTGGAGATTCATTACAGAAAGAAGATGGGGCTGCCATGGCAGTCATTAGTTGATTGTTAGTCGCTCACGAGCTCACTGGTTGGAGCGGGTGAGGTGTGTCTGGGCACTCGTGAGCCAGCGCGGGACTCACGAGGCCCTACCTCTAGGCGGGTTGCGCCTGGCGCTGGGCCGTATCTTGAGATGTGTTCCTGCAAAATCTGGTTAGATGCCGGCACTCTACATCCTCGGGTCCCGGCCCTCGAGCTTGTCTCAGCCGTCGCTGGTATGCCAGGTCGCGATGCCGTGGACAAGGCCAGAGGGTGAGGGCTGGAGAGCCAGTAAGAGCCCTGAGTCGCGATGCTCAAGCGCCCCCCCTTTAACGTGCAAGTGGTCGACATGAAGAAGAAAAGGTGCCGTGCACGACATCAAGTAATCAAGCATGATGCATAATTGGAAATAAACGCGGAAGGGATACATGCCGCTGGGCCTAGCCCGAGTGGCCTGGGGATGATGCAGCCCGAGGGGCGCCCCCAGCAAAGCAAGCTAGCGACTGAAAAGATAAAAAGGGATACATGCCACTGGGACGGACCCACGCGGCTTGGGAATGACGCAACCCTGGGAGGGCGCTCCCAGCTGGGAATGAAACTTGAAAGATGTCACCTAAAGATGTCGTCGGTGCAGTGGCGTTGGTGCAGCAGACTCGGTGGGCTGCATAAGCCGATCCTCACGAGCCCCAGGCCCAGGGGCCTCGGGAGGCTCCCGGGGCACTGGTGGCTCCTCGTGAGTAGCCTCCATCTCCGCCAGGGCCGTGGAACGCCCGCCTTCTTGCGCCTCCAAGACGCTCCTCATGAGGCGCTGGTACGCCGCAGCCACGCTCGGCAGGCCATAAGGCATGCGAACATAGCTGCGGGGTGGTCCTCCGCAGCGACCCACTTGTGAGGGCCAGAGGCGCTCCGCCGTGGCGATCTGATTGAGCCCTGGTACGTCTACGCAGATGCGCAGCACACCATCCTCGCCTGGATGGGGAGCCACAGCCGGTGGGCAACGGCAACCTCTTATGATCCTTGACTCCTGTAGTTCTTGAATGGCATTGCTAACAAACTCCTGCTGGTCTGACCTTCTTTCCCTGGCTTCCTTTCGAGGGAAACGCGCTTCGAAACATGCCTCCACATGGTGCCCCAGCGCCTCCCTCGTGACCTTGGCGAGGTCGGTGGCCCTCCAGGTGAGAGCCCCCGAGCCTTGCCTGAGGGGGGCGCCGGGCGCGCTTTCCTATGCGATTGAAGGAGGATCCCCCTGGGCAGACGCGGGCCTTGAAGGGCCTGCCTCCTAAGGGGCTGAGCCTGACGTTGTCTTCTTCTTCTTGGGGATGGTCTCAGGAAGCCTCCTGCTTCCGCGATCTGGGTCTTCTAGTGACGCGGCCTGAAAGGCTCGCTCCAGGGTACACACTGCATCCTTCCCTTGACATGGCACCGTGATGACGCCGCCCCTTCCTGGCATCTTGAGGACATTGTAGCCATGGTGAGTCACGGCCATGAACTTGGCCAGCGCCGGGTACCCGAGGATGGCGTTGTACGGCAGGCAGATGTGGGCGACGTCAAAGTCGATGAGCTTGGTGCGGTAGTTGTCGTAGGTGCCAAAGGTTACTGGGAGGCGGACCTGCCCGATCGGGACTGTGGAACCATCGGTGACTCCGGAGAAGGGCTTGGTTGGCTGAAGCTGGTCATAGGGCACTTGGAGGCTGTTTAATGTTTCAACGGACAAGACATTGAGCCCTGCCCCTCCGTCGATGAGGGTCCTGGTGACCAGAACGTTGCTGATGACTGGGGAACAAAGCATCGGGAGGACTCCGGCTGTGGCCGCACACTTGAGCTGGTCTGCTGAGCTGAACGTGATGACGCAGGCCGACCACTTGAGGGGACGCGTTGCTTCGAGCTTGGGAAGAACTGCATTCACTTCGCGAGCAAACTGCTTGAAGATACGTTGAGAGGCTGGGGCTTGAGCTCCGCCCAGGATGCAGGCGATTGCGCGAGGCTCTTGGAAGCCCCCAGCCCCCTCGTCTTGGTGGCGGTCTTCATTCCTTCTTGGCTGGGGCGGCAACGGCGGCATGCCTGGGTTGCCATGGGGGCGATCCTCACGAGGCTGGTCCCTCCAGTCCCCCTCGCGAGGCGGGTCATGCCAGCGGTCCTCGTGAGCTTGGTCACGCCAGCCTTGACGTGGTCCATGATCTTCCCAGCGTCCCGGGTTCCTTCCTCCTCCTCGGCCGTAGCCCCGGTCAGCACGGTCAGGGCGTCAGCCGACTCTTCCTTCTCGCACGGCGCGGAGTTCTTGGGATTCATTGGTGTTGTGGGTGTGGAGGTCGTGGTACACACAGTATCGGCTGCCCCTGGAGGATTCGGGTAGATCCTTGCCCCGCTTGGTGTCCGGCTCTGCCGCGAGCACGGCAGCCCCCTTGTGCTTCACGTCCTTGGCCTTGGGCTTCTTCTCTTCCGGGTCTGTGGCAGGCAGCTCGAGGAGGGAGAGGCGTCCCTCCTCAGCCCTGGCGCACTTGGTCGCCAGGTTGAACAGCTCTAGGGAGGTGCAGAGGTCTTCATGCATCGCCAACTCCTCCTTCATCTTGACATCGCGCACGCCATCGGAGAAGGCCGAAATGATGGCTTCCTCGGACACCCTGGGGATCTTGAGGCGCGCACCGTTGAAGCGCTGGGTGTACTTTTGCAGGGTCTCTCCAGGTTGCTGCTTGATGCGGCGCATGTCGCTCACGGCGGGAGGCCGGTCGCGGGTACCTTGGAAGTTGGCGATGAAGCGAGTACACATCTGGTCCCAAAAGGAGATCGTGCCTGGGGCTAGGTTCAGGAGCCAAGTGCGAGCACCTTCCTTCAGCGCCATGGGGAACCAGTTCGCCATGACCTTTTCGTCCCCGCTGGCTGCTTCGATTCCCAGCTCGTAGAGCTGGAGGAACTCTGTGGGATCAGTTGTGCCGTCGTAGCGAGGAGGCAGGTCCGGCTTGAACTTGCCGGGCCACGCGACGCTACGCAGCTCGGGGGTGTAGGTGCGGCAGGCAGCGGTGACCACGGGAGGTTTTGGTTGAGGGAGAGCTTGGCCTTGTGGGTCCCCTTGCGCTGCAGCTGGGAGCAGTGCGGGGTCTTGACGTGCCAGAGCTGGAGCGGGGTCTCGGCGAGCCGGGGCTGGGAGCGCCCGGGCGGCCTCTTGCGGTCACGGGACTTCTTGGCAGCTCCGTTCCTGCTGGGCCGGCGCATGACGGAGCGGGTTCCGCCCAGGAGCCGCGCGCCTTGGGGCCATGGCATCTTCTTGGAAAGGAGGCGGCTGGAATGCCCCCGGGGCTTCATTGCCCACACGGGGCGGAGTACGGCGCAGCGGTGCAGAAGGCGCGGGAGAGCCCCTTGCGGCACGGACGAGCTCGGCGACGCGGTCGAGCCACTCCTCGTAGACATCGTCGACGGGGCGGTAGCGCAGGAGCTCGTTCGCCGCGATGAGCGAAACTCGAGCCTCCAAGGGGGTGCGAAGCGCGTGCGACGAAGAACCGGCTGGGGTGACCGACGGAGTGGCGGTGCGGCCATCTCGCTGCACGGACGGGTGCTGAGAGGATGCTTGCTGACCGTTCCCCGCCGGGCTGGTGGCGGCGTTGACGGCGGGCGACGGGGAACGACGAGGACGCCCCCCCCGACGGGGGCCGTCTGGACGGCGCGGGAAGCGATGGCGGCCCGGCGCTCGGCGCGGGCCCGACGAGCGTCGAACATGGATGCGATGGTCGGAGGAGAGCGGAGCGGTGGAAGACTGATTCCGGCGCACCCCTACCTGGCGCGCCAAATGTCGGATCACGGGTTCCGGCAGACCCTTAAGGTTCGAACTCTAGGGTCCGCGTGGAGATCGTGTCCTCTACCTCTCCGTCTCAAAAGGATCTAACTACGGCAAGAACAACACAAAAGACACAGGGTTTATACTGGTTCGGGCCACCGATGCGGTGTAATACCCTACTCCAGTGTGGTGGGTGGATTGCCTCTTGGGCTGATGAGGAAGAACAGTACAAGGAAGAACAGCCTCGCGAGGGTCTGTTCTTGGCTAGGGGATGAACTGCTGGAGGAGTTCGATCGCCCCTCTCTCTCTTTCTCTCGATGCCGCATTTGATGCCTCTACCCTGGGAGTGGCTAGTCCTATTTATAGGCAAAGGCCCTGGGCCTCTTCCCAAATATTGAGCGGGAAGGGCGCCAACAATTGGCCAATTTGAAGGGGAACATCTAGTACACTTATCCTGACTAAAGTTGGTCTTCGCCTGCCAAAGGCCCTGTGGTGACGCCGTCCTGGGCTCCATGGTGACCTCCTTCCCACCGTTGGACTGGTCTTGGTCTCGTTGCACCGAAATGGGTGCCTTTGCTTGATCCTGTCGCCTGCGCTTGCCCCCTTTGCACCAAAGAGGAAAGGGAGACGCTGCGCGGGCTGGCGCCCGCCTGGCACCCTTGGTCGTCATGGCTTGCGTCATGGGCACCTCGTGAGGTACCCTCCTTGATCTCTCCGCCTCCTCGCAAGCCAGCCCAAGGAGGCCGTGCTTGAGGAAGCGTCGTGTCGTCCGCCTCGCGAGGCTTGGCCCCTCGCGAGGGTCTTGAGCCTCGTGTTGATGAAGATGGGCCACGCTGGGCCCCCATTTGAGCCACACCGCAGGCCGCAGGCAGGCAAGTTTGGGGACCCCCATTCCCAGAATGCCGACAGAGAAGAAGGATCTGGATCTTGCCGCAGCTCAGAAGGAGGCGCGCGAGAAGACAACGCTTGCTGACAAGAAGCTTGCTTCAGTCAGCAAGTTAGAAGAAGAAAATTCCAAGCTGAAGACTGCTATATCTGACACCAATCAGGAGGTCGAGCGACTGAAGAAGGACAAGGAAAAACTGACCGCCGAACTTGGAAGCTTCAAGGCCAAGAATGGCGAGCTAGAGTCTTATCTGGGCCAACTTGCTGCGAAGCTAGTCTTGAAACTTCAAGGTACTGACTAATCTGTCTTATTTCTGTCGATTGACAAGTCTAATTGTGCTGTCAAGTCATCATTCACTCGACCGTGCAGAATTTTGCCAAGATTTTGAAGCAGAAACCGGGCGAGTCGAGTCGGGTCTTGATCCCATCAACTGTCCAGTCAAAGATGATGTTGAAATGAATGTGCTGTGGTTGGAGTCTCGCATGAAAAGCGCGGTTGCTTATCTGGCCCGCTTGAAAGCTGCAATGACTCGGGTTGATGCTAAACTTTGGCCTCAGGTGGAACTGTCTCAAGATCTCAAGTCTTTGATGGCTCGACTGAATCAAATCCCTGAGCGCGTGCAAGAATGGAAGAAGTCATCTGCTCGATGTGGCGTTGAGGTCGCTTTCTCTCTGGTTCGAGTGCACTGCAAGGACGTCAAAGAAGACAAGCTGGCGGAGCTCAAGGTTGCTAACACGAAGATGCACATGTTCCAGTCTTTCATGGACACCTTCCTTGACGCCGCCACTCGCATTGCAGACAACATTGACCTTGACAGTTTCTGCGACCCAGCCAGTCCTTCTCCTGATGCGTGACTAAAAAGCATTATGATTCACTTCTATTTGCCTTGGAATGCCAAGTGATTGTGTAACCGTTAAACTTCTTCGGGCTTGATGCTCGAATACTGATCTGCCGTCTGGAACTTTGGGATTTATCCGAACTTGGTTTATTTCCGAATAAGCTGGTGTTTGCTTTCGACCGGAATTTGTTTTTCACACGGAATAATCTTTGTGCTTGGGACGAAGCTCTGAGGTGCAAAATACTGTTGACTTGTACTTCATCCTCCTTGCAGGTAGGGATGGAGCACGTATTGCAGCCGACCTGCACCTCGTCGTCCTTGCTGATGGGGACGGAGCCCCCGTTGTATTTGTGGTGTAGCTCCGAAGGAGAAGGTAGCAGTCGACCCACACCTCGTCGTCCTTGCGGATCGGGATGTTTTTCTAACTTAGGCGAATACTTGGACTGCAGCTATGCCCCCGAGTGGGAGAATTGCTCTCCACTCGGTAGGATTTTTTAAACTTAGGCGAGTACTTGGACTGCAGCTAAACCCCCCAGTGGGAGGATTGCTCTCCACTCGGTAGGATTTTTTAAACTTAGGCGAGTACTTGGACTGCAGCTAAGCCCCCGAGTGGGAGGATTGCTCTCCACTCGGTAGGATTTTTAAACTTAGGCGAGTACTTGGACTGCAGCTAAGCCTCCGAGGGAGAGGATCGCTCTCCACTCGGTAGGATTTTTTAAACTTAGGCGAGTACTTGGACTGCAGCTAAGCCCCCAAGTGGGAGGATTGCTCTCCACTCGGTTGGATTTTTTAAACTTAGGCGAGTACTTGGACTGCAGCTAAGCCCCCGAGTGGGAGGATTGCTCTCCACTCGGTAGTATTTTTTAAACTTAGGTGAGAACTTGGACTGCAGCTAAACCCCGAGTGGGAGGATTGCTCTCCACTCGGTAGGATTTTTTAAACTTAGGCGAGTACTTGGACTGCAGCTAAGCCCCTGAGTGGGAGGATTACTGAGGGAGTCCTGGATTAGGGGCTGTCCGGATGGCCGGACTATACCTTCAGCCGGACTCCTGGACTATGAAGATAAAAGATTGAAGACTTCGTCCCGTGTTCGGAGGGGACTTTCCTTGGCGTGGAAGGCAAGCTTGGCGATGCGGATATTTGGATCTCCTACCATTGTAACCGACTTTGTGTAACCCTAACTCTATCCGGTGTCTATATAAACCGGAGGGTTTTAGTCCGTAGGACAACAACCCCAACATACAACAATTATACCATAGGCTAGCTTCTAGGGTTTAGCCTCCTTGATCTCGTGGTAGATCTACTCCTGTACTACCCATATCATCAATAATAATCAAGGAGGACGTAGGGTTTTACCTCCATCGAGAGGGCCCGAGCCTGGGTAAAACTTCGTGTCCCATGTGTCCTTTTACCATCCGCCTAGACGCACAGTTCGGGACCCCCTACCCGAGATCCGCCGGTTTTGACACCGACATTGGTGCTTTCATTGAGAGTTCCTCTGTGTCGTCACTTTTAGGCTCGATGGCTCCTTTGATCATCAACAATGATGCGGTCTAGGGTGAGACTTTTCTCCCCAGACAAATCTTCATCTTCGGCGGCTTCGCACTGCGGGACAATTCGCTTGGCCATCTGGAGCAAATCGAAAGCTACGCCCCTGGCCATCAGGTCAGGTTTGGAAGTTTGAACTACACGGCTGACATCCGCGGGGACTTGATCTTCGACGGATTCGAGCCACAGCCAAGCGCGCCGCACTGTTTCGATGGGAATGATCTAGCTGTGCCGCCGAACAGTGTCCTGGAGGCCGCATGCGCGTCGGCTCCGACCCTTAATTCAGAGCCTGCTGCGCCGATCGAGGATGAGCGGTTGGATGCCACCTCAGGGGCTGCGATCTCAAAGGCGATCGAGCCGAACACCAGCCCCGCACTCCGCATGGTCCGTGACCCCGAGGAGCCGGATTCCTCTCCGGACTCCGAGCCCCCCGCGCCCCTGCCGATCGAATCCGATTGGGCGCCGATAATGGAGTTCACTGCCGCGGACATCTTTCAGCACTCGCCCTTCGGCGACATCCTGAATTCTCTAAAGTCTCTCTCTTTATCAGGAGAGTCCTTTCATGACTATGGTCAGCAAGGTTGGGATTCGGACGATGAAGAAATTCAAAACCCACCCACCACCCACTTCGTAGCCACTGTCGACGATTTAACCGACGTGCTCGACTTCAACTCCAAAGACATCAACGATATGGACGATGATGCAGGAGACGAACAAGAGCCAGCACCTATAGGGCGCTGGAAGGCCACCTCGTCATATGACATATATATGGTGCACACTCCAAAAGATGGAGACGGCGATGGAACAACGGGGGATGACACTTCTAAGAAACATCCCAAGCGCCAACGTCAGCGGTGCCGCTCTAAATCGCGCCAAAGCAAAAACGGTGATTCCGGCACAGGAGATAATACTACTCCGGATAGCACCAAAGAACACCCCCTCCAGCAAGATTCGGCACAGGAGGATGGAGAAGCCAGCCCTCATGAGAGAGCGGCAGACCGAGAGGTTGAGGATGACAATTATATGCCTCCCTCCGAAGAGGAGGCAAGCCTCGACGACGAAGAATTCGTCGTGCCATCAGATCCCGCCGAACAAGAGCGTTTTAAACGCAGGCTTCTAGCCAGGGCAAGCAGCCTCAAGAAAAAGCAGCAATAACTTAGAGCTGATCAAGATTTGCTAGCTGACAGATGGACTAAAGTCCTTGCGGCCGAAGAGTATGAACTCGAACGCCCCTCCAAGCGTTACCCAAAACGCAGGCTGCTACCCCGATTAGAGGAGGAAGCACATACATCACCAGCGCATGACATGGCCGTCCGGCCACCTCGTGGCCGTGACAGAGAGGCCTCTAGGCCCTCCAATCAAGCCATGCCCCGACGTCGCTCAAAATATGCTAAGGCACGGGAAAACACGCTAGACCTGCGAGATATACTGGAGGACAAGGCAAGGCAAACAAGATCGATCTACGGATCGCGCGGGCACCCCACGGCACGTGACGGTGATCGTCACTCCGGATACAATAAATCCGGCCGGGCCGAACACAATAGACAAAGCTCCTTTGAGCTGCGTCATGATATAGCCCAGTACAGAGGCGCCGCACACCCACTATGCTTCACAGATGAAGTAATGGATCGTAAAATCCCTGAGGGCTTCAAACACGTAAACATCGAATCATACGATGGCACAACAGATCCTGCGGTATGGATTGAGGAATATCTCCTTCATATCCACATGGCCCGCGGTGATGATCTACACGCCATCAAATACCTCCCACTTAAACTTAAGGGATCGGCCCGGGCTTAACAGCTTGCCAGCAGACTCAATCGGTTCTTGGGTGGACCTAGAAGCCGCATTCCTTGACAACTTCCAGGGCACTTATGTGCGACCACCGGACGCCGATGACCTAAGCCACATAATCCAGCAGCCAGAGGAATCGGCCAGGCAATTCTGGACGCGGTTCCTAACAAAGAAAAACCAAATAGTCGACTGTCCAGACACAGAGGCCCTAGCGGCCTTCAAGCATAATATCCGTGACGAGTGGCTCGCCCGGCACCGGGGACAGGAAAAGCCGAAATCCATGGCAGCCCTTACGACACTCATGACCCGCTTTTGCGCGGGAGAAGATAGCTGGCTAGCTCGCAGCAACAACTTAACCAAGAACCTTGGTAATTTGGATACCAAGGACAAAAGCGGCAAGTCGCGCCGGAACAAGCAAAAGCGCCGCATTAACAGCGACATCAACGAGGATACGACAGTAAATGCCGGATTCCATGGCTACAAATCTGGTCAGCGGAAAAAGCCATTCAAAAGAAATACTCAGGGCCCGTCCAGTTTGGACCGAATACTCGACCGCTTGTGCCAGATACATGGCACCCCCGAAAAGCCAGCCAATCACACCAACAGGGATTGTTGGGTGTTCAAGCAGGCAGGCAAGTTAAGAGCCGAAAACAGAGACAAGGGGCTGCATAGCGATGACGAGGAGGAGCCCAGGCCACCGAATAACAGTGGACAGAAGGGTTTTCCCCCACAAGTGCGGACGGTGAACATGAGATATGCAACCCACATCCCCAAAAGGGAGCGGAAGCGTGCGTTACGGGACGTATACGCGCTGGAGCCAGTCACTCCAAAGTTCAACCCATGGTCCTCCTACCCGATCACTTTTGATCGAAGGGACCACCCCACTTGCATCCGTCATGGCGGGTTCACCGCATTGGTTCTTGACCCAATCATTGATGGATTTCATCTCAGAAGAGTCCTTATGGACGGCGGATGCAGCCTGAACATGCTTTACCAGGATATAGTGCGGAAAATGGGCATAGATCCCTCGAGGATCAAGCCCACCAAAACGACCTTTAAAGGCGTCATACCAGGTGTAGAGGCCAACTGTACAGGTTTGGTCACACTCGAAGTGGTCTTCGGATCTCCGGATAACTTCCGAAGCGAGGAGTTAATCTTCGACATAGTCCCGTTCCGTAGTGGCTATCACGCACTGCTCGGGCGAACCGCATTCGCAAAGTTCAATGCGGTACTGCACTATGCATACCTCAAGCTCAAGATGCCAGGCCCTCGAGGAGTAATCACGGTAAACGGAAACACCGAACGCTCCCTCCGAACGGAGGAGCACACAGCAGCGCTCGCAGCAGAAGTACAAAGCAGCCTCTCTAGGCAGTTCTCCAGTCCGGCCATTAAAAAGTCGGACACTGTCAAGCGCGCCCGGAGTAACCTACAACAAGACCGCCTGGCACATTCCGATCTAGCGTAGCAATGTGGCCCCAACCCTAGCCTTCGCGATATAGCAAAACCAGTGCTTCGCGTACATAACTACGCTATTGAAATACCATGGGCACAAGGGAAGGGGCATCATCACGGCACACCCAAAATACGGCTTAAACCATACTAGGGGCTGCCGGATTCCTTTTTAATTTTCTATTACTTTCAGGACTCCATACTTCGGACGACCTGTTCGGCAATTCAACTACCGCACAAACGATGCAAGATCCAGGAAAGCAGACAAGCCATGCCGCATTATGGAACTCCCAGGTGGTCTCTATTACGAGCAGTATACCTGTTTTCAATACAATTCCGCGGCCTGCCCCTGGCCAGGACATGTTAAATAGTCCAATTTCTTTTGCTTATCGCACTATTTGTATCGTTCTGCTTTGATAGCAGTCTTTCTATAAACAATTCAGAGCTTTTGTCTATTTTTCGCATTATCCTCTTTATATATATATATATATATATATATTTATTCATGACATGTTGCACCCGTAAATTGCGGTACGGCAAAATACGCCAGGGGCTTCAGTACCCCTTAATATGGTGTGAGAAGTCCGAACACTTTCAGAAGTGCGGCACCCTGAACTTATAGCACTATATGCATCGGCTCCGAATCATGATTTGGGTCAATAGTTGGATTTGCCCGACTCCTATGTTTTGGTGCCTTACGTTCCGCTATATCGGCTAAGGTAGCACTAGGAGAACTACTGCGATTGTGCCCCAGTTGAGCTGGGCTGAGCACCTCAGTAGAGAAAGCTAAAACTGACTGTCATGATGAGGCGCGAGACCAGTCGCTGTTCGAGAGGTTTTTCGAGTCCTTAAAGACTTATGCCGCTTCGAGCGAGGAACTGGCTTTGTCCGGCCAAGGCATGGATAGCGCCCCTAACTCGGTCTTCCGAGTAATGGGGCTTCACCGAAATTTAAAATTATAGAGTTCTATGGCTAAGTGAGAGCGTTCAAGCATTATAGTCCGATTGCCCTGTTCGTTGTGCTGAGCGCCTCCCTCGACGGACCCAATCATGGGAAAAAGAGCGCTGAGGTTTATCCTGAACATCCCAGCACTAGTGGCATGGGTGCAGAAGCCGGCGACTGGCCATCTCTCAATTCTAGATAAACGGCCGCACAGAAAGTAATATTTTAAATTCAACAAGCATTGCTTAGCGCATATGAACAAGTTTTCAGCGCACAGGATAACACGAGCGAGTTCATTCAAAAATTACATCCTTGGTACATTCATCCGCCATAAGGCGGGCACCAGCAAGAACATCCTTGTAATAGTTCTCGGGCTTGCGATGCTCCTTCCCTGGCGGCGGCCCGTCCCTCACAAGGTTCTCACCGTCCAGCTTACCCTAGTGCACCTTTGCACGGGCAAGGGCCCTACGGGCACCTTCGATGTAGACGGAGCGCTTGATGACCTCGAGCCTTGGACAGGCCTCCACCAGCCGCCGCACCAACCCGAAGTAGCTCCTAGGCAGGGCCTCTCCAGGCCACAGCCGAACTATGAAGCCCTTCAGGGCCTGTTCGGCCGCCTTGTGGAGCTCGACCAACTGCTTCAGCTGGTCGCTCAAGGGCACAGGGTGTCCGGCCTCAGCGTACTGAGACCAGAACACCTTCTCCGTCGAGCTTCCTTCCTCGGCACGGTAGAATGCGGCGGCACCGGATACGATGCGGGGAAGATCTGCGAATGCCCCTGGAGAACTCCAGATTCGGGTAAGTAACAAGTAGTTTACTTTTACATGTCTCCTTTGCATAAAGAATGCCTTACCCACCGCTACCCTTTTCACCTCCTCCAACTCTTGGAGGGCCTTCTGGGATTCGGCCTTGGCAGACTCGGCAGTTTTAAGGGCCGTCGCGAGCTCGGACGCTCGCGTCTTCGAGTCAAGCTCCAAACTCTCATGTTTTTTCATGAGAGCCTGAAGCTCTTGCTGCACCTCGCCAATCTGGGCCTCATATTTCTCTCGCTCGGTGCGCTCCGTGGCCGCTCTATTTTCGGCCTCGGACAGCGCCTGCTTGAGGGTCGCCACCTCAGTCGTGGCCCCTACAATAAGCAGTACAATCCTGTTATTTTTGCAATTGCATCTTTTTTGTATATATATTTTCTATAAGGCATCTCTTACCTTCTTTTTCCTCGAGCTGCCGCTTGGCAAGGCCGAGCTCTTGCTCGGTCCGCTCGAGGCCCTTCTTCAGGGCACCCACCTCCGCAGTCAGTGCGGCGGTGGCTAGCAGCGAAGCCTGCATACGCATATTGACCCTTTTTTGTTAGACTCCAGCGAAATTTGATAGATCCTCTATTCGGCTTTTCTTTTCGAACGCCAAACAGAGCATCAGGGGCTACTGTCTATGCGGTAATATTTTTACATATTCTACTTACCTCGAAGCCTGTTAGAAGGCTGGCGCAAGCTTCAGTCAGTCCGCTCTTGGTGGACTGAACCTTCTGGATCACCGTACTCATAATAGTACGGCGCTCCTCGTCGATGGAGGCGCCGTTAAGCACCTCCAGCAGATTGTCAGGCACCTCCGGCTGGACGGAGGCTGCCGGCTCAGAAGGCTTGCTCCTCTTAGAAGGAGTTCGCTTACCGCAGTCCAGAACTGTTGAGGATTCCGGCGCGGTGTCCGGCTCAAAGCCGGACTTGGAGCCCTGGGGGGTCTTGTCCCCATTACTCCTGGGGTCCGGGAGGTCGCCTCGTGGCTCCTCCAGGACCACCTCCTCTTGCCCCGGAGCTTGTCGCGACGCCACTTCGGCGTCATCCGCAGTGCGGGGGGAGAGAGCGGGCGGAACGGAGTTCACGTCCGATGAATCCAGGGAGCCGCTCGACGACTCGTCGAGTCCGGCCCAGGGCAGCCTGCATAATTACATTCGACATTAGGGAAGAGCTGTGCAACAACAGGGATATTTTGAGTTACTCTGGTATCCAAATAGTCACGCTTTCGCCGGACGCTTGGTCCTGTCCAGCCACTCTTCTTCGTCCTCGTCGGCGTCGGGGGAGTAGTCCGGTGGAGGGGTCTTCCTCTTCCTAGACCCTTCGGCCTCCGCTGCTGGGGCGGCCTTCCTCTTCTTTCCTCCCCCCGCTGGAGGGGGAGAGGATTCTTCTTCCTCCTCCTCGTCTACACAGGAGGAGTGCGTCTCGGATTCGTCGGACGACGAATCCGACACCACCACATGACGGGAACTCTTTCGAGTCCCCGTGGCCTTCTTCTTCTTGGCCTTCTTCTCCGGCACCACGTTAGGCGCCGGAGCCAGCAGATTCGATAAACGAGCGTCTGCTGGGTCTTCGGGCAAAGGAGTCGGATAGTCGATCGGTCCGGACTTCACCTGCCATTCCTGTCAAAGGTAAGGGAATTTAGATCCCGCATAGAGCCAAACTATAAGAAACAAATATCCTGTAAAAGGTATAGATAACTTACCGCGCTGGCTGTGCGCTGCGTACTGAATCCGCGGTCCTCGGATGCGGATGCGAGAGCCCTTGAAAAGCACCTTCCAGGCGTCTTCGTAAGTCGTGTCGAAGAGCCTGTTCAAGGTTTGGTGCTGCGCCGGATCGAACTCCCACAGATTGAAACCCCGTTGTTGACACGGGAGAATCCGGCGGACGAGCATGACCTGGATTATATTGACAAGCTTGAGCTGCTTGTTCACCAGGGACTGGATGCATGTCTGCAATCCGGTCACCTCTCCTTCGTCACCCCATGACAGGCCCGTATCTTTCCAGGACGTGAGCCGCGTAGGGGGTCCGGATCGGAACTCAGGGGCTGCGATCCATTCTGGATCGCGCGACTCGGTGATGTAAAACCACCCTGATTGCCACCCCTTCAAGGTCTCCACAAAGGAGCCCTCGAGCCATAGGACGTTGGCCATCTTGCCCGCCATGGAACCTCCGCACTCCGCTTGGCTGCCGCGCACCAACTTCGGCTTGACGTTGAAAGTCTTGAGCCAAAGGCCGAAATGGGGGCAGATGCGGAGGAAAGCCTCACACACAACGATAAACGCCGAGATGTTGAGGATGAAGTTCGGGGCCAGATCGTGGAAATCCAGGCCATAGTAGAACATGAGCCCCCGGACAAATGGGTGGAGAGGAAAGCCCAGTCCGCGGAGGAAGTGGGGAAGGAATACGACCCTCTCATGGGGCTCTGGGGTGGGGAGAAGTTGGCCCTTTTTGGGGAGCCGGTGTGCGATGTCTTTGGACAAGTATCCGGCCTTCCTCAGCTTTTTGACATGGCCCTCCGTGACGGAGGAGACCATCCACTTGCCTCCCACTCCGGACATTGCTGGAGAAGGTTGAGGTGGGAAGTGCGGGCTTGGGCGCTGGAGCTCGAGTGCGCAGAAGATGGATAGGCAAAGGAGGAAGAAGGCGTAGGTAGAAAGGTGGATCCTTATCCCCTTATATGGGCAGATGCGGCTATGTGTCCCCACCAGCCTAGTAAAACTTGCTTTCCTCCCAAGCGCCGCGATAAATGGCGCGGTTGGGTTACCCACGTCCGTATTGATGAGAATCCTGTAAATGGGGGACACGATCTTTGCTTTGACAAGACGTGCCAAGGAAACCACCTCGCAAAACGCGCTGAGGTGGATAAATGAAATCGATTCGAATAAAGGCTTGGCCGCAGTGTGATGTCACGCTACGGAATACGTCAACAGATTAGATTTGTGTTAATTTTATTCTCTCCATGGCAATATGTGGAAACTTGTTTTGCAGAGCCGGACACTATTCTTGGTGTTTACAATCTTTTATGAAGAACTTGGAGGAGGAACCCGCCTTGCAATGCCGAAGACAATCTGCGCGCCGAACTCGTCATCATTGAAGCCTGGTTCAGGGGCTACTGAGGGAGTCCTGGATTAGGGGGTGTCTGGATGGCCGGACTATACCTTCAGCCGGACTCCTGGACTATGAAGATACCAGATTGAAGACTTCGTCCCATGTCCGGAGGGGACTTTCCTTGGTGTGGAAGGCAAGCTTGGCGATGCGAATATTTGGATCTCCTACCATTGTAACCGACTTTGTGTAACCCTAACCCTATCCGATGTCTATATAAACCAGAGGGTTTTAGTTCGTAGGACAACAACCCCAACATACAACAATCATACCATAGGCTAGCTTCTAGGGTTTAGCCTCCTTGATCTCGTGGTAGATCTACTCTTGTACTACCCATATCATCAATATTAATCAAGCAGGACGTAGGGTTTTACCTCCATCGAGAGGGCCCGAACCTGGGTAAAACTTCGTGTCCCTTGTCTCCTGTTACCATCCGCCTAGACGCACAGTTCGGGACCCCCTACCTGAGATCCGCCGGTTTTGACACCGATAATTACTCTCCACTCAGTAGGATTTTTTAAACTTAAGCGAGTGCTTGGACTGCAGCTAAGCCCTCTGAGTGGGAGGCTGAGCCACCACTCGGTATGATTTTTTAAACTTAGGCGAAGCGTATTCGCATCTAAGCCTCCGAGTGAGAGGCTAGCTCCACACTCGGTAGGATTTTTAAACTTAGGCAACTACTTGGACTGCAGCTAAACCCCCGAGTGGGAGGATCGCTCTCCACTTGGTAGGATTTTTAAACTTAGGTGAGTACTTGGACTGCAGCTAAGCCCCCGAGTGGGAGGATCGCTCTCCACTCGGTAGGATTTGTTAAACTTAGGCGAGTACTTGGACTGCAGCTAAGCCTCCGAGTGAGAGGATCACTCTCCACTCGGTAGGTTTTTTTAAACTTAGGCGAGTACTTGGACTGCAGCTAAGCCCCCAAGTGGGAGGCTGGCTCACCACTCGGTAGGATTTTTTAAACTTAGGTGAAGCGGATTCGCATCTAAGACTCCGAGTGGGCGGCTGGCTCACTAGTCGGTAGGATTTTTTAAACTTTGGCGAAGCGGATTCGCATCTAAGCCTCCGAGTGAGAGGCCGGCTCCGCACTCGGTAGGATTTCAAAAACTTAGGCGAAACAGGTTCACAACTAAGTCACCCACTGGGGGATTTCAGAATGTTAACACAGGCGACAACAATTATTCCAAAAAAGAAAAAATGCAAAGCTCTTGTTACTGATAAACTAAAAAGGTATTTCTTATTACATCTCATCCGAATGAGTGCTTAAGAATAAAAGGGGCAGAGCAGCTCCGCATTCCAAGCTCGTGGCTCGTCAATCTGGCGATCGATATTGTAAAGATGGTACGCTCCATTGTGGAGAACTCTGGTGAAGATGAAGGGACCTTCCCAAGTAGGAGCGAGCTTGTGTGGTTTCTGTTGATCCACTCGGATGACCAAGTCTCCTTCTTGGAATGCTCAACTGTTCACATTTCTGGCGAGGAATCGATGCAAATATTGCTGATAGATAGTCGACCGGATCATGGCCATCTCTCTTTCTTCTTCTAGGAGGTCAACTGCGTCCTGCCGGGCTTGTTCTGCTTCATCTTCAGAGTAGAGCTTGACTCGGGGTGCATTGTAAAGCAAATCAGTCGGCAGAACCGCTTCCGCTCCGTAGACTAGAAAGAATGGAGTTCGTCCAGTTGACAGATTAGGGGTGGTCCTCAATCCCCAAAAAACTGATGGAAGTTCGTCGACCCATGCGCCTGTTGTGTGCTTGAGATCGCGCATCAGTCGGGGCTTCAGTCCTTTGAGAATTAGGCCGTTTGCTCTTTCCGCTTGTCCATTCGACTGGGGGTGAGCGAGTGAAGCGTAGTCGACTCATGTACCTTGAGAGGCGCAAAAGGCTCTGAACTTGTCGGAGTCGAAGTTTGACCCATTATCCGTGATAATGCTATGCGGAACTCCATATATGAATATCAACTCTCTGATGAAACTGATAGCAGTGCAAGCGTCAAGATTCTTGATAGGCTTAGATTCAATCCATTTAGTAAACTTGTCACTGCCACTAGCACATGAGTGAAGCCGCTCCTGCCAGTTCTTAGTGGTCCAACCATATCCAATCCCCAAACAGCGAAGGGCCAGACGAGTGGAATGGTCTTTAGGGCCGACGTGGGTTTGTGAGACATATTGGAGTAGAACTGACATCCTTCACATTGATCAACTATCTCTTTCGCCATCTCATTTGCTCTTGGCCAGTAAAATCCCGCTCGGTATGCTTTAGCCACAATGGTCCGAGAGGACGCATGGTGACCACAGGTCCCCGAGTGGATATTGTCAAGAATTATTTGACCTTATTCTGGCGTTATACATTTCTGACTGACTCCAGTCGCTCTTTCCCTGTATAACTGTCCCTTTATCACAGTAAAGGCCTTGGATTGACGGACGATTTGTCAAGCATCTTCTTCATTCTCTGGGAGCTCTTTCCTCAGGATGTACGCGATGTACGACATTGTCCAGTCGGGAGTGATGACCAAAACTTCAATGACCAGGTCGACCACTGCTGGAACCTCAACTTCAGTCGGATCGGTGGCACTTTTTGGCTGCAGGGCTTCTTCGATGAAAGGATCCTCTTGAACTGATGGTACGTGGATGTGTTATAAAAACACATTGTTGGGAATGACTTCTCTCTTGGAACCTATTTTAGCCAAATCATCAGCTGCTTGATTTTTTAGTCGGGTATATGATGAAGCTCTAACCCCTCGAATTTCTTTTCTAGCTTTCTTAGTGCATTGCAGTAACCAGTCATGGCTGGGCTTCTGACATCCCACTCTTTCAACACTTGATTGACCACCAAATCTGAGTCACCATAGACCATGAGGCGACGGACGCCGAGTGAAATGGCCATGCGCAACCCACACAAGAGTGCCTCATATTCTGCTTCAGTATTGGAGGAATAAACATGAATCTGGAGTACATATCTGAGCTTGTCTCCTCGGGGGGATACAAGTACCACCCCGGCACCAGAACCATTCAACATCTTGGAACCGTCAAAGAACATAGTCCAGTGCTCCGAGTGAACTTGAGTCGGCAGTTGCTGTTCAATCCACTCGGCGAGGAAATCCGCTATTGCTTGGGACTTGATAGATTTCTTTGCCTCAAACTTGATATCTAAGGGAAGGAGTTCAATCGCCCATTTTGCCACTCGACCAGTTGCATCTCTGTTGTTCAGAATCTCCGATAATGGAGCGTCGCTGACGACTGTGATAGAGTGGTCAGAGAAATAGTGTGCAACCTTTTTCGTGGTCATGTAAATCCCATAAACAAGCTTCTGATAGTGCGGGTATCTCTGTTTTGACGGAGTCAAAACTTCAGAAACATAGTAAACTGGGCGCAGAACTTTATAGGCTTTTCCTTCTTCTTCTCGCTCGACTGTAAGTACAATACTGGCGACATTTTGCTGATTGGAGCAGCAAGCACCGGTTGGGTGGAAAGCAGGGCTTTTAGCTCTGCAAATGCTGCACCAGCTTTGGGAGTCCACTCAAACTTATATGACTTCTTCATCAGTCGGTAGAGGGTTAGTGCCTTCTCACCGAGTTTGGAAATGAATCGACTTAAGGCGGCCAAGCAACCAGTAAGCTTCTGGACATCATGCACACGCACGGGGCGTTTCATCCGGAGTATGGTACCAACTTTCTCGAGGTTAGCATCGATCCCTCGTTCGGAAACGAGGAAACCGAGTAATTTTCCTCCTGGAACACTGAATGTGCACTTTGATGGATTAAGCTTGCTATCGTACCTTCGGAGGTTGGCAAAGGTTTCAGCAAGGTCAGCCAGTAGGTCAGAACCTTTACGTGACTTGACCACAATATCATCCATATATGCCTCCACATTCCGACTGATTTGAGTGAGTAAACACTTCTGGATCATTCGCATGAACGTGGCTCCAGCATTCTTCAGACCGAATGGCATAGTGACATAACAGAAGCACCCGAATGGGGTGATGAAAGTTGTTTTCATTTCATTGGGTCCATACAGACGGATCTGGTGATAGCCGGAATAAGCATCCAAAAAGGACAAATGCTCGCACCCCGCAGTCGAGTCGACTATTTGATCGATGCGGGGGAGAGGGAAGTGATCCTTTGGGCATGCCCGATTGATATGCTTGAAGTCGATGCACATGCGAAGTTAATCGTCCTTCTTAGGGACCATGATGACATTAGCTAACCACTCGGAGTGGTAAATCTCTCGGATAAACTCAGCTGCAAGCAGTCGAGCCACTTCTTCACCGATTGCTTTTCTCTTCTGTACGGCGGACCGTCGAAGATGTTCCTTGACCGATTTTGCCTTTGGGTCGACTTGCAAACGATACTCAGCCAGTCCCCTGGGAACACCTGGCATGTCAGAAGATTTCCATGTGAAGATGTCCCAGTTCTCACGGAGGAACTAGATGAGCTCTTCTTCCTATTTGGAGTCGAGTGTCGTCGAAATGTGGGTCGGAGCAGCGTTGGAGTCGGTCGGGTGATTATGAATCGGTTTTGTTTCCCCGGACGACTGAAATGCTGAATCGGTTGCAGGTTTCTTAGCTCCCAGCAAATCACTCGGATCTGCACTTTTCTGATACTCCTGCAATTCCACCACTTCCATCTGAGCATCGGCGATCTTCGAGCCTTTCTGGAAGCACTCTTCTGCCTTCCTCCGACTGCCAGTAACAGTGATCACACCTCTGGGACCAGGCATCTTCAACTTGAGGTACACATAGCATGGTCGAGCCATGAAACGTGCATCACCCGGCCTGCCCAGAATAGCGTGATAAGCGCTCTGGAAATCCACAACTTCAAACGTCAACTTTTCTTTGCGGTAATTCTTGGAATCACCGAAAACCACATCAAGAGCAATATGGCCGAATGATTCAGCTCTTGCCTGGAATGACTCCACGGAAACTCATATTACTGGTACTGAGCCTGGACATCGGAATGCCCATCCCTTTCAACGTCTCTGCATACAGTATATTCAGGCCACTGCCACCATCCATCAAAACTTTAGTCAGTCGAGTGCCTTCGACAACTGGGTCGACCACCAAAGCTTGCCTCCCAGGGGTGGCTATGTGCGTCGGGTGATCAGACTGGTCGAATGTGATGGCAGTCTGAGACCATTTCAGATAACTGGGTGTCGCCGGAGCGACCATATTCACTTCTCTGTTGATAACTTTCAATCGACTTTTGCTTTCAACATCAGCAAAAATCATCAGGGTGGAATTGACCTGGGGTTATCCATCATCACTATCTTATTTGTCCTCAACTTTGTCCGACCCCTTTTCCTTATCTTTGGGTTGTTTCCCCTGGAACTGCTGGATCAAGAGCCGACACTGTCGAGTGGTATGTTTCGGGTAAATGAGTTTACCCTCTTCATCTTTCTTTGTGTGAATGTGGCACGACAAATCCAACACATCATTTCCATCTTGGTATTTCACTTTATTGGGGTTCCAAGGCCCTTTGGATTTACTCTTAAACTTTCCTTGAGTCACGTCCAAGGCTTCCCCAGGAGCAACTAGCTCGGCTTTGCGCTTCTGCTTTCGACTGGAATTTCCTACTCCGGTTTCATGGGCGACTGATTTGTGCTTGCCACTCCGGAGTCGATCCTCTTCTTCACCATTGGCATACTTGGTGGCAATCTCCATCATTCGACTCAGAGACATGTCTCCGGTCCAACCGAACTTCAGATTTAACTCTCTATACTTGACGCCTTCCTTGAAGGCACAGACTGCCTGATGATCGGACACATTCTCTACCGTGTGATGCAGTGTGATCCATCTCTGGATATAATCCCTCAAAGTTTCATTCGGCTTCTGCACACAAGACTGTAGCTCTGTCAACCCTGCTGGTCGCTTGCATGTTCCTTCGAAGGTTTTGACAAACACTCGGGCATGATCTTCCCAAGTATAAATGCTGCTGGGTGCTAATTGGTTCAGCCATGCTCTAGCCGAGCCCTCTAACATCAGAGGCAAGTGTTTCATGGCCACTTCATCATTGCCGCCGCCAATCTGAACAGCCACTCGGTAGTCCTCAAGCCAAGTGTCAGGCTTGGACTCCCCAGTGAACTTACTGACTCCAGTCGCCAACCTGAAGTTGGGAGGAATCACTGCGGCCCTGATGGCTCTGCTGAAGCACTCTGGACCTAAGACATGCACTCTGCTGCTTGCTGGTAAATCTCTGTCGGGGCCTTCTCTATGCGCCCTGTTCCTGTCGACCAAACCTTGAACGAGAATGGATCTCACATCAAAGTCTGGTTCCCTGGGGTCGACTGGAATCCTTCGCCCAACACTGTGAGGGCGTTTGTCATCCTGCTGCCGAGGCACGTATGACCCACTCCTTGGGGGAGGTGTGGGCACTTGACGACGATCATCACGATCGAGTCGGTGAACATACTGCTCACGACTTCTGTACTGGTCATGCCGGTCTCCACGCCCCTCACGCCTCGGGGGCGATCTTGGGCTGTGAGCCGACTGGACTGTATCTGCAACAAAGGACCTGCTATGGATCCTATTCCATGACTGTGACATGGCTGTATTCTGCTCTCCCGCTGCTCAGAGTAAAGCTCTATTCTGCATTAGACCTCTGCTGGCTTCTGACTGGGAAGGCTGAATTGACTCTGCTATTCGAGCCGCAGATGTAAGATTTTGGATCGGAGTTCGATATACCTGGGTCGGAGGTGGAAAGAGCTGACGTCGACTGGATTCTGGAACCCGTTGTCGCGCTTGCTCGTCGAGTGCTTGCTGGAGGTTCTCCAGTCGAGTGCACTCAGCCAGATTGACCAAGCGCGTTTCTTCTAAGGCACGGGCCTCAGGGGTCTCTCCAACGATAGGAGTGTGAAGTGCATCCATGTTCTGGTGGCGAAGTTCTTCCCGCTGCAGCGAAGTGAGGGGCTCGGGGAGGTACTCTTCATGGGCATGCGACAGATCGCCTCCGCCGTCGTCACCGTCGACCCGGGGAAAGCCGGGAGGACTGCATGGTCAATCGACCATCAAGACCTCCACCGCAGGATCACTGCTGTCGCACTCGGATGCAGTCTCTGCGGAGCCAGTCGAACAGGCCGTAGAGAGATTCGTTGGGCTCGATCGCCGCGACTTGGGGGTGGCCGATTGACGAGCCACCGCGTGCCTCACCCATCGCTGAAGCCTCGACCAACCGGAACATTTGCATCGGTGGGCCACAGCAAGGGAGGACGCCACAGGAGCCGACCGATATTGGGTCGACGGCTGCCGCAAGAGGACGCCACGGATGCACGTGCGAAAATGCGTTGCCCCGTGGACGGGGAGCGCGTCGACGTCGAGTGGAGCGTCCTGAAGCCAAGCGGAGTCGTCGGCGATGAACACGAGCGCGCCGAGACGGATCTCGCGGCCCTTAGCCAGAACTCCACCTGAAACCATGATGAAGGGGATCAGAAAAATTGCAACTTCTCCAACAAGTCGCTAAGACACCTGCCCCACGGTGGGCGCCAACTGTCGTGGTTCTAAGTCCGACAGTAGAATAGGGGGTAGGAATGCAGAGGCAAGATCTCAGCTATGGAGGAGTTGTACACGCAACGTTTACGAGTTCAGGCCCTTCTCGGAGGAAGTAACAGCCCTACGTCTCGGAGCCCGGAGGCGGTCGACTGGATTATGCGCGTGTGAGTTACAGGGGGTGCGAACCCTTGTCCCATAGGAGTGGGGTGGCTTATATAGAGTACGCCAGGACCCCAGCTCCCCTACGTTACACATGGTTCAATGTACATTAAGAGGGGGCGTTACAGGTAACTCCTGTATTAAAGTGCTACAAATGACCATTAAGTATGTTAATAAATGCCCGATCGTTGCTGCGCAGAGCGGCTTTA
This sequence comes from Aegilops umbellulata, assembly GCA_032464435.1. Lineage (NCBI taxonomy): Eukaryota > Viridiplantae > Streptophyta > Magnoliopsida > Poales > Poaceae > Aegilops > Aegilops umbellulata. Next base: position 553,750,968 of record CP136057.1, read on the forward strand.
GGTCTTCTAATATGTCGAGTGGTTTTATGGTCGAGTGACCTGGGTAAGAGAGGTCTCCGAGTGATTGACAGGTCGAGTGGACTTCGCTCGGCACCTTTGCTGGACCTCTTCTTCTGATTCTTGAACTTCTTTGTTCTTAGGACAAGAACTTTAGGTAGGACGTATAGGTCAGGCCTATTACCCTACCCTAGGTCTGTGTCCACATCAACGTTCACAACCCTTTTGTGAAGTTTCTGATCCCGTTTGCACAAACTGGTGGCGAACACATGATATTGTCCACTATTCAGCTGCTTCGGATTACTCCGATTACCAGATTGCTGTTGTTGCTGACCCCCCTGGCCAAACTGTTGATTATAACTACCTTGATTTCCTTGAAAGTCGGAACTTGAGCCACGGCCCGGGCCATGAAAACTGCCTCCACCTGAGCCGCCACCCGGCCCATGGTTGCCGTCGAACATGTTAGAATTTTTGAAAGCTTTCATGATCGTGCAATCCTTCCATAGGTGAGTGGTTGGCTTTTCCCGAGTGCCGTGCCTTGGACAGGGCTCATTGAGCAATTGCTCAAGAGTAGGACCTGACCCGCCAGACCGAGGGGTGGCCTCCCCTTGCATCGTTGATTGTTTCCCTATGAATTGGTGTTATCCACAAACTCCGGGTTACCATCAGCCTTTCGTTTATTGCCTCCCTGATTTGCCGGGTTATGTTGATGACCCTTTCCGTTGCCGTTCTTCTTTCGCTTCCCTGTCTTATCCTCATCAGACTCGGGATCCTTGGTACTATCAGAATTGGCGTATTTGACCAGAGCCGCCATGAGTTGGCCCATGTCGTTACAATCCCGCTTGAGCCGCCCCAACTTCTGTTTCAGAGGTGTAAAACGGCAATTTTTCTCCAACATTAAAACTGCAGAGCCGGCATCCATCTTGTCAGACGAATGTATTATGGCCTTGACCTGACGCACCCAATGGGTCGTGGACTCACCTTCCTCTTGCTTGCAATTAGTCAAATCCACAATTGACATGGGCTGCTTGCATGTGTCTTTGAAGTTCTGAATAAACCAGGCCTTTAACTCCGCCCATGAACCAATGGAGTTAGGCGGCAGACCCTTCAGCCAGGTGCGGGCCGTTCCATCCAACATCATGGTGAAATACTTAGCCATTGCCGCATCACTAACCTCCAACGGCTCCATGGCCAGCTCATAGCTTTCAATCCATGCCCCAGGCTGCAAATCAGCTGTGTAATTCGGCACCTTTCGAGGTCCCTTGAAATCCTTGGGCAAACGTTCATTACGCAGGGCCGGCGCCAATCAAGGAACACCATCGGTTCTTGTGGCCACACCTGCCTCAATAGAAGTCGTCAGATAAGCCGGAAATGTTTGGTGAGCCGCCTGCTGAACCGCCTGCTCAGCCGCCTGCTGAGCCGCCCACCCTGCCTCTTGACGTATCCTGTCCTTTACCGGGTTATGCCCACTGATGATCCAGAAGTGTAGGGGATCTATCATAGTCCTTTAGATAAGTAAGAGTGTCGAATCCAACGAGGAGCAGAAGGAAATGATAAGCGGTTTTCAGCAAGGTATTCTCTACAAGCACTGAAATTATAGGTGACCGATAGTTTTGTGATAAGATAATTTGTAAAGAGCAACAAGTAACAAAAGTAAATAAAGTGCGGCAAGATGGCCCAATCCTTTTTGTAGCAAAGGACAAGCCTGGACAAACTCTTATTTAGAGAAAAGAGCTCCCGAGGACACATGGGAATTATCGTCAAGCTAGTTTTCATCACGTTCATATGATTCGCGTTTGGTACTTTGATAATTTGATATGAGGGTGGACCGGTGCTTGGGTGTTGTCCTTACTTGGACAAGCATCCCACTTATGATTAACCCCTGCAAGTAAGGATGGCAATGGTTCGGGTTTGGAGCGGGTGGAGCTGGTCCAAATCCAACCCATGACCCATCTTCCTACCCTCTGCCCATTCACCAAATTATCCATGGGCACAACTTGTGCCCATGCCCAAACCCGCTGGATACCCACATACCCATGGAGCTCCATGGGCATAGAAAAGTCACCATAAAGCCTTCCCAAAGATCAAAATAACTCATCATCATTCAATCAAAACTGGCAACATAAGCTACATGCATAAGTAGGAAACAAGTAATACGATGAGTCCTTAAGTGTGACATACCAGATGTTGATTCTGCAGCATGTAGCTTATGGCACTAGTTGCATATTGCCTGCCATTTCCCACTGATTCGTTCTTTCTACTGTCACTGGCATATGGCCCCACATGTCATACGAGTATCCATTGGATATCCATGGAGCACAAACTATAACCGTGCCCAACCCGTCTATTCGTGGGTATCCATATCCATGGACCCATGGGTAGAAATGTGCTCCATACCCTTGCCCAACCGGGTTGGGTATCCATGGGTATCCAGATCCATGGATAAAATTGCCATCCCTACCTGCAAGCATCCGCAACTACAAAAGAAGTGTTAAGGTAAACCTAACCATAGCATGAAACATATGGATCCAAATCAGCCCCTTACGAAGCAACACATAAACTAGGGTTTAAGCTTCTGTCACTCTAGCAACCCATCATCTACTTATTACTTCCCAATGCCTTCCTCTAGGCCCAAATAATGGTGAAGTGTCATGTAGTCGACGTGCACATAACACCACTTGAGGAGAGACAACATACATCTCATCAAAATATCGAACGAATACCAAATTCACATGACTACTAATAGCAAGACTTCTCCCATGTCCTCAGAAACAAACGTAACTACTCACAACTCATATTCATGTTCATAATTAGAGGATTATTAATATACATATAGGATCTGAACATATGATCTTCTACCAAATAAACCAACTAGCATCAACTACAAGGAGTAATCAACACTACTGGCAACCTACAGGTACCAATCCCAGACTATGAGACAAGAATTGGATACAACAGATGAACTAGGGTTTGAGAGGAGATGGTGCTGGTGAAGATGTTGATGGAAATTGGCCCTCTCCCGATGAGAGGAGCGCTGGTGATGACGATGGCGATGATTTCCCCCTCACGGAGGGAAGTGTCCCCGGCAGAACAGCTCCGCCAGAGCCCTAGATTGGTTCCGCCAAGGTTCCGCCTCGTGGCGGCGGAGTCTCCTCCCGAAAGCTTGCTTCTTATTTTTTCTCGGACGAAAGACTTCATATAGCACAAGATGGGCACCGGAGGGCCCCCAGGGGGCCCACGAGGCAGGGGGCGCGCCCATGGGGGTAGGGGGCGCCCCCACCCTCGTGGCCAGGGTGTGTGCCCCCTTTGGTATTTCTTTCGCTCAGTATTTTTTAGTATTTCCATAAATAACTTTCATGGAGTTTCAGGACTTTTGGAGTTGTGCAGAATAGGTCTCTAATATTTTCTCCTTTTCCAGCCCAGAATTCCAGCTGCCAGCATTCTCCCTCCTTATGTAAACCTTGTAAAATAAGAGAGAATAGGCATAAGTATTGTGACATAATGTGTAATAACAGCCCATAATGCAATAAATATCGATATAAAAGCATGATGCAAAATGGACGTATCAACTCCCTCAAGCTTAGACCTTGCTTGTCCTCAAGCGGAAGCTGATAATGATAAATATGTCCACATGTTTAGAGGTAGAGGCGTCAAAAAATAAAATACGGACATGAGGGCATCATGATTATTCTCATAACAACAACATATATGGATATTGTCATATGATTGCTTAAGCTCAAGTAACAATCTATTCACAATGCTAGGTATGAGTCAGAAACTTTATTGAGAACTAACAAACTATAATCTAAGTTATTGAAGCAATTGCCATTTATCATAACATCAGAAAGAGTCTGTGTTAGAGCTTTTCAGCAAGTCCACATACTCAACTATCATTTAGTCTTTCATAATTGCTAACACTCACGTAGTACTTGTGGTTACGGAGTTTTAATCGGACACAGAGAAAGATAGGGGCATATAGTTTCGCCTCCCAACCTTTTACCTCAAGGGTAATGTTAACAATAATAGTTCATGCTAATTTACATCCAATTGGATATATATATCAGGATCTTTCCAACATACTGTGCTTGCGAAAGGATAAAATGTAAAAAGGAAAGGTGAAGATCACCATGACTCTTGCATAAGGTAGAAGATAATAATAAAAGATAGGCCCTTCGCAGAGGGAAGCTGAGGTTGCCATGCACTTTTATGATTGGATGCACAAAATCTCAATGCGAAAGAACGTCACTTTATATTGCCACTTGTGATATGAACCTTTATGATGCAGTCCGTCGTTTTATTTATTCCACATCACAAGATCGTATAAAGTTTATTTCCTCCACACCAATCAATCATACATATTTAGAGAGCAATTTTTATTGCTTGCACCGATGACATCTTACTTGAAGGATCTTACTCAATCCATAGGCAAATATGGTGGACTCTCATGGCAAAACTAGGTTTAAGGGAATTCGGAAGCACAAGTAGTATCTCTACTTGGTGCAAAGAATTTGGCTAGCATGAGGGGGAAAAGACAAGCTCAACGTGTTGGATGATCCATGACAATATACTTTATCTCAGATATAAGAAAACATAACCCATTATGTTGTCTTCCTTGTCCAACATCAACTCTTTAGCATGTCATATTTTAATGAGTGCTCCCAATCATAAAAGATGTTCAAGACAGTATATTTATATGTGAAACCTCTCTTCCTTTATTACTTCCTATTAATTGCAACGATGACCAAAGCTATGTTTGTCAACTCTCAACAACTTTTAATCATCATAATCTTTCTATGTGAAGTCACTACTCTCCATAAGGTCAATATGATATCTTTGTTTCTTTTTATTCTTTTCTCTTTTCTTTTATTCACTCAAGATCATAGCAAGATAATCAAGCCCTTGACTCAACACTAATATCTATTATATAGCTCATGGACTCGATTATAGAGAGGGATCATAAGAAAAACTCAAAACTTGATCATACTAGATCATACTAAAACTTTATTCTACTAGATAAAGATATTACTAAAAGGATCGAACTAAAAAAATGGTAAAGATAGGAGTGTGATGGTGATACGATACCGGGGCACCTCCCCCAAGCTTGGCAGTTGCCAAGGGGAGTGCCCATACCCCTGTGATTATGTCTCTTTTGTTGGTGAAGGAGGTGGAGGTGATGATGGGTAGTCACACATCGAGCGTAAGAGGTCCTCCAGCTTGCGGATCATGCCCTTGAGTGCGATGCTATCCTCTTTCAACAAAATATTTTCATGTGTGGGATACTTGTTTTGTATACGAGCTAACTCAATCATCTTGAAAGATTCGATCTCAGTTGGGGTAAGAAGATTATGATCAAGTTGAAGGATGTCTTCTGCTGCCGGAACTTGGTCTTCCGTCGCCTTCTTGATCCCTTCATCCTTGTTGATCTCAATGGGCTCTTCCCTCTTCAGCTCTATCTTCATTAGCCAAGCATCGTTGTCACCATTGTTGGAGGAGGGGGATGACATGATGCCTGGCCTTGACAACCCTGACAGATAAAAGATCGAAACAAGAACAAAGGACAATTGTGTGATACAGGAGTCAAGACCTTCGGGAGATTATATAATGAATTTTTACCGACCAAAATACGTATCGTGCAAGAAAACGGAGTCCGGAGAGCGCACGAGGTGCCCACGAGGTAGGGGGCGCGACCAGGGGGTAGGGCGCGCCCTTCACCCTCGTGTCCTTCCCGAACTGCTTCTTATTCTTCTATTTTTCTAAATATTCCAAAACAGAGAAAAAATGCCATTAGAATTGTTCTGGAGTCGGTTTACTTACCGTAGCACATACCTATTCCTTTTCGGAGTCTGAAACGTTCCGGAAAGTGTCCCTTATGTATTCCTCCGGGGTTACGGTTTCAATAACATTGGTTTCAACATTTATAGGATTACCTGAGATATAATGTTTGATTCTTTGACCGTTCACCACCTTCGGATTTGTGCCTTCGATGTTTTTGATTTTTATGGCACCGGAACGATAGACCTCCTCGATAATGTAAGGACCTTCACATTTAGAGAGAAGTTTTCCTTCCAAAACACCTTAAACGAGAGTTGTATAATAATACATAATCACCTACATTAAACTCATGCTTTTGTATTCTTTTGTCATGCCATCTTTTAACTTTTTCTTTAAACAACTTGGCATTCTCATAGGCTTGGGTTCTCCATTCATCAAGTGAGCTAATGTCAAATAACCTCTTCTCACTGGCAAGTTTGGAATCATTATTGACCTCTTAAATAGCCCAATAAGCCTTATGTTCTAATTCAAGAGGTAAGTGACATGCTTTTCCATAAACCATTTTATACGGAGACATAGCCATAGGATTTTTATGTGCAGTTCTATAGGCCCATAATGCATCGTCAAGTTTCTTGGACCAATTCTTTCTAGATCTATTAACAGTCTTTTGCAAAATTAATTTGAGCTCTCCGTTACTCAATTCTACTTGACCACTAGACTGTGGGTGATAAGGAGATGCAATTCTATGATTAACATCATATTTAGCAAGCATTTTACGAAAAGCACCATGAATAAAATGTGAACCACCATCAGTCATTAAATATCTAGGGACTCCAAACCTCGGAAAAATAACTTCTTTAAGCATCTTAATAGAAGTGTTATGATCAGCACTACTAGTTGGAATAGCCTCTACCCACTTATTAACGTAATCAACAACAACTAAAATATGTGTATAGCCACTAGAAGCAGGAAACGGTCCCATATAATCAAAGCCCCAAACATTGAATGGTTCAATAACAAGTGAGTAATTCATAGGCATTCGTTGGCGTCTACTAATGTTACCAATTCTTTGACATTCATCACAAGATAGGACAAACTTACGAGCATCCTTGAAGAGAGTAGGCCAATAAAAACCGGATTGCAATACCTTATGTGCAGTTCTATCTCCACCGTGGTGCCCTCAATAAGCCTCGGAGTGAGACTTGCGTAGGATTTGTTCATGTTCATGCTCAGGTACACAACGTATAATAACACCATCTACTCCTTCTTCATAAAGATGTGGGTCATCCCAGAAGTAATGTCTCAAATCATAGAAAAACTTATTCTTTTGCTGGTATGTGAAACTAGGTGCTATAAATTTAGCAACAATGTAATTAGCATAATCAGCATACGTGGAGTAGTACGAGAAGCATTTATGACATTTAATTGCTCATCAAGGAAGCTATCATTAATAGGTAGTGGGTCATCAAGAACATTTTCTAACCTAGACAAATTGTCTGCAACAGGGTTCTCAGCTCCCTTTCTATCAATAGTATGCAAATCAAATTCTTGTAGCAAGAGAACCCATCTAATAAGTCTAGGTTTAGCATATTTCTTTTCCATAAGGTATTTAATAGCAGCATGATCAGTGTGAATAGTTACTTTAGAATCAACAATATAAGGTCTGAACTTATCACAAGCAAATACAACTGCTAAGAATTCTTTTTCAGTAGTAGCATAGTTTCTCTGGGCATTGTCTACAGTTTTACTAGCATATTGAATAACATTTAATTTCATATCAACTCTTTGCCCTAGAACAACACCTACAACATAATCACTAGCATCACACATAATTTTGAAAGGTAAATTCCAATCAGGTGGCTGAATAATAGGTGCAGAGATCAATGCTTTCTTAAGTATTTCAAATGCTTCTACACAATCATCATCAAATACAAATGGTATATCTTTTTGTAATAAATTAGTCAAAGGCCGAGAGATTTTTGAGAAGTCCTTAATGAACCTCCTATAAAAGCCGACATGACCAAGGAAACTTCTTATACCTTTGATGTCCTTGGGACATGGCATCTTTTCAATAGCATCAACTTTAGCTTTATCAACTTCAATTCCTCTTTCAGAAATTTTATGCCCCAAGACAATACCTTCATTAGCCATAAAGTGGCACTTTTCCCAATTCAAGACAAGATTAGTTTCTTCACATCTCTACAAAACTCGATCAAGGTTGCTCAAGTAATCATCAAAAGAGGATCCATAAACGGAGAAGTCATCCATGAAAACCTCACAAATCATTTCACAAAAGTCAGAGCATATAGCCATCATGCATCTTTGAAAGGTAGCAGGTGCATTACATAAACCAAAAGGCATACATCTATAAGCAAAAGTACCGAAAGGACAAGTAAAAGTGGTCTTAGTTTGATCATCATCTGACACAGGTATATGAGAGAAACCGGAATAACCATCTAAAAAGAAAAAAATGTGTATGTTTGGATAATCTTTCTAGCATTTGATCAATAAAGGGTAGGGGGTAATGCTATTTTTTAGTAGCTTTATTTAATTTGCGGAAATCAATTACCATCCTATAACCTATAATAATTCTTTGTGGAATCAATTCATCTTTATCATTAGGAACAACAGTAATACCTCCCTTCTTAGGGACACAATGAACATGACTTACCCACTCACTATCAGCAACAGGATAAATTATACCTGCCTCAAGGAGCTGTAGTATTTCTTTCCTTACCACTTCTTTCATTTTAGGATTCAGCCATCGTTGATGATCAATAACTGGTTTGGCATCTTTCTCCAAATTTATTTTATGTTGACATAGAGTGGGACTAATGCCCTTAAGATCATCAAGAGTATATCCATTAGCAGCACGGTGCTTCTTTAGAGTTTTCAATAATTTTTCTTCCTCCTTCTCTGAAAGGTTAGCACTAATAATAATAGGATATATCTTCTTCTCATCAAGATAAGCATATTTAAGAGTATCAGGCAATGGTTTAAGCTGAAATACGGGATCACACTTGGGTGGAGGAGGATCCCCTAAGATTTCAACAGGCAAGTTGTTTTTCAGAATAGGTCCTTGTTTAAATAACACTTCATCAATTTCCCTTCTTTCATTCATAAACATATCATTTTCATGGTCTAGCAAATATTATTCTAAAGGGTCACTAGGAGGTACGGCAATAGAAGCACGACCAATAATTTCATCTTTACTAGGCAATTCCTCTTCACGGTGTTTTCTATGAAACTTAGAAAAGTTAAACTCATGAGACATATCACCTAAACCAATAGTAACAACATCCTTTTCGCAGTCTATCATAGCATTAACAGTGTTTAAGAAGGGTCTACCAAATATAATGGGACAAAAGATATCTTGTGCGGAACAAAGAACAAGAAAATCAGCAGGATATTTAGTTTCCCCGCACAAGACTTCAACATCTCTAACAATTCCCATTAGTGATATAGTATTTCTATTGGCAAGTTTAATTGTGACATCAATATCTTCTAACTCAGCAGGTGCCATATCATGCATAATTTCTTTGTATAAGTCAAAATGTATTGCACTAGCACTAGCACCCATATCACATAAGTCATGATAACAATGATCTCCTATTTTAGCAGAAATAACAGGCATGCCTACCACAGGTCTATGTTTATCTTTAGCACAAGGTTTAGCATTCTAGCAGTTTCATCATAGAAATAAATAACATGCCCATCAATATTATCAGACAAGAGATCTTTAACAATAGCAATATCACGTTCAACTTTAACTTGCTCAGGAGGTGTATAAGTTCTAATATTGCTTTTACGAACCACAGTTGAAGCTTTAGCATGATCCTTCATTCTAACAAGGAAAGGTGGTTTCTCAACATAAGAAGTAGGAACAATAGGATCATTATAAGTGATAGTCTTTTCTTCAACTTTAATAGGTGCAGCTACTTTTACTTCTATGGGAGGATGATATTTAAACCACTTCTTCTTAGGGAGATCAACATGAGTAGCAAAAGATTCACAAAAAGAAGCTACTTTCTCAGAGTCAAGTCCATATTTAGTGCTAAATTTACAGAAAACATCGGTATCCATAAAAGATTTAACACTATCAAACTTAGGTGTCATACCTGGCTCCTTACCTTCGTCGAGGTCCCAATCTTCAGAGTTGCATTTAATTCTTTCCAATAAATCCCATTTGAATTCAATAGTCTTCAACATAAAAGAGCCAGCACAAGAAGTATCGAGCATGGTGAGATTGTTATCAGAAAGCCGAGCATAAAATTTTTGAATGATCATTTCTCTTGGGAGCTCATGATTGGGGCATGAATATAACATTGATTTCAGCCTCCCCCAAGCTTGAGTGATGCTTTCTCCTTCGTGAGGCCAAAAATTATATATATAATTACGATCACGATGAATAAGATGCATAGGATAAAACTTCTGATGAAATTCCAATTTCAATCGTTTGTAGTTCCATGATCCCATATCATCACATAGCCTATACCATGTCAATGCGTCTCCCTTCAAAGGTAAAGGGAAGACCTTCTTCTTAATAATATCATCTGGCACCCCTGGAAGCTTAAATAATCCACAAACCTCATCCACATATATTAGGCGCTCATCAGGATGTAATGTTCCATCTATTGCAAAAGGATTAGCTAGCAGTTTTTCTACCATACCCGAAGGAATTTCAAAGTAGAAATTTTCATTTTCAGTAGGTTCAGTTGGTTGAGGAGAAACTCTTTGCTCAATTTGTCGGCGTTCTGGGAACGGGGGTCCCCAGACTTGCCTGCATGCGGCCTGTGGCGTGGCTCGAAAGGGGCCCCAACACGGCCCATCTTCATCAACACGAGACCCAAGACCCTCGCGAGGGGCCAAGCCTCGCGGGGCGGACGACACGGCGCTTCCTCAGGCATGGCCTCGTCAGGCTGGCTCATGAGGAGGCGGAGAGATCAAGGCGGGGTACCTTACGAGGTGCCCATGACGCAAGCCATGACGACCAAGGGTGCCAGGCGGGCGCCAGCCCGCGCAGTGTCTCCCTTTCCTCTTTGGTAAAAAGGGGGCAAGCGCAGGCGAGAGGATCAAGCAAAGGCACCCATTTCGGTGCAACGAAACCAAGACCAGTCCAACGGTGGGAAGGAGGTCATCGTGGAGCCTAGAACGGCGTCACCACAGGGCCTTTGGCAGGCGAGGACCAACTTTAGTCAGGATAAGTGTACCAGATGTTCCCCTTCAAATTGGCAAATTGTTGGCGCCCTTCCCGCTCAATATTTGGGAAGAGGCCCAGGGCCTTTGCCTATAAATAGGACTAGCCACCCCCACGGTAGGGAGGAGAGTACTGGGTACCTAGAATCTGGGAAAGCAGAGAACAGGTGAGAGAGAGAGAGAAGGGCGGCTGAACTCCCCCTAGCAGTTGATCGTCCTAGCTAAGAGCAGACCCTCGCGAGGCTGTTCTTCCTTGTATTATTCATCATCATCAGCCCAAGAGGCAATCCACCCACCACAAACTAGAGTAGGGTATTACACCACAATGGTGGCCCGAACTACTATAAACCCTGCGTCTCTTGTGTTGTTCTTTCAGTAGTTAGATCTTCGCGGGACAGAGAGGTAGAGGGCATAATCTCCGCCCGCACCCCAGCGTTCGAACCTTAGGGGTCTGCCGGAACCCGAAATCTGACATTTGGCGCACCAGGTAGGGGTGCGCCGGAATTTGTCTTCCACCGCTCCGTTCTCCTCCGACCGTCGCGTCCATGTATGACGCCCGTCGAGCCCGCGCCAAGCACCGGACCGCCATCTCTTCCCGCGACGCCCAGGCGGCCCCCGCCGGTGGGCGTCCACGTCATTCCCCGTCGCCCGCCATCAACGCCGCCACCAGCCCGGCGGGGAACGAGCAGCAAGCGCCATCCCAGCATCTGCCTGTGCGACAAGATGACCGCACCGCTACATCAACACCTCCGGTCGTTGCGGCCCTCCTGGGCGGCTCGCAGGCGCCGCCCACAAGTCGCCACATCAAGCCGTTTGTCCGCCGGGTCAGCGCCATTTCCGCACGGCAGGGGGCTCCCTCGGACCAGGTGGCGCGCAAGGTCGGTCTGACCTTCAGCTCGGAGGACCACCCCGCCAACTTGGCTGGCTCGTGCGCGCTCCCCATGTTGTGCACCCCCACCATCTGCCAGGTGGCCGTCACCAGAACCCTCGTCGACGGCGGCGCGGGCCTCAGTGTGCTTTCGGTTGAGACCTTCAATCTCCTCTGCATACCCCGGGAGCGGCTGCAACCCAGTCGGTCTTTCTCGGGCGTTGGGGGCGGATCATCCAGCTTCTTGGGACAGATCCGGCTCCCAGTAACCTTCGACACCTATGACAACTTCTGCACGGAGATGGTCGACATCGACATCGCCCCCATCGGCCTCCCTTACAACGCCATCCTCGGCTACCCAGCGCTGGCCCAGTCCATGGCCGCCACGCACCCGACGTACAACCTCATGAAGATGCCCGGGAGCAGCGGTGTCCTCACCGTGCATGGGGACACCGGGGACGCTCTGCGGGTACTCAAGCTCGCCTTCAAGATGGTGGCATCGGCACAGCCCGCCGACGCAGGGACCCCCGAGCCCAAGGGGGCTGCACCCGCCAAGAAGAAGCAGTCGTTCACCCAGGACAAGGCAGAAACCAAGCAGATACCTGTCGACGAGGACGGGTCCTCTAGTGCCACTTTCACCATAGGCGCCAACATCGAGCCTGAGCAGGAGGAGGCCCTAATCAGGTTCCTGCGCGCAAATAAGAAAGTATTCGCTTGGGAGCCTGATCAGTTGGCAGGGATCCCCAGGAGCGTCATCGAGCATCACCTCAATGTGTGCCCAAACGTGCGCCCCGTGAAGGAGAAAGCCAGGCGCAGTCCGCAGAGAAGCAGGCCTTCATCATCCAAGAGACCCGCAAGTTAGAGGCCGCTGGGGTCATTCGCGAGGTCCAATACCTGGATTGGATGGCCAACCCTGTTATTGTGCCCAAGAAGGGAGGAAAGGAACACATGTGTGTCGACTTCACCAACCTCAACAAGGCATGCCCGCTAGATCCGTTCCCGCTCCCCCGCATCGACCAGATCGTCGATTCCGCCGCGGAGTGCGACCTGCTATGCTTCCTGGACGCCTTCTCTGGATATCACCAGATCAAGATGGCGGTAGAAGACGTCGAGAAGACCGCCTTCCTAACCCCATGCGGGGTGTACTGCTATACATGCATGCCATTTGGGCTGCGAAACGCAGGGGCAACCTTTCAGCGGCTGATGCACATCACCTTGGGCCCGCAGCTCGGGAAGAATGTCGAAGCTTACTTTGACGACATTGTGGTGAAATCTCGGGAGGCCAAGACCCTGATACAAGACCTGGAGGAGACCTTCGCGAGCCTCGACGCAGTGAACCTGTGGCTCAACCGAGAGAAGTGTGTGTTCGGGGTCCCCTCAGGCAAGCTCTTGGGCTTCCTCGTGTCCCATCGAGGCATCGAGGCTAACCCGGAGAAGGTCAAGGCGGTCGAGGACATGAGCCCGCCGAAGACCCTCAGAGAAATGCAGAAGCTCACTGGGCACGTGACCGCGCTAGGTTGCTTCATCTCCAAACTTGGGGAGCGAGCGCTGCCTTTCTTTCAGCTAATGAAGAAGAAGGGGCCCTTTGAATGGACTGAAGAGGCATATAAGGAGTTTCAAGATCTCAAGAGGTACCTGACCAGTCCCCCATTCATGGTGGCTCCGCGTCCTCGAGAGCCCCTACTGCTCTACCTCGCCGCCACTCCCTACTCTGCCAGCGCAACCCTGGTGGCGGTTAGGGAGGAGCGCCAAATCAGAACCACAACAGCAGCTCGTGATAAGGCAAAGCAGGAACAAGGAAGGCCCACAGGAGATGTAACCGCGGCTGAAGAAGAACAGTCGCGGAAGAGTGCACCGGAGGCAGGAGAGGCCACCCGCCTGGACGGTCCACCTCCCGAGGCCGCGTCACCTCACGAGGCGCCCTTGCCTCCGGAGGACGCCACGAACACCGATGCTCTCAGCCTTGTTGAGCACCCAGTCTACTTTGTCAGCACGGTGTTACGGGACGCGAGGGCACGGTACCCTATGCCTCAGAAGCTCCTCCTCGTGCTACTTGTGGCCTCACGCAAGCTGCGTCACTACTTCCAGGGTCACCCCATCAAGGTTGTCTCGCCATACCCCTTGGAGAGAGTGCTCAGGAGCCCTAACTCAGCCAGATGGGTCGCCGAATGGAACATAGAACTGCAAGCGTTTCAGCTCGAGTTCAGCACGATGAGGGTCATCAAAGGAGCAGCGTTAGCGGATTTCGTGGCGGAATGGGCGGAGGCACCAGGCCTCAAGGACAATGAGGATCGGTCCCTCTCCCCAGGTAGCGAGGCGCCGGAAGGCTGGGTCATGTACTTCGATGGGGTGTTCTCCAGGCACGGCGCTGGGGCTGGAGCGGTGCTGATATCACCCACTCAGGACAAGCTCTACTACGCCGTACAGCTATGTTTCCAGCAAGGTGAAAAGGTCTCCAACACCATAGCAGAGTATGAGGGCCTGATAGCGGGGTTGAAGGCCGCAGCAGCTCTGGGGGTAAAGTGCCTCACCGTCAAGGGCGATTCGCAGCTCCTTGTCAATTTCTCCAACAAGGTGTATGAGCCGAAGGATGAGCACATGGAAGCCTATCCAGCGGAGGTCCGCAGGATGGAAAAATAGTTATGGGGGTTGGAATTGAAGCATGTGCCCTGTGATGCCAATCAGGAGGCCGATGTCATCGCCGGACGGGCATACAGGCGGTTACCTCAGGAGCCTGGCATCTTCGAAGAGCGGCTCTTCAAGCCCTCGGCCCAGTCGTCATTATCAAACACTGCTCAGCCTCGGGAGGAACTCCCCCAGCCACCTGCCTCAGGAGCCCCGGCCTGCGGCCCTACCTCAGGGGCACGCCTGCTCCTGACTATGGAACCTCAGGAGGAGTGTTGGATCACGGAACTCCAGTGTTATTTAACACAAGGGGCCCTGCCGGAGAAGGAGGAAGAAGTGGAGCGTGTGGCGCGGCAGGCAACGGCATACTGCATCAGGGATGGGGAGCTCTACCGGAAGCGGCCGAACGACGTATCCCTGCGCTGATTTCCAGGGAGCAAGGAAAGGAACTGCTGGAGGACATACACGGCGGGGACTGTGGGCATCACTCGTCATCACGGGCCCTCGTTGGCAAGGCATTCCGCAGCGGGTTCTATTGGCCCATCGCACTCAACGACGCTGTCGAACTGGTAAAGGCTTGTGAAGCCTGCCAATTTCACGCCAACCAGATCCATCAGCCGGCGGGAGGCCTGCAGACTATACCCCTTTCATGGCCATTCGCAGTCTGGGGGCTGGACATTCTGGGCCCGTTCCCTCGGGCGCCAGGGGGCTATCGCTACCTCTACGTCGCCATTAACAAATTCACCGAGTGGGCAGAAGTGGAGGCTGTCCGGACAATCCCCGCGGGTTCAGCGGTCAAGTTCATCAGGGGCATCGTGAGCCGGTTCGGGGTGCCGAACCGCATCATCACAGACAACGGTTCGCAGTTCACCAGTAACCTCTTCAAAACATACTATGCTAACCTTGGAACGCAGATATGCTACGCTTCGGTGGCGCACCCGCGAAGCAACGGACAGGCCGAACGAGCCAACACGGAGGTCCTGAGGGGCCTCAAGACCAGGACATTCAAGAAGAAGCTGGAGGCCTGCGGCAGAGGTTGGTACGATGAGCTCCAGTCTGTGTTGTGGTCCATCCGCACCACCGCGACCAAGCCGACTGGGGAGACCCCGTTCTTCCTGGTCTATGGAGCCGAAGCAGTCCTCCCTCATGAGGTCAGACGTCGCTCCGCGCGGGTCCTAGCGTTCGATGAGGCGCAGCAGGACGCCATGCGGGGGATGGACCTCGTACTGGGGGAGGAACGCCGCCGAGAAGCCGCGCTGCGAGCGGCGAGGTACCAATAGGCGCTGCGACGATATCACTGCCGCAACATCCGCCCCAGGACCCTCGAGGTAGGAGACCTCGTGCTCAGACGGGTTCTCTCCAGGGAAGGGCTGCACAAGCTCTCTCCCATGTGGGAGGGCCCGTTCAAGGTTGTTCATGTTTCCAGGCCAGGCTCCGTGCGCTTGAAGACTCAGGAGGAGGAGCTGATCCAGAACACATGGAACATCCAGCACCTCCGGAGGTTCTACCCCTAAAAGGCCCAGAGCGTGTGAAGAAGGCAAACTCCTGTGAAGATTATCCCTTTTTGGAAAAGGCCCAGAGCCTGTGAAGAAGGCAAACGCCTGTGAAGATTTTCCCTTTTTGGAAAAGGCCCAGAGCCTGTGATGAAGGCAAACTTGTAATGCCCCGAGACCGACGCTCCAGACGTCTTCCATGTTTTGCGTGTCAGCTGTGTTATTTATTTGTTTGTTGCATTCATCATCGCATCATTCGCATTGCATCGACATTTCATTGTCTTCATGTTTTCATAAAACTTGCATCCGTCGTAGTCGCCGCTTCTTCCTTGTCTCCGTTGACCTCCTCTTAGATCAACTTGACCGCTCTCTTCTCTCTCTTGTCTGAGCCCTTCAAACCCTCTTGTCTTCGTCCACCTCTCTCGGCCCCCTCGCGTGTCCGAAAGCTGCGTCGAACTCAAACCGCTCAGTTATCACCGTTGAATTCGGATCATCCCTAAACATCTGTAAGACATCTCTGTTTTCTTATTTGGACTCCCTATTTATTTATTCTCGACAGTTCAATTTTGATCGAAGGGTCCGTTTTGCCCCTAAGCTAATCCACCTAGCTATTTAGACATTCAAACCCTAGATCCTAGGAGATGTCCCATCCTCCCATTCCCTCCGTCGCCACCAAACCATCTCCCTTCGCTCTGGGGATCCTCCCATATTCGATCCAGCGCACGGCCTCCACCTCTGGATCCCCTCCCATTCCAACCACAGTCGCTACCGCAGCCTCCGACCAACTCCCGCAATTTTCGTGCCGGCCAACCCAATCCCTCCACCTCCCTCACTGACTCTGGACGCGCCCGCGGATCCGGCTGTCTGTCGCCATGCTCGCGCCATCCCCATCTCCGGCGTTGTTCACGCTCGAAGCCTCGCTCCCGGCCTCCCGCAAGCAGAGGCCCCGCGAACCTCTCGCTCCCTCATGCTCGCTGCTGCTCCCGATCCAACGCGACCTCCGGCAACCACGACCAGGCCAAGCCTCGCCGTCCCTTGCCTCCCCCTCGCCATCCCTCTCTCTCCTGTTGCTAAACTCTCTCCCTTTTCCCTGTGTTCTTCACGCAGGAGCAGGAGTAGACCATGGCACCCTCCTTCTCCTCGCCTTAAGCACCAGCGCTCCAAGGCCGGCCTTCTGTTGTTCGTCCTCGCCAGCAGCCGCGCCGCTCGATCCGCCTCACCGACGGCAGACCATCCCCTGCTCCTTTTCCTCTCCATCTCCCTTCTCTTCTCCTGCACCCCCCTTATTCCTCTCGTGTTCCTCCGCAGGTCCCCGCCGTGGATGCCAGGAGCGCCCGTGCGCCGCATGCCCAAACCCCTGTCTTGCTTCGCCTCGCGTGGCCGGTGACCGGCAGATGAGCACCTCCGCCTCCCCTTATTTTCTCCTTCCTCCATCTGTTGTTTCTCCCTCTCACGTAGTTCTCTCCCTCTCTCTGAACCTTCACAGGAGCCATTGCCAAAGCTTCAAGCGCTGCCCGCCTCGTCTCCATCCGAC
Organism: Aegilops umbellulata; assembly: GCA_032464435.1. Taxonomy (NCBI): domain Eukaryota; kingdom Viridiplantae; phylum Streptophyta; class Magnoliopsida; order Poales; family Poaceae; genus Aegilops; species Aegilops umbellulata. The sequence goes on from CP136057.1 coordinate 553,768,453, forward strand.
GCCACCACATCTCCGGCCAGACCCGTCGAGTCCCGGCCATCTCCGCCGTTCTCGGTCCTCCCCGCCACCCAAGACCCTCGCCGGAGTCGCGCCCAAGTCCCTCGGCTCCGCCACCTCGTCCAAGTCCCGCCTCGCCAAGTCCCTGCATCGTACCGCTGTTCCCGTGCTGCTATTTTTGTTCTTCAGAAACGAGCAGCAGCAACTCGAGCCGCTCGCCCCTCTGCTTCGCTCGCGTTGACCGCGTCATTGCCCCAGCGCCAAGGCCCAGCGCCCTGCAACCGCCTCTGCCAGTCCCCAACCGACAGGCCAGATTCGGCCCATGGGTGAGCTGCCCCCCCAGCGCCTGTTCCTGTCGGGCCAGCCTCTGTTTCGGTCCGCTCATGTTTTTTTCCAGTTATGTGAATTTGTCTATTATTCCAGAGACTGCAGTCTTACAGAAAAACCCCTCATGTTCATGCATTAATAACGCCACAACCGTGCATCCAACTTAAACAAACTATATATGGAAAATGCTTAGAATTCTGTCTAGTTTCATAATATGCCACTTTCGCCCATGTTTAAAATGTTTAAATTGTTGTTTGATTAAAATTTGCATAAATGCCATGTTAAAATGATTTATTTCATAACTAATTATCCGTTGCTTCGATTTTAATAAACTTTATATGTAAATGGGGTAGAAAAATGCCTAGTTTAACAGGGTGCACTTTATTTTTCTGTTTAACAACATTAAAATTGTGTTTAGGGCAGAACAATACCAAATCTAAAATATGCACATGAGGATTTTCCGGAATTGTTGTTTGTTATTTTCGGCCTCATTTAAACTTGCCTAAATAGTTAGTTTACTTATGCTTCACTTCTTGCCATGTTAATCAACATTTAACATTGTTGGGTACATAAACGAGAGCGAACTAAATAACTTGATGTGGTGTTTCGTCAATATGCAACTCGTTGCATATTGAGCTCCACTTAATTTGTAGTATTGTTTGTGCACTTTGCCATGCCATGCATCATTAAACCGGACATGCATCATACTTGATTGTGCATCATGCCATGTTTATGTTATGGTTGTTTACCATGTTGTTTGCTTCTTTCCGGTGTTGCTTCTACGGGTTAGTTCCGATAACGTCGCGTTTGTGAGGATTCGTTCGACTACGTCCGTTTGTCTTCTTCATGGACTCGTTCTTCTTCCTTGCGGGATTTCAGGCAAGATGACCATACCCTCGAAATCACTTCTATCTTTGCTTGCTAGTTGCTCGCTCTTTTGCTATGCCTATGCTGTGATACCTACCACTTGCTTATCATGCCTCCCATATTGTTAAACCAAGCCTCTAACCCACCTTGTCCTAGCAAACCGTTGTTTGGCTATGTTACCGCTTTGCTCAGCCCCTCTTATAGCGTTGTTCATTGCAGGTGAAGATGAAGTTTGTTCCTTGTTGGAACATGGAGATGTTGTTCCTTGGTTGGAACATGTTTACTTGTTGGGATATCACAATACCTTTTATATTATTAATGCATCTATATACTTGGTAAAGGGTGGAAGACTCGGCCTTATGCCTGGTGTTTTGTTCCACTCTTGCCGCCCTAGTTTCCATCATATCGGTATTATGTTCCCGGATTTTGCGTTCCTTACACGGTTGGGTGATTTATGGGACCCCCTTGACAGTTCGCTTTGAATTAGACTCCTCCAGCAAGGCCCAACCTTGGTTTTACCATTTGCCACCTAAGCCTTTTTCCCTAGGGTTCTGTAGACTCAAGGGTCATCTTTATTTTAACCCCCCGGGCCAGTGCTCCTCTGGGTGCTGGTCTGAACAGAGTAGACTGCGGGGCCACCTCGGGGAAACTTGAGGCTTGGTTTTACTCGTAGGATGTCTCATCTGGATGTGCCCTGAGAACGAGATATGTGCAGCTCCTATCGGGATTTGTCGGCACAATCGGGTGGCTTTGCTGGTCTTGTTTTACCATTGTCGAAATGTCTTGTAGCCGAGATTCTGAGACTGAACAGGTCTTCCCGGTAGAAGGAATATCCTTCGTTGACCGTGAGAGCTTATAATGGGCTAAATTGGGACACCCCTGCAGGGTATTAACTTTCGAAAGCCGTGCCCGCGGTTATGGGAAGATGGGAATTTGTTAATGTCCGCTTGTAGAGAACTTGACACTTGACGTAATTAAAATACATCAACTGCGTGTGTAACCGTGATGGTCTCTTTTCGGCGGAGTCCGGGAAGTGAACACGGTTCTTGTGTTATGGTTGTGCGTAAGTAGTTTCAGGATCACTTCTTGATCACTTCTAGTTTCACGATCGTGCATTGCTTCTCTTCTCGCTCTATTTGCGTATGTTAGCCACCATACTTGCTTAGTACTTGCTGCAGCTCCACCTCACTACCTTCTCCTACCCATAAGCTTAAATAGTCTTGATCTCGCGGGTGTGAGATTGCTGAGTCCTCGTGACTCACAGATTCTACCAAAACAGTTGTAGGTGCCGCTGATCCCAGTGCAGGTGACACAACCCAGCTTAGATGGGAGCTCGATGAAGATCGTGTTCGTTGTGTTGTTTCGTTTCCAGTTGATCAGTAGTGGAGCCCAGTTGGGACGATCGGGGATCTAGCATTTGGGGTTGTCTTCCTTTCTTTTGGCTTTGACTGTAGTCGGTCTATGTGCGTACTCTGATGATGTATGTTTAATTCATGTATTGTGTGATGTGGCGATTGTAAGCCAACTCTTTATCCCATTCTTGTTCATTACATGGGATTGTGTGAAGATGACCCTTCTTGCGACAAAACCATAATGCGGTTATGGCTCTAAGTCGTGCCTCGACACGTGAGAGATATAGCCGCATCATGGGCGTTACAAGTTGGTATCAGAGCCATCCCCGACTTAGGAGCCCCCTGCTTGATTGAATCGCTGGCGTTGTTGAGTCTAGAAAAAAATGTTTTGAGTCTTAGGATTATATATATCGGAGAGTAGGATTCTTTTTACTCCTCAGTCCCTTCGTCGCTCTTGTGAGGCCTCCTGACGTAGATGTTTTGACTTTCCTCTCCTCAAATTTCACTAAATTTTTTTAGGATCACGCGGGTATCTTGAAATTGTTTTGATGGTTTTGTGACGAGAACGTTGTTCTTGGAGCCTCCTGACATTTAGGGGTTGTGGCAGTGTCCCGGGGAGTTGAGCTCCGAGGTGTTGTCGTCACAATTTTATCGTTGCAGTTCTGGAATACCTGAGTTTTGCCGACATCGAAAATCTCTTTATGCAGTTGTTGGTGAGATCACCTCGACGCCACCCAGTACTAGGGCGGGAGTTCGGGAGTATTGCCATAACTCGTATAACGGATGCTTTTCGAAGGTTGAGGTAAACGATTTTCGAAGGTTTCTTGGTTATGTGTTGAAGGATGGATACAGCTGGATCTAGGTACTGTTAGTTTGGCTGATATATTTTGTGTCCCCTGTATCCCCAACACCTGATTGCATAACCAGAAAGTTTCGGGAGTTTATAAGTGGGAATTCAAGTATCTCGTAGGATATCTTTCCAACAGACACATGATACGATATGGGATCTATCATATGTTTGTTTCCGGCTTATTTCCAAGCCAATCCTTTGTTTTGTTTTGGTTTGTGGATTCGAGTTGCTTCGAAGTCAAATGTGGATTCCATACCTTATTCTAAGCGGTGTTCTCATATTTCTATGTGGATGGTAATCCTTCTTGTTCATCAAGGTTGTCTTTTCAATCCTTTCCAACCGGTGTGTTTCTCTTTAAGTAAACTCGATTGTTCCAACATTCGGAAGATCAATTCTAAGCTTTTTCTCAACGGTGTTTGTCTCATTCGTCCAAAGTTTTTTTTGTTTTCCCACCCTCCCAACCTTTTTCTTCAAGGACTCGGATTTCTTAATCAAGTATCCTTTTTATTGATGCGAAGTCTCTTCATTCTTTTCTTTCAATGTTCTTATCCGGTGATTTCCCATGAAGATACTAACGGAGCTTCAAGTTTATCATTCTTCATTCTTTTCTTCTTGGGTGGATTCAATTCAAGCTTTCGGTGTTGATCATATTCCTTTTCTCATTTCAAGTGCTTTCTTAGTCCGGTGTATCTCTTAATCATTCACCTCTCGCTATTCATTTGTTCCGGAGTGTTCAAGATATCTCAGAAGATTCGTTTCCATTCTCAATCCGTTCAAGGTATTTTGAGGTTCTTATCTCAGTCAAGCCATTTAATTCAACGGGTGTAATCTCTCTCTTTAAGTCATTTCGACGGTCTTTCTTTTGAGTGGGTCCTAACCCATAGGTCATTTTCCAGGATCTTACCTGACTCTTCTAATTTCCCGGCGCGTTTCTCAAATTCTTTTCAAAGTGTGACGTAAGAATGACTTATCATCAGTCAAATGCTTCTCTCCAAGATATTTAAAATTATTTTCATCGTTGGTTCAACCTTTCCAATTCTCATTCCGGAGTGCCTCAACAATTCTTGGTGGTTCTCATCATCGTTCTCAACATTTGAAGACTGAAGAAGAGTTTCTCTTAAATCTTGCTCCATTCTCTTCAAGATTCATGGTTCTAGCTTGATGCCATCCTCTCATAATTGTTTTTGATTGTGAGAATTCTTTTCACCCATCCGGAGCATTTCAGGAGTCTTTTCAGTTTGATTATCTCGAGCCCATCATCTCAGAATTATTCATTCAAGCTTTCAGCTTTCGTTCTCCAAATCATACCGGTGCATCATTCAAGTATTATATAATCAGCTCGGGATCTCTGCGTTCACTCGTATCTAAATTCTCTCAAGTATCTTCGTTCATTTTCTAATTCCTCCCGGTGATTCGTTCTCTTTTCTTCATTCATTTTCAATTCTTATGGTGGTTCGTTCAAGAGTTCTCTTCCTTCGTTATCATATAGATTCATTCGTTCTTTCCAATCCTATCGGTGGTTCATTGAAGACCTTCTCAAGTTTGCGTCATATCTATCTTAATCCTTTCTACAAGAATAAGTAGTATGCCAAATCCGTCGCTTATCATCAATTTAAATTGGTGAAGGATACGCATAACATAATTCTTGTTCTTGTTTCTTCCAAGTGATTAATTCCTTCTTTCGGAGTTTGTTCATGATGAATAAATTCTCGGTTTCAATTGTTTCATCTTTTCTTTTCCCGGAGTTCCAAGCTCTCATCACCATGAAGATCCATCTAAATCATTGCAAGGTTTCACCTTGTGTTCTCAACTTCTCTTTCTTTTTATCATCCTTTCATTACCGGAGTTCTTCATGGAGGCTCTACATGGTGGTTCGTCAAGGATTCTTTTCATTCTTCAATTGCTCTTCAAGATTTCTCTCGAAGTTATGATCCGCCAAGCTATACTCTAAAATAAACATGGTGTTCAACACATGCCTTGTTTTGAGGAGTTCAAGCATTCTTCATCTTGCATTCCGAAGTGCAATTCGTTCTACCTTATTTTGAGGTGGTGTTATATCACTCTTGACAACTTCTCCTCGTGGTTCATGATTCACATGTTGTCAAGAATGAGATAATTAAACCCATCGTTTCTTCATTGGAGTTATCTTGGGCTATATTTCACCTAAAGCTTTCCCTAAGGATTGTTGCTATTTATAGTGCTTATAAATGACCCAAGTTCTTCATTTGTCCTCCCGGTGAGATAAGTTTCTGGTCTCCTTGTTGATATCAATCCAATCATTTGTTTCCGTTGGTGGCAGAAGCTCACCTCATAATTTTGAGATGTTTCCATAAGCCCGCTACAAGCTTATTCTTACCGTTGTTGTTTTTCAAATAACTCCATTCAATCCTACTTCGTAAGGATGCTCTTTCAAATTCATTTATGGTAGGAGATGTTGGTTTCATTCTTTGTTCTATTCATTCCAACTATCTAACTATCATGCATTGTTTTCGGAGGCATTATGATGTTGCTCTTTTCACCCATCACCTCGTTTTGTAAAGATCATGTTCTTTTTCTTGCTTATCCATTTAACCGGAGTGTGGTGTTCTCTTTTCAAGTTCTTTCCATCTTATCAAGTTTTCCTTCTCTTTTTTACAGGAGTGTTGTTCAAATTCTATCGTTCTTGTTCCCTGGCTATCACAATATACCGGTGGTTGCATATTCTCTTTGGTTCGTTAAACTCTTGTTTCATGCCTTTCAACCCACAAGGTTCTTGTAATGTTCCTTGTTCCTCTTATCTAACGGAGTGTTCGCAATCTCATTCATCTCCATTTTATTCTTCTTTAAATTGTTTCACCTCTCAAGGTTCATTGGTTTCACTCGTTTGTCGAAGAAGCAACTTGTTTTACCTCTTCCTCATCCGCTTCCCTCCGGTGCCATCCTTAGATCTCGGGACGAGATCCTCTTGTAGTGGTGGAGTGTTGTAACGCCCCGAGACCGACGCTCCAGACGTCTTCCATGTTTTGCGTGTCAGTTGTGTTATTTATTTGTTTGTTGCATTCATCATCGCATCATTCGCATTGCATCGACATTTCGTTGTCGTCATGTTTTCATAAAACTCGCATCCGTCGTAGTTGTCGCTTCTTCCATGTCCCCGTTGACCTCCTCTTAGATCAACTGGACCGCTCTCTTCTCTCTCTTGTCTGAGCCCTTCAAACCCTCTTGTCTTCGTCGACCTCTCTCGGCCCCCTCGCGTGTCCGAAAGCTGCCTCGAACTCAAACCGCTCAGTTATCACCGTTGAATTCGGATCATCCCTAAACATCTATAAGACATCTCTGTTTTCTTATTTGGACTCCCTATTTATTTATTCTCGACAATTCGATTTTTATCGGAGGGTCCGTTTTACCCCTAAGCTAATCCACCTAGCTATTTAAACAGTCAAACCCTAGATCCTACGAGATGTCCCATCCTTCCATTCCCTCCGCCGCCACCAGACCAACTCCCTTCGCTCTGGGGATCCTCCCATATCCGATCCAGTGCACGTCCTCCACCTCTGGATCCCCTCCCGTTCCAACCACAGTCGCTACCGCAGCCTCCGACCAACTCCCGCAATTTTCGCGCCGGCCAACCCAATCCCTCCACCTCCCTCACCGACTCTGGACGCGCCCGCGGATACGGCTGTCTGTCGCCACGCTCGCGCCATCCCCATCCCCGGCGTCGTTCACGCTCGAAGCCTCGCTCCCGGCATCCCGCAAGCAGAGGCCCCGCGAACCTCTCGCTCCCTCGTGCTCACCGCTGCTCCCGATCCAACGCGCCCTCCGGCGACCACGACCAGGCCAAGCCTCGCCGTCCCTTGCCTCCCCCTCACCATCCCTCTCTCTCCTGTTGCTAAACTCTCTCCCTTTTCCCTGTGTTCTTCACGCAGGAGCAGTAGTAGACCATGGCGCCCTCCTTCTCCTCGCCTCAAGCACCAGCGCTCCAAGGCCGGCCTTCTGCTGTTCGTCCTCGCCGGCAGCCGCGCCGCTCGATCTGCCTCACCGACGGCAGACCATCCCCTGCTCCTTTTCCTCTCCATCTCCCTTCTCTTCTCCTGCATCCCCCTTATTCCTCTCGTGTTCCTCCGCAGGTCCCCGTCGTGGATGCCAGGAGAGCCCGTGCGCCGCATGCCCGAACCCCTGTCTTGCTCCGCCTCGCGTGGCCGGTGACCGGCAGATGAGCACCTCCACCTCCCCTTATTTTCTCCTTCCTCCATCTGTTGTTTCTCCCTCTCACGTAGTTCTCTCCCTCTCTCTGAACCTTCACAGGAGCCATGGCCGAAGCTTCAAGCGCTGCTCGCCTCGTCTCCATCCGACGCCAGCACATCTCCGGCCAGACCCGTCGAGTCCCGTCCATCTTCGCCGTTCTCGGTCCTCCCCGCCACCCAAGACCCTCGCCGGAGTCGCGCCCAAGTCCCTCGGCTCCGCCACCTCATCCAAGTGCCGCCTCACCAAGTCCCTGCATCGCGCCGCTGTTCCCCTGCTGCTGTTTCTGTTCTTCAGAAACGAGCAGCAGCAACTTGAGCCGCTCGCCCCTCTGCTTCGCTCGCGTTGACCGCATCATTACCCCAGCGCCAAGGCCCAGTGCCCTGCAACCGCCTCTGCCAGTCCCCAACCGACAGGCCAGATTCGGCCCATGGGTGAGCTGCCCCCAGCGCCTGTTCCTGTTGGGCCAGCCTCTTTTTCGGTCCGCTCATGTTTTTTTCCAGTTATGCGAATTTGTCTATTATTCCAGAGACTGCAGTTTTACAGAAAAACCCCTCATGTTCATGCATTAATAACGCCACAACCGTGCATCCAAATTAAACAAACTATATGTGGAAAATGCTTAGAATTCTATCTAGTTTCATAATATGCCACTTTCATCCATGTTTAAATGTTTAAATTGCTGTTTGATTAAAATTTGCATAAATGCCATGTTAAAATGATTTATTTCATAACTAATTATCCGTTGCTTCGATTTTAATAAACTTTATATGTAAATGGGGTAGAAAAATGCCTAGTTTAACATGGTGCACTTTATTTTTCTGTTTAACAACATTAAAATTGTGTTTAGGGCAGAACAGTACCAAATCTAAAATATGCACATGAGGATTTTCCGGAATTGTTGTTTGTTATTTTCGGCCTTATTTAAACTTGCCTAAATAGTTAGTTTACTTATGCTTCACCTCTTCCCATGTTAATCAACATTTAACATTGTTGGGTACATAAACGAGAGCGAACTAAATAACTTGATGTGGTGTTTCTTCAATATGCAACTCGTTGCATATTGAGCTCCACTTAATTTGTAGTATTGTTTGTGCACTTTGCCATGCCATGCATCATTAAACCGGACATGCATCATACTTGATTGTGCATCATGCCATGTTTATGTTATGGTTGTTTACCATGTTATTTGCTTCTTTCCGGTGTTGCTTCTTCGGGTTAGTTCCGATAACGTCGCGTTTGTGAGGATTCGTTCGACTACGTCCGTTTGTCTTCTTCATGGACTCGTTCTTCTTACTTGCGGGATTTCAGGCAAGATGACCATACCCTCGAAATCACTTCTATCTTTGCTTGTTAGTTGCTCGCTCTTTTGCTATGCCTATGCTGCGATACCTACCACTTGCTTATCATGCCTCCCATATTGTTAAACCAAGCCTCTAACCCACCTTGTCCTAGCAAACCGTTGTTTGGCTATGTTACCGCTTTGCTCAACCCCTCTTATAGCGTTGTTAGTTGCAGGTGAAGATGAAGTTTGTTCCTTGTTGGAACATGGAGATGTTGTTCCTTGATTGGAACATGTTTACTTGTTGGGATATCACAATACCTTTTATATTATTAATGCATCTATATACTTGGTAAAGGGTGGAAGACTCAGCCGTATGCCTGGTGTTTTGTTCCACTCTTGCCGCCCTAGTTTCCATCATATCGGTATTATGTTCCCGGATTTTGCGTTCCTTACACGGTTGGGTGATTTATGGGACCCCCTTGACAGTTCGCTTTGAATAAGACTCCTCCAGCAAGGCCCAACCTTGTTTTTACCATTTGGCACCTAAGCCTTTTTTCCTTGGGTTCTGCAGACTCAAGGGTCATCTTTATTTTAACCCCCCGGGCCAGTGCTCCTCTGGGTGCTGGTCTGAACCGAGTAGACTGAGGGGCCACCTCGGGGAAACTTGAGGCTTGGTTTTACTTGTAGGATGTCTCATCCGGATGTGCCGTGAGAACGAGATATGTGCAGCTCCTATCGGGATTTGTCGGCACAATTGGGTGGCTTTGCTGGTCTTGTTTTACCATTGTTGAAATGTCTTGTAGCCGTGATTCTCAGACTGATCGGGTCTTCCCGGTAGAAGGAATATCCTTCGTTGACCGTGAGCGCTTATAATGGGCTAAGTTGGGACACCCCTGCAGGGTATTAACTTTCTAAAGCCGTGCCCGCGGTTATGGGCAGATGGGAATTTGTTAATGTCCGGTTGTAGAGAACTTGACACTTGACTTAATTAAAATACATCAACAACGTGTTTAACCGTGATGGTCTCTTTTTGGCGTAGTCCGGGAAGTGAACACAGTTCTTGTGTTATGGTTGTGCGTAAGTAGTTTCAGGATCACTTCTTGATGACTTCTAGTTTCACGATCATGCATTGCTTCTCTTCTCGCTCTATTTGCGTATGTTAGCCACCATACTTGCTTAGTGCTTGCTGCAGCTCCACCTCACTACCTTCTCCTACCCATAAGCTTAAATAGTCTTGATCTCGCGGGTGTGAGATTGCTGAGTCCTCGTGACTCACAGATTCTACCAAAACAGTTGCAGGTGCCGCCGATCCCAGTGCAGATGACACAACCCAGCTCAGATGGGAGCTCGATGAAGATCGTGTTCGTTGTGTTGTTTCATTTCCAGTCGATCAGTAGTGCAGCCCAGTTGGGACGATCGGGGATCTAGCATTTGGGGTTGTCTTCTTTTCTTTTGGCTTTGACCGTAGTCGGTCTCTGTGTGTACTCTGATGATGTATGTTTAATTCATGTATTGTGTGAAGTGGCGATTGTAAGCCAACCCTTTATCCCATTCTTGTTCATTACATGGGATTGTGTGAAGATGACCCTTCTTGCGACAAAACCACAATGCGGTTATGCCTCTAAGTCATGCCTCAACACGTGAGAGATATAGCTGCATCGTGGGCGTTACAAAACTGTCGGGTAGTTGGTGCGACATATGCCAACAGGTGGCTTATCTTAGTGGGAGCCAGTAAGTCGTCGCCGGTGCCTGGAAGCGGGATGAGGCGAAGACATGCACGCCGGCGAATCTTACCCAGCTTCGGGGCTCTCCGTGGAGATAACACCCCTACTGCTGCTCTGCGGGGTCTCCGCATGATCACTCGATAGACAAGTAGCTACAAGATGCTCCGTGAGCTGTTTGGCGAGAGGAAGAAGAATGGCAAGGCTAGCCCTACTCTTCTCTCTATGTGTGGTAAAACCTAGATGAGATCAACCCTTTGCATGGGTGCCTCGGGGGGTTTATATAGGCCTACCCCCCGGGGGTACAATTTTAATCCGGCGGGGCGCGGGCCCCAGCCGTCAGTGTCTACGCTCGCCGGCTTCTGCGCCGGCTGCTGGGGCCCGCCGGCTCCTGGGGCCCGCCGGCTGGTAGGCCCCACTGGCTGCCGGCCTCTTGGTCGACAGGCAGGCCCTACTGCCTAGGGCCCTCTCGGTGGCTGGTTACTGTTGCCTCAATCCTGATGATGAGGGCTTTACCGAGGTAAGCATGGCTACAGTGCCGCCACTTGGCGGGCGATCGCTGTAGCCTCACGTCGTCTTGTCTTCTTAATGGAGCGCCTCCTTCGACGGAGGGAGCAAGCCGGCTTGGGAAAGCCGGCCATGCCTTGGGCCGACTGGAGGAGGCCTAGCCGCCTTCGGGTGTCTCTCTGCCCAAAGGGGCCCACCGCCCGTGGGCCGCGCTGATAGCCCGCCGTGGATGGCGCCATATTCAACATGGCAACAGTGCCGCGCCGGACGGGTCAGGGCTACCCTGTACGGCGCACTGTGCCAGGCGTGCTCCGGGTTTCGGGGGTGGCAGGCTTTACTGTAGCCACACCCCGTCCCATCACCGTTATGTGGATGCGGACTTCGTGGGTACGATCTTGACCGCGTCGTGGGAGCCGTCTTCTTGGAGTCGCCCTTCTCGTGGGCGGCTTCTTGGAGCCGGACCTCCCGCGGCTTTCTTCATGAGGGCTGAGGCCGGGCCGCCTTCCGATAGTCGGCCTGAGAGCCAGCCGGCAGGGGGAAGGCGGCCCCTCGTCTTGGATCCTTGGAGGCCGGATCGGCTCGTAATTTTTTCTGAAGTGCCAGGGAGAGCCGGCTAGGCTACCCGTGGTCATTTACCCCTACAGTAGTCCCCGAAACCGGTCGAGCTTCGAGGTTGGCAGGGGGACGAGAAGCTCAGTCAGCTTCCTATCTTGAGGAACCGGCAGCTGGGAGCCGGCTCTACTTATGCGTGCCGCCTTGGGAGGGCGCCGTGGCCTCGTCAACGGGAGCGTGGGCCAACTTGCGCGCTGACCACGCGCCTCCCCGCGTGTCACGTGGCAGAAAAGGCCTGCCATTGCGCGTGCGCGATGGGAAGTCGCCGCAGGCCCGGGCCCGCCACTCCTGGCCTCGGCCCAGGCATGGATCTTCTGCGGCCCAAGGTGGGCTGTTTGCCTTCCCGCGGCGGTTTCGCCACGCCGTCAAGGCGTAGTTATAGCGGGACGCGGGGGAGTGGGCGCAGTTAATCCCACGTCCCCCACACCACGCCTCCTCGGCTCCGCCGCGAGGGTCTATAAGTAGGGGGAGGAGAGGGAGCGGCAAAGGCTCGCACGCTCTCCCTCGCTCTAGCCCTTCTTACCTTCCATCCTTATTCTCTCCGCCGCCGCAGCGCCTCGTCAGCGCGCCTTTCCGCCGTCGGGCCTCTTGTTTCGCAGTTGCTCCGCCGCAGCGGGGTCGCACGCGCCTCTGCCGCCGCCGCCCCTTTCTCCTCGCCGCACCGTCCCAATGGCGTTGTCGAGCTCGTGGGACGGATCCAACGTTCTTGACGAGCACATCGAGTTCCTCCGCCGGACGCGGTGCCTGCCCGGCGAGAACTACGTGCGGGTTCGGCGCGCGCCGGAGAGGGAGATCTTGTTGGAGAACGTTGCAGAAAATTAAATTTTTTCCTACGGTTTCACCAAGATCCATCTATGAGTTCATCTAGCAACGAGTCATGGGAGAGAGAGATTGCATCTACATACCACTTTGTAGATCGCGAGCAGAAGCGTTCAACGAACGGGGATGAAGTAGTCGTACACACCGTGATCCAAATCACCGGAGATCCTAGCACCGAAAGCACGGCATCTCTGCGTTAAACACACGTACGGTCAGCGTAACGTCTCCTTCTTCTTGATCCAGCAAGGCAAAGGAGAGGTTGGGGAAGAAGACTCTGGCAGCAGCACGACGGCATGGTGATGGTGGAGCCGCAGTACTCCGACAGGGCTTCGCCGAGCTCTACGGAGGAGGAGGAGGTGTTGGAGAGGGAGAGGGAGGCGCCAGGGCAAAGGGTGCGCAGCCCCCCTTCTCCTCCCCTCTTTATATAGCCCCTTGGGGGGGGGCGCCGGCCCTAGGAGATGGAATCTCCTAGGGGGGGCGGCGGCCAGGGAGGGGGACTTGCCCCCCAAGCAAGGGGGGCGCCCCCTTTAGGGTTCCCCCCCAACCCTAGGCGCATGGGCCCTTGGGGGGGAGGCGCACCAGCCCACTTTGGGCTGGTTCCCTTCTTCATACAGCCCATGGGGCCCCTCCGAGGCAGGTGGCCCCACCCGGTGGACCCCCGGGACCCTTCGGTGGTCCCGGTACAATACCGATAACCCCGAAACTTGTCCCGATGGCCAAAACAGCACTTTCTATATATAATTCTTTACCTCCGGACCATTCCGAAACTCCTCGTGACGTCCGGGATCTCATCCGGGACTCCGAACAACATTCAGGTTACTGCATATACATATCTTCACAACCCTAGCGTCACCGAACCTTAAGTGTGTAGACCCTACGGGTTCGGGAGACATGCAGACATGACCGAGACGGCTCTCGGGCAATAACCAACAGCGGGATCTGGATACCCAGGTTGGCTCCCACATGCTCCACGATGATCTCATCGGATGAACCACGATGTTGAGGATTCAACTAATCCGGTATACGATTCCCTTTGTCAATCGGTATTTTACTTGCCCGAGGTTCGATCGTCGGTATCCCAATACCTCATTCAATCTCGTTATCGGCAAGTCACTTTTCTCGTACCGTAATGCATGATCCCGTGATCAAACACTTTTGATCACATTGAGCTCATTATGATGATGCATTACCGAGAGGGCCCGGTGATACCCCTCCGTCAAGCGGAGTGACAAATCCCAGTCTCGATCCATGTCAACCCAACAGACACTTTTAGAGATACCCGTAGTATACCTTTATAGTCACCCAGTTACGTTGTGACATTTGGCACACCCAAAGCACTCCTACAGTATCCGGGAGTTACACGATCTCATAGTCTAAGGAAAGGATACTTGACATTGGAAAACTCTAGCAAACGAACTAAGCGATCTTATGCTATGTTTAGGATTGGGTCTTGTCCATCACATCATTCTCCTAATGATGTGATCTCATTATCAATGACATCCAATGTCCATAGTCAGGAAACCATGACTATCTGTCGATCAACAAGCTAGTCAGCTAGAGGCTCACTAGGGACATATTGTTGTCTGTTATTCACACATGTATTTATGATTTCCGGATAACACAATTATAGCACGAATAAAGACAATTATCATGAATAAGGAAATATAATAATAATGCTTTTATTATTGCCTCTAGGGCATATTTCCAACAGTCTCCCACTTGCACTAGAGTCAATAATCTAGTTACATTGTGATGAATCGAACACCCATAGAGTTCTGGTGCTGATCATGTTTTGCCTTAGGGAGAGGTTTAGTCAACGGATCTGCGACATTCAAATCCGTGTGCACTTTACAAATCTCTATGTCTCCATCTTGAACATTTTCACGAATGGAGTTGAAGCGACGCTTGATGTGCCTGGTATTCTTGTGAAACCTGGGCTCCTTGGCAAGTGCAATAGCTCCAGTGTTGTCACAGAAGAGTTTGATTGGCCCCGACGCATAGGGTATGACTCCGAGGTCGGTGATGAACTCCTTCACCCAAATTGCTTCATGTGCTGCCTCCGAGGCTGCCATGTACTGCGCTTCACATGTAGATCCCGCCACGACGCTTTGCTTGCAACTGCACCAGCTTACGGCCCCACCATTCAAAATATACACGTATCCGGTTTGTGACTTAGAATCATCCAGATCTGTGTCGAAGCTAGCGTCGACGTAACCCTTTACAACGAGCTCTTCGTCACCTCCATAAACGAGAAACATTTCCTTAGTCCTTTTCAGGTACTTCAGGATATTCTTGACCGCTGTCCAGTGTTCCTTGCCGGGATTACGTTGGTACCTTCCTACCAAACTTACGGCAAGGTTTACATCAGGTCTGGTACACAGCATGGCATACATAATAGAACCTATGGCTGAGGCATAGGGGATGACGCTCATCTCTTCTATATCTTCTGCCGTGGTCGGACATTGAGCTGAGCTCAATTTCACACCTTGTAACACAGGTAAGAACCCTTTCTTAGATTGATCCATATTGAACTTCTTCAATATTTTATCAAGGTATGTGCTTTGTGAAAGACCTATGAGGCGTCTCGATCTATCTCTATAGATCTTGATGCCTAATATATAAGCAGCTTCTCCAAGGTCCTTCATTGAAAAACTCTTATTCAAGTAGGCCTTAATGCTGTCCAAGAGTTCTATATCATTTCCCATCAAAAGTATGTCGTCTACATATAATATGAGAAATGCTACAGAGCTCCCACTCACTTTCTTGTAAACGCAGGCTTCTCCATAAGTCTGTGTAAACCCAAACGCTTTGATCATCTCATCAAAGCGAATGTTCCAACTCCGAGATGCTTGCACCAACCCATAAATCGAGCGTTGGAGCTTGCACACCTTGTCAGCATTCTTAGGATCGACAAAACCTTCCGGCTGCATCATATACAATTCTTCCTTAAGGAAACCATTAAGGAATGCCGTTTTGACGTCCATTTTCCATATCTCATAATCATAGTATGCGGCAATTGCTAACATGATTCAGACGGACTTCAGCTTCGCTACCGGTGAGAAAGTCTCATCATAGTCAATTCCTTGAACTTGTCGATAACCCTTAGCGACAAGCCGAGCTTTATAGATGGTCACATTACCATCCGCGTCTGTCTTGTTCTTAAAGATCCATTTATTTTCTATGGCTCGCCGTTCAACGGGCAAGTCAGTCAAAGTCCATACTTCATTTTCATACATGGATCCTATCTCGGATTTCATGGCTTCCAGCCATTTGTCGGAATCCGGGCCCGCCATTGCTTCCTCATAGTTCGAAGGTTCACCGTTGTCTAACAACATGATTTCCAAGACAGGGTTCCCGTACCACTCTGGTGCGGAACGTGTCCTTGTGGACCTTCGAATTTCAGTGGGAGCTTGATTAGAAGTATCTTGATCATCATCATTAATTTCCTCTCTAGTCGGTGCAGGCACCTCAGGAACGTTTTCTTGAGTTTCGCCATTTTCCGATTCAAGAGGTAACACTTCATCAAGTTCTACTTTCCTCCCCGCTTACTTCTTTCGAGAGAAACTCTTTCTCTAGAAAGGATCCATTCTTGGCAACAAAGATCTTGCCTTCGGATCTGAGGTAGAAGGTATACCCAATAGTTTCTTTCGGGTATCCTATGAAGACGCATTTTTCCGACTTGGGTTCGAGCTTCTCAGGTTGAAGTTTCTTGACATAAGCATCGCATCCCCAAACTTTTAGAAACGACAGCTTAGGTTTCTTCCCAAACCATAATTCATACGGTGTCGTCTCAACGGATTTCGACGGAGCCCTATTTAAAGTGAATGCGGCAGTCTCTAAAGCATGGCCCCAAAAAGATAGCGGTAAGTCGGTAAGAGACATCATAGATCGCACCATATCTAATAGAGTGCGATTACGACGTTCGGACACACCATTACGCTGAGGTGTTCCAGGCGGCGTGAGTTGTGAAACTATTCCACATTTTCTTAAGTGTGTGCCAAATTCATGACTCAAGTATTCTCCTCCACGATCTGATCGTAGAAACTTGATCCTTTTATCACGTTGATTTTCAACCTCACTCTGAAATTCCTTGAACTTTTCAAAGGTCTCAGATTTGTGTTTCATTAAGTAGACATACCCATATCTACTCAAGTCATCAGTGAGGGTGAGAACATAACGATAGCCACCGCGAGCCTCAACACTCATTGGACCGCACACATCGGTATGTATGATTTCCAATAAGTTGGTTGCTCGCTCCATTGTTCCTGAGAACGGAGTCTTGGTCATTTTACCCATGAGGCATGGTTCGCACGTGTCAAATGATTCATAATCAAGAGACTCTAAAAGTCCATCTGAATGGAGCTTCTTCATGCGTTTGACACCTATGTGACCAAGGCGGCAGTGCCACAAATATGTGGGACTATTGTTATCAACTTTAACTCTTTTGGTATTCACACTATGAATATGTGTATCATCACGTACGAGATTCATTAAGAATAAACCATTAACCATCGGAGCATGACCATAAAACATATCTCTCATATAAATAGAACAACCATTATTCTCGGATTTAAATGAGTAGCCATCTCGAATTAAACGAGATCCAGATACAATGTTCATGCTCAAACTTGGCACTAAATAACAATTATTGAGGTTTAAAACTAATCTCGTAGGTAAATGTAGAGGTAGCGTGCCGACGGCGATCACATCGTCCTTGGAACCATTCCCGACGCGCTTCGTCACCTCGTCCTTCGCCAGTCTCCGTTTATTCCGCAGCTCCTGTTTTGAGTTACAAATGTGAGCAACTACACCGGTATCAAATACCCAAGAGCTACTACGAGTACTGGTAAGGTACACATCAATTACATGTATATCACATATACCTTTTGTTTTGCCGGCCTTCTTGTCCGCTAAGTATTTGGGGCGGTTCCGCTTCCAGTGACCACTTCCCTTGCAATAAAAACACTCAGTCTCGGGCTTGGGTCCATTCTTTGGCTTCTTCCCGGCAACTTGCTTACCGGGCGCGGCAACTTCCTTGCCGTCCTTCTTGAAGTTCTTTTTACCCTTGCCCTTCTTGAACTTAGTGGTTTTATTCACCATCAACACTTGATGCTCCTTCTTGATTTCTACCTCTGCTGATTTCAGCATAGCATATACCTCAGGAATGGTCTTTACCATCCCCTGCATATTGTAGTTCATCACAAAGCTCTTGTAGCTAGGTGGAAGCGACTGGAGGATTCTGTCAATGACCGCTTCATCCGGGAGATTAACTTCCAGTTGTGTCAAGCGGTTGTGCAACCCATATATCTTGAGTATGTGTTCACTGACAGAGCCATTTTCCTCCATCTTACAGCTAAAGAATTTGTCGGAGACTTCATATCTCTCGACCCGGGCATGAGCTTGGAAAACCATTTTCAGCTCTTCGAACATCTCATATGCTCCATGTCTCTCAAAACGCTTTTGGAGCCCCGGCTCTAAGCTGTAAAGCATGCCGCACTGAATGAGGGAGTAATCATCGCAGCGTGACTGCCGAGCGTTCATAACGTCTTGTTAGCAGGGAGAATAGGTGCGTCACCCAGCGGTGCTCGTAGGACATAATCTTTCTTGGCAGCTATGAGGATGATCCTCAGGTTCCGGACCCAGTCCGTATAGTTGCTACCATCGTCTTTCAGCTTGGTTTTCTCTAGGAACGCGTTGAAGTTGAGGACTACGTTGGCCATTTGATCTACAAGACATATTGTAAAATTTTAGACTAAGTTCATGATAATAAAGTTCACTTAATCAAATTATTTAATGAACTCCCACTTAGATAGACATCCCTCTTCTAGTCATCTAAGTATTACATGATCCGAGTCAACTAGGCCGTGTCCGATCATCACGTGAGACAGACTAGTCAACATCGGTGAACATCTTCATGTTGATCGTATCTTCTATACGACTCATGCTCGACCTTTCGGTCTTCTGTGTTCCGAGGCCATGTCTGTACATGCTAGGCTCGTCAAGGCAACCTAAGTGTTTTGCGTGTGTAAATCTGTCTTACACCCGTTGTATGTGAACGTTAGAATCTATCACACCCGATCATCACGTGGTGCTTCGAAACAACAAACTGTCGCAACGGTGCACAGTTAGGGGGAACACTTTCTTGAAATTATTATGAGGGATCATCTTATTTACTACCGTCGTTCTAAGTAAACAAGATGCAAAACATGATAAACATCACATGCAATCAAATAATAAATGTGACATGATATGGCCAGTATCACATAGCTCCTTCGATCTTCAACTTGGGGCTCCATGATCATTTTGTCACCGGCTTGACACCATGATCTTCATCATCGTGTCTCCATGAAGTTGCTCGCCAACTATTACTTCTACTACTATGTCTAACGCGTTTAGCAATAAAGTAAAGTAATTTACATGGCGTTTCTCAATGACATGCAGGTCATACAAAAAATATAGACAACTCCTATGGCTCCTGCCGGTTGTCATACTCATCGACATGCAAGTCGTGATTCCTATTACAATAGCATGAACATCTCATACATCACATATAGATCATTCATCATTCATCACAACTTTGGCCATATCATATCACCAAGCACTTGCTGCAAAAACAAGTTAGACGTCCTCTAATTGTTGTTGCAAGTTTTTACGTGGCTGAATTAGGGTTCTAGCAAGAACGTTTTCTTACCTACGTGAAAACCACAACGTGATTTGTCAACTTCTATTTACCCTTCATAAGGACCCTTTTCATCGAATCCGCTCCAACTAAAGTGGGAGAGACAGACACCCGCCAGCCACCTTATGCAACTAGTGCATGTTAGTCGGTGGAACCGGTCTCACGTAAGAGTACGTGTAAGGTTGGTCCGGGCCGCTTCATCCCACAATACTGCTGAAGCAAGATAAGACTAGTAGCGGCAAGAAAGTTGACAACATCTACGCCCACAACAAATTGTGTTCTACTCGTGCAATAGAGAACAACGCATAGACCTAGCTCATGATGCCACTGTTGGGGAACGTTGCAGAAAATTAAAATTTTTCCTACGGTTTCACCAAGATCCATCTATGAGTTCATCTAGCAACGAGTCATGGGAGAGAGAGATTGCATCTACATACCACTTTGTAGATCGCGAGCGGAAGCGTTCAACGAACGGGGATGAAGTAGTCGTACACGCCGTGATCCAAATCACCGGAGATCCTAGCACCGAAAGCACGGCACCTCCGCGTTCAACACACGTACGGTCAGCGTAATGTCTCCTTCTTCTTGATCCAGAAAGGCAAAGGAGAGGTTGGGGAAGAAGACTCCGGCAGCAGCACGACGGCGTGGTGATGGTGGAGCTGCAGTACTCCGACAGGGCTTTGCCGAGCTCTACGGAGGAGGAGGAGGTGTTGGAGAGGGAGAGGGAGGCGCCAGGGCAAAGGGTGCGCAGCCCCCCTTCCCCTCCCCTCTTTATATAGCCCCTTGGGGGGGGCGCCGGCCCTAGGAGATGGAATCTCCTAGGGGGGGCGGCGGCCAGGGAGGGGGACTTGCCCCCCAAGCAAGGGGGGCGCCCCCTTTAGGGTTCCCCCCAACCCTAGGCGCATGGGCCCTTGGGGGGGAGGCGCACCAGCCCACTTTGGGCTGGTTCCCTTCCTCATACAGCCCATGGGGCCCCTCCGAGGCAGGTGGCCCCACCCGGTGGACCCCGGGACCCTCCGGTGGTCCCGGTACAATACCGATAACCCCGAAACTTGTCCCGATGGCCAAAACAGCACTTTCTATATATAATTCTTTACCTCCGGACCATTCCGAAACTCCTCGTGACATCCGGGATCTCATCCGGGAATCCAAACAACATTCGGGTTAATGCATATACATATCTTCACAACCCTAGCGTCACCGAACCTTAAGTGTGTAGACCCTACGGGTTCGGGAGACATGCAGACATGACCGAGACGGCTCTTGGGCAATAACCAACAGCGGGATTTGGATACCCATGTTGGCTCCCACATGCTCCACGATGATCTCATCGGATGAACCACGATGTCGAGGATTCAATTAATCCCGTATACGATTCCCTTTGTCAATCGATATTTTACTTGCCCGAGATTCGATCGTGGGTATCCCAATACCTTGTTCAATCTCGTTATCGGCAAGTCACTTTTCTCATACCGTAATGCATGATCCCGTGATCAAACACTTTTGATCACATTGAGCTCATTATGATGATGCATTACCGAGAGGGCCCAGTGATACCTCTCCGTCAAGCGGAGTGACAAATCCCAGTCTCGATCCATGTCAACCCAACAGACACTTTCAGAGATACCCGTAGTATACCTTTATAGTCACCCAGTTACATTGTGACGTTTGGCACACCCAAAGCACTCCTACGGTATCCGGGAGTTACACGATCTCATGGTCTAAGGAAAGGATACTTGACATTGGAAAACTCTAGCAAACAAACTAAGCGATCTTATGCTATGTTTAGGATTGGGTCTTGTCCATCACATCATTCTCCTAATGATGTGATCTTGTTATCAATGACATCCAATGTCCATAGTCAGGAAACCATGACTATCTGTCGATCAACAAGCTAGTCCTAGAGGCTCACTAGGGACATATTGTTGTCTGTTATTCACACATGTATTTACGATTTCCGGATAACACAATTACAACACGAATAAAGACAATTATCATGAATAAGGAAATATAATAATAATGCTTTTATTATTGCCTCTAGGGCATATTTCCAACAGATCTCGCCGGCATCGGAGGAGGGCGAGCGGGTGGTCTTCCGCTCGCACTGCCTGCGCGGCCTCGGCCTCCCGGCGAGCAGGTTCCTTCGCTCCTTCGTCGAGTTCTAACATCTCCAGCCGCATCATCTCACCCCCAACGCAGTGATGCTGCTGTCGGCCTTCGTCACCCTCTGCGAGGGCTTTCTTGGCGTTCTCCCCATCCTGGAGCTTTGGGGAGAGTTCTTCCAAAGAAAGCTTGGCACCGTCGTCGCGGGCATGCCCGCCCCATGCGGAGCTTTCATCGCCATGAGGCGGACGGACGAGAACAATCCGTTCCCATCCATCCCGCTGATCCAGTCGGTGAAGCTCTGGCAAAAATCCTACTTCTATGTGAGGAACGTCGCCCCGCAAGGCGACTTTGTCAACCTGCCGGCTTACGTAGCCGGCCCCCGGCTTCGAGGCCGCCTTCGTGGAGCTACCGGGCCAGGACGCTGTCCCAGGCCGGGAACACCACCATCGCCCGACTCCGGGTGATGGCCCAGTCGGAGGGCCTGGTCGGAGCCAACCTGGTGGCGGACTTCGTGGAGCGCCGGGTACTCCCGCTCCAAGGCTGTCCGCACATGATCTGCCAGATGAGCGACCGCTTCGACCCATGCCGGCTGAGCACCAGGGAGATGCCCCACGCCGAGGTGTCCTACCTGGTGAACTACATCGCCAACTGCAAGCTCCCCGAAGATTGGCGATACGGCAAGGAGCCGTATTCTCGCGCCAACCCTCCACCTGCCGTAAGTATTTCTTCTTTCCTTTCTTTTGTGTTGCCGGCCTCGATATGGCCGGCCTCTGATCAGCCGGCTTGCTTTCTGCAGAATCCCCTACTTCCGCCGGCGGCGGGGGCCGCAGGGGCGGAGCGCCAGTTCTTCCCCGACCGCACGGTGGATGACGTCGATGATCCGGATCTTGGGGCGGCCGCCATGGAAGATGCCGCCGCGGGGGAAGGCGGCGAGGTAGGCGGCGTGGAGCTCGGAGCCGGCCTCGAGGACTAGGCGGACGACGACGACGTCGAAGTCATCCCGCCCCGCCAGCCGGCGCCTGATCATCAAGGCGTGGGCCCTTCTGCCGCGCCGGCCGCCCGTGGCGGCGCACCGAAGCGCCGGGCCGTGTCGACCTACTTCGGCAGCCGGCCGAAGAAACCCAGGGGCCCCGCCACGGCAACCAAGCGAGATGAGGCGGCCGCGAAGGCGGCTCGCTTCCAGAAGGTCGTGAAGCGGCCGCAGGCGGTTTCGGCATAAGTGTTAAGCGTCTTGTACTCTTGCCGTGTTCTTCGATTGAAGTTCTTCTAAATTCCTCTTGGTTGATCGGCCAGGGCACCGCTTTCCCTTGAACGGGGTCCTGCCGGCTCCGCGATCGAATCGGCCGGAGGGTCATCGAGCTCGCGCCGCGTGGACCCCCGCGACGAGCTCATGGAGGCTACAGAGCGGAACGCGCGAGAGGCGCAGGAGGAGCGGGAAGCGTCGGAGCGGAGGGCCGCCCAGGCGGCGAAGGAGCAGGCCGACGCAGCGGCCAAGGCCCAGGCGGAGGCGACGGCCGCGGAGACGGAGGCAGAGGCCTCGCGCAACCAGCCTCCACAGCTCGTCATCCCCCTCCGCAGTGTGGCTCCCAACGTCCCCGTGCCTCCGTCTGAGGAACCCAACCACGGCCGGTCGGAGGTGGAGCGGAGGGAGGATGATGTGATTGTCTTGGAGGAGGTGCCACGGACGGTGCCGACTGGGGCAGGCCAGAGCGGTCAGCCGGCTACGGCGCCGGTGCAGCCGGCTAGGAGCGAGCCGGCAGCAGGAGCCAGCCTGGTGGTGCAGCCGGCATCACGCCGGCGCGCGGGGGAAGCTGCCCCTGTGCCAGAGCCGGACAGAGCCGCGAGCGCCAGCCGGACGGCGGAGGCCCTGGAGGCGGCCAGCTCCAGCACGTCCGAGTGGGCGCCCAGCGGGGGGACGGCCGAGCAGAACGCGGCTTCAGGATCACGCTACCGCGCTACAGCGATATACCCGTGATTTCTTGCGACGCGGGCCGTTGTCCGGGTGAGTCTTATGGCCTTGGTTGTTTTGCTTTCTTTTGATTTCTTCTATGGGGGCGCGTCAGCGCACCCACTGGGTGTAGTCCCTGAGTTCGGAGTCGGCTGCTGAGCAGGCGGCTTGGAACTTACTAGGTCCTGAAAGTCATATTATTCCTGCGTCCTGTCTGATCTTCCAGGAGTACCATAACCAGAGCACAGCTGCCTTCGACTCCCAGGCTCAGGAGCTGCGCCAGAAGAGCGAGGATCTGACCGACAGCCGGAGTGCGTGCTCTGTTTTGTTCATATCCTGTGGGGGCGCGTCAGCGCACCCACTAGGTGTAGTCCTCGAGATCCGGGCCGACTACTGAGCAGTCGGGTCGGATCTTCCCCGACGACTTCTTCCTTTGTCTTCATGCTTGCAGGGGCCAATGCTGACTTGAGGGAGCAGCTCGGCGGGGCCCAGACTGCCCTTCGCGCCAAGGAGGCCGAGTTCAACGCCTTAGTCCAGGAGCGCGACCGCCTGGCCAAGAAGTTGGCCGACCAGGAGGAGAGCCACAAGGCGGCCCTGAAGAAGGCCCAGGACAGCGAGGCCGCCCTCAAAGCTGAGTTCGAGACCGAAGCGGCGGGCTGGGCTGAGGCGAAGCAAGCGCTGAGTGAGTGTTACAGCCGGATCGAGGATCTGATCGACGGTAAGCCACCTTCCTCACTCCTTGCTCGCCCCCTTGCCCTCTGATTCGTCTTCTGATTTGCACTGCTTTTGCTCTTTGCGCAGACTACTTCCCCCGCCACTCCGTCATCGCCACCCAGGCCATCGAGGCCCACCGCGAGGCACGCCGGCAGGCGGGGGTTGAGATCACGCCGGACGCTTGCCGGACACTTGAGGAGCAGCTCTTGGCGATCCAAGCCCGGTTGCAGCCGGCACACCGCATGCTCCGCCGTCTCCAGCGCGCTGGGGCGCAGGTGCTGGCCGCCCTCTGGCCAGGCGAAGCGATTCCCCGCACCCCGAGCCGGACTGCCGACTGGCTGGAGGTGGCAGTCGGCCGCTTTGAGGCCTGGAAGGCCTCCGCTGCTCGATCCGGTGCCAGGCGGGCACTGGAGTTCGTCTGGGCCTGGTACCCTGGGCTGAGCTTGGAACAGCTGAGGACTTGGCGGGAGGAGGCTGACGAAGAGCTGGTGGAGGTGCGGCCGGCAATCATCCAGCGTGCTTCGGCTCTTGCCGAGTTTACCGACACCAGCGTCTTCGCTCTTGAGGTGGATGACAATGGGGTCGCCTAGCCGGAGGAGTGGTTCGGGCTGAACCCGGCGGAGGGTGAAGATTCGGCGGAGGAGATCACCTCCAGCGATGAAGGTGAAGACGAAGTAGGGGAGGATGGCGAAGACGTCGAGCCGGCCGATGAAGCAACCAGCCAGCCTCAGCATGACCGTGCCTCCAGCAACGAGGCGCTTGCTGGCGCGCCCTCTGCGGGAGGCGGTGATCATGCCGAGGTCCATCAGCCGGCCACCCCTCCAGCCGGCACTGCCGTCTCTACCGACCTGCCCGACTCACCAGTCGTTCCCTTGGCTTGATCTACCGTCCTTGCTTTTCCTGCTTGTTACTCTTTGAACAATTTTTATTAAGCTTGCGCAGTTCCACCCACTGGGGGTGTAATCAAACTATGTTGAATGTTGGCCTTTTCAAGGCCTTTTGTGTAAATATAATCATGCATGTGTTTGGCTTCCATTCTCGTATGCTTTTTATCCTTAGGCTGTTTCCTTTGCCGCCTTCCCCTGATTGCTGCCTTCCCAGCCGGCAGCTGCTCTGCAGTCTGTGGCTAACGAAGGACTTGGCTATCTTTTTTGGGGAAGGTGAGGGAGTCCTGGATTAGGGGGTGTTCGGATAGCCGAACTATATCTTCAGCCGGACTCCAGGACTATGAAGATACAAGATTGAAGACTTCGTCCCGTGTCCGGAAGGTTCTTTCCTTGGCGTGGAAGGCAAGCTAGGCGTGCGGATATTCAAGATCTCCTACCAATGTAACCGACTCTGTGTAACCCTAACCCTATCCGGTGCCTATATAAACCTGAGGGTTGTAGTCCGTAGGACGAACACATCATAACCATCATCATACCCATAGGCTAGCTTCTAGGGTTTAGCCTCCTTGATCTCGTGGTAGATCTACTCTTGTACTACCCATATCATTAATATTAATCTAGCAGGAGTAGGGTTTTACCTCCATCGAGAGGGCCCGAACCTGGGTAAAATAAAGTGTCCCTTGTCTCCTGTTACCATCCGACCTTGACGCACAGATCGGGACCCCCTACCCGAGATCCGCCGGTTTTCACACCGACAGAAGGCAAGTACTCGAGCTTTCTTAGATTGTAGCGAAGTGAATGGAAACCGGCCGGCCGGCTACTTTTGTAGTCAGTCGGCGGTGCGCAAAAGCCGGCTTTTGTTATATTGGTCCGTTAGTCCCTAGCCGTTTTTCGTGTGGGTGTCCTTTCCTGCCTTTAGCTCTTGCCAGCCGGCAGCCGATTCTTCGAACTGCGACTGTTGGCAAGAGAGGGCTTCGGAGCCGGCACACTACTTGTCTGACCGCGAGTAGGACTTCTAATATAACTCAAGGCGGCCAGTCCCCGGGCCGACTAGTCGAACCCGGTGCCGGATGAGAGAAGTGAGTGTAATGACATAATCATAAGCATGATACTCTTCATTCATAGATGAAATATGGCAGTCCCCGAGTTCTCCTCGGGGGGCCTATTGTCTCGTACTTAGTACAAAAGTTAGCGTGATACATACTGCATTTCAACTGTAAAATATTCGGAGTAGGTTGGCGTTCCATGGTCGTTCCGACTCTTTGCCGGAGTCGTCTCTCTTTCGTGCCTTCGGCTTCTGTGCGTCGATCAGGTAGTAGGAGTCGTTTCCTAGAGCTCTGCTGATGACGAAGGGGCCTTCCCAAGGGGCCGAGAGCTTGTGCTGGCCGGCTGTTCACTGGATCAGCCGGAGCACAAGGTCGCCCTCTTGGAAGGATCTTGGCTTGACCTTCCGGCTGTGGTAGCGACGCAGACCCTGCTGGTAGATGGCCGACCGGCTGAGGGCTAACGGCCGGCTTTCTTCCAGCAGGTCGACGCCGTCTTCTCGTGCTTCCTTGGCCTCCGCCTCAGTGTACATGGTCACCCGAGGCGAGTCGAACTCGATGTCGGTTGGGATGACCGCCTCGGCACCATACATGAGGAAGAAAGGAGTGAAGCCGGTTGACCTGTTTGGGGTAGTGCGCAGACTCCAGAGGACGGTCGGCAGCTCATCGAGCCAGCAGCCGGCCGAACGCTCCAGTGGCACGACCAGTCGGGGCTTGATGCCGGAAAGGATGAGGCCATTGGCTCGCTCGACTTGGCCGTGTGACACCCAAAATTTTTTGACCTTGTATTACCAATTAAAACTTTGCCAGGAATTAAAACTTTTATTTTCTGAGCTCCCTTTTGATTTTTGAACTTGGTTATTATGGAGTTTTTCCCCAAAGTGAAAACTTTTCAAACATGTTTTTGGGCTTGTTTAAACTCTCAAGGAAAAACTTTCCTTGTATTAGTAGAGCTAATTACAAAATTAAATTGCTTGATCCTTATTTTTCTTGAAAAATGGTTTTTCAAGGCTATAAGGCCATATTTGAACTACACCCTCTTCATAAATTATCTCATAAATCCCACCAAAATTTGGAGATGTCATGTGGTGTTATTAAATCACTTTTGTGCAAAAATATCTTTTATTCTTAAGATAAAGTGAGCCCTACACCAAATTTTCTTCTCTGGTCCAGTGGGCATGTTTGCACTACAACCCATTTAAATATTTCTTTCTAGTCTCCACCAAAATTATGAGATGTTGGCAGCAACATATGTTTCAGCTTTATGCAAAAACATAGAGTTCTTCTTTGGAGAATTTGAGTGGATCAACCTCATCTTCATTCTGGCCCAACTTGCTGGTTTGTACATCAACCACATTATTAGTTGCTCCTTTACCCATGATTCCTTTTTCTACTTGTAGCCAACCCTGCTAAACCCCTAAGTCCAGGAGCATGCACTCTTTGGAACACTTTTGATCCATGTTATGATGCCATTTACTCCCTGTCCAGAAGTGAAGTTTTGCAAAACTTGCACTAGCAAGTTTCTTCTTTTTGCAAACCAACTTCACCACCCCCTCTTTCTTCTAAAGAGACCCCACTCTGGAAGTTTTGGCCACCCCCAAGAGGTGCCTAGGTGCATGTGGCATTCTGTCGAGCACCCTGTAGGCATGACCAGATTTGACATGGGTTTTAGCTTGCACTGTGACCTTGCTTCCCTTGCCTAGCTACCTTGTCCAATAGACTCCTCACTACACCCAGCTTAGGCCTGCTAAGTCCCAGCCTCACCCGAGAGCTCTACTCGCCCTGGCATTTCGCCGAGCAGCTGGTGGGCGTGCACTGGGCGCGCCCAGAGCACGCCAACTGCAGCCGCGCCCCGAGTCGCCGCGTCGCACGCGCCCCTGGCTTGGCCCGCACGGAAGAACCTCACCTAGCACTCCCCTTCTCGACGCATCCCGCCAAAAGGCCCCGACCGCTCCCTGGCGCCCTACAGCGCCGCCGTCAGAGGCCATTTGGTGGCACACCCGCGGCCGCGCCCGCCGCCCGACCGCGCCTGCGCTAGCCAGCGCCGCCCAAGCTCCCAGCGCTTGCCACCTGCCTCCTGGATCAGTGCGTGCTCATCCACAACTCCGTTGCCTAGATCTCATCGCAGCCACGTTCCCCCTGCAGCTACAGAACGTCGGTTCGCCGGCGATCTTATTCCCACCGCCGCGGAACCGCCTTGCCTCGCCTATTTAAGGGACCCCGAGTCCGTCTCCGCACGCAGGCAACTCGAAGCCATCACCCTAAGACCCCCATGAGCAGCCAATCGACCCGGAAAAGCTTCCTTCCCCATCTCCGGCAACCACAACCGCCGTCGCGGCCCCAGCTCTACCAGCGCCACCAGGGCCTCTCCCTCCCATTTCTCTTCACCAAGAACACCTCCTCCCTCCCGTGAACCTTTCCCACTACTTGATTTTGATCAGAACACACTGCGGGAGAAAAACACTTTGCCCGACGGCCTCCCTCCGCCGCAAAGCTCGCCGTCAGCAGCTCCGTCCATCCCCGAGACCGTAGCGACTACCGGAGCGACCGTCTTGATCCCCTGAGCACGCTGATGGCCTCCGTTCTCCGAACGATGCCGTCATTCGCCGGCAAAACCTCGCCGGAGCTCCGCCTCTGTTTCGGCCGGAAGGAACGATGCGCGCGTGGACCAGTCAAACCTGACTAGTGGGCCAGGCGGGCCCACTGTCGGTGACCCACGCGCATTCCACGCTGGATAAGTGGAGGCGTATTTACAGAATACGCTTTCGACGTGTACGTATATATTCGAACCATTTTTCTTTTTCTGATTTGTTTTTTTAAGAGTTTTGACCACAACTTTGACTGGCTATATCTTTTAAAATACAACTCCAAATGAATTGATTCTTTTTCCTACATCTCTCAAATTCTGTCTAGTTTATTTTAAGATTTATTTGAAAAAATTTCAAACAACTCTTCTGTGCTGTTTTGATTTGTATGTTAATTAAAATTTATTTCAAAATAGGAATTTTGGAGAGAGGAATGAAGGCTTTCAAAAGTTTTGGAGTACACCCTGTCTTTCCTCATAGTGAAGGCAAGCATTCTGAACCCTGGTGTGAATTCTTTTTGTGTGTTGTTGACTCGGTAACATCTCCACCCCGACACGTGGATGCGTCATTTTATGTGAGGACGTGATCCTACTCACAAGTGCTTATTAGTGGATTTCATGCATATGGAGTTGACATGTTTTGTGATGGAAATCACCGCCATACACTTTTCATGCATACCGGAAGGAAATGCCGGGTAGGCCTCTGTCTTGGGTAGACGCGGCCTTGACCCTAGTCCTCCGTTGAGACGGTCGTGTCCGGTATGGCATGATGGAGTATGTCGTGTGGAGTTCCTATCTGTTGGTTGAAGTATATATATTGTTATGCTAAACTTGCAGGGATTATTACTACCTCCTAAGTCGACCGTAGATCGAGTCTTGTGCCAGTAACCCCCATACTTGTTCCGTACTGCCATAGGTCCCTACCATAGGTGGGGTATGGTTCAGTAAGCTGTTAACCCTTGTCTTGGCACACACCGTACAGAGAGGCCATGGTGGAAGATATCGGTTATAGCCGGTAGGCATGCCACCTGGTCAGGGGGCATGGGTGTTTCGGTTGTAGCCAAAGGGGGTAGCTCCCCCAGTTTGCGCGCGGTATAAATTTTGTGATCCCATGCTACGTCGAGGTTGTAGCCTCCCCACATAGAGTTTGCTTGACAGGTGTTGTGGGTGATTCCAGGCACCGGTGAGTTAAGCTGGTGTGTGCAAGTCAGGTGTGTTTTCAACTAAAAGACCATAGACGGAATTAGTCCCGATGGGCTAAAGGAATCCGTTACTCGTGGGTAAAGAGTACACCCTCTGCAGAGATTAAACCTATTCGAATAGCCGTGTCCATGGTTAAGGACTACAGTCTGGGATGGGTCAAGCGTCGGTCTTAGTGTCGGTCTTCGGAGGTGAAATTGTTAAACCAGAACGGGAATTACTACTTGTGACTGTGATGACTATGATTACTACCATTGTTGACTAACCCGTGATATTATTGTTGTCATCGAATATCTCTGGTAAGGTTCTACCTCCGGGATATTCACTATCATTATTTCTTTTAAAGCCCTTTCTATGGTGTCGCTCAGACGCCCGGCTGTGGCATTTATTTTAAAGCCCTTTCTGTGGTGTCGCTCAGACGCCCGGCTGTGGCATTTCTTTTAAAGCCCTTTCTGTGGTGTCGCTCAGACGCCCGGTTGTGGCATTTCTTTTAAAGCCCTTTCTGTGGTGTCGCTCAGACGCCCGGCTGTGGCATTTCTTTTAAAGCCCTTTATGTGGTGTCGCTCAGACGCCCGACTGTGGTATTATTATTATTATTCATTTTCCGCTCGAGGAGTCTTTCAGACACTCGTTCGGTACCAGTATTATTATTCCGCATTTTCCGCTCGAGGAGTCATTCAGACCCTCGCTTGGCACCCAGTATTTATTACCTCTATGTGGCCATTGCATAAATTTCCAGTTTCATATGAATAACCTGTTTGCATGCATCAAGATAATTATTTTTATGACTAACTAAGTGAGTATAACGATATTGCAAAGCATGAGCATCAATGGTTATATTTTACCTGTGTCCTTAATGTTTGTGAGTACATTCAAAGTACTCACTGGCTTGTCCCTGGCTATTGTCTTGGCCAGATTGCTTGCTTGGAGAGGAGCATTGCGACGACAGCCTCGGAACCTGAGCAACTGTGATAGCAGCCTCGTGAAGATAGGAGTTAACCTGGTCAGCTGTTCCCGTGGGAAATGGAGTCCCATAGCCGTGGTGATACACAAACCGCTTCCGCCCTCAACCACTAGAAACCTTTTGTTGTACTCATAGGCCACAATGGTCTTGTACTACATATATTTTTGTACTTTTGCTTGGAATTTCTGTATCAAGTTGGTGTCTCATCAGCTAACAGTAATCCTGGGGCTGGTGAGCACAACGACCATTTTCTGGAAATAAATGCCCGGAAAACTGGTCGTGACAGACTTGGTATCAGAGCCAGGCTGACCATTGGCTAATCCTATCCTAGCCAGGTCAATAAACCTAGGCAGACCAACCCACCGAGCCATAACCAAAACCCCAGCCAAGCTTCTCCTGCAAGATAGCCCCACAGTGACCCGACACCTTTTGGCAGTCGGTGCCCAACCTAGCAACCTAGCCTGTCGCTCATGCGCCAGTGATCGAATCCTGAATAGTCTTTCTCGCAAGCGTGCGAAGGAAGACTCCGTCCCCTTTTTCCTATAAAAAGGGCACGTTAGCCCCAACCAGCACAGCACAACCACTATCCCAAACCGAACCACAATGCCTGGTCCTGTCGTGCACACTAAGACTACGGCAACCAACCTTGGAGGTTTTGTGACCATACTCGCAAACCTCACCCGTCGAGCCTATGCGTTAGAAGAGCCCCCAGAATATGTCGTGTACCAAGGATCCATGAGCAGTGAGAGCCGTCAATTCTGGGCCACTATGCATGTCTATGGTAGGGGTCTAGCACCCGAACGCCCCTACAGGTTCACAGGAAGAACGACTTCCTTTGAGCCCCAAGCCATCCAACTAGCCGCTCGAGAAGCTATAGTTCATCTCCGGCACTTGTCGCCCCGAGTTGACTGTCGCTCGTTCCACTACTACCCCAGATGTGAAGGATATGCTAGACCACCCCAAGTTGCCAACGGAGATCACGAAACAGATCCTGCATTGTTGCACCTAGTGCGCTATGTAAGTGCACTGGAGGAACTGTGCGATCAGGTCACTATTGATCTTATCGCAGCTCGTGGGGAGCTGGTTCCTCGAGCCCCGGCGAGAGAAGAGGACGAGCCCAGCGCCAACAACCCAGTCGTGTTGTTTGGACATCCGATCGAGCCCCTGAGGTCTACCCCAGCCATCGGCCAAAGCGTTGCGATAACCCCAGAAGTGCTTCGTCGCATTTTGGGAGCACACTCCGACGAGGTTGTAGCCAACAATCCCCGAGGTGGTCATCATCGCTACCCCGAGCCTGCAGCCCCTCAGCCCACTCCAGCTAATTCCGACGGTGAGAACCACGGAGACGCCTCAACATCCACCAGGCACGATGTAAACGAGGTAGACTAAGTCACCCGAGAAGGATCGAGTCCCGGTGTATTCTCGCTTGTAACTGTGTGACCTTGTAAATAAACGCCGCCTGTCGTTGAGCCCCTGTAGCCCTGCATGGGTATGCCAGCTTTTCTACCCCCAGGCACATTTGCCAAAGACCCCCGATAACCCCCACAATAACACGTCACCCCGGTGAAATGTGTGTATCTGTAGCTCGACTCCGACCCGTGGAGCGGAGCTGGAAGTTTCCTTACCATTCTCCATGGTAAAAGTGACCCAGCTCCAGTGCTATAAAAGGCCACCGTGTGACCTTGCCAAAGCACCTCTCACCTTGTGCACCACCCTCACAACCATTTCTTGCCATGCCAAGCCCCAGCATTCATCTGAGAACCCCATATGCAACCCCGGGTAGTTTTGTCAAGATATTGTGGGAGTTTACCTGCAGTACCATGGGCGCTACCCAGCCACCCCAGTATGAGCTGTGCAAATCAAGGATCACCTCTTCCACCTCGAGATACTGGGCAGCAGTGCACATTCCCCCCGTGAACTCAGACCAAGGCCCAACACAGGTCTCCTTCGTGGGGAAATCTATGCCGACCCCGCTTATGGACATAGAGGCTACTGCGTACCAAGCGCTTGCTCGCCTTCGATTCGCGGTTCCCTATGCCAGCGAACGAGGGTATTATTACTTTCCGAACCGTGCAGCACCCGGTGGAGTGTCATCTTTTCCCGGTGGACGAATTGAGAGAGACCCAGTCCTAGCCAACCTGGTCCAGTACGTCATCGCTCAAGAGCGCTTCACCCAATATGTGATGGGTTATCTCGAGAGTTTCGCGGATTTAAATCCTCAGATTGCCATCGGCAGATCACTGAGGCCTGGCCAAGAGAGACGCATTCATCGACTGGTTAAACCTCTTCCCCCGACAGAGGAGGAATGTGTCTCAGTACCAGAAACATTCTCGCAGGACCCCGTCTAGTTACCGTTTCCATTTTAAGCATCGCTGCTGTGTTCATTGTTGCAACAATTAGTTGTGTATTGTGACTTATGCGTGGTAACCTGAGCCTGCAAGTTATTTGGCTTGTACTAATATGTATGGTTTTGTTGTGACTTGTGCTCCTTTATTTTCAACCATTTTCCCTCGCGAAAAATCCCGGAGAGTTTTTAAAACAACCCTTAGCAAATCTCGAGGACGAGATTTTTCTTAAGGGGGGTAGTGTTGTGACACCCAAAAATTTTTGACCTTGTATTACCAATTAAAACTTTGCCAGGAATTAAAACTTTTATTTTCTGAGCTCCCTTTTAATTTTTGAACATGGTTATTATGGAGTTTTTCCCCAAAGTGAAAACTTTTCAAACATGTTTTTGGGCTTGTTTAAACTCTCAAGGAAAAACTTTTCTTGTATTAGTAGAGCTAATTACAAAATTAAATTGCTTGATCCTTATTTTTCTTGAAAAATGGTTTTTCAAGGCTATAAGGCCATATTTGAACTACACCCTCTTCATAAATTATCTCATAAATCCCACCAAAATTTGGAGATGTCATGTGGTGTTATTAAATCACTTTTGTGCAAAAATATCTTTTATTCTTAAGATAAAGTGAGCCCTACACCAAATTTTCTTCTCTGGTCCAGTGGGCATGTTTGCACTACAACCCATTTAAATATTTCTTTCTAGTCTCCACCAAAATTACGAGATGTTGGCAGCAACATATGTTTCAGCTTTATGCAAAAACATAGAGTTGTTCTTTGGAGAATTTGAGTGGATCAACCTCATCTTCATTCTGGCCCAACTTGCTGGTTTGTACATCAACCACATTTTTAGTTGCTCCTTTACCCATGATTCCTTTTTCTACTTGTAGCCAACCCTGCTAAACCCCTAAGTCCAGGAGCATGCACTCTTTGGAACACTTTTGATCCATGTTATGATGCCATTTACTCCCTGTCCAGAAGTGAAGTTTTGCAAAACTTGCACTAGCAAGTTTCTTCTTTTTGCAAACCAACTTCACCACCCCCTCTTTCTTCTAAAGAGACCCCACTCTGGAAGTTTTGGCCACCCCCAAGAGGTGCCTAGGTGCATGTGGCATTCTGTCGAGCACCCTGTAGGCATGACCAGATTTGACATGGGTTTTAGCTTGCACTGTGACCTTGCTTCCCTTGCCTAGCTACCTTCTCCAATAGACTCCTCACTACACCCAGCTTAGGCCTGCTAAGTCCCAGCCTCACCCGAGAGCTCTACTCGCCCTGGCATTTCGCCGAGCAGCTGGTGGGCGTGCACTGGGCGCGCCCAGAGCACGCAAACTGCAGCCACGCCCCGAGCCGCCGCGTCGCACGCGCCCCTGGCTTGGCCCGCACGGAAGAACCTCACCTAGCACTCCCCTTCTCGACGCATCCCGCCAAAAGGCCCCGACCGCTTCCTGGCGCCCTACAGCGCCGCCGTCAGAGGCCATTTGGTGGCACACCCGCGGCCGCGCTCGCCGTCCAACCGCGCCTGCGCTAGCCAGCGCCGCCCAAGCTCCCAGCGCTTGCCACCTGCCTCCTGGATCAGTGCGTGCTCATCCACAACTCCGTCGCCTAGCTCTCATCGCAGCCACGTTCCCCCTGCAGCTACAGAACGTCGGTTCGCCGGCGATCTTATTCCCACCGCCGCGGAACCGCCTTGCCTCGCCTATTTAAGGGACCCCGAGTCCGTCTCCGCACGCAGGCAACTCGAAGCCATCACCCTAAGACCCCCATGAGCAGCCAATAGACCCGGAAAAGCTTCCTTCCCCATCTCCGGCAACCACAACCGCCGCCGCGGCCCCAGCTCTACCAGCGCCACCAGGGCCTCTCCCTCCCATTTCTCTTCACCAAGAACACCTCCTCCCTCCCGTGAACCTTTCCCACTACTTGATTTTGATTAGGACACACTGCGGGAGAAAAATCACTTTGCCCGACGGCCTCCCTCCGCCGCGAAGCTCGCCGCCGGCAGCTCCGTCCATCCCCGAGACCGTAGCGACTACCGGAGCGACCGTCTTGATCCCCTGAGCACGTTGATGGCCTCCGTTCTCCGAACGATGCCGTCATTCGCCGGCAAAACCTCGCCGGAGCTCCGCCTCTGTTTCGGCCGGAAGGGACGATGCGCGCGTGGACCAGTCAAACCTGACTAGTGGGCCAGGCGGGCCCACTGTCGGTGACCCACGCGCATTCCACGCTGGATAAGTGGAGGCGTATTTACAGAATACGCTTTCGACGTGTACGTATATATTCGAACCGTTTTTCTTTTTCTGATTTGTTTTTTAAGAGTTTTGACCACAACTTTGACTGGCTATATCTTTTAAAATACAACTCCAAATGAATTGATTCTTTTTCCTACATATCTCAAATTCTGGCTAGTTTATTTCAAGATTTATTTGAAAAAATTTCAAACAACTCTTCTGTGCTGTTTTGATTTGTATGTTAATTTAAATTTATTTCAAAATAGGAATTTTGGAGAGAGGAATGAAGGCTTTCAAAAGTTTTGGAGTACACCCTGTCTTTCCTCATAGTGAAGGCAAGCATTCTGAACCCTGGTGTGAATTCTTTTTGTGTGTTGTTGACTCGGTAACATCTCCACCCCGACACGTGGATGCGTCATTTTATGTGAGGACGTGATCCTACTCACAATTGCTTATTAGTGGATTTCATGCATATGGAGTTGACATGTTTTGTGATGGTAATCACCACCGTACACTTTTCATGCATACCGGAAGGAAATGCCGGGTAGGACTCTGTCTTGGGTAGACGCGGCCTTGACCCTAGTCCTCCGTTGAGACGGTCGTGTCCGGTATGGCATGATGGAGTATGTCGTGTGGTTTTCCTATCTGTTGGTTGAAGTATATACATTGTTATGCTAAACTTGCAGGGATTATTACTACCTCCTAAGTCGACCGTAGATCGAGTCTTGTGCCAGTAACCCCCATACTTGTTCCGTACTGCCACAGGTCCCTACCATAGGTGGGGTATGGTTCAGTAAGCTGTTAACCCTTGTCTTGGCACACACCGTACAGAGAGGCCATGGTGGAAGATATCGGTTATAGCCGGTAGGCATGCCACCTGGTCAGGGGGCATGGGTGTTTCGGTTGTAGCCAAAGGGGGTAGCTCCCCCAGTTTGCGCGCGGTATAAATTTTGTGATCCCATGCTACGTCGAGGTTGTAGCCTCCCCACATAGAGTTTGCTTGACAGGTGTTGTGGGTGATTCCAGGCACCGGTGAGTTAAGCTGGTGTGTGCAAGTCAGGTGTGTTTTCAACTAAAAGACCATAGACGGAATTAGTCCCGATGGGCTAAAGGAATCCGTTACTCGTGGGTAAAGAGTACACCCTCTGCAGAGATTAAACCTATTCGAATAGCCGTGTCCATGGTTAAGGACTACAGTCTGGGATGGGTCAAGCGTCGGTCTTAGTGTCGGTCTTCGGAGGTGAAATTGTTAAACCAGAACGGGAATTACTACTTGTGACTGTGATGATTATGATTACTACCATTGTTGACTAACCCGTGATATTATTGTTGTCATCGAATATCTCTGGTAAGGTTCTACCTCGGGGATATTCACTATGATTATTTCTTTTAAAGCCCTTTCTATG
This sequence comes from Aegilops umbellulata, assembly GCA_032464435.1. Taxonomy (NCBI): domain Eukaryota; kingdom Viridiplantae; phylum Streptophyta; class Magnoliopsida; order Poales; family Poaceae; genus Aegilops; species Aegilops umbellulata. The sequence goes on from CP136057.1 coordinate 553,805,107, forward strand.
GTGTCGCTCAGACGCCCGGCTGTGGCATTTCTTTTAAAGCCCTTTCTGTGGTGTCGCTCAGACGCCCGGCTGTGGCATTTCTTTTAAAGCCCTTTCTGTGGTGTCGCTCAGACGCCCGGCTGTGGCATTTCTTTTAAAGCCCTTTCTGTGGTGTCGCTCAGACGCCCGGCTGTGGCATTTCTTTTAAAGCCCTTTATGTGGTGTCGCTCAGACGCCCGACTGTGGTATTATTATTATTCTTCATTTTCCGCTCGAGGAGTCTTTCAGACACTCGTTTGGTACCAGTATTATTATTCCGCATTTTCCGCTCGAGGAGTCATTCAGACCCTCGCTTGGCACCCAGTATTTATTACCTCTATGTGGCCATTGCATAAATTTCCGGTTTCATATGAATAACCTGTTTGCATGCATCAAGATATTTATTTTTATGACTAACTAAGTGAGTATAACGATATTGCAAAGCATGAGCATCAATGGTTATATTTTACCTGTGTCCTTAATGTTTGCGAGTACATTCAAAGTACTCACTGGCTTGTCCCTGGCTATTGTCTTGGCCAGATTGCTTGCTTGGAGAGGAACATTGCGACGACAGCCTCGGAACCTGAGCAACTGTGATAGCAGCCTCGTGAAGATAGGAGTTAACCTGGTCAGCTGTTCCCGTGGGAAATGGAGTCCCATAGCCGTGGTGATACACAAACCGCTTCCGCCCTCAACCACTAGAAACCTTTTGTTGTACTCATAGGCCACAATGGTCTTGTACTACATATATTTTTGTACTTTTGCTTGGAATTTCAGTATCAAGTTGGTGTCTCATCAGCTAACAGTAATCCTGGGGCTGGTGAGCACAACGACCATTTTCTGGAAATAAATGCCCGGAAAACCGGTCGTGACAGACTTGGTATCAGAGCCAGGCTGACCATTGGCTAATCCTATCCTAGCCAGGTCAATAAACCTAGGCATACCAACCCACCGAGCCATAACCAAAACCCCAGCCAAGCTTCTCCTGCAAGATAGCCCCACAGTGACCCGACACCTTTTGGCAGTCGGTGCCCAACCTAGCAACCTAGCCTGTCGCTCATGCGCCAGTGATCGAATCCTGAATAGTCTTTCTCGCAAGCGTGCGAAGGAAGACTCCGTCCCCTTTTTCCTATAAAAAGGGCACGTTAGCCCCAACCAGCACAGCACAGCCACTATCCCAAACCGAACCACAATGCCTGGTCCTGTCGTGCACACTAAGACTACGGCAACCAACCTTGGAGGTTTTGTGACCATACTCGCAAACCTCACCCGTCGAGCCTATGCGTTAGAAGAGCCCCCAGAATATGTCGTGTACCAAGGATCCATGAGCAGTGAGAGCCGTCAATTCTGGGCCACTATGCATGTCTATGGTAGGGGTCTAGCACCCGAACGCCCCTACAGGTTCACAGGAAGAACGACTTCCTTTGAGCCCCAAGCCATCCAACTAGCCGCTCGAGAAGCTATAGTTCATCTCCGGCACTTGTCGCCCCGAGTTGGCTGTCGCTCGTTCCACTACTACCCCAGATGTGAAGGATATGCTAGACCACCCCAAGTTGCCAACGGAGATCACGAAACAGATCCTGCATTGTTGCACCTAGTGCGCTATGTAAGTGCACTGGAGGAACTGTGCGATTAGGTCACTATTGATCTTATCGCAGCTCGTGGGGAGCTGGTTCGTCGAGCCCCGGCGAGAGAAGAGGACGAGCCCAGCGCCAACAACCCAGTCGTGTTGTTTGGACATCCGATCGAGCCCCTGAGGTCTACCCCAGCCATCGGCCAAAGCGTTGCGATAACCCCAGAAGTGCTTCGTCGCATTTTGGGAGCACACTCCGACGAGGTTGTAGCCAACAATCCCCGAGGTGGTCATCATCGCTACCCCGAGCCTGCAGCCCCTCAGCCCACTCCAGCTAATTCCGACGGTGAGAACCACGGAGACGCCTCAACATCCACCAGGCACGATGTAAACGAGGTAGACTAAGTCACCCGAGAAGGATCGAGTCCCGGTGTATTCTCGCTTGTAACTGTGTGACCTTGTAAATAAACGCCGCCTGTCGTTGAGCCCCTGTAGCCCTGCATGGGTATGCCAGCTTTTCTACCCCCAGGCACATTTGCCAAGGACCCCCGATAACCCCCACAATAACACGTCACCCCGGTGAAATGTGTGTATCTGTAGCTCGACTCCGACCCGTGGAGCGGAGCTGGAAGTTTCCTTACCATTCTCCATGGTAAAAGTGACCCAGCTCCAGTGCTATAAAAGGCCACCGTGTGACCTTGCCAAAGCACCTCTCACCTTGTGCACCACCCTCACAACCATTTCTTGCCATGCCAAGCCCCAGCATTCATCTGAGAACCCCATATGCAACCCCGGGTAGTTTTGTCAAGATATTGTGGGAGTTTACCTGCAGTACCATGGGCGCTACCCAGCCACCCCAGTATGAGCTGTGCAAATCAAGGATCACCTCTTCCACCTCGAGATACTGGGCAGCAGTGCACATTCCCCCCGTGAACTCAGACCAAGGCCCAACAGAGGTCTCCTTCGTGGGGAAATCTATGCCGACCCCGCTTATGGACATAGAGGCTACTGCGTACGAAGCGCTTGCTCGCCTTCGATTCGCGGTTCCCTATGCCAGCGAACGAGGGTATTATTACTTTCCGAACCGTGCAGCACCCGGTGGAGTGTCATCTTTTCCCGGTGGACGAATTGAGAGACACCCAGTCCTAGCCAACCTGGTCCAGTACGTCATCTCTCAAGAGCGCTTCACCCAACATGTGATGGGTTATCTCCAGAGTCTCGCGGATTTAAATCCTCAGATTGCCATCGGCAGATCACTGAGGCCTGGCCAAGAGAGACGCATTCATCAACTGGTTAAACCTCTTCCCCCGACAGAGGAGGAATGTGTCTCAGTACCAGAAACATTCTCGCAGGACCCCGTCCAGTTACCGTTTCCATTTTAAGCATCGCTGCTGTGTTCATTGTTGCAACAATTAGTTGTGTATTGTGACTTATGCGTGGTAACCTGAGCCTGCAAGTTATTTGGCTTCTACTAATATGTATGGAATTGTTGTGACTTGTGCTCCTTTATTTTCAACCATTTTCCCTCGCGAAAAATCCCGGAGAGTTTTTAAAACAACCCTTAGCAAATCTCGAGGACGAGATTTTTCTTAAGGGGGGTAGTGTTGTGACACCCAAAATTTTTGGACCTTGTATTACCAATTAAAACTTTGCCAGGAATTAAAACTTTTATTTTCTGAGCTCCCTTTTAATTTTTGAACTTGGTTATTATGGAGTTTTTCCCCAAAGTGAAAACTTTTCAAACATGTTTTTGGGCTTGTTTAAACTCTCAAGGAAAAACTTTTCTTGTATTAGTAGAGCTAATTAAAAAATTAAATTGCTTGATCCTTATTTTTCTTGAAAAATGGTTTTTCAAGGCTATAAGGCCATATTTGAACTACACCGTCTTCATAAATTATCTCATAAATCCCACCAAAATTTGGAGATGTCATGTGGTGTTATTAAATCACTTTTGTGCAAAAATATCTTTTATTCTTAAGATAAAGTGAGCCCTACACCAAATTTTCTTCTCTGGTCCAGTGGGCATGTTTGCACTACAACCCATTTAAATATTTCTTTCTAGTCTCCACCAAAATTATGAGATGTTGGCAGCAACATATGTTTCAGCTTTATGCAAAAACATAGAGTTGTTCTTTGGAGAATTTGAGTGGATCAACCTCATCTTCATTCCGGCCCAACTTGCTGGTTTGTACATCAACCACATTTTTAGTTGCTCCTTAACCTATGATTCCTTTTTCTACTTGTAGCCAACCCTGCTAAACCCCTAAGTCCAGGAGCATGCACTCTTTGGAACACTTTTGATCCATGTTATGATGCCATTTACTCCCTGTCCAGAAGTGAAGTTTTGCAAAACTTGCACTAGCAAGTTTCTTCTTTTTGCAAACCAACTTCACCACCCCCTCTTTCTTCTAAAGAGACCCCACTCTGGAAGTTTTGGCCACCCCCAAGAGGTGCCTAGGTGCATGTGGCATTCTGTCGAGCACCCTGTAGGCATGACCAAATTTGACATGGGTTTTAGCATGCACTGTGACCTTGCTTCCCTTGCCTAGCTACCTTGTCCAATAGACTCCCCACTACACCCAGCTTAGGCCTGCTAAGTCCCAGCCTCACCCGAGAGCTCTAGCTCGCCCTGGCATTTCGCCGAGCAGCTGGTGGGCGTGCACTGGGCGCGCCCAGAGCACGCCAACTGCAGCCGCGCCCTGAGCCGCCGCGTCGCGCGCGCCCCTGGCTTGGCCTGCACGGAAGAACCTCACCTAGCACTCCCCTTCTCGAGGCATCCCTCCAAAAGGCCCCGACCGCTCCCTGGCGCCCTACAGCGCCGCCGTCAGTGGCCATTTGGCAGCACACCCGCGGCCGCGCCCGCCGCCCGACCGCGCCTGCGCTAGCCAGCGCCGCCCAAGCTCCCAGCGCTTGCCACCTGCCTCCTGGAGCAGTGCGTGCTCATCCACAACTCCGTCGCCTAGCTCTCATCGCCGCCACGTTCCCCCAGCAGCTACATAACGTTGGTTCGACGGCGATCTTATCCCCACCGCCGCGGAACCACCTTGCCTCGCCTATTTAAGGGACCCTGAGTCCGTCTCCGCACGCAGGCAACTCGAAGCCATCACCCTAAGACCCCCATGAGCAGCCAATCGACCCGGAAAAGCTTCCTTCCCCATCTCCGGCAACCACAACCGCCGCGGCGGCCCCAGCTCTACCAGCGTCACCAGGGCCTCTCCCTCCCATTTATCTTCACCAAGAACACCTCCTCCCTCCCGTGAACCTTTCCCACTACTTGATTTTGATCAGGACACACTGCGGGAGAAAAATCACTTTGCCCGACGGCCTCCCTCCGCCGCGAAGCTCGCCGCCGGCAGCTCCGTCCATCCCCGAGACCGTAGCGACTACCGGAGCGACCGTCTTGATCCCCTGAGCACGCTGATGGCCTCCATTCTCCGAACGATGCCGTCATTCGCCGGCAAAACCTCGCCGGAGCTCCGCCTCTGTTTCGGCCGGAAGGGACGACGCGCGCGTGGACCAGTTAAACCTGACTAGTGGGCCAGGCGGGCCCACTGTCGGTGACCCACGCGCAGTCCACGCTGGATAAGTGGAGGCGTATTTACAGAATACGCTTTCGACGTGTACGTATATATTTGAACCGTTTTTCTTTTTCTGATTTGTTTTTTTAAGAGTTTTGACCACAACTTTGACTGGCTATATCTTTTAAAATACAACTCCAAATGAATTGATTCTTTTTCCTACATCTCTCAAATTCTGGCTACTTTATTTTAAGATTTATTTGAAAAAATTTCAAACAACTCTTCTATGCTGTTTTGATTTGTATGTTAATTTAAATTTATTTCAAAATAGGAATTTTGGAGAGAGGAATGAAGGCTTTCAAAAGTTTTGGAGTACACCCTGTCTTTCCTCATAGTGAAGGCAAGCATTCTGAACCCTGGTGTGAATTCTTTTTGTGTGTTGTTGACTCGGTAACATCTCCACCCCGACACGTGGATGCGTCATTTTATGTGAGGACATGTTCCTACTCACAATTGCTTATTAGTGGATTTCATGCATATGGAGTTGACATGTTTTGTGATGGAAGTCACCGCCGTACACTTTTCATGCATACCGGAAGGAAATGCCGGGTAGGCCTCTGTCTTGGGTAGACGCGGCCTTGACCCTAGTCCTCCGTTGAGACGGTCGTGTCCGGTATGGCATGATGGAGTATGTCGTGTGGTGTTCCTATCCGTTGGTTGAAGTATATACATTGTTATGCTAAACTTGCAGGGATTATTACTACCTCCTAAGTCGACCGTAGATCGAGTCTTGTGCCAGTAACCCCCATACTTGTTCCGTACTGCCACAGGTCCCTACCATAGGTGGGGTATGGTTCAGTAAGTTGTTAATTCTTGTCTTGGCACACACCGTACAGAGAGGCCATGGTGGAATATATCGGTTATAGCCGGTAGGCATGTCACCTGGTCAGGGGGCATGGGTGTTTCGGTTGTAGCCGAAGGGGGTAGCTCCCCCAGTTTGCGCGCGGTATAAATTTTGTGATCCCATGCTACGTCGAGGTTGTAGCCTCCCCACTTAGAGTTTGCTTGACAGGTGTCGTGGGTGATTCCAGGCACCGGTGAGTTAAGCTGGTGTGTCCAAGTCAGGTGTGTTTTCAACTAAAAGACCATAGACGGAATTAGTCCCGATGGGCTAAAGGAATCCGTTACTCGTGGGTAAAGAGTACACCCTCTGCAGAGATTAAACCTATTCGAATAGCCGTGTCCATGGTTAAGGACTACAGTCTGGGATGGGTCAAGCGTCGGTCTTAGTGTCGGTCTTCGGAGGTGAAATTGTTAAACCAGAACGGGAATTACTACTTGTGACTGTGATGATTATGATTATTACCATTGTTGACTAACCCGTGATATTATTGTTGTCATCGAATATCTCTCGGAAGGTTCTACCTCCGGGATATTCACTATGATTATTTCTTTTAAAGCCCTTTCTGTGGTGTCGCTCAGACGCCCGGCTGTGGCATTTCTTTTAAAGCCCTTTCTGTGGTGTCGCTCAGACGCCCGGCTGTGGCATTTCTTTTAAAGCCCTTTCTGTGGTGTCGCTCAGACGCCCGGCTGTGGCATTTCTTTTAAAGCCCTTTCTGTGGTGTCGCTCAGACGCCCGGCTGTGGCATTTCTTTTAAAGCCCTTTCTGTGGTGTCGCTCAGACGCCCGGCTGTGGCATTTCTTTTAAAGCCCTTTCTGTGGTGTCGCTCAGACGCCCGGCTGTGGCATTTCTTTTAAAGCCCTTTCTGTGGTGTCGCTCAGACGCCCGGCTGTGGCATTTCTTTAAAGACCTTTCTGTGGTGTCGCTCAGACGCCCGGCTGTGGCATTTCTTTTAAAGCCCTTAATGTGGTGTCGCTCAGACGCCCGACTGTGGTATTATTATTATTCTGCATTTTTCGCTCGAGGAGTCTTTCAGACACTCATTTGGTACCGGTATTATTATTCTGCATTTTCCGCTCGAGGAGTCATTCAGACCCTCGCTTGGCACCCAGTATTTATTACCTCTATGTGGCCATTGCATAAATTTCCGGTTGCATATGAATAACCTGTTTGCATGCATCAAGATATTTATTTTTATGACTAACTAAGTGAGTATAATGATATTGCAAAGCATGAGCATCAATGGTTATATTTTACCTGTGTCCTTAATGTTTGCGAGTACATTCAAAGTACTCACTGGCTTGTCCCTGGCTATTGTCTTGGCCAGATTGCTTGCTTGGAGAGGAGCATTGCGACGACAGCCTCGGAACCTGAGCAACGGTGATAGCAGCCTCGTGAAGATAGGAGTTAACCTGGTCAGCTGTTCAAATGGAGTCCCATAGCCGTGGTGATCCACAAACCGCTTCCGCCCTCAACCACTAGAAACCTTTTGTTGTACTCATAGGCCACAATGGTCTTGTACTACATATATTTTTGTACTTTTGCTTGGAATTTCTGTATCAAGTTGGTGTCTCATCAGCTAACAGTAATCCTGGGGATGGTGAGCACAACGGCCATTTTCTGGAAATAAATGCCCGGAAAACCGGTCGTGACAGGCCGTTTGACTGCGGGTGGGCATCGGACGCTAAGTCCAGTCGGATGCCCTGTGTCACGCAGAAACATGCCAATGCTCCCTTGGCGAAATTCGTGCCATTGTCGGTGATGATGCTGTGCGGCACGTCGTACCTAGTTGTTATATCAGCAATGAATGTCACGGCCGTCGGCCCATTCAGCTTCTTGATCGGCTGTGCTTCGATCCATTTGGTGAACTTGTCCACAATGACAAGCAGATGTGTCATGCCGCCGCGCGCCGTCTTGAATGGGCCCACCATGTCCAGACCCCAAACGGCAAAGGGCCAAGTGAGGGGAATTGTCTTGAGTGCCGAAGCTGGTAGGTGTTGCTTGGAGCTGAAGACTTGGCACCCTTTGCAATGTTTGACTAATTCCTTGGCGTCGTCCAAAGCGGTCGGCCAAAAGAATCCATGGCGGAAAGCCTTGGCGACTAGTGATCTTGAGGCCGCATGGTGGCCGCGTTCACCTTGGTGGATGTCTCTGAGGATTGCTATGCCCTTCTCTTGCTCAACGCATCGCTGGAAGACTCCAGTGACGCTGCGCCTAACGAGCTCTCTGTTGACGATTGTGTATGCTCCGGCTCGGCGTTGGACTTGTCTTGCCTCTGTCTCATCAGCCGGCAGTTCTTGGTTTGTCAGGAAGTTAAGGATGGGCTGAGCGCATGATGGAGCTGTGACTTCTTCTGTTGCCAACGTGGCTACTGCGACCAGGGTGGGCGGGCTGGGTTGTGGAAGCTGGAGTCGGCCGCCGGCTGCTGCGCTGGTGCAGTCCCCGGGCCGACTACGGCAGTCCCCGAGCCGGGTTCAGAAGTCCCCGGGTTGGGTGCGACTACGGAAGTCCCCGAGCTGCCTACTGAAGTCCCCGCGCCGCCTATCGAAGTCCACGCGCCACCTGCTTGGTTCTTCAAGCCAGATCCGGCTGCATCTGGGCTAGGCGGCACGAAGATGGACTCGAACTCTGGAGATGGCTTGATAGACGGCTTGAGGAGGCGTTGCAGAGAGACGCCGGTTGGTATTGCCTGCCGAGTGGAGCCTATTCGAGCCAGGGCATCTGCTGGCTCGTTGTCGGCTCGTGGTACGTGGAGGAACTCGCACCCTTCAAAGTACCCGCTGATCTGCTGAACGAGGAAACGGTAGCTTGCCATATTTGCGTCCTTGGCGTCCCAGTCGCCGGATGACTGCTGGACTATCAAGTCTGAGTCGCCGTAACACAGGATCCGGCGTATGCCGAGCTCTTTGGCAAGCCGGAGCCCGTGTACAAGCGCCTCATACTCGGCCACGTTGTTGGAGGCGGCAAAGTGAATTTGCAGCGTGTATCTGAGCTTGTCGCCTTTGGGAGAGGTGAGGATGACGCAGGCTCCCAAGCCGGTGCGCATCTTGGAACCGTCGAAGTGTAGGCGCCAGTGAGTGGAGTCGGGAGCCGGCGGCAGGTACTGGGTCTCGGCCCAGTCGACGAGGAAGTCGGCCAATGCTTGGGACTTGATGGCGGTGCGGGGCTGATAGAAGATCGTGTAACGGGCCAGCTCGATGGCCCATTTCGCCACCCGGCCGGACGCATCCCGGCTGCCTATGATCTCGGCAAGCGGGGCGGTGCATACGACCGTGATGGGGTGCTCTTGGAAGTAGGGCTTCAGCTTCTTGGCGGCAAAGTACACGCCGTAGCACATCTTCTGGTAGTGCGGGTAGTTCTGCTTCGAGGTAGACAGCACCTCACTCAAATAGTACACCGGCCTCTGGACTGGCTGAGCTCGGCCCTCTTCTCGGCGCTGGACTACGATGACGGTGCTGACCACCCGGCTGGTAGCAGCAATGTAAAGGAGCATGGACTCTTTCTCAGTCGGCGCTGCCAGGACAGGCGGCGTGCTTAGCATCTTCTTCAGCTCGTGAAAAGCTTGGTCGGCTTGGTCATTCCACTCGAAGTGAGTGGTCTTCTTCATGAGGCGGTAGAGGGGGAGAGCCTTTTCTCCGAGCCGGCTGATGAAGCGGTTCAGGGAAGGCAAGCATCCGGTGAACTTCCGGACGTCTCGAAGTTTGGTGGGAATCGCCATTCTCTCAATGGCCTTGATCTTCACTGGGTTGCATTTGATGCCGCGTTCGGAGAACAGGAAGCCTAGAAGCTGACCGGCTGGCACTCCAAACACGCATTTCTCGGGGTTGAGCTTGATCCGGAATCGGCGCAGGTTCTCGAATGTTTCCTTGAGGTCTTCCAGCAAGGTGCTGTGCTTCTCCGTCTTCACCACAATGTCGTCCACGTAGACGTGGGCATTTCTGCCGAGCTGCTTGAGGAGGCACTTCTGCATGCAACGCTGAAAAGTGGCACCGGCATTTCTCAAGCCGAATGTCATAGTCAGGTAGCAGAAAGCTCCGAAGGGCATGATGAAGGCGGTCTTCAGGCGGTCGGCCAGGTCCAACTTTATCTGGTGGTATCCGGAGTAAGTATCCAAGAAACTCAGCAGCTCGCATCCGGCTGTGGATTCTATCACTTGATCTATCCTTGGTAGGGCGAAAGGATCTTTGGGGCAGGCCTTGTTGAGGCTCGTGTAGTCTATACACATGCGCCATTTGTTGTTCTTCTTCAGCACGAGGACCGGGTTTGCATGCCACTCCGGAAAGAAAACCTCCATAATGGAGCCGGCGGCCAGAAGACGGGCTATCTCTTCTTCTACAATCCTTCTCTTTTCCACTGACAGTCGGTGGAGGGGTTGTTTGACTGGTTTTGCACCTTCTCGGACGTGTAGTTTGTGCTCGGAGAAATCCTTCGGAACACCCGGCATGTCCTTGGGGGACCATGCAAAGATGTCGGGATTCTCACGGAGGAAATCGGCGAGCTCGCCTTCCTATTTGCTGCTTAGGTTTGCTCCAATGACGGCAAACCTTTCCGGGTGCTCGGGGTTAAGAGGTATCTTCTTTGTTTCCTTGGCCGGCTGGAAGGAACCTTGGGCATCACATTCTTTGGGATAGGGGGACAGGGTCGGCTGCTTGCTGGCCATGGCCACAACCTGGCTCAACATCTTCTTCTCTTTGGCAATCACAAGGGATTCGGCCAGCCGACTGCTGGCTGCTGGGCACTCAGAGGATTTCTTGTAATCGCCGGCTATGGTGATGATGCCCTTGGCGCTCGGCATCTTCATCTTGAGGTAAGCATAATGGGGGACAGCCATGAACTTGGCCAGGGCCAGACGGCCAAGAAGTGCATGGTACGAGCTCTCAAGGTCCACCACTTCAAACTAGATGGCCTCCCTGCGGAAATGATCCTTGTCCCCAAAGAGGACATCAATCTTGATCTTGCCAATGGGGGCGCAGGACAGGCCGGGTATGATGCCGTGGAACACAGTTCGGGTAGGCATGAGCTGCTTCGTCTTGACGTTCAGCTTCTTCAGGGCATCTAGGTACAGGATGTTGATGCTGCTCCCGCCGTCTATCAGCACGCGGGAGAAACGGGCGGCGCGTCTGTCCGTTGCAAGGGTGGCATCCAAAACCAGTGCATAAGAGCCGGGAGATGGCATCACCTCTGGGTGGTCGGGCCGGCTCCAGTTGATAGGCTTTTCTGACCAGTGCATGTGCTCGGAGGGGTTGGCGGCAACCGCATTGACTTCCTGGTGCTCTCAGCGCCTGCTGCGCCGGTCTTCGGGCTGGCTCGTAAAGACGACATAGGCGGCATGCTCGTCGGGGAACTCATCGTGCACGGCTCCGACTGCTGGCCGAGCGGCCGGCTGCTGCGGAGCCGGAGGCGGCGGACCAGCAGGTGGAGGCGGCACGAGCCCTTCGCCTTTGGAGATTCGGGTGAGCCAGTGGCACTTCCGGGTTGTGTGGTTGGACGGCTTCGCGCCGCTGTGGAACTTGCATGGGGCGTCGAGGGTTTGCTCGTAGGAGAAGGCCGGCTGCCAAGCCGGCCTGCCGCCTTTCTGCTTCTTGGGTGTGGGACGCCCTTCGGGCTGCTCGCCCTCGACCGTGGCCACCTACCGACTGGTGGAAGGCGGCATGGGGCCCTTGCGTTTCTGGTCGTTTTGGTACGGGCGTCGGCCGGAGTCCCCAGCCGGCGTCTTGGGCGCCGGGTTGAGTACCTTCCCAGACGCGTCTACCTGGAGTTCAGTCTTCATTGAGGAGTCGGCAGTGGCGTACTTGTCCGCTATGACCAGAAGCTCGTCGAGAGTGGTCGGCTCATCGCAGAGGAGCTTGTGCTTGAGGAGGGTGCCCTCTCGGCACCCGGCTGTGAAGTACTCTATGGCTTGCACCTCATGCACTCCTTCGCAAGAGTTGCGGAGCTCGGCCCAATGCGTGAGGTAGTCGCGAGTGGACTCGGCGGGGCCTTGCACGCACAAGGAGAGCTGTCTGGGCTTGGGAGCCCGCTTGTAGGTGCTGGTGAAGTTGCGGACGAAGGCTTCTGTGAAATCTAGCCAGCAGTTGACATTGTATGGCTTGAGGCTGTTGAGCCAGGTCGGCGCCGTGCCTTGGAGCATGAGGGGCACGTACTTCACGGCAACGCGCCTGTTGCCGTTCGCGATGCGTACTGCGGTGGAGTAGTCGATCAACCAATCTTCCGGCTTCATGGAGCCGTTGTACTTGGGCGTGTCTCTTGGGAGCAAGAACCCTTTGGGGAAGGGCTCGTCGTGGATGCGGGGGCCGAAACAAGGCGGGCCGACATCATCTTCTTCTTCTAGCGCCAGGGATCGCGCTAGGCGGTCGATCCGATGGCGGGCGTCATTCTCGCTGACTCCTTCGCGGCGACCTAGTCGGCCGCTGAGAGTCGGATGCGTGACAGGCGGCGGGGTGGGATACCTTTCCCCACGAGGCGGAGGCGGAGGCTGGTTGCCCCGCCGCTCCACGACTCGAGGGCGGCCTTCTGCGTCTCGCTCGATGGAGATCCGGGTTTTGCTTCGGCTGGTAGCCGGCTCTTTCTCGTGCCGCGCGCGGGTTTTACCCGCAGTCGGCGTCCGGGACGTCGCGCCGTGCTCTCAGCGCGGTGGAGGGCTTTCTGCATGGGCGTCGGCTTCGTGTCACTGTACGGCTGCATCGATCAGCTGCTGGATGCGTCTGGTCATGTAGGGGAGCTCTTCGGCCCCCAGTCCATCCAGCTCGTCTACGGCCGCTTGGGCGGCGCGCAGGTTCTCGAGTGGGGTAGCATAGACTGGGCGGTCGACTCCAAGCATGTCGGCGATGACAGCGCCGCGCTGTCTGATGACGCCGGCTCGGCTTGGCCCGCCAGGAGGCGGCGTGCCAAAGGCGGCGCGGTCGACTTCGTGCTGGTGGGCCTCGGCGAGGCATCTCATGGAAGCCACCTTCCGGTCCTCCGTGAGGAGGGCGAGGCGGCGAGCCTCCAGTGCTTCGGCATCGGCATCGGCCGGGAGGGGGACGGACAAGTCGTGGATCACCGCATGCGGGGCGTCGTGGGCGTTCTCGCCAGAAGCGCCGTCGTGGCTGCTGACCATCACCTCGGCGGTGGCACCGTCACAGCCATCGGCTCGGGGAAGCGGATTGTCGTAGATCACGACGTTGGCGGGGAAGGCGTCGAGCGAGGCCGCGTCGGAATCGACAGGCATCGGATCGGTGGAGCCAACGGACTCCTGGTCCACAGCAGGCTCGCTGGAGACGTGGAGCTGGCCGAGGAGGTTGACGAGGTGGTCGGTGCCCACGTCGTAGGCGGGCTCGTCGGAGATGAGGGCCTTGCCAAGGAGGTCGGCGAGGTTGCTCGCTGCGCAGGCGTTGGTGACGCCTCGCAGCGTGTCGTGGCAAGCGCCATCGGGCGTGTCGGGCTGGCTACGCTCGCTGGGGAGGAAGAGGGTTCCCATCCAGAACAGGTCTCCGGACGACGGTGCCCCTGGCCCCACGGTGGGCGCCAAATGTCGGGTAGTTGGTGGGACATATGCCAACGGGTGGCTTATCTTAGTGGGAGCCAGTAAGACGTCGCCGGTGCCTGGAAGCGGGATGAGGCGAAGACATGCACGCCGACGAATCTTACCCAGCTCCGGGGCTCTTCGTGGAGATAACACCCCTACTGCTGCTCTGCGGGGTCTCCGCATGATCACTCGATAGACAAGAAGCTACAAGATGCTCCTTGAGCTGTTTGGCGAGAGGAAGAAGAAGGGCAAGGCTAGCCCTACTCTTCTCTCTATGTGTGGTAAAACCTAGATGAGATCAACCCTTTGCATGGGTGCCCCGGGGGGTTTATATAGGCCTACCCCCCGGGGGTACAATGGTAATCCGGTGGGGCGCGGGCCCCAGCCGTCAGTGTCTACGCCCGCCAGCTTCTGCGCCGGCTACTGGGGCCCGCCGGCTGGTGGGCCCCACTGGCTGCCGGCCTCTTGGTCAACAGGCAGGCCCTACTGCCTAGGGCCCTGTCGGTGGCTGGTTACTGTTGCCTCAATCCTGATGATGAGGGCTTTATCGAGGTAAGCATGGCTACAGTGCCGCCGCCTGGCGGGCGATCGCTGTAGCGTCACGTCGTCTTGTCTTCTTAATGGAGCGCCTCCTTTGAGGGAGGGAGCAAGTTGGCTTGGGAAAGCCGGCCATGCCTTCGGCCGACTGGAGGAGGCCTGGCCGCCTTCGGGTGTCTCTCTGCCCAAAAGGGGCCCACCGCCCATGGGCCGCGCTGACAGCCCGCCGTGGATGGCGCCATAGCCAACATGGCAACAGTACCGCGCCGGACGGGTCAGGGTGTCACACCCTGCATTTTGTAACATGTCATTTGCATTAATAAAGCATGAAAATTTGGACCAACAAAAACTTTTGCATTATTTGGCTTTTATTTTGAAGTTGGTTTTCTCTGGGTGGCTTTTCAAGTGCTCTTAATAGTCAACTACTCCACCTTCTATATTTCATCTCCTTGACCCAAACGTCTGCCCAATGATCATGCCATGTGAACAGAGCAATATAGCAATTTCTTAAAAAATAATTTGGCCAAAAAGTATTTTCAAACATTAGTTTCCCAAAAACCCCTGGATTGAGGTTTGCACTGCAAATACTTAATTAAGGGAAGTAAAAATATTTCAAAAGGTATATTTGAAACCTATTAGATATAAGATACCCAGAAATCACAAAAATATAATTTTGAAAGTTATTTTCCTATTTTATTTAAAGGATTTTTCTTAAGGCCAGAAATGATCTTAAATAGGTTAAAAATATTTAAAAGCTTTAAAAATATTTGAGAAAAATTAGGGAGACTCAATGGACATATATTTCCCATATAAATGAGTTTCAACACATGGTTATGATAAAAATATTGGACAAAACCTCCCAAAACCATTTCTGCCCATTTTAAGGATTTGAAATATTTCTACAGGAAGTATTTTCATAAAAATCCAAGGAAAATCCAGCAAGTCACAAATGCATATTGTGATCACCTTGCAAAGCCTAATGTCAATTAAAGTCATTTTGGTTCACCAAAATGCCCCAAAACCCTCTCTGACCAGAATCAAATTTGATCAAGTTTGTACTACCAACTTTCTCTCCTTGACCCCAACTTTTGTGAGCATGTTCACATGACCAAATGAGGCCAATACACCAAGTGGTGCATCAAGGAGAAGTGATTTGCTCAACTAGATCTACTCAAGCCCAATTCTGTTAATTTCTAGGGTTTACAAAAGTTGCATTGGCAACTTTGCCCAATTAAACTCCAAATTGGTGGAAGGCCCTAATTATAGGTGTCATTTCACCCTGTGGAGTATCATGGCAATTGGAGAACATTTGCTTGCCAAAACCCTTATCAAACACCTTCTGCCACTTTTAAAAAATTCCCATTTTGACCACTAAAACTATTCTCCTTGAGCTAAGCTTTTTACCACAGCTCCTCCTAGACCCCTTGCACCTCTAGTAACAATCGAAAGTCCACAGCTCACTTATTGGAGGGGTAAAATCTCTCTCTCCCTCTCTGGAGAATCACTTTCTCTCTCTCCCTCACCCTCTCTCCTCTCCTACTGGCTCTCCAGGGCATCCAATGCCCCTTCCCTCTTCTTTACTCCTCCCTAGGGCTACTAGACATGCTTGGCCGCGCCCACCTTGCCAAAAAAATGGCATTGTCGACCATTTGCATGCTCTGGAGCGCGCTACAGTGCGCTCCCGCACTGTAGCCGCCCTCGGCCCAACGGCTCCGACCACCTCGGGCCACCCCCGCGCGCCTGCCGATGCGCCTCGGCGTCCGCGACACGCTACGCAGTCGGCCCCTTCCTCTCTCCTCCTCCCCGCGCCTGCGCGCTAACGGACACCGGCCGCCCGAGCGTGCCAATGGCGCGGCTCACACGCACGCTGCCCTGGCGCTTCCCCGATCCTTCTCATCTTCCTCTGGGCGTAGACCAACCCCACAAACACCCCGGACACGCCCACGCGAGCCCCCGTGGCTTGCAGCGACGGCAACAGCCTCGCCGGCGCACGGGTCTGCTGGACCTCTCCATTCACCTATATAAAGGCCTCCCCGAGCCTTCTCTCCTCACCGCTCGCTCTCTGCACCACCGAATCCTCCCCCTGCACCCCCAGTTCCTCCCCAGAGCCGCCCGAGCTCGAGATTGAGCTCGAGCTCCGCCGCCTTGGGTCGCCGTCGATCTCATGGTTCGGGCTCCCTCTGCCCCTCCTCTCTCTCGATCTGGACCCTCCTCACCTCTCTGATCATTTCCCTTCCATTTCCCCTCTCTTTTGCAGCCGGAAACGGCCGGAGCTGTCGACACCCGAAGCTCCTCCGTCGCGGACCTCGTCGCCGGCGAACCCCTGCACCCCGGCGACCAACTCCGGCACCACCCGAACGGCGACACGACAAGGAGTCCAACGGTGCCATCAGCTCACCTCGCCGTGCCCGGGAACGTCGCCGGTGAGCTCGCCGCCCCTCTGACCGAGGGTTGACGACGACGACCGTGGGTCCCGTCTGTCAGCCCCTCGCCCTGACGCCTGGGCCCCGCTCGTCAGGTTTAAACCTGGCGCGCGTGAGTGCATCGGTGCGCTGGGCCGCCTCTCTGCTGGGCCTGCTGCCCTGCGGCTGTTCTGGCCCAGCAGGCAGAGTGCCTTTTTTCTTTTTCTTTTCTGTCATTATTCCAAAAATTCCACAGGAAATAATCAAAATGCAACAATTCCAACTCCTAAAATCTTAGAAAAATCCCACCTATTTAATGGTGTAACTTTCATATATGTCCATCAAACTTTTCTGCACTGTTCAAATTTAAATTCAAATTTGGGCATTTAAATTCCCCTTTAAAAATCCATTTCTCCTATTCCACAACTCCAAATCCAAAACTAAGAATTTTCCCCTTCTTAGTTTTCAACCTAGTATTTTACAAAAGTGAGTTGACATTTTTATGAGCACTTTGGTTTTTCTGTTTTATAATTGCCTTATTTTCTCGTTATTATTATTGCGACGATAGATTGCGTTGCTGACGAACGAGTTGGACCAGAAGACTTTGAAGACCCAGAAGACTATGTTGAACCAGGGAAGCAGCCCTTTGACCATGTCTATGAAGCCCCTTTTTATGCATGTCATATAGCACTTTATTACTGTTGCTCCGAAATCATGATGCGATGGTGACCACTTTGGTGGGTTGCCTTCGTTACTTCCTCGTGGGTACCTGCATTACGCATGACCCTACCTTCTTATGAGGGTTATGCTGGTGGGAGTAGATAGGATGCCAAAGTAGTTGCTATGCAAAATGGAACGGGTATATGCATGGTGATGGAGTCAAAGTGTTTTCAAAGCCTTTTCAAAAACCCCGTCGGGTGCCACTTATGCCCGAGGGAGACAATGAGATGGGTAACCACGTGATGACGAAGTGGTGTACCAAGGCAAGTGTGTGTGTTGTTTTCGAAAACGGATTAGATTTAAGATTTGTCGACTGTCCCAAACTTACATGCCCAACCACTCTACCCTTATATGGGAAAGTGCATTATTGATTACCTAAGTCGATACTAGCTTGGAGCCCGCATTACTAGTGACGCGGGAGAGTTGGTGCTCTCTCTCGGGACGGGGTTGTGCCAGGAAGGGCGGCCATGACTGTTTTCACAGGGCACTGGATACACCGTTGTGTCCCCTCTCGGATGTTCGATCTCGAGTGAATCTCGCAAGATGTTCATCGTGAGGATACGGAACAACGAGTGGACTCCATGTTAGTGTCGTCTAGGAAAAGACAGTGATCGGGTACTTACCCCGGGTACTTGAGGTACCGCGGGTCGTGAATGACACGGAAGTTCCCCGGATATTGTGGGTAAAGTGTGCAACCTCTGCAGAGTGTCAAAACTATTCGAATAGCCGTGTCCGCGGTCAAGGACAGTTGGGCGGTGCTGCTTAAACTACATCCACATGTTTACAAACTAGTGTGTGTGTTTGGATAGAGGGAAGAAGTACTTGGGTCAAGTTAAGGACTTGACATGATTGAGTTGGGTTGGTGCCCACCCCGTTTATGTTGATATCTGTAACCTGCCCTCATGGTTACTTTAATTCTCCTGATGCATGTCTTACAAGTTGTTGAACATGTCATTGCACTCAAAACTAGCTTTCCGCAAAAATTTACCTATATCATGCATTGCTGTATCTTGAACCAAAACATGGGTTGCTTGCGAGTACATTCAAAGTACTCATTGGCTTGCCACTAGTTATTTAATTGACCAGGCATGGAAGAACAAGAGTTTGAGGAAGAATCCTTTGGAGACGAACATGCGAACTAGGACGTTTCCCAGTCAGAATGCCTGTAGGGTTAAGGCAGATGGCATGGGTTCTACTTATCGACGAAGATTTCCGCTGCTTGTGTTTCATTTGATGTTCAGCCCTTAAGGCTTTATCTATGTAAGACTTGACCATAATGGTCGTAATTTGTGTAAGACGGTATGTATGGATGTAAGACTCTTGTTATTCAGCTTTTGTGTGTTCAGTGAGCATTGATCTCTGGGATCACTGTACACGTGCATTCGGTGATCACGACTTATGAGTCGGGGTCCCCACAGAGCTGGTATCAGAGCCATCCTGACTGTAGGAAGCCTTAGTTAGCATGGACGTTAGTTAGCCTGAGACCATCTAAACTACTCTCCTTTTCTTAAGCTAACCCAACCCAAGGTATATTTACCTTATTGACCTCTCCCATTCAACCTTTGTAGATGGCTGCTGTACCTGAAGACTTCCTGACCACCGGATTTCCCGTGCTTCTCGAGGATAGCCTCAAGAAGTGCTAGTTCCACCGAGCCCCCATGTTCACCTACCATGAGCACTGGATCAATGACACCGAGACGGAGTATCATGTGGAAGTGATCGTGAAGGCCAATGACTCACCAACAAGCTGGTTCTTTGAGGGACCCCAGATGGCAACACTAGTTCTTGCCGTCGAGACGGCAACCCTCAAGGCACTCACCCGCCTTCGAGACCTTCTCCCCGAGATGGCAGACGAGATGGCAACCCGCTTCTTGCCTTACCGGAAGGAAGGTGACGATGAGAGCAGTGAACTAGCTCCATCACTAGAAGAAGGACTTCCACTCCGATTCCAGACCTACTTCAGCCTTTGTGCCGATAGTTTGGCACAACACTTGGCCTCAGAATCAATGGAATTCTGAAAGGAACTCCACGAGACCAAGGCACTTCTTCGCCAAGCGCAAGGGAAGACGGATAGGATCAAGAAGGAAGGTGCTCCCCCTCGTCAGCCCGCAATCGCATACCGAGGCGAAAGACCCCCAAAGGATGGAGAACCACCACAGCAACACCGCATGAGCGCAAAGGAATACCGCAAGCTCTTCGCACCACCGGCAAAGCAACGCCGTGCTGAGCTCCTCCACTCCCCCACCCATTCAAGTGAAGAGGAAAGTCAGGCCACCGATGATTAGGAGGAAGACCTAGAAGAGCCAGACTACGCGACCGAGCATTCCGCCACTTAGGCATCATTCGCAACCCAGATGTGCCCGTTAGTAACCCCTACGGTAGGACAGGTCGTGTACCCCTATGCGAAGTCGAGTCCTTGTAATGGTTCATATGAAACCATGTAGCGTGTATTTGCTTTTAATGTGTTTGATGGATGTCGTGCTTTCCTACGGGAACTTGTAAGCGACTACATCACCCATTTGGATTTTAATGAATGTGTTTGGCCTTTTGGCCCTTGCATGAAAACAATTAGTTTCATACCAACCCCCTTACTAGGCATCCCATCTATATTGCTTTCCCCATCTTTCCCAATCATGAGACCTTGATCGCTCCAACATGATGCCTGTTGTAACCCATACTGGTACTTCTACCCAGCAGCAAGAAGCCGGAGAAGGAGCCAGTCAGGACCCAACCCAAGGACAAGCTCCACCACCACCACCACCTCCAAGCATGGATATGGCTCAGCTTCTCCAAGCCTCCCGAGAGGAACGCCAAGCCAACACTGCAGCCCTCCAGATGATTGCTCAAGCTGTCAACCGCCAGCCGGCAGGAAACGGCAATGGACGTTCCACATTGGTGGAGTTCAAGAAGCATGCACCACCCACCTTCATCGAGACTACTGAACCGCTGGATGCAGACGACTGGGTCCGCACCATTGAGGATCTGCTGGAACTAGTCGGATGCACTGAGGACCGTGAGAAGGTGGCTTATGCTGCTCACTGTCTCGGGGGAACTGCTAGAGCCTGGTGGGATGGATTCAAGGCCATGCATGCTGAGCGAAACATCACATGGAATGACTTCAAGGCAGAATTCCGCAAGGCCCACATTCCTTCCGGAATCATGGCCATCAAGAAGCGTGAGTTCCGAGCCCTGAAGCAAGGCAGTAGCACCGTCAAGGAGTACATGCAGAAGTTTAGTGTTCTCTCAAGGTATGCCCCTGAAGATGTCAGCACTGATGTTGCCAAAAAGGAGCGCTTCATGGGAGGCCTTAACCAGACTCTGCAGTACTCGCTTGTTGTGTGTGACTGCCCGACCTTTCCTGATCTGATGAACAAGGCACTCATGCTTGAAGACAAGCGACGTGCTTTGGATGATACCCGTAAGTGCAAGATGATCAGCAAGGGTAGCTCCAGCAACCAGAAGCCTCGCCCGTGGCAGTCCGCCCCGGCCAAGCCGACTTATCAGCAGCCAAGAGCTCCTGCACCCCGCACCAACTATCCATCTCTGTAGTATGCCAACCCCAGGCCAGCTTACAACAACCCCAATAACAATGCCGGCAAGGGCAGCAACCCCAACCAAGTCACTTGCTTTGGATGTGGTCAGCCAGGACACTACTCCAAGAATTGCCCCAACAAGAAGCCCGGCGCCCCGCACCCCAATGCGCAGAACCCAAGACAAGGCCCTGGAATGCCACTAAGGAACCAAGCTCCCCGCAACCCGCCCAACAACGGCAAGGGTCATGTGAATCATGTCACTGCAGAAGAAGCCCAGGAAGACCCGGACGTCGTGCTGGGTACGTTCCTTGTCAACTCAACACCTGCAACTGTCTTGTTTGATTCTGGAGCCACGCATTCATTTGTCACCCAAAATTTTGCATTAAAAAGTGGCATGACCCCTACACCCCTGAATAACCCTATGGTGGTGCAAACCCCCGGAGCAGAGATGAGAGCCAAGATAGGATGTAAGGGAGTCGGGATTGTCATTAATGGGGTAGACTTCCAAGCAGACCTTATCATCTTAAGATCACAAGGCTTGGATGTGATCTTAGGAATGGATTGGCTCATCAAGCACCAAGGCTTGTTAGATTGTGCCAACCGGTCAGTCACTATGACCAATGACCAAGGAGTCGAAGTAAAGTTTGCTCCCGACCCCTCCTCTGCTCGAGGCACCCAAGTCAACTGTCTGACTGAAGTTGGATTTGAGAAAGTGCCGGTAGTATGTGAATACCCCGATGTCTTTCCTGATGAGCTACCGGGAATGCCTCCTGACCGAGACATCGAGTTCATCATCGAGCTCATGCCCGGAGCAGGACCCATCTATAAGAAGCCTTATAGAATGGGATCGGAAGAGTTAGCAGAGTTGAAGAAGCAACTGGAAGAGCAGTTGAGGAAGGGATTTATCCGCCCTAGTGCCTCCCCTTGGGGATCGCCAGTTCTGTTTGTGGCAAAGAAGGACGGTACCATCCGCTTATGCATTGACTACCGCTCCCTCAATGAAGTTACAATCAAGAACAAGTATCCACTTCCCAAGATTGAAGATCTATTTGATCAACTCAATGGGGCCAAGGTGTTCTCCAAGATTGACCTCCGATCTGGGTACTACCAGCTGAAGATCAGACCCCAAGATATTCCGAAGACGACATTTGTAACCAGATATGGCCTGTATGAGTGCACAGTCATGTCCTTTGGATTGACCAATGCCCCAACTTACTTCATGTATCTCATGAATAAGGTCTTCATGGAATATTTGGACAAGTTTGTCATTGTCTTCATTGATGACATTCTTGTCTTCTCGAAGACGGAGGAAGAGCACGAGCAACACTTGAGGATGGTCCTAGACAAGCTTCGAGAGCACCAACTGTATGCCAAGTTCAGCAAGTGTGAATTTTGGCTGCATGAGGTTGGATTCTTGGGTCATGTTTTGACTGAAGAAGGATTGTCGGTCGATTCCGCTAAGATTGAAGCCATGACTGAATGGCAGTCCCGAAGCAATGTGAAGGAAGTCAGAAGCTTCCTCGGACTCGCGGGATATTACCGCAAGTTCGTTGAAGGATTCTCAAGCATTGCCCGACCCATGACTCAGCTCTTGAAGAAGGACAAGAAGTTTGAGTGGACGCCGAAGTGTGAAGAGAGCTTCCAGGAGCTGAAGAAGAGATTGACCACGGCCCCAGTTTTGGCCACACCAGATATACACAAGGAGTTTGTGATATATTGTTATGCGTCAAAAACCGGACTGGGAGGTGTTCTGATGCAAGGGGGCAGAGTCGTAGCTTACCTTTCAAGGCAACTACAGCCTCATGAAGAGAACTATGCTACTCATGACCTCGAGTTGGCCGCTGTAGTTCATGCCCTGAAGACATGGCGACATTACCTCCTAGGGAAGAGGTGTGAGATATACACGGATCACAAAAGTCTGAAGTATATTTTCACTCAGAAGGAATTGAACATGAGGCAAAGAAGATGGCTAGAGTTGATCAAGGATTATGACCTCAGTGTTCAATACCACCCTGGGAAGGCTAATGTGGTAGCAGATGCATTAAGCAGAAAGGCTTGTACCTTGAATGCTATGCTTATGAAGAGGCTACCGGCCTTGTATGAAGAACTTGAAAGCTTCGGGTTGGAACTGGTTGCGCCAGGACTCTTAGCCAACCTTGAAGTCAAGCCTACCCTGACGGATGAATTAAGGAAGCCCAAATGGGACACGAGAGTATTGAAAGCATCAAAAGGAAGATCAAGGCCAGCAAGGCCCCAGGATTCTCAGAGGATAAGCAAGGAATCGTGTGGTTTGGAAATCACATTTGCGTACCCAACAAGATTGAGCTCAAGAATTTGATCTTGCAAGAAGCTCATGACACCCCGTATTCCATCCACCCCGGAGGAACCAAGATGTATCAAGACCTAAAGGAAAGATTCTGGTGGCGTGGCATGAAGAGAGAGATAGCCACTTTCGTCGCTAAGTGTGACATATGCCAAAGGGTCAAAGCTGAATATCAGCGACCTGCTGGATTGCTCCAACCACTCAAGGTTCCCGAGTGGAAATGGGATAAAGTCAGAATGGATTTCATCACTGGACTACCTAGGTCAAACAAGGGACATGACTCCATCTAGGTCATAGTCGATCATTTGACTAAAGTAGCCCATTTCATCCCTGTGAAGACTATCTATGATGGCAACCAGCTAGCAACTTTATACATCAACAGAATCGTAAGCCTTCATGGCGTTCCCAAGGATATTGTGTCAGATCGTGGAACCCAGTTTACCTCAAGGTTCTGGAAGAAGTTCCAAGAGGCCATGGGGACCAAGTTGTCCTTCAGCACTGCTTTCCACCCACAGACCGGAGGTCAGACAGAACGAGTGAATCAGATACTCGAAGACATGCTCCGAGCCTATGTCTTAGCATATGGAGCTAGGTGGGAAGATTGCCTCCCTTTTGCCGAGTTCTCCTACAACAACAGTTATCAGTCAAGCCTCCAGATGGCACCATTTGAGGTATTGTACGGTCGGAAGTGCCGCACACCCCTCAATTGGTCAGAAACCGGAGAAGGACTAGTATTTGGGCCTGAAATCCTCCGTGAAGCAGAAGAGAAAGTTCAGCTAGTCAGAGAGCAACTGAAGACCGCTAAGTCCAGACAGAAGAGCTATGCTGACACTCGTCACCGACATGTAAACTTCCAAGTCGGAGACCATGTGTACCTGCGAGTAACTCCTCTTAAGGGAACCAAACGTTTCCACCTTAAGGGAAAGCTCGCACCAAGATTTATCGGCCCCTTCGAGATCACCGCACGACGCGGAGAAGTGGCTTACCAGTTGGAACTGCCACCTGAACTATCCGATGTGCACAACGTATTCCACGTGTCACCACTCCGGAAGTGTCTCCAAGTCCCACACAAGCCTGATCTTTACAAGGACGTCAATCATCAAGCCATTGACCTTCAGCCTGATTTGACTTACCGTGAGAGGCCCATCTGCATTTTGGATGAGGCTGAGCGATGCACTCGAAGCCGCATGATCAAGTACTTCAAGGTCCAGTGGAGCAACCACACTGAAGCAGAAGCAACCTGGGAACGTGAAGACTACCTTAGATGTGAGTTTCCGTATCTCTTTAAAGCCTAGTTTAGGAATCTCGGGGACGAGATTCTTGTAAGGGGGGTAGGTCTGTCACACCCTGCATTTTGTAACATGTCATTTGCATTACTAAAGCATGAAAATTTGGACAAACAAAAACTTTTGCATTATTGGGCTTTTATTTTGAAGTTGGTTTTCTCTGTGTGGCTTTTCAAGTGCTCTTAATAGTCAACTACTCCACCTTCTGTCACAGCCCCAGTTTAGGCCTTGCCTACCTTTGTTTGCATCCATGCATCATGTTTAAAATTCCAAAGAAATTTGAAATGGGGATTGTTGAAACCCTAGCACTAAATGAAATTCACTAGGTTCAACTAGAATATTTTCATTGATTCCAAATGGCTTTTAAAACGTTCATCATTTCTGGAAAAATGCTTTGAACCATAACCAGAGGTGTTGCACATTTTTCATGACATATGTGGTCACTGGATTAAATCTTTAATTATTTGAGTTTGGGCATTTAGATTATATAAAATATTTCAAATGCTCAAATAACCCCAAACTAAAATGTTCCATGCTGGATATATTCCAAGCAGTGGCCATGTGTAGTTTGGTGAATTTTGGAGTTGCCTAAGTATTTTTAATAAAGCCAAACACAATTACAGAAAATAGAAAAGAGAAATAAAAATAGGAAAGAACAGAGCTCACCTGAGGCCCACTTACCTGGCGGCCCAGCACTGTGCTGGCCCATGGCCAGTCAGCTGCTTCCTCTCGCCAGGCAGGCAGATAGGTGAGCGCCGGCGTGCCTGAGCTCGCCACGGCGCCACCTGCATGCCGCCCGTGCCCCTGGACATCTGGACGACCACCACGTCGCCGCCCCGACCCCCTGGACCCCCCCATTCGTCCCCAACGCCTCTCCCTCGCCGTTCCCCACCCCAACCGAGCGTGCTCGCCGTCGTCGACCGCCGTAGCCGTGGCCACCGCCTCCCCCTCGCCTCCCCGACATGCCCCGGAGCTCCGCAACCGTCGCCGACGTCTCCCTGTTGACTCACGCGACGCCAAACGCCCCGAAGCGCCGGCCCTGAGCTCGTCTTCAACCTCGGTCTGCCGAGATCGCCATCGCCGCCCCGCTTTCTCCGGCCCTTCCCCGAGCTCACCGTTCGCTTCGTCGCAACCTCCGTGAGCTTCTGATCATCCTCCCCCTCTCCGTTCCCTCTCTTGCACTCCGTAGCCGCCACACCCCTCTCGCCCGACTGCGCCACCGCCTGCACTCGCAACCGACACGACTCCGGCGACCATTTGGTCCGGGCGTCGTGTCCAACATGCTCGCCGCCCCGCATAGATGCTGTAGGTGCCACGAACGTGATACCACGGCCACCGCAGCCCCGTAGCCGCCAACACCCGATCGCCGGCGCCGCCCCGAGCTCGTTTCCGGCGAGCTCCGGCCGTCCCCGCTGCTGCCGCATGCCCCCCTGGATGCGGGCGAGCCCCAGCTCCCCGCGCGTGCTCTCGGCCGCCCGTTTGGTCGCCGGAGACGCAAACCCGAGCCGCGCCACCGTCTCGGGCCTCGCCAGTGTCGAGTCGCCGGTGGGTTTGACCCCGGCTGACCAGAGGTTTGACTCCTCTCTCTCACTGACGTGTGGGCCCCACGCCACTAACTAATCTAGGTTAGTATTAGTTTTATGCTAACTAAACTTAGTTAGTTTAACTAACTGCTGACACATGGGTCCCACTGGTCGGTTTGATCCGGACCAGCCCCCGTTGACTTGCTGACGTCACACTGACACCAGGCTGACGCAGTAAACCTTTTCCTTCTAGATTTATTCTTATTCAGGAAATTCCAGAAAATAGTTGAAACTTCTAAAATTCATAGAAATTCAACCGTAGCTCCAAATGCAAAGATTTATATATGAAAAATGATCAGAAAAAATCCAATCTATCCATCTGTACCATTTTCATGCATGTTAGAACACTCTAACCTTGATGTTTAGGTGAAACAAGATAATGCACCATTATGACTTCATACATGAGCTTACATTTGAATCTTTGATTCAAATGGGTTGAAATCAACCTGTCCTAGTATGCATTATTCAAAACACATCATATTGCCATGTCATGATCATGCATCATATTGTTGCATTGCATTGATGGCGTTTCTTCCTTGTTTGCCGGTAACCGTCCCCTCTCAATAGACGATGTTTCGACGACGAGATCGATGACACCGATGAAGATCTATATTATCTTCAGAAGTGCCAGGCAAGCAAAACCCCCTTGTTCATTCCGATAAAATCCCACTCTCTCGCCCCTGCTCTCTTTTATTGCATTAGGACAACAACGATTCATGTGTTACTTGCTGCGGTAGCTGAATCCCTTTATCCTTTGCATGACCTGTCATCCCACAGTAAATAGATGAAACCCACTAGCATGAGTAGGAGTTGTTTGAGCCATGTTGTGCCTACTCATTCATGCTTGTTTGTCATGCCTGCTACTGCTTAGAGTTGAGTCGGGTCTGATTCATCGGGATTGAATTGGAATGGTGATGAACATGTCCTATTGTGTGTGAGCTAAGTGTGTGAACACGATTTGGTAAAGGTATTGGTGAGAGGCCATGTAGGAGTACATGGTGGGTTGTCTCATTGAAGCCGTCCTCAGGAACTGAGTTCTGTGTTTGTGATCCATGAAACAGTTACTACCACGCATTGGGCCCGAAACCAATGGACCCTCTCGGCTTCTTGATCACCCTTGTCCTCTGTCCAGGAGTTGCAAGTAGTTTCTGGTGTTTGTAGTATGCTGGGGGCCGCATGCAGCGCTGACCGTAGGGGTGGGATGTGTTGCGGTAGGCACGTGGCCGGGCCAGCCGGGCGCCCGTTTGGTGTCTCGGACCCTGTACACATCATTCGGGGCCGTTAGTGGAAACCTCGGCCGGACTCCCTGCGGATGGAACCCAAATAGGCGATAAACCTGGACTAGAGACTTGAGTGTTTAGGTAGGCCGTGGCCGACACCCTCGCTGGGCTTCCGCTTGAAGGTTGCCGAGTACATGTCGTGTAAACGGCGGTAAGTGGTGAGAGCGTGTGTGAAGAAGTACACCCCTGCAGGGTTAGCATCACCTATTCGAATAGCCGTGTCCGCGGTAATGGACTTCTGGGTTGCCTATAACAGTTCATAGACAAGTTAAAGTGGATACTCTAAAATACGCAAGATAAGCGTGAGTGCTATGGATGGCCTTCTCGTAGGGAGACGGAAGTGGATCCATAGTGGTGTATTGGATGGTGAATATGTGGACTCGTGTGCGCCACCCCAAAAGAGTCGCTTGTAGTCGTAGTTCAGGATAGCCACCGAGTCAAAGCTGGCTTGCTGCAGTTAAACTCCACCACCCCCCTTTATTGAAACTGATGCATATGTAGTTAGTTCTGATGTAAGTCTTGCTGAGTACGTTTGTTCTCACGTTTGCCTATTTTATGTTTTGCAGAGAGAGATGTCAGTCTCGCTAGTAGTTCCATGAGGACTTCGACGTTTAGCTTGATACCTCAGCTACGATCTTGTGCCTCGGCAGGATCTGGTAGATAGTCAGGCTTCTCAAGCCCTTTTCATTTGTAGATGTCTATACTCAGACATGATAAGCTTCCGCATGTGCTTGTTGTTTGTATGCTCTGAATGTTGGGTCGTGAGACCCATGTTTGTAATATCTGGCTCTTCTGAGCCTAATGAATAAGTACTTTGAGTCGTAGAGTTATGTTGTGATGCCATGTTGTATTTACTCATATCAGGCATATTGTGTGTATGATTGAAATGCTTGGTATGAGTGGGATCCGACTATCTAGTTGTTTATCCTTGGCAGCCTATCATATGAGGAAATGTAAGTCTAGTGCTTCTGAGCAATAGTAGTCCGCTACAGCCCGGTTCACCGGAGTCCTGCTAGCCCAGCACTACTCCTTGGAACACTTGACTGGCCGGCATGTGATTCACGTCATTCCTGTGTCTGTCCCTTCGGGGAAATGTCACGCGGTGTTATCCGGAGTCCTGCCTAGCCTGCTACAGCCCGGGTTACCGGAGTCCTGTTAGCCCAGTGCTACAGCCCGGATTTATACGTTGTTGACCGACATGCTCGATGTGATTCACGTATGCCTGTCCTCATAGGTTAGTACCGCCTTGGGTTCACGACTAGCCATGTTGGCCCGGGTTCTTTGTCATATGGATGCTAGTGACACTATCATATACGTGAGCCAAAAGGCGCAAACGGTCCTGGGCCAGGTAAGGTGGCACCCGTGGGAATACCGTGCGTGAGGCCGCAAAGTGATATGATGTGTTACATGCTGGATCGGTGTGACTTAGGATCGGGGTCCTGACAGCGTTGGTATCAGAGCCTGATTGCCTGTAGGATTACCAAGCCAAACTGGTCGAAGTTGAGTCTAGAAATGCTTTAGTTATGTAAGGGAATTGATTGTGGAAGGGAACGTAAGGCTCTTTTTACTCCTTATACCTCATGGCCTTCTGATCTGAGTCAACCTTTTCTCTTCTATGGGGATTAAGAACTAGGCCTTCTCATCTATCTCCCAGGATGACGTGTTACTAAACCGTAGTTGCCTAAGCTTGTTGGATTCAAGCCTCAGTTCGGTTCCTACTACTTCCATGTGTTCTTAGTTGATCTCAGAACATTGATATTGTGATGTGAGTGGATATGCCACCATTTTGTAGGATGTCTCAAATCATTTTGAGCATTTACAGCCGTTATGCTGTCCGAGTCATCCCAGTTTCTAAATAGTCTGATGCATTTGCAAATCCCTTCTTTCCATTCTCGATGTTCCTTTGGGCCAGTTCAACCACACTAATCGGTGAGTTGAGGTACTCTGTTGCCTCGACATATATGTCAGAGTTACTAGTATGACCCTAGGTGTTTTAGGGAGTCACCTAGTAATATAGCATGTTTTGTGTTCCCAGTGTGATGAATCTGGCCACCATTCTCGAAAGCATCCCATGATGCCAATTAGTAGTAGGTATTCTACTCCTGGGTTTTCGAACTCGAGATTCACCCTACATCATGTTGTTAGTATTTGCTAGATCCCTTAAGATATTAGTAAACTTTGCGATAGTCCTCGAGGTCCGTGGTATTCCCTTCTTACAAATACTATGAACCATTTATGGCAGAAGTTTGTTGAACCAAAAGATCACAACCAGGGTGCTCTTGAGGAGTACTCCATTCATATTGTGATTCTGCCAGCTCTACCTTTCTGCATGGGTTATCTGGAAGAAATATGTTGAACTTGGTTCGACATACTAATCCATGCATCCACAACTTAGAAAGTTATATGTTCCTTTGAGTTGTCCCTCTTTGGCTATTTCCTGGCCCTCGTCTATTAATTGACAGTCAGGAGTAGTCGTGCATTCGTTTATCTATGCCTATTACTCTTGTGGTCCGTCAAGCCATTCTATCCGGGAATGGCTAGGAGAAACAAACTCCAGTACCTTGTCCATTTCGAGGATTGGGTCAAAGTAATTGTATTCCACAGATCAAAATGCCAATCCAGCTCTTGTTCTGTTCTACCTTGGAGTGTTACCATCTTTATGTCAAGAATGTCATGAGAACTGCACCACCTCTTATGAATTCTTGACGCAGTAATACTTCTTGCCATCATTGTTCATTCCTCGGTTTCGTGTTGTTGCAACCGGAAAGCCGACAAGTGATTCGTGATGTGTGAAATCAATACTCTGAGCAACTCGTTGCTTTGTAGTAAATGGACAATGTTCTCATTCTTAGCGTGTTGGTTACTAAATCATCATCCTAAGATTGATCGTGCTACCTAGTCCTTATTTCTGGTGCACTCTTCGATCAATGAGTAAGGATTGTTCAATCCCTTGTTTATTTGATCATATCATCTTGCCCTGAAAAGCAAGATTGTTCTCTAGCTTAGTAACATATCGGTGGTTCGTGATGTTCCGAATATCTTCTCGGAAGCATTACCAGGTTGTTCCCTGGCCATTATGTTGAGTTCATGCTCAAGTTGGTTTTCCAATAAACCACTCTTTCTCCAAGAATCTGTGTTGGATACCCCTGAGCTAGTTGGTTGAGCTAAACAACAACTTGGAGAGTTGGAAGATAAAAGCTTGTCCGACTTAGTTCATTTCTAAGGGATATCCTTTTGAGTGTGTGTGGAAGAAAGAAGATATCTTCATCGACTGGTCCTCGTGATCAGTTGTTGGATCTATTGTCTTGTCAAAACTTTGATTTGAATATGGGCCATCATCAAATCAAATCAGAACCAACGATGTTCGTAATGTTGTCTTACTCGTGGTTGATCCCTTGAGCATACACCATTACATCTATTGGTCTGACCAATGCTATCACCGTGTTCACATGATGGTGGAAGTCCAGTGATATGGAAATACCGATGAGTTGTTGTTGAGCCCATCAGCAGCATTTTGTCTCCCCCACGATTCATGTTGGATGGTACACTAGTATTGGAAGCTTTGTAAGCAATGCCTTCGTCTTCAGTTCATGAGGCTTATGCTTAGATGGAAGAAGTGACTTCCTCGAATTCATGTGCTTTAGGTGCAAGTTGCCGCCATGAATTCGAGAAAGGTTTGTTTTGTTTCCCTTGGAATCATCCCAAGCCAGGCATGCATACGTGCGAAGTATTCTATGGTTTGGTAGATTAATTACCTCCACTCCGTGGTAATCCCTAGCACACCAAGCCACTGACTGATTTGTTCTAGGAAAAGGAGTTGTTGTGCAAATCCTAGGTCATGCACAAGACTTCGTTACCCTAGATGATGGTTCCCCCACCTGAACTCGGTAGTGTTTTGTTGTAAGACTACCGTGTGGTCATGCTTGTCTGGGACAGCGTGTTCACATGTGTTTAGCAGAACCAGCTCATGTTTTGGAGCTCGCTATCGTAGTTCATCTCCCGAGAGTCTCGCAACATTATCTCGTCGACTTGTGTTGCAACCTTTTCTTTTCTGGACATGTTGTCTGAAAAATCCTGTTACCAGCCAGATCTGAATCTCAGGCAGATATGATGGCTGGAACTTTTCCAAGATCTACTATGTAGGTCCCGACAAGGTTGATGGTCTGACCGACACACCTAGCCGGAAGATCTATCATTGTAGCATCTTGACTGGTCAATTTCACCAACTTCTCCGTGAGGATCTTGTGCGACTTATTTTAGAAGTTGTTCCTTAGGGACTCTTGTGCTATTAGTATTCCTCGATTATGCTATAACCATTCAAACAGTGGAATTGCTCTCGACTGTTGAGTTATCTCCCAGTTACCAGAATCCCTCCCAACATTTGCATTTTGTTCCCAGCTTGCACCGCTGTTGTGCCATTCTACCTTGGGTTCCATCCATTTCCGGTGATAAGCAAAATCATTCATTGCGTTGTCTTCAACAAGGTAGTCCACATCATCCAACCTAGTCCGAGTATGTCACCTTTCCGAACTCCTTCAAACGATTGTTTGTGATTGCCTTAGGCTGGAATAAAGAGTTCCAATGATCTCAGTATCAAAAGTAATTCCTTTTGCCACTTAAGGCAATATTTCTTCGAGTCACCTTCCCTGAGGTGCCCCGTTACGGAATCATGGCAATTTTTTCCTCGCCACCTTGATACCATCCACCATCTCTCTAAGCGTGGAATTGTTGCCCACCAAATTGAACCTCGTTGTTTATTCTTCCGTCCCTCTCAATGTGTTTTGTGTCTCAACTCGAGATGTTCCAACATCTCATTCCACGAGTTGATCTTGAATGCTCGATCTTCGAGGAGATCGTTTCCTATAGCGTTTCTTTCTGTTGCCATTGTGTTGGATGAAGAACTCAAAGCGAGGACGTCAAGATCAATATGATGCAATGAAGCTACTTCTTTGAGAAGAGCAGTTGGATCGAGAAGACCGTGATAGTTTGTGACCTCCTTTCTTCTTACCTCACGACTTGAATCTTGGGACGAGATTCTTGTTTAGTGGGGGTGAGCTGTCACAGCCCCAGTTTAGGCCTTGCCTACCTTTGTTTGCATCCATGCATCATGTTTAAAATTCCAAAGAAATTTGAAATGGGGATTGTTGAAACCCTAGCACTAAATGAAATTCACTAGGTTCAACTAGAATATTTTCATTGATTCCAAATGGCTTTTAAAATGTTCATCATTTCTGGAAAAATGCTTTGAACCATAACCAGAGGTGTTGCACATTTTTCATGACATATGTGGTCACTGGATTAAATCTTTAATTATTTGAGTTTGGGCATTTAAATTATATAAAATATTTAAAATGCTCAAATAACCCCAAACTAAAATGTTCCATGCTGGATATATTCCAAGCAGTGGCCATGTGCAGTTTGGTGAATTTTGGAGTTGCCTAAGTATTTTTAATAAAGCCAAACACAATTACAGAAAATAGAAAAGAGAAATAAAAATAGGAAAGAACAGAGCTCACCTGAGGCCCACTTACCTGGCGGCCCAGCACTGTGCTGGCCCATGGCCAGTCAGCTGCTTCCTCTCGCCAGGCACGCAGAGAGGTGAGCGTCGGCGTGCCTGAGCTCGCCATGGCGCCACCTTCATGCCGCCCGCGCCCCTGGACATCTGGACGACCACCACGTCGCCGCCCCGACCCCCTGGACCCCCAACCATTCGTCCCCAATGCCTCTCCCTCGCCGTTCCCCACCCCAACCGAGCGTGCTCGCCGTCGTCGACCGCCGTAGCCGTGGCCACCGCCTCCCCCTCGCCTCTCCGACATGCCCTGGAGCTCCGAAACCGTCTCCGACGTCTCCCTGTCGACTCACGCGACGCCAAACACCCCGAAGCGCCGGCCCTGAGCTCGTCTTCAACCTCGGTCCGCCGAGATCGCCATCGCCGCCCCGCTTGCTCCGGCCCTTCCCCGAGCTTGCCGTTCGCTTCGTCGCAACCTCCGTGAGCTTCTGATCGTCCTCCCCCTCTCCGTTCCCTCTCTTGCACTCCGTAGCCGCCACACCCCTCTCGCCCGACTGCGCCGCCGCCTGCACTCGCCGCCGACACGACTCCGGCGACCATTTGGTCCGGGCGTCGTGTCCAACATGCTCGCCGCCCCGCATAGATGCTGTAGGTGCCACGAACGCGATACCATGGCCACCGCAGCCCCGTAGCCGCCAACACCCGATCGCCGGTGCCGCCCCGAGCTCGTTTCCGGCGAGCTCCGGTCGTCCCCGCTGCTGCCGCATGCCCCCTGGATGCGGGCGAGCCCCAGCTCCCCGCGCGTGCTCTCGGCCGCCCGTTTGGTCGCCGGAGACGCAAACCCGAGCCGCGCCACCGTCTCGGGCCTCGCCGGCGTCGAGTCGCCGGTGGGTTTGACCCCGGCTGACCAGAGGTTTGACTCCTCTCTCTCACTGACGTGTGGGCCCCAGGCCACTAACTAATCTAGGTTAGTATTAGTTTTATGCTAACTAAACTTAGTTAGTTTAACTAACTGCTGACACATGGGTCCCACTGGTCGGTTTGACCCGGACCAGCCCCCGTTGACTTGCTGACGTCACACTGACGCCAGGCTGACGCAGTAAACCTTTTCCTTCTGGATTTATTCTTATTCAGGAAATTCCAGAAAATAGTTGAAACTTCTAAAATTCATAGAAATTCAACCGTAGCTCCAAATGCAAAGATTTATATATGAAAAATGATCAGAAAAATCCAATCTATCCATCTGTACCATTGTCATGCATGTTAGAACACTCTAACCTTGATGTTTAGGTGAAACAAGATAATGCACCATTATGACTTCATACATGAGCTTACATTTGAATCTTTGATTCAAATGGGTTCAAATCAACCTGTCCTAGTATGCATTAGTCAAAACACATCATATTGCCATGTCATGATCATGCATCATATTGTTGCATTGCATTGATGGCGTTTCTTCCTTGTTTGCCGGTAACCGTCCCCTCTCAATAGACGATGTTTCGACGACGAGATCGATGACACCGATGAAGATCTATATTATCTTCAGAAGTGCCAGGCAAGCAAAACCCCCTTGTTCATTCCGATAAAATCCCACTCTCTCGCCCCTGCTCTCTTTTATTGCATTAGGACAACAACGATTCATGTGTTACTTGTTGCGGTAGCTGAAACCCTTTATCCTTTGCATGACCTGTCATTCCACAGTAAATAGATGAAACCCACTAGCATGAGTAGGAGTTGTTTGAGCCCATGTTGTGCCTACTCATTCATGCTTGTTTGTCATGCCTGCTACTGCTTAGAGATGACTCGGGTCTGATTCATCGGGAATGAATTGGAATGGTGATGAACATGTCCTATTGTGTGTGAGCTAAGTGTGTGAACATGATTTGGTAAAGGTATTGGTGAGAGGCCATGTACGAGTACATGGTGGCTTGTCTCATTGAAGCCGTCCTCAGGAACTGAGTTCTGTGTTTGTGATCCATGAAACAGTTACTACCACGCATTGGGCCCGAAACCAATGGACCCTCTCGGCTTCTTGATCACCCTTGTCCTCTGTCCAGGAGTTGCAAGTAGTTTCTGGTGTTTGTAGTATGCTGGGGGCCGCACGCAGCGCTGACCGTAGGGGTGGGCTGTGTTGCGGTAGGCACGTGGCCGGGCCAGCCGGGCGCCCGTTTGGTGTCTCGGACCCTGTACACATCGTTCGGGGCCGTTAGTGGAAACCTCGGCCGGACTCCCTGCGGATGGAACCCGAATAGGCGATAAACCTGGACTAGAGACTTGAGTGTTTAGGTAGGCCGTGGCCGACACCCTCGCTGGGCTTCCGCTTGAAGGTTGCCGAGTACATGTCGTGTAAACGGCGGTAAGTGGTGAGAGCGTGTGTGAAGAAGTACACCCCTGCAGGGTTAACATCATCTATTCGAATAGCCGTGTCCGCGGTAATGGACTTCTGGGTTGCCTATAACAGTTCATAGACAAGTGAAAGTGGATACTCTAAAATACGCAAGATAAGCGTGAGTGCTATGGATGGCCTTCTCGTAGGGAGACGGAAGTGGATCCATAGTGGTGTATTGGATGGTGAATATGTGGACTCGTGTGCGCCACCCCAAAAGAGTCGCTTGCGGTCGTAGTTCAGGATAGCCACCGAGTCAAAGCTGGCTTGCTGCAGTTAAACTCCACCACCCCCCTTTATTGAAACTGATGCATACGTAGTTAGTTCTGATGTAAGTCTTGCTGAGTACGTTTGTACTCACGTTTGCCTATTTTATGTTTTGCAGAGAGATATGTCAGTCTCGCTAGTAGTTCCGTGTGGACTTCGACGTTTAGCTTGATACCTCAGCTACGATCTTGTGCCTCGGTAGGATCTGGTAGATAGTCAGGCTTCTGAAGCCCTTTTCATTTGTAGATGTCTGTACTCAGACATGATAAGCTTCCGCATGTGCTTGTTGTTTGTATGCTCTGAATGTTGGGTCATGAGACCCATGTTTGTAATATCTGGCTCTTCCGAGCCTAATGAATAAATACTTTGAGTCGTAGAGTTATGTTGTGATGCCATGTTGTATTTACTCATATCGGGCATATTGTGTGTATGATTGAAATGCTTGGTATGAGTGGGATCCGACTATCGGGCATATTAGTAAAAATATTTTTTTTAATTTTTTTTTTCAAAACTACTAATGGCGCACCGTGGCATGGTGCGCCATTACTAGTTGAACTAGTAATGGCGCACCACATCCACGGTGCGCCATTA
The DNA here is from genome assembly GCA_032464435.1 of Aegilops umbellulata. Lineage (NCBI taxonomy): Eukaryota > Viridiplantae > Streptophyta > Magnoliopsida > Poales > Poaceae > Aegilops > Aegilops umbellulata. The sequence continues at coordinate 553,841,041 of CP136057.1, forward strand.
GTAAAAAAAAAATTGTAAAACTTTTTTTTGATTTTTTTTCAAAACTACTAATGGCGCACGGTGGGGTGGTGCGCCATTACTAGTTCAAACTAGTAATGGCGCACCATGCCACGGTGCGCCATTAGTAACTTGGCCACCACTTCCACCGAATGCACCCCCCCCCCCCCCGTGGATCGCCTTTTCAGTTTAAAAAAATAAAAGAAAATGATGAAAATGTCAAAAAAATAAAAGAAAATAAGTTTCCCATGTGATATGTGGTCTAGTTGTTGGGAAAATTTGCAAATATGAATTTCGACTTCATTTGCAAAATCTCGCGAGAATTTGTAAAAATGGGTATAACTTTTGCATACTAACTCGGATGAAAAAGTTTTTTATATGAAAAATCATCTACTCGAAAAGTTACATCCTCAAAAACCTAATAGAAAAAAAGATACGGGGCTTTTAAGATCTGGAGAGGCAAAAAAAATCAAAAAAATTCAAACTTACTAATGGCGCACCTACCCATGGTGCGCCATTACTATCTTCCCGCCTTCAAAATTCAAAATAAGTCAAAAAAAAATAAAAAAAAAAGTTACTAATGGCGCACCTGCCAATGGTGCGCCATTAGTATCTTCCCGCCTTCAAAATTCAAAATAAATCAAAAAAATAAAAAAAAAGTTACTAATGGCGCACCTGCCCATGGTGCGCCATTAGTATCTTCCCGCCTTCAAAATTCAAAATAAGTCAAAAAAAATAAAAAATAAAGTTACTAATGGCGCACCTGCCAATGGTGCGCCATTAGTATCTTCCCGCCTTCAAAATTCAAAATAAATAAAAAAATAAAAAAAAAGTTACTAATGGCGCACCTGCCCATGGTGCGCCATTAGTATCTTCCCGCCTTCAAAATTCAAAATAAATCAAAAAAATAAAAAAAAGTTACTAATGGCGCACCTGCCCGCGGTGCGCCATTAGTATGCCGTATATATGGCTGGCTGTGGTCCTCTCCTCCTTATCTCTTCATTTCACCTCTCCTACACTCCATCTCCTCCTCTCCACCACTCCATCTTCCCTTCTCTCCTCCACCATACTACCCTCCTCCTCTCCGGCGACCTCCTCCTCCTCTCCGGCGACCTCCTCCTCCTCTCCGGCGACCTCCTCCTCCCTCCTCTCCTCCCCTCCCCTCCCCTCCCCTCACGGTTTCTTCTCCCTCCTCTCCGGTGAGCTCCTCCTCCCTCCTCTCCGGTGAGCTCCTCCTCCCTTCTCTCCGGTGAGCTCCTCCTCCCTCCTCTCCGGTGAGCTCCTCCTCCCTCCTCTCCTCCCATCCTCTCATGGTTTCTCCTTCCTCCTCTCCGATGCTCCGGTGAACTCCTCTCCAGCGATCTCCTCCTCCTCCTCTCCGGCGATGTAGGCGAGCGCCTCTCCGGTGACCTCCTCCTCCTCCTCTCCGGCGAACTCCTCTCCGACGAACTCCTCTCCGGCGAACTCCTCTCCGGCAAAAGAACACGACAAAAGAACGTACAAGATCCAAAAAGAGGAACAAAATTTGAAATAATGTCATGCCAAAAAACGAGCAAAAAAACGAGCAAAAAATGGGCAAAAAATCACGATCCAGATCTAGATTCAAAATGGCGCATCACTAATGGCGCATCACTAAACAGTGCGCCATTAGTATGCCGAAGTTACTAATGGCGCATCCCGTTGTCGTGCGCCATTAGTATGCCAAAGCACCTGGGTATACATGGCCCCTGGGAGGCATACTAATGGCGCACCGTGGCCTATACTAATGGCGCACCAGTGGTGCGCCATTAGTATACAAGATACTAATGGCGCACCAGTGGTGCGCCATTAGTAAAAATTACTAATGGCGTGCTAGTAATGGCGCACCAGTGATGCGCCATTAATGGCCAAATTAGGTGCGCCATTAGTAGCGGTTTTTCTAGTAGTGGCCTATCATATGAGTAAATGTAAGTCTAGTGCTTCTGAGCGATAGTAGTCCGCTACAGCCCGGTTCACCGGAGTCCTGCTAGCCCAGCACTACTGCTTGGAACACTTGACTGGCCGGCATGTGATTCACATCGTTCCTGTGTCTGTCCCTTCGGGGAAATGTCACGCGGTGTTATCCGGAGTCCTGCCTAGCCTGCTACAACCCGGGTTACCGGAGTCCTGTTAGCCCAGTGCTACAGCCCGGATTTATACGTTGTTGACCGACATGCTCGATGTGATTCACGTATGCCTGTCCTCATAGGTTAGTACCGCCTTGGGTTCACGACTAGCCATGTCGGCCCGGGTTCTTTGTCATATGGATGCTAGCGACACTATCATATACGTGAGCCAAAAGGCGCAAATGGTCCCGGGCCAGGTAAGGTGGCACCCGTGGGAATACCGTGCGTGAGGCCGCAAAGTGATATGATGTGTTAGATGCTGGATCGGTGTGACTTAGGATCGGGGTCCTGACACCTTCTATATTTCATCTCCTTGACCCAAACTTCTGCCCAATGATCATGCCATGTGAATAGAGCAATATTGCAATTTCTTACAAAAATAATTTGGCCAAAAAGTATTTTCAAAAATTAGTTTCCTAAAAACCCCTGGATTGAGGTTTGCACTGCAAATACTTAATTAAGGGCTTTTGAAAGTTATTTTTCTATTTTATAATTTGGCCAAAAATTATTTTCAAAAAGGTATATTTGAAACCTATTAGATATAAGATACCCAGAAACCACAAAAATATAGTTTTGAAAGTTATTTTCCTATTTTATTTAAAGGATTTTTTTAAGGCCAGAAATGGTCTTAAATAGGTTAAAATTATTTAAAAGCTTTAAAAATATTTGAGAAAAATTAGGAGACTCAATGGACATATGTTTTCCATATAAATGAGTTTCAACACATGGTTATGATCAAAATATTGGACAAAACCTCCCAAAACCATTTCTGCCCATTTAAAGGATTTGAAATATTTCCACAGGAAATATTTTCATAAAAATCCAAGGAAAATCCAGCAACTCACAAATGCATATTGTGATCACCTTGCAAAGCCTCAGGTCAATTAAAGTCATTTTGGTGCACCAAAATGCCCCAAAACCCTCTCTCACCAGAATCAAATTTAATCAAGTTTGTACTACCAACTTTCTCTCCTTGACCCCAACTTTTGTGAGCATGTTCACATGACCAAATGAGGCCACTACACCAAGTGGTGCATCAAGGAGAAGTGATTTGCTCAACTAGATCTACTCAAGCCCAATTCTGTTAATTTCTAGGGTTTACAAAAGTTGCATTGGCAACTTTGCCCAATTAAGCTCCAAATTGGTGGAACGCCCTAAATATAGGTGTCATTTCACCCTGTGGAGTATCATGGCAATTGGAGATCATTTGCTTGCCAAAACCCTTATCAAACACCTTCCGCCACTTTTCAAAAATTCTTATTTTGACCACTAAAACTATTCTCCTTGAGCTAAGCTTTTTACCACAGCTCCTCCTAGACCCCTTGCACCTCCAGTAACAATGGCAAGTCCACAGCTCGCTTATTGGAGGGGTAAAATCTCTCTCTCCCTCTCTGGACAGCCACTTTCTCTCTCTCTCTCCCTCACCCTCTCTCCTCTCCTACTAGCTCTTCAGGGCATCCAATGCCCCTCCCCTCTTCTTTACTCCTCCCTAGGGCTACCAGACATGCTTGGCCGCGCCCACCTTGCCAAAAAAATGGCATGCCGGCCATTTGCATGCTCTGGAGCGCGCTACAGTGCGCTCCCGCACTGTAGCCGCCCTCGGCCCAACGGCTCCGACCACCTCGGGCCTCCCCCGCGCGCCTGCCGACGCGCCTCGGCGTCCGCGACACGCTATGCCGCCGGCCCCCTCCTCTCTCCTCCTCCCCGCGCCTCGGCGCTAACGGACACCGGCCGCACGAGCGCGCCAATGGCGCGGCTCACACGCGCGCTGCCCTGGCGCTTCCCCGCTCCTTCTCTCCCTTCCTCTAGGCGTAGACCACCCCCACAAACACCCCAGACACGCCCACGCGAGCCCCCGTGGCTTGCAGCTACGGCAACAGCCTCACCGGCGGACGGGTCTACTGGACCTCTCTGTTCGCCTATATAAAGGTCTCCCCGAGCCTTCTCTCCTCACCGTTCGCTCTCCGCACCACCGAATCCTCCCCCTGCACCCCCAGTTCCTCCCCAGAGCCGCCCGAGCTCGAGATCAAGCTCGAGCTCCGCCTCCTCGTGTCGCCGTCGATCTCAGGGTACGGGCTCCCTCCGCCCCTCCTCTCTCTCGATCTGGACACTCCTCACCTCTCTGATCATTTCCCCTCCATTTCCCCTCTCTTTTGCAGCCGGAAACAGCCGGAGCCGTCGACACCCGAAGCTCCTGCGCCACGGACGTCGTCGCCGGCGAACCCCTGCACCCCGGCGACCAACTCCGGCACCACCCGAACGGTGACACGACAAGGAGTCCAGCGGTGCCATCAGCTCACCTCGCCGTGCCCGGGAGCGTCGCCGGTGAGCTCGCCGCCCCTATGACCCAGGGTTGACGACGATGGTCGTGGGGCCCGTCTGTCAGCCCCTCGCCCTGACGCCTGGGCCCCGCTCGTCAGGTTTAAACCTGGCACGCGCGCGTGCACCGGTGCGCTGGGCCGCCTCTCTGCTGGGCCTGCTGCCCTGCGGTTGTTCTGGCCCAGGAGGCACAGTGCCTTTTTTCTTTTTCTTTTCTGTCATTATTCCAAAAATTCCACAGGATTAAATAATAATCCAAATGCAACAATTCCAACTCCTAAAATCTTAGAAAAATCCCACCTATTTAATGGTGTAACTTTCATATATGTCCATCAAACTTTTCTTCACTGTTCAAATTTAAATTCAAATTTGAGCATTTAAATTCCCCTCTAAAAATCCATTTCTCCTATTCCACAACTCCAAATCCAAAACTAAGAATTTTCCCCTCCTTAGTTTTCAACCTAGTATTTTACAAAAGTGAGTTGACATTTTTATGAGCACTTTGTTTTTTCTGTTTTATTATTGCCTTATTTTCTTGTTATTATTGTTGCGACGATAGATTGTGTTGCTGACGAAGGAGTTGGACCAGAAGACTTTGAAGACCCAGAAGACTTTGTTGAACCAGGCAAGCAGCCTTTGACCATGTCTATGAAACCGCTTTTTATGCATGTCATATAGCACTTTATTACCGTTGCTCCGAAATCATGATGCGATGGTGACCACTTTGGTGGGTGCCTTCGTTACTTCCTCGTGGGTACCTGCATTACGCATGACCCTACCTTCTTATGAGGGTTATGCTGGTGGGAGTAGATAGGATGCCAAAGTAGTTGCTATGCAAAATGGAACGGGTATATGCATGGCGATGGAGTCAAAGTGTTTTCAAAGACTTTTCGAAAACCCCGTCGGGTGCCACTTATGCCCGAGGGAGACAATGAGATGGGTAACCACGTGATGAAGAAGTGGTGTACCAAGGCAAGTGTGTGTGTTGTTTTCGAAAACGGATTAAATTTAAGATTTGTCGACTGTCCCAACCTTACATGCGCAACCACTCTACCCTTATATGGGAAAGGGCATTATTGATTACCTAAGTCGATACTAGCTTGGAGCCCGCATTACTAGTGACGGGGGAGAGTTGGTGCTCTCTCTCAGGATGGGGTCATAGCAGGAAGGGCGGCCATGACTGTTTTCACAGGGCACCGGATACACCGTTGTGTCCCCTCTTGGATGTTCGATCTTGAGTGAATCTCGCAAGATGTTCATCGTGAGGATACAGAACAACGAGTGGACTCCATGTTAGTGTCGTCTAGGAAAAGATAGTGATCGGGTACTTACCCCGGGTACTTGAGGTATCACGGGTCGTGAATGACACGGAAGTTCCCCAGATATTGTGGGTAAAGTGTGCCACCTCTGCAGAGTGTCAAAACTATTTGAATAGCCGTGTCCGCGGTCAAGGACAGTTGGGCGGTGCTGCTTAAACTACGTTCACATGTTTAGAAACTAGTGTGTGTGTTTGGATAGAGGAAAGAAGTACTTGGGTCAAGTTAAGGACTTGACATGATTGAGTTGGGTTGGTGCCCACCCCGTTTATGTTGATATCTGTAACCTGCCCTCATGGTTACTTGAATTCTCCTGATGCATGTCTTAAAAGTTGTTGAACATGTCATTGCACTCAAAACTAGCTTTCCGCAAAAATTTACCTATATCATGCATTGTTCTATCTTGAACCAAAACATGATTTGCTTGCGAGTACATTCAAAGTACTCATTGGCTTGCCACTGGTTATTTAATTGACCAGGCATGGAAGAACAGGAGTTTGAGGAAGAATCCTTTGGAGATGAACATGCGAACTAGGACGTTTCCCAGTCAGAATGCCTGTAGGGTTAAGGCAGATGGCATGGGTTCTACTTAGCGACGAAGATTTCCGCTGCTTGTGTTTCATTTCATGTTCAACCCTTAAGGCTTTATCTATGTAAGAATTGACCATAATGGTCGTAATTTGTGTAAGACGGTATGTATGGATGTAAGACTCTTGTTATTCAGCTTCTGTGTGTTCAGTGAGCATTGATCTCTGGGATCACTGTACACGTGCATTCGGTGATCACGACTTATGAGTCGGGGTCCCCACACAGGGCTACCCCATACGGCGCACTGTGCCAGGCGTGCTCCGGGTTTCGGGGGTGGCAGGCTTTACTATAACCACGCCCCGTCCCATCGCCGTTATGTGGATGCGGACTTCGTGGGTACGATCTTGACCGCGCCTTGGGAGCCGGCTTCTTGTAGTCGGCCTTCTCGTGGCCGGCTTCTTGGAGCCGGCCCTCCTGCGGCTTTCTTCATGATGGTTGAGGCTGGGCCGCCTTCCGATAGTCGGCCTGAGAGCCAGCTGGCAGGGGGAAGGCAGCCCCTCGAATTGCATCCTTGGAGGACGGATCGGCTCATAATTTTTTCTGAAGTGCCAGGGGGAGCCGGCTAGGCTACCCGTGGTAATTTACCCCGACACAAACGCCTATGAAGATCATCCGTTTTTTGGAAAAGGCCCAGAGCCTGTGAAGAAGGCAAACGCCTGTGAAGATTATCCCTTTTTGGAAAAGGCCCAGAGCCTGTGAAGAAGGTAAACGCCTGTGAAGATTATCCCTTTTTGGAAAAGGCCCAGAGCCTGTGAAGAAGGCGAGTGCCTGTGAAGCTCATTACCCCTAAGAAGAAAGGCCCGGAGCCTATGAAGAAGGCCAACGCCTGTGAAGCTCGCCGCCCATGACAATCTCACGTAATAATGAGTGCGGATGTACACGCCCTGAAGTCTCAGGAGCGCCGGCCTCAGGCCCTGGGGCTCCCTCCCACGCCCAGTGGCAGCACTTAGCTCTGCGCTGGTGAGAAGACGTCGAAGACTAGATTAGGTGCCGGACGCGGCTTTTTCATTTGCTTTCCGCAGTTGGCTTGCTTTGTTCGCAGTTGAAGTCTTATTGAAATTATTGCCAACGTTGGTTTATGTTTCGTCGATTTTCACTCCCCCGTTTTGATTCCTCTTACGAAAGGCCACGCGAGGGAGGGCAGCCGAGCACCCTCGCAAGGGTTCCTGTTCTAAATCATTCTAAAGTTTCATGACCCGGGTCCATTGCGGGAGCACCCCTCCCGTCCGTGCCCCTCGGGCATCGCGACACACACACACATGGCCTGGGTCGGTCGCCCCCCCACGGATGGGACCAGGAACCATCTATGTGCAGACACACAGCTGAAAAGCGCGAAGACGAAATCAAGGGACTTGTCCAATCCGCGCGATCATCGAGGCATCATGGGGAAGCGGAGGTGCCCACGTCCAATCAACCGCCACGCGGTGCCCAAGGCCGCAGGCTGTTAGGGCCCGCGGCGCTTCGCCCTTGCCCTTTCGCCTCTCAGCATGGCCAAGTCCGGGCGCGCCTTGGGCCGGGGGCTACTGTCGGCGTTCTGGGAACGGGGGTCCCCAGACTTGCCTGCCTGCGGCCTGCGGCGTGGCTCGAAAGGGGGCCCAGCACGGCCCATCTTCATCAACAGGAGACCCAAGACCCTCGCGAGGGGCCAAGCCTCGCGGGGTGGACGACACGGCGCTTCCTCAGGCACGGCCTCGTCAGGCTGGCTCACGAGGAGGCGGAGAGATCAAGGCGGGGTACCTCACGAGGTGCCCATGACGCAATCCATGACAACCAAGGGTGCCAGGCGGGCGCCAGCCCGCGCAGTGTCTGCCTTTCCTCTTTGGTGCAAAGGGGGCAAGCGCAGGCGAGAGGATCAAGCAAAGGCACCCATTTTGGTGCAACGAGACCAAGACCAGTCCAACGGTGGGAAGGAGGTCATCGTGGAGCCCAGAACGGCGTCACCACAGGGCCTTTGGCAGGAGAGGACCAACTTATTCAGGATAAGTGTACCAGATGTTCCCCTTCAAATTGGACAATTGTTGGCGCCCTTTCCGCTCAATATTTGAGAAGAGGCCCAGGGCCTTTGCCTATAAATAGGACTAGCCACTCCCAGGGTAGGGAGGAGAGAACTGGGTACCTAGAATCTGGGCAAGCAGAGAACAAGTGAGAGAGAGAGAGAAGGGCGGCTGAACTCCCCCTAGTAGTTCATTGTCCTAGCTAAGAGCAGACCCTCGCGAGGCTATTCTTCCTTGTATTGTTCATCATCATCATCCCAAGAGGCAATCCACCCACCACAAACTAGAGTAGGGTATTACACCACAATGGTGGCCCGAACTAGTATAAACCCTGCGTCTCTTGTGTTGTTCTTTCAGTAGTTAGATCTTCGCGGGACGGAGAGGTAGAGGGCATAATCTTCGCGCGCACCCAAGAGTTCAAACCTTAGGGGTCTGCCGGAACCCGAAATTCGACACTACTGGTCGGGGCGAAGATACCCCGAACATGCCCCTCAGAGGATTACTTTCCATCGTAGCAAGTGACAGTAAATTTCAGCATACTATATAATTTTTTCCTTACCAAATTCCACCTACCAAAGGCGCTTCACTCCCCGGCAACAATGCCAAAAAAGAGTCTTGACGACCCACAAGTGTAGGGGATCTATCATAGTCCTTTCAATAAGTAAGAGTGTCAAACCCAACGAGGAGCAGAAGGAAATAATAAGCGGTTTTCAGCAAGGTATTCTCTGCAAGCACTGAAATTATAGGTGACAGATAGTTTTGTGATAAGATAATTTGTAAAGAGCAACCAGTAACAAAAGCAAATAAAGTGCAGCAAGATGGCCCAATCCTTTTTGTAGCAAAGGACAAGCCTGGACAAACTCTTACATAGAGAAAAGCGCTCCCGAGGACACATGGGAATTATCATCAAGCTAGTTTTCATCACGTTCATATGATTCGCGTTCGGTACTTTGATAATTTGATATGTGGGTGGACCGATGCTTGGGTGCTGTCCTTACTTGGACAAGCATCCCACTTATGATTAACCCCTATTGCAAGCATCCGCAACTACAAAAGAAGTATTAAGGTAAACCTAACCATAGCATGAAACATATGGATCAAATCAGCCCCTTACGAAGCAACGCATAAACTAGGGTTTAAGCTTCTGTCACTCTAGCAACCCATCATCTACTTATTACTTCTCAATGCCTTCCTCTAGGCCCAAATAATGGTGAAGTGTCATGTAGTTGTCGGAGTAATGGGCCACGGGTAGGCTAACCCGAGTCCCTGAACCTTTCAAGACATCCGGGCTGGCAGCGCCCCTCAAAGCATCAAGATGAAGTGCCGCCATCTGATGGCCGGCTGGAGGAATAGACGGCTGCCCGTAGACGGCCGAGTTCCAGAGGATGGCAACAAGACAAGCCGAATCCTATTGGGCGGCTTCCAGAGAAGCTGGCCCCTAGCAGTCGGCCTGTGGTGCCCTCAAAGTCTGCACCCCCATTAAGAAGACAAGACAGGGTGAGGCTACACTATAGCCCATCACCACCGAATCCAGGGCTGGGCGAGGCCACAGTGCACCCTACAGGCGGAGATCCCCGCCCCGCGCGACACTGTTGCCACTCCGCCCCTGGCGTCACCCTTTTAGGCAAAGCCCTCCTCCCACGACCACCTGTCGGTACGGCTCAAGGACGATGGGCCCAACTGATCAACGAGAGCCCGAAAGACGGCTAGAGCCCCACCAGTCGGACCCGAGGGAGCTCAGCCCCCAGGAGTCGGCCCGCCCCTTCCTCGGGGCCCGCACGCCATTAGCCAGACGAGACGTAGAGTGGCTACAGTAATCGCCCGCCAGGCGGCGGGACTGTAGCCACGCCCCCCTGACCAAGCTTGCGTCACTAGCATCACGACTATAATGATCAAAAGCCGACAAGACCCACGAGCGGCGGAGGCGGCCTGTCGGCTCCATACCAGACCTGTCAGCGGGGCCCACCAGGCGGCGGGCCACAGCAGCCGGCCGAGAAGCCGGCGACCAGACAGACTGATAGCCGGGTCCTACACCCGGCTGGATTACTATTGTACCCCTGGGGGGTAGGCCTATATAAACCGCCAGGGCACCCCTGCAAATGGTTCCCAGGCCGTCAGAACTAGACTCATACATAGAGAGAGGAAGGGGCGTGCCTGCCTTCTTCCACCTCTAGCAAACAGCTCAAGGAGCACCATTGTACCACTAGTGCCTTAGTGATCATGCGGAGACCCGCAGAGCAGGACTAGGGGTATTATCTCCACGGGAGCCCCGAACCTGGGTAAAGTTCGCCGGCGTACGTGTCTACGCCTCATCCCACTTCCAGGCACCGACGACGTTCTACTCGCTCCCACCATAATAAGCCATCCTTTGGCATATGTCGCACCCAACCCCCGACATTTGGCGCCCACCATGGGGCGAGGTGCACCATCTTCCAGAGACCTGCTCTGGACGAAAACCTTGTTCCTTCCAGGCGAGCGCAGCTCGCCCGGCACGCCAGTTGGCGTCTGCCCTGACACGCTGCATGGCGCAGAGGCTGCCTACACAGCGAGCTGTCTCGCTGATCTTGTTGGCGAGATTTGCCTCTCCGATGAGCCCGCGTCCGATGCGGGCACCGATGGCCCCGAGAGCCGCCTTGTGAGCCTCCTCGATCAGCTCCATGTCGCCAGCGAGCCAGCCGTCGACTTAGAGTCGGTTGGCTCCACCGTCCCGATGTTAGCCGAGTCCGACACGGCATCGCTCGACGCGTTCCCCTCCAACGTGGTGGTCTATGACGAGCCGCTTCCTCGCGCGGACAGTTGCGGCAGCACCATCACAGAAGTGCTCATCATCAGCCACGGCGAGCACTCTGGCGGAGGCGGCCAGGATCCGTTGCAGGCGGCAATACAAGACTTGACTGCACCCATTCCGGAAGACGCTGACGCCGAGACACTGGAAGCACGCCGCCTTCAGCTCGTCGAGAGTGCCAACCGGCTGGCCAGCATGAGATGCCTTTAGGAGGCCTACTAGCGTGAGATGGACCGTGCTGTCGGTGGCACGCCAGCTCCTGGTGGGCCTAGACGCATTGGCCAGATCTGGCAGCGTGGTGCGACCATCGCCACCATGTTTGGGATAGATCGTCCCGTCTATGCCACGCCTGCGGAGAACATACGAGCTGCCCAGGCGGCAGCAGACGAGCTAGAAAAGCTCGAGGGCGACGAGCGTCGCCACATGACGGAGCGATCCCCGAACCTGGGTAAAGTTCGCCGGCCCGAAGCGCCCAACCGGCAAAACGACGATCCTCCTCCTCGACGAGACCAAGGCGCGACATCCTGGACGCTGACTGGTGGTGCCCGCGACATAAGAGACAAAGAGCCGGCTGCCAGCCGCAGCCAGACTCGCATCACCATCGAGCGCGACCAAGACGGCCGCCCAAGAGCAGTGCAGCTCTGAGACGACTGTCCGCCTCCTCCTCCTCCCCGCAGGGAGAGGCGCGTCTCCCCGCCGCCTGTTGAGCATGCGACACTCGGCGACTGCCTTGGCCGCCGAGAAGGAGTCGGAGAGAACGATGCCCGCCACCGGATCGACCGTCTCAACCAATCCCTGGCGCTAGAAGAAGAAGATGAGCTGGGTCCGCCTTGCTTTGGCCCCGCATCCGAGACGAGCCCTTCCACAAAGGGTTCACGCTCCCGAGAGATACGCCCAAATAGACCGGCTTCGTGAAGCCGGAGGACTAGCTGGTCGACTACTCCATAGTCATTAGCATCGCGAACGGCAACGCGCTAAGTACGTTCCGCTCATGCTCCAGGGCATGGCCCGGACATGGCTGAACAGCCTGAAACCTCGCAGCATCAACAGCTTCACCAGCACGTACAAGCGGCCGCCCAAGCCTCGCCAACTCTCCTTGTGCGTTAAGGGCCCCGACGAGTCGACTCGTGACTACCTCACGCGTTGGGCCGAGCTCCGCAACTCTTGTGAGGGCGTGCACGAGGTACAGGCCATCGAGTATTTCACTTCCGGGTGCCGACAGGGCACCCTCCTCAAGCACAAGCTTCTCTGTGACGAGCCGGCGACCCTCGACGAACTGCTGGTCATAGTAGACAAATACGCCACGGCCGACTCCTCTATGAAGATGGAAATTCAAGTCAACGTGTCGGGCAAGGTGGCCCCTCAAGCTCCTCGCACCCCGGCTAGTGACACCAGTCGGCGACAGCAACCAAACTACAACAAGCGCAAGGCCATGCAGCCGGCTTCCATGAGCCGGCAGGTGGCAACACTCAAAGATCAGCAGCTAGAAGGGCCGCCTCCTCCCAAGCGCCAGAAAGTCGGTAAATCCAACTGGCTGCCCGTCTTCTCGTATGAGCAGACTCTCGATGCGCCTTGCAAGTTCCATAGCGGCGCGAATCCGTCCAATCACACTACTCGGAAGTGCCACTGGCTCACCAGGATCGCCAAGGGCGACGGACTCCAGCCTCACGTGCCAGCCGACCCGTCGCCTCCTCCTCCTCAGCAGCCGGCGGCCCGGCCAGTCGGTGCCATACAAGATGAATACCCTGAGGAGCACGGAGCCTACGTCGTGTTCACCAGCGTGGCCGACGACAGACACAACAGGCGACAACAACAACAAGAAGTGAATGCGGTAGCATTAGAGACCCCCGAGTTCATGCATTGGTCGGAGAAACCCATTAGTTGGAGCAGAGCTGACCACCCGGAGGTACTGCCAAGTCCCGGCTCTTATGCCTTGGTGTTGGATGCCACAATTGCTACAGAGAGGCGACCTGCTCGCTTCTCCCGAGTCCTGATAGATGGCGGCAGCAGCATCAACATAATGTACAAAGATACCATGGAAAAGTTGGGGATCAAGAAGAGACATCTTCAGCCTAGCCGGACTATTTTTCATGGCATAGTTCCTGGCCTTTCCTGCTCACCAATCGGCAAGACTCAGATAGATGTCCTCTTCGGGGACAAAAATCATTTCTGCCGAGAGCCAATCTGGTTTGAGGTGGTGGACCTAGAGAGCCCCTATCATGGACTGCTGGGCCGGCCTACTCTGGCCAAGTTCATGGTGGTCCCCCACTATGCCTACCTCAAGATGAAGATGCCGAGCTCCAAGGGAATCCTGACCATAGCAGGAGACTACAAGAAGGCATCCGCCTGCACAGCGGAGAGCAGGCGGTTAACCGAGTCCCTCAGGATCGCGGCTGAGAAGCGGCTCCTTGACCGGGTTGTGGCGATGGCAGGCAAGCAGCCGGAAATGTCACCCGACACCAAGGAGTCGGAAGCCGAGGGCTCGTTCAAGCCGGCCAAAGAGACAAAGAGGATACCCTTGGACTCGGAGCACCCGTAGAGGTACGTTGTCATAGGTGCAAACCTTGACAGCAAATAGGAAGGCGAGCTCGTCGATTTCCTCCGTGAGAATCGGGACATCTTTGCATGGTCCCCAAAAGACATGCTGGGTGTTCCGACGGATTTCGCTGCGCACAAGTTACATGTCCGGTCTGATGCCAAGCCAATCAGGCAGCCCTTGTGCCGTTTGTCAGAAGAAAAGAGAAGAGTCATCGGAGAAGAGATAGCCCTGCTTCTGGCAGCCAGCTTCATCATGGAAATATTCTTTCCAGAGTGGCTAGCCAACCCGGTCCTGGTGCTGAAGAAGAACAAACAGTGGTGCATGTGTATTGATTACAAAAGCCTCAACAAAGCATGCCCCAAAGATCCGTTTGCTTTGCCAAGAATTGACCAAGTGATTGACTCCATAGCCGGATGCGAGCTGTTCAGTTTTTTGGATGCATACTCAGGGTACCACCAGATCAAACTGAACCCGGCCGACAGGCTAAATACCGCCTTCATCACGCCCTTTGGAGCCTTCTGTTACCTGACCATGCCATTCGGCCTGAGGAATGCCAGCGCCACGTTTCAGTGCTGCATGCAGAAGTGTATGCTCAAGCAACTCGACAGAAACTCCCACGTCTACGTGGATGATGTGGTGGTAAAGGCAGAGAAGCATGGAAAGCTGCTAGAAGACCTCAAGAAAACCTTTGATAACTTGTGCCGATTTCAGATCAAGCTCAACCCGGAGAAGTGCGTTTTCGGAGAGCCAGCTGGCCAGCTTCTTGGCTTTCTGGTCTCAGAGCGCGGCATAGAGTGCAACCGTTTGAAGATCAAAGTCATCAAGAGGATGGAAGTGCCCACCCTACACCGGCTGTTTGGCATCCATCAACCGTTTCATCAGTCGGTTGGGCAATAAGGCTCTTCCCCTGTACCAGCTCATGAAGAAGACCACTTTTTTCGAGTGGAACGACAAGGCAGACGAAGCCTTTCTCTAGCTCAAGAAGATGTTGACCACTCTGCCTATCCTGGCGGCTCCGACTCCTAAGGAGCCCATGGTCCTCTACATCGCCGCCACCAGCCGGGTGGTCAGCACCGTCATAGTGGTAGAGCGCAAGGAAGAAGGCAAGGCACTACCAGTCCAGAGACCGGTGTATTACCTTAGTGAAGTGTTGTCTGCCTCCAAGCAAAACTACCACCAGTATTAGAAGATGTGCTAGGCGTACACTTTGCCGCCAAGAAGCTGAAGCCATACTTCCAAGAGCTCCAAATCACTGTGGTCTGCGCGGCTCCGCTTGCCGAGATCATTGGAAGCCGAGATGCATCAGGATGAGTGGCCAAATGGGCCATAAATTTGGCCCCCTACACCATCTACTACCAACCTCGCACCGCCATCAAGTCACAGGCACTGGCCAACTTCCTCGTCGATTGGGCCGAGACACTGTACCTATCGCCATCGCCAGACTCCACGAATTGGCGAATGCACTTTGATGGTTCCAAGATGCGCACTGGTTTGGGAGCCGACATCGTCCTCACCTCCCCCATAGGCGATAAGCTCAAATATGTGCTACAAACTCACTTTTCCGATTCCAACAACATCGCTGAATACGAAGCACTCATTCACGGGCTCCGACTTGCTAAGGAACTCGACATTCGCCGGATCCTGTGTTATGGTGACTCTGACTTGGTGGTCCAACAGTCGTCAGGCGACTGGGACGCTAAGGATGCAAAAATGGCGAGCTACCGCTTCCACGTGCAGCAACTCAGCGGATACTTTGAAGGGTGCGAGTTTCTCCATGTGCCAAGGAATGACAATGAGCAAGCAGATGCCTTGGCACAGATCGGCTCCACTAGGCAATACCAACCGGCGTCGCCCTGCAACGCCTCCTCAAGCCGTCTGTCAAGCCATCGCCAGAGTTGGATTACATCTTTGTGTTGGCTCCTCCTGAAGCAGTCGGATCCGACTTGAGGACCCCAGCAGCCGGCACGAGGAATTCGGAGGGCGACCCGGGGACTGCAGCAACCGCACCTAGCCTGGGGACTTCAGAGCCCGGCTCGGGGATTGCAGCAGTCGGCCCGGGGACTTCATCAACTCAGCAAGCGGCAGTTGACTCCAACCCGTCGCCTCCAGGCCCAACCTCCCTCGTGCAAGTAGCAGTCTTAGCAATTGAAGAGACCGCAACACCTTTATGGGCCAAGCCCATCCTCAACTTCAGAGCCCGGCTCGGGGATTGCAGCAGTCGGCCCGGGGACTTCATCAACTCAGCAAGCGGCAGCTGACTCCAACCCGCCGCCTCCAGGCCCAACCTCCCTCGTGCAAGTAGCAGTCTTAGCAATTGAAGAGATCGCAACACCTTTATGGGCCAAGCCCATCCTCAACTTCCTGGTGAACAAAGAACTGCCGACTGATGAGGTCTCGACCCGGCAAGTGCAACGCCAAGCAGCAGCATACACCATAGTTAACAGAGAGCTTGTAAGGCGTAGTGTCACTAGTGTATACTAGCATTGCGTAGAGCCAGAGCAAGGCCAAGCAATCCTCAAAGATATCAATCAAGGCGAGTGTGGTCACCACGCGGCTTCAAGAGCACTTGTTGACAAAGCTTTCCGCCATGGTTTTTTCTGGCCGACTGCCCTTGTAGATGCCAAAGACTTGGTCCAGAAATGCAAAGGGTGCCAGAAGTTCCGCTCCAAGCCTCATCATCCGGCTTATGCACTCAAGACTATCCCCATTTCCTGGCCCTTTGCCGTCTGGGGCCTAGACATGGTGGGACCATTCAAGACGGCACATGGCGGCATGACTCATCTGCTTGTCGCGGTAGACAAGTTCACCAAGTGGATAGAAGCAAAGCCAATTAAGAAATTGAATAGTCCAACTACTGTGACTTTCATCTCCGACATCACCATCCGTCAAACAGTCAAGTGGAGCGAGCAAACGGCCTCATTTTGTCTGGTATCAAGCTTCGACTAGTCGAGCCTCTGGAGCGTTCGGCCTGCTGTTGGCTCGATGAGCTGCCGGCCGTCCTCTGGAGTCTGCGCACAACTCTGAACAAGTCAACTGGCTTCACTCCTTTCTTCCTCGTCTACAGTGCCAAAGCCGTCATCCCGACGGACATAGAATTCGACTCCCCTTGAGTCACCATGTACACCGAAGAGGAGACAGAAGAAGCACGACAAGACAGCGTCGATCTGCTGGAAGAGGGCCGACTATTGGCACTCAGCCGGTCCACCATCTACTAGCAGAGTATGCGCCACTACTACAACCGGAAGGTCAAGCCGAGATCCTTCCAAGAGGGAGACCTTGTGCTCTGGCTGATCCAGCGAAAGCCGGTCAGCACAAGCTCTCGGCACCTTGGTAAGGCCCCTTCATCATCAGCAAGGTGTTGGGCAACGACTCCTACTACCTCATCGACGCTCAGAAGCCTCGAGCACGCAAAAGAGATGACTCCGGCAAGGAGACAGAGCGACCATGGAACGCGAATCTACTTCGAAGGTTTTACAGTTAAAAGCAGTATGTACCATGCCAACTTTTGTATTAAGTACGAAGACTCCGGGTTCCCAGACAAGAGCTCGGGGACTGCCCTCTTTTATCTATATGATAAGTATTACGCCTGTCATTCGTGTTAATTCATTTATCCGTCTGGCACCGGGTTCGACCAGTCGACCCGGGGACTTGCCAGTTTGTACTATGAAATGCTTCCTGCATCCAGACAAGTAGTGTGTCGGCACCTTAGCTTTCTCCTGCCAGAGGCCACAGTTCATAGAGCGACCGCTCGGTCGGCAGGAGCTAAGGCGAAGTGGTTGTCTGCATGAAAAATGGCTAAGGACCTAAAGCATACACATAGTCCAAGCCGGCTTCTCGCCTCACCGACCGGCTGCCGAGCAGCCGGTCGGCCGGCTTCTACTCAAACTTGGCAGAAAACTCTAAGCCGGCTATGTACTTGCCTTCTCGAAAGCGGCTAAATACTTGACCCAGTCAAAGTCCGCAGAGCGGCTGTTCGGTTGGCAAGACGGCAACCAAGGGAAGGTGGCAAAGGAAAAAAGCCAAAGAGCAGAAGGCAAGAAAAGATAGAACTTGGAAGAATATTTACATAGCAAAGGCCCTTGGCCGACATTCAACATAAGTTTGAAATACACCCCGCGGGTGGAATTGTGCAAAGTGAACAAGTTCGTCGAGACTGATAAGCAGGTAAAACAAAAGAAGTTGGCAGCCTATGGAGCAGCAGATAGGTTTGATGGAGCGGTGGAGCCGGTGGTGTCGGTTGGTGGAGCGGCCGGCTGGTCAGTCTCCGCTTGGCCGCCTTCATTAGCAACCGGCTTGCTCGGGTGTCGCTCGTTGCTGGAGGCACGGTCAAGCTGGGGCTGGTCGTCCGCTCCGACCTCTGGCGCCTCCTCTCCACATTCCTCCTCCTCCTTGCCTTCTTCCTTGCCGCAGGAGTCGATCACCTCGGCCGAGTCCTTGCCGTCCTCCGGGTTCAGCCCGAACCATTCTGGTGGCGCCTCGGCGCCGTTCTCGGCCGGCTCTGGGACGAAGACGCTGGTGTTGGCATACTCGGCGATTGTCGCCGCACGCTTGACAAGGTCATCCTCTACTGCCACCAGCTCCTCTTGGGACTCCAGCCGAAACGTGGTCAGCTGGGCTAGACTTAGCCGAGGGTACCACGCCTTGACAAACTCCAAGGCTGGGCGCGCTTTAGCTCGGGTCGAGGAGCCCTTCCAGGCCTCAAGACGCTCGACCGCCACCTCCAGCCTGTCGGCAGTCCGACTAGGAGTGCATGGTGCCGGCATGTCCGGCCATAGGGTGGCGATTGCGTGGGCGCCGACACGCTGAAGATGGCGCAACATCCGGTGAGCCGGCCGAAGACGGGCCTCGATGCTTAGGAGCTGCTCATTAAGGGTCCGGGGGGCGTCGGCAATAATCTACGCACCTTCTGCCCTCTGTCCTTCGCGATCAGCTTCAATGGCCTGATTGGCGGCATCAGAATGACCAGGGATGAAGTATGCCAAAACAGAAAGCAAAAGAGCCAAAGTTAGAGACGAGAGGCCGGCTCCACCAGTAGCCGGTAGCTCAA
The DNA here is from genome assembly GCA_032464435.1 of Aegilops umbellulata. Classification (NCBI taxonomy): domain Eukaryota; kingdom Viridiplantae; phylum Streptophyta; class Magnoliopsida; order Poales; family Poaceae; genus Aegilops; species Aegilops umbellulata. The sequence goes on from CP136057.1 coordinate 553,859,770, forward strand.
AGAAGGAAAAAGAGGGAAGCCCACTGTCGGCGTTCTGGGAACGGGGGTCCCCAGACTTGCTTGCCTGCGGCCTGCGGCGTGGCTTAAAGGGGCCCCAGCACGGCCCATCTTCATCAACACAAGACCCAAGACCCTCGCGAGGGGCCAAGCCTCGCGGGGCGGACGACGCGGAGCTTCCTCAGGCGCAGCCTCATCAGGCTGGCTCACGAGGAGGCGGAGAGATCAAGGCGGGGTACCTCACGAGGTGCCCATGACGCAAGCCATGACGACCAGGGGTGCCAGGCGGGCGCCAGCCCGCGCGGTGTCCTCCTTCCCTCTTTGGTGCAAAGGGGGCAAGCGCAGGCGAGATGATCAAGCAAAGGCATCCATTTCGGTGCAACGAGACCAAGACCAGTCCAACGGTGGAGAGGAGGTCATCGTGGAGCCCAGGACGGCGTCACCACAGAACCTTTGGCAGGCGAGGACCAACTTTAGTCAGGATAAGTGTACCAGATGTTCCCCTTCAAAATGGCCAATTGTTGGCACCCTTCCCGCTCAATATTTGGGAAGAGGCCCGGGGCCTTTGCCTATAAATAGGACTAGCCACCCCCAGGGGGGAAAGGGAAGAACCGATCAACCGTGCAATCTAGAACCTGGGCAAGCAAAGAATCAGTAAGAGAGAGAGAGAGAGAGAAGGGCGGCTGAACTCCTCCTAGCAGTTCATCGTCCCAGCCAGGAGCAGACCCTCGCGAGGCTGTTCCTCCTTGTATTGTTCATCATCATCAGCCCAAGAGGCAATCCACCACACCCCAAACTAGAGTAGGGTATTACACCACAATGGTGGCCCGAACTAGTATAAACCCTATGTCTCTTGTGCTGTTCTTTCAGTAGTTTTAGATCTTTGCGAGATGGAGAGGTGGAGGGCGTAATCTCCGCGCGCACCCTAGAGTTCGAACCTCAAGGGTCTGCCGGAACCCGAAATCCGACATTTGGCGCGCTAGGTAGGGGTGCGCCGGGATTTGTCTTCCACCGCTCTGCTCTCCTCCGACGTCGCGTCCATCTCTGACGCTCGTCGGTCCCACGCCGAGCGCCGGGCCGCCATCGCTTCCCGCATCACCCAGACGGCTCCCGTCGGCGGGCGTCCTCGTCGTTCCCCGTCGCCCGCCATCAACGCTGCCACCGGCCCGGCAGGGAACGAGCAGCAAGCGTTGTCTCAGCATCCGTCCGTGCGGCAAGACGGCCGCACCGCTACTCCATCGCTCACACCAGCTGGTTCTTCGTCCCGCGCGCTCCGTGCACCCTTGGAGGCCCAGGCTGCGCTCATCGCGGCAAACGAGCTCTTGCGCTACCGTCCCGTCGACGACGTCTATGAAGAGTGGCTCGACCGTGTCGCCGAGCTCGTCCGCGCCACAGGGGGCTCTCCCGCGCCGTCCGTTTCGCTGCGCCGCACCCTGCCCCGCGTGGGTAACGAAGCTCCGGGGGTGTACCAGCCGCCTCCTCTTCAAGAAGACGCCATGGCTCCAAGGCGCGCGGCCCCTGGCCGGAACCCACTCCGTCAGGCGCCGGCGCGACAAGAGTAGAGTTGCCAAGAAGTCCCTCACCCGCAAGGAGCTGCCCGGGCGCTCCCTGCTCCGGCACATCGCGACCCTGCTCCTGCTCCCGCGCGTCAAGACCCCGCGCTGCTCCCAGCTGCAGTGCACGGGGACCCGCAAGACCACGCTCTCCACCAGCCAAGCCCCCCTGTGGCCACTGCAGGCTGCCGTGCCTACACCACCGAGCTGCGTAACGTCGCATGGCCCGGCAAGTTCAAGCCAGATCTGCCTCCCCGCTACGACGGCACGACCGACCCTGCAGAGTTCCTCCAGCTCTATGAGCTGGGCATCGAAGCTACCAGCGGGGACGAGAAGGTCATGGCGAACTGGTTCCCCATGGCACTGAAGGAAGGAGCTCGCACCTGGTTCCTGAATCTGGCTCCAGGAACGATATCTTCCTAGGACCAGATGCGCACCCGCTTCATCGCCAACTTCCAAGGTACTCGCAACCGACCGCCCGCCCTGAGCGACATGGGCCGCATCAAGCAACAACCCGGAGAGACCCTGCAAAAGTACATCCAGCGCTTCAACAGTGTGCGCCTCAAGATCCCCAAGGTGTCCGAGGAGGCCATCATCTCAGCCTTCTCAGATGGAGTGCGCGACGTCAAGATGAAGGAGGAGCTGGCGATGCATGAAGACCTGCGCACCTCCCTGGAGCTGTTCAACTTGGCGACCAAGTGCGCCAGAGCTGAGGAAGGACGTCTCTCCCTCCTCGAGATGCTTGCCGCAGACCCAGAAGAGAAGAAGCCCAAGGCCAAGGACGTGAAGCGCAAGGGGGTTGCCGTGCTCGCGGCAGAACCGGACACCAAGCGGGGCAAAGATCTGCCCGAATCCTCCAGGCGCAGCCGGTACTATGTATACCACGACCTCCACACCCACAACACCAACGAATGCCAAGAACTCCGCACCGTGCGAGAAGGAAGGATCGACCGTCTTCCCGACCGTGCTGACCAGGGCTACGGCCGAGGAGGGGGAAGAAACATAGGACGCTGGGAAGACCGCGGCCCGCGCCAAGGATGGCGCGATCAACCTCGCGAGGACCGCTAGCGAGACATGCCTCGCGAGGGGGACTAGAGGGATCATCCTCATGAGGACTGCCCACAAGGCAACGCAGGCCTCCCTCCACTACCACCGCAGCCAAGGAGGAATGAGGACCGCCATCAAAACAAGGGGGCTGGGGGCTTCCAGGAGCCACGCGCGATCGCCTGCATCCTGGGCGGAGCTCAAGCCCCTGCCTCCCAACGCATCTTCAAGCAGTTTGCCCGCGAGGTGAATGTAGTCCCTCCCAAGCTCGAAGCAACGCGCCCTCTTAGGTGGTCGGCGTGCGCCATCACGTTCAGCTCAACGGATCAGCTCAAGTGTGCGGCCACGGCCGAAGTCCTGCCGATGCTTTGCTCCCCAGTCATTAGCAACGTACTGGTCACCAGGACCCTCATCGACGGTGGGGCGGGGCTCAACGTCCTGTCCGTGGAAACATTCAACAATCTCCAAGTGTCGTATGACCAGCTTGAGCCAACCAAGCCTTTCTCCGGAGTCACCGACGGTTCCACGGTCCCGATTGGGCAGGTCCGCCTCCCTATCACCTTCGGGGCACGCAACAACTACCGCACCGAGCTCATCGACTTCAACGTCGCCCACATCCGCTTGCCATACAACACCATCCTCGGGTACCCAGCGCTGGCCAAGTTCATGGCTATAACTCACCATGGCTACAACGTCCTCAAGATGCCAGGAAGTGGCGGAGTCATTACTGTGCCCTGTGAAGAAAAGGATGCGGTGTGTTCCCTGGAGCGAGCCTTTCAGGCCGCGTCACTGGAAGACCCGGATCACGGCAGCAGGAGGCTTCCCGAGACCACCCCCAAGAAGAAGAAGACATCGTCTGGACCGGCCCCTCAGGAGGCGGGCCCCTCAGGGCCCGCATCTGCCCAAGGGTAACCTCCTTCCATCACACAGGAAAGCGCACCCGGCGCCCTCCTCAGGCAGGGCTCGAGGGCTCTCCCCTGGAGGGCCACCGACCTGGCCAAGGTCATGAGGGAGGCGCTTGGGCACCACATGGTGGCGTGTTTCGATGCACGTTTCCCTCAAGAAGGAGCAAGGCAAGGAAGGTCAGACCAGCAGGAGTTCGTCAACAAGGCTGTTCAAGAACTACAGGAATCAAGAGTCATGAGAGGCTGCCGCCGTCTACCGGTTGTGGCTCCCCATCCAGGCGAGGATGGTGGGTTGCGCATCTGCATCGACGTACCAGGGCTCAACCGAGTCGCCTCGCTGGAGCGCCTCTGGCCCTCGCAGGTGGGGCACTGTGGAGGTCCATCCCACAGCTACGCTCGCATGCCCTACGGCTTGTCGAGCGCGGCTGCTACGCACCAGCGCCTCATGAGGGGCATCATGGAGGCTCAAGAAGACAGGCATTTCGCAGCCTTGGCGGAGATGGAGATGATTCGCGAAGAGCCACCAGTGCCTCCGGAGCCTCCCGAGGCCCCAGGGCCTGGGGGCTCGTGAGGATCGGCTTCCGTAGCCCACCGAGTCTGCTGCACCAACACCCCTTCGTCCTCGACATCTTCAAGTGACATCTTTCAAGTTTCATTTCTAGCTGGGAGCGCCCTCCTAGGGCTGCATTATTCCCAGGCCACGTGGGTCCGTCCCTACGGCATGTATCCCTTTTATTTCATGTTGATTAGCCTGCTTTGTTGGGGGCGCCCCTCGGGCTGCACCATCCCCAAGTCGCTCGGGCCAGGCCCAGCGGCATTTATCTCCCTTGCGTTTATTTCCGGCTATGCATTCGCCCATCATGCTTGATTGCTTGATGCCTGTCCACGGCACCTCTTCTTCTCCATGTCGACCACTTGCACGTTAAAGGGGGGGTACCTGAGCATCACGGCTCAGGGCTCTTACCGGCACTCCAGCCCTCACCCTCTGGCCTTGTCCACGGCATCGCGACCTGGCATACCAGCGACGGCTGAGACTAGCTCGAGGGCGGGGACCCGAGGACGTAGAGTGCTGGCATCTAACCAAATTTGCAGGAACACATCACAAGATAAGGCCCAGTGCCAGGCGCAACCCGCCTAGAGGTAGGGCCCCGTGAGTCCCGCGCTGGCTCATGGGTGCACAGATACACCTCACCTAGCCCTACCGTGTCGGCCACGTGTCAGGGCGGGGCTATACACGCCCCGGGGGCTCCTCCCGGAGGGGGCCCCCTCCCACGCACCAGTGGAAGCACCATGCTCCACGCTGGCTGACGACACTGCTGAGGAGCGGCTATGCCCGTACACATGCGGAAGCGCTATGATCCGCGCTGGTGATAAACAACTGAGGGTGGCCCCCGGGCCGCATCAACCTCAGGGAGCCCAGAGCTCAGTGTCTAGCCTCATCGCAACGCCTCCCCTCGGGAGTGCCGCGCGAGGGGGCTAGGCACGAGGGCTGCGCCTGGGTCACGCCCAGACGTACGCCACCCAGCCAGGCCCTTCAGGCCTGGTTCATTGTGCGTCTCTCCCTGAGCGGAGACAAGGTATGAAGGACGTTTGAGCGTCAAGGGGGAATCCTGAGCATCGCGACTCAGGGGCCTAACTGGTCCCGTAGCCCCTCACTCCTTAGTTCTGAAAGGCTAATGCTAGGTGAGGTACGCGCGGGGCCGGGCTCTGCAGACGTAGAACGGTAGACCCACTTGCATCTCACCTCATCACTTGTTGTTTAGGCGTCAAGGGGGACTCCTGAGCATCGCGACTCAGGAGCCTAACTGGTTCCGTAGCCCCTCACTCCTTTGGTCCCGTCCTAGTTTCCGGTCGGGGCTAATGCTGGGTGAGGTACGCGCGGAGTCGGGCTCTGCGGACGTAGAACGGAAGATCCACCTACATCACACCTCCCTACTTGTTGTTCGTGCGCCAAGGGGGACTCCTGAGCATCACGACTCAGGAGCCTAACTTGCCACGTAGCCCCTCACTCCTTTGGTCCCGTCCTGGTTTCCGGTCGGTGCTAATGCTGGGTGAGGTACGCGCGGGGCCAGGCTCAGCCGGCGTAGAACACAAGCAAGTATGGAGGAAATACATAAAATTCAAGGAATTTAAAAGCAAATATTATAGTCCATACTGTCATCTCAATACCAAACGCGAGTTTAAACGCCTCCCTGAGGCATGATACATGTGCAGGGATTAAAAGCAGGAGAGGAGCAGTAGCGGAGTCACTTGTCGGCGATGGAGCAGCACGGGTGGCTTTGCCTCATGGAGCAGTAGGACCGGCAGTGCCTTGCTTCGGCTTGGCGCTGAAGGCCCGGAACTTCCCCAGCAGAGCCTCTGCGCGACCCTTCACGGACTCGGCAGCGTGTCACGACCGGTTTTCCAATAAAAATATTTATTGAGAAACCAATCTTTTAGATCCAGTATGAGAGAAAATCCTCCTCACTGGTAGACAAACTCTTGATACAATAAGCCAGTAGCACTGGATATATTACAGGGTTGAGCTAAGGGTGCTCAACAATTTATTACAAGCGCGCCAATAAACATACCTAATGGCGGGTATATCACAATGGTGTGGTGGCATACTACTGACTCGGGGAATAAGCGATGGTGGAATAATACAGTGGGGAGTGAGATAACATGGCTCTCAAACTAGCATCTGATCAAGCGTCGAGGTGAAGCTCGATGTACTTTATTCGGGTTGTGGAAGCGGGTATAATATAGTGACCAAATCCAGGGTCGCGTGTGACTGACTGGGATTCCTCTAGGCGTCGGACTCGCTATCGAACTCTTCATCCATGAGATCACCTTCGTCAGCATCTGGCCAAATCAACAAGCCAGTGAGTACTTTGAAAGTACTCGCAAGACAGTTCGGACGTAAGATATAACAAATGCATGCATGAATTCGTCATGATTAATTTATCAATGCATAATTGAAATAATAGCAGGCATGGTAAGTAAAAAGGGAATCGGCGGTAGTCCGCCTGAAATCCCAACAATAAAGTAAAGGAGACCAATCGAGTGTCTGGAGCGATGCCACGAAAGGTGAACATATAAGTAAAAGGAGAATCATGCCACAGTCGGGCGTCTATGCGACACCACATAAAGGGCTTAAAAGAAATGCCGCAGTCGGGCGTCTGAGCGACACCACATAAAGGGCTTAAAAGAAATGCCACAGTCGGGCATCTAAGCGACACCACATAAAGGGCTTAAAAGAAATGCCGCAGTCGGGCGTCTAAGCGACACCACATAAAGGGCTTAAAAGAAATGCCGCAGTCGGGCGTCTAAGCGACACCACATAAAGGGCTCAAAAGGAAAATAAATAACAGCACTCCCGCAGTCGGACGTCTGAGCGACATCACAGAAAGGGCTTTCTTCATAATGAAAATAATACACGTGTTAGATTAATCAGCTCAGGTCAATATACGGGTTAGTCCATCCACAGGAATAAACATTTAACCGGACTCAGCATGCTTATGATTCACCGGAGTATCTGTCACCAAAACTGGCACTTGTCAGAATAAGTTAGCACAAAACTTGGATATAGATAGGATGATTTGAAGAATTTATGACTCTGCAGAGTTTGTACAAAAATTTCCCATAGCCAACGGATTTCCGTAGTCACGAAGGACTAGTTCCGTTTACGGTTTTTCGGAAGTAAACACAGCTAACCAGTACACACCCATCCAGCCTCTCGATGCCAGGAATCACCCTAGACATCGTCCAAGAAAAACTTTTGAGACGGGGAGATCACAATCTCGAATAGCATCGGATCAAATTTATATACGCGCGCTCTAAGGGGTGCCCGCCTCTCGGTCCCAACCGGAAACACCCATGCCCCCTGACCGGATGACTGGCTTTAATCCAGGGCCATGGAACCACCATCCCGGCCTCTCCTTTTGGTGTGTACCAGGGAAGCGGTTTGCAACTTACTAAACCATATTCCTTGCGGAAAACATGTGGTAGTACAGGGAGGAAATGTGGACGGGAACCGAACTGATACGGGCTGACACTGAAGTCAATAGTATGGCATAAGACTGGCATGCTACAACACTGCCGTCTTGTCCATCCTCATGCCAACACATGGCCATGCATACTCACATCCAACAACGTTTGGATCATCGAACTCACTTACTTTAACAATGCATGGAAATAACATTCCTCGATATGTTCATCGATATACCATGCAACTAGCTAAATGCAAAACATGCCAAGACACTCATCATATCAAAAGTTCAAACTTGCTTGCCTGGTTCAGAGTAGTCGGAGCCTAGCTCGGTAAAGTTTGCGGTCCCATCACCTCCGTCGGTATCTACGGTATAAAGAGAATACACGCACTATCGTAAATACCAAGAGGTGCTCAGAAATTAATCCAAATATTTTTCAAATAAATAGGATAAAAAACTAGGCAAAATTTCGAAGAGAACAGAAAAAGAATCACTCAAAAATATGCTTCTGTTAAAAAGTTATAAAGGTTTTTGTCCAGGGACCCATCTGTAATGAAACAGAAACTTCCCAGGGTTCTTTTTATAAAAACAGAAAACGCTTCAGTCCTGAATACGCCGGCTAAGAGGAGAAAGCGTATTTTGCCCGAAGGCGTTTTCAGAAAACGTTTCAAAAAGATTAAAACGCTGACGGGATGGACCCACCCGTCAGGTTTGAAAAATGAAGGCAGAGACTTGGCGCCAGAGGGCCGCGGCGATAGCCGGCGGCGATCCACGGCGAGGTAGAGGGATCAGAGGGTACCTCCGTGCTCAGGGCGCCATTCCGCGTCGGGTGGTGGTGGTGGTCGCCGGTGAGCACCACGTCGACGGTGGCTCCTGCTCCGGCGGACGGCGGTTCGGGCGGGGATGGAGATCGTCGGAGAGGGCTGCAAGCATCAAATTGAGGTGGGGGTCAGGCCTCTGGTAGCTAGAGGAGGAGATTGATGGAGTTTGGGCGCCGGGGACGGCCTCACCACAGTGAACGCTGCTGGAGCCCGAGGCGGATGGAGGTGGCCGGAGTCGAGGAAGAAGGGCTCCTCGAGGACCCTCCAGTGGCCAGGCAGGGTTTAGCGGGGTGGTGGAGTCGTGCGGGAGTGAGAGCAGGCTCGGGGGCGCTATATATAGCCGCCCCGAGGCGGTTGCCGAGAACGGGGTTCTCCGGCGAGGTGATTACGGCGGTGCGGTGGTTGCACAGGAGGGTTCAGAGGTTGAGCGTCGTTGTGGGTGCTCCCTGGTTCGGTTTTTGTGCGAACAGCGTCGGGATTAGGTCGCTTAGGGGGAGCTCGATGGAACGGGGCGGTGCGGGCCCGTCGGCGGCAGAGAGCATGCTCTGTGCGTGCCGCGCCACGGCGATGGTGCTGCATGCGTGCGCTGGCGAGGAGATGGCCACGCGGAGCCACCAGGGGGTTTGGGCGGCGCTGAACGGCGTTGCGCCGCCGTTCTGCTTCCTGTCAGCCGTTACGGTGGCCCGGCCGCCGCAAGACACACTGGCGCAGGCGGGCCAGGGCACCACCGACGCCAGGAAGGTGCCAAGCGCGCGTGCGAGGCTCTGGACAAGCAGGCCAGGCGGCGAGCAACGTGCCAAGGGCACTGTGAGCATGTGACTGAACTAACTGACGAAGATCGACACTGAAATCTGAATTTAACTGAAAATGGATGAAACGGTGCATGCAAGGTGTTCGACAAAATGATCTAGGCATGTAGGATTTTTCCTTGAGCTGATCTTTGGTGGAGTGGCTCCTCATTGTTCCAGTAGGCTGCCTGATTTTTGGTGGAATTTTTGGGTAAGTGGAAATATGAATTTCACCAAATTTGGCAAATCTGGTCCAAACTTGCAGGGAGTGAAAGTTGAAATATTTGAAAAGAAGATGAGTGGATTAAGATGGTTCTAGGTTGAGGGTACCAAGGACTAGCCAGTAGAGTTGGTTTGAGGTCCAAATACAAATGCTACAGGGTACTTGCTTTGAAAATGACTCAGGCTCAAAATAAAGATCAGAAAAGATTTGAGAGGTGAAATAATTAAAATGAAATCCAAAACTTGTTTGGTTTCGAAGGGACAGAGGACTTAGGTAGTTTTCAAGGAGGAGGGCAGGTTTTGAATGGGTTTTACCACATGGCAAAAATATGGGTGGTTTTCAATATATGAAAACCCCAATTCTCATAGAGTTTTCTTATAAAAAGAAAAAGATTAAACTCCAAAAATAATTAGAGAGGGATTCAACAGATAAGTAGTTTTTAAAAGATCAAACCCAAAGTTTGAAGAGGGAAACAGAAATAACAATCCTTGCCCATAAAAAAAGTTTTTAAGAGGAAGGTTTCTGAAAGAAAGAAAATTTAAATGCCCTCTTTTCAAAACCAACAAAGGTTTTTGCTAAAGACCAAATGAAAATTTTTGGAGTGTCACAACACCTACCCCCTTAGGAAAAATCTCGTCCCCGAGATTTCAGCTGTTCCATAAATAAGTGCTGATGCTCTGCTCGAAGAAAATCCTCTCTTTCCCAAGTTGCTTCGCTGTCAGTGTGATTGCTCCACTTAACTCTGGAAAATTTAATGGTCTTCTGTCGGGTCCTCCGTTCAGACTCCTCTAATATCTTCACGGGACGTTCCCTATAAGTGAGGTCTTGTTGCACGTCAATGCTCTCATGGGATACTTGTTTCTCTGGGTTGCTTACGCACTTTCTTAACTGCGAAACGTGGAACACGTTGTGGATATCTGACAGTTCCTTAGGTAAGTCTAGCTGATACGCTACTGTGCCTTTTCGGGCCACTATACAGAATGGTCCGATGAATCTTGGCGCTAGCTTCCCTTTTATTTTGAATCGTTGTAACCCCCTCATAGGGGATACTCGTAGGTATACGAATTCACCGGGTTCGAAGTTCACCCTACGATGCTTCTGATCGTAATAACTCTTCTGTCGGCTTTGAGCGGTCTTGAGTCTATTTCTGATTAGCTTGACCTTTTCCTCGGCTTCTCTGAGCATGTCTGGTCCGAAGATACGGCTGTCTCCAGTTTCTGACCAATTTAACGGGGTACGACATCCCCGTCTATACAAAGCCTCAAATGGTGCCATTTGCAGGCTGGCCTGGTAACTGTTGTTGTACGTGAACTCGGCATATGGCAGGCTCTCTTCGCAACTGGCTCCATTTGTGAGGACACATGCTCTCAGCATGTCCTCTAAAATCTGGTTTACGCGTTCTGTCTGTCCATCGGTCTGGGGGTGGTATACTGTACTGAAGGCTAGTTGAGTTCCCAGAGCCTGTTGTAAATGATCCCAAAATCTCGAGACGAACTGAGTGCCTCTGTCAAATATTATGGTTTTCGGAACACCGTGCAAACAAACTATACGGGAGATATATATCTTGGCAAGCTTCTGAGTGGTGTGGGTCGTCTTTACTGGAATAAAGTGTGCCACCTTGGTTAATCTGTCGGTGATGACCCATATGGCATCATTTCCGTGTCGTGACCGAGGTAGTCCGACAATGAAATCCATCCCTACTTCATCCCATTTCCACTCAGGTATTTTGTTTGGTTGCAGTAATCCGGCTGGTCTCTGATGCTCAGCTTTAATGCGTTGGCAAGAGTCGCAACATGCAATGAAAGTGGCTATGTCCCTCTTCATACCATGCCACCAAAATCTTTCCTGAATATCCTTATACATTTTGGTTCCTCCCGGGTGGATTGAGTATGGGGCGGTGTGGGCTTCAGCTAAAATTTGCTGTTTAAGGTCTTCTATGTCCGGCACGCAGAGTCTCTCCCCGTACCATAATATTCCTCCATCGTCTACGACGAATTCCGAGGCTTTGCCCTTACTCACCTTTCTTTTGATGCCTTCGATGCTGGGGTGACCAGGTTGAGCTCCTTTGATTTTCTCCACAAGGTCGGGTTGTATTGCCAAGTTTGTCATGGTGCCTTCCGCTACCATTAATAAGTTGAGTTTGGAAAATTCTAGTCGGAACTCGGCTCTCAAGCTTTGCAGACTACTTTCGTCGGAGCCGGCGTTCCGACTAAGGGCATCGGCTACTACATTTGCTTTACCCGGATGGTAGTGGATACCAACATCATAATCCTTTACCAATTCCAGCCAGCGTCGTTGCCGTAAATTCAGTTCTGGTTGCGTGAAAATATATTTGAGACTTTTATGGTCCGTATATATTTCACATCGATTTCCAAGTAGGAAGTGCCTCCATTCCATAAGTGCATGAATGACGGCTGCCATCTCTAAGTCATGAGTGGGATAATTTTCCTCGTGCTTGCGAAGCTGCCTTGAAGCATAGGCGACAACCTTGCCTTCTTGCATCAATACACATCCGAGACCTTTTCTAGACGCATCACAATATACTTCAAAATTCTTGTGTATGTCTGGCACAATTAATACTGGTGCTGTCGTTAATTTCCGCTTTAGCTCTTGGAAACTTTTCTCGCAGGCTTCTGTCCATTCAAACTTCTTGTATTTCTTGAGTAACTGTGTCATAGGCTTGGCGATGGTGGAGAATCCTTCAATAAATCTGCGGTAATATCCTGCCATTCCCAAGAAACTTCGTATGTCCGTTACACTGGCTGGTGACTTCCAGCCAAGTACGGCCTTGACTTTTTCCGGGTCTACTGTGATACCGTCTTGGGTAGCACATGGCCTAGAAAGCCTACTTGCTTTAGCCAAAATTCGCACTTGCTGAACTTGGCATACAATTGATGTTTCCTGAGTTCGCCTAGTACCATTCTGAGATGTTCCGCGTGCTCTTCTGGTGTCTTGGAGTATACCAGAATATCGTCGATGAATACCACGATGAATTTTTCCATAAATTTCATAAACACTTTGTTCATGAGGTGAACAAAATATGCGGGGGCGTTCGTTAATCCAAATGGCATTACCGTGAACTCATACAGTCCATATCTGGAGGTGAAGGCAGTCTTGGGGATATCTTCGGTTCGCACCTTCAATTGATGGTATCCTGACCTTAAGTCAATTTTTGAGAATACCTTGGCCTGTGCGAGTTGATCAAACAAATCGTTTATCCTTAGCATTGGGTATTTGTTCTTGATTTTGACCATGTTAAGTGATCGATAGTCAATACACAATCGCAGTGTTCCGTCGTTCTTTTTGGCAAATAAAATTGGTGATCCCCAAGGTGAGGAACTGGCTCGAATGTATCCTTTGTCCAGCAATTATGTTATTTGTTTTTTCAACTCAACCAACTCGGATGGTGCCATTCTGTATGGTTTCTTGTATATGGGGGTGGTTCCTGGTGCGAGCTCAATGCTGAACTCTATCTCTCGATCTGGTGGCATGCCTGGTAGCTCTTCGGGGAATACGTCTGGAAATTCACATACTACTGGAACCTTGTTTAACTCAGAAACGTCCACCTTATTTAATCTTGGTTGCCGGGGTATTTCTCTTTCCTTGGCGGATACCCTTATTGTCTTCCCGTGGTGGTGTGTGAGAATTACGGTCCGGTTGAAACAGTCAATGAAACCCTTGTTGGTGGTTAGCCAGTCCATCCCGAGGATGACATCCAGTCCTTTATATTCCAACACAATGAGATTGGCGTGGAACTTCAATCTTTTGAACTCAATAACCACATCCTGACAGTAACTCTGAGTGACTTGCTGAATCCCAGGGGACTTGATGGTCATGGATTTCTCCAAAGGAAGCATCGAAAAATTATTTTGCAAAGCAAAACTTTTCGAAATAAAAGAGTGAGAAGCTCCAGAATCAAACAAAACCATTGCAGGTATTGTGTTGACAGGAAACGTACCGAGTACGATATCTGGAGCATTTTGTGCCTCCTCTTTGGTTACGTGGTTCAGATGACCCTTCCTGTGGTTGTTGTTGGGATTGAAATTGTTTCGTTTGGGTGCTGTATTATTGCCGCCGTTGTTCGGCTTTGGTGCTAAGTTTCTAGGCTTGGGACACTGCTTGGTATAGTGGCCTTCCTCTCCACAGGCGTAGCAAGCAATGCCGGGGCGATATATGAACTCCTTGTCCCTTGCATGGAAATGCTTGATTGGGCGTGAAATGTTGGACACGGACTTGTGTGTTCCACCCTTTTGAAAATATGTCTTGCTTCGATGATTGCGAGCATGGTTGGTCTAGTCCCTTTTTCGCTTGCGGATATCTTCCAAGCTGTGTCTTTCATTTTCCAGAGTAATCGCCTTGTCCACCAGTGTTTTAAAGTCTGGAAAAGTGTGTATGACCAGTTGGCATTTAAGCGCGGGCGCTAGACCGTCAAGGAATTTTTCCATCTTCTTGCTTTCAGTCATACGATCTTCATTGGTGTAGCGAGACAATAAAGTAAATTGACCGTTGTAATCTGACACTGTCATGTTCCTCTGTTTGAGGTCATCGAACTCTCTCTTTTTGATTTTCATAATACTCTTTGGAATGTGCGCGCAACGGAAGCCTTCCTTGAAATCATCCCAGGTTATATTATTTTCGTTGGGATGCATGTGCAGGAAATTTTCCCACCAAGATGCGGCTACTCCTGTGAGATAGTGCGGAGCATAGAGTACCTTTTTGAGGTCTGAACATTGTGCAATATTTAATTTTCTCTCCATGTCTCGAAGCCAGTCTTCGGCCTCAAGAGGCTTATCAGTATGAGAAAATGTTGGAGGACGCGTCTTCTGTAGCTCAGATAACTTGGAATGCTGTTGATACTGCCCATGGTGATTTCTCATGTTGATGACTTGGTTCATCATTTCCTGATGCTGCTGGTGACTTTGTTCATAAAGGCGGCACATTTCAGCAAGTGTCGTTTCACTGCCCTGTTGACCTGATTGACCTTGAGTGAAATTGTTGCCTAGTTGAGTGTCATGATATTGACTCGACTGCCCTTCTGCAAAATTGTTGTCCGGTTGAGTGTCATGGTTTTCCTCTGGCAGAGCTGGCATGGAGCGAGTCCAAGGACGAGACATTTTTTTTCACTCTGGGGATATATTTTGTAAAACCCATAAGAAAACGAAAAAGGGTGCCAAAAATTTTTAATTCCATAAAAACACAAGGTTGGCAAATAAATCAAAATAGCCAAGATTGCTTAAGGGAAAACAATTTAATTTGCGCACGGAGAAAGACTGCTCATTACGTATATTACACGCGGGCGATAATTATACAATACACCACTCAGGATGTGCGTACATAACCCTGACATGTTATTTAGGCTAGTGCACTCCTCCACTTCCTACATGATGCGCAAATAGTCTACTTCCCATATCTTACATGGCGATACATCGCGTGACGGCTAAGCGTACTTAGTCGGAGATGTTGATGATGTCCTTGGCCCTGCCAAGGGTGAGGCGTAGCGATGCTGGGGACTCGACCTCCTCCTCGCTAATAGGCTCCATACGAGTAGTGCTGCGCCGAGTAGATGGAGCGGGAGCCAGGGGTGGAATAACACGAATAGGGGTTGGCGTGAGTGACGGTGCAGTGCGCGCTGGAGTGGGCGCAATGACTTGGTTGAACTCCTCAGTAGAAGGTAGGCGACGAGCAGGCGTATAAGATGCAGATGATGAGGCATAAGTCAATGGCGGTGCCGTGGGCAGGAGCTCCCTCCTGTTGGCAGCACAGCCATGGACTGAGTCCATGCGAGCGGCCACGAAGTCGTCCACCAAGTTATCGAAGGCGGCCTCCAGGGCCCTAAGATACTCAATAAGCATCTCAAAGGCCTCGTCTCGCTCTCCTCTGGGGCAGGAGTATGCGTAGTGACAGGTGTAGGGCACGTGGCATGGAAGATAGCGGTAACGACGAGCCTTCATCACGGGAAGGACATCCCAGAGGCGAGCTATCGACTCGCGGGCTGCCATCTGGATAGCATGCTTCTCTGTGGGCATGGCTCTTCCCACAAACCGGAAGCGGCATAACTCACCACGCCCTCCCCTGAATTGCACCGAGGCCTGGTGCATGGTCAGACTGTCGTTGACTTTGTGCTGGCAGAGAGAGACGACTGGGCGCACAGATGGCCCCATCGCGACCTGAACGATGAAGGATAGAAGCTTGACGAACCCATCGAGTACGTTGGCGAAGGACTGAGACTCGCAGCTGTTGTCGTCCATCTACAAAAGTAGGCAAGAATTCTGAATGGTCAGATCATAAATATATGATGACTGTCAGAAAAAAAAATGACTACAATTGCAAAGATACAAATTAGCTCTAATATGCTAATAATCAATTAGCGATCGCACCTAGTGGCTTCCTACAGTCAGCCTGGCTCTGGTACCAAGCTTGTCACGACCGGTTTTCCAATAAAAATATTTATAGAGAAACCAATCTTTTAGATCCAGTATGAGAGAAAATCCTCCTCACTGGTAGACAAACTCTTGATACAATAAGCTAGTAGCACAGGATATATTACAGGGTTAAGCTAAGGGTGCTCAACAATTTATTACAAGCGCGCCAATAAACATACCTAATGGCGGGTATATCACAATGGTGTGGTGGAATACTACTGACTCGGGGAATAAGCGATGATGGAATAATACAGTGGGGAGTGAGATAACATGGCTCTCAAACTAGCATCTGATCGAGCGTCGAGGTGAAGCTCGATGTACTTTATTCGGGTTGCGGAAGCGGGTATAATATAGTGACCAAATCCAGGGTCGCGTGTGACTGACTGGGATTCCTCTAGGCGTCGGACTCGCTATCGAACTCTTCATCCATGAGATCACCTTCGTCAGCATCTGGCCAAATCAACAAGCCAGTGAGTACTTTGAAAGTACTCACAAGACAGTTCGGACGTAAGATATAACAAATGCATGCATCAATGCGTCATGATTAATTTATCAATTCATAATTGAAATAATGCAGGCATGGTAAGTAAAAAGGGAATCGGCGGTAGTCCGCCTGAAATCCCAACAATAAAGTAAAGGAGACCAATAGAGTGTCTGGAGCGACGCCACAAAAGGTGAACATATAAGTAAAAGAAGAATCACATAAAGGGCTTAAAAGAAATGCCGCAGTCGGGCGTCTGAGCGACACCACATAAAGGGCTTAAAAGAAATGCCGCAGTAGGGCGTCTAAGCGACACCACATAAAGGACTTAAAAGAAATGCCGCAGTCAGGCGTCTAAGCGACACCACATAAAGGGCTGAAAAGAAATGCCGCAGTCGGGCGTCTAAGCGACACCACATAAAGGGCTCAAAAGGAAAATAAATAACAACACTGCCGCAGTCGGACGTCTGAGCGACATCACAGAAAGGGCTTTCTTCATAATGAAAATAATAAACGTGTTAGATTAATCAGCTCAGGTCAATATACGGGTTAGTCCATCCACAGGAATAAACATTTAACCGGACTCAGCACGCTTATGATTCAGCGGAGTATCTGTCACCAAAACTGGCACTTGTCAGAATAAGTTAGCACAGAACTTGGATATAGATAGGATGATTTGAAGAATTTATGACTCTGTAGAGTTTGTACAAAAATTTCCCACAGCCAACGGATTTCCGTAGTCACGAAGGACTAGCTCCGTTTACGGTTGTTCGGAAGTAAACACAGCTAACCAGTACACACCCATCCAACCTCTCGATGCCAGGAATCACCCTAGACATCGTCCAAGAAAAACTTTTGAGACGGGTAGATCACAATCTCGAATAGCATGGGATCAAATTTATATACGCGCGCTCTAAGGGGTGCCCCCCTCTCGGTCCCAACCGGAAACACCCATGCCCCCTGACCGGATGACTGGCTTTAATCTAGGGGCATGGAACCATCATCCCGGCCTCTCCTTTTGGTGTGTACCAGGGAAGCGGTTTGCAACTTACTAAACCATATTCCTTGCGGAAAACATGTGGTAGTACAGGGAGCAAATGTGGACGGGAACCGAACTGATACGGGCTGACACTGAAGTCAATAGTATGGCATAAGACTGGCATGCTACAACACTGCCGTCTTCTCCATCCTCATGCCAACACATGTCCATGCATACTCACATCCAACAACGTTTGGATCATCGAACTCACTTACTTTAACAATGCATGGAAATAACATTCCTCGATATGTTCATCGATATACCATGCAACTAGCTAAATGCAAAACATGCCAAGACACTCATCATATCAAAAGTTCAAACTTTCTTGCCTGGTTCAGAGTAGTCGGAGCCTAGCTCGGTGAAGTTTGCGGTCCCGTCACCTCCGTCGGTATCTACGGTATAAAGAGAATACACGCACTATCGTAAATACCAGGAGGTGCTCAGAAATTAATCCAAATAATTTTCAAATAAATCTGATAAAAAACTAGGCAAAATATTGAAGAGAACAGAAAAAGAATCACTCAAAAGTATGATTCTGTTCAAAAGTTATAAAGGTTTTGTCCAGGGACCCATCTGTAATGAAACCGAAACTTCCCAGGGTTCTTTTTATAAAAACAGAAAACGCTTCAGTCCTGAATACGCCGGCTCAAAGGAGAAAGCGTATTTTTCCCGAAGGCGTTTTCAGAAAATGTTTCAAAAAGATTAAAACGCTGATGGGATGGACGCACCCGTCAGGTTTGAAAAATGAAGGCAGAGACTTGGCGCCAGAGGGCCGCGGCGATCGCCGGCGGCGATCCACGGCGAGGTAGAGGGATCGGAGGGTACCTCCGTGCTCAGGGCGCCATTCCGCGTCGGGTGGTGGTGGTGGTGGTCGCCGGTGAGCACCACGTCGACGGTGGCTCCTGCTCCGGCGGACGGTGGTTCGGGCGGGGATGGAGCTCGTCGGAGAGGGCTGCAAGCATCAAATTGAGGTGGGGGTCAGGCCTCTAGTAGCTAGAGGAGGAGATTGACGGAGTTTGGGCGCCGGGGACGGCCTCACCGCAGTGAACGCTGCTGGAGCCCGAGGCTGATGGAGGTTGCCGGAGTCGAGGAAGAAGGGCTCCTCGAGGCCCCTCCAGTGGCCAGGCAGGGTTTAGCGGGGTGGTGGAGTCGTGCGGTAGTGAGAGCAGGCTCGGGGGTGCTATATATAGCCGCCCCGAGGCATTTGCCGAGAACGGGGTTCTCCGACGCGGTGATTACAGCGGTGCGGTGGTTGCAGAGGAGGGTTCAGAGGTTGAGCGTCGTCGTGGGTGCTCCCTGGTTCCGTTTTTGTGCTAACAGCGTCGGGATTAGGTCGCTTAGTGGGAGCTCGACGGAACGGGGCGGCGCGGGCCCGTCGCCGGCAGAGAGCATGCTCTGTGCGTGCCGCGCCACGGCGACGGTGCTGCATGCATGCGCTGGCGAGGAGATGGACACGTGGAGCCACCAGGGGGTTTGGGCGGCGCTGAACGGCATTGAGCCGCCGTTCTGCTTCCTGTCGGCCGTTACGGTGGCCCGGCCGCTGCAAGACACGCCGGCGCAGGCGGGCCAGGGCGCCACCGACGCCAGGAAGGTGCCAAGCGCGCGTGCGAGGCTCCGGACAAGCAGGCCAGGCGGCGAGCAACGTGCCAAGGGCACTGTGAGCATGTGACTGAACTAACTGACGAAGATCGACACTGAAATCTGAATTTAACTAAAAATGGCTGAAACAGTGCCTGCAAGGTGTTCGACAGAATGATCCAGGCATGTAGGGATTTTTCCTTGAGCTGATCTTTGGTGGAGTGGCTCCTCATTGCTCCAGTAGGCTGCCCGATTTTTGGTGGAATTTTTGGGTAAGTGGAAATATGAATTTCACCAAATTTGGCAAATCTGGTCCAAATTTGCAGGGAGTGAAAGTTGAAATATTTGAAAAGAAGATGAGTGGATTAAGATGGTTCCAGCTTGAGGGTACCATGGACTAGCCAGTAGAGTTGGTTTGAGGTCCAAATACAAATGCTATAGGGTACATGCTTTGAAAATGACTCAGGCTCAAAATAAAGATCAGAAAAGATTTGAGAGGTGAAATAATTAAAATGAAATCCAAAACTTGTTTGGTTTAGAAGGGACAGAGGACTTAGGTTGTTTTCAAGGAGGAGGGGAGGTTTTGAATGGGTTTTACCACATGGGCAAAAATATGGGTGGTTTTCAATATATGAAAATCCCCAATTCTCATAGAGTTTTCTTATAAAAAGAAAAAGATTAAACTCCAAAAATAATTAGAGAGGGATTCAACAGATAAGTAGTTTTTAAAAGATCAACCCCAAAGTTTGAAGAGGGAAACAGAAATAACAATCCTTGCACATAAAATAAAGTTTTCAAGAGGAAGGTTTCTGAAAGAAAAAAAATTTAAATGCCCTCTTTTCAAAACCAACAAAGGTTTTTGCTAAAGACCAAATGAAAATTTTTGGAGTGTCACACAGCGGCAGCAGACCCTCGCCACTTACCGGCTCCAACAGGCTATCGAGGTCGACGCTGGGGTCGCGAAGGTAGATGTGGGCGAAGACCCGCGTCAGCGCTGCAGAAGACAGGACACGCGCCTCGGCCACGGCCGTGGGGCCAAGGGCGACATCCTCAAGAGCACGAACCAGGAAGGGAAGCAGCTTGGCGGGGCCGTCCTCGGCGCCAGCCAGCGGGCTCTCCAGGCCGCTCTCATAAAGTTTCTTCAGCGAGGAACGAGCTTTCTTCTCCATCTCCGTGAAGGCCACACGATCCTCGGTAAGAACCTGGGCCTTGCTGTCCAGCTCGACCTTCATCGCCCCCAACTCCTTCTCCAGCGTGCCTAGGCGGTCGCGACGCTTCTTGAGCTTAGCCTCCCGGCCATCGATGGCCGACTCGCGAGCCTTCACGTTTTCTTCTTGCTCCTGGCGAAGTCGGGCCTCTTCCGCAAGCTGGTCCCGCAGGCCTTGCAGCTCGTCCTCTAGCGCCTTGCAACGATCGCGGACTTCAACCACCTCCCCCAGGGCCGCGTCACGAGCAGCCTTTGTCTCAAGGATGGCCTGCCTCTCCGCATCGTAGGCCATCGAGGCTTGAACCAGCGCCGCCCGAATCGAGGCGTCGGAGCGAATCCATCCTGAAGCCAGCTCCAAGCGCCCGGCCACCAGGCGAGGGTCGGCGCCAAGAAGATCCTGTCGCAGCCGGTCCAGTCCAGCAACAACACGCTCCAGGACGGCAGGAGGAGTTGGAGAGACAGCTGTCGGTGGAACGGGAGGAGAAGGTAGCCGTGGCGAGACCACAGCATCCTGAGGCGGAGTCTGCTGCGCCCCAACGACTGTGGCGGCGGCAGCAGGCAAAGTCACCTCGGGAGTCACTTGGGCCATGGGGGCTGAGCTCGCCCCAGCTAGCTCAGCCAAACCTCGCAAGGATGACCGGGCAGGAGAAGCCCGTGCGTCGCGGTCACCTTCCTCCACAGGCGGAGGCGCTGCCGCTGATGGAGCCTCGGGAGCCCACTTCGGCTTCTTCGCCACGGGCTCCAGCCTATTCAAGAGATGCGAACATCAAGCCTCAGCAGCAGAACAAGAAATAAAGACAAGGATCAAGCGCTTACGGGTCGTCGCCGGTGAGCTCGGGCAGCCTCTGGCCAAATTTGAAGCCTGATAGCCGACTGGAAGGGTCAACCTCGGAGGCAGAAGGCGCGTCTGCAGACCGCCTCGGGGCGGGGGCAGACCCACGGGAGATCAGCCATGTCCTGTCCTTCTTCGGGATTGGGGGCAAGCTCCCTCCGACCTGCACGTCTCCATCCTCTTCATCATCGCTTGAAGAAAGGTGGAGAGTGCGGGGCCTGCGCCGGGGGAGGGGAGCCCTCGACTCTCCGTCGGTGGCCTCGGATTCAGACCCCTTCTCCCGCTCCTCTTCGTCTTTCTCTTTGCTGGAGTCGCCGGAGGACACGTCCACCAGTCCCTCGGGAGCCGCCACGGGCACAGGCCCATCCCCGTTGAAGACGGGCATGGATTCCACCATCCGCTCCCAGTCATCGTGGAGGAACAAGGGCGTAGGCGCGCCCTCCAACCTTTCCACCTCGCCCCTGACCAGAGATTGGAGGACCGCGGCCAAATCTTCGTCGCCCAAGGCCGCGGGGCTCGGATGAGGCCTCCACATCGGAGGTGAGTACTGCCGAAGTGGGGCCAGCTGGTGCTCCAGGAACTCCCTCAGCAGCGACGCGACGGTCAGCTTCGCCGCCGCCATCCGGCGCAGCCGGGCAAAGCCCGCCTCTGACACGTTCGGCAAGTCCAGAGCAAACGAGTACCAAACTTCGGCCGGGGACTGACGAGGCGCCATGGCTTACTAGGTCACACGGCCGGAGTAGATCTGGAAATTTGGAGGAAGAAAGGGGAGGCGCAAGAAAGGGGATCTGAGCAGCAACCGGAGAAAACAAAAGGCAAAGCCTAGGCAGATGCCGCCCCTTTATCAAACTGCGCGGTTGTTGAAGCGCACCACTCCAATCAACTGCCATGCAGCGCCCAAGGCCGCAGGCTGTTAGGGCCCGCGGCGCTTCGCCCTTGCCCTTTCGCCTCTCAGAACGGCCAAGTCCGTGCGCGCCTTGGGCCCGGGGTCTACTGTCGGCGTTCTGGGAACGGGGGTCCCCAGACTTGCCTACCTACGGCCTGCGGCGTGGCTTAAAGGGGCCCCAGCACGACCAATCTTCATCAACACAAGACCCAAGACCCTCGCGAGGGGCCAAGCCTCGCGGGGCGGACGACGTGGAGCTTCCTCAGGCGCAGCCTCATCAGGCTGGCTCACGAGGAGGCGGAGAGATCAAGGCGGGGTACCTCACGAGGTGCCCATGACGCAAGCCATGACGACCAGGGGTGCCAGGCGGGCACCAGCCCGCGCGGTGTCCTCCTTCCCTCTTTGGTGCAAAGGGGGCAAGCGCAGGCGAGAGGATCAAGCAAAGGCATCCATTTCGGTGCAACGAGACCAAGACCAGTCCAACGGTGGAAAGGAGGTCATCGTGGAGCCCAGGACGGCGTCACCACAGAACCTTTGGCAGGCGAGGACCAACTTTAGTCAGGATAAGTGTACCAGATGTTCCCCTTCAAAATGGCCAATTGTTGGCACCCTTCCCGCTCAATATTTGGGAAGAGGCCCAGGGCCTTTGCCTATAAATAGGACTAGCCACCCCCAGGGGGAAAAGGGAAGAACCAAGCAACCGTGCAATCCAGAACCTGGGCAAGCAAAGAATCAGTAAGAGAGAGAGAGAGAAGTGCGGTTGAACTCCTCCTAGCAGTTCATCGTCCCAGCCAGGAGCAGACCCTCGCGAGGCTGTTCCTCCTTGTATTGTTCATCATCATCAGCCCAAGAGGCAATCCACCACACCCCAAACTAGAGTAGGGTATTACACCACAATGGTGGCCCGAACTAGTATAAACCCTGTGTCTCTTGTGTTGTTCTTTCAGTAGTTTTAGATCTTTGCGAGATGGAGAGGTGGAGGGCGTAATCTCCGCGCGCACCCTAGAGTTCGAACCTCAAGGGTCTGCCGGAACCCGAAATCCGACACCCACCATCAACTATGTCTTCAATACCGTGAAAGCCGGTAGTCAGCATCGCCTCCTTGTCGGTCCAGGCGGAGCGTTCGGTCGCAAACTCCGCAAGGAGGTTGGTCTCCTTGTCCTCCGCCTCCTTCTGGACCTTCTTGAGAAGCTCCGCCTGCTCCGCAAGTTGCGTGACCAACTGGTCACGCTCCTCGGCCAGCTTGCTGCACTCCGTCTCCTTGGCACGAAGCGCCGTGTTGGCCTCGCGCAACTACTGCTGTAGGGTGGCGTTGGCCTCTGCAAAAGTGGAAAAAGAAAGAACATCAACAATCAGTGTGGAAAGACGAAGTTGCCAGGAAGATCCGACCCGACTTCACAGCAGTCGGCCCGAATCTCGGGGACTACAGCCCACGGATGCGCCAGCGCGCCCCCGTGGAGAAAGATGTCATCAAATGTCAACCAAAGAAGAACAGTTGTCGGGGAGATCCGGCCCGACTGCCCAGCAGTGGGCCCGAATCTCGGGGACTACAGCCCGCGGGTGCGCCAGCGCACTCCCGCGAAGAAGGAAAAGGACTCACTCCGGCTCTCGGATAAGTCGACGACACGTTGATCCAACTCCTGGACATTGGAGTTGAAGGCGGTCGCACGGAGGTTATGATAGTCCTGCAGCAAAGACATTAGTACTGGGGCTTGCCAATTAAAGTTCCGAGCCGCCTGCTCAGCAGCCGGCCTGAAACTCGGGGTCAACACCCAGTGGGTGCGCTAGCGCGCCCCATGAAGCAATACAACAATTAAAAATGAAGAAGCAAGAGGCGTACCCGGACGGCTTCTCGCGATTGGAGGAACACCTTGTTGTAGTGCTTGACAATGTCGGCCTCGGCGCAGAGTTTGGCTTGAATGTCCAAGATCGCATTGTTCTGAGGGCTCGCCCCGCCTCCCCGCACCCACCCAGTGGGCGTGACGCTAGTCGCCTCGGTGTCCGTGATCGAGGAGCTTGCGCTGCCGGTCTCTAGCAGGTGTGGCGCCGAGGCCACCTTCGCGAGCCGGCGGCGTGAGGGCGTGGGGTCCCAAGGAGTCGGGCCCTTCACCATCTCGTTTCCGGCTGGTGGCGCCGGCAGGCCGGCCGGCTGCTTGTTTCGTGCCTCCTCAGAAGGTGGTGGCGGGGGCACGATTACGTCCGGCATGGCGACGTCGTCGCTATCCCTCTCCATGATAGGGTGCTCGCCACCTGCTTTCCCATTCTGCGCCACGAACTCCGGTGGTGGCGGCGCAGAGTTCAGACGAGTGACAAACATCGCCGACTGCTGGCGCGCGGCCTCCTCGGCTTGCTTCTTCGCCGCGTTGGCTGCCTCGGCCTCTGCTGGTTTCTTCAGGGTGGCGGCCTCCGCCTTTTCCACTTCTGGCTTCTCCAGGCGGGCGGCTTCCTGCTCCTCGCGCATCTCCGGCGCGTTCCGCTCGGTCGCCTCCCGTAGGTCGGTGGCCGGATCAATCCGCCGAGTGGTGGTGGAAGTCTCTGCCGACCCCACGATGGAGGCGGCGACCAACTTCTCAAGAGTAAGCGGAGCCCTAGATCAAGGGAAACAAAGCAAGGGAAACTCAGAGCAAGATCAGCAAGGAACAAGAAAGTACGAGATGAATGCGGTACTTACACGGAAACCAGCTGCGACTCCTTCACCGGTTTGCGGAAGCGGAGGGCCTTCGCGGCCGCTTCATCCCGCTTGGTTGCTCCGGCCGAGCCCGTGGGTTTCTTCTGCCGGCTGCTGAACATGCTCGGCGCGGCCCTGCGTTTTTTCGTACCAACTTGGCATCCGGCGCGGCAGATGAGCTCGCGCCCGGCTGGTCGGACCCTGCCTGGTGGCGCGGGGTGACTTCCCCCGCATCGTCGTCGGGCTAGTCCTCGAGGCCGGCTCCGAGCCCTGAGCCACCTGCTCTGCCGCCTCCCCCGTCAGCGTCGTCCTCCAAGGCTGCCGCCCCCAAGTCGGGGTCGTCCATGTCACTCTCCGCTCGGTCGGGGACGAATTGTCGCTCCGGCCCCACGGCGCAGGTGAATACGGCTCCTTGCGGAACCGCCACTCTTCCGTGAGCTCGCAGTTTGCAAGGTAGTTCACCATATGAGCTACCTCTGCGTGAGGCATCTCCTTGGTGCACAGCTGGCTTGGGTCCCGATGCCCGCTCATCTGACAGATCATGTGAGGGCGGCCCTGGAGCGGGAGCACCCGGCGCGTCACTAATGTAGATAGCAAGTCGGGCTCGGTCAGGCCCTCCGACTATGTCAACACTCGGAGTCGTGCGATTGCGGCGGCCCCAGAAGGCGACAGCGTCTTGGCCCGGTACGACGAGTTTGGCCGCCTCCCAGCTGGTAGGCCGGCTACGTAAGCCGGCAATTTGACCCAGTCGCCATCCGGGAAGACGCTCTTCACGTAGAAGTACGACCGCTGCCACATCTTCACCGACTTGATCAGCATGATGGGAGGAAATGGGTTTTCGGCCACCGGCCTCCGCACCGCAATGAAAGCGCCGCATTGAGCCGGCAGCCTGCGACGAGGGTGCCGAGCTTGGTGTAGAAGAACTCCCCCCAAAGCTCGATGGTGGGGAGGACGCCGATGAAGCCTTCGCACATAGTGACGAAGGTGGATAGCAGCACCACCGTGTTCGGGGTAATGTGGTGCGGATGAAGATTGTAGAACTCGAGGAAGGCCCGGAAGAAGCCGCTCGCCAGCAGGCGGAGGCCGCGCAGGCAGTGCGACCAGAAGACATCAGGGCTGGCAGCGCCCCTCAGGCGGAGCTCGCCAGCTGATGGCCGGCTGGAGGAATAGCCGGCTGCCCGTAGAAGGCTGAGTTCCAGAGGTCGGCAACAAGACAAGGTGACTCCTAGTGGGCGGCTTCCAGAGAAGCCGGCCCCTAGCAGTCGGCCCGTGGTGCCCTCAAAGTCTACACCCCCATTAAGAAGACAAGACAGGGTGACACTACAGTATAGCCCATCACCCCCGAATCTAGGGCCGGGCGAGGCCACAGTGCACCGTAGAGGCGGAGATCCCCGCCCGGCGTGGCACTGCTGCCACTCCGCCCCTGGCATCACCCTTGTCAGGCAAAGCCCTGCTCCCACGACCAAGTGTCGGTACGGCTCAAGGACGACGAGCCCCACTGATCAGCGAGAGCCCGGAAGACGGCTAGAGCCCCACCAGTCGGACCCGAGGGAGGTCGGCCCCCAGCAGTCGGTCGGCCCCTTCCTTGGGGGCCGCACGCCGTTAGCCAGACGAGACACAGAGTGGCTACAGTAATCACCCGCCAGGCTGCGGGACTGTAGCCATGAACCCCTGACCAAGCCTGCGTCACTAGCATCACGACTACAGTGATCAGCAGCTGACAAGACCCGTGAGCGGTGGAGGCAGCCTGTCGGCTCTGTACTAGACCTCTCGGCAGGGTCCACAAGGCGGCGGGCCCCAGCAGCCGGCGGAGAAGCCAGCGACCAGAGAGACTTACAGCCGGGTCCTACACCCGGCTGGATTACTATTGTACCCCTGGGAGTAGGCCTATATAAACACCCCAGGGCACCCATACAAAGGGTTCCCAGGCCCTCAGAACTGGACTCATACATAGAGAGAGGAAGGGGCATGCCTTCCTTCTTCCACCTCTAGCAAACAGCTCAAGGAGCACCATTGTACCACTAGTGCCTTAGTGATCATACGGAGACCCCGCTGAGCAGGACTAGGGGTGTTATCTCCACGGAGAGCCCCAAACCTGGGTAAAGTTTGTCGGCGTACGTGTCTACGCCTCATCCCGCTTCCAGGCACCGGCGACGTTCTACTCGCTCCCACCATGATAAGCCATCCTTTGGCATATGTCGCACCCAACCCCCGACAGTAGTCGACGTTCACATAACACCACTAGAGGAGAGACGACATACATCTCATCAAAATATCGAATGGTTACCAAATTCACATGACTACTAATAGCAAGACTTCTCCCATGTCGTCAGGAACAAACGTAACTACTCACAAAGCATATTCATGTTCATAATCAGAGGAGTATTAATATGCATATAGGATCTGGACATATGATCTTCCACCAAATAAACCAACTAGCATCAACTACAATGAGTAATCAACACTACTAGCAACCTACAGGTACCAATCCCAGACTATGAGACAAGAATTGGATACAAGAGATGAACTAGGGTTTGAGAGAAGATGGTGCTCGTGAGGATATTGCTGGAGATTGGCCCTGTCCCGATGAGGGGAGCATTGGTGATGACGATGGCAATGATTTCCCCCTCCCGGAGGGAAGTGTCCGCTGCAGAACAGCTCCTCCAGAGCCCTAGATTGGTTCCGCCAAGGTTCCGCCTCGTGGCGGCGGAGTCTCGTCCCGAAAGCTTGCTTCTTATTTTTTTCTCAGACGAAAGACTTCATATAGCAGAAGATGGGCACTGGAGGGCCACCAGGGGGCCCACGAGGCAGGGGGCACGCCCAGCGGGGTAGGGCGTGCCCCCCACCCTCGTGGCCAGGGTGTGGGCCCCCTCTGGTATTTCTTCCGCTCAGTATTTTTTATTATTGCCAAAAATAACTTTTGTGGAGTTTCAGGACTTTTGGAGTTGTGCATAATAGGTCTCTAATATTTGCTCCTTTACCAGCCCAGAATTCCAGCTGCCGGTATTCTCCCTCCTTATGTAAACCTTGTAAAATAATAGAGAATAGCCATAAGTATTGTGACATAATGTGTAATAACAGCCCATAATGTAATAAATATTGGTATAAAAGCATGATGCAAAATGGACGTATCACCCACGCGATTGGTTACGACGCTAGGCGTTGCTTGATATGGCCGCCGAACCCATATGTCTGCAGTAGCTTGGGATCTGGCTTGGGCCAGGAGTCGAATGAATCCTATCTCGACTATAAGATTAAGCCTCCTGCCGCGCGCAGAGCCGTCTGAAGAAGATCTCTGAACCTTCGCGTCTCAACTACTGTTGGAGAGTCGCCATCCACTGGGAGAGACGCCAAACGTGCTGACGCAGCAATCAAGTTCTCCAAAGGGTTAGAAAAATGACCCGGCGGTGTTGGTATGTAATGATGCGGTGCAATATTCATGTGAGGAGGTTCCATCACTCGGGGCTGAACCGGTGCCCCTGCTCCGGGTGTTATAAACCGCTTTGCCTCCAGTGGGTTACTAGGGCCGGCTCCGGGTGTGCAGAAGAGATTCTGAGGATCACAAACCGGAGGCAGACGGGATTCAGCCTTCTAGTGCCTCCTCCTCATCACCTCATTAGATGCGTTTAGATTCATCATAAGTTGAAAAGCCTCTGATTGGATCTGCTGATCTCGAGCATCCAAAGCCGCTCGCTCTGCGGCCAATCTGGTGTCCTCAGCTGCTAGGTTCTCCTTGGCTTGTGTTATCTCCTCACGTAGCCGTGTCACTTCTGCATCATGCTAAGCCTGATATGCCGGGTTAACCGTGGTGGTTAACAGGGTTGTCAGTCCGTCCATGAGATCTATCAGCACCTAAGCCTGCGGGGGCACAGGGCCTCCTGCCCCGGCCACCGCTGACCCGGAGGTTATTACTGCCGCAGCCGTAGAATTTTGGTCGGGTTGAGTGCCTGCCATGAAGATCCCTACTCTGCTCGGCGGCACAAACGTGTCCGGAATACTGCTGCCATCGGAACAACCCCTAAGCCCGCCGTCTTGTAGTTGATACAACAAATCTGTCTCGCCCGTGGATGACTCCCCATTAGAGTAGATGGTCGTCTCACCGCCGTCCAGGATCCTTCCGAAAATTCCCCTCCATGGATGCAACCCACGAAGGCACGCTTCATGGCGGGCTGAGCCCGGGCGTGTCTCGCACGCTGAGCCGTCTCGATGATGTCGGTGCAGATGTCCGGCTCAGGGCCCGGCTCGCCGATCCGACCGATGAAGATGTGGATTCCACCAAAGGGGACCCGGTACCTATACTCAATTGAGCCGGTGTCAGGGCCCCAACCTTTATCGTTGATGTAGATTTTGCCACGACGACTCTTGGTCATCCGGCCCATAGTGTACCCCTTGAGCTCTTTGAATTTGCCCTTCAAGAACTCAAATCCACCGTGCACTGGCCCCACGGTGGGTGCCAACTATCGTGGAATTGTCACGGCAGATGTCCTGGTGAAAGGACTTAGTCATGGAGCCATCGCAACTAGGAAGCAAGAAGGGGTTAATCGGGACAAAGGACATGAGGTTTATACTGGTTCGGCCCCTTGCGGTGAAGGTAAAAGCCTACGATCCAGTTTTGAGTGAGATTATGTATGTCTCTATAACCAGGGAGCGAATCCGCTTGACATAGCTCTCGATTTGATTTTACCTGCCCTAAGCCGCAGCTGGGTCGTCCCCTTATATACACGGGTTGACGCCCTGTGCTCTACAGAGTCCCGACCGGCTCATAAATAGTGTCCGGCTCGGTAACTAGTTAATCTTACCTTATAATAAAAGTCATACCATTACGGCGGTTTATCACTACGGGCCTTAAGTCGCCTTCAGGCCTTGGGCCCTTAACTGAACCGCCACCTTCAAGCTTGGTCTTGGGCTTCGAGAGTCTCCGTAGGTATAACCCGTCCCCTCCTGGGCGGGTCATACCTAATAGTTATATCCCCAACAGAATGGGTCAAGTCAATCACATTATTATCCTAACGATGTGATCCCGTAAATCAAATGACAACTCTTTGTCTATGGCTAGGAAACATAACCATCTTTGATCAACAAGCTAGTCAAGTAGAGGCATACTAGGGACACTCTATTTGTCTATGCATTCACACATGTATCATGTTTCCGTTTAATACAATTCTAGCATGAATAATAAACATTTATCATGATATAAGGAAATAAATAATAACTTTATTATTGCCTCTAGGGCATATTTCCTTTAGTATGACATCTACATATCTAATTTAGCAGCCAGTATTAGAAATCATTGTTTGCACAAAGGGATTACTGGTCGAAAATCCTAGCAAAGCACGCTGGCAGGCACAGAACAATACAAGAGAGAGAGAGATAGAGAGAGAGAGAGAGAGAGAGAGAGAGAGAGAGACTTACAAGATCAAAGCAATGCCTCGGTCCAGGATCTTGGTTGGCCAAGATGTTAGATCCAAAAGAAACATCGTCCTTGTAGTTTTTGCCAGCTGCATAACAAGTAAAAGCGACCTGGTAGTTTCTTTGAAGTACATCAGGCAGGTGATGCTGGACCAATTTAAAGGTGACAAGTACCTAGGCCGTGGCGGGTGCTTGGCATCTTGCCAGATGG
Organism: Aegilops umbellulata; assembly: GCA_032464435.1. NCBI lineage: Eukaryota > Viridiplantae > Streptophyta > Magnoliopsida > Poales > Poaceae > Aegilops > Aegilops umbellulata. The sequence continues at coordinate 553,889,802 of CP136057.1, forward strand.
TGGGAATTAGGTTAGACACGTCAAGGGTGATGACGCTGCGCTGGCTGTCGGGGTCCGGTAAGCAGATCTAGAACCATCGAGTAGGGTGTTTATGGTGCAGCTCCTGTAGGGTGGACTACGGGGTGGGCGAAGCGGATCTGTTGCCGTGGACGAGGGCATAGGTGAAGCTGCTCCGGTGGTTGGGTTAAGGATGGTGTCGATGATGCGGATCTGCGGCCGTGGACGGGGCGTCAGAAGCTGCTTCGGTAGGTTGGATGAGGGTGGGAGGAAGCGGATCTAAGGCCGTGGACTTGTGAATTGGCAAAGCGGCCTCGGTAGGGTAGAAAATGGTATAGGCATAGCTACTCCGTTGGGGTTAACGATGTTGTCGGTGAAGCGGCTCTGGTAGGGTTAAGTAAGGTGTCGGCGAAGAGGATCAAAGGTCGTCGACGGGGACGTCGGTGGGGCGGCTCCGGGGGGTGTGGACGAAGCGTCTCTAGTGGGGAGTACGAATGAGCCGCTGCAGATGCACTGTGGTTGACGAGACTACCGGCGAAGCAGATCCGGCGCCGTGGACAAGGCCGACACTGAATGGGCTGTGGTATAGTGGTGGATGAGTACTCTACTAATTTTAGGGGAGGTGGGAGGGGTAGATGCGGCCGCAGAAGTAGATCCGGTGAGGTGGACGCCGCCGGCAGTGAATGGGCTCTGGTACGCTGATGGATGAGCAGTCTTGGGTTTCGAGAGGGGAGGGGAGAAAAGCCGATGAAGTACGGACGGCGTGATGTGATATGCTCTGGTGCTGTGGAGTTAGTCGTTTTTGCGAGAGGGGGAGAGGAAATGGGGGTGGCGTGTAGTGGGGGGAACCAGAAGTTACCAAAGCAGCCCTGACCTATTATGTAGATGAGATCAGTATTGTAACTGTTGATCTCCGTGAACCAAGGACAAAGGGGGAATTTCGCATGCTAAAGACTAAGGTGGCGGAAATTTTAGAAGGAGGCAAGAGATTTTGCCGCCCGCAGGATCGTTCGTATCCAATTTCAACTAATTTTGGACCGTGCTAGCGGGAAGGTCATGCGAGACTGTGTACACGGGGCACACGTCAGCAGTTAATAACTGGTGTGTCCACCCCAGAAAAAATGACAATAATGCGGGATGATGCGCCGATAACTTGGACGTTCACACGGGCGCGGCCAATCGTATGGGTGTATTGGCGCGTTCACAAGAAAAGGGATCAAACGCTCCGCCTATGTATTTCTCGTGTAAATAGATAATTCAATGCAATTGGTTATTTACTTTAAACATAATGCATTGACGTGTTAGTGTAGAGGCGGACAAAAAGAAGTCCGCTACTTAAAAGTGTTAGCTCATAAATTGTGTACCCGTTGAAATAATATATGAATATTACATATATTACTTCATAATAGAACCTTAAATCATCCAGGACTAATGATTTTGAATGCAAGAGTAACAATGGTGCATGTACATGATAGCTACATTGGTTGTTTGAAGAAACATCACTGTAACTTTGGCATGCACAACTGAAAAGGTTTATTTAAATAGAAAAAAGTGATATGTGAGTGTCCAATATTTACAGTGTTGAATCGATATTGTACCTTTGGCCACGATACAAAGTATATATTGATTTATTTTCAAGCGATGCATGTCCACGATCGCTAGATAGTGTTACGTGAATGAATTGTGCAATCTCTCTCACACGCATACATATCTCATTTCCCTGTGGTCATCGGAATCACACACGCGCACTTCGAGTATTTCTCTCCCTCCTTCAAGGTTAGAATTCGCCTTTCTACCCCGTCCTACAAGTCTCTCACACAGAAACACACACGCTCTCTCTGTCGAACACGCCCACCCCTTTAATTCCGCCGACCCACAGCCACTAATGTCTCAAAGTATAATAATGTCTCTCACACATATGCCTAAGGTTAACTCAAGTTCTGGAACCATATGAATACATACAATGGGATTCCAATAGAGCACCTTTTGTTTTGAGATTTCACTCTCTCTCTCTTTCCAACACAGTGTTTCTCGCTTCATTTTTCCAGCACTTGCATGCACACAATTTTGTTTATCTTCGTGATGCTTTAAGTATGCCTCGCACAAATGCTATCTACCTATCCCTTAATATAGCTAGATATGTGTCACACAAACTCCTTCTCCATACTAGCAAGATGCCCATGCGTTGCACTGGACATCAAGATGCATTTGTATGAGTAGCTTATCTTGTGGGAGAAAAGTATGAACGAGGGAATGCCTTATTTGCAAATGCGGAGAGGGTGTGGGTATCTTTTTGCAAAATTGCCACAGTTTACTTCCTATCCGCCGGGTATAAATCGGATGGCCTATATTGCAGGATGGAAGGAACACCATCATCACCAACTCTGTTTTTTATAAGAGTAGGGATATGTAAGTGTCACTGCCCCCCCCCCCCCCCGACACACACCCACACCCACACAACCACACACACACACACACACACACTTCCCAACACCAAAGGAGTAGGGTGACACCTCGATCCTGATACTAATCTATCGACTGGCGTCTCTCTCAAACTCACACACACGCACACACACTACCCGACACCGAAGGAGTAGGGCGGCACCTCGATCTTGATAGTAATCTATCTACTCCTCTTTCAAACACACACACATACACACACCCGCTAGTTATGCCTCTATGCCTACCGTGAAGACTCTCGATACGTCTTTCTCTCCCTCCTCCTCCCCCACCCCAAAAATGATAGCAGAAGGGTGACAACTCAATCTGGTCGTAATCTGTCAATTGGTTTCTCTCTCGAACATTGTGTCTCTGTGCCTCCTTTAGTAGCCCCCTCGATATGTAGACCTCTCGCGCGCGCACAGCTGTAGTAACGATGACACTGAACCCAGTGTGCCTCGTTTTTACCGGCCTCATGTGATAGTTTTCACCCTGTTTTCTGTTAATTAACAAGGCAACCTTTTCTTTGTTACTACTAGTGAATCCGAAATCATTCGGGGCAGACATAAAATATATCACTTCAACCCAATTATCGCAGTAACTATTTTAAAAGAAACTAGCTAGATGCCCGTGCGTTTCACGGAACATCAAGATGCATTTGTATGAGTAGTTTATCTTGTGAGAGAAAAGGATGAACGAGGGAAGGCCGTATTTGCGAACATGGAGAGGGGTGTGGGTAAACTTTTGCAAAATTGCCATAGTTTTCTTCCTATCCGTTAGATATAAACCCGACAGCCTATATTGCAGGATGGCACACACACCATCATCATGAACTCTGTTTTCTACTCCCTCCGTTCCTAAATATTTGTCTTTTTAGAGATTTCAACAAGTGACTACATATGGAGCAAAATGAGTGAATCTACACTCTAAATTATGTCTACATACACATCTGTATGTGGTAGTCCATTTGAAATCTGAAAAAGACAAATATTTAGGAACGGATGGAGTATAAGAATAAACATGGAGATATATCAGCAGCATGGACTACAACAAAAATGTGTTGGACTGGTTAGCGGGGGATGCTCACAACGCGATGACATGATTTCGAATTCTGTATATAACTTTAGATTTTTATATTACATATTACTTATTTAATATATACTTGTTTCGCTATTGTACTGACAGTGGAACCCACAGTGTACTTAGAATAAAAGATTAAGGATGGACTTGTTTCTTTTTAACTTTCTGTATGAAGCTGTAGCCACCCTGCAAGTCACGTGTACACTATACATGCAATCAACTTTTTATAGAGGGACAATCATACACGCAATTAACTCAAATGGATTGGATGTCACTCTATTATTTCCAGCATAAGAGCATCTCCAGCGGCAGCCGTCAAATTTCCTCCCGTTTCCTTCCGCGGAGGACAACAACAAATGCCAGTGACATACATCTTCACAACTCTAACCAACCAGATGAAATTCATGCAAACACGGACTGATTTCATATAAGCATGAAGGATTTCGTATAAAAAAGCCGGATCTTCATATAAACAAGATGGATTTCATTACATTTACATGAACTAAGCGGTGCCAATCCGGCTATCTTGGTATAATTAGTACTCCCTCCGTCCGAAAATACTTGTCCTAGAAATGGATGTATCTAGACTTATTTTAGTTATAGATACATACAATTTATCCATTCTTAGAACAAAAATTTCCAATCCAATGAAGTCGAGCGAGGGAGTGGCAGTTCCCGAAATGTTGAAAGACCAATGCATCCTCCTTCAATTAATGCATGAGGGAAGTAATGGGAGGAGGACCGGGAAAAGAGGCTGCAAGATGTGAATGCAACGCGGTTTGCCCTCATATTAAGGCGCCCCTCCATTCCAATGCATCTCCACATCGTACGCACCTAAGCATTTGCCTAAGCACCTACACTATGCGCAAAAGAGCTCACTCCAGACCCATGGCAGCGATGCGCGCGAGAGGCCAGCGGCTGTGCCAGATGGTCCACGACATCGGCCTGCGGCATGGCGCCGAGGATCGTCTCCAGACGGTGTTGGAGACCGGCTGGTGGATGGCCGCCGTGGACGCCAACTACGAATCTCAGCTGGACCAGATGATCGTTGCCACCACCAACAAGTTCACCGTCCTCAAGAAGCTCACGGACGACATCGTCGTACTCCTCCAGCCCGCGTGCCCGAGCTCCTCATTGCCTGCCACCCTAATCGGCCTCCATAGGCGGAACCTCTTTCAAGCCCTGGTGGCCCTGCGACTGCCCGCCGACGCCATGAAGAATGTCCACCTGGAGGTCGCGCTCGCCGCGAGGCGCCTCGCCCTGCAAGAATTTGTCGACCTACACATCCACGTGTACGAGCAAATCGTGTACATAGGTATCGACAAGGCAGTGAGGACGCTACGACGTTGGCCTTCCTCAACCGGCTAGAAGCCTTGGATGCCTTTGCTGAGAAGCACTTCGACCTAGCCACAAAAGCCACTGCTCCTTAGCCGCCGGTCGGTGGCCCGGTGCACTAAGTTGAGGAGGAGGATGTCGTACGTTGATGGATGCATCTTTCTTCTTGCCTTCTGTAACCACCACTGCGATCGCATCATCATCGTGGCCTTAATTCTTATTATGGTGTTGCATTCTAATTCCAGTCAGTACCGACATATGTGATCCCTTTGCTTAATTATATGCATCACTATAACTAGTACCCCATCCGTCAATTTATAAGTTGTGCTTACCGTTTCCATCAACTTCGTGCAATGCGTGGGCAACTTGCTAGAAACACTAGAACATGTCGGACCGCGCGTGACCAAATCGACGATGCACCAACCTAGCTACTGCGTACCCTTCTTATCTGGCGGAAATAGCCCTACCCTAGCATTTCCAATCGTCATTTCTATCTATCGATCGTGCCAAGGAGGAGAACCAAAATGTTACAATTTATACATGTTTCTCTACTCCTACTCCTATACAAGACTCAGTTGGTGATGGTGATGTGTCTGCCATCCGTTGTTTCTGACCATTAGATCTGCATCTAACGGCTGTGAGTAAGGATGGCAATGTGTCAGGTTTGGATCGGGTTGAACAATATCAAATCCATATCCATATCCATGAAGACAGTCTTTACCCGCCCATAAAAAAATCCATGGGTGAAAAATTGTGTCCATGTCCAAATCCGATGGATATCCATATCCACTGGATATCCATTGGGTCCTCTCGATACATATAAATAAGACTTAACACAATATTAACATAAACTCTTCCATTCTTCACCTCGTGGCAGGCTAGGCTTAATTTATGGTAAGTCAACATCCAGTAACAACCTAAGATCATTTAGTATTTTTCAAACACATGACAATGATGAGTCATTTAAGAAGGATATAAAAAATAAGGGAAGGGGTGTTGGAGTATGTTACGGAGGGGATTGACTGTCAATTTATAAAAGTTACGATAGTGATTGTGTAATTTCTTATGCATGTTTTGGATAAAAAAAGTGTAAATTTGTCGTGGGACATGTTGTCGGCGTTCTGGGAACGGGGGTCCCCAGACTTGCCTGCTTGCGGCCTGCGGCGTGGCTCAAAGGGGGCCCAGCGCGGCCTATCTTCATCAACACGAGACCCAAGACCCTCGCGAGGGGCCAAGCCTCGTGGGGCGGACGACATGGTGCTTCCTCAGGCACGGCCTCGTCAGGTAGGCTCACGAGGAGGCGGAGAGATCAAGGCGGGGTACCTCACGAGGTGCCCGTGACGCAAGGCATGACGACCAAGGGTGCCAGGCGGGCGCCAGTCCGCGCAGTGTCTCCCTTTCCTCTTTGGTGCAAAGGGGGCAAGCGCAGGCGAGAGGATCAAGCAAAGGCATCCATTTCGGTGCAACGAGACCAAGACCAGTCCAACGGTGGGAAGGAGGCCATCGTGGAGCCCAGAACGGCGTCACCACAGGGCCTTTGGCAGGCGAGGACCAACTTTAGTCAGGATAAGTGTACCCGATGTCCCCCTTCGAATTGGCCAATTGTTGGTGCCCTTCCCGCTCAATATTTGGGAAGAGGCCCAGGGCCTTTGCCTATAAAGAGGACTAGCCACCCCCAGGGTAGAGGCATCTAGCAATCTAGGGGGGTCATCGAGAAACCAGTTAGAAAGACTCAGGCAGCAGAGAGAGAGAGAAGGGCGGCCGAACTCCCCTAGCAGTTCATCGTCCCAGCTAAGAACAAGCCCTCGTGAGGCTGTTCTTCCTTGTATTGTTCATCATCATCAGCCCAAGAGGCAATCCACCCACCACACTGGAGTAGGGTATTACACCCCATCGGTGGCCCGAACTAGTCTAAACCATGTGTCTTTTGTCTTGTTCTTTCAGTAGTTAGATCCTTGCGAGACGGAGAGGTAGAGGGCATAATCTCCGCGCGCACCCCAGAGTTCATACCTTAAGGGTCTGCGGGAACCCGAAATCCGACATTTGGCACGCCAGGTAGGGTTGCGTCGGAATTTGTATTCCACCGCTTCGCTCTCCTCCGACCGTCGCGTCCATGTCCGATGCCCGTCGAGCCCGCGTCGCCCAGGCGGCCCCCGTCGGTGGGCGTCCTCGTCGTTCCCCGTCGCCCGCAATCACCGCCGCCACCGGTCTGGCATGGAACGAGCAGCAAGTGCCATCCCAGCATCTGCCTGTGCGACAAGGTGACCGCACCGCTACAGTAACACCTTCGGTCGTCGCGGCCCTCCTGGGCGGCTCGCAGGCACCGCCCACAAGTCGCCACATCAAGCCGTTTGTCCGCCGGGTCAGCACCGTTTCCACATGGCAGGGGGCTCCCACGGACCAGGTGGCGCGCGAGGTCGGTCTGACCTTCAGCTCGGAGGACCACCCCGCCAACTTGGCCGGCTCGGGCGCGCTCCCCATGTTGTGCACCCCCACCATATGCCAGGTGGCCGTCACCAGAATCCTCGTCGACGGCGGCGCGGGCCTTAGTGTGCTTTTGGTTGAGACCTTCAATCTCCTCTGCATACCCCCTAGAGCGGTTGCAACCCAGTCGGTCTTTCTTGGGTGTTGGGGGCGTGTCATCCAGCTCCTTGGGACAGATCCGGCTCCCAGTAACCTTCGGCACCTACGACAACTTCCGCACGGAGATGGTCGACTTCGACATCGCCCCCATCGGCATTCCTTACAACGCCATCCTCGGCTACCCAGCGCTGGCCCAGTTCATGGCCGCCACGCACCCGGCGTATAACCTCATCAAGATGCCCGGGAGCAGCGGTGTCCTACCGTGCACGGGGACACTGGGGACGCCCTGCGGGTACTCAAGCTCGCCTTCAAGACGGCGGCTTCGGCACAGCCCGCCGACGCAAGGACCCCCAAGCCCAAGGGGGCTGCGCCAGCCAAGAAGAAGCAGTTGTTCACCCAGGACAAGGCAGAAACCAAGCAAATACCTCTCGACGAGGACGGGTCCTCCGGTGCCACTTTCACCATAGGCTCCAACCTCGAGCCTGAGCAGGAGGAGGCCCTGATCAGGTTCCTGCGCGCAAATAAGAAGGTATTCGCTTGGGAGCCTGATCAGTTGGTACGGATCCCCCGGAGCGTCATCGAGCATCACCTCAACGTGTGCCCAAACGTGCGCCCCATGAAGCAGAAAGCCAGGCGGTAGTCCGCAGAGAAGCATGCCTTCATTGTCCAAGAAACCCGCAAGTTAGAGGCCGCTGGGGTCATTCGCGAGGTCCGATACCCGGATTGGTTGGCCAACCCTGTCTTTGTGCCCAAGAAGGGGGGAAAGGAACGCATGTGTGTCGACTTCACCAACCTCAACAAGGCATGCCCGCAAGATCCGTTCCCGCTCCCCCGCATCGACCAGATCGTCGATTCCACCGCGGAGTGCGACCTGCTCTGCTTCCTGGACGCCTTCTCTGGGTATCACCAGATCAATATGGCGGTAGAAGACGTCGAGAAGACCGCCTTCTTAACCCCATGCAGGGTGTACTACTATACATGCATGCCATTTGGGTTGCGTAACGCAGGGGCGACCTTTCAGCGGCTGATGCACATCACCTTGGGCCCGCAGCTCGGGAAGAATGTCGAAGCTTACGTTGACGACATTATGGTGAAATCTCAGGAGGCCAAGACCCTGATAAACGACCTGGAGGAGACCTTCGCGAGCCTCGACGCAGTGAACCTGCGGCTTAACCCAGAGAAGTGTGTGTTCGGGGTCCCCTCAGGCAAGCTCTTGGGCTTTCTCGTGTCCCATCGAGGCATCGAGGCTAACCTGGAGAAGGTCAAGGCGGTCGAGGACATGAGCCCGCCAAAAACCCTCAGAGAAATGCAGAAGCTCATTGGACAAGTGACCGCGCTAGGGCGCTTCATCTCCAAACTGGGGGAGCAAGCACTGCCTTTCTTCCAGCTAATGAAAAGAAGGGGCCTTTTAAATGGACTGAAGAGGCAGATAAGGCGTTTCAAGATCTCAAGAGGTACCTAACCAGTCCCCCAGTCATGGTGGCTCCGCGCCCTCGAGAGCCCCTGCTGCTCTACCTCGCCGCCACTCCCTACTCTACCAGCGCAGCCCCGGTGGCGGTTAGGGAGGAGCACCAAATCAGAGCCACATTAGCAGCTCGAGACAAGGGAAGGCAGGAACAAGGAAGGCCCACAGGAGACGTAACAGCGGCTGAGGAAGATCAGCCGCCGAAGAGTGCACCGGAAGCAGGAGAGGCCACTCACTTGGACGGTCGACCTACCGAGGCCACGTCACCTCGTGAAGCGCCCTTGCCTTCGGAGGGTGCCCCGAACACTGATGCTCTCAGCCTTGTTGAGCACCCAGTCTACTTTGTCAGCACGGTGTTACGGGACGCAAGGGCACGGTACCCCATGCCTCAGAAGCTCCTCCTCGCACTACTGGTGGCCTCGCGCAAGCTGCATCACTACTTCCAAGGTCATCCCATCAAGGTCGTCTCGTCATACCCCTTGGAGAGGGTGCTCAGGAGCCCTAACTCAGCCGGACGGGTCGCCGAGTGGAACATAGAACTGCAGGCGTTCCAGCTCGAGTTCAGCACGACCAGGGTCATCAAAGGAGCAGCGTTAGCGGATTTCATGGCAGAATGGACGGAGGCACCAGGCCTCAAGAACAACGAGGATCGGTCCCTCTTCCTAGGGGGTGAGGCACTGGAAGGCTGGGTCATGTACTTCGATGGGGCGTTCTCCAGGCACGGCGCTAGGGCAGGCGCGGTGCTGATATCGCCCACTCAGGGCAAGCTCTACTACGCCGTACAACTATGTTTCCAGCAAGGCGAAAAGGTCTCCAACAACATAGCGGAATATGAGGGTCTGATAGCGGGGTTCAAGGCTGCAGCAGCTCTGGGGGTGAAGCGCCTCACCGTCAAGGGCAATTCGCAGCTCCTTATCAACTTCTCCAACAAGGTGTATGAGACGAAGGATGAGCACATGGAGGCCTATCTAGCGGAGGTCCGCAAGATGGCAAAGCAGTTCTGGGGGTTGGAATTGAGGCATGTGCCTCGTGGCACCAATCAGGAAGCCGATGACATCGCCAGACATGCGTCCAGGCGGTTACCTCAGGAGCCTGGCGTCTTTGAAGAGCGGCTCTTCAAGCCCTCAGCCCAGCCATCATCATCAAACACTGGTCAGCCTCGGGAGGAACTCCCCCAGCCACCTGCCTCAGGAGCCCCGGCCTGCGGCCCTGCCTCAGGAGCACGCCCGCTCCTGACTACGGAACCTCAGTAGGAATGCTGGATCACGGAACTCCAGAGTTATTTAACACAAGGGGCCCTGCCGGAGAAGGAGGAAGAAGCAGAACGTGTGGCGCGGCAAGCCATGGCATACTGCATCAGGGACGGAGAGCTCTACCGTAAGCGGCGGAATGATGTATCCCTGCGCTGCATTTCCAGGGAGCAAGGAAAGGAACTGCTGGAGGACATACACGGCGGGGACTGTGGGCATCACTCGTCATCACGGACCCTCGTTGGCAAGGCATTCCGCAGTGGGTTCTATTGGCCCACCGCACTCAACGACGCTGTCGAACTGGTGAAAGCTTGTGAAGCCTGCCAATTTCACGCCAAACAGATCCATCAGCCGGCGGGAGGCCTGCAGACTATACCCCTTTCGTGGCCATTCGCAGTCTGGGGGCTGGACATTCTGGGCCCGTTCCCTCGGGCGCCAGGGGGATACCGCTACCTCTACGTCGCCATTGACAAATTCACCAAGTGGGCAGAAGTGGAGGTTGTCCGCACCATCCCCGCGGGTTCCGCGGTCAAATTCATCAGGGGCATCGTGAGCCGGTTCGGGGTGCCTAACCGCATCATCACAGACAATGGTTCGCAGTTCACCAGTAACCTCTTCAAAACATACTGTGCTAACCTTGGAACGCAAATATGCTAAGCTTCGGTGGCGCACCCACGAAGCAACGGCCAGGCCGAACGAGCCAATGCGGAGGTCCTGAGGGGCCTTAAGACAAGGACATTCAAGAGGAAGCTGGAGGCCTGCGGCAGAGGTTGGTACGATGAGCTCCAGTCCGTGTTGTGGTCCATCCGCATGACCGCGACCAAGCCAACCGGGGAGACCCCGTTCTTCCTGGTCTGTCGAGCCAAAGCAGTCCTCCCTCACGAGGTCATACATCGCTCCGCGCGGGTCCTAGCGTTTGATGAGGCGCAACAGGACGCCATGCGGGGGATGGACCTCGTGCTGGGGGAGGAACGCCGCCGAGAAGCCGCGTTGCGAGCGGCAAGGTACCAACAAGCGCTACGATGATATCACTGCCGCAACGTCCGCCCCAGGACTCTTGAGGTAGGAGACCTCATGCTCAGACGGGTCATCTCTAGGGAGGGGCTGCACAAGCTCTCTCCCATGTGGGAGGGCCCGTTCAAGGTTGCTCATGTTTCCAGGTCAGGCTCCGTGCGCTTGGAGACTCAGGAGGGGGAGCCCATCCAGAACGCATGGAACATCCAGCACCTCCGAAGGTTCTACCCCTAAAAGGCCCAGAGCCTGTGAAGAAGGCAAACGCCTGTGAAGACTATCCCTTTTTGGAAAAGGCCCAGAGCCTGTGAAGAAGGCAAACGCCTGTGAACACTATCCCTTTTTTGGAAAAGGCCCAGAGCCTGTGAAGAAGGCAAACGCCTGTGAAGACCATCCCTTTTTGGAAAAGGCCCAGAGCCTATGAAGAAGGCAAACGCCTGTGAAGTTGCCGTGTTTCGGAAAAGGCCCGGAGCCTGTGAAGAAGGCAAGTGCCTGTGAAGCTCATTACCCCTAAGAAGAAAGGCCCGGAGCCTGTGAAGAAGGCCAACGCCTGTGAAGCTCGCCGCCCGTGACAATCTCACGTAATAATGAGTGGGGCTGTACACGCCCTGGAGTCTCAGGAGCGCCGGCCTCAGGCCCTGGGGCTCCCTCCCACGCCCAGTGGCAGCACTTAGCTCCGCGCCGGTGAGAAGACGTCGAAGACTAGATTAGGTGCCGGACGCGGCTTTTTCATTTGCTTTCCGCAGTTGGCTCGCTTTGTTTGTAGTTGAAGTTTTATTGAAATTATTGCCGTCATTGGTTTGTATTTCGTCGATTTTCACTCCCCCGTTTTGATTCCTCTTGTAAAAGGCCTCGCGAGGGAGGGCAGCCAAACGCCCTCGCGAAGGTTCCTGTTCTAATCGTTGTAAGGTTTCACGACCCGGGTCCATTACGGGAGCACCCCTCCAGTCTGTGCCCCTCGGGCACCGCGACACACACACAGGGCCTGGGTCGGTCGCCCCCCATGGCTAGGGCCGGGAACTATTTACGTGCAGACACACAGCTGAAAAGCGCGAAAGCTAAATCAAGGTAATTGTTAACAGCAGTAACACCCAACACGCCCCCTCGGTGCTCCATGCAGCTGTTCTCTTTTACGCAGGAAACAAAAGGAAATGAAAGGACAAGCCCGGCGCGGCTCGCCTCGCTCCGGCCAGCGGAGGCGACCCGGGATGCCTCCGGGGCTCAGGCGGACTCCCTCTCGCGCTTCACCGGGGTGCGGCGACGGGCAGACGAGTCGTCGTCTCCCAAGCAAGCGCGACGGCGTGGGGGCTGACTGCGGCCACCGCTGGAGGAGTCGCTTGAAGAAGAGTTGATGAAGCTTGGGGAGCATCGGGCGCCGCCATCCGCGCGGGCGCTGTCTCCTCCATCGTTGTCGGGGCGGGGCCCCCGGCCGCGGTCGTCGTCCTCGGGGCAACACCCTGCGCGGGGACCATCTTCCCCAAACACCCTCACATAGAGGGTGGCATCGCCGTCAAACCTGAAGTGCAGGGTGCACCCATGCTCCAAGCCGCGAGCACGGGCGAACGCTTGCCAACCACGAGTCAAGGCCAAGCTCCCGATGGCGGAGACCTCCAGTACAGCCCACGAGGCCCGGCTACAGCAGCCGTCCGCCTGAAGCGAGAGGCCGCCCGGGGCACCAGCAGGGAGCTCACCAAGGAGGAAGCAAGGGAGATGGAACCGGGAGCTAGTTGGCTCAGCCGCCCAAATGACGAACTCCGGCAGCACCTGCACAGCGCGAAAGCGCGGCCTGGGGGAGCGCGCAACCCAGACGCGTCCCCCGGCCACAGCGGCTCGCCCGCCACCACACTGGGAGCTGTCTCCGTGACCACTGAACACTGCCGGGGCGGCCACGTGATGCTTCCGAGGGCGCCCTCGACCGCGCTTGGGCGGAGGAGAGGCAGGCTCGACCTGGTGGGCCTTCCCCTTTTCCGCAGCCGAGAGCCGCCTCGATGGAGCCATGGAGGAGAAGGAGAAAGCAAGGAGAGATGGACTGGGAGGGCACGCGTGGTGCCGTACTTATAGCTGGCGAAGGCCAACCGTTGGCCTCCACGATCCTAGGTAATCATGACACGATTTGCATGCAGGGACTTGTCAAATCCGCGCGATCATCAAGGCGTCATGGGGAAGCAGAGACGCCGCCCTTTCGCCTCTCAGCACGGCCAAGTCCGGGCGCGCCTTGGGCTCCGGGGCTACTGTCGGCGTTCTGGGAACGGGGGTCCCCAGACTTGCCTGCCTACGGCCTGCGGCATGGCTCAAAGGGGGCCCAGCGCGGCCCATCTTCATCAACACGAGACCCAAGACCCTCGCGAGGGGCCAAGCCTCGCGGGGCGGACGACACGGTGCTTCCTCAGGCACGGCCTCGTCAGGTAGGCTCATGAGGAGGCGGAGAGATCAAGGCGGGGTACCTCACGATGTGCCCATGAAGCAAGCCATGACGACCAAGGGTGCCAGGCGGGCGCCTGTCTGCGCAGTGTCTCCCTTTCCTCTTTGGTGCAAAGGGGGCAAGCGCAGGCGAGAGGATCAAGCAAAGGCATCCATTTCGGTGCAACGAGACCAAAACCAGTCCAACGGTGGGAAGGAGGTCATCGTGGAGCCCAGAACGGCGTCACCACAGGGCCTTTGGCAGGCGAGGACCAACTTTAGTCAGGATAAGTGTACCCGATGTTCCCCTCGAATTGGCCAATTGTTGGTGCCCTTCCCGCTCAATATTTGGGAAGAGGCCCAGGGCCTTTGCCTATAAATAGGACTAGCCACCCCCAGGGTAGAGGCATCTAGCAATCTAGGGAGATCATCGAGAAACCAGTTAGAAAGACTCAGGCAGCAGAGAGAGAGAAGGGCGGCCGAACTCCCCTAGCAGTTCATCGTCCCAGCTAAGAATAGGCCCTTGCGAGGCTGTTCTTCCTTGTATTGTTCATCATCATCAGCCTAAGAGGCAATCAACCCACCACACTGGAGTAGGGTATTACACCACATCGATGGCCCGAACCAGTATAAACCCTGTGTCTTTTGTGTTGTTCTTTCAGTAGTTAGATCTTTGCGAGACAGAGAGGTAGAGGGCATAATCTCCACGCGCACCCTAGAGTTCAAACCTTAAGGGTCTGCCGAACCCGAGATCCGACACATGTGAACGTGGGGTAGGGATATCAGATTTTTTTCCCATTAAGTCATACTATGAGGTCGGGTTTGGGTATATCCATGGGTACAGGATTATATCCATGCCCTACCCACGAACAATCTGGTCGGGTTTGGGTGCCGCCCATGGACACAAAAGCATATCCAAACCCTATCCATTCGGGTCGGATATCCATGGATATCCATGTCCATGGATAAAATTGCCATCCTTAGCTGTGAGGTAAGTTGTGGCATTTTTGCAACAATAGCCCACTTCTTTGCTCCAATTTGCAGAAAACCCCTTATTATCTTGAAAGCAACCACATCACTCACTCAACTCATCAAAACAGTTTAAGAAATATATACTCCTATAAAAGACTCAGTTTGTGATGGTGGTGTGTCTGCCATACGTCGTTTCTGACCATTAGATTTGCATCTAACGGCTGTGAGGTAAGTTGTGGCATTTTTGCAACAATTGCCCACTTCTTTGCTCCAATTTGCAAAAAATCCCTTATTAACTTGAAAGCAACCACATCCCTTCCACACCTCATCAAAACAGCCTGAGAAATATATTTTGAGTGAAAAGTACTCCCTCCATTCCTAAATATTTGTATTTCTAGAGATTTCAATAAGTGAATACATACAGAGCAAAATGAGTGAATCTACACTTTAAAATATGTCTATATAATCCGTATGTGATAGTCCATTTGAAATCTCTAAAAAGTCAAATATTTAGGAACGTAGGGAGTAATATATTAGGAGTATATCAAAACAAGAGTGATTTCTTTCAAGTTTGTGAACAAGTACTACTATTCTACTACATTGGATCCGTCGCGACGCACGGGCACATTGCTAGTAAAAGGGAATGGCCTGTTGCGTTCGCGTCGCACTCCCCCCCACACACACGCCCGGGAATTAGGAGTACTCCACGGCCCATCCGGCATGACGATGGAGGCACACCGCCTTTAGCTCGTCGAGAGCGCCAACCGGCTGGCCAGCATGAGACGCCTTTCGGAGGCCTACCAGCATGAGATGGACCGTGCTATCAGTGGCACGCCAGCTCCTGGTGGGCCTAGCCGCATTGGCCAGATCCGGTAGCGTGGCACGACCATCGCCAGCATGTTCGAGACAGATCGTCCCGTCTAGCCGCGCCTGCGGAGAACATACGAGCTGCCCAGGCGGTAGCAGACGAGCTAAAAAAGCACGAGGGCGACGAGCGTCACCACATGACGGAGCGAGTTCAGCAGCTCGTCGACGCGGCTGCTGAGCAGCAGGATGGCGGGTGCCGGCCCGAAGCGCCCAACCGGCGAAACAACGATCCGCCTCCTCGATGAGACCAAGGCGCGATATCCCGGATGTCGAATGGTGGCGCCCATGACAGAAGAGATAAGGAGCTGGCTGCCAGCCGCAGCCGGACTCGCATCACCATCGAGCGCGACCAAGACGGCCGCCCAAGATCGGTGCAGCGATGAGGCGATTGTCCGCCTCCTCCTCCCTGTAGGGAGAGGCGCGTCTCCCAGCCGCCGATTGAGCATCCGACACTCGGCGACCGCCTTGGCCGCCGATAATGAGTCGGAGAGAACGATGTCCACCACCGGATCGACCATCTCAACCGAGCCCTCATGCTATAAGAAGAAGATGAGCTGGGTCCGCCTTGCTTTGGCCCCAGCATCCGAGACGAGCCCTTCCCCAAAGGGTTCACGCTCACGAGAGATACGCCCAAATACACCGGCTCCGTGAAGCCGGATGACTGGTTGGTACATGCGATCGAGTATTTCACTGTCGGGTGCCGACAGGGCACCCTCCTCAAGCACAAGCTTCTCTGAAACGAGCCGGCGACCCTCGATGAACTGCTGGTCATAGCAGACAAATACGCCACGGCCGACTCCTCTATGAAGACGGAAATTCAAGTCAACTTGTCGGGCAAGGTGGCCGCTCAAGCTCCTCGCACCCCGGCTGGTGACACCAGTCGGCGACAACAACCAAACTACAACAAGCGCAAGGCCATGCAGCCGGCTTCCACGAGCCGGTAGGTGGCAACAGTCCAAGATCAGCAGCCAGAAGGGCGGCCTCCTCCCAAGCGCCAGAAGGTCGGTAAATCCAACTGGCTGCCCGCCTTCTCGTCCGAGCAGACTCTCGATGCGCCTTGCAACTTCCATAGCGGCGCGAAGCCGTCCAATCGCACTACTCGGAAGTGCCACTGGCTCACCAGGATCGCCAAGGGCGACGGACTCCAGCCTCACCTGCCAGCCGGCCCGCCGCCTCCTCCTCCTCAGCAGCCGGCGGCCTGGCCAGTCGGTGCCATACAAGATGAATACCATGAGGAGCACGGATCCTACGTCGTGTTCACCAGTGTGGCCGATGACAGACACAACAAGAGACATCAACAACAAGAAGTGAATGCGGTAGCATCAGAGACCCCTGAGTTCATGCATTGGTCAGAGAAACCCATTAGCTAGAGCAGAGCTGGCCACCTAGAGGTAATGCCAAGTCCCGGCTCTTATGCCTTGGTGTTGGATGCCACATTTGCCACATAGAGGCGAGCTACTCGCTTCTCCCGAGTCCTGATAGATGGCGGCAGCAGCATCAACATCCTATACAAAGTTACCATGGAAAAGTTGGGGATCAAGCAGAGACATCTTCATCCCAGACAGACTGTTTTTCATGGCATAGTTCCTGGCCTTTCCTGCTCACCAATCGGCAAGACTCAGGTAGATGTCCTCTTCGGGGACAAAAATCATTTCCGCCGAGAGCCAGTCTGGTTTGAGGTGGTGGACCTCGAGTGCCCCTATCATGGACTGCTGGGCCGGCCTACTCTGGCCAAGTTCATGGTGGTCCCCACTATGCCTACCTCAAGATGAAGATGCCGAGCTCCAAGGGAATGCTGACCATAGCAGGAGACTACAAGAAGTCGTCCGCCTGCGCAGCGGAGAGCAGCCGGTTAGCCGAGTCCCTCGTGATCGCGGCTGAGAAGCGGCTCCTTGACCGGGTTGTGGCGATGGCAGGCAAGCAGCCAGAAATGTCACCCGACCACAAGGAGTCGGAAGCCGAGGGCTCGTTCAAGCCGGCCAAAGAGACAAAGAGGATACCCTTGGACCCGGAGCATCCAGAGAGGTACGCTGTCATAGGTGCCAACCTTGACAGCAAATAGGAAGGTGAGCTCGTCGATTTCCTCCGTGAGAATCGAGACATCTTTGCATGGTCCCCCAAAGACATGCTGGGTGTTCCGACGGATTTCACCGAGCACAAGTTACATGTCCGGTCTAAGGCCAAGCCAATCAGGCAGCCCTTGCGCCGTCTGTTAGAAGAAAAGTGTCGGCGTACTGGGAACCAGGGTACCCAGACTTG
Organism: Aegilops umbellulata; assembly: GCA_032464435.1. NCBI lineage: Eukaryota > Viridiplantae > Streptophyta > Magnoliopsida > Poales > Poaceae > Aegilops > Aegilops umbellulata. The sequence goes on from CP136057.1 coordinate 553,907,460, forward strand.
CCTGGCTGCGGCCCGCGTCACATTCTAGGTAACGCCCGGTAGGGCCCAGCTGATCGACCAGCTGCTCAAGACCCTCGCGAGGGGGGCAGCCCTAGCGAGGAGAATGACCAAGACCTCCTCAGGGAGCAGCCTCACCTAGGCTGGTCCAGAGGGGCAACCAAGACCTCTCCCAAGAGTGGCCTCAGCTAGGCTGCTTCAGGAGGGTGGAGATCTCAAGGCAAGGGCTGCCTTAGGAGGAGGCAGTGACGCAGGCCATGACGAACCATGCCAGCGGGCGCGAGCACGCGCCAGCAGGCGCAGTTTCCATATCGGTGCAAAGGAGACCGCACAGGCACAGGTTCCCGAGGGGCGAGACAATGGTTTCCCCTTTGGTTCAACAAGACCGGAGACCACAAGGACGGCAGGAAGGATGTCATCGCCGAGCCCACCACCGCGTCACCGCCTGCCCTCTTTGCAGGCGAAGACCACCTTTTGTCAGGATAGGAGCGTCCTTGTGTTCCCACTCAAATGGCCGTTGTGGGATTCCCTTCCGGCCTAAACATTTCGGGGGAAGAGGACCCTGGCCGTCTATATAAGTAGCTAGGGTTCCTAGCATAGAGGGACCGACCCATTTGGACTTAGCATAGCAAAGGAGCAAGAACATCCGCCTCCTCGCCCCTCTTGACCCGCCTCCTGAGCTCAGGAAACCACTATATTTGTTCATAATCTATCCCTCGCGAGGCCAATCCACTAAAGCAGGACGTAGGGTTTTACACCGCAAGGTGGCCTGAACCTGGGTAAACTCTTTTGTGTTCTACTTGTTTGCTTGCTTGCATTCCATTACCACCACCAGGAGAAGTGCGTGGCGCTAGGTAGACGTGTAGTGGGAGAGATCTTCGTCACGCCCCTGTGTTCGAATCTTAAGGGTTTTGTGGAGCCCGAAATCCGACATTTGGCGCGCCAGGTATGGGGCGTGTCGAAATCTCGCTTCTCCGACGACCTCGCTCCGCTCTTCTCCGTCGACCTCGTTTCACCGCCATGGTGGACACTCGCCGAGCACGCGCCGCCCGCCGCACCACCAACGTCGCTTAGACGGCGCCCGCGGGTTACGGCGCACCACTCCGCCCCAACTCGCCGGTCGCCAACGCGGCCACGGACCCGGCCATTCACGACCAGCAGGACTCGTTGCTGCCCTTGTCCGTGCGGCGTGGAGGCCGCACGGCGACCCCGTCACCTTTGCCGGCCGCGGCGTCATCCTCGCTGGTCCATCGTGGGTCGGTCTACCAGCAACCTGTGGTACTGATGGCGCGGGATCTCTTACGCTACCGTCCAGCGGACGACCTCGACGACGAATGCCTCCACCGCATCACCGAGCTCCTCAACGCCGCCGGGGAGGCGCCCGCACCGACCCATTTCTCTCGCCCTCCGTCGCCCATGGCGGGGAATGAAGACCACGGTGCTCCGCGCCCACTTCCACCGCGCGGCGCCGGCCAGGGGCTCAGGCGCGAGGCTCCACGACGCGAACAACCCCACATGGCCCCCGCGCACAACGAGGAGAGCTGCCAGGTGGTCCCGCGCCCCCAGGCAGAAGCGCGCATGCTCCCCGCTCAGGAGCACCAGAACCGCGCCCCCCATGGGGTGGTGGTGCCCGCACCACAAGATCCAGCACTGCAGGCGTAGGGGGCGCCAACAATCATGAGCGTGGCTAGATGCCACGCCCTCCCTCTTGAGCTACGGCGCCTCGTTTGGCCCGACAAGTTCAAGCCGGACCTGCCTCCGTGTTACGACGGCACCGCCGACCCGGCGGAGTTCCTCCAGCTCTACGAGCTCAGCATCGAGGCGGCGAACGGCACCGAGCAGGTCATGGCGAACTGGTTCCCCATGGCCCTCAAGGATGGTGCGCGCTCCTGGCTCCTGAACCTTCCTCTAGGATCCATCTCTTCTTGGGCGGAGCTTCATGAGCGCTTCATCGCCAACTTCCAAGTTACCCGCGACCGAGCTCCAGCAGCCGCAGACCTGCGCCGCATGAAGCAGCAGCCTGGGGAGACCCTACAGAAGTACATCGAACGCTTCAACATCGTGCGCCTCAAGATCCCCAGGGTCTCCGACGAGGCCATCATATCGGTGTTCTCCGACGGTGTCCGCGATGTCAGGATGAAGGAGGAGCTTGCCATCCACGAGGACCTGTGCACGGCCCTCGAGATGCTCAATCTCCCGGCAAAGTGCGCCAGGGCAGAGGAAGGCCGCCTCTCGCTCCTGGAACTGCCTGAGGCGGAAGCCGAAGACAAGAAGACCAAGGCCAAGAAGGCCAAGCGCAAGGGACCTGCCGTGCTGGCTGTGGATCCAGAAGTGAAGCACGGCTACGACTACAACGACCCTCCAGGAGACAACCGTCCGTACTACGTCTTCCATGATGTCCATAGCCATAACACCAACGACTGCCAAGAGCTCAGGGCGATGCGCAGCGGGCGCGTCGGGCAGCGCCCTGAGCGCGACAAACGTGGCTAAGACCGCGGAGGAGGCCGTGGTGGAGGACGCTGGGACGGCAGGAACACGTGCCAAGGATGGTGTGATCGGCCTCGTGAAGACCGCTGGCAGGAGCAGCCTCATGACCCCCCCTGGAGCGACCAGCCTCGTGAGGGTAGCCCTCAAGGCAACGCGGGCCTGCCTCCGCCGCCACCACCGCCAAGAAGGAACGACGACGACCGCCAGGGAGACGAAGCGGGGGGCTTCCAGGAGCCATGCGGGGTCGCGTGCATCCTGGGAGGTGCCCCAAGGCCTGACGCCACGCGCAACCTCAGGTGGGCCAAGCAAATCATCGCCTTCGACCCCAAGGACCATCTCAAGTGCACCGCCGCGCCAGGCACTCTCCCGATGGTCTGCACCCCGACCATCAGTAACGTCTGCATGACCAAGACCCTCATCGACGGTGGGGCAGGTCTCAACATCCTCTCCGTCCAGATCTTCGATACTCTTCAAGTACCATATGATCAACTGCACCCGACCAAGCCATTTTACGGAGTCACAGATGGCTCCACCCTCCCGATGGGGCAGGTCCGCCTCCCCGTCACCTTCGGCGACCAAGACAACTACCACACCGAGCTCATCGACTTCGACGTCGCCAACATCAACCTCCCGTACAACGCCATCCTAGCGTATCAGGCCCTCTCCAAGTTTATGGCGGTGACCCATCACGGCTACAACGACCTCAAGATGCCTGGAAGCGGCGGAGTCATCACGATCGCCTGCGACGAGAAGGAAGCAGTACGTTCTCTGGTGCGCGCCTACTAGACTGCGGCGATCGAGAGCTCCGACGGAGACGGAGCCGTCTTCGCCCTGATGACCACCCCCAAGAAGGAGAAGCAACTGCCCGACTCTCAGGCCTCGGGGGCTCCCGACGGCACCACCTCAAGCTCCGCGCCTACTGACGAGGCGCCCTCCGCCCTCGCATAGGGAGGCGCGCCCGGCGCCCCTCTCAGGACAGGCTTGGGGGACCCCAGACATGGTCGTGAGGGAGGTGCCCGGGCACCACTCGCGGGCGCGCCCCTTCGTGCGGCGTCATGAGCCCAGCATGAGCCTCAGAACGCTGGGAGCTCAGGACCCCATCGACCAAGCCACCAACGAACCTTACCCACCTACTCAAGACCCAAGCAACCAGTTTCGCGTTTGCATCGACATCCCGAGCCTCAACATGGCTGCCGCCCAGAGCCTCTTCCAGCCGATGGCGGTCGGCTGGAGGAGGGCCTGCCCCTCTGGCCTCCGCAACGCGGCCTCCACATACCAGCACTTCGTACAATAGGCCGTGGGGGCTCAGGAGGCTCAGCGGCAGGCGGTCCTGACGGAGCAGGGCCAGGACCCCCACGACCGGTGAGGGCCTCCGGAGCCCCTGGGCCTTGGGAGCTCGGCTCCCCTCAGAAGCAACCCGCATGGCTCTCGTCTCTAGCTATCTCAACTTCTCTTCAGAGGCAAGTACCAGGTGATGTCTCAGGTATTCCATCGAGGGCGCCCCTCGGGCTGCATCATCCTCGAGCTGCTGGGGGCTTACCCACACAGCTGTCTCTTTTTGTGCATGAATCGGAACTGGTTGCTTCCTTACGCATTATCTAAATGGTTGGCACCCTCACCGCCACTAAGGTCATGAGCCCTTGTGAGCCCATCCACGACCGCCCCATGATTAAGGATTGGTATGGCGTCTGTGCTCGGTTCCGTCCCTGCAGTCTCGCTAAACCCAAGGGCTGAGCTCTGTCTCGCGAGCCATTCCCGTGACGTCACCTCCCATGGTCCTTGGTGCCTTGTCCTCGCATGGGCTAATCGTTGGTGGGTAAGTAGGGGCCCGTGGTAGGTGCCTCGCTCCCGCGGGAACCGCGCACCGGTTGATTATCTTTTGGACTATAGCATGAGAAGACTAGGCATGGCGTCTGTGCTCAGGTCCGTCCCTGTAGCGTCTATAAATCCAGCGACTGAGTTCTGTCTTACGGGCCGGTCCCGCTAACGTCACCTCCTGGGGTCGTTGGTGTTGCGGCCTTCTCATGCAATGCCCTCTGGAGATGCATTCGGAGCCGGTCTAGGCAACCCATCTCTTTTCACATTTTGCAGAAGAAGACTTAGGCGCAACCCGCCTCAGGGTAGGGTCTCGTGAGTGATGCGTAAGCTCGTGAGAACTTCCTCAGAGTCGTTCAGCTCGTCCCGAGGAGGGCCCATATACACCCTGGCTGTTCCGCCGTGCAAGCCACGTGTCCGGACGGGCTGTACACGCCCGGGAGTCTCTCCCGGTGGGAGGCTCCCCTCCCACGATCCAGTGGAAGTGCTTAGCTCCATGCTGGCAAGACCGAGGAGCGGTTGTGCCCACGAACTAGTGGAAGCACCAAGCTCCGCGCTGGCCGATACGGCCGAGGAGCGGTTATGCCCACACTCCGCGCAAGTGTGGTAGCTCTATGCTCCGCGCTAGTTATAAACAACTGAGGGCGGCCCCGAGCGGTCGCACCAACCTCAGGGAGCTTTTCAGCTCACAACGCTCACAACTTCTCCTTGGAAGGGTATCTCGAGGGGGGCTAGGCAGAGGGGCTATGCTCAGGTCACGCGTGGCAGACGCCACCCTATCAGGTGCTCAGACACCTGGCTTTCTCGCGCCCCCATCCAAGGCGAAGGCTCGTGAGCAAGGTATGGTGCTCGTTCTCTCTCATGAGAGCCGTTCATACGTCAAGGGGACCCCTGGGCGCCGCGACTTAGGGGCCTCACTAGTCACGTAGCCCCTCACTCCTTGGGCCCGGTGCTCAACGGTGGTCGAGGTATGCGCGGGGCTGGGCCCTGCCGACACAGAACGCAAACGGGTCGCTTGAGCGTTAAGGGGGACCCCTGGGCAACGCGACCCAGGGGCCTCACTAGTCACGTAACCCCGCATTCCTTGAGCCTGCCCTGGTGACCCGGAGGGCTCAATGGCGATCGAGGTATGCGCGGGGCTAGGCCCTGCCGACGCAGAGCACTTAAGAAAACATGAATGGAAGCAAGCACGGAAATCACAGAATTCAGAGCCTAGCTATTACAATAAGCTCAAGTTCATCAAACTCAAACAAGTCTCACGGCTCCCCGAGGCACTCGCATTCTCCTCAGCAGGAACTGGTCAGACATCGCCGAACGCGCCGGCATCAGCTTCCGCCTCTTCAGACGCATCAACAGCTGCCGGAAGGAATGCCTCCACCAACTCTTTGACCTTCCCTGCCACACACTCAACAACCGCGCCCCCCAGACTCGCGGCCAGCGGCTGGGATAGCGTGGCCAGGTTGAAACTGGGGTCATGAAGGAAGAGATGGCCGCACACCTGCGCCAACGCAGAGGTAAGAAGCGATCGGCCCTCGGTATCAGCTAACTGACCAAGTGCAGATGCCACGTCGCCCAGGGCCTTCACGAGCACAGCTAGGAGCCCGGTGGCGCCATCCTCTGGGGTGACCAGCGGCTCTTCGAACCCCTCCCCGTAGGCGATCTGCAGCAGCCTGTGGGCCTTGAGCTCGAAGGCGGCGAGGGCCTCGCGGCCCACCATTGCCGTCTTCTCTGAGTCTGCGAGGGCGTCCTCCCTAGCCTTCAGCTCGCCCTCGCGCTTGGCTTGGGACGCCTTGGCTTCCTCAGCCTCTGTCTTCAGCTTCTCCAGGCTCGCCCTGGAGCTCCTTCTCCAACCTCTCAAGTTCCAGGGCGTGCTTCGCGCTCTCCTCACAGAGGGTCTTAAGTTCGTCTTCCGCTTCATGACGACGCTTCTCGGAGGACACTGCCTGGGCTTCCACGGTCTCCCGCGCCCGTGCAGCCGAGGCAGCCTCCACCCGACCCTCGGCGATGGCCGCCGAAGCCTGACTCCAGGTGGCCTGCACGGACTCCTTCGCTTGCAGCCACCCCAAGAGTAGGCCCAAGTGGGCGTCCACCGCACGGTCATCACCATCCCAAAAGACAATGCGGAGCTGTTTCAGCGCAGCGAAGGCCGCCTCCAAGGCCAAGGGACCAGACCTCACCTGCTGACGAGGGGGCGCCACCACGGTCGCCCACTCGGCTGAGGGCTTGGGGGCTCCCGGTCCCTTCACTGGCACGGTGGGAGTAGGGGTCACCTGGCCCTCGCGAGGAGCTACAGCGGAGTCCACTGGAGGCGTCGCCACCACGCGCTCAACAGTTTGGCTGGCTAAGGCGTGTGGCACCACGGCAGCAGCGGCACCAGCAGCGGGAGCAAGGTTGGCAGAATCACGATTCTGTTATACAATTCTATGACATTATGATCCAAACTAACCCCTATGATTCTACGATTTTAGTTCATAGAATCTGCGTTTCTACGATCCTGATAGTGAAGATTCTACGATTTGCGATCCTACCATCAGTGCTCCGATTCGATTCAAAATCGCGATTCTGACAACCTTGAGTAGGAGCGACGGGACTTTGAGAAGTGGCCCCTCCCTTCATCTTCTTCAGCACTCCGCCAATGCTACTGCATCAAGAAACGCATGTCAGAAGCGCAATAGGCAATAGAACAACAGAAGAACCTGCACTCATGCGTCAGAGGCCTGGTGCGCCCTCCTCTTCGCCAGCAGATCGGCAGCAGCTTCCTTCGCCGGGGGCACGCCGCTGCCCCGAATGTTGGCAAGACGCGAGGCCAAAGATTTGGGCACAACAGTGGCCGCTGGCCTTGCCGGGGCAGAGCTCCTCCCGGGAGTCGCTGCGTCGCCCCCTCCAGACGAAGAGCATCCAGATCGACGCGGGGTGACGACCTTGGGCTACCCAGTGACTCCAGCCCTCGGCGGCAGCTCCTCAACGGACTCCGCGGAGGAGGCGTCATCAAGAGTCAGGTCCAGGTCCCCGAGGGCTTTCCCAGAGTCTTCCTCCTCCTCGCTCTCCTCTTCGCCACTAGAAGACACATCAACCATGCCCAGAGCAGGCGCGGCCACGTCGACATAGCCTGACACGGCCTTCAACTGCTCGGCCTTGTCAGGACGACGTTATAGCGGCAGGTGGGCCACCAGAAGGTCCACAGGCATCATCTCCAGGAGAATGCTTGAGGTGAGGTCCAGATCAGAAGAGGGCAGCATCCCTGAGTGTAGTCGGAGCTTGTCGTCATCTCCCATCAGCTCCCACATGGGACGCGACTGCGCCCGGAGTGGCGCCAGGCGCTGCCTCTGGAACTCCTTCACGATCTGTCTCCCCTCGAGCCTCGAGGCCATGTCGGCCTCAATCCTCGCCAAGACGGGCCCAGCCACGGGATCAGTAATCTTCACATGGCTCCAATAGGTGCGCTTCCGCGGACGGGCGGTAGGCAGCGCCAACAACGGGTGCGTGCGCTGAGCGTCCAGATAGACCCATCTCTTCTGATGGGTGTCTATCTTCTTCCCCGCCTTCATCAACCGGCAACCCTTGCACTAAAAGACGAAGGAGATGCACGCCGAGCATGGGCCCTCCTCGTACAGCCGGACGGCGAAGAGGTGGCGGAAGAGGGCGACAGTCGGCCTCACCCCCACGAACGCCTCACAATAGAAGGCGAACAGCGACAAGACGAGGAGGGAGCGAGGTTGGATATGAAGGACATGCACTTGGTAGTGGTCCGAGATGGCATAGAAGAATTCAGAGAAGGGCGGCACAAGCCCAACGGAGATGCTGTGGAGGAAGAAGGGGTAGCAGGTCATCGTCAAGGCCCGCGCAGTAGCCGACCCGACCAGGATCTTCGTCGGGCCATGCTCGTTGTGCTCGCTTGACAGGAAGGACTGGACTTCTGCGTAGTCCCCCTTCGTGGCGACAGAAGACTCCTCGAGCGCCGCCACGGGAGAGGAACCAGGCCCGGACGCTTGCGCGGCGCCCTTGCCCTTCTTCGCCATTGCCGAATGCATCGGGGAAGGTAAGGGATCCGAGAAGATTGGAGGCGTAGGAGAAGGGGATCTTAGCAAGAAGGAAGGGGAGCAATAACCCCTATGCGGCGAAGACAGTCTCTTTTGTCAAGTCACACGGTTAACAAGGCTACATGGGCAGTGGAGTCGTCACGTCCCATCCAACTGTCACGCGCCAGCCTGGCCCGCAGTCTTTGGGGCCCGCGACGCTTCGTCCTCAGCTCGGCTTCGCCCAGAAACCAACTCCGCGCGCGCCTTGGGCCCGGGGGCTACTGTCGGCGTACTAGCAACCAGGGTACCCAGACTTGCATGTCTGCGGCCCGCGTCGCGTTCCTGGTATGACCCCGTAGGGCCCAGCTGATCGACCAGCTACTCAAGACCCTCGCGAGGGGGGCAGCCCTAGCGAGGAGAACGACCAAGACCTCCTCAGGGAGCGGCCTCACCTAGGCTGCTTCGAGAGGGCGGAGATCCGAAGGCAAGGGAGGAGGCAATGACACAAGCCATGACGAACCATGCCAGCGGGCGCCAGCAGGCGCAGTTTCCATATCGGTGCAAAGGAGACCGCACAGGCGCAGGTTCCCGAGGGGCGAGACAAAGGTTCCCCCTTTGGTGCAACAAAACCAAGGACCGCAAGGACAGCAGGAAGGATGTCATCGCCGAGCCCACAACCGCGTCACCGCCTGCCCTCTTTGCAGGCGAAGACCACCTTTTGTCAGGATAGGAGCGTCCTTGTGTTCCCGCTTAAATGGCCGTTGTGGGATTCCCTTCCCGCCTAAACATTTCAGGGGAAGAGGACCCTGGCCGTCTATATAATTAGCTAGGGTTCCTAGCATAGAGGGACCGACCCATTGGGGCATAGTATAGCAAAGGAGCAAGAACATCCGCCTCCTCGCCCCTCTTGAGCTCGCATCCTGAGCTTAGGAAACCACTGTATTTGTTCATAATCTAGCCCTCGCGAGGCCAATCCACTAAAGTAGGACGTAGGGTTTTACACCGCAAGGTGGCCTGAACCTGGGTAAACTCTTGTGTGTTCTACTTGTTTGCTTGCTTGCATTCCATTCCCACCACCAGGAGACGAGCGTGGCGCTAGGTAGACGTGTAGTGGGAGAGATCTTCATCACGCCCCTCTGTTCGAATCTTAAGGGTTTTGCGGAGCCCGAAATCCAACAAAAAGAGAAGAGTCGTTGGAGAAGAGATAGCCCAACTTCTGGCAGGCGGCTTCATCATGGAAGTATTCTTCCTAGAGTGGCTAGCCAACCCGGTCCTGGTGCTGAAGAAGAAAAAAAGTGGCGCATGTGTATTGATTACACCAGCCTCAACAAAGCATGCCCCAAAGATCCCTTTGCTTTGTCAAGAATTGACCAAGTGATTGAATCCACAGCCGGATGTGAGCTGTTGAGTTTTTTGGATGCATACTCAGGGTACCACCAGATCAAACCGAACCCGGCCGATAGGCTAAAGACCGCTGTCGGTGTCAAAACCGGCGGATCTCGGGTAGGGGGTCCCGAACTGTGCGTCTAGGCGGATGGTAATAGGATACAAGGGACACGAAGTTTTACCCAGGTTCGGGCCCTCTCGATGGAGGTAAAACCCTACGTCCTGCTTGATTAATATTGATGATATGGGTAGCACAAGAGTAGATCTACCATGAGATCAAGGAGGCTAAACCCTAGAAGCTAGACTATGGTATGATTGTTGTATGTTGTGTTGTCCTACGGACTAAAACCCTACGGTTTATATAGATACCGGAGAGGGTTTGGGTTACACAAAGTCCGGCCATCCGGACACCCCCTAATCCAGGACTCCCTCAGGGCCCGGCTGGACTATGAAGATACAAGATTGAAGACTTCGTCTCGTGTCCGGATGGGACTTTCCTTGGCATGGAAGGCAAGCTTGGCGATGCGGATGTTTAGATTTCCTACCATTGTAACCGACTTTGTGTAACCCTAACCCTCTCCGGTGTCTATATAAACTGGAGGGTTTTAGTCCGTAGGACAACACAACAGACAACAATCATACCATAGGCTAGCTTCTAGGGTTTAGCCTCCTTGATCTCGTGGTAGATCTACTCTTGTACTACCCATATCATCAATATTAATCAAGCAGGACATAGGGTTTTACCTCCATCGAGAGGGCCCGAACCTGTGTAAAACTTTGTGTCCCTTGTCTCCTGTTACCATCCGCCTAGACGCATAGTTCGGGACCCCCTACCCGAGATCCGCCGGTTTTGACACGACATTGGTGCTTCTCTTGAGAGTTCCTCTGTGTCGTCGCTTTTAGGCCCGATGGCTCCTTCGATCATCAACAATGATGCAGTCCAGGGTGAGACTTTTCTCCCCGGACAGATCTTCGTCTTCGGCGGCTTCGCACTGCGGGCCAATTCGCTTGGCCATCTGGAGCAGATCGAAAGCTACGCCCCTGGCCATCAGGTCAGATTTGGAAGTTTAAACTACACGGCTGACATCCGCGGGGACTTGATCATCGACGGATTCGAGCCACAGCCGGGCGCGCCACACTGTCTCGATGGGCATGATCTAGCTCTGCCGCCGAACAGTACCCTGGAGGCCGCACACGCTTCGATTACGGCCCTTAATTTGGAGCCGGCTGCGCCGATCGAGGATGAGCGGTTGGACGCCGCCTCGGGGGCTGCGATCTCAAAGGCGATTGAGCCGAACACCAGCCCCGCACTCCGCAAGGCCCGTGACTCTGAGGGGCCGAATTCCTCTCCGGACTCCAAGCCCTCCGCGCGCCTGCCGATCGAATCCGATTGGGCGCCGATCATGGAGTTCACTACTGCAGACATCTTCTAGCACTCGCCCTTCGACGACATCTTGAAGTCACTCAAGTCTCTCTCTTTATCAGGAGAGCCCTGGCCGGACTACGGTGAGCAAGGTTGGGATACGGACGATGAAGAAACTCAAAGCCCACCCACCACCCACTTCGTAGCCACTGTCGATGACTTAACCGACATGCTCGACTTCGACTCCGAAGACATCAACGGCATGGACGACAATGCAGGAGACGACCAAGAACTAGCACCTATAGGGCACTGGAAGGCCACCTCGCCGTACGGCATATATATGGTGGACACTCCAAAAGATGGAGATGGCGATGGAACAGCGGGGGATGACACCTCCAAGAAACAACCCAAGCGTCGGTGTCAGCGGCGCCGCTCTAAATCCCGCCAAAGCAAAAACGGTGATTCCGGCACGGGAGATAATAATACTCCGGATAGCGCCGAAGAACACCCCCTCCAGCAAGATTCAACACAGGAGGATGGAGAAGCCAGCCCTCACGAGAGAGCGGCAGACAGAGAGGTTGTGGATGATAATTATATGCCTCCCTCCGAAGACGAGGCAAGCCTCGACGACGACGAATTCGTCGTGCCAGAGGATCCTGCCGAACAAGAGCGTTTTAAACGTAGGCTTATGGCCACGTCAAGCAGCCTCAAGAAAAAGCAGCAACAGCTTAGAGCTGATCAAGATTTGCTAGCCGACAGATGGACTGAAGTCCTTGCGGCCGAAGAGCATGAACTCGAACGCCCCTCCAAGAGTTACCCAAAGCGCAGGCTGCTACCCCGATTAGAGGAGGAACCACCTAAACCTACATCACCAGAGCATGACATGGCCGACCGGCCACCTCGTGGCCGTGATAGAGAAGCCTCTCGGCCCTCCACTGAAGCCATGCCCCGGCGCCGCTCAAAACATACTAAGGCACGGGAAAATGCGCCAGACCTGCGAGAGATACTGGAGGACAAGGCAAGACAAACAAGATCGATCTACGGATCACGTGGGCGCCCCACGGCACGTGACGGGGACCGTCACTCCGGACATAATAAATTCGGCCGGGCCGAACACAATAGAAAAAGCTCATTCGAGCTGCGTCGTGATATAGCCCAATACAGAGGCGCCGCACACCCACTATGCTTCACAGATGAAGTAATGGATCATAAAATCCCTGAGGGTTTCAAACCTATGAACATCGAATCATATGATGGCACAACAGATCCTGCGGTATGGATCGAGTATTATCTCCTTCATATCCACATGGCCCGCGGCGATGATCTACACGCCATCAAATACCTCCCGCTCAAACTTAAGGGACCGGCCCGGCGTTGGCTTAACAGCTTGCCAGCAGATTCAATCGATTCTTGGGAGGACCTGGAAGCCGCATTCCTTGACAATTTCCAGGGTACCTATGTGCAACCACCAGACGTCGATGACCTAGGCCACATAATTCAGCAGCCAGAGGAATCGGCCAGGCAATTCTGGACACGGTCCTAACAAAGAAAAACCAAATAGTCAACTGTCCGGACACAGAGGCCCTAGCAGCCTTCAAGCATAATATCCACGACGAGTGGCTTGCCCGGCACCTTGGACAGGCAAAGCCGAAATCTATGGCAGCCCTCACGACACTCATGACCCGCTTCTGCGTGGGAGAAGACAGCAAGCTAGCTCGCAGCAACAACTTAACCAAGAACCTTGGTAATTCAGATACCAAGGACAAAAGTGGCAAGTCGCGTCAGAACAAGCAAAATCGCTGCGTTAACAGCGACAACAACGAGGATACGACAGTCAATGCCGGATTCAGAGGCCATAAATCCGGTCAGCGGAAAAAGGCATTCAAAAGAAATACTCAGGGCCCGTCCAGTTTGGACCGAATACTCGACCGCTTGTGCTAGATACATGGCACCCCCGAAAAGCCAGCCAATCACACCAGCAGGGATTGTTGGGTGTTCAAGAAGGCAGGCAAGTTAAATGCCGAAAATAGAGACAAGGGGCTACGTAGCAACGACGAGGAGGAGCCCAGGCCACCGAACAACAGTGGACAAAAGGGTTTTCCCCCACAAGTGCGGACGGTGAACATGATATACGCAACCCATATCCCCAAGAGGGAACGGAAGCGTGCGTTATGGGACGTATACGCGATAGAGCCAGTCGCCCCAAAGTTCAACCCATGGTCCTCCTGCCCGATCACTTTTGATCGAAGGGACCACCCCACTAGAATCCGTCATGGCGGGTTCGCCACATTGGTACTAGACCCAATTATTGACGGATTTCATCTCACAAGAGTCCTTATGGACGGCGGCAGCAACCTGAACCTGCTTTACCAGGACAAAGTGCGGAAAATGGGCATAGATCCCTCGAGGATTAAGCCCACCAAAATGACCTTTAAAGGTGTCATACCAGGTGTAGAGGCCAACTGCACAGGCTCAGTCACACTTGAAGCGGTCTTCGGATATCTGGATAATTTCCGAAGCGAAGAGTTAATCTTTGACATAGTCCCGTTCCAAAGTGGCTATCACGCACTGCTCGGGCGAACCGCATTTGCAAAGTTCAATGCGGTACCGCACTACGCATACCTCAAGCTCAAGATGCCAGGCCCTCGAGGAGTAATCACGGTCAATGGAAACACCGAACGCTCCCTCCGAACGGAGGAGCACATGGCGGCCCTCGCAGCGGAAGTACAAAGCAGCCTCTCTAGGCAGTTCTCCAGTCCGGCCGTTAAAAGGCCGGACACTGTCAAGCGCGCCCGGAGAAACCTACAACCAGACCGCCTGGCACATTCTGAGCAGGCGTAGCAATGCGATCTCAACCCCAGGCCTCGTGAAATAGCAAAACCAGTGCTTCGCGTACATAACTACGCTCTCAAAATACCATGGGCGCAGGGGAAGGGGCACCATCACGGCACGCCCAAAACACGGCTTAAACCATACTAGGGGCTGCTGAATTCTTTCTTTATCTTCTCTTACTTTCAGGACTCCATACTTCAGATGACCTGTTCGGCAATTTAACTGCCGCACAAACAATGCAAGAACCAGGGAAACAGACAAGCCATGCCGCATTATGGACTCCCAGGTGGTCTCTATCTCGAGGAGTATACCTGTTTTGCATATAAATTCCGCGGCCCGCCCCTGGACCGGACATGTTAAATAGTCCAGCTTTTTGCTTATCGCGCTATTTGTATCGTTCTGCTTTGATCGCAGCCTTTTTAAACAATGCATAGTCTTTATCTATTTTTTGCATTACCTTTTTTACAAATATTTGTTCATTAATGACATGTTGCACCCGTACACTATGGTACGGCAAATACGCCAGGGGTTTCAGTACCCCTCAATATGGTGTGAGAAGTCCGAACTCTTTAACAAGTGCGGCACCCCGAACTTATAGCATTATATGCATCGGCTCTGAATCATGTCTTGGGTCAATAGTTGGGTTTGCCCAGCTCCTATGTTTTGGTACCTTACGTTCCACTATATCGGCTAAGGTAGCACTAGGAGAACTACTGCGATTGTGCCCCAGTTAAGTTGGGCTCAGCACCTCAGTAGAGAAAGCTAAAACTGACTGTCATGATGAAGCGAGAAACCGGTCGTTGTTCGAGAGGTTTTTCGAGTCCCTAAATACTTATGCCGCTTAGAGCGAGGAACCGGCTTTGTCCGGCCAAGGCGTGGATAGCGCCCCGAACTCGGTCTTCCGAATACTAGGGGCTTCGTCGAAATTTAAAATTATAGAGTTCTATGGCTAAGTGAGAGTGTTCAAGCATTATAGTCCGATTGCCTTGTTCGTTATGCTGAGCGCCTCCCTCGAAGGACCCAAACATGGGAAAAAGAGCGCTCAGGTTTATCCTGAACACCCCAGCACTAATGGCATGGGGGCAGAAGCCGACGACTGGCCATCTCTCAATTTTTGATAAACGGCCGCACAGAAAGTAATATTTTAAATTCAAAAAGCATTGCTTAGCGCATATGAACAAGTTTTCAGCGCACAGGACAACACGAGCGAGTTCATTCAAAAATTACATCCTTGGTACATTCATCCGCCATAAGGCGGGCACCCTTCAGAACATCCTTATAATAGTTATTGGGTTTGCGATGCTCCTTCCCCGGCGGTGGCCCGTCCTTCACAAGCTTCTCATCGTCCAGCTTGCCCCAGTGCACCTTAGCGCGGGCAAGGGCCCTCCGGGCACCTTCGATGCAGACAGAGTGCTTGATGACTTCAAGCCTTGGACAGGCCGCCACCAGACGTTGAACTAGTCCAAAGTAGCTCCCAGGCAGGGCCTCTCCAGGCCACAGCCGAACTATGAGGCCCTTCATGGCCTATTCGGCCGCCTTGTGGAGCTCGACCAGCTGCTTCAGCTGGTCGCTCAGGGGCACAGGGTGTGCGGCCTTAGCATACTGAGACCATAACACCTCTCCATCGAGCTGCCCTCCTCAGCTCGGTAGAATGCGGCAGCCTCGGATACGCTACAAGGAAGATCTGCGAATGCCCCTGGAGAGCTCCGGATTCGGGTAAGTAACAAGTAGCTTACTTTTATATGTTTGCTTTGCATAAAGAATGCCTTACCCGCCGCTATCTCTTTCACCGCATCCAACTCCTGGAGGGCCTTCTGGGATTCGGCGTTGGCAGACTTGGCAGTTTCGATGGCCGCCGCGAGCTCGGACGCTTGCGTCTTTGAGTCAAGCTCCAAACTCTCATGTTTTTTCATGAGAGCCTGAAGCTCTTGCTGCGCCTCGCCGACCTGCGCCTCAAATTTCTCTCGCTTGATGCACTCCGAGGCCGCTCTCTTCTCGGCCTCGGACAGCGCCTGCTTGAGGGTAGCCACCTCAGTTGTGGCCCCTGCAATAAGAAGCACAATCCTGTCATTTTTGCAATTGCATCTGTTTATATATTTTTCTATAAGGTATCTCTTACCTTCTTTCTCCTCGAGCTGCCGCTTGACAAGGCCGAGCTCTTGCTCGGACCGCTCGAGACCCTGCTTCAGGGTGCCTACCTCCGCAGTCAGTGCGGCGGTCGTAAGCAGCGAAGCCTGCATACGCATATTGACTCATTTTTTGTTACACTCCTGCGAAATTTATTAGATCCTCTATTCGGCTTTTCTTTCCAAATGCAAAACAGAGCATCAGGGCCTACTGTCAATGCGGTAATATTTTTACATATTTTTACTGTCGGTGTACTAAAGTAGGGGTACCCTAGTATCCCGAACTTGTGCACGGGCAGTCGCAGCACCCCGCGGCAAGGCCCGCCAGGTGATCGCCAAGGCTCTCTATGGTTCTTTTGGAGCCATTCGAGAGCAAAGTATTTTAGCCAAGGAGACAAGTCCCTGGCAAGAGGAGCTTTCCGGGAAGGCCGCTCGAGGCACAAGACCCCTGCAAGAGGAGCTTACCGGGAAGGCCAACCAGAGCATCTCAAAGAACCTGCCGCGACGCGCCACGCGTCCCGGCAGGACTCGGCGAGCGACAAGCTCCCGGACGCAGCAACACAACGGTCGCGGCAAGGCACTTGCCACGGAGGGCAACCACTCTGTACCCGCGCTCCAGCTCACCCACCTACGTGTCGCTCCAGGACCCTTCCTAGCGTACGTGGCGGGAGGCTGTGCAGCCAGGGGTACACTGTGGCATGCAGCGCTGACAAGATCGCCATCGTGGCAAGCGGTGGCTCCCCCGACGGTCCCTTTTCTGCACCGTCTGGGCGACGTAGATAGGCATTTAATGCCTTTGTCCCCTGCCGTCAGGGTTAGGTATGATACACTGTGTAGGTAGCTGTACCTACTACAGCATATTTCCATTTTTGCCCTTACCTACGTTGCCACATGTTGGAGACCCCTTGAACATATAAAAGGAGGCCCATGCACAACGTAGGAGGGAATCGGACCCCGGAGAGCGATCTCTGAGAGGAAAACAGAAGAATGCTCGGTCTCGTTAGCTGCTTGAGTGTACTGTAGCACTCAGCGCTCCCGAGCAAGAACTCAATACAATCCACAAAGCAGCAGTAGGAGTATTATCTCTCCGGAGAGCTCCGAAGCTGGGTAAAAACCCCCTGTGTGCTTCGCCTCGATCCGCTCTTCGCGCGACCTCCGCCCCCCGCCGAACCGAGAAGGGGCTCCGTCCCCATAGGTGCTCGGGAAGCCAGAAAACCCCAGCATCTTTGGCGCGCCAGGTAGGTGGCGTCGAGGTTGTGTGAATCTGATCCGGCGTTTACGCGAGCTAAGTCTTCATCGACTTCATCGACATGCCACCGAAGAAGAAGGCTTCGGAGGCGGCTGCGCCGTCCGCGTCGAATCCACCGCCGCCGCAGCAAACGGCCGGTGGGGAGGACGCCGGCGTAAGAACGGGCATCGACGAGGGAGCCCACGGTGCCACCAAGTCCAAGGACAAGACTGCGCTGCCCGTCGGCGGCGTAGTCGGCTCCCACGATGACCGGGCGTCCGTAGAAGCACCGCGCCTATCTCAAGAGGCGCAGGACCGGCAGCATCGTGGTACTCACGGTACCATACGCTCGCTGGACCCAAATCAAGCTGGCGGGTCCCGGGATACTCAAGGCCAACATGCACGCCAACGTGTTGGCGCGAGCAAGGCACGGTCGCCTGGACGGAATACTGCTCCTTCTAACATCGTTGGAAGTCCGAGCATATCCCGCTCCTCGCACCGTTCGCCACCGCTACCCGCCACTCCAGCAGAAGCTGTTGGCAGAGATACATGGAGGCATTTTTGGTCACCACATTGGCGCAAGAGTGCTTGCCGGCAAAGCATTCCGGCAGGGCTTCTTTTGGCCGACAGCCCTCCAGGATGCAGCTGCACAAGTAACCAAGTGTGAAGCGTGCCAGTTCCATTCCAAGCAGATACACCAGCCAGCTCAAGTTCTCCTGACGATCCCTTTGTCCTGGCCCTTTTCGGTCTGGGGGCTCGACATCCTCGGCCCCTTCCCCCGAGCAGTCGGGGGCTTTGAGTACTTGTACGTCGCAATCGACAAGTTCACAAATTGCCGGAAGTGGAACCAGTGAGGAAGGTGACAGCACAGTCAGCAGTCAAGTTCTTCAGGTCGATTGTTTGCCGCTTCGGAATCCCTAACAGGATCATCACTGACAACGGTACACAATTCACGAGTCGCACCTTCATGTAGTACGTCCAAGACCTTGGCGCCAAGGTCTGCTTCGCTTCTGTTGCTCACCCCAGGAGCAACGGTCAAGCAGAGAGGGCGAATGCTGAAGTGCTGCATGGACTCAAGACCCGGACTTTCGACAGGCTGCACAGGTGCGGAAGAAACTGGATCGAGGAGCTGCCGGTGGTTCTTTGGTCGATCAGGACGACGCCAAATCGAGCCACTGGCCAGACACCTTTCGCTCTAGTCTATGGAGCAGAGGCAGTTATCCCCACGGAACTCGTATACGGGTCACCTCGAGTGCTCGCTTATGATGAGCTCGAGCAAGAGCAGCTGCGACAAGATGACGCGCTGCTCCTTGAGGAAGACCGTCTTCAGGCTGCTGTACGAGCTGCTCGATACCAGCAAGCTTTGCGCCGCTACCATAGCCGCAAAGTTAAAGCTAGAAGTCTCGAGGAAGGCGACCTTGTTCTTCTGCGTGTTCATTCCGCCAAGAATTCCAACAAGTTGACGCCAAAGTGGGAAGGCCCTTACTGGGTGAAACGAGTCACTAGGCCTGGCGCTGTCCGCCTTGAGACCGAGGATGGCTTTCCGGTGAGCAACTCCTGGAACATCGAGCATCTTCGTAAGTTTTACCCGTAAGGCGCGGTTGTTGGACCCTGTCCGGCAACCACCATTTTGTACAAGTCTTGCCGCTGTTGCATGTAATCCTTTGTACAAAGCCAGGCGCAGACCCTGTGCATAAATAAAACTCACGTGCTCCGCACACCCTGTCAATTTCATGCCTTTCTGCATGAATTATCTAACACTTTGTGCAGCGAGCCTCCTCGGTAAGCAATAACGAGCCATAAGGCTCCATACTATTGTTTTCTCTTTTCTCTTTTTCTCAAGGAAAGGAAGGATCCTTCGCCCACAAGTTGAACGGGGCGGGGGGGATGAGAAGATAATGGTGAGGACCCGGTGTCGTTCAGGAAAAATTTCGCCTTGCCGGGGAGCAAACGACAGGAAAGCTAAGTGCCAAACGACGAAAAAAGAAGAAGAAGAAAATAGGCGGCCTAGTCCGCGCGGTCGCCCTCAACCCTCTTGATGCCGCTCACCTTGTCCACAATGGGTGCGACGAGGGTCTCGAGCTCCTCCAAATCAGCTTCCGGCGGCAGGGACCTGAGGATGTTAGTGAGGCGGAGGCCCGGGTTGCGGAAGGCCACCTTCATCAGCACCTTTTCGAGAGCTCCCGTGCAGATCTCGCGCGACTCGTCGGCCAGCTGCTTTGGGATCCTCTACCGGTGTTGCTGGAGGGCCGTCGCCACGCCTCTGAAAAACAAGGTGAGCTTGGCGCTGGATGGGAGGCTCTGGTCAGAGGAATACCCGAGATCCTCCACCCCCAGCAGCGCCAACTCCTTGTCAATGTCTGCGGCAGCATTCACAAGGCCCTCCGTCCACCGCTCCACAGTTCCCCTGAAATCGTTCTGGGTGGTGGCGATGCTCTCCAGCAGCTCCTTGTCGGCCTTGATCTCCTTCTTAAAGGCCGCCTCCTGCTCCCTGGCGCCGTCCAGCGTCTTGGTCAAAGCAGCCAGCTTCAGCTCAAGATCCACCTTGGAGTCCTTGGCGGCGTCAAGCTCCTTGACCTTCTCGGCGAGACGACCCTGCAGATCGCCAAAGGTGTATGCGTCCTCCCCGCGCTCATGCTTGAGCGCGACAAGCGCTTCCCCGCTCGCCTTGAGATTAGTCTCCAGCCGCGCCACTTTCGCCTCCAGCTCCTTCTTGGCGGCCTCGGCAGCTACGGGAACGTCCTTTGCTTCCTTGAGGGCTCCGCTGATTGCTTGCTCGCGCACAGCTAGCTCCTCTTCGTGGTTGTCCAGGCTGGCCTTCAGCTGCACCAATGTAACACCCCGGATGTAACTTGCCATATTTGTAACTCCAACTCTTGCCATTTTCGGCTATGTGATATGATATTCCCTTCGTGGTTGGGTTTCCCTTCATTTTGCATTTTGTCCTTGTCATGCATTTCATGTCATGTCATCATGTGCATCGCATTCGCATACGTGTTCGTTTCTTGAATCAGAGCATTTTCCCCGTTGTCCGTTTTGCAATCCGACACTCCTATGTTCCCCGGCGTCCCCTTTTACCTTTTTCCGTGAGCGGATATTAAACTTTCTCGGAATGGACCGAGGTTTGTCAAGCGGCTTTGGTATAGCACCGGTAGACCGCCTGTCAAATTTCGGGTCATTCGGAGGTCGTTTGATACTCCAATGGTTAACCGGGTAACCGTGAAGGCCTCGTGCGTGTTTCATCCCAAAACCCCTCCAAAACAGCCCAATAACCCATCTAAGTCACTCCCATGTCCATCGCCGTTCGATCACGATCGCGTGGCCGAAAACCGTGCTCAATTTTGAGCCTCCTCGCCCCTCCTACCTATAAATCCACCCCCTCTCCCGAAATTTTCGGATCCACTCCAACCCTAACCCTATCCCCGCTCCTCCCGCCGCCGCCGGACACGTCCGGGCGGAGCCGGACGCGTCCGCCCACCGCGCCGGACCAATCCGGCCACACCATGTGGCGCGCCGCCGCTCTCCCCTCGACACCGACCGTGCGGGCCCGCGAGCCCGTCTGCGGCCCTCCCGGCCCGCTCATCCGCGCTGCCCGTCCGCGCGCGCTCCCCCTCGCCGCGCCGCTCGCCTCCGCCTCGCCAGCCGCCGCCTTGCGCCGGAGCCGCCGCCCGCCGCCTCGCGCCGGCGACCGCCGCCCGCACCGCCGCGGCTCCGCCGCCCCGACCGGATCCGGCGCCCTCCCGGCCTTCTCCGCCACTCCCGCCGGCCACCCCTTCCTCCAACTCCGATGAACTCCGGCGCCTGCCTCGATCCGCGAGCCGAAACCCTAGATCCACAATTTTCGGAGGTTGAATTTTTCCCCAAGTCCCGTATATTGTTGCATATTTGTTGCATGTTCATCGTGTCATATCTTTGCACCCGTGGCTCCGTTTTGGGCGTATAACATGTGGAATTGTTCGTCTCGATGAGTACATCATTTTATTCCATTGCATAATCTTCATTTGTGCTCATCTTGATGCCCGAAATGCTGTTAGAAGAGGGCTATGTGATGTTAGTTTCAGATCTATTTCAGTAGATGCACTTTTGTCATTTTGCCATGATTGATGTGTGCATCCTATGAACTGGAGTCCTACATTTGTTTTGTAATCTGCCATGCTATCTTTCCAGGGGTGTATGCCATGTATTTTTGTGATCCCTGTGGTGACTAGCACAAGCATGCAAACTAGGGATCTTAATGTTGCTGATTTCAGGGACTTAGTAATTTCACTAAGTCATTCCCTGCTGTTATTTTTATCCCATGTGTTCATGTTGTTTCAGAGAGATCTATGCCTCTTTTGAGCATGATCAGTAAGGGTGTTTTGAACATATGGATTTGCTCTATCCATAAATGCCTTTTCTTGTAATTATGGAGTGCCATAGCTTGAGTCAATCAAGCTCTACTTTTGCTATAAAATGTTCCTGGCAAATTGTTTACATGTTATTCGATTTTGCCAAGCTTGTTGTAGTTGATCCTCGTATGCTATGATGTTGTTCTTGCCATGTATAGCTTCTATGCCCTGTATTCTTGGTGGGTGTATGCTTAGTTTATCATGAATTGCTCTGTAGTGAGTGCATCGAGCTCGTAAACATGCCTACTTGTTATCTGTTTTTGACATGTCCAGTTTTCTGCTAAGTCTGAAAACTGTAATCTTCAACCCCTACACCAATGAATTGCTCGATGCACTCACTCTTTTTGCTCTGTAGTGAGTGCACCAATCTCAACTTAGTTTATCATGAATTGCTCTGTAGTGAGTGCATCGAGCTCTTTTGCTATGCCTATGATGCGATACCTACCACTTGCTATATCATGCCACCCATATTGCCATGTCAAACCTCTAACCCACCATGTCCTAGCAAACCGTTGTTTGGCTATGTTACCGCTTTGCTCAGCCCCTCTTATAGCGTTGCTAGTTGCAGGTGAAGATGAAGTTTGTTCCTTGTTGGAACATGATTATTTTGGGTTATCAAAATATCTCTTATTTAATTAATGCATCTATATACTTGGTAAAGGGTGGAAGGCTCGGCCTTATGCCTGGTGTTTTGTTCCACTCTTGCCACCCTAGTTTCCATCATACCGGTGTTATGTTCCTTGATTTTGCGTTCCTTACACGGTTGGGTGATTTATGGGACCCCCTTGACAGTTCGCTTTGAATAAGACTCCTCCAGCAAGGCAAACTTTGGTTTTACCATTTGCCACCTAAGCCTTTTCCCCCGGGTTTTCGCGAGCCCGAGGGTCATCTTTATTTTAACCCCCCCGGGCCAGTTCTCCTTCGATTGCTGGTCCAAACTAGAGCCACTTGCGGTGCCGCCCTGAGGCAACTTGGGGTATCTTCGGTTGCCGTACGTAGTGTTCATCCGGACGTTCCCTGAGACCGAGATATGTGCAGCTCCTATCAGGATTTGTCGGCACAATCGGGCGGCTTTGCTGGTCTTGTTTTATTACTGTCGAAATGTCTCGTAGTCCGCGATTCCGAGACTGATCGGGTCTTCCCGGTAGAAGGAATATCCTTCGTTGATCGTGAGAGCTTATAATGGGCTAAGTTGGGACACCCCTGCAGGGTATTATCTTTCGAAAGCCGTGCCCGCGGTTATGAGGCAGATGGGAATTTGTTAATGTCCGGTTGTAGAAAACCTGAAGTTGACCTTAATTAAAACACATCAACCGCGTGTGTAACCGTGATGGTCTCTTCTCGGCGGAGTCCGGGAAGTGAACACGGTGTTGGAGTTATGTTTGGCGTAGGTTGTTCTAGGATCACTTCTTGATCACTTCTAGCTTCACGACCGTGCTTTGCTTCTCTTCTCGCTCTCTTTTGCATTGTTAGCCACCATATATGCTAGTCGCTTGCTGCAGCTCCACCTCACCACTTTGTCCTACCTTTAAGCTTAAATAGTCTTGATCTCGCGGGTGTGAGATTGCTGAGTCCCCGTGACTCGCAGTTTCTACCAAAACAGTTGCAGGTGCCGACGATGCCAGTGCAGATGACGCAACCGAGCTCAAGTGGGAGTTCGACGAGGAACGTGGCCGTTACTATGTGTCTTTTCCTGATGATCAGTAGTGGAGCCCAGTTGGGACGATCGGGGATCTGTGTAGCATTTGGGGTAGTCTTATTTCATTTTGGTTCCGTAGTCGGACCTTGAGTGTAATCTGGATGATGAATGTTTATTTATGTATTGTGTGAAGTGGCGACTGTAAGCCAACTATGTATCTCTTTCCCTTATAAATTACATGGGTTGTGTGAAGATTACCTCACTTGCGACATTGCTTTCAATGCGGTTATGCCTCTAAGTCGTGCTTCGACACGTGGGAGATATAGCCGCATCGAGGGCGTTACAACCAACTCACCGTCCCGCGCAGACAACTCCTCGGCGGCAAGCCGCTCTTGCTCTGCAATCTCTGCCTTCTCAAGGATGAAAGCCTTTTGCGCCTCATCGAGCTGCGCCCGCTCTGCCGCCAGCGACTGGAGAGCTGCCTGGTTGAGGCCTCGGAGCTCCTCCGCGCGCTTCTCCACGTCCACCCCCGCCTTCCCGACAAGCGCTTCGCGGGACTCCAGTTTAGCCTGGCGGGTGCGGTTGAGCGACACCAGCTTCCGCAGCAGTCGCTCCTCCTCGGGCTCGTCACTGCTGCTGCCTGGTGCGTCGACCAACGTCAGCCCAGCGGAGGCAAGCACGTCCACGTCAAATCTTTCTCCTTCGACCGGCGCCCTGGACGTTGACGCCCAGGGGAGGTTGATGAAGATGCCAGCGCCAGCATTCAAGTAGACGCCTGGCTGGGGTTCTTCGGAGCCTGACGCTGCGGCAGCGGCGGGAGGATCGGCGGTCGGTGTAGCGCCTGTCGCTCCTGCGGCCCTAGTGTCGTCAGTACGATCGTCGGGCCCCTCGTCAGCTGCTGCGGCGGCAGCCTTGGCGGCCTCTTCACCGACGGGATCTTCAGTGCCGGCCGCTTCTTCGGTGGCGGTGGCGTCATCAATAACAACCTCGGTCTCCATCGGCTCCATAGTGGATGGATCTGACGACCGGAAAAGGAAGAAAAGTCAAGCAAATATCCCAAAAAAGAAGAACCCAAGGGAAGTTTATAAGCAAGGAGTACCTGTACCAGGCTCGGTAGTTGGGATCTTCGCTGCCTGGGGGTCGCCGGTACTATCCCATGCCGGAGACTTCTCCCTTGCCGGGGAGCTCTCCCTCGTCGGAGACTTCTCCCTCGCCGGGGAGCTCTCCCTCGTTGGGGGATTCCCCCTTGCCGGGGAACTCTCCCTCGGCGACGTAGTTGAAGCAGGTGGCACGTCAGGGGTGGCCTCCGGGCGCTCCTGGTGGAGCTGCTCTGCTCCTGCACAAGCCAGCGGTCAGATATCAGCAAGCAAATTGTATCCATGCGCACCTAACAGCTGGAAGTAAACCATATACATACGCTGGGGGCTGCGCTGGGGGCTGCTCTGAGGAACAGCTGCCGGGTCCGACAAGTTTGGCTCAGGCGCACCCCCTGCTGCCACGGTGGGATCATCCTCGATGACAATCAC
Organism: Aegilops umbellulata; assembly: GCA_032464435.1. Classification (NCBI taxonomy): domain Eukaryota; kingdom Viridiplantae; phylum Streptophyta; class Magnoliopsida; order Poales; family Poaceae; genus Aegilops; species Aegilops umbellulata. The sequence continues at coordinate 553,932,266 of CP136057.1, forward strand.
CAGGACCTTAGCTCTCTTTGCCATTCTCTGGGCCAGCGTCCTAAAAAGGAATAAGTTCAGAGTAAAGCAAATGTGGTACAAGACAAGACGGCAAGTATTGAAGATATGCAAGTACAACAAGAATCTTACTCATCTTCTTCCTCGTCGGAGCTGACCGCGGAGAAGTCAAAGCCTGGCCCACCTCCGGCGCGAGGAGGCGGAGGAGTAGGACCCCTTGGCCGCTTGGCGGAAGCTGGAGCGGCAGGCCGAGAGGACCCCGCCCCAGTTGCCGCTGCAGCATGAGGTGTTTCCGCGGCAACATAACTCGCCGCGGTGGAGCGTGTCGTGCGGCGCGGCGGGGGTTGACTCGCCCGCCGCTCCGCTACGTCCCCGGCCTTGCGAAGACGCCTGCTTGATGGAGCCGGGGGCTCCGCTTGAGGAGCCGGGGGCTCTGCTCATGGAGTCAGGGGCTCTGCTTGCGGCAAGCTGTCTGAAGATGAAGAGGAAGAGGAGCCGATCTCCAACGAGCCGCTCGTGTCCTCGGCGGGCCCGCTCGGCCCGACGTCGTGCTCAGCGGACCTCTTCTCGCCGGCAAGATCCTCTCGGTCGGCAAGGCTTGCCGCCTCCGCTGCCTCTGCCTCCTCCACGGTGAACCCGAACTCGCCCGCAGCGGCAGCTGCCGCCGCCTCTTCCATCCTGGTGGCGATGCGCTTGAGCTCATCATCGGTGGTGTCCTGGGTGAGGCCTTTTTTCTCGTTAGCGTCGACCGGCACTTCTATCAAGTTGTCGAAGAACGCCCGCACGACATCATCCGCAGGCTCTATCCAGGCTGGATCAATTCCATGCGAGTCGCACAGCAGCATTATCGCACGGATACGGTCGAGCGCGGAGTTGTTGCATAGCGGGACGATGCCCCTCGGCAACCAGAACACTTCGGGATGCTGTGGGTCGTGCTTGAAAAGCTCCTGGAGCATCGCGTTGAGCTCCAGGACAGTGAAGTTGAAGTTGAGGCCCGGCCGCAATCTCATGATATCCGCCGCGTTCTGAAACTCCCAGGCGGGTCTCCCCCTCTCTTGCAGGGGGGCGATGCAGCGGCGGAGGAAATCCGCGCCAACCGCTCCTACGGTAAGCCCGGCAAGCCTAAGGCGTAGGATCCGGGTGACGGCGATCCTTAGTCTGCCATCTTCCGGGGCCAGGCTACTCCAATCACTGCCGCACAATACTGGGGTTTCGCGCAGAGCAGTAAACGGCTGCGGGTTCTCCTCAACGATCAGACACCAGTCCGCCCTCCACTCCTCCCACTTTTTGCGGAGCTCTCCCTCCAGATAAGTATCCTTCTTGCTGGCTTTCGAGAACCAGGCGATTCCGCCGGATAAAGGTTCTCCTTTCTCAACCCGAGGCGAAAAGAAATGACGGAAAAGAGCTACGTTTGGATGGATCCCGACAAAGTTTTCGCAGAGATGTGCGAAAACTGCCATGGTCAGGACAGCATTGGGGGTGAAATCAAGAAGGTGGAGCCCGTAGGTGTTCATGACATCGCAAAAGAATTCTGAAAAGGGCGGGCAGAGCCCGCAATAGAAGAACAAGGCAAAGAAGGGATACCCAGTGGGATACTTATCCCAAGCAGTGGCTGGGAGTACCTTCGTGCACGGATGCGCTCGCGTCCCCGTCGACTAGAAGAGGTAGAAGTCCTCCTTCAGCTCCACCGCCTCAAGCCTCGGAGGGAAGAGTGCCGGCTCCTTCCGCAGCGCCGCGAGCCGCTGCGCCTCGGCCGACTTCTCCTTTTCGGCTTTCGGAGCCATGGCGGAAAGGGGGAGTGAGGACGGCAACGTTGGCGGTGCTGGGGGCGCTGGGGGCAGGGCGCTGCTCTCCTTCGGCTTTGGGAAGAAGGGGAGTGGCGGAGATTCTCGAGGAGGGAATAGCAACGGGCAGATGGGCGAACTACCCCTGTTCCCCCTGCTTATAAGGAGGGAGGGGGCGGAAGTTTCGCCTTTCTGAATAAAGAAACCACCCATGACGTCTCCCACGACGCCGCAATCGACGCGTGCTGTTTGGGGAGGGCGTGGTGGATGCGGAGCAAGGTGCGACGTGACCCAGGCCGTGCGTGCACGTGCCCTGTTTTGGGCCTGGCCCAACAGCGCTCGGCACCGTGTGTGGCCCAGGCCCGGGGGTTCCTGTCGGTGTACTAAAGTAGGGGTACCCTAGTATCCCGAACTTGTGCACGGGCAGTTGCAGCACCCCGCGGCAAGGCCCGCCAGGTGATCGCCAAGGCTCTGTATGGTTCTTTTGGAGCCATTCGAGAACAAAGTATTTTAGCCAAGGAGACAAGTCCCCGGCAAGAGGAGCTTGCCGGGAAGGCCAACCAGAGCATCTCAAAGAACCTGCCGCGACGCGCCACGCGTCCCGGCAGGACTCGGCGAGCGACAAGCTCCCGGACGCAGCAAGACAACGGCCGCGGCAAGGCACTTGCCGCGGTGGGCAACCACTCTGTACCCGCGCTCCATCTCACCCACCTACGTGTCGCTCCGGGACCCTTCCTAGCGTACGTGGCGGGGGGCTGTGCAGCTAGGGGTACACTGTGGCATGCAGCGCTAACAAGATCGCCATCGTGGCAAGCGGTGGCGCCCCCGACGGTCCCTTTTCTGCACCGTCTGGGCGACGTAGATAGGCATTTAATGCCTTTGTCCCCTGCCGTCAGGGTTAGGTATGATACACTGTGTAGGTAGCTGTACCTACCACAGCATATTTCCATTTTTGCCCTTACCTACGTTGCTACCTGTTGGAGACCCCTTGAACATATAAAAGGAGGCCCATGCACAACGTAGGAGGGGATCGGACCCCGGAGAGCGATCTCTGAGAGGAAAACAGAAGAACGCTCGGTCTCGTTAGCTGCTTGAGTGTACTGTAGCACTCAGCGCTCCCGAGCAAGAACTCAATACAATCCACAAAGCAGCAGTAGGAGTATTATCTCTCCGGAGAGCTCCGAAGCTGGGTAAAAAAACCCCGTGTGCTTCGCCTCGATCCGCTCTTCACGCGACCTCCGCCACCCGCCGAACCGAGAAGGGGCTCCGTCCCCATAGGTGCTCGGGGAGCCAGAAAACTCCGGCATTTACTTACTTCGAAGCCTGTTAGAAGGCTAGCACAAGCTTCAGTCAGTCCGCTCTTGGCAGACCGAACCTTCTGGAGCACCGTACTCATGATAGTACGGTGATCCTCGTCGATGCAGGCGCCATTAAGCACCTCCAGCAAATTGTCCGGCGCCTCCATTTGGACGGGGGCCACCGGCTTAGTAGGCTTGCTCCTCTTAGAAGTGGGTCGCCTGCCGCAGTCCGGAACCCTTGAGGATTCCGGCGCAGTGTCCGGCGCAAAGCCGGACTTGGAGCCCTGGGGGGTCTTGTCCCCTTTACTCCCGGAGTCCGGGAGGTCGCCTCGCGGCTCCTCCAGGACCACCTCCTCTTGGCCCAGAGCTTGTCGCGACGCCACTTCGGCATCGTCCGCAGTGCGGGGGGAGGCAGCGGGCAGAACTGAATTCACGTCCGATGAATCCAGGGAGCCGCTCGACGACTCGTCGAGCCCGGACTTGGGCGGACTTCATAATTATATTCGACATAAGGAAAAGTTGTGCAACAAAGGAATGCTATGAGATACTCTAGTGTCTGAATACTTACGATGCCGCCGGGCGCCTGGCCCTGTGCAGCCACTCCTCTTCGCCCTCGTCGGCGTTGGTGGAGTAGTCCGGAGGGAGGGTCTTCCCCTTCTTGGGCCCTTCGGCTTCCCTTGTTGGGGCGGCCTTCCTCTTCTTTCCTCCCCCCGCTGGAGGGGGAGAGGTTTTGTCGGTGTACTAAAGTAGGGGTACCTTAGTACCCCGAACTTGTGCATGGGCAGTAGTAGCGTCCCGCGGCAAGGCTTGCCAGGGGAGCGACAAGAGTCTCCATCGCCCTTTCTGGGCCGGACGAAGGCCAAGTGATCGAGCCTAGAAGACCAAGCCCCGGCAAGAGGAGCTTGCCGGGCCAAGGAGGCGAGGTCCGGCAAGAGGAGCTTGCCGGGCCAAGGCGACAAGGCCCCGGCAAGAGGAGCTTTCCGGGACGACTAAGCCGAAGCACCAAGGCCCCGGCGGGAGGAGCTCCCCGGGACGGCCAAGCCAAGGCACCCCAAGAGAAGCCCGCCGCGGCGCGCCACGCGCCCCGGCAAGGCCTGACGAGCGGCAAGCTCTCAGGTGCGGCAAGACAACCACCGCGGCAAGCCACTTGCCGCGGCAAACCACCACCTCAGGCTTGCGCTCCAGCTCACCTGCCCACGCGTCACTCTGGAGCTTCCCCAGAGGCACGTGGCGAGGCGCCGCGCAACCTGGGGCGCGCGTGGCATGCGACGTTGGCAGAGCCGCCCCCGTGGCAAGCGGAGGCGCCCCTAACGGTCCGACTCGGCACTGTTCAGGCGATCCAGACGAGCATTTAATGCCTTTGTCCCCTGCCGTCAGAGTTAGGTGCGATAGCACTGTGCGGCCACTGTTCGCACAGTTCCTTGCCATTTTTACCCTCACCTGCGCCGCTACCTGTGGGAAACCCCTTAGCATATAAAAGGAGGCCCATGCGCACATAGGGAGGGGGAGAGGGGGTAGAGGACCAAAAAAACCCCAGAGGGAGGACACCCAGTAGACCCTCGTCTACGTCCAGCTCCAACTTACTGTAGCTTCTTGCGCTCCAGAGCAAGAACTCGAATCAACCAGACAAGCAGCAGTAGGGTTTTACGCATCCGTGCGGCCCGAAGCTGGGTAAAATCGTTGTGTGTGTGTGTCGCCTCGATCTGCTCTTTGTGCAACCTCCCCCCCCCCTCCGCCGAACCGACAAGGGGCTCCGTCCCCATAGGTGCTCGTGGAGGCCAATTTCCCCCGACATCTTTGGCGCGCCAGGTAGGGGGTGCGTCGAGGTTGTGTGAACCAGATACGGCGTCCGCGCGAGCCAGACTCTCATTGTTTGCGCCGGCATGGCGCCGAAGAAGAAAGCTCCAGAGGTGACCGGTCCGTCAGCGTCGAACCCACCGCCCATGGAGCAGACGGGTGGTGGGGAGGACGCCGGCGGAGGAACGGGCGCCGTCGAACCAATTCTTGGTCCCGCGACGTCCGAGCTTGCCCCACGCCCCTCTCAGGAGGCGCGAAACCAGCAGCGTCATGGTACCCATGGTACCATACGCTCGCTGGACCCACACCGTGCTGTTGGGTCCCAAGGCGCTCAGGACCAGCATGCGATCCAGCGTGCCGGAACGAGCGTCGCGCGGCTGCCTGGACCGGGTGCTACTCCTTCTAACATAGTTAGGAGTTCGAGCACATCCCGCTCCTTGCGCCGTTCGCCGCCTCTGCCCGCCACCCCAGCGGAAGCTCTCACGCGAGCTCAGCTACTCCTAGACTACCTTCCGACGACGGACAAGCTCGACGACTGGAGGGCAACCATCCAGAGTCTCATCGGTTTCGCCAACGGCGACACTCCGCGGCAGCACAGCGCGTCGCAGCCGCGGCCAGTCACCCAGGAGAGAACCAATGGCGCCAAGAATGGCGGGGGTGCGACCACCGTGCACTCCCCGCCCCAGAAGCCGCGGTCGCCGACTCGCCGGGCTCACCTCGACAACGACTCCACCGCGTCGTCGAACCCGCGAACTTGCCATGACCAACGCCAAGTCCTTCACGAACGAAGGGAAGAAAACGCTCGAACCCGCATCGAGCGGAGAAGAGAGGCACGGCGTCAATCAGACCAGCGCGTTGAGCCCTCTGGAGACATGCACGCACCAGGGGAACCAGGCGAACTGCCGTATTCGGTAGGCTGCCCCGCGTTCACCCGCGAGCTGCGGCAAGTCCAGTGGCCCAGCACGAAGAACTTCAAGCCCGACGTGCCTGAGAAGTACGACGGTAAGTCGCACCCGTCGGAGTTCCTGAGCGTCTACACCATTGCGGTGCAGGCTGCCGGGGGACGGGACGACAAGATCCTTGCCAACTACTTCCCGCTGGTACTCAAGCCCAACGTCAGCTCCTGGCTCATGCACTTGCCGGACGGCTCCATCTCCTCCTGGCCAGATCTATGCCATCGGTTTGTTGGCGCCTTCATGGGCGGCCACAAACCCCATGGCCAGGCAAGCGACCTTCATCTGCTTGTTCAGAAGGAGGGGGAGCCTTTGCGCAAGTTCATCCAGAGGTTCAGCCGTGTGCACTACAACATCCCAGACGTCCACCCCGCCGCAGTGATCAGCGCGTTCCACCAGAACGTGCGCAACCGCAGGATGCGGGAGGAGATGGCGATGTGCAAAATCAAGGAGGTCAGCGAGCTTTACGCCCTGGCCGACAAGTGTGCACGCGCTGAGGAGGGGAGGAAGCTCCCCGGAGAAAGTGTTGGAGAAGGAGGTTCCGACAGTGAAGGTACCGCCCCGGCAAGGAGAGGCCGACGGCGGAACGGCAAAAAGAAGAAAAACCCAGAGGTGCTGGTTGTTGTGAAGTCCGGCAGCGAGGGCTCCACCAAGAAAGCCCAGGCGGGAGGCCCCGGCAAGGAGGTTGTCGGGTGCGCCAACTGCCGGGCGGTGGCTGCTGCCGATAAGCGGGACGGTACCGACAAGAAGTACTGCAAGATCCACCGTACCAGGGGCCACGACCTCCAGAGTTGCAAGCAAGTCGAGCGACTCATCGAGCTGCAGAAGGCCGAGTACGCACGACGCGACAAGGAGAGAGCCCAAGCAGTCGGCGGGGGATCCGGCACGAAGCGTCCCGGCCCGGGGGAGCGCTGCGGCAAGGACAAGCAGCGGCAAGCAGACAGACCTCCCCGGGGACGCGTCAAGGACGAAGACGATGACGACGATGAAGACATGGAAGACCCTGAGACCAGCGAGCAGGAGTTTCAGAAAGCCACTGAGGTCTTGTGTGTGGACGGCGGTGCCTCCCTGCACGCTTCCCACCACCAGCTTAAACGGTGGGTGCGGGAGGTCAATGCAGCGGAGCCACCCGTCGAGTCACGCAGACCCCTGAGATGGTCCAGCACGCCTATCGTCTTCGACATTGAGGACCACCCTGATCGCACAACCGCGGTCGGGTGCTTGCCGATGTTGGTTTCCCCAACGATCCGCAACCTCAAGGTCACTAAGATGCTAGTTGACGGCGGGGCCTGCTTGAATCTGATCTCCTCTGCTGTTCTCTGGAGACTCCAAGTTCCCGACAGCGAGCTCGAAGAAACCGGCACATTCCAAGGAATCAACCCGGGAAGCAGCAAGCCGAAGGGAAAGATCACGCTGCCGGTAACATTTGGCAGCGAGCTGAATTTCAGGACTGAGAAGGTCACCTTTGACGTCGCCGACTTTCCGTTGCCTTACAACGGGATCCTCGGCCGACCAGCGCTCGCCAAGTTCATGGCGGCCTCTCACTACGCGTATAACATGCTCAAGATGCCTGGCCCGATAAGCGTCATTTCTGTCCCCGGCGACAAGAAGGATGCCCTTATCTGCGCTGACCAAATATACCGGGACGCAACAGCAGCAACGGCCCGCGGCCCACTTGCCGCTGGAGCTTCCGGGGGAAAGAAGAAGTCCGGCAAGTGCTCTGGCGCCCACTCCGGCAAGCGCGCCTCTTCGGAGTGCTGCGCTGCCGTCGAGGACGTGCCATCGAGCCCCGCCGGCAAGAAGACCAAGTCCGGCAAGTGCTCTGGCACCCACTCCGGCAAGCGCGTCTCTTCGGAGTGCTGCGCTGCCGTCGAGGACGTGCCATCGAGCCCCGCCGGCAAGAAGTCCAAGCCCGGCGAATGCTCTGGTGCCCACTCCGGCAAGCACGCCTCTTCGGAGCGCTGCGCTGCCGTTAAGGACGCACCATCGAGCCCCGCCTGTAAACACAAGAAGACGACGGCTGCTCCACCAGCGACCAAGAAGATACACCAGCCAGCTCAATCTCTCCAGATGATCCCTTTGTCCTGGCCCTTGTCGGTCTGGGGGCTCGATATCCTTGGCCCCTTCCCCCGAGCCGTCGGGGGCTTTGAGTACTTGTTCGTTGCCATCGACAAGTTCACAAAGTGGCCAGAAGTGGAACCGGTGAGGAAGGTGACAGCCCAGTCCGCGATCAAATTCTTCAGGTCGATTGTTTGCCGCTTCGGGATCCCCAACACGATCATCACCGACAACGGTACGCAGTTCACAAGCCACGCTTTCATGCAGTACACCCAAGACCTCGGCACCAAGGTCTGCTTCGCTTCTGTTGCTCATCCCCGGAGCAACGGTCAAGCAGAAAGGGCCAACGCCGAGGTACTGCGCGGGCTCAAGACCAGAAGTTTTGACAGGCTGCTCAAGCGTGGACGGAACTGGATCGAGGAGCTGCCGGCGGTTCTTTGGTCGGTCAGAACGACGCCAAATCGAGCCACCGGCCAGACACCATTTGCTCTAGTCTATGGAGCAGAAGCAGTTACCCCCACGGAACTCGTATACGGGTCACCTCGAGTGCTCGCTTATGATGAGCTTGAGCAAGAGCGGTCGCGTGAAGATGACGCACTGCTCCTCGAGGAGGATCGTCTCCAGGCTGCTGTGCGATCCGCTCGCTACCAGCAAGCTCTGCGTCGCTATCATAGCCGCAAAGTTAAAGCCAAGAGCCTCGAGGAAGGCGACCTTGTTCTTCGGCGCGTTCAGTCGGCCAAGATACACAACAAGTTGACGCCGAAGTGGGAAGGCCCTTACCGGGTGAAACGAGTCACGAGGCCCGGCGCTGTCCGCCTCGAGACCGAAGATGGTACTCCGGTGAGCAATTCCTGGAACATTGAGCATCTTCGCAAGTTTTGCCCGTAAGGCGCGGTTGTCGGACCCCGTTCGGCAACCAACTCTTTGTACAAAAGTCTTGCCGCAGTTGCATGTAATCCTTTGTACAAAGCCAGGCGCAGACCCTGGCAGCAACGAAGCGCTGGCGCCCCCAAGTTTTAGCATGCATGCTGAGTCGAGTCTCGTCCTTGGTTAGGGTTGATAGTGCCTAACAGTCGCTAACCCCTAACTTAGAGGTCGAGTCCGCGTCTTTTTCCCGTCCTTTCCCTTTGGCTCGCAGGAATTGCATACCCTTGCCGAGCCGCTGAAGGACGAAGAAGGGGAGAAGGGCGAGCCAGCACCCGCGCCCCGGCAAGCCAGAGTTGCCGGGGGCTGCAACCTCAGATAAGTCTTTACATCCCTTATCATGCATTCTCTCGTGAGCTACGGAATGCAAAAACCTTGCTTCCTCCTAAAAGCTGTCGTGCTCTCTTAAGCGACAAACCCCGGAGCGCATTCCCGGGGCCCGCTTCTGATAGTAGCCGCGGCGGCAAGAGGAGGAAGCGAAGGGCCAGAACCCGCCTTCTCCCTGCCTCCGCCAAGAGCGTGAGGAGGGCCAAGGGGCGCGGGGAGACGGCAGGGTCCGTTGCCGGGCGGAGAAGTGTCTATCTTAACGATGCAAAGGGTTCGCTCCTTGCCGTGGGATGTCCCCGCGAGACAAATGGTCCGGCAAACACTCCCTTTTCATTAAAAACATTCCACTCAGGTACAGTTCAGAGAGAATGAAAAACATGAAAGATGGGATTACAAGATTTAAACACAATTAAGGCCCGAGGGCTTACAAGATAAAAAGAGATAAGGTGCCCGTAATCCCTTTCTTGTCTCTCTCCTCAGGAGGTAGGGCAAGGAGGCGAGAAGGGCAAAAGGGGCGCCTAGACGAGCTACGGGTGGCAGAAGATGCCAAGAGAGCATCCGGGGCTCCGCCCGGGGGCTCCGGAGGCTGGATGGAGACGGCGACGCCGGAAGCGGAGCTCGAAAAGGAGACGGCGGGACGTCAACACGCTGTCGAGGGCATCTAGCCCTCGTACTCCGAGTTGACGGCCTTGCCGCCGGCCTCTTCCGCAGCCTCGCCACTCCGGCCGCCCGAGAAGACGAAGCCCCGGCAAGAGGAGCTTGCCGAGCCAGAGAGAAGACCCCGGTGGTCGTCGCCGCGAGCAAGGGTGATGACGGCGTTTGGGGCGAAGCTGGAAGACGAGGCAGCGGCCTTGCCGCCCGCCCTCTTCCTCTTCCGCAGCCTCCCTACGCCAGCCGCCCAAGGAGACGACCCCGGGGAGTTCACGGCGCCAGCGACGCGGACGATGGGGGTCGCCGGTGCCACACGGAGCTGCGACCGGCACCTAGTCGGACCCGTCATCCCGGCGACCGCTCCCCTCGTCGTCGCTGTCGCTCCCGTCCTCGTCACTCTCGCTCGAGGAGGAGCCTTCGCTGTCGGAGGAGCTATCCACGCAGCACCGGGCCCGGGTGGCGAGGTCCCCGAAGACCTTGACGGAGAGGAGATCACCCTCCATCAGCTTAAAATGGAGGGTGAACCCCTCCATCAAGTTGTGGATCCGGGCGAACGACTTCCACCCTCGGCCAAGACACATCACGCCGGGGGCTCGGGATTCGACGTGGACTCGCGTACCACTGATCCCGCAGCCCCTCATGCGCAGTCTCAGCGTCTCGTGTTGCTCCGCTTCCAGGACGTCCACGAAGGGAGCCGGGAGGCGGAGGCGACGGCGAGGCGCCCGACGCAGCCTGATGATGAACTCATAGGGGTCGTCCCCGAGATGAACCGCCGGGGGAAACGGAGCCGCCGGCGGAGGCGAGGCCTGCGCGCCGCCCCGCCCGCCTCGAGCGCCTCGGCCCCGTCCACGGCCTCTTCCATGACCTCGCCCCCTCCCCCTTCCCCTTACTGTTGGCTCCGTCACCACGGGTGTAAGGGGAGGGGGGGCACGCTGCCTGGCGGCAACCCTTGCCGCCACCGAAGAAGGACCAGGGTTCCCTTTCTCCATGACAGTTGGGGAGAGGGGACCAGGGATCTAAGAGAGAGAATTAAGGAGTGCGGACCCTCATCACCCCCTTCCGCTCCTTATAAAGGGGCGGAGTGGGGGCTCGGCCGCCCCGCCCAACCAATCAAAGCAAAGGAAGGGCAGGCGACGGGGCCCACCCTCTACTTCGACCCGCGTCGGCCCGGTTTCCTGCCTCCACCACCGCAACCCCAAACACATGGAGGACGCGTGGCGGGCGAGCAGGGCCGAGGCGGCAGATGAGGCGACCTCTCCCCACCCCATGATCGTGGGGGCGGGCGCCCCGAAAGCCGCGCCTCGACCCCGTTCGTTCACCAAGCCGCGCCTCCACGTCCCCCCCCCACTTGAAAGTGGGGTGCGGACGTTTCGCCTTTCCAGATGAAGGAATCGTGCCCGACGTGACGCATGCATGCGGGCCTCAGGCCCCGCGCATGCCACCCACGTCACGCACGCCTCGCACGCCTCGCCCCCCACGACGCTGCGATAAGCGCGCGCCACTTGGGGAGGGCGCGACGGACACAGAGTTAAGGAGCAGCGCAACCCAGGCCACGCGTGCCCTTGCACTGTTAGGGCCTGGCCCAACAACGCTCGGCACCGTGTATGGCCCAGACCCGGGGGCTCCTGTCGGTGTACTAATGTAGGGGTACCTTAGTACCCCGAACTTGTGCACGGGCAGTAGTAGCGTCCCGCGGCAAGGCTTGCCAGGGGAGCGACAAGAGTCTCCACGGCCCTTTCTGGGCCGCACGAAGGCCAAGTGATCGAGCCTAGAAGACCAAGCCCCGGAAAGAGGAGCTTGCCTGGCCAAGGAGGCGAGGTCCGGCAAGAGGAGCTTGCCGGGCCAAGGCGACAAGGCCCTGGCAAGAGGAGCTTGCCGGGACGACTAAGCCGAAGCACCAAGGCCCCGGCGGGAGGAGCTCGCCGGGACGGCCAAGCCAAGGCACCCCAAGAGAAACCTGCCGCGGCGCGCCGTGCGCCCCGACAAGGCCTGACGAGCGGCAAGCTCTCAGGTGCGGCAAGACAACCACCGCGGCAAGCCACTTGCCGCGGCAAACCACCACCTCAGGCCTGCGCTCCAGCTCACCTGCCCACGCGTCACTCTGGAGCTTCCCTAGAGGCACGTGGCGAGGCGCCGCGCAACCTGGGGCGCGCGTGGCATGCGACGTTGGCAGAGCCGCCCCCGTGGCAAGCGGAGGCGCCCCTAACGGTCCGCCTCGGCACTGTTCAGGCGATCCAGACGGGCATTTAATGCCTTTGTCCCCCGCCGTCAGAGTTAGGTGCGATAGCACTGTGCGGCTACTGTTCGCACAGTTCCTTGCCATTTTTACCCTCACCTGCACCGCTACCTATGGGAAACCCCTTAGCATATAAAAGGAGGCCCATGCGCACGTAGGGAGGGGGAGAGGGGGAAGAGGACCAAAAAACCCCAGAGGGAGGACACCCAGTAGACCCTCGTCTACGTCCAGCTCCAACTTACTGTAGCTTCTTGCGCTCCAGAGCAAGAACTCGAATCAACCAGACAAGCAGCAGTAGGGTTTTACGCATCCGTGCGGCCCGAAGCTGGGTAAAATCGTTGTGTGTGTGTGTCGCCTCGATCTGCTCTTTGTGCAACCTCCGCCCCCCCCCCCCCCCCGCCCCGCCGAACCGACAAGGGGCTCCGTCCCCATAAGTGCTCGTGGAGGCCAATTTCCCCCGACAGGTTTCTTCTTCCTCCTCCTCGTCTTCACGGGAGGAGTGCGTCTCGGATTCGTCGGATGAGGAATCCGACACCTCCATATGCCGGGCTCTCTTTCGAGTCCCTGTGGCCTTCTTCTTGGCCTTCTTCTCCGGCTGGGTCTTCGAGCAAAGGGGTCGGACAGTCGATCTATCCGGACTTCGCCAGCCAATCCTGTCAAAGGAAAGGGAGTTTAGATCCCGCATAGAGTCAAACTATGGAAAACCAACATCCTGTAAAAGGTAAAAATAGCTTACTGCACTAGCGGGAAGCTGCGTGCTGAATCCGCGGTCCTCGGAAGCGGATGCAAGAGCCTCGACGCCTTTGAATAGCACCTTCCAGGCGTCTTCGTACGTTGTGTCGAAGAGCCTGCTCAGGGTTGGGTGCTGCGCTGGGTCGAACTCCCACAAATTGAAGCCCCGTTGCTGACACGGGAGGATCCGGCGGACGAGCATAACCTGGACTACGTTAACAAGCTTAAGCTGCTTGTTCACCAAGGTTTGGATGCATTTTTGCAGTCTGGTTACCTCTCCTTTATTGCCCCACGACAGTCCCGTCTCTTCCAAGACGTGAGCCGCGTAGGGGGTCCGGACCGGAACTCAGGGGCTGCGACCCATTTGGGATCGCGCGGCTCGGTGATGTAAAACCACCCCGATTGCCACCCCTTCAGGGTCTCCACAAACGAGCCCTCGAGCCATAGGACGTTGGCTATCTTGCCCGCCATGGCACCTCCGCACTCCGCCTGGTTGCCGCGCACCACCTTGGGCGTGACATTGAAAGTCTTGAGCCATAGGCCGAAATGGGGTCGGACGCAGAGGAAAGCCTCACACACGACGATAAACGCCGAGATGTTGAGGACGAAGTTCGGGGCCAGATCGTGGAAATCTAGGCCATAGTAGAACATGAGACCCCGGACGAACGAGTGGAGAGGAAAGCCCAGTCCGCGGGGGAAATGGGGAAGGAATACTACCCTCTCATGGGGCCTTGGGGTGGGGAGGAGCTGCCCCTCTTCGGGAAGCCGATGCGCGATGTCGTTAGACAAGTATCCGGCTTTTTTCAGTTTTTTGACGTGTCCCTACGTAACGGAGGAGACCATCCACTTGCCTCCCGCTCCGGACATGGCTGGAGAAGTTTGAGGTGGGAAGTGCGGGCTTGGGCGCTGGAGCTCGAGTGCACGGAAGATGGATAGGCAAAGGAGGAAGAAGGCGTAGGTAAAAAGGTGAATCCTTATCCCCTTATATGGGCGGATGCGACTATGCGTCCCCAACAGCCTGGTAAAACTCGCTTATCTCCAAAGCGCTGTGATAAATGGCGCGGTTGGGTTACCCACGTCCGTATTGATGAGAATCCCGTAAATAAAGGGGACACGATCTCTGCTTTGACAAGACGTGCCAAAGAAACCGCCTCGCAAAATGCGTTGAGGTGAGAAAGCAAAAACGATTCGAATAAAGGATTGGCCGTAGTGTGATGTCACGCTACGGAATACGTCCGCAGATTAGATTTGTGTTAATATTATTCTCTCTATGGCAATATGTGGAAACGTATTTTGCAGAGCTGGACACTATCCTTAGTGTTAACAATCTTTTATGAAGTACTTGGAGGAGGAACCCGCCTTGCAATGCCGAAGACAATCTGCGCGCCGGACTCGTCGTCATTGAAGCCTGGTTCAGGGGCTACTGAGGGAGTCCTGGATTAGGGGTTGTCCGGATGGCCAGACTATACCATCAGCCGGACTCCTGGACTATGAAGATACAAGATTGAAGACTTCGTCCCGTGTCCGGATGGGACTTTCCTTGGCGTGGAAGGCAAGCTTGGCGATGCGGATGTTTAGGTCTCCTACCATTGTAACCGACTTTGTGTAACCCTAACCCTCTCCGGTGTCTATATAAACCGGAGGGTTTTAGTCCGTAGGACAACACAACAGACAACAATCATACCATAGGCTTCTAGGGTCTAGCCTCCTTGATCTCGTGGTAGATCTACTCTTGTACTACCCATATCATCAATATTAATCAAGCAGGACGTAGGGTTTTAATCCATCGAGAGGGCCCGAACCTGGGTAAAACTTCGTGTCCCTTGTCTCCTGTTACCATCCGCCTAGACGCACAGTTCGGGACCCCCTACCCGAGATCCGCCGGTTTTGACGCCGACAACCGCCTTCATCACGCCCTTTGGAGCCTTCTGTTACCTCACCATGACGTTCGGCTTGAGGAATGCCGGTGCCACGTTTCCGCGCTGCATGTAGAAGTGTATCCTCAAGCACCTCGGCAGAAACTCCCATGTCTACGTGGATGATGTGGTGGTAAAGACGGAGAAGCATGGAACGCTGCTAGAAGACCTTAGGGAAACCTTTGAGAACTTGCGCCGCTTTCAGATCAAGCTCAACCCGGAGAAGTGCGTTTTTGGAGAGCCAGTTGGCCAGCTTCTTGGCTTTCTGGTCTCAGAGTGCGGCATAGAGTGCAACCCTGTGAAGATCAAAGCCATTGAGAGGATGGAAGTGCCCACCCGACTGCTGGACGTGCAAAAATTCACCGACTGTTTGGCATCCATCAGCCGTTTCATCAGTCGACTGGGCGAGAAGGCTCTTCCCCTGTATCAGCTCATGAAGAAGACCACTTTTTTCGAGTGGAACGACAAGGCGGATGAAGCCTTTCTCCAGCTCAAGAAGATGTTGACCACTCCGCCTGTTCTGGCGGCTCTGACTCCTAAGGAGCCCATGCTCCTCTACATCGCCGCCACCAGCCGGGTGGTCAGCACCGTCATAGTGGTAGAGCGCAAGGAAGAAGGCAAGGCACTACCAGTCTAGAGACCAGTGTATTACCTTAGTGAAGTGTTGTCTGCTTTGAAGCAAAACTACCCCCAGTATCAGAAGATGTGCTACGGCGTACACTTTGCCGCCAAGAAGCTGAAGCCATACTTCCAAGAGCACCAAATCACTATGGTCTGCACGGCTCCGCTTGCCGAGATCATTGGAAGCCGAGATGCATCAGGCCGAGTGGACAAATGGGCCATAGATTTGCCCCCCTACACCATCTACTACCAACCTTGCACCGCCATCAAGTCGCAAGCACTGGCCGACTTCCTCGTCGATTGGGCCGAGACCCAGTACCTACCGCCATTGCCAGAGTCCACCCATTGGCAAATGCTCTTTGATGGTTCCAAGATGCGCACTGGTTTGGGAGCCGGCATTGTCCTCACCTCTCCCAAAGGCGATAAGCTCAGATCTGTGCTGCAAACTCACTTTGCCGCTTCCAACAACGTCGGTGAATACGAAGCACTCATTCACGGTCTCCGACTTGCTAAGGAACTCGGCATTCGCCGGATCCTGTGTTATGGTGACTCTGACTTGGTGGTCCAACAGTCGTCAGGCGACTGGGACGCTAAGGATGCAAACATGGCGAGCTACCGCTTCCTCGTACAGCAACTCAGCGGATACTTTGAAGGGTGTTAGTTTCTCCATGTGCCAAGGAATGACAATGAGCAAGCAGATGCCTTGGCACGGATCGGTTCCACCCGGGAAATACCAACCGGCGTCGCCCTGCAACGCCTCCTCAAGCCGTCTGTCAAGCCATCACCAGAGTTGCATTAAATCTTTGTGCCGGCTCCTCCTAAAGCAGTCTGATCCGACTTGAGGACCCCAGCAGCCGGCACGAGGAATTCGGCAGGCGACCCGAGGACTACAGCAACCGCACCCGGCCTGGGGACTTCAAAGCCCGGCTCGAGGACTGCAGGAGTCGTCCCGGGGACTTCATCGACTCAGCAAGCGGCAGCTGACTCCAACCCGCCACCTCCCGGCCGAACTGCCCTCGTGCAAGTAGCAGTCTTAGCAATTGAAGAGATCGCAACACCTTTATGTGCCAAGCCCATCCTCGACTTCCTGGTGAACAAAGACGTGCCGACTGACGAGATCTCGGTCAGGCAAGTGCAACGCCGAGCAGCAGCATAAACCATAATTAACAAAGGGCTTGTAAGGCGCAGTGTCACTGGCGTCTACCAGCGTTGCGTAGAGCCGGAGCAAGGCCAAGCAATCCTCAAAGATATCAATCAAGGCGAGTGTGGGCACCATGCGGCTTCAAGTGCACTTGTTGACAAATCTTTCCACCATGGTTTTTTCTGGCCGACTGCCCTAGAAGATGCCAAAGACTTGGTCCAAAAATGCAAACGGTGCCAGAAGTTCCGCTCCAAGCCTCATCAGTCGGCTTCTGCACTCAAGACTATCCCCATTTCCTGGCCCTTTGCCGTCTGGGGCCTGGACATGGTGGGACCATTCAAGACGGCACGAGGCGGCATGACTCATCTGCTTGTCGCGGTGGACAAGTTCACCAAGTGGATAGAAGCAAAGCCAATTAAGAAATTGAATGGTCCGACTGTTGTGACTTTCATCTCCGACATCACCATCCGTCAAACGGTCAAGTGGAGTGAGTAAACGACCTCATTTTGTCCAGTATCAAGCCTCTACTGGTCGAGCCTCTAGAGCGTTCGGCCGGGTGTTGGCTCGACGAGCTACCGGCCGTCCTCTGGAGTCTGCGCACAACTCCGAACAAGTCAACCGGCTTCACTCCTTTCTTCCTCGTCTACGCTGCCGAAGCCGTCATCCTGACGGAGATAGAATTCGACTCCCCTCGAGTCACCATGTACACCGAAGAGGAGGAAGAAGAAGCATGACAGGATAGTGTCGATCTGCTGGAAGAGGGCCGACTGTTGGCCCTCAGCCGGTGTCAGGGATATACCCCGCGGTGTAAACCGGCCGGAAGTTAACCCGGCCGGACTTGGCGATTTATCTGAAGACCCGCCCTGACCTTGGCGGTTTACAAGCCATCCGTTTGGTCGTTATGACTCACTGGTAAACCGACGGGCGGATCAGACGGATGACAAGACCCAAGGCCTAGAAGGCCGGTTCAACTATGGTGGGCCGGTTTAAGAGGAAAGGAATATTTGCCTTACAAGGAGTTAAAGCCAGGACTTGTATCCGGTTTGTATTAGAGATAGACTAGTCCTAATCCCAATAGGACTCCACATGTAAACCGCCCCTTCAACATATATAAGGAGGGGTAGGGCTCCCCAAAGAGGGACGGGTGAAAAGCTACAAGCTACAGGCAATCAATAATCTCTAGGGCTAGACACAAGAGCCGGTTTACGGCGACTCCCTCAGGAGCATAATGAGATCTAGCCTCAAACAGCATGTAGGGTTATTACCGGATGATGTTTCCCGGGGCCCGAAGCTGTCTAAATCCTTGTCTTTGCGTGTTGATCCGCCCTGCGTCTCTCGTCCCGCTCAACCCCTCTCAAGCTACCACATAGATGGGTTGGCCTCGCGGCTAAGTCCTTACACTAGGGCATCTGACGTGACAAATCCACGACAGTTGGCGCCCACCGTGGGGCCAGGCGCACGGTGGTGTTGAGCTCTTGGAGGGATTTTTCCTAGGGATCAAGGAGCTTGTAATTTTCAAGAAGAAAGAAGAATCATTGCGGAAGAACCACAAATCAAGGAAGTATCCACGCCGTGATCAACAGTTTCGATTCCTGCTAAACACCAGATGACTATTGCTCGCGATGGATTGCGCCCTAGAGTATTTCATCAGGCGTTACGTTTTTTCACGTTACCATATAGCTACATCAGAATCTCGTCGAAACCAGCTACGACCCGGAGAGGCTTCAAAACCGGCTGGGTTAACCCGCCGTGTCCTTCCGCTTGGAGCCGCTCTGACAGTTTCCGCGTCCGCGACCCGGAAGAGATGGCCACGGCCCGTGGCTGGACGGAACTCCGCCTTCCGTCCGAGTCACTGCTGCCCTTCGTCTGCCTCCGCAACTCGGACTCGTCCGTCGACTGCGCCTGCGCCCTCGAGCCGCCGGAAGCTGCATCCACGAGCCGACCTCACCAGTTTTCTCCACTGTGGCTTTATCCACCTCCGAGCCACCAAATTTGTGCTGGCACTCCCCTGCCACGAGCCGGCCGCCGCGGTCCGCCTTCGAGACCTTTGTCTCCGCCTGCCTCAGTCGCAGCAGGGCCGAGCCGCCGCCTGCTTAAACCGCCTGCCGCCTCTGCTAGAACCCGGGGCCTCGTCTCGCTCTCCGCCCGCAGTGGCCTGCATGCGCTCTGCCGTGGCCGGCTCCACGCTGCCGCCTCACCTCCGTCTCCCGCTCTGTGCCCGAGACGCGCCACCGAGCCACCCTTACCGGAGCAGCTTCAAGTTACTCGCGCCCGCCTCTATGCCGTTTGCTTCCGCGTGTTCTCCGTGCGCCTGCAACCTCATGCAAACTCTGCTCGACCTCAGACCGGGACGGTGTCAAGTCACCATCATCGCCGCAAACCGTGTGGCCCTGTTCACTTAGGCATCGACTGCGCCGTACCTGCTATGCGCCTGTGGCCCGGACCTCCACTTCGCCATGCCGTGGGCAACCACCGCACGTCGACCCGTCAAGGCCCTGCCTGTAAATCGCCATCGAGTCACCAAGCATCAGGATTGCCTGGTCAAAACCACATCGTAGACCGGCCTTCGAGGCCTCGAGCTGCTTCTGTCTCCACCGGTTGCCTCCCGCATGCTCGCCATCTTCGGTGCACCGGATGGCTCCTGCGTCCTCCGTCGATGCGCCTTGAACCGCTGCGCCAAGTCCGGCCGCGTGGTTAATGCGTCCTCCGTCGATGCGCCTTGAACCGCTGCGCCAAGTCCGGCCGCGTGGTTAATGCGTCCTCCGTTGATGCGCCTTGAACCGCTGCGCCAAGTCGCCGAATTACCTCTGCCCGCTTCAACTGCCGCCCCGCTGGGTCACATCTACCCGCGGCCGGCGCCGGTTCTGCTCTCGAGCCCCTGCCTCTGCCGGGTCGAAATCGCTGGCCTCCGCCTCGAGCCTTCAAACCGCCCCCTCTAGTTGTGCTCTGTCCCCATCGCAACGCGAGTCGCCGCCCTGAGAGGAAAGCTCTGAACCTCACACAAATACCTACTAAATACCAGGACAGATACGAACGTCGCTGCCGCCCCGGTTTAAGGTCTCCTCAAACAAGAGCCGCCCCGGTTTAAAGTCGCCTCGAGAGAGTGATTCAAACACTATGAAACTACTGTGGATTATTCATGGGCGCTATATATACGGGTCATCCCTCGTCTGGACAAGTCAGGTGATGTCCACCCAAAGTTATTTTATTAACACATATATTGTTTTTGTCAAAGAACAATTACTTTGGTCTTTGTATTTTATATGCAGGACAATTGGTCATTGCAAAGACAATGGCTGGATCATGGATATATAAATCGCATAATTATTGTCATGTGCTAAGCATATGGCTGTGCCATAATGATCAAAGAATATGTGCGCAAGACGCCGCCCTTGCGGCCCGGACTACTTCAACTCATCGGGACCGTCCCTGTGGCTGACTCACCCGTCCGGGCCGGTTTACAACACCGGTGCCGATTTTCCACCGTATGCACCGGCTTATAATGCCGCGGCCGACTCATCTGTCCAAGCTGCCTCTGATGTTGCGGTCGTCCGTCTCTCATGGCCTGGTCTACATCGACACACCAGGGCTGCACCTGTCTGCATGAGCTGTTTATTGAGTATGAACAAGTCACAGCTTGGGTAGCCCAGTTTTCTTTCAAATTGGAGACAAATTATCATCAACTGTCGTTTGTGCTGGATGGTTCAATGGGCAGGCGTACAAGTCGCCGCCACTACAGTTTTGATTAACTTCAAATCGCCAGTTAGAAGGAACCATTGGCCGAGTTGCTGACATGGTTCATATGGGATCATTTATAACCCGCCACAGTCACCTCAACCTTCTGTGGATTCACATCGTGCTATCAACACCAATGATATACAAGTTATACCGGTTTATATCACGGTCAAATATGGAGAATCTCAAGCCAACTCCTTGAGTCACCTTGAGACTTGGGGGCTACGATGATATGACGCAGCAAGTCTTGCCAGTTTCAGCCGGTTTAAGAACCCGAGGACGATGGAGGGAAAGATAACCCGATCCCGGAGGCTACTGTTATGTTGAGGAAAATTTAAAGGCCGTCAGAAAATTTCTGGCTTAGAAAGTATATGACAGTTACAAAATCCCGACTCAATGAAGAAGTTTCGGATCATCAGAAAGGATTCCGGTTTGAAACCTGGCTGAAGGGAAGTCAGTATCACTGAAGCTCTCAAATATCCGGTTTACAATCCGGTTCAAGAGAAATCTATTCTCCCACAAAGTTCTGAAGCGCTCAGATCCGGTTTAACAATGTCCGGTTCAAAAAGGAATTAACTTCTCGCAAGTTCAAGTTTAAAGGCCGTCAGAAAATTTCCGGCTGAAAATGAAGATTCTGGTTTAAAATTCGGTTCAAGGGGAAGATGTCTCCCACAGCTTTGAAGCTTTCAATATCCGGTTCAAGATCCCGGTTCAAGAAGAATTTACCTCTTGCAAAAAAGGTTAAAAATTACCGAAGAGGACCTGCTGCCATGATGCGCGGTTCAAACATGGGTATCCGGCCTTATTGGCTTGACATATTATTTATCACATGGGGGCTCCCGCTTTGTAAAGCGGGGTATCTATTCTTTATATCATGCGTGGTTACACGGAGTGGATTCGCTTTAGGGCAACCTCCGGTTTACCCCTTGAGGTCGCTTCACAGAAGAGCAACAAAGTCTGTTGGGGACCTAGTCGACTTGAACCGTAGCTACACCTCCTGGGAGCTTGGTCATGTCTTGACGACAGTAATGCCTTCTGGCTGGCACATTTGCCACTAAGTCAGTTGGGGACCTAATCGACTTGAACCGTAGTTACACCTTATGGGAGCTCGGTCATGTCTTGATGATGGTAATGCCTTCTGATCGGCTTTTAAACAGCCAATAAGTCATTTGGGGGCTTGGTCGTGTCCGAACCAATGCAATGCCACTTGATCGGCCCTAGGCCACTGAGTCACTTGGGGGCTTGGTCGAATCCGAACCAATGCAATGCCACTTGGACGGCGTAACGCCACGCGTCATTTTGGGGTCCTGGCTGACTGGCACCATTGCTACGCCTTCGGGGGGCTTGGTTGCGTCTGACCATGGTAATTCCATCTGACCAAGCTCAGTAGAGCTCTTCTTTTGCAAAAAATTGTTGCCATTGCTTTTGCTTTAATAGCCTTTCTTGAGAAGTTGCTATTTTATTTGCGTTTTTTAAACCGACAGTATTTTGTACCGGTTCAAACAGCTAAATTGGCGGAACACGGTCCATTTTTAGACCGGAGATTATCTGCCCGGTTTGATATTCTGTTACCATCCTATTATGGAGTAAACCGGTGTTTATCAACCCGGCTCGGCTTTCAACTACAAGTTGTGAGTGCATGATCAAATTATAATCCGGAGATTATCAGCCCGGTCTGGTTTGACTACAAGTCACTAGTATATATATGGTTAATCCGGTGTTTATCACAACCCGGTACGGTTTTATCATAAACCGACACAATATGGAAGGAGTTATCATTACTCAAGATTGGGGTTATCACTCTTGCTACAAAAAGTTGGTAAACCAACGATGTGATTCAATATCACAGGTATGATATATTTCATATTTTTAAGTGCAGCCCTGGTTATAAACCCAGGTTATATGTTGAGCATTATGACCTGTCCGGCGGTAAACCGCCAGGACACTTTAAACTTGTTGTATGCAGAAAAAGGTTGAATAAAGCATGATTATAAATTTTCCGGTGTTTGTTAAACCGTCCTGGCTTTAAGACAATAAGTCGCCAGTATGATGATAAATTATCCAGTGTTTATTAAACCGGTCTGGCTTTGGACTATAAGTCGCCAGTATATATTTGGATTGCGCCATTGGAATCATGCGCTTATAAATTATTGGATTATATTATTCAAATAGCCAAACTTGGCTGAATTTTCATTATGATATTGGATGAATAAAGGTTTTCATACGAGATTATATTATCTTGAATGGCCAACATGGCTGGATTTTTATTACGGTTATTAATATTATGATTAAGGTTTTCAAAGTCGCTTTAGCGCAATGGTTATCATTTTATACAATTGAAGGAATAGTCCCGAGTCGCTGCAGGCTTACAACCCGGCGCTTGGGGGCTACATTATTCAAAATTGAGATTACATCAAATATGCAAGTCTCATGTTGCTGCAAGCATGCACCATGACACTTGGGGGCTAATGCAAGGTCATTTTTGCTCATCTTATTGAAGACCCAACTCATCACATTGTAAAGAGCTGGCCCTTGGGGGCTACCAATTACTCCTGTCAACTATTGAAGGTACAAAGCTTTTTATCCATTATATTGAAGGGTCCACTGCTCAGTTGGTAAAGCACAAGGCTCTTAACCTTGTGGACGTGGATTCAAGCCCCATGATGGGGGTTACATCATATGATGTTATTTTCATTAAAGTGTATATCAAAGTCCCAGCTCAATATTATCTTACTGAGTCGGCCCTTGGGGGCTACATGCTGCTGTTTAAAAGATTATATTTACAAAGTCCCTGCTGATTATTACATAATGAGCCGGCCCTTGGGGGCTACATTGGTTGAAGTTTTATGGGCATCAGTCAATTACAAGTCCCAGGTTGCTGCAAGCATGACAACCCGACACTTGGGGGCTACAGGTAATATGGATATAAGGGAGAAATATCTTCCAATTTTCTGTTTTGAGCCAATCATTATAACCCGGTGTCTACAACAATCATGAACCGGCATTGGAAATAATCATGACCTGGAATTCAGTTCTTATAAACCGGTAATCTTGACAATGATAAACCGACGAGTCTACATTTTCAAACCGGCTGAATATCAGATGAGTATTACAAGACCAATATTTCTTAAACCGGTGCTTTGGAAGCCAACTCAAGTGGATTATTCTTTACAATATTTTTCTATGAGAAACCAATGTCAGCAATTTGAGTATGAAGCTGGTTATTAACCTGGATTTTCTAGAAGGAGGAATGACAAGGACTTAAGGATGATCAGGTGCCGGTTTACAAGAATTCTTAACCCGGAGCGCAACCTGTCAAATTTGTTCTTATGTTTATTTTGCAGCATAAGTTTACCATGGATGAATCCAAGCTAAACTTGGGGGCTAATGTCAGGGATATACCCCGCGGTGTAAACCGGCCGGAAGTTAACCCGGCCGGACTTGGCGGTTTATCTGAAGACCCGCCCTGACCTTGGCGGTTTACAAGCAATCCGTTTGGTCGTTATGACTCACTGGTAAACCGACGGGCGGATCAGACGGATGACAAGACCCAAGGCCTAGAAGGCCGGTTCAACTATGGTGGGCCGGTTTAAGAGGAAAGGAATATTTTCCTTACAAGGAGTTAAAGCCAGGACTTGTATCCGGTTTGTATTAGAGATAGACTAGTCCTAATCCCAATAGGACTCCACATGTAAACCGCCCCTTCAACATATATAAGGAGGGGTAGGGCTCCCCAAAGAGGGAAGGGTGAAAAGCTACAAGCTACAGGCAATCAATAATCTCTAGGGCTAGACACAAGAGCCGGTTTACGGCGACTCCCTCAGGAGCATAATGAGATCTAGCCTCAAACAGCATGTAGGGTTATTACCGGATGATGTTTCCCGGGGCCCGAAGCTGTCTAAATCCTTGTCTTTGCGTGTTGATCCGCCCTGCGTCTCTCGTCCCGCTCAACCCCTCTCAAGCTACCACATAGATGCGTTGGCCTCGCGACTAAGTCCTTACACTAGGGCATCTGACGTGACAAATCCACGACAGCCGGTCCAGCCTCTACCGGTAGAGTATGCGCCACTACTACAACCGGAAGGTCAAGCTGAGATCCTTCCAAGAGGGAGACATTGTGCTCCGGCTGATCCAGCGAACTGCCGGCCAGCACAAGCTCTCGGCACCTTGGGAAGGCCCCTTCATCATCAGCAAGGTGTTGGGCAACGACTCCTACTACCTCATAGACGCTCAGAAGCCTCGAGCACGCAAAAGAGATGACTCCGGCAAGGAGACGGAGCGACCATGGAACGCGAATCTCCTTCGAAGGTTTTACAGCTAAAAGCAGTATGTACCATGCCAACTTTTGTATTATGTATGAAGACTCCGGGTCCCCAGAGAAGAGCTCGGGGACTGCCCTCTTTTATCTATATGATAAGTATTACGCCTGTCATTCGTGTTAATTCATTTATCCGTTTGGCACCGGGTTCGACCAGTCGACCCAGGGACTTGCCGCTTTGTACTATGAAATGCTTCTTGCAGCCGGACAAGTAGTGTGTTGGCACCTTAGCTTTCTCCTGCCAGAGGCCGCAGTTCGCAGAGCGACCGCTCGATCGGCAGGAGCTAAGGTGAAGAGGTTGTCTGCATGAAAAATGGCTAAGGACCTAAAGCATACACATAGTCCAAGCCGGCTTCTCGCCTCACCGACCGGCTGCCGAGCAGCCAGCCGGCCGGCTTCTACTCAAACTTGCCAGAAAACTCTAAGCCGGCTATGTACTTGCCTTCCCGAAAGCGGCTATATACTTGACCCAGCTACAGTCCGCAGAGCGGCTATTCGGTTGGCAATACGGCAACCAAGGGAAGGCGGCAAAGGAAAAAAGCCAAAGACCAGAGCGCAAGAAAAGATAGAACTCGGAAGAATATTTACATAGCAAAGGCCCTTGGCCGACATTCAACATAAGTTTGAAATACACCCAGTGGGTGGAATTGTGCAAAGTTAACAAGTTCGTCGAGACTGATAAGCAGGTAAAACAAAAGATAAACTGGTAGCCTATGGAGCAGCAGACGGGTTTGATGGAGAGGTGGAGCTGGTGGTGTCGGTTGGTGTACCGGGCGGCTGGTTAGCCTCCGCTTGGCCGCCTTCAGTAGCAACCGGCTCGCTCGGGCATGGCTTGTTGCTGGAGGCACGGTCAAGCTGGGGCTGGTCGTCCGCTTCGACCTCTGGCGCCTCCTCTCCACCTTCCTCCTCCTCCTCCTCGCCTTCTTCCTCACCACTAGAGTCGATCACCTCGGCCGAGTCCTCGTCGTCCTTTGGGTTCAGCCCGAACCATTCTGGTGGTGCCTCGGCGCCATTCTCGGCCCGCTCTGGGATGAAGACGCTGGTGTTGGTATACTCGGCGATTGCTGCCGCACGGTTGACAAGGTCGTCCTCTACTGCCACCAGCTCCTCCTGGGCCTCCAGCCAAAACGTCGTCCGCTGGGATAGACTTAGCCCAGGGTACTATGCCTTGACAAACTCCAAGGCCCGACGCGCTCTAGCTCGGGCCGAGGAGCCCTTCCAGGCGTCAAGACGCCCGACCACCACCTCCAGCCAGTCGGCAGTCCGATTAGGAGTGCACGGTGCCGGCATGTCCGGCCACAGGTGTCACGACCGGTTTTCCAATAAAAATATTTATTGAGAAACCAATCTTTAGAATCCAGTTTGAGATAAAACCTCCTCACTGGTAGACAAACTTTTGATACAATAAGCCAGTAGCATCAAATATATTACAGGGTTGAGCTGATGATGCTCAACAATTTATTACAAGCGTGCCAATAATTATACATAAAGGCGATTATGACACAAGGGAGTGGTGGCATACTACTGACTCGCAAATATGGTAGTGGTGGAGTAATACAGTGGGGAGTGGATATGTGACTCTCAAACTATCATACCATCGAGCGTCGAGGTGAGGCTCGATGAATCTATTTGGGTTGCGGAAGCGGGTATAAAACAGTGACCAAGTCCAGGGTTGCACGAGACTGACTGGGACTCCTCTAGGCGTCGGACTCGCTATCGAACTCCTCATCCATGAGATCACCTTTGTCAGCATCTGGCCAAATCAACAAGCCAGCGAGTACTTTGAAGTACTCGCAAGACAGTTCGGACGTAAGATATAACAAATGCATGCATGAGTGCGTCATGATTTAATTACCAATGCACATTCAAAGTAATATTAGGCAGGGTAAGTAAAAAGGGAAACGATGGTAGTCCGCCTGGAATCCCAACAGTAAAGTAATGGAAACCAAACGAGTGTCTAGAGCGACGCCACGAAGGTAAATTAATAATCGAAAGAAAAACCATGCCACAGTCGGGCGTCTTAGCGACACCACATAAAGGGCTTTAAAAGAAATGCCACAGTCGGGCGTCTGAGCGACACCACATAAAGGGCTTTAAAAGAAATGCCACAGTCGGGCGTCTGAGCGACACCACATAAAGGGCTTTAAAAGAAATGCCACAGTCGGGCGTCTGAGCGACACCACATAAAGGGCTTTAAAAGAAATGCCGCAGTCGGGCGTCTGAGCGACACCACATAAAGGGTTTTAAAAGAAATGCCGCAGTCGGGCGTCTGAGCGACACCACATAAAGGGCTTTAAAAGAAATGCCGCAGTCGGGCGTCTGAGCGACACAACATAAAGGGCTTTAAGAGAAATGCCGCAGTCGGGCGTCTGAGCGACACAACATAAAGGGCTTTAAGAGAAATGCCGCAATCGGTCGTCTGAGCGACACCACATAAAGGGCTTTAAAAGAAATGCCACAGTCGGGCGTCTGAGCGACGCCACATAAAGGGCTTTAAAAGAAATGCCACAGTCGGGCGTCTGAGCGACACCACATAAAGGGCTTTAACTGATAAAGAAATAATATTCATAATAAATATATTCAACTCATGAAATTAAACGGGTTAGTCCATCCTCAAGAACAAACATTTAACTGATCTTAGTGCTCATGGTCCCACCGGATAATCTGTCACCAAAACTGGCACATGTCAGTTAGCACGGAACTTGGATATAGATAAGATGATTTGAGGATATATGACTCTGCAGAGTTTGTACAAAATTTCTCACAGTTAACGGATTTCCGTAGTCACAAGGACTAGCTCCGTTTACAGTATTTCAGAAGGAAACACAGCTAACCAGTACACACCCATCCTACCTCTTGATGCCAGGAATCACCCTCGACATCGTCCAAGAAAAACTTTTGAGACGGGGAGATCACAATCTCGAATAGCATGGGATCAAATTTATATACGCGCGCTCTAAGGGGTGCCCCCCTCTCGGTCCCAACCGGAAACACCCATGCCCCCTGACTGGATGACTGGCTTTAATCCAGGGCCATGGAACCATCATCCGGGCCTCTCCTTTTTGGTGTGTACCAAGAAAGCGGTTTGCGACTTACTAAACCATATCCCTTTCGGGAAACATGTGGTAGTACAGGGGGGAAATGGGTACGAGCCCAACCGATACGGGTTGGTACTGAAGTAAACCTGCATGGCATAAGACTGGCATGCTACCACACTGCCATCTTACCCACCTTCATGCCAACACATGGCCTTGCATACTCACATCCAACAAGGTATGGATCATCGAACTTACTTGTCTCAACAATGCATAATATACTGTTCATCGGTATGCTCCACAACATGCCATGAAACTAACTAAATGCAAAACATGCCAAGACACTCATCATATCAAAAGTTCAAACATGCTTGCCTGGTTCAGAGTAGTCGGAGTCTAGCTCGGTGAAGTTTGCGGTCCCGTCACCTCCTTCGGTATCTACGGTATAAAGAGAATATACGCGCTATCGTGAATACCGAGAGGTGCACAAAAATTATTCCAAATAATCTTCAAATAAATCTGATAAAAAACTAGACAAAATTTTGAAGAGAACAGAAAAAGAATCACTCAAAAATATGTTTCTGTTAAAAAGTTATAAAGGTATTTGCCTAGGGACCCATCTATAATGAAACAGAAACTTCCCAAGGTCTTATTTATAAAAACAGAAAAAGTTTTAGTCTCAAATACGCCGGCTCGGAAGAGAAGACGTATTTTGCCCGAATACGCTTTCAGAAAACGATTCGAAAAAGAGAGGAATCTAACGGGGTGGTCCCACCCGTTGGGTTTGAAAACCGAAGCGGGGCTTTTGGCGCCAGAGGGCCGCGGCGATCGTCGGCGGCGATCCACGGTGAGGCAAAGGGATCGGAGGTTACCTCCGTGCTCACGGTGCTGTTCCGCGTCGGGTGGTGGTCGAGGTGGTCAAGTATCTGGTAGCTAGAGGAGGTGCTTGACGGAGTATGGGAACCGGAGATGACCTCACCGCAGTGAATCGAGCTGGAGCCCGAGGCGGACGAAGGTGGCCAGAGTCGAGGAAGAAGGGCTCCTCGAGGCCCCTCCAGTGGCTAGGCGGGGTGTGGTGAGGTGGTGGAGCCGTGCGGGAGTGAGAGCGGGCTCGGGGGCGCTATATATAGCCATCCCGAGGCGGTTTCCGAGAACGGGGTTCTCCGGCAAGAGATTACGGCGGCGCAGGGCTTGGTCGGGAGGGTTTAGGAGTTGAGCGCCGTCGTGGAGGTCCACTGAGTCTGTTTAGGTGCCAACGGCGTCGGGTTTTGCTGGCTGACGTGGAGTTCAATGGAACGGAGCGGCGCGGAACCGTCGGCGGCAGAGAGCGTGCGCCGTGCATGCCGCGCCACCGCGACCGTGCTGCATGCGTGCGCTGGCATGGAGAGGGACACGCGGAGTCACCAGGGAGCTTGGGCGGCGCTGAACGGCGTTGCGCCGCTGTTCTGCTTCCTGCCAGCCGTTACGGCGTTTCAGCCGCCGCAAGACACGCCGGCGCAGGCGGGCCAGGCGCCACCGACGCCGGGAAGCTGCCAAGCGCGCGTGCGGGGCTTCGGACAAGCGAGCCAGGCGGCGAGCAACGTGCCAAAGGCACTGTGATCTCGTGACTGCACTTAACTGACGAAGATCGTCACTGAAACTCTGAATTTGCCTGAAAGTGTCTGAAACAGTGCATGCAAGGTGTTCGACAGAATGTTTCTGGCTTGCAGGAATTTTTCCTTGGGATGATTTTTGGTAGAGTGACTTCTCATTGCTCCAGTAGGCTGCCTGATTTTTGGTGGAATTATTGGAGAAGTGTAGATATGAATTTCACCAAATTTGGCAAATCTGGTCCAAACTTGCAGGGAGTGTAAGTTGAAAAATTTGAAAAGAAGATGAGTGGATCAAGATGGTTCTGTGTTGTGGGTACAAAGGACTAGCCAGTAGAGTTGGTTTTACATCCAAACACAAATTCTACAAGGTACTTGCTTTGTAAATGGGTCAGGCTCAAATTAGAGGTCAGAAAAGATTTGAGAGGTGAAATAATCAAAATAAAATCCAAAACTTGTTTGGATGAGTTGGGACAGGGAATTTGAGTTGTTAACAAGGAGGAGAGGAGGTTTTGGAGTGGTTTCACTGCATGGGCAAAAATATAAGGTCATGGGTGGTTATCAAAAGAATGAAGATCCCAAATTTTCATTGAGTTTTCTTTTCAAAAAGAAAAGATTGAACTCCCAAAAATAATTTGAGAGGAGAACCAATCAGAGGAGAAGTTTTAAAAAGGTTAAACCCAAAGTTTGAAGAAGATAACAGAAATAACAATCCTGGCCAAAGAAAAAGATTTTTAAGAGGATTGTTTTCCTGAAAATTTTAAAAGGCCTCATTTCACAAAAGAAAGAAAAAACCAGCAAGGTTTTTGCTAAAACCAAATAAAATTTTTGGAGTGTCACAACACCTACCCCGTTAGGAAAAATCTCGTCCCCGAGATTTCAGCTGTCCCTTAAATAAGTGTGGATGCTCTGCTCGAAGAAAATCCTCTCTTTCCCAAGTTGCTTCCTTGTGAGTGTGATTGCTCCATTGAACTCTGAAAAATTTAATGGTCTTTTGTTGGGTCCTCCTTTCAGACTCATCTAATATTTTCACTGGACGTTCCCGATAAGTGAGGTCTTGTTGCACGTCAATGTTCTCATGGGATACTTGTTTCTCTGGGTTGCTTATGCACTTCCTTAACTGCGAAACGTGGAACACGTTGTGGATATCTGATAGTTCCTTAGGTAAGTCTAGTTGGTAGGCCACTGTGCCTCTTCGTGCCAATATACAGAATGGTCCGATAAATCTTGGTGCTAGCTTTCCTTTTATCTTGAATCGTTGTAATCCCCTCATAGGGGATACTCGTAGGTATACGAACTCACCGGGTTCGAAGCTGACCCCATGATGCTTCTGATCGTAATAACTCTTCTGTCGGCTTTGAGCGGTCTTGAGTCTATCCCTGATTAGCTTGACTTTCTCCTCGGCTTCTTTGAGCATGTCTGGTCCAAAGATGCAGCTGTCTCCGGTCTCTGACCAATTCAACGGGGTACGACATCTTCGTCCATACAAAGCCTCAAATGGTGCCATTTGCAGGCTGGCCTGGTAACTGTTGTTGTATGCGAACTCGGCATATGGTAGGCTTTCTTCCCAACTGGTTCCATATGTGAGGACACATGCCCTCAGCATGTCCTCTAAAATCTGGTTTACGCGTTCTGTCTGTCCATCTGTCTGGGGGTGGTAAGCCGTACTAAAAGCTAATTGAGTTCCCAGAGCCTGTTGTACATGATCCCAAAATCTCGAGATGAACTGAGTGCCTCTGTCAGATATTATAGTCTTTGGAACACCGTGCAGATAGACTATGCGGGAGAGGTAAATCTTAGCAAGCTTCTGAGTGGTGTGGGTTGTTCTTACTGGAATAAAATGTGCCACCTTGGTTAACCTGTCGGTGATGACCCATATAGCATCATTCCCGTGTCATGACTGAGGTAGTCCGACAATGAAGTCCATCCCTATTTCATCCCATTTCCACTCAGGTATTTTGTTTGGTTGCAGTAATCCGGCTGGTCTCTGATGTTCAGCTTTTATGCGTTGACATGAGTCGCAACATGCAATGAAGGTAGCGATGTCCCTCTTCATACCGTGCCACCAAAATCTTTCTTGAATATCTTTATACATTTTGGTCCCTCCAGGGTGAATTGAATATGGGGCGGTGTGGGCTTCAGCCAAAATTTGCTGTTTAAGATCTTCTATGTTTGGTACGCAGAGTCTTTCCCCGTACCATAGTATTCCTCCATTGTCTATGACGAATTCTGAGGCCTTGCCCTTACTCACCTTTCTTTTTATACCTTCTATACTGGGGTGACCCGGCTGAGCTTCTTTAATTTTCTCCACAAGGTCGGGTTGTATCTCCGAATTTGATATGGTGCCTTCTGCTACCATCAATAAGTTAAGTCTGGCAAATTCTTGTTGGAATTCGGGTCTCAAGCCGTGCAGACTGCTTTTGTTGGAGCTGGGGTTCCGACTAAGAGCATCGGCCACCACATTTGCTTTACCTGGATGGTAGTGGATACCGACATCATAATCCTTTACTAATTCCAACCAGCGTCTTTGCCGTAAATTTAATTCTGGCTGCGTGAAAATGTATTTGAGACTTTTGTGGTCTGTATATATTTCACATCGATTTCCATGTAAGAAATGCCTCCATTCCTTAAGTGCATGAATGACTGCTGCCATCTCCAAGTCATGAGTGGGATAATTTTCCTCATGCTTGCGAAGCTGCCTTGAAGCGTAGGCGACAACCTTGCCTTCTTGCATCAATACACATCCAAGACCTTTCCTGGACGCGTCACAATATACTTCAAAATTCTTGTGTATGTCTGGCACAACTAATACTGGTGTTGTTGTTAACTTCCTCTTTAGCTCTTGGAAACTTTTCTCGCAGGCTTCGGTCCATTCAAACTTCTTTTCCTTCTTGAGTAACTGGGTCATAGGTTTGGCTATGGTGGAGAATTCTTTAATAAATCTGCGGTAATATCCTGCCATTCCCAAGAAACTTCGTATGTCCGTTACACTGGCTGGTGACTTCCATCCAAGTACGGCCTTTACTTTCTCCGGGTCCACGGCGATACCGTCTTGGGTTAGCACGTGGCCTAGAAAACCTACTTGCCTTAACCAAAATTCACACTTGCTGAACTTGGCGTACAATTGGTGTTTCCTGAGTTCTCCTAGTACAATTCTGAGATGTTCAGCGTGCTCTTCTGGTGTTTTGGAGTATACTCGAATATCGTCGATGAATACCACAACGAACTTGTCCATAAACTTCATAAATACTTTGTTCATGAGGTGAACAAAATATGCAGGAGCATTTGTTAATCCAAAAGGCATTACTGTGAACTCATACAGTCCATATCTGGAGGTGAATGCTGTCTTGGGGATATCTTCTGTTCGTACCTTTAATTGATGGTATCCTGACATTAGGTCAATTTTTGAGAATACCTTGGCCTTAGCGAGCTGATCGAATAAACCATTTATTCTTGGCATCGGGTATTTGTTCTTGACCGTGACCATGTTAAGTGCTCGGTAGTCAATACACAATCGCAGTGTTCCATCTTTCTTTTTGGCAAATAAAATTGGTGATCCCCATGGTGAGGAACTAGCTCGAATGTATCCTTTGTCAAGCAATTCCTTTATTTGTTTCTTCAGTTCAACCAACTCGCACGGTGCCATTCTGTATGGTTTCTTGTATATGGGGTGGTTCCTGGTGCAAGCTCAATGCTGAATTCTATCTCTCGGTCTGGTGGCATGCCTGGTAGCTCATCGGGGAATACGTCTGGAAATTCACATACTACTGGAACCTTGCTTAGCTCAGAAACATCTACCTTATTCAGTCTTGGTTGCCTGGGTATTTTCCTTTCCTTGGCGGATACCCTTATTGTCTTCCTGAGGTGATGCGTGAGTATTACGGTCCGGTTGAAACAGTCAATGAAACCTTTATTTGTGGTTAGCCAATCCATCTCAAGGATGACATCTAGTCCCTTATTTTCCAACACAATAAGATTTGCGTGAAACTTCAGCCCTTCGAACTCAATAATCACATCCTGACAGTAACCTAAGTAACTTGCTGAATCCCAGGGGACTTGATGATCATGGATTTCTCCAAAGGAAGCATCGACAAATTATTTTGCAAAGCAAAACTTTTCGAAACAAAAGAGTGAGAAGCCCCAGAATCAAACAAAACCATTGCAGGTATTGTGTTGACAGGAAACATACCGAGTACGATATCCAGAGCATTTTGTGCCTCCTCTTTGGTTACGTGGTTCAGATGACCCTTCCTTTGGTTGTTGTTGGGATTGAAATTGTTTCGCTTGGGCGCTGAATTGTTGTTGCCGTTGTACGGCTTTGGTGCTGAGTTTCTAGGCTTGGGACACTGCTTGGCATAGTGTCCTTCCTCTCCGCGGGCGTAACAAGTAACGTCGGGGCGATATGTGAACTCCTTGTCCCTTGCATGAAAATTCTTGATTGGGCGTGAGACGTTGGACGGGGATTTGTGTGTCCCACCCTTTTTGAAATCTATCTTGCTTCGGTGATTGCGAGCCTGGTTAGTCTGGTCCCTTTTTCGCTTGCGGATATCTTCCAAACTGCGTCTCTCATTTTCCAGAGTAATGGCTTTATCCACCAGCATCTTAAAATCTGGGAAAGTGTGTATGATCAGTTGGCATTTAAGCGTGGGTGCTAGGCCGTCAAGGAATTTCTCCATTTTCTTGCTTTCAGTCATACGCTCTTCGTTTGCGTAGCGAGACAATAGAGTAAACTGATTGTTGTAATTAGATACTGTCATGTTCCGTTGTTTGAGGTCATCGAACTCCCTCTTTTTGATTTTCATAATACTTTTAGGAATATGTGTGCCACGGAAGCCTTCCTTGAAATCATCCCAGGTTATATCATTTTCATTGGGATGCATGTGCAGGAAATTCTCCCACCAGGATGCGGCTGCTCCCGTGAGATAATGCGGTGCGTACAATACTTTTTCTGGGTCTGAGCATTTTGCAATAATTAATTTTCTCTCCATATCACGAAGCCAGTCTTCGGCCTCAAGCGGCTTATCAGTGTGAGAAAATGTCTGGGGACGTGTCTTCTGTAGTTCGGATAATTTAGAATGCTGTTGATACTGTCCATGGTGATTTCCCATGTTGATGACTTGGTTCATCATTTCACGATGTTGTTGCTGACTTTGTTCATAAAGGCGGCACATTTGAGATAGTGCCGTCTCACTACCCTGTTGACTTGATTGACCTTGAGTGAAATTGTTGCCTAGATGATTGTCATAAAATTGGTTCGACTGCCCTTGTGCAAAATTGTTGTCTACTTGAGTGCCATAAATTTCCTCTGGCGGAGCTGGCATGGAGCGAGTCCAAGGACGAGACATTTTTTCACTCTGGGGATATATTTTGCGAAACCCATAAGCAAACGAAAATAAATCCATAAAAGCACAAGGTCGGCAAAGAAACCAAATAGCCAAGATTACTAGGGAAAACCATTTAATTTGCACACGGAGAAAGACTGCTCATTACGTATCTTACACGCGGGCGATAATTATACAATACGTCACTCAGGATATGCGTACATCATCCTGACATGTTATTTAGGCTAGTGCACTTCTCCAGATCCTACATGATGCGCAAACAGGCTACTTCCCATATCTTACATGGCGGTACAACGCGCGACGGCTAAGCGTACTTAGTCGGAGATGTTGATGATGTCCTTGGCCCTGCCAAGGGTGAGGCGTAGCGAGGCTGGAGACTCAACTTCCTCCTTGCTAATGGGCTCCATACGAGTAGTGCTGCGCCGAGAAGATGGAGCGGGTGCCAGAGGCGGAATAACACGAATAGGAGTCGGCGTGAGGGGCGGTGCAGTGCGCGCTGGAGTGGGCGCAATGACCTGGTTGAACTCCTCAGTAGAAGGCAGGCGGCGAGCAGGTGCATAAGATGCTGATGATGAGGCATAAGTCAGTGGCGGTGCTGTGGGCAGGAGCTCCCTCCTGTTGGCAGCACAGCCATGGACTGAGTCCATGCGGGCGGCCACGGAGTCATCCACCAAGTTGTCGAAGGCGGCCTCCAGAGCCCGAAGATACTCAATAAGCATCTCAAAGGCCTCGTCTCGTTCTCCTCTGGGGCAGGAGTATGCGTAGTGACACGTGTAAGGCACGTGGCATGGAAGATAGCGGTAACGACGAGCCTTCATCATGGGAAGGACATCCCTGAGGCGAGCTATCGACTCGCGGGCTGCCATCTGGATGGCATGCTTCTCCGTGGGCATGGCTCTACCCACGAATCGGAAGCGGCGTAACTCACCACGCCCTCCCCTGAATTGCACCGAGGCCTGGTGCATAGTCAGACTGTCGTTGACTCTGTGCTGGCAGAGTGAGACGACCGGGCGCACAGATGGCCCCATCGCGACCTGAACGACGAAGGATATAAGCTTGACGAACCCATCGGGCACGTTGGCGAAGGTCTGAGACTCGCAACTGTTGTCGGCCATCTACAAAAAGTAGGCAAAAATTCTGAAGAGTCAGATCATAAATATATGCTGACTGTCAGAAAAAAGTGTCTACAACTGCAAAAACATAAAATGGGCTCTAATATGCTAATAACCGGTTAGCGATCGCACCTAGTGGCTTCCTACAGACAGCCTGGCTCTGGTACCAAGCTTGTCATGACCGGTTTTCCAATAAAAATATTTATTGAGAAACCAATCTTTAGAATCCAGTTTGAGATAAAACCTCCTCACTGGTAGACAAACTTTTGATACAATAAGCCAGTAGCATCAAATATATTACAGGGTTGAGCTGATGATGCTCAACAATTTATTACAAGCGTGCCAATAATTATACATAAAGGCGATTATGACACAAGGGAGTGGTGGCATACTACTGACTCGCAAATATGGTAGTGGTGGAGTAATACAGTGGGGAGTGGATATGTGACTCTCAAACTATCATCCCATCGAGCGTCGAGGTGAGGCTCGATGAATCTATTTGGGTTGCGGAAGCGGGTATAAAACAGTGACCAAGTCCAGGGTTGCACGAGACTGACTGGGACTCCTCTAGGCGTCGGACTCGCTATCGAACTCCTCATCCATGAGATCACCTTTGTCAGCATCTGGCCAAATCAACAAGCACGTAAGATATAACAAATGCATGCATGAGTGCGTCACGATTTAATTACCAATGCACATTCAAAGTAATATTAGGCAGGGTAAGTAAAAAGGGAAACGGCGGTAGTCCGCCTGGAATCCCAACAGTAAAGTAATGGAAACCAAACGAGTGTCTAGAGCGACGCCACGAAGATAAATGAATAAATGAAAGAAAAACCAAGCCACAGTCGGGCTTCTTAGCGACACCACATAAAGGGCTCTAAAAGAAATGCCACAGTCGGGCGTCTGAGCGACACCACATAAAGGGCTTTAAAAGAAATGCCACAGTCGGGCGTCTGAGCGACACCACATAAAGGGCTTTAAAAGAAATGCCACAGTCGGGCGTCTGAGCTACACCGCATAAAGGGCTTTAAAAGAAATGCCACAGTCGGGCGTCTGAGCGACACCACATAAATGGCTTTAAAAGAAATGCCACAGTCGGGCGTCTGATCGACACCACATAAAGGGCTTTAAAAGAAATGCCGCAGTCGGGCGTCTGAGCGACACCACATAAAGGGCTTTAAAAGAAATGACGCAGTCGGGCGTCTGAGCGACACCACATAAAGGGCTTTAAGAGAAATGCCGCAGTCGGGCGTCTGAGCGACACCACATAAAGGGCTTTAAAAGAAATGCCACATTCGGGCGTCTGAGCGACACCACATAAAGGCTTTAAAAGAAATGCCACAGTCGGGCGTCTGAGCGACACCACATAAAGGGCTTTAACTGATAAAGAAATAATATTCATAATAAATATATTCAACACATGAAATTAAACGGGTTAGTCCATCCTCAAGAACAAACATTTAACTGATCTTAGTGCTCATGGTCCCACCGGATAATCTGTCACCAAAACTGGCACATGTCAGTTAGCACGGAACTTGGATATAGATAAGATGATTTGAGGATATATGACTCTGCAGAGTTTGTACAAAATTTCTCACAGTTATCGGATTTCCGTAGTCACAAGGACTAGTTCCGTTTACGGTATTTCAGAAGGAAACACAGCTAACCAGTACACACCCATCCAACCTCTCGATGCCAGGAATCACCTTCGACATCGTCCAAGAAAAACTTTTGAGACGGGGAGATAACAATCTCGAATAGCATGGGATCAAATTTATATACGCGCGCTCTAAGGGGTTCCCCCCTCTCGGTCCCAACAGGAAACACCCATGCCCCCTGATCGGATGACTGGCTTTAATCCAGGGCCATGGAACCATCATCCCGGCCTCTCCTTTCTGGTGTGTACCTAGAAATCGGTTTGCGACTTACTAAACCATATCCCTTTCGGGAAACATGTGGTAGTACAGGGGGGAAATGGATACGAGCCCAACCGATACGGGTTAGTACTGAAGTAAACCTGCATGGCATAAGACTGGCATGCTACCACACTGCCATCTTACCCACCTTCATGCCAACACATGACCTTGCATACTCACATCCAACAAGGTATGGATCATCGAACTTACTTGTCTCAACAATGCATAATATACAGTTCATCGGTATGCTCCACAACATGCCATGAAACTAACTAAATGCAAAACATGCCAAGACACTCATCATATCAAAAGTTCAAACATGCTTGCCTGGTTCAGAGTAGTCGGAGTCTAGCTCGGTGAAGTTTGCGGTCCCGTCACCTCCTTCGGTATCTACGGTATAAAGAGAATATACGCGCTATCGTGAATACCGAGAGGTGCACAAAAATTATTCCAAATAATCTTCAAATAAATCTGATAAAAAACTAGACAAAATTTTGAAGAAAACAGAAAAAGAATCACTCAAAAATATGTTTCTGTTAAAAAGTTATAAAGGTATTTTCCTAGGGACCCATCTGTAATGAAACAGAAACTTCCTAGGGTCTTATTTATAAAAACAGAAAACGTTTCAGTCTCAAATACGCCGGCTCAGAAGAGAAGACGTATTTTGCCCGAATACGCTTTCAGAAAACGATTCGAAAAAGAGAGGAATCTGACGGGGTGGTCCCACCCGTCGGGTTTGAAAACCGAAGCGGGGCTTTTGGCGCCAGAGGGCCGCGGCGATCGTCGGCAGCGATCCACGGCGAGGCAAAGGGATCGGAGGTTACCTCCGTGCTCACGGTGCTGTTCCGCGTCGGGTGGTGGTCGAGGTGGTCAAGTATCTGGTAGCTAGAGGAGGTGCTTGACGGAATTTGGGCACCGGAGATGACCTCACTGCAGTGAATCGAGCTGGAGCCCGAGGCGGACGGAGGTGGCCGGAGTCGAGGAAGAAGGGCTCCTCAAGACCCCTCCAGTGGCCAGGCGGGGTGTGGTGAGGTGGTGGAGCCGTGCGGGAGTGAGAGCGGGCTCGGGGGCGCTATATATAGCCACCCCGAGGCGGTTGCCGAGAACGGGGTTCTCCGGCAAGAGATTACGGCGGCGCAGGGCTTGGTCGGGAGGGTTTAGGAGTTGAGCGCCGTCGTGGAGGTCCACTGAGTCTGTTTAGGTGCCAACGGCGTCGGGTTTTGCTGGCTGACGTGGAGTTCAATGGAACGGAGCGGCGCGGAACCGTCGGCGGCAGAGAGCGTGCGCCGTGCATGCCGCGCCACGGCGACCGTGCTGCATGTGTGCGCTGGCGTGGAGAGGGCCACGCGGAGCCACCAGGGAGCTTGGGCGGCACTGAACAGCGTTGCGCCGCCGTTCTGCTTCCTGCCAGTCGTTACGGCGGTTCAGCCGCCACAAGACACGCCGGCGCAGGCGGGCCAGGGCGCCACCGACGCCGGGAAGCTGCCAAGCGCGCGTCCGGGGCTTCGGACAAGCGAGCCAGGCAGCGAGCAACGTGCCAAAGGCACTGTGATCTCGTGACTGCACTTAACTGACGAAGATCGTCACTGAAACTCTGAATTTGCCTGAAAGTGTCTGAAACAGTGCATGCAAGGTGTTCGACAGAATGTTTCTGGCTTGCAGGAATTTTTCCTTGGGATGATTTTTGGTAGAGTGACTTCTCATTGCTCCAGTAGGCTGCCTGATTTTTGGTGGAATTATTGGAGAAGTGTAGATATGAATTTCACCAAATTTGGCAAATCTGGTCCAAACTTGCAGGGAGTGTAAGTTGAAAAATTTGAAAAGAAGATGAGTGGATCAAGATGGTTCTGTGTTGTGGGTACAAAGGACTAGCCAGTAGAGTTGGTTTTACATCCAAACACAAATTCTACAAGGTACTTGCTTTGTAAATGGGTCAGGCTCAAATTAGAGGTCAGAAAAGATTTGAGAGGTGAAATAATCAAAATAAAATCCAAAACTTGTTTGGATGAGTTGGGACAGGGAATTTGAGTTGTTAACAAGGAGGAGAGGAGGTTTTGGAGTGGTTTCACTGCATGGGCAAAAATATAAGGTCATGGGTGGTTATCAAAAGAATGAAGATCCCAAATTTTCATTGAGTTTTCTTTTCAAAAAGAAAAGATTGAACTCCCAAAAATAATTTGAGAGGAGAACCAATCAGAGGAGAAGTTTTAAAAAGGTTAAACCCAAAGTTTGAAGAAGATAACAGAAATAACAATCCTGGCCAAAGAAAAAGATTTTTAAGAGGATTGTTTTCCTGAAAATTTTAAAAGGCCTCATTTCACAAAAGAAAGAAAAAACCAGCAAGGTTTTTGCTAAAACCAAATAAAATTTTTGGAGTGTCACAACAGGGCGGCGATTGCCTGGCGCCGACACGCTGAAGACGGCGCAACATCCGGTAGCCGGCCGAAGACGGGCCTCGATGCTCAGGAGCTGCTCATTAAGGGTCCGGGGGGCGTCGGCAGCAATCTGCGCACCCTCTGCCCTCCGTCCTTCGTGATCAACTTTAATGGCCTGATTGGCAGCGTCAGAATGACCAGGGAAGAATTCTGCCAAAACAGAAAGCAAAAGAGCCAAAGTTAGAGACGAGAGGCCGGCTCCACCAGAAGCGGGCAGCTCAAAGAAGTAAAAAGAGGGAAGCCCACCATCAACTATGTCTTCAATCTCGTGAAAGCCAGAAGTCAGCATCGCCTCCTTGTCGGTCCAGGAGGAGCATTCGGTTGCAAACTCAGCAAGGCTGTTGGTCTCCTTGTCCTCCGCCTCCTTCTGGACCTTCTTGAGAAGCTCCGCCTACTCCGACAGTTGCGTGACCAGCCGGTCACGCTCCTCGGCCAGCTTGCTGCACTCCGTCTCCTTGGCACGAAGCACGGTGTTGGCCTCGCCCAGCTGCGGCGTTGGCCTCTGCAAAAGTGGAAAAAGGAAGACCATCAACAATAAGTAAGGAAAGACGAAGTTGCCAGGAAGATCTGACCCGACTAATCAGCAATCGGCCCGAATCTCGGGGACTACAGCCCGCGGGTGTGCCAGCGCGTCTCCACGGAGAAAGAAGTCATCAAATGTCAACCAAAGAAGAACAATTGCCGGCAAAATCCGGCCTGACTGCCCAGCAGTCGGCCCAAATCTCAGGGACTACAGCCCGCGGGTGCGCCAGCGCGCCCCCGCGAAGAAGGAAAAGGACTTACTCCGGCTCTCTGACAAGTCAACGAGACGTTGATCCAACTCCTGTACTTTGGAGTTGAAGGTGGTCGCATGGAGGTTATGATAGTCTTGCAGCAAAGACATTAGTACTGGAGCTTGCCAATTAAAGTTCTGAGCCGCCTACTCAGCAGTTGTCACGACCGGTTTTCCGGGCATTAATTTCCAAAAAATGGCCGTTGTGCTCACCAGCCCCAGGATTACTGTTAGGTGATGAGACACCAACTTGATACAGAAATTCCAATCAAAAGTACAAAAATATGTAGTACAAGACCATTGTGGCCTATGAGTACAACGAAAGGTTTCTAGTGGTTGAGGGCGGAAGCGGTTTGTGGATCACCACGGCTATGGGACTCCATTTCCCACGGGAACAGCTGACCAGGCTAACTCCTACCTTCGCGAGGCTGCTATCACCATTGCTTAGGTTCCGAGGCTGTTGTCGCAACGCTCCTCTCCAAGCAAGCAATCTGGCCAAGACAATAGCCAGGGACAAGCCAGTGAGTACTTTGAATGTACTCGCAAACATTACGGACACAGGTATAATATAACCATTGATGCTCATGCTTGCAATATCCTTATACTCACTTAGTTAGTCATAAAATAAATATCTTGATGCATGCTAACAGGTTATTCAAATGCAGCCGGAAATTTATGCAATGGTCACATAGAGGTAATAAATACTGGGTGCCAAACGAGGGTCTGAATGACTCCTCGAGCGGAAACTGCAGAATAGTAAATACTGGTGCCAAACGAGTATCTGAAAGACTCCTCGAGCGGAAAATGCAGAATATTAAATACTGGTGCCAAACGAGTGTCTAAAAGACTCCTCGAGCGAAAAATGCAGAATAATAAATACTGGTGCCAAACGAGTGTCTGAAAGACTCCTCGAGCGGAAAATGCAAAATAATAATACCATAGTCGGGCGTCTGAGCGACACCACAGAAAGGGCTTTAAGAGAAATGCCATAGTCGGGCGTCTGAGCAACACCACATAAAAGGCTTTAAAAGAAATACCACAGTCGGGCGTCTGAGCGACACCACAGAAAGGGCCTTAAAAGAAATGCCACAGTCGGGCGTCTGAGTGACACCACATAAAAGGCTTTAAAAGAAATACCACAGTCGGGCGTCTGAGCGACACCACAGAAAGGGCCTTAAAAGAAATGCCACAGTCGGGCGTCTGAGCGACACCACATAAAGGGCTTTAAAAGATTAAAATAATCATAGTGAAATATCCCGGAGGTAGAACCATCCCAGAGATATTCGATGATAACAATAATAATCATGGGTTAGTCAACAATAGTAATAATCATAATCATCACAAGTCACAAGTAGTAATTCCCGTTCTGGTTTTTACAGTTTCACCTCTGAAGACCGACACTAAGACCGACGCTTGACCCATCCCAGACTGTAGTCCTTAACCATGGACACGGCTATTCGAATAGGTTTAACCTCTGCAGAGGGTATACTCTTTACCCACGAGTAACGGATTCCTTTAGTCCATCGGGACTAATTCCGTCTACGGTCTTTTAGTTGAAAACACACCTGACTTGCACACACCAGCTTAACTCACCGGTGTCTGGAATCACCCTCGACACCTGTCAAGCAAACTCTAAGTGGGGAGGCTACAACCTCGACGTAGCATGGGATCACAAAATTTATACCGCGCGCAAACTGGGGGAGCTACCCCCTTCGGCTACAACCGAAACACCCATGCCCCCTGACCAGGTGGCATGCCTACCGGCTACAACCGATATCTTCCACCATGGCCTCTCTGTACGGTGTGTGCCAAGACAAGGGTTAACAGCTTACTGAACCATACCCCACCTATGGTAGGGACCTGTGGCAATACGGAACAAGTATGGGGGTTACTGGCACAAGACTTGATCTACGGTCGACTTAGGAGGTAGTAATAATCCCTGCAAGTTTAGCATAACAATGTATATACTTCAACCAACAGATAGGAACACCACACGACATACTCCATCATGCCATACCGGGCACGACCGTCTCAACGGAGGACTAGGGTCAAGACCGCGTCTACCCAAGACAGAGGCCTACCCGGCATTTCCTTCTGGTATGCATGAAAAGTGTACGGCGGTGATTTCCATCACAAAACATGTCAACTCCATATGCATGAAATCCACTAATAAGCACTATGAATAGGATCACATCCTCACATAAAATGACGCATGCAAGTGTCGGGGTGGTGTTGTCACCGGGCCAAACAACACATACAAAAAAATTACACCAGGGTTCAGAATGCTTGCCTTTAGGTCATGGAAAAGAGGGGTGCATCCAAAACCTCTTGAAATCTTCCAAAATCCTATTTAAAGGAATATGTATGAATTAACACATACAATTAAAACAGCACAGAAAGTTGTTTGGAAATTTTTTCAAATAAATCTTAAAATAAACTAGACAAAATTTAAGGAATGTAGGAAAAAGAATCAATTCATTGGGACTTATATTTAAAAAGTTATAGACAGTCAAAGTTTAGTCAAATCTGGTCAAAACTGATATTAAAAATAAAACAGGAAAAGGAAAAACGCTTCAGAGGGAATACGCTTTCGCACAGGGGAGACGTACTTGGGCCTTTACGTCTCCACTCATCCAGCGGGGGACTGCGCGTGAGTCGCCGACAGTGGGCCCGCCTGGCCCACTGGTCAGGTTTGACAGGTCCACGCGCGCGTCGTCTCCCTCTGACCGAATGGAGGCGGGGATCCGGCGAGGCTCGCCGGCGAATGGCGGCGTCCCTCGGCGATCTGGGCGCATGAGCGTGCTCCGGAGGTCGGTACGAACTTGGGGGTACCCGCCATAGTCGCCGACGTGGACGGAGTTGCCGGCGACGAGCTTCGT
The DNA here is from genome assembly GCA_032464435.1 of Aegilops umbellulata. Lineage (NCBI taxonomy): Eukaryota > Viridiplantae > Streptophyta > Magnoliopsida > Poales > Poaceae > Aegilops > Aegilops umbellulata. The sequence continues at coordinate 553,975,834 of CP136057.1, forward strand.
GGCGGAGATGGCTTCGGGAGCAAAGTGAGCTTGGGGCTACAAAGGCTCCCGATCAAAATCGAGCAGGGAAACGAGTTTGCGGGAGGATGAGAAGGTTCCTGGTGAAGAGAAATGAGAGGGGGAGGCCCTGGTGGCGCTGGGAGAGCTGGAGCTATGGCGGCGGCCGAGGTTGCCGGAGAGGAAGAAGACGACCTCTTCCTCTTCAATTGACGGCCAAAGGAGCTCTAGGCAGGTGGCTTGGGGTCGTCTCCGTGCGGATATGAGCTCGGGGCTCCTTAAATGGACGGGCCGAGGCGGTTCCGCGGCGGTGGGGATAAGATCGCCGGCGAACCGACGTTCTGTAGCAGCAGGGGAACGTGGCGGCGATGAGAGCTAGGCGACGAAGTTGCACTGCTCCAGGAGGCAGGTGGCGAGCGCTGGGAGCTTGGGCGGCGCTGGCTAGCGCAGGCGCGGTCGGGCGGTGGGCGCGGCCGCGGGCGTGCCGCCAAATGGCCTCTGACGGCGGTGCTGTAGGGCGCCAGGGAGCGGTCGGGGCTTTTTGGCGGGATGCGTCGAGAAGGGGAGTGCTAGGTGAGGTTCTGCCGTGCGGTTCAAGCCAGGGGCGCGTGATGCGGCGGCTCGGGCGCGGCACGTGCAAAACGCGCGCTCTACTCGCGCCCGGAGCACGCCCGGGACATGGTCGTCGAAATGCCAGGGCAGCCTAGGGGTTTCGGGTGAGACTGGGGATTAGCAGATCCAGGTTAGGAGTAGTGAGGAGATTAATGGACAAGGTAGCTTGGCAAGGGAAGCAAGATCACAGTGTAAACAAAACTTCATGCCAAATCTGATCATGCCCACAGGGTGTTTGATAAAATGCCAGAGGCATTTAGGAAGGTCTTGGAGTGATCAAATTCTCCAGATTAGTGCCTCTTTGGATGCACAAGAGGGTGGTGAGGTCAATTGGGGAAAAGGGGAACTTGCTAGTGCAAGTTTTGCAAAACTACACTTCTGGACAGGGAGTAAATGGCCTCATAACCTGGATCAAAAGTGTTCCAAAGAGTGCATGCTCCTGGACTTAGAGGTTTAGCAGGGTTGTCTACAAGTAGAAAAAGGAATCATGGGTAAAGGAGCAACTAAAAATGTGGTTGCTGTACAAACCAGCAAGTTGGGCCAGAATGAAAATGAGGTTGATCCACTCAAATTCTCCAAAGAACAACTCTATGTTTTTGCATAAAGTTGAATCATATGTTGCTGCCAACATCTCATAATTTTGGTGGAGGCTAGAAAGAAATATTTAAAAGGGTTGTAGTGCAAATATGCCCACTGGACCAGAGAAGAAAATTTGGTGTAGGGCTCACTTTATTTCAAGAATAAAAGATATTTTTGCACAAAAGTGATTTAAAAACTTCACATGACAACTCCAAATTTTTGGTGGGATTTATGGGATAATTTATGAATAGGGTGTAGTTCAAAAATGGCCTTATAGCCTTGAAAGACCATTTTTCAAGAAAAATAAAGATCAAGCAATTTAATTTTGTAATTAGTTCTACTAATACAAGAAAAGTTTTTCCTTGAGAGTTTAAACAAGTCCAAAAACATATTTGAAAAGTTTTCACTTTGGGAAAAAAAATTCCATAACAACCAAGTTCAAAAATCAAAAGGGAGCTCAGAAAATCAAAGTTTTAATTACTGGCAAAATTTTAATTAGTAAAACAAGGTCAAAATTGTTTTGGGTGTCACAACACTACCCCCCTTAAGAAAAATCTCGTCCTCGAGATTTGCTAAGGGTTGTTTTAACAACTCTCCGGGATTTTTCGCGAGGGAAAACGGTTAAAAAAAAGGAGCACAAGTCACAACAAAACAATACATATTAGTAGAAGCCAAATAACTTATTCGTCGCGCAAGCTCAAGTTATCACGCATAAGTCATAATATATAATTAAATGTTGCAACAATGAACACAACAGCGACATCTAAAATGGAAACGGTAACTAGACGGGGTCCTGCGAGAACGTTTCTGGTACTGAGACACATTCCTCTTCTATCGGGGGAAGAGGTTTAACCAGCCGATGAATGCGTCTCTCTTGGCCAGGCCTCAGTGATCTGCCGATGGCGATCTGAGGATGGTGCACAAGGTGAGAGGTGCTTTGGCAATGTCACGCGGTGGCCTTTTATAGCACTGGAGCTGGGTCACCTTTACCATGGTGAAGGGTAAGGAAACTTCCAGCTCCGCTCCACGGGTCGGAGTCGAGCTATAGATACACACATTTCACCGGGGTGACGTGTTACTATGGGGGTCACCGGGGTCTTTGGCAAATGTGCCTGGGGTAGAAAAGCTGGCATACCCATGCAGGGCTACAGGGGCTTAACGACAGGTGGCGTTTATTTACACGGTCACACGATTACAAGCGAGAATACACCGGGGCTCGATCCTTCTCGGGTGACTTAGTCTTCCTCGATTACATCGTGCCTAGTGGATGTTGAGGCGTCTCCGTGGTTCTCACCGTCGGAATTAGCTGGAGTGGGTCGAGGGGCTGCATGCTCAGGGTAGCGATGATGACTATCTCGGGGGTTGTTGGCAACAACCCCGTTGGAGTGTGCTCCCAAAATGCGACGAAGCACTTCTGGGGTTATCGCAACACTTTGGCCGATGGCTGGGGAAGACCTCAGGGGATCGATCGGTTGTCCAAACAGCACGACTGGGCTGTCGGTGCTGGGCTCGTCCTCTCTTCTCGCCGGGGCTCGACGAACCAGCTCCCCACGAGCTGCGATAAGATCAATAGTGACCTGATCGCACAGTTCCTCTAGTGCACTTACGTAGCGCACTAGGTGCAGTAATGCAGGATCTGTTTCGTGATCTCCGTTGGCAACTTGGGGTGGTCTACCATATCCTTCCCGCCTGGGGTAGTAGTGGAACAAGCGACAGTCAACTCGGGGCGACAAGTGCCGGAGATGAACTATAGCTTCTCAAGCGGCTAGTTGGATGGCTTGGGGCTCAAAGGAAGTCGTTCTTCCTGTGAACCTGTAGGGGCGTTCGGGTGCTAGACCCCTACCATAGACATGCACAGTGGCCCAGAATTGACGGCTCTCACCGCTCATGGATCCTTGGTACACGACATATTCTGGGGGCTCCTCTAACGCATAGGCACGACGGGTGAGGTTTGAGAGTATGGTCACAAAACCTCCAAGGTTGGTTGCCGTAGTCTCAGTGTGCACGACAGGACCAGGCATTGTGGTTCGGTTTAGGATAGCGGCTGTGCTGTGCTAGTTTGGGGGCTAGCGTGCCCTTTTTATAGGAAAAAGGGGACGGAGTCTTCCTTCGCACGCTTGCGAGAAAGACTATTCAGGATACGATCACTGGCGCAGGAGCGACAGGCTAGGTTGCTAGGTTGGGCACCGACTGCCAAAAGGTGTCGGGTCACTGTGGGGCTATCTTGCAGGAGAAGCTTGGCTGGGGTTTTGGTTATGGCTCGGTGGGTTGGTTTGCCTAAGATTTTTGACCTGGCTAGGATAGGATTAGCCAATGGTCAGCCTGGCTCTGATACCAAGTCTGTCACGACCGGTTTTCCGGGCATTAATTTCCAAAAAATGGCCGTTGTGCTCACCAGCCCCAGGATTACTGTTAGCTGATGAGACACCAACTTGATACAGAAATTCCAAGCAAAAGTACAAAAATATGTAGTACAAGACCATTGTGGCCTATGAGTACAACAAAAGGTTTCTAGTGGTTGAGGGCGGAAGCGGTTTGTGGATCACCACGGCTATGGGACTCCATTTCCCACGGGAACAGCTGACCAGGCTAACTCCTACCTTTGCGAGGCTGCTATCACCATTGCTTAGGTTCTGAGGCTGTTGTCGCAACACTCCTCTCCAAGCAAGCTATCTGGCCAAGACAATAGCCAGGGACAAGCCAGTGAGTACTTTGAATGTACTCGCAAACATTACGGACACAGGTATAATATAACCATTGATGCTCATGCTTGCAATATCCTTATACTCACTTAGTTAGTCATAAAATAAATATCTTGATGCATGCTAACAGGTTATTCAAATGCAGCCGGAAATTTATGCAATGGTCACATAGAGGTAATAAATACTGGGTGCCAAACGAGGGTCTGAATGACTCCTCGAGCGGAAACTGCAGAATAGTAAATACTGGTGCCAAACGAGTGTCTGAAAGACTCCTCGAGCGGAAAATGCAGAATATTAAATACTGGTGCCAAACGAGTGTCTGAAAGACTCCTCAAGCGGAAAATGCAGAATAATAAATACTGGTGCCAAACGAGTGTCTGAAAGACTCCTCGAGCGGAAAATGCAAAATAATAATACCACAGTCGGGCGTCTGAGCGACACCACAGAAAGGGCTTTAAGAGAAATGCCACAGTCGGGCGTCTGAGCGACACCACATAAAAGGCTTTAAAAGAAATACCACAGTCGGGCGTCTGAGCGACACCACAGAAAGGGCCTTAAAAAAATGCCACAGTCGGGCGTCTGAGCGACACCACATAAAAGGCTTTAAAAGAAATACCACAGTCGGGCGTCTGAGCGACACCACAGAAAGGGCCTTAAAAGAAATGCCACAGTCGGGCGTCTGAGCGACACCACATAAAGGGCTTTAAAATATTAAAATAATCATAGTGAAATATCCCGGAGGTAGAACCATCCCAGAGATATTCGATGATAACAATAATAATCATGGGTTAGTCAACAATAGTAATAATCATAATCATCACAAGTCACAAGTAGTAATTCCCGTTCTGGTTTTTACAGTTTCACCTCCGAAGACCGACACTAAGACCGACGCTTGACCCATCCCAGACTGTAGTCCTTAACCATGGACACGGCTATTCGAATAGGTTTAACCTCTGCAGAGGGTGTACTCTTTACCCATGAGTAACAGATTCCTTTAGTCCATCGGGACTAATTCCGTCTACGGTCTTTTAGTTGAAAACACACCTGACTTGCACACACCAGCTTAACTCACCGGTGTCTGGAATCACCCACGACACCTGTCAAGCAAACTCTAAGTGGGGAGGCTACAACCTCGACGTAGCATGGGATCACAAAATTTATACCGCGCGCAAACTGGGGGAGCTACCCCCTTCGGCTACAACCGAAACACCCATGCCCCCTGACCAGGTGGCATGCCTACCGGCTAAAACCGATATCTTCCACCATGGCCTCTCTGTACGGTGTGTGCCAAGACAAGGGTTAACAGCTTACTGATCCATACCCCACCTATGGTAGGGACCTGTGGCAGTACGGAACAAGTATGGGGGTTACTGGCACAAGACTCGATCTACGGTCGACTTAGGAGGTAGTAATAATCCCTGCAAGTTTAGCATAACAATGTATATACTTCAACCACCAGATAGGAACACCACACGACATACTCCATCATGCCATACCGGGCACGACCGTCTCAACGGAGGACTAGGGTCAAGACCGCGTCTACCCAAGACAGAGGCCTACCCGGCATTTCCTTCTGGTATGCATGAAAAGTGTACGGCGGTGATTTCCATCACAAAACATGTCAACTCCATATGCATGAAATCCACTAATAAGCACTATGAATAGGATCACATCCTCACATAAAATGACGCATGCAAGTGTCGGGGTGGTGTTGTCACCGGGCCAAACAACACATACAAAAAAAATTACACCAGGGTTCAGAATGCTTGCCTTTAGGTCATGGAAAAGAGGGGTGCATCCAAAACCTCTTGAAATCTTCCAAAATCCTATTTAAAGGAATATGTATGAATTAACACATACAATTAAAACAGCACAGAAAGTTGTTTGGAAATTTTTTCAAATAAATCTTAAAATAAACTAGACAAAATTTAAGGAATGTAGGAAAAAGAATCAATTCATTGGGACTTATATTTAAAAAGTTATAGACAGTCAAAGTTTAGTCAAATCTGGTCAAAACTGATATTAAAAATAAAACAGGAAAAGGAAAAACGCTTCAGAGGGAATACGCTTTCGCACAGGGGAGACGTACTTGGGCCTTTACATCTCCACTCATCCATCGGGGGACTGCGCGTGAGTCGCCGACAGTGGGCCCGCCTGGCCCACTGGTCAGGTTTGACAGGTCCACGCGCGCGTCGTCTCCCTCTGACCGAATGGAGGCAGGGATCCGGCGAGGCTCGCCGGCGAATGGCGGCGTCCCTCGGCGATCTGGGCGCATGAGCGTGCTCCGGAGGTCGGTACGAACTTGGGGGTACCCGCCATAGTCGCCGACGTGGACGGAGTTGCCGGCGACGAGCTTCGCGGCGGAGATGGCTTGGGAGCAAAGTGAGCTTGGGGCTACGAAGGCTCCCGATCAAAATCGAGCAGGGGAACGAGTTTGCGGGAGGATGAGAAGGTTCCTGGTGAAGAGAAATGAGAGGGGGAGGCCCTGGTGGCGCTGGGAGAGCTGGAGCTATGGCGGCGGCCGAGGTTGCCGGAGAGGAAGAAGACGACCTCTTCCTCTTCAATTGACGGCCAAAGGAGCTCTAGGCAGGTGGCTTGGGGTCGTCTCCGTGCGGATATGAGCTCGGGGCTCCTTAAATGGACGGGCCGAGGCGGTTCCGCGGCGGTGGGGATAAGATCGCCGGCGAACCGACGTTCTGTAGCAGCAGGGGAACGTGGCGGCGATGAGAGCTAGGCGACGAAGTTGCACTGCTCCAGGAGGCAGGTGGCGAGCGCTGGGAGCTTGGGCGGCGCTGGCTAGCGCAGGCGCGGTCGGGCGGTGGGCGCGGCCGCGGGCGTGCCGCCAAATGGCCTCTGACGGCGGTGCTGTAGGGCGCCAGGGAGCGGTCGGGGCTTTTTGGCGGGATGCGTCGAGAAGGGGAGTGCTAGGTGAGGTTCTGCCGTGCGGTTCAAGCCAGGGGCGCGTGATGCGGCGGCTCGGGCGCGGCACGTGCAAAACGCGCGCTCTACTCGCGCCCGGAGCACGCCCGGGACATGGTCGTCGAAATGCCAGGGCAGCCTAGGGGTTTCGGGTGAGACTGGGGATTAGCAGATCCAGGTTAGGAGTAGTGAGGAGATTAATGGACAAGGTAGCTTGGCAAGGGAAGCAAGATCACATTGTAAACAAAACTTCATGCCAAATCTGATCATGCCCACAGGGTGTTTGATAAAATGCCAGAGGCATTTAGGAAGGTCTTGGAGTGATCAAATTCTCCAGATTAGTGCCTCTTTGGATGCACAAGAGGGTGGTGAGGTCAATTGGGCAAAAGGGGAACTTGCTAGTGCAAGTTTTGCAAAACTACACTTCTGGACAGGGAGTAAATGGCCTCATAACCTGGATCAAAAGTGTTCCAAAGAGTGCATGCTCCTGGACTTAGAGGTTTAGCAGGGTTGGCTACAAGTAGAAAAAGGAATCATGGGTAAAGGAGCAACTAAAAATGTGGTTGCTGTACAAACCAGCAAGTTGGGTCAGAATGAAAATGAGGTTGATCCACTCAAATTCTCCAAAGAACAACTCTATGTTTTTGCATAAAGTTGAATAATATGTTGCTGCCAACATCTCATAATTTTGGTGGAGGCTAGAAAGAAATATTTAAAAGGGTTGTAGTGCAAATATGCCCACTGGACCAGAGAAGAAAATTTGGTGTAGGGCTCACTTTATTTCAAGAATAAAAGATATTTTTGCACAAAAGTGATTTAAAAACTTCACATGACAACTCCAAATTTTTGGTGGGATTTATGGGATAATTTATGAATAGGGTGTAGTTCAAAAATGGCCTTATAGCCTTGAAAGACCATTTTTCAAGAAAAATAAAGATCAAGCAATTTAATTTTGTAATTAGTTCTACTAATACAAGAAAAGTTTTTCCTTGAGAGTTTAAACAAGTCCAAAAACATATTTGAAAAGTTTTCACTTTGGGAAAAAAAATTCCATAACAACCAAGTTCAAAAATCAAAAGGGAGCTCAGAAAATCAAAGTTTTAATTATTGGCAAATTTTAATTAGTAAAACAAGGTCAAAATTGTTTTGGGTGTCACAGCAGTCGGCCCGAAACTCGGGGACAACACCCAGTGGGTGCGCTGGCGCGCCCCACGAAGTGATGCAACAATTAAAAACAAAGAAGCAAGAGGCATACTCGGATGGCTTCTCGCGATTCCAGGAACACCTTGTTGCAGTGCTTGATAGCGTCGGCCTCGGCGCGGAGTTTGGCTTGAACGTCCAAGATCGCCTTTTGCAGAGGGCTCGTCCCACCTCCCCTCACCCACCCAGTGGGCGCGGTGCTAGTTGCCTCGGTGTCCGGGATCGAGGAGCATGCGGCACTGGTCTCCAGCGGGTGTGGCGCCAAGGCCACCTTCACGAGCCGACGGCGTGAGGGCGTTCGGTCCCCAGGAGTCGGGCCCGTCACCATCTCGTTTCCGGCTGGTGGCGCAGGCGGGTCGGCCGGCTGCCTGTCTCGCGCCTCCTCGGAAGGTGGTGGGAGGGCACTATTACGTTCGGCATGGCGACGTCCTTGCTGTCCCTCTCCATGATAGGGTGCTCGGCGCCGGCTTCCCCAGTCTGCACCACGAACTCCGGTGGCGGCGGAGCCGAGTTTAGACGGGTGACAAACATTGCAGACTGGCGGCGCGCGGCCTCCTCAGCCTGCTTCTTCTCCGCGTTGGCTGCCTCGGCCTCCACCAATTTCTTCAGGGTGGCGGCCTCCGCCTTTTCCGCTTACACCTTCTCCAGGCGGGCGGCTTCCTGCTCCTCGCGCGTCTCCCGTGCATTCCGCTCTGTCGCATCCCATAGGTCGGCGGCCGTATCGATCCGCCAAGTGGTGGTGGAAGTCGCCGCCGACCCCACATTGGAGGCGGCGGCCGACTTCTCAAGATTAAGCGGAGCCCTGGATCAAGGGAAACAACGCAAGGGAAACTCAGAGCAAGATCAGCAAGGAAGAAGAAATTACGAGATGAAGGCGGTACATACGCGGAAACCAGCTGCGGCTCCTTTACCGGTTTGCGGAAGCGGAGGGCGTTCGTGTCCGCTTCATCTCGCTTGGTCGCCGCGGCCGAGCCCGTGGGTTTCTTCGGCTGGCTACCGAACATGCTCGGTGCGGCCTTGCGTTTTTTCGCACCACCTTGGGCATCCGGCGCGGTAGATGAGCTCGCGCCCGGCTGGTCGGACCCTGGCTGGTGGCGCGGGGCGACTTCCCCTGCATCGTCGTCGGGCCAGTCCTCGAGGCCGGCTCCGAGCCCAGAGCCGCCTGCTCTGCCGCCTCCTCCGTCGGCGTCATCCTCCAAGGCCGCTGCCCCCAAGTCGGGGTCATCCATGTCGCTCTCCTTTCGTTTGGGAGTAATTGACACTCCGGCCCCGCGGCGCCGGTGGCCTGCTGGAGGAGGGGGCTCTGTTCAAAGGCCGATTTGTCAGGTTGGACAGGAGGAACTCGGCAACAACAAAGATAGAGAAAGACAGCTTACCATAGGCGGGGGGTCGGCGCGTGAATACGGCTCCTTGCCGAACCGCCACTCTTCCGTGAGCTCGCAGTTTGCAAGGTAGTTCACCATATGAGCTACCTCTGCGTGAGGCATCTCCTTGGTGCACAGCCGGCTTGGGTCCCGATGCCCCCTCATTTGATAGATCATGTGAGGGCGGCCCTGGTGTAGGAGCACCCGGCGCGTCACGAAGGCGGATAGCAAGTCGGGCCCGGTCAGGCCCTCCGACTGTGTCAACACTCTAAGCCGCGCGATTGCGGTAGCCCCAGAAGGCGACAACGTCTTGGCCCGGTACGACCAGTTGGGCCACCTCCCAGCCGGCGGGTCGGCTACGTAAGCCTGCAAGTTGACCCAGTCGGCATCTGGGAAGACGCTCTTCACGTAGAAGAACGACAGCTGCTACATCTTCACCAACTTGATCAGCGTGATGGGAGGAAACGGATTTTCGGCCGCCGGCCTCCGCACCGCAATGAAAGCGCCGCATTGAGCCAGCACGCCTGCGACGAGGGTGCCGATCTTGGCTTAGAAGAACTCCCCCCAAAGCTCGATGGTGGGGAGGACACCGATGAAGCCTTCGCACAGACTGACGAAGGCGGACAGCAGCACCACCGTGTTCGGGGTGAGGTGGTGCGGCTAAAGATTGTAGAACTCGAGGAAGGCCCGGAAAAAGCCGCTCGCCAGCAGGCCGAGGCCGCGCAGGCAGTGCTACCGGAAGACGACCCGCTCGCCCTCCTCCGGCGCCGGCAAGATCTCCCTCTCCGGCGCGAGGTGAACCTTCACGTAGTCCTTGCCGGGCAGCCGCCGCGTTTGGCGGAGAAAGTCGATGTGGTCTTCATGGACTTTGGAGCCGTCCCATGCTCCGGAGCGCGCCACGAGGGGCGTGGGGTTGGGAGATGAGCTCATCGGAGACGAGCAGCAGTAGCGCCCCGGCGTGGTTGGGAGGTGCTGCGGCGAAAGGAAGAAGAAGGAGGCAAGAATGGGGTGTAGGGGCATGCGTCCACCGCCGCACCCTCTCCCCCTACTTATAGTATACGGGCTACGAAGCCGAGGGGGTGTGCGTGGGATCGTGGGATTAACTGTGCCCATGACCCCACGCTCCCGCCTTTACCGCGTGGGTTACTACGCGTAGTAACTCCACGGAGAAACCCAACCGCCCGCCTCGGCCATAGCGGATCCGCTCGTAGGCCGAGGCCCGGTGGTGGCGGGCCTGGCCTGCGGTCGCGTCCCATCACACGCGTGGGCTGGCAGGCCAACACGGCCGGCTAGCGCCACGCGGCATGCGCATGACGGGCGGCGGGCCGAGAAGCTTAGCAAGCATGCCATCAGGTTCCCGCCGATGCGTTCAAAATTCCCGAAAGCTCCGACTGGGCGTGCCCAACTCCTGCCAGCCGGCTTCCCAGGAGACGGATAAAGCTTCCTTCGGAGCACCCGGAGGAAGAAACTATTGAGGCTCCTCAGCTCCTCAGCCGCGGCACCTCACAAGCTTCGGGGACTACTGTCAGAGTAATGGGCCACGGGTAGGCTAACCCGAGTCCATGAACCTTTCAAGACACCAGGGCTGGCAGCGCCCCTCAAAGCATGAAGACGAAGTGCCGCCTTCTAATGGTCGGCTGGAGGAATAGCCGGCTGCCCGTAGACGGTCGAGTTCCAGAGACCGGCAACAAGACAAGCCGACTCCTAGTGGGCGGCTTCCAGAGAAGTCGGCCCCTAGCAGTCGGCCCGTGGTGCCCTCAAAGTCTACACCCCCATTAAGAAGACAAGACAGGGTGACGCTACAGTGCAGCCCATCACCCCCGAATCCAGGGCCGGGCGAGGCCATAGTACACCGTACAGTTGGAGATCCCCACCCGGCGCGGCAATGTTGCCACTCCGCCCCTGGCGTCACCCTTGTCAGGCAAAGCCCTGCTCCCACGACCACCTGTCGGTACGGCTCAAGGACGACGGTCCCCACTAATCAGCGAGAGCCCGGAAGACGGCTAGAGCCCCACCAGTCGGACCCGAGGGAGGTCGGCTCCCAGCAGTCGGCCCGCCCCTTCCTCGGGGGCCGCACATCGTTAGCCAGACGAGACACAGAGTCGCTACAGTAATCGCCTGCCAGGCGGCGGGACTGTAGCCACGCCCCCCTGACCAAGCCTGCATCACTAGCATCATGACTACAGTGATCAGCAGCCGACAAGAACCGCGAGCGGCGGACGCGGCATGTCGGCTCCGTACCAGACCTGGCGGCTAGCCCCAGCAGCCGGCGTAGAAGCCAGCAACCAGAGAGACTGACAGTCGGGTCCTGCACCCAGCTGGATTATTATTTTACCCCTGGGGGTAGGCCTATATAAACCCCCCAGGGCACCCATACAAAGGGTTCCCAGGCCCTTAGAACTAGACTCATACATAGATAGAGGAAGGGGCGTGCCTGCCTTCTTCCACCTCTAGCAAACACCTCAAGGAGCACCCTTGTACCACTAGTGCCTTAGTGATCATGCGGAGACCCCGCAGAGCAGGACTAGGGGTGTTATCTCCACGGAGATCCCCGAACCTGGGTAAAGTTCACCGGCGTACGTGTCTACGCCTCATCCCGCTTCCAGGCACCGGCGACGCTCTAGTCGCTCCCACCATGATAAGACATCCTTTGGCATATGTCGCACCCAACCCCCGACAGTAGTCGATGTTCACATAACACCACTAGAGGAGAGACAACATACATCTCATCAAAATATCGAACGAATACCAAATTCACATGACTACTAATAGCAAGACTTCTCCCATGTCCTTAGGAACAAACATAACTACTCACAAAGCATATTCATGTTCAAAATCAGAGGAGTATTAATATGCATATAGGATCTGGACATATGATCTTCCACCAAATAAACCAACTAGCATCGACTACAAGGAGTAATCAACACTACTAGCAACCTATAGGTACCAATCCCAGGCTATGAGACAAGAATTGGATACAAGAGATGAAATAGAGTTTGAGAGGAGATGGTGCTGGTGAAGATATTGATGGAGATTGGCCCTCTCCCGATGAGAGGAGCATTGGTGATGACGATGGCGATGATTTCCGCCTCCCGGAGGGAAGTGTCCCCGGCAGAACAGCTCCGCCAGAGCCCTAGATTGGTTCCGCCAAGGTTCCGCCTCGTGGCGGCGGAGTCTCATCCCGAAAGCTTGCTTCTTTTTTTTCTCACACGAAAGACTTCATATAGAAGAAGATGGGCACCGAAGGGCCACCAGGGGGCCCACGAGGCAGGGGGGCGCGCCCCACCCTCGTGGCCAGGGTGTGGGCCCCCTTTGGTATTTCTTCCGCTCAGTATTTTTTTATTATTTCCAAAAATAACTTTTGTGGAGTTTCGGGACTTTTGGAGTTGTGCAGAATAGGTCTCTAATATTTGCTCCTTTTCCAGCCCAGAATTCCAACTGCTGGCATTCTCCCTCCTTATGTAAACCTTGTAAAATAAGAGAGAATAGGCATAAGTATTGTGACATAATGTGTAATAATAGCCCATAATGCAATAAATATCGATATAAAAGCATGATGCAAAATGGACGTATCACCCACCCGGCTGGTTACGACGCTGGGCGTTGCTTGATATGGCCGCCGAACCCATATGTCTGATGTAGCTTGGGCTACGGCTTGGTCGAGGAGTCGAACGAATCCTGTCTCGACTATAAGAATTAGCCTCCAGCTGCGCCAGAGCCGTCTGAAGAAGTTCTCTGACCCTTCGCGTCTCAACTGTTGTTGGAGAGTTGCCATCCACTGGGAGAGCCGCCAAACGTGCCGACGCAGCGATCAATTTCTCTGAAGGGTTAGAAAAATGACCCGGCGGTGTTGGTATGTAACGGGGCGGTGCGATATTCATGTGAGGAGGTTCCGTCACTCGGGGCTGAACCGGTGCCCCTGCTCCGGGTGTTATAAACCGGTTTGCCTCCGGCGGGTTACTAGGGACGGCTCCGGGTGTGCAGAAGAGATTCCGAGGATCATAAACCAGAGGCAGACGGGATTGAGCCTTCTGGTGCCTCCTCCTCATCACCTCATTAGATGCGTTCAGAATTATCGTAAGTTGAAAAGCCTCTAATTGGATCTGCTGAGCTCGAGCATCCAAAGCCGCTCGCTGTGCGGCCAATCTGGTGTCCTCAGCTGCTAGGTTCTCCTTGGCTTGTGTTATCTCCTCACGTAGCCGTGTAACTTCTGCATCATGTTGAGCCTGATCTGCCGGGTTAACCGTGGTGGTTAATAGGGTTGTCAGTCTGTCCATGAGATCTATCAGCACCTAAGCCAGCGGGTGCACAGGGCCTCCTGCCCCGGCTGCCACTGACCCGGAGGTTATTGCTGCCGTCGTAGAGTTTTGATCGGGTTGAGTGCCAGCCATGAAGATCCCTACTCTGCTCGGTGGCTCAAAGGGGTCCGGAATACTGCTGCCATCGGAACAACCTCTAAGCCTGCCGTCTTGTAGTTGATACAACTAATCTGTCTCACCCGTGGATGACTCCCACTACTAGGAAAAGGCATGCTAGTGGCGCACCAGTTTTGCCTACTAATGGCACACTACTGGTGCGCCACTAGCACCACGCCATTAGAATTAAATACTAATGGCGCACCCTTGGTGTGCCATTAGAATCTGGTGTACTAATGGCGCACCACGTCGTGCGCCATTAGTATAGCCTACAGTGCGCCATTAGTATGCCTCCCAGGGGGGCATATGTACCCATGTGCTTTGGCATACAAATGGCGCACTAGTGGGTGATGCGCCATTAGTGTCATTTTTACAGTTCGCCATTAGTGTCTTGAGTGGTGTGCCACTAGTATGAATATTAGGGATTTTTTCCTTTTCTGATATTTTCACAGGTTACAAAATTTATTATTGGACAGAATTTAGACAACACCACACAGCAACAACAGATTCATCGAATAAAATAGAAGATTAGTCTCCAAATACAAACATCATATTAGTCTCCGAATTCAAAAGACCGAACAAAGATAGAACATTACAAGTCTCGAGACCGCGAGTAGCGAGTTTGTATTCACATTACAAGTCGATATCGATCGTCTAAACTACCATCACATAGAAGAGAGATGTGGTCATCACGATGAGCATAATCGCGATGAAACTGTCTTCATTCGGTTCCTCCAACGCTCCCTCCACTCTCCCACTAGATAGCGCGCGTATCTAGATTCCGCCTCCGCCCTAGTGGTGTACCCTTTGTAACTGTTACCGCTGAAACGGTGAACCTGTCTCCGACACTCCTCCCAGTCGTCGTAGACTCCGGGAACCTTACCCTTGTACACGACATACGACGGCATCTGTATGCACTAGCCAAACAAAACGTTAGTAGCAATTCACAGACAATACATAAGCAATATATAAGTATGCAACAAAAGGATCAGAAGAGAAAAGCAAGACATTAATAGCATCGATTACATCTAAGTTGAACGATTGTCCAAACCAAAGAGGCATACAAGTTCATTAAAGTTTAATTACAACATGAGCCAATCGATGTTTCAGAACTACACATAGCATCACTACTTCACTACTTTAGACTTGACTCAAGGGACCGGAGCGTGGATGAAGCCACCGTCTCTCGTGATGGTCATGAAATCGCGGGCGTTGTCAGCCTGCATTTGTAGCATTGTGTCTATCTCACTGTTGGACGGTTGATTTCTGAGGTTGAACTGCCCCGAGGTACGAAGGACATCTTGATGGATGATTTCCGCAAACTCCGACTGGATGTGAAAGAATTCTTGTCTGATGTCCACGTCCTGGATTGCCGACAAGTTCTCGGCCCAATCTTTGAGATTATTTGGTAGCAGAAGGTGATTATGGTCCCGTACGATCGCCCGCATGTGATGAAGGGCGTAGTAGGGATCCTTCTGACCGCCAGGCGGCTGCTTGACGCAGCAGAACATCTTATTGTGGGCGAACACGTGCTTGCCGTACTTACGAACTGCCCTGGTGATGGTGCCTCCAGATTTGGCGTAGCCGGGGAGAACATCATTAAGAACTTTCTTGACATTTGTGTAGTCTTTCTTTGACTCACGGTCTGAGTCGAAATACGTGGCCATGGAATATTTCGGGCTTAAGAGGATGAGTGTGCAATGTGTGTCATTGCACAAAACACGGAATGTTAAAAAAGATTGAAATCTAAGAAATCATATGTTACGGGGCGGTTGAGGGGACGACTTACTTGGGAAAGTAAGGCACGAGGAAGTTAACCTTATCTGGGTTTGCCAGAATGACACCTTCGAGGTAAGAACTCGCGACTTGCCGGTCCCCAGCGCTACCCAAGATCTTGGCACGCATGTAGAAGGGGTCGACAATCACAATTTCCGGGGTCTTGTCTCTAATGATCCGCATCTCCATACTCAGCGAAAATAGCCGAACGAAGGTGTAGTGTAGCGGATGAAGGTTAAACATAGCAAAGATGTCATCAAACCGCAAGACGATCGTACCCCCGACGGAGTTATCCACAAAGCCCTTGCCCTGTGGCACCTTGGACACGAAAACCGGGTATGCCACGTCATTCTCTCTGAGACGCCGCTTCTCCAAAGAAAGAACATTGTCATGCAGACTCCGCATAGCACCGGTTGCAGCATTGAGCATATTCGGTGGTAGCATCGGCCTACCCGCCACATGCACCCTCCTCGAGATATCCTTAGGTGAAGGTGGACCGTACTTAGCACGGATCGTACTCGGTGCCGGCTAGCTTGCACCCTTGTTACTCTTCCTTTTTCGTCCCTTCTTCTTCTGCTATAATGGGACCGAGTTCTGCTCACAGACCGCCTTCTAGAGTGTGTTGGGGCTGATAATATTTCACACCTCGGCTATCTGAGGCTCGGTGAAGTCGGCAACTGGAGGCGTCTCGTGAGAACTGAACGCCAGACGACGCCTGTTGCTATTGGGTTTCTCCGCGGTACCAGCTAGATTGCGATCGTCTTTTGTAGGGTTGGATTCTTGAGAAGGAGGCCCCAAGAATTCTTCATCGTAACCCATGTTCGGCAAAGTACTTATCGATGTTGGTAAATGTACCGTCGTCGTCTGGATCTTGTGCCATATGCATGTTCGGATCCTGCGCCATAGGGATGTCCGGTAGCGTTACGGCGGTCTTGCCATGGCTTGGCGCTAGCACGACTGGCGGTGTTGTCTTTGGGGTGGTGTCCCCCTCCCCCAAATGAATCTGGCTCTTCGTCCAAAGCAGGGGCCAGCTTAGGCAGGCGCTGAGGGTCATCAGATCATCTTCGTCGGCCCCGGCGGGTCGAATCGGAGGTAACAACTGGTCGCAGCCTGGCAGCACCCGAACCAGTTGAACCCTATACACGATGGGTGGCATCGGATTACCGTGGAACACGGTGTTGCCCGGTTGAACGATTTTTCCCTTGGCGACATTGACCAACTCGTTGTTTACGAAGTGCAGGAGAGTGCACGGAACATCGACGACGCCCTGCGAAAACATGTAGGGCCTCAGGGATGCCCAGTCAAAGGCAAGGAGATGAAGTCCTCGGCCGAGAGGCTTAATTAGTTACCGTGATGATGGCGTCGAGCTCGGCTAATGTCGAGGCACCGCCAACGGCGGGCGTGCAATTGATGGAGGGGTCGCTTGCTGCCGAGGTGTCGCCCGGCGTACACCCGGGTGCATTAAGCTCCAATGCCCGTGCCGGCGTCGGAGACACCAATATCGCCGCTGCCGGAGACACCAATGGCGGCGCCTGCGCGTTGTGCGAGTTGCTGGCCGTGAAGCTGGGAATCAGGGGCGGACCCTATTGGCCGCCCGCAATCCACGTCGTCAGCCCATGAATCAAGGTAGGCATAATGCCGGTGAGCGTCGATCCCAGTTGTTGTTGCACTTGCTCTTGGACAATCTCCGGAATCTGCGCCACTTGTGCCTTGTGTTCTGTAACCTCGCGCGACTGGCTTTCCGAGCTAGTCTTTCTCTCCTTTCGCCCACCAGCGTTATAGTATGACGACCATTTTGTGGACAAGCCTTTGCCGGCCACATGACCAGCTGACGAGGGCTTACTGAGCTTATCCTTGTTTTTCATTACGTTCAACGCCCTATTTAGAGTGCTGTCCCAAGGGGTGCTCTGAGAGGACCCCACGCTACTGCTTTCAGTCTCCTTCGCCAGAACAAGCTCAAGCGCCCTAGTCTTCAGATCCGTGGTAAGCTCCTTTGTTACCGGGCCCTGACATAGTTCCTGGCCTGCTTGTCACAGTATTTCTCGAAGCAGGGCAGTAGGCCTTGCTCGGCACGCTTCGCGTCCTCCTTGTCCCATATAGGCTCTGCCACTCTGTAACCGCCAGGACCGAGTTTGTGTTCCCCTAAGTTCGACTCCCGCATTTCTTTCCCCCACTGACTTGATTCGGAGGTTGCGCTGCTCTCGCACTTGATCTTGAACTCCTTGTAGTCATCTTCGCTGATCGAAGGATTTTTCGCCTTGATCTTCTCATAACTATCACCTTTGTCAATCATTCTCTTCACCACGCTTCTCCAAGTAGACATGGCCATGCTCATCCTCGTGAGGACGGCACTGTTCACTTTATTCCCTGAGAACCGTGTGTTTTCAAATTCAGCGGGGAACTTGTGTCGTTCGTGCAGCTTCGGGAAGAGGAGGTTGCGCAAATTCCCTCGGTCCTTATGCCTTAGGTTCTCGGTGTTGATCGAGACGGTGCTCCGGAGAATGCACCCGAGCTGAAGCGAGTACCCCTTGACTATATGTTTGGGCTCCATTGGATGCCCGTCGGAGTCCACTTGAGTAAATTCCTCCTTGACGGTGCGGAGCGCGTTCGGGCGCTTGTCCTTCCATTGCCTCTTCGGTTGGCTGCCATCTGTGCGTGCGCTGCCATCATCAGTGGTGGCATCCTCGGCGGCACCATCAGTGGTGGCATCCTCGGCGGCACCATCAGTGCTGTCATCCCCGACGCCACTATCTGTTGTGTAGTCAGGATCGGTGTCTTCCACGGCGTCCTCATAGCGGTGAGGTTCTTCCTCCATCTCTCGGGACAGCTCCCAGAATTGCTTGCCGCCCGAACCACCGGCCTCATCGTTGTGGGCCATGTTTTGCTCTAAATAGGAAAAAAGTTTGGTCAAAAAGTTGGTTATTGTCAAGGAACAAGATCATGGTCTCATCATTTAGGGTTTGTCGACACCGAGGAATCCTAAAAGCCAAGGTTTTATCATTTTGGGTTTGTCGATGCCGAGGCACCCTAAAAGCCTAAGCTTTCATCATTTAGCTTCTTATCGACACCGAGGCACCCTAAAAGCCAAGGTTTTATCATTTAGGATTTGTCGACGCTGAGCCACCCTAAAAGCCTAAGCTTTTATCATTTAGGTTCTTATCGACACCGAGGCATCCTAAAACCTATGGTTTAATGCGGCAAGAATAAAGCGGAAGTTGATCCTACTTAATTAAGTACTAAGACCATGGCCCATGCATTAGTCACAAGTACCCCATATGTCCTATTTTTAGCAAAGTCATGCTAAAATTCACGGAAAATTTCAGCATGACCTTTGCTGAAAATAGGACATATGGAGTACCCAAATTTGCCGGAACGAAAGTTAATCGACATTCCAGCAAACTCAAGGGCCTCTCGGGGTACCTGCAAATTCATCACGACACGATGGTCAGAGAAAAAACCCAGCAAACTAGCAAAGTTACTGATGTGTTTACAGAAATTGTTTTCTGTAAAATATGATCATCATCTTTACAAGTCTTTCTCAATGTGATCACAAGTAATTCAGAGGCATCACAAGTAATTCAGAGCATCACAAGGCATTAGTAGTTCAGTACATGAACAAGTTTTACAAAGCACATCAATATGTTACAGCAAACAAAAGTTTTGAAATTTCTATGCCTAACTGAATCAACTGAATTTTCAGTAACCGGATAAACTAAATTTTCAAAACTGCAAGAAGCCATTTAAAAAAATCCTCTCATCTCATATGAGGAGTATTAATCCTAAGACTAATAGTTTGTTGTGCAGTACAGCTACAGTGATGCCCTGTCCATTTGTCCCTCCCCAACTAGATACTAGAGTAGCACTATTGATGCCATGTTCTTGCTGAACTTTATGACAGTATATACAACAACTTATCCTAAATGTGGCTAGAACTGCAGATTTACAAATTAAAGGACACAAAGCTTCCTGAACAATACCCTGACAGAAAACATAGGACAAGCAACGAATTTATATAACTAGTAAGAACAAGGGGATGATTTTAGCAAGTTAAGTGC
Source organism: Aegilops umbellulata (assembly GCA_032464435.1). NCBI lineage: Eukaryota > Viridiplantae > Streptophyta > Magnoliopsida > Poales > Poaceae > Aegilops > Aegilops umbellulata. Next base: position 553,995,453 of record CP136057.1, read on the forward strand.
TGCTCTAGCACCCTGTGCATGAAACGTATCATGTATCAAACCATCAATTAACTGCTGAAAAACATAAATGTACCATGTGAACATAAAATACCTTCACGAGCGAACTCAATGAGTGTGAACCAACAGAGTGTGGGTCACCATAGATTCTATAGTCAAAAACCTTCAGGACAGAGTGAAAATAGTTACAATATGCTTGCCAGTAATAGTCTTGCAAGGCCACTATTATTGACAATCAAAATATGATCTGAACTGTAAGGAGTTAACGAAAAAATGAGTGTTAACTGAAGTTTTCCAGTACAGATCATAACGGAAGTTATTCAGAGAATATAGTGACATCAAATGGAGTTAATTAGTCTTAATTGAATCTTAGTAAGGTTCATTCTGAAGTCAAAAGTCCCCAAACAGTGAAAGGGAACAAACAAAAAAATGTTCTGGAAATTCCAAAAGAGTCTAAAGGTATGGGTTGGTCTTTGGTTCCAATTTGAAAACCCAAAATTTCATCAACACATTAATTATAATTTGAATAATATGGAATAATTGAATTGAATTAATTTGAACAATTTTGACTATTTGGATTAATTTGAGGGGGGAACTACACTACACTACATACCCCAATTTGAGAAGAGCGGGAACTACAGTACACAGCACTACACTACACACTACTACAAAAACAGTTATAGCCAATATGGACATTAATGGCGCACTGTACATGTGGTGCGCCATTACTAAATACTAATGGCGCACCATGTGTTGGTGCGCCATTAGTGTGCAAATACTAATGGCGCACCACATCCACGGTTCGCCATTAGTAAAAACAATATTTTTTTTCAAAACTACTAATGGCGCTAGTAATGGCGCACCACTCCCACGATGCGCCATTAGTAATTATGTTTCAAAAAAAATTCAATTTTTTTATTTTTATTTTTTAGACTACTAATGGCGCACCATGGGAGTGGTGCGCCACGGTGCGCCATTAGAAACTTGGCCACCACTTCCACCGAATGCACCCCCCCATGGACCGCCTTTTCAGTTTTAAAAAAATTAAAAAAAATGATGGAAATGTCAAAAAAATAAAAGAAAATAAGTATCCCATGTGATATGTGGTCTAGTTGTTGTGAAAATTTACAAATATGAATTTCGACTTTATTTGCGAAATCTCTCGAGAATTTGTAAAATGGGCATAACTTTTGCGTACGAACTCGGATGAAAAAGTTTTTTATATGAAAAATCATCTACTCGAAAAGTTACATACGAATTTAACCGTTAAACATTTTCAAAATCCTCAAAAACCTAACAGAAAAAAGATACGGGGCTTTTACGATCTAGAGAGGTAAAAAAGTTCAAACTTACTAACGGCGCACCTGCCCATGGTGCGCCATTACTATCTTCCCGCCTTCAAAATTCAAAATAAGTCAAAAAAATAAAAAAAGTTACTAATGGTGCACCTGCCCATGGTGCGCCATTAGCATCTTCCCGCCTTCAAAATTCAAAATAAATAAAAAAATAGAAAATAAAGTTAGTAATGGCGCACCTGCCCGCGGTGCGCCATTACTATGCTGTATATATGGCTGGGCGTGGTCCTCTCCTCCTTACATCTTCATTCTTCTCCTCCACTCCACCTCTCCTCCACTCCATCTCCTCTCCTCCACTCCATCTTCCCTTCTCACCTCCACCATACTACCCTCCTCCTCTCCTGCGACCTCCTCCTCCTCCTCCTCTCCGGCGACCTCCTCCTCCCTCCTCTCCTCCCCTCCCCTCGCCTCATGGTTTCTCCTCTCTCCTCTCCGGTGATCTCCTCCTCCCTCCTCTTCGGTGAGCTACTCCTCCCTCCTCTCCGGTGAGCTCCTCCTCCCTCCTCTCCGGTGAGCTCCTCCTCCCTCCTCTCCTCCCATCCCCTCATGGTTTCTCCTTCCTCCTCTCCGATGCTCCGGTGAACTCCTCTCTGGCGACCTCCTCCTCCTCTCCGGCGATGTAGGCGAGCACCTCTCCGGTGACCTCCTCCTCCTCCTCTCCGGCGAACTCCTCTTCGGCAAAAGAACACGGCAAAAGAACATACAAGATCCAAAAACAGGAACAAAATTTGAAATAATATCGTGCAAAAAAATGAGCAAAAAAACGAGCAAAAAATCACGATCCAGATCCAAATTCAAAATAATCCCTAATATTCATACTTGTGGCGCACCACACAAGACACTAATGGCGCATTGTGATAATCACACTAATGGCGCATCACCCACTGGTGCGCCATTAGAATGCCAAAGCACATGGGTACATATGGCCCCCTGGGAGGCATTCTAATGGCGCACTGCAGGCTATACTAATGGCGCACTACGTGGTGCGCCATTAGAACACCAGATACTAATGGCGCACCAGTGGTGCGCCATTAGAATTTAATTCTAATGGCGTGATGCTAGTGGCGCACCAGTAGTGCGCCATTAGAAGGCAAAACTGGTGCGCGACTAGCGTGCCTTTTCCCAGTAGTGACATGGTCACTACTACTCCAATTTGGAAATAATACTCTAGGCTGTCAAAGTATAGCACAGGAGCAAGGATATTAAACCTAGTAGCACTACTGAACCTAATTGAACCTAGGCAATACTCCAACTGAATGCTGGACCATGCATGTTCTATCTCACTACTAAACCCCAAGAGAAAAATTCAGTAACAAATGGAGTAACAGATTAACAAATTACAGTACACAAGAACTAAACTTTGGTTAACTGAATGCATTAGCTACTGAGCTGTCCAGATTAACAAACTACAGTGCACAAATCTCCTGTCATCATCAGTAACAAAATTCAGACTAACAGATGACTTCCATATTTCAATTTAAAGTGCACAAACCTTACTGTTATCATCATAAGTAACAAAATTCAGACATTACAGGTGGAGTTCGGGGGTGAAGTAGTCACAGTAGAAGGCGTTGCAGGTGTTTATCTGCTGCCATCATGAATCCATTCATCATTACCCAGGGAAATGAGACTGATAAATTTGTCAATTTTAGAAGAAAAGGAACGAATTACTAGCATTGCATCTCCATTCTCCATTGTCTGTCTGTCTAAACCTAGGAACACGGTCATTACTGTATATCTGATGTTGAGACACAAGAGACGGTCGAGGGGAGGGAGGGATGGAATGGGGAGGAAGGGTGGAGAGGGAGGAAGGAGGAAGGAGGAGAGGTACCTGGGCGGGAGGACGGCGGCAGCGGCTGGAGGACGACGCCGTCGACGAACTCAAGGGCAGGGGCACCGGATGCTCCTCTCGTTGATGGGGGAGGGGAGGGGCTGGAGGCAAACCCTTGCCGCCAAGCGCACGAGTGCTGCAGCTAGGTGGTGTAACCTCTGCCGGAGACGACGGAGCAGGTGGCCGGTGTCGTGGTTGGTGAGGAGCAAGTGGCCGGCGTCGTGGTTGGTGAGGAGAGCGCGAGGAAGAGCGCCCCATGCGCGATGAGGAGTAGGTGGCCGGCGTCATGGTCGGCAAGGCGGTGCTGCCTCCGAGGCTCTGCCTCTGAGGAGGTGGTTGGTGCCTTGGCGGCCGGCGGCGGCGGAGGCCTGAAGGATGGAGGACCGACGGAGAGATGGAATCGGGGGCTTGAGAGATGTGAAAGATTGGGGGAAGAAAGGGGGTTTGGCGATTTTAGGGGGGGTGGAAGGATTTCTAATGGCTCACCCCCGAGCGGTGCGCCATAAGAATGTTTTTTTAGATTGCAATGGCGCACTACCAGAGCGGTGCGCCATTAGAATGTTTTTTTAGATAGCAATGGCGCACTACACGAGCGGTGCGCCATTAGAATGTTTTTTTAGATAGCAATGGCGCACCCCCGAGCGGTGCTCCATTAGTATGTTTATTATTATTATTATTATTATTATTGCTATTTTTTAATATTTTTTAAAAAAACAGTAATAATTTTTTAAGAATATCATCAAATGGGGGTGCTCGGTGGCGGTGGAGCGGGGAAGGGTGCGGGGGGTGCTCGACAGCGGTGGGTCGTCGGCGGCGGTGGAGCGGGGGAGGGTGCGGGGGGTGCTCGGCGGTGGTGGAGCGGGCCGGGGAAGGCGCGGTGGGTCGGCGGCGGCGGTGGAGCGGGGGAGGGTGCGGTGAGTGCTCAGCGGCGGTGGAGCAGGCCGGGGAGGGTGTGGTGGGTCGGCGACGGCGGTGTGGAGCGGGGGAGGGAGCGGTTGGTCGGCGGCGGCGGTGGAGATAGCCGGGGAGGGTGCAGGTGGATCGAGATCGAGATGGAGGGGGATAGCGATCGAGATGGAGGGGGATAGAGATGAATTTTGAAAAAATATTCATGAATTCAAAAAGTGCCCATGAAATTTAAAAGTATTCATGATTGAGTTCAAAAAGTGCCCATTTAATACAATCGAGGAATGAAGACTACGATTTAAATACAATCGATCTTAGCTAGCTATCTATTCACAATCTTCTTGCCCTTCTTTTTCGCAAACGGAGTTCTTCTGTGGAACGGACGTCCTTTAGGTAGGGTGGCCCTGCTTCTTCTTGTGGTGTATGCTGCTACTTCATCGTCGTTGTCATGTTCCATCTTCGGGTCGCCGTACATGTCGAAGTATTGCTCATTGGCGACTCCATCCATTTCGATGATCTTCCTTTTGCCTCTCCTCATGACAACACCACTGGGCTTTGACGGGTCGGTAATGAAGAAGCACTTGTCCACTTGGGAAGCCAGTACCTATGGCTCATTTTTCGCGGTGACGATTGCGCACGCGGTCTTGGATTTGGCTTCGGGTATAACCATGGTGGTGAAATACCAGTCTTCTTTTAGGACGCTCTTGGCCCATCTGACACGGAACATCGGGACCTTCTCTCCAGCGTAGCTCAGCTCCCAGATCTCCTAGATCCTTCCGTAGTATCTGTCCTTGTCGTTACCGGTGTAGGATTCCATCGTTACCCCGGAGTTCTGATAACCATCGCTCTTCATGTCCTTGTCCTCGGTGTAGAATGTGTAGCCATTGATATCGTACGCCTCATAGGTCGTCAGGTTGTGCTCGGCGCCCTGTGACAAGGCGAATATGAGTTGTTCTTCCGCGGAAGAATCCTCATGTAATGGGTACGAGAGAAGCTTCTGCTTGAACCAACGCATGAAACATGAGTTGTGCTCTTTGATTATATCTCCGTCCGTCCTCTGTTGGCCTCGATCATTGTACGTCTTCTCAATAAAGGTTTTGTGCTCTACCACCCAAGGATCGACCATGTCTATGTGTTGTTGCGCGACTAGGTTTGCTCTTTCAAAGTCGGCGAGTTGACCCTGGAAGTCGACATGCATTTCGCGGCGCCCCTCACGGTGACCCCATCCAGTGAGCATGCCGAGGTGCCTGTTGACGGGCAGACCAACGGGGTTCTTGATGCCTAGATAATTCATGTAGTCGGAGATGCACTCTTCGTTCAGAAAGCCACTGGCTATGCTTCCCTCTGTACATGACATGTTGCGAACGTATCCTTTGATGACACCATTCATCCTTTCGAACGGCATCATGCTATGCAGGAACGTCGGCCCGAGTTGGATGATATCCTCCATGATATGGACCAGCAGATGCACCATAATGTCGAAGAATGTGGGCGGGAAGTACATATCAAGCTCGCATAGTATCACCACGATCTCTTCCTATAGCCTTCTGAGTTGCCTCAAACCATCCGACTTCCGAGAGATGACGTCGAAAAAGTTGCATAGGCCAAATAGTGTTTCACAGACGTGCGCGTCCATGATCCCACGGATTGCAACTGGAAGTATCTGCGTCATCAGCACGTGACAGTCGTGAGACTTCATCCCGCTGAACTTCTGCTTCGCTGGGTCTAGGTATCTGCTTATCTTCCCCGCGTAACCGTAAGGAAGTTTTACTCCTACGAGGCAGGTGAAAAACTGCTCGATCTCCTCCTGACTTAAAGTGAAGCACGCTGGAGGGTAGTCATTTCCGGTCTTCTTGGCCTTTTTGCCTTTGCGATGACTTTCTGTGTCCTGCTTCGCCTCATCATCATCATCATCATCATCATTAGCGTGAAGCTCCTCCCTGATGCCCATTGATTTCAAGTCTGCCCTTGCTTTCGGCCCATCTTTGGTCCTCTCTGGCATGTTTGAGCAGGGTACCAAGCAGACTCTCGCACACGTTCTTCGTGATATGCATGACATCAAGGCTGTGGGGCACACGGTGGATCTTCTAGTACGGCAAGTCCCAGAAAACAGACCTCGTTTTCCATACCTTCAGCAGCGGCTCTGGCGCCTTTCGCTTCTTTCCCGGTTCTGGCGCCTTTTGCTTCTTTCCCATCAGTGGGCAATCTTTCCAATTTTTCAACAGCTCATCTATTTCCTCGCCACTCCTCGTACACGGGCGTCTTCGGGGTTTGGTTTCACCATCAAACAGATCCTTGCGTTTTCTCCATGGGTCATCGTCGCGAAGCCACCTTCGATGTCCCACGAACACGGTTTTCGAAGACCCGAGATCTCTATCTAGCTGGCGATACGTTGTGTCATCCATGCACCTGAAGCATCCAAAAAATCCATGGACCACCTGCCCCGCGAGATATCCGTAACCGAGATAGTCGTGCACCGTCGTGAGCAGTGCGGCTCTCATAGGGAAATATTCTTTCTCTGCGGCGTCCCACGTATTGGCTGGCGTTTTCCACAACGTGTCTAGCTCCTCTTTTAGCAGCCCCAGATACAGATTGATGTTGTTCCTTGGTTGTTTCGGACCTTCAATTAGCATACTCATGTGAATGTACTTCCTCTTCATGCACAATCAGGGGGGAAGGTTGTACATCCACACAAACACAGGCCAGGTGCTATGTGTGCTTCTCTGGCTGCCAAACGGATTGACTCCATCGATGCTCGCTCCCAGCACGATGTTCCTTGGATCGTTCCCAAATTCTGGGTCTTCGAAGTTCAACGCTTGCCACTGGCTCGCATCCTTAGGGTGACTCAGCATCTTGTCTTTTTTATTTATCTCCGGATCATTTCCGTCATCTTCCCGCTTCTTCTCCTCCCTACCCGCATGCCAACGCAGGAGCTTTGCTACCTTAGGGTCCACGAAATACCGCTGCAAACGAGGAGTGATCGGAAAGTACCACACCACTTTTCGAGGAGCTTTCTTCCTCTTCTTGTATCGAGTGACGCCGCACACTGGACATATGGTAGACTCCGCGTGCTCGTCCCGATAAATGATGCAATTGTTCATGCACACATGGTATTTCACGTGCGGTAAATCTAGAGGACACACGATTTTCTTCGCCTCCTCGAAACTGGTCGGGCACTTGTTCCCCTTGGGAAGATGTTCGTGCCAGAATGACATGTTCTCGTCGAAGCATGCGTCGGTCATTTTGTGTTTTACCTTCATCTCCAGAGCCATGAGCGTTACTTTCAGGCGGGTATCCTCGGGCCTGCATCCTTCATACAATGGAGTAACCGCGTCTATCTCCAGTTGATCCAGCTTGGCTTTCTCTCGGGCGGCAGCTCTTGCGTTATCCGTCTGCTTGAGAAGCAGCTCTTGAATATGAGGGTCCTGCACCCAGCCTCCATCGTCGTCTGCTCCGGCATCTTCATCTTCATGATCATGCCCTTCATCTTGATATTCCTCATCATCATGTCCGGCATATTCTACATGATGACTAAGTACAGCATTACCGTCGTGATCATGTCCTGGAGATTCTTCATCTTCTTGCCCGCCCTCGCCGCGGTGGTTGTCTTGCTGCCTTTCCTCATTTCTTGCCCGGCCCCCATGGACGACTTCATAGTCATCTTCATCACCTTGCCACCGATAGACATCCATGAAACCACGCAAGAGCAGGTGCTCCCGCCACCTTCCTGGAATCCGGGTCCGCAATAAGGCTCTTCAGCTTGCATCTTTGACACGGACATCTTATCTCCGTCTCGTTCTTTTGAAGCATCTCGGCCTTCGTGGAGCTCAAAAACCTATTCACGATGCCTTCGGTCATCGTGCGGACCATGGTCTCCTGCGGGGTAGAGCAAAACGATATTTTAGAACCAAGAAAAAATTTGGCATGACTTTCCCTAAAAATAGGACGAAAAATAATGCACAGTGCCAAAATTCTCGCCGAAACGGAAATGAATCAACATTCTGCAAAATATTGGCAACTATCGCATTTCAAATACCGGTACCTGCAAACACAAACATATATGCAACACCACAAACATATGCAACACCACAAACATACATAGATCTAGCAAGGCCATAAAAAGTGCATGTGCACGTTGTTGGAGCGAGCTAGGGAGAAAAAAAGTAGATCTACAACATAAAGATAGCTTTCCCCTTACTTACCTATCAAAAAAAGCTAATTTAACCACTTAATTTTGATTAATCTATGGTGCAAATGAGGTGAGGAGGAGGAGGCCGCCGACACAAGCTTGGAGGAGGAGGTGGAGAGAATGAAGTGGGGAAAGTGAGTCTGTAGGTGTGGCTGTCTAATATATCTAGCTGGTCCCAGGTTACTAATGGCGCACCACAAACAGATGCGCCATTAGTAACCCTTGTTACTAATGGTGCACCAGCTTGTGGTGCGCCATTAGTAGTTTTGCAAAAAAATAGTAGTGGCGCACTGGGCTGGCGGTGCGCCATTACTAGTTAAACTAGTAATGGCCCACTCTTCCTTGGTGCACCATTAGAATTTTTGGAAAAAAAATTGTTACTAATGGCGCACCATGGGTTGGTGCGCCATTAGTGCCTACCACACTAATGGTGCACCGACTCATGGTGCGCCATTACTATATAGTAGTGGCGCACCACATGTCTGGTGCGCCATTAGTGGCCATATCATCTATAGCCCTTTTCCTAGTAGTGTCCCCATCAGAGTAGTTGGTCGTCTCGCTGCCATCCATGGATCCTTCCGAAAATTCCCCTCCATGGATGCAACCCATGAAGGCACGCTTCATGGCGGGCTGAGCCCGGGCGGGTCTCTCATGTTGAGCCGTCTCGATGATGTCGGTGCAGATGTACGGCTCAGGGCCCGGCTCGCTGATCCGACCGATGAAGACGTGGATTCCACCGATGGGGACCCGGTACCCGTACTCAATTGAGCCGGCGTTGGGGCCCCAGCCTTCGTCGTCGATGTAGATTTTGCCGCGATGACTCTTGGTCATCCGGCCCACAGTGTATCCCTTGAGCCCTTCGAATTTGCCCTTCAAGAACTCAAATCCACCGTGCGCTGGCCCCATGGTGGGTGCCAACTGTCGTGGAATTGTCACGGCGGATGTCCTGGTGAAAGGACTTAGTCGTGGAGCCATCGCAACTAGGAAGCAAGAAGGGGTTAATCGGGACAAAGGACACGAGGTTTATACTGGTTCGGCCCCTTGCGGTGAAATTAAAAGCCTACGATCTAGTTTTGAGTGGGATTATGTATGTATCTATAACCAGGGAGCGAATCCACTTGACCTAGCTCTCGATTTGATGTTACCTGCCCTAAGCCGCCGCTGGGTCGTCCCCTTATATACAGAGTCCCGGCCGGCTCATAAACAGTGTCCGGCTCGGTAACTAGTTAATCTTACCTTATAATACAAGTAATACCATTACGGCGGTTTATCACTACGGGCCATAAGTCGCCTTCGGGCCTTGGGCCCTTAACTGAACCGCCATCTTCATGCTTGGTCTTGGGCTTCGAGAGTCTCCACAGGTATAACCCGGCCCCTCCTGGGCGGGTCATACCTAATAGTTATATCCCCAACAGAATGGGTCAAGTCAATCACATCATTCTCCTAATGATGTGATCCCGTTAATCAAATGACAACCCTTTATCTATGGCTAGGAAACATAACCATCTTTGATCAACGAGCTAGTGAAGTAGAGGCATACTAGTGACACTCCGTTTGTCTATGTATTCACACATGTATCATCTTTCCGGTTAATACAATTCTAGCATGAATAATAAACATTTATCATGATATAAGGAAATAAATAATAACTTTATTATTGCCTCTAGGGCATATTTCCTTCAGTATGACATCTACATATCTAATTTAGCAACCAGTAGTAAAATCAGTGTCTGCACAAAGGGATTATTGGTCAAAAATCCTAGCAAAGCACGCTGGCAGGCACAGAACAATACAAGAGAGAGAGACACGCTCACAAGATCGTAGCAATGCCTCGGTCCAGGATCTTGGTTGGCCAAGCTGTTAGATCCAAAAGAAATATCGTCCTTGTAGTTTTTGCTAGCTGCATAACAGGTAAAAGCAACCTGGTAGTATATTTGAAGTACATCGGGCAGGTGATGCTGGACGGGTTTAAAGGTGACAAGTACCTAGGCCGTGGCGGGTGCTTAGCATCTTGCCAGACGGTGGGAATCGGGTTAGAAACGTCAAGGGTGATGACGCTGCGCTGGCTGTCGGGGTCCGGTAAGGATATCAAGAACCGTCGAGTAGGGTGTTTGTGGTGCGGCTCCGGTAGGGTGGACTATGGTGTGGGCGAAGCGGATCTGTAGCCGTGGACGAGGGCATAGGTGAAGCTGCTCCGGTGGTTGGGTTAAGGATGGTGTCAATGATGCAGATCTGCGGCCGTGGACGGGGCGTCAGAAGCTGCTCCGGTAGGTTGGATAAGGGTGCGAGGAATCGGATCTAAGACCGTGGACTTGTGAGTTGGCAAAGCGGCCCCAGTAGGGTTGAAAATGGTATAGGCGTAGCTACTCCGGTGGGGTTAACGATGTTGTCGGTGAAGCGGCTCCGGTAGGGTTAAGGAAGGTGTCGACAAAGAGGATCAGAGGTCGTCGACGGGGACATCGGTGGGGCGGCTCCGGGGTGTGTGGATGAAGCGTCTCCGGTGGAGAGTACGAATGAGCCGCTACAGATGCACTGCGGTTGACGGGACTACCGGCAAAGCAGGTCCAGTGCCGTGGACAAGGCCGGCACTGAATGGGCTGTGGTACAGTGGTGGATGAGCAGTCTACTTGTTTCTCGGGGAGGTGGGAGGGGTAGATGTGGCCGCAGAAGCAGATCCGGCGAGGTGGACGCCGCTGGCAGTGAATGGGCGCTGGTACGCCGGTGGATGAGCAGTCTAGGGTTTCGAGAGGGGAGGGGAGAAAGGTCGATGAAGTACGGACGACGTGATGTGAGATGCTCTGGTGCTGTGGAGTTAGTCGTTTTTGCGGGAGGGGGAGAGGAAATTGGGGTGGCGTGTAGTGGGGGGAACCGGAAGTTACCAAAGCAGCCCCGACCTATTATGTAGATGAGGGAAGTATTGTAACTGTTGATCTCCGTGCACCAAGGACAAAAGGGGAATTTTGCATGTTAAAGACTAAGGTGGCGGAAATTTTAGAAGGAGGCAGGAGATTTTGCCACCCGCGGGATCGTTCGTATCCAGTTTCATCTAATTTTGGACCGTGCTAGCGGGAAGGTCATGCGAGACTGTGTACATGGGGCATGCGTCAGCAGTTAATAACTGGTGTGTCCACCCCAGAAAGAATGAGAATAATGCGGGATGATGCGCCGATAACTTGGACGTTCACACGGGCATGGCCAATCATACGGGTGTAGTGGCGCGTTCACAATAAAAGGGATCAAACGCTCCGCCTATGTATTTCTCGTGTAAATAGATAATTTAGTGCAATTGGTTATTTACTTTAAACATAATGCGTTGACATGTTTGTGTAGAGGCGCACAAAAAGAAGTCTGCTACTTAAAAGTGTTACCTCATATGATTACATAGCCTCCATTTCATAAATTGCGAACCCGTTGAATTCATATATGAATATTACATATATTACTTCATAAAAGAACCTTAAATCATCCAAGACTAATGATTTTTGAATGCAAGAGTAACAATGCTGCATGTACATGATAGCTACATTGGTTGTTTGAAGAAACATCATTGTAACTTTGGCATGCACAACTGAAATGGTTTATTTAAATAGTAAAAAAGTGATGTGTGAGTGTCCAATCTATAGCGTTGAATCGATATTGTACCTTTGGCCATGATACAAAGTATATATTGATTTATGTTCAAGCGATGCAGGTCCATGATCGCTAGATAGTGTTACGTGAATGAATTGTGCAATCTCTCTCACACGCATACATATCTCATTTCCCTGTGGTCATCGGAATCACACATGCGCACTTCGTGTATTTCTCTCCCTCGGTCAAGGTTAGAATTCGTCTTTCTACTCGTCCTACAAGTCTCTCACACAGAAACACACACGCTCTCTCTGTCGAACACGCCCACCCCTTTAATTCCGCCCACCCACGGCCACTAATGTCTCAAAGTATAATAATGTCTCTCATACATATGCCTAAGGTTAACTCGAGTTCCGGAACCATATGAATACATACAATTGGATTCCAACAAAGCACCTTTTGTTTTGAGATTTCGCTCTCTCTCTCTCTCCAACATAGTGTTTCTCGCTTCATTTTTCCGGCACTTGCATGCACACAATTTTGTTTATCTTCGTGATGCTTTAAGTATGCCTCGCACAAATGCTATCTACCTATCCCTTAATATAGCTAGATATGTGTCACACAAACTCCTTCTCCCTACTAGCAAGATGCCCATGCGTTGCACCGGACATCAAGATGCATTTGTATGAGTAGCTTATCTTCTGGGAGAAAAGGATGAACGAGGGAATGCCTTATTTGCAAATGCGGAGAGGGGTGTGGGTATCTTTTTGCAAAATTGTCACAGTTTCCTTCCTATCCGTCGGGTATAAATCGGATGGCCTATATTGTAGAATGGCAGGAACACCATCATCACCAACTCTGTTTTTTATAAGAGTAGGGATATGTAAGTTTCACTGCACCCGCCCCCCAACACACACCCACACACACACAACCACACACACACACACTTCCCAACACTGAAGGAGTAGGGTGACACCTCGATCTTGATACTAATCTATCGATTGGCTTCTCTCTCAAACACACACACACGCACACACACTACCCGACACCGAAGGAGTAGGGCGGCACCTCGATCTTGATAGTAATCTATCTACTCCTCTTTCAAACACACACACACACATACACACACACTCGCTAGTTGTGCCTCTGTGCCTACCGCGCACACTCTCGATACGTCTTTCTCTCCCTCCCCCTCCCCCCACCCCAACAATGACACCAGAAGGGTGACAACTCAATCTGATCGTAATCTGTCAATTGGTTTCTCTCTCGAACATTGTGTCTCTGTGCCTCGTTTAGTAGCCCCCTCGATATGTAGACTTCTCGCGCGCGCACAGCTGTAGTGACGATGACACTGAACCCAGTGTGCCTCGTTTTTACCGGCCTCATGTGATAGTTTTCACCCTGTTTTCTGTTAATTAACAAGGCAAACTGTTCTTTGTTACTACTAGTGAATCCGAAATCATTCGGGGCAGACATAAAATATATCACTTCAACCCAATTATCGCAGTAACTATTTTAAAAGAAACTAGCTAGATGCTCGTGCGTTGCACGGAACATCAAGATGCATTTGTATGAGTAGTTTATCTTGTGAGAGAAAAGGATGAACGAGGGAAGGCCGTATTTGAGAACGTGGAGAGGGGTGTGGGTAAATTTTTGCAAAATTGCCATAGTTTTCTTCCTATCCGTTAGATATAAATCCGACGGCCTATATTGCAGGATGGCACGCACACCATCATCACCAACTCTATTTTCTACTCCCTCCGTTCCTAAATATTTGTCTTTTTAGAGATTTCAATAAGTGACTACATATGGAGCAAAATGAGTGAATCTACACTCTAAAGTATGTCTACATACACATCCGTATGTGGTAGTCCATTTGAAATCTAAAAAAGACAAATATTTAGAAACGGATGGAGTATAAGAATAAGCATGGAGATATATCAATAGCATGGTCTACAATAAAAATGTGCTGGACTGGTTAGCGTCGGATGCTCGCAACGCGATGACATGAGTTCGAATTATGTATTTAACTTTAGATTTTTATATTACATATTACTTATTTAATATATACTTCTTTTGCTACTGTACTGGCAGTGGAACCCACAGAGTACTTAGAATAAAAGATTAAGGATGGACTTGTTTCTTTTTAACTTTTAGTACGAAGTTGTAGCCACCCTGCAAGTCACGTGTACACTATACATGCAATTAAATTTTTATAGGGGGACAATCATACACGCAATTAACTCAAATGAATTGGATGTCACTCTATTATTTCGAGCATAAGAGCATCTCCAACGACAGCCGTCAAATTTCTTCCCGTTTCCTTTCGCGGACGACGACATCAAATGCCAGCGACATACATTTTCACAACTCTAACCAACCAGATGAAATTCGTGCAAACACGGACTGATTTCATATAAGCATGAAGGATTTCGTATAAAAAAGCCGGATCTTCATATAAACAAGATGGATTTCATTACATTTACATGAACTAAGTGGTGCCAATCCGGCTATCTTGGTATAATTAGTACTCCGTCCGTTCGGAAATACTTGTCCAAGAAATGGATGTATCTAGACTTATTTTAGTTATAGATACATACAATTTATCCATTCTTAGAACAAAATATTTCCGCCAGCTGGAGAGGGAGTACATAATATAAATGGCCGCCCGCGGATCCCTTTATGTTCCTCATGTCCGGCAGACACTTTGCGGGGTCGACGAAGGTCCTCGGAAGAGACGAAAAAGAAAAGAAACCACCTGAATGCGCAGTCGTTGCCTCGGCGGTGGCCTTCATGGGACCCAAGTGGCGGTGGCCTCCCGTGTTCTACTTCTCCTTGATGATGGCAGCGGACATGGAGAAGCTAGCCACCGACTCATCGATGTCCACGCACCCGGCTTCTGTCTGCATGGCGCTGCCGCAGGCACGGCAGGTGCGCCCACAGACATGGGAGGTGCGGTACGACACGACAGTGACAACGCCCATACCAATGTGCTCACCGCCGTGCCGGCATGGAGCAACTCACCACTCCTCATCGAGCTGAACTAGAGCGGCGAGTTGCTGAACCACGCGCCTGCTTGGGGCGGCAACTGGCTATGTCGGGCCAAGCAAGGTTGGTGAAGCACCGAGCGGACTCGCCCGTATCCGGAGGGCTCGGCGGGCCACCCAGCCAGGTAATATGTCGGAGAACGGCTCCTCGGAAGCCATCGAAAGAGTGGAGAAATTGGTGAAGCCGAAGATGGGGGAGCGACGAAGGGGTGCGATTCTTGCCCACTGTCTGGCTGGCCTCGTGTAAATAGAGGGCGGATGGTAGGAGCTTGGCCGGCGTCTGGCCGCGTTTAAACTGAGGGCGGCCTGGAGGAGCTCGGTCGTTTTCCGTTTAATTCTGGCCTGCTCATGAATGGACGTGTGGCTGGAGTAGGTTTCTTGGTTTGCATGCGGGTTTAATGGAGGGATTTGATGGAGGCGAGGAGGCGTGTTCAGCCGGGCATGAAGCGGGCGACGCAGTACTACTATTCGATTTGACAGCTGGCAGCGCAGTTCCCGATACAGCTTTAATGAAGTCGAGCGAGGGATTAGCGGTTCTCGAAATGTTGAACGGCCAATGCATCCTCCTTCAATTAATGCATGAGGGAAGTAATGGGAGGAGGATCGGGAAAAGAGGCTGCACAATGTGAATGCAACGCAGTTTGCCCTCATATAAAGGCGGCCCTCCATTCCAATGCATCTCCACATCGTACGCACCTAAGAATTTTCCTAAGCACCTACACTAAGTGCAAAAGAGCTCACTCCAGACCCAAGGCAGCGATGCACGCGAGCGGCCAGCGGCTATGCCAGATGGTCCATGACATCAGCCTGCGGCATGGCACTGAGGATCGTCTCCAGACGTTGTTGGAGACTGGCTGGTGGATGGTCGCCATGGACGCCAACTATGAATCTCAGTTGGACCAGATGATCGTTGCCACCACAAACAAGTTCACTGTCCTAGAGAAGCTCGTGGACGACATTGTCGTACTCCTCCAGCCCGCACGCCCGAGCTCCTCATTGCCTGCCACCCTAATCTGCCTCCATAGCCAGAACCTCTTTTCAAGCACTGGTGGCCCTATGATTGCCTGCCGACGCCACAAAGAATGTCCACCTGGAGGTCGCGCTCGCCGCGAGGCTCCTCGCCCTGCAAGAATTCATCGACCTAGACATCCACGTGTACGAGCAAATCGTGTACATAGGTATCTACAAGGCCAGTGAGGACGCTACGACGTTGGCCTTCCTCAGCCGGCTGGAAGCTTTGGATGCCTTTGCTAAGAAGCACCTCGACCTCGCCACAGAAGTCGCCGCTCCTTAGCCGCCGGTCGGTGGCCCAACGCACTAAGTTGAGGAGGAGGAGGAGGTCGTACGTTGATGGATGCATATTTCTTCTTGCCTTCTATAACCACCACTGCGATCGCATCATCATCATGGCCTTAATTCTTATTGTGGTGTTGCATTCTCGTTCCAATCAATACCGACATGTGTGATCCCTTTGCTTAATTATATGCATCACTGTAACTACTACCCCATCCGTCAATTTATAAGTTGTGCTTACCTTTTCCATCTACTTCGTGTAATGCATGGGCATCTTGCTAGAAACACTAGAACATGTCGGACCGCGCGTGACTAAACCGACGATGCGCCAACCTAGCTACTGCGTACGCTTCTTATCTGGCGGAAATAGCCCCGCCCTAGCAGTTCCAGACGTTATTTCTATCTATCGATTGTGCCAAGGAGCAGAACCAAAATGTTACAATTTATACATGTTTCTCTACTCCTACTCCTATACAAGACTCAGTTGGTGATGGTGGTGTGTCTTCCATCTGTCGTTTCTGACCATTCGATCTGCATCTAACGGCTGTGAGGTAAGTTGTGGCATTTTTGCAACAATATCCCACTTCTCTGCTCCAATTTGCAGAAAACCCCTTATTATCTTGAAAGCAACCACATCACTCCCTCACCTCATCAAAACAGCCTAAGAAATATATACTCCTATCAAAGACTCAATTCATGATGGTGGTGTGTCTGCCATACATCGTTTCTAACCATTAGATCTGCATCTAACGGCTGTGAGGTAAGTTGTGGCTTTTTTGCAACAATAGCCCACTTCTTTGCTCCAATTTGCAAAAACAAACCTTATTAACTTGAAAGCAACCACATCCCTACCTCACCTCACCAAAACAGCCTGAGAAATATATTTTGAGTGAAAAGTACTCCCTCCATTCCTAAATATTTGTCTTTCTAGAGATTTCAATAAGTGACTACATATAGAGCAAAATGAGTGAATCTACACTTCAAAATATGTCTATATAATCTGTATGTGATAGTCCATTTGAAATATCTAAAAAGTCAAATATTTAGGAATGGAGGGAGTAATATATTAGGAGTATATCAAAACAAGAGTGGTCTCTTTCAAGTTTGTGAACAAGTACTACTATTCTACTACTTTGGATCCGTCACAACGCACGAGCACATTGCTAGGAAAAGGAAAAGGCCTACCGCATTCGCGTTGCACTCCCCCCCCCCACACGCCCGGAAATCGGGAGTACAGCACGGCCCGTACGGCACGACAGATAGCTTAGGGAAGTCGTGTTGCCTAGCATTTTCACTTTCATGTGGGACCGCCGTTAAGCAAACCAACTATTGGTAAACCGCACCCCGCCCGCCACCGGGTGGGAAAATAGAAACAAGGGGAAGATCTAGCTGTAGCACAGAATCCAAGAAATTTGGTGTCAGATGGGGCTCATTGATAGAGTCGGAGCATTCCATACTACTCTGCTCCTACTAGTACCAAGTTTGTACTATACAACTAGTACTACCACTATACAACTAGTAGATACGTGCATGGCACATCATCTTAGGAACAAAAAATGGGAATATCTTGTTTTGGGTGATTTATCTTTTTTTTCTGTCAACGTAGTATGAATAATATGATGTGGGAGGGCACCCATGAAGCTTATGTGGCTTGGTTGCATGGCTACGAAAGGTTAGACAAAAATAAATAGATAATGTGTTTAGAGGGCACTCCACTAAACATATATACTTTGGATCCATTGCCACGGGTCGGCACATCTATATCTATACCCCTATATAGTGTGTGAATAACTTGGAAAGTTGGTCGTTGGATGAAGCCAATCCGACGGTACAAAGATGGCAAATCCGAGCACTACTGGCCGTTGGATATCATCTACATTCCACCAGATTCTGCCACATGTAGAATCTAGAAAACTCCATGGTTGAACTTCATTCATGACTAACTTTGCCACAACTAAGCTTAGGCAAAGTGTGCCTGAAACAAAAAATGTGGCTAACAAAATGGCCACCACAAGTGTGGCAATATTTGGCAAGAAGTTGAGTCTATGACATGTGGACCATGTAGCTAGAAAAGTGTGGCAAGCCAAAAGTGTAGGAATGAACCAAACACATGCCTGGTGTGTTTGGTAGGATGTATGAAGGGTGCATGATCCCAAGAGTTCCCTTCTCGGCCCATTTTTGGGTGTTTGGTAGAGTGTATGGAGGGTGCATGAGTCCACACTAGATTAGCACAAATACACCAGAAGCTTGCATGAAGAGAGCATACATGAAGAGGGGTATTGAGTTGACCGTGCATGAAGAGGGAACAACTATGCTGAGACGAGAGCGCAAACAAACACACTTGTGGCACGCCTAACCTTAGGTGTGGCAACCTTAGGCTGCAAACCAAACCATAACTTTGAAAGTTCATCATTGGATGAAGCCAATACGACGGTACAAAGATGGCAAATCCGAGCATTACTGCCATTGGATATCATCTACATTCCACCAGATTCTGCCAAATGTAGAATCTAGAAGACTCGATGGTTGAACTTCATTCATGACTAACTTTGCCACAACTAAGCTTAGGCAAAGTGTGTTTGAAACAAAAAATGTGGCTAACAAAATGGCCACCACAAGTGTGGCAAGATTTGGCAAGAAGTTGAGTCTATGACATGTGGACCATGTAGCTAGAAAAGTGTGGAAAGCCACAAGTGTAGCAATGAACCAAACACATGCCTGGTGTCGGTGTCAAAACCGGCGGATCTCGGGTAGGGGGTCCCGAACTGTGCGTCTAAGGCGGATGGTAACAGGAGGCGGGGGACATGATGTTTACCTAGGTTCGGCCCCTCTCTATGGAGGTAATACCCTACTTCCTCCTTGACTGATCTGGATGATATGAGTATTACAAGAGTTGATCTACCTCGAGATCGTAGAGGTTAAACCCTAGAAGCTAGCATATGGTATGATTGTTGTTGTCCTAGTGACTAAACCCTCCGGTTTATATAGACACCGAAGGGGGCTAGGGTTACACAGAGTCGGTTACAAGGGAGGAGATCTACATATCCATATTGCCAATCTTGCCTTCCACGCCAAGGAGAGTCCCATCCAGACACGGGACGAAGTCTTCAATCTTGTATCTTGATAGTCCAACAGTCCGGCTAAAGTATACAGTCCGGCTGTCCGAGGACCCCCTAATCCCGGACTCCCTCAGTAGCCCTTGAACCAGGCTTCAATGACGATGAGTCCGGCGCACAGATTGTCTTCGGCATTGCAAGGCGGGTTCCTCCTTCGAATATTCTATAGAAGATTTTGAACACAAGGATAGTGTCCGGCTCTGCAAAAAACAAATTCCTCATACCACCATAGAGAGAATAATATTTCCACAAATGTAATCTGCTGACAACTTTTCATAGCGTGACATCACACCATGGCCTGGTCATTTATTCGAACCGTTTCTCCCAGCCTGCCACTGCATGTTTCGCGAGGCGGTTTTATTGGCACATCTTGTCGAAGCAGAGATCGTGTTCCCCTTATCATGGGACTCTCATCAATACGGGTATGTGTAACCCAATTGTGCCTCTTGGTATGAATTCTCGATTTTAGGCAAGTTCCAGACCACACATCTTCTATGTTTCACCGATGAGGTCCTGGATTATGAATTTCCAGCGGGATTCAAACCCGTAAACATAGAGGCATATGATGGAACAACGGACCCTGGAGTCTGGATCGAGGATTACATCCTCCACATAGATATGGCTAGAGGAGATGACCTCCACGCCATCAAATACTTACCCCTCAAGCTTAAAGGACCAGCCCGGCATTGGCTTAAAAGCCTTCCTGAAAACACAATTGGAAGTTGGGAAGAGCTCGAGGACGCTTTCCAAGCAAATTTCCAAGGGACTTATGTCCGTCCTCCGGATGCAGACGATCTCAATCATATAACACAACAGCCCGGAGAGTCAGCTCGGCAGTTCTGGAATAGATTTCTTACTAAGAAGAATCAGATAGTCGACTGTCCGGACGCCGAAGCCCTAGCAGCTCTCAGGCACAATGTCCGAGACTAATGGCTCGCCAGACACCTCGGCCAAGAAAAGCCAAGAACAATGGCCGCATTAACAAGCCTCATGACCCGCTTTTGCGCAGGAGAGGACAGCTGGTTGGCAAGATGTAGCACCACCGACCCAAGTACATCCGAAACTAGGGGTGGAAACGGAAAACCGCGACGCAACAAGGATCGTCACCGGACTAAGGAAAACAATCTGAAGAGCACGTAGTGAACACCGGATTCAAAAGCTCACGGCAGAATCCGAAAAAGCCGCCCCTCCAGGATAATAGAGATGATTTATCCAATCCAAACAAAATCCTGGACAGGATATGTCAAATACACAGTACTCCCAGAAAGCCTTCTAACCATACCCACAGAGATTGTTGGGTTTTCAAACAATCCGGCAGACTCAACGCCGAACACAAGGGGCTCGACACACCAAGCGAGGACGAAGACGAACCCCAAAAACAGAGCACCAGGAAACAAAAGAATTTCCCACAAGAAGTAAAAATAGTAAACTTACTTCACATAACAAAACATGCGGCGCCCATAAAGGTACGCGCCACACGACCTATCCGAAAGGGGTCCCGCCACTGGTTGTCAAAACCAATAATCTTCGATCATCTGGATTATTCTAGAAGTACCAGGAACGCAGGCTGGACTGCCTTGGTACTCGACCCAATAATTGGCGGACTCCAGTTTTCAAATGTCCTAATGGACGACGGCAGTGGACTAAACCTGATATATCAGTACACAATCCGTCACATGGGGATAAACCCAACAAGAATCCGCCACAGCAAAACCTCCTTTCAAGGGGTAACGCCTGGTCCGGACACCCATTGCAAGGGTTTTATCCGGCTCGAAGTTATATTCGGCTCTACCGATAACTTCCGCTACGAAAGGCTGACTTTCCACATCGTCCCATTCTCAAGTCGCTATCAAGCACTGCTGGGACGCGAAGCTTTCGCCCGCTTTAACGCAATACCGCATTATGCATCTCTCACGCTTAAGATGCCCGGTCCACGAGGCATCATCTCCTTGAAGGGGAAGAATTGAGCATGCCTCCCCCGGGCGGAGGATTGTGCGGCCGCTTTAATAGCCCCACAATACAATGGCTTCACCAGCCAGAACATCCGAACAGGTCATTAAGACCACGGGCATGGATAGACGAGCCCGGCATGCCCTAGGGGCTCCGCATATATAAGAGACAAGAAAGCTCAATTTTACATATTTTACTTTATATTTGTTTATTTAATACAACTTTTGTTCGGCGCGCCCTTTTCTTCAACTTAGTTCCTCTCTTTTACAGATGAATATCGTGCTGCGCCCGTCCAGGATACGGCACAACGGAGACACAGGCGCAGACGTGCAGTAGGGACCCGGTCCAAGGATTCTTTTCAGATTAAGAGCCTGCGTAAACCTTTTTTAATGTCTCTTGTTGCTACACATCCCCTAGTTCTATAACCAAGGAGGAGGCTGGCGTCTTGGCATGTGGCCACGTCAGAATTCCTGCGCGTACCTGGACACTAGGGGCTTATACCTAAGAGTGTTACTTTGTCCGCTCTCATAAAGACCGAATACCTTAGGGAGTGTTCGGCGTCGCGAGTTTGGCCTTACATGCATCAGCTCCGAATCATGATTTTGGTCAATGTTGGGTTGCCCGGCTCCTGTGTTCGGCCGCCTTACGTTCCACTCTATCGGCTAAGGCGGCACCAGGAGAACTACTGCGATTGTGCCCCGGTTCGGCCGGGCGAGCACCTCAGTAGAGAAAGCCGAAAACCGACTGTCATGATATAGCGTGAGACTGGTCAACCACTCGATGACTCTCCGGAAACTATAGGATTCCTCCGCATTAACGAAGGGCCGTTTCCCAGCCAGGCACACACGCGCCCTGAATTAGGGCGAGCGCAGTAGCCACCAAGGGCTATCTAAAGAGTCCCACTATCAAGCTCCTATGGCTAAGTGAAAGTGTTAAAGCATTATAGTCCGGTTGCCTAGCTCGCTGCGCCATCACCTCCTTTGTAGGACCAAGACGTTGGATTAAGTGTGAAAAAGCGCCTTCTGCGAGCACCCCCGCACTATGTGCGTGGGGGCTGAAGCCAACGACTGCCATCTTTCAGATTATATATTTTTTTAAACGGCCGCACAGGAGGTGTTCCACATACTTGAAGGCACAAGTATAAAAGCCTACTACAATTCATCAAAATACTATTTTATAATTACATATGCTATCAGAACATAGCATCTTTTGAGCACTGCGTCTCTATTACATGAGCGCCTTCAAGGACTTCCTGAAAATGGTGTTCGGAGGGTACTCGGCTTTTGTCCGAATCTCGGGATGCAACAACGGTGGTCTCCATCTCCGCCCAGTATGTCTTGACACGGGCAAGAGCCATCCGTGCGCCCTCTATGCATGCTGACCTCTTCATTGCATTGATACGTGGCACCGCATCAAGGAGTTGCTGCACCAAGCCGAAATAACTCTTCGGCTCCGATCTCCCCGGCCAAATGACCCATGACGCACTTCATGGCGAGTCAAGACAATCTATTCAGTTCAGCCCATTGAGCCAGACTATCGTCCACCGCCAGTGGACCCTCTGGATTGTGAAACTGCGACCAGAAAAGTTTTTCCACTTCGCGATCTTCTTGATCTCGAAAGTGTTCGGTCGCATCAGCAGTACTCATTGCCAAATCCAGATAGGTGTCCTCCACACTCCACATCCGGTCCAGCGGAGAAAACTTCGGATCGCAAAACTTCCTCCGCAGCATAAAGGGCTTTCCAGCCGCAATCTATCCGGCCTGACGCAGCTCCTCCTTCGCAGCTCTCATCGCAGAGCGAGCATCCTTGGCATCAGCAACGGCCTTCTCTAAGTCCGTCTGCCTCGCCCGGTCTTCTTTCTCAAGAAGCTCGCAACGGTCAGAAGCGCTCTTTAACTTCACGGCCATCTCGGCCATCTCCTTCTTGCTTCGGTAGTGAGCAGCTTGTTCGGCTCTCAGCTCTTCAAGGGCCTTCTTGGCAGCCGCATCCCTTTCTCTGGCTTGTTCCTTAGCCCAGGCAAGTTCCGCCCGAAGACTCTCCATGGCGGCCACGCCATCTGCGTCAAGCATACACATTGTAAGATATGGGCATAAAGCTCCTCTTACCAGGTGCCGCCCAAGGAATTACATACATTGAGCCTCATCAAGCCGCTTGTTGACGAGCGTGATGTAGGCATCTGCCACGTCCAGTTGACGCTTTAGTTTGGCAAAATCATCAGTTCGGCTCGATTCCGGACACCTCGCCACCTACATTTGAAGGCGACGTTTTAGACCTGGGATTACGATCCTCTGCACGCCGTCACTTCTGACAACGCACAGAGTCTCAGGAGCTACTATCTACACAGGGCGCATCTTATTTATGCGCAACTAACAAAAGGGTATATTATCTAAGGTACCTCAAAACCTGTCAGCAAACTTCTTACGGCCTCATGCAATCCGCTTTCCGCAGACGAAATCCTTCCAATCACCGTGCCCATCAATGCACGGTGCTCCTCTGAGATAGAAGCTCGCCCCAGTAGATTCATCAGCTCCTCCGACCGTGCACCGGACGGTGCCGGACTCGGCCTATGGCCTCCATCTAAGGCTGGGCGTGGAGAACATTGGGGGGCCATATGGCTACCTTCCGCCCCTGCCGGATTCGGAGAAACCCTCCGCGACGACACCTCAGGTTTGCCAGCCTTGCTAGGCGGTACGGCAGGGGAAGGCGTTCCGCTCTCCATCATCTCCGGAAGAAGATCCCCCGAAGACGAGCTCTGCTGAGAAGGGCTGAGGTCCGAACTACAAGGTAAAATTTTGGTTAATCTTCTCAGGTTTAAAGCAAGGATCCTTCTCTCAAAAAATACAATCTTTCTCTACTTACGGCTCGCTGGAGGGATGATCCCTTTGAGGGCATAGTTCGGCCGAGGAGCCCCCCGGCATCGGACCCTCTGACGAGGATTTTTTCCCCCGCTTTGAGGCCATGGTCTCCGGGTCGTCAAAGGCGGCCCTCTTCTTCCCCTTACGAGAGGAATTGTCGGTTCCTCCCTTCGGAACAACCTCCTTTGAGGAGGCCATAGTTTCCTTGTCCTCTCCCTCACTTCCGTCCAGAGGCACCATCTTCAACATCCTGACTAGCACGGGATCCGGCCTGGTCTCAGGAAGGGGAGCCGGACACCTGATCAGCTTTGCTTTCGCTATCCACTCCTGTTTAAAAAGGACAGCTCTTTTAGGGGCGAATTTATGACAATTATATGGATAGCGAGTCTGGGCACAAGGTTACTTACTTGAGTATCCAGGTGATTGCAGCTTAGACCTGCATCCTTGGTCAAATCCGTACACATGGCTTGTGATCCGAAGAACAATTTACACATCTCCACGGGCGTTGCGCCCATAAAATGTTGGAGAGCTCATGGTCTCTCCGGATTAAACTCCCACAAACGAAGGGAGCGATGTTTGCCGGGCAGGGTTCGGCAGATCAGCATGACTTGCGTCAATTTGACCAGGCTGAGGTCTCTTTCCAAGAGATCCCTGATACGGCCCTGCAACAAAGGCACGTCCTGAGATGGCCCCCAGTCTAGGCCTTTATTGACCCATGACCCTAGCTGTTGTGGGGGACCCGAGGGAAAGGCCGGCGGCACCACCCATTTGGTGCCCCTGGGAGCGGTGATACAGAACCACTCCAGTTGCCACAAGCCGAGCTCCTCTTGAAAAGAGCCCTCGGGCCATGGAGCATCAGCATTCTTACTTATAACAGCACCTCCGCACTCTGCGTGCCGTCCCTCGATCATCTTCGGCTCCACTTTAAAGGTCTTGAGCCATAATCCAAAGTGAGGGGTAACACGGAGGAACGCTTCACACATGACGATGAATGAGGAAATATGGAGGATGGACTCTGGAGCTAAGTCGTGAAATTCCAGCCCATAATAGAATAACAGCCCCCTCACAAAGGGATCCATTGAGAAGCCCAACCCCCCGAAGGAAGTGAGATATGAACACCACGCTCTCACCAGGCTGGGGACTGGGAAACGCCTGCCCTTGAGCAGGCAACCTGTGCGAAATTTCGCCGGTCAAGAACTTAGCCTCTCTCAACTTTAGCACGTCCTCCTCCATAACGGAGGAGGGCATCCACCGCCCTTGAAGGTCGGAACCGGACATTGTCGAAGGTCCGAAGCGCATGGAATCTGGGGCCTAGGGTGTTGGAACTCGAGGCGACTTGCGAACTCAATTGAGATTGGAAAAAGGAGTAAGGCCTTGGTCTCTTTATAAGAGGTTGAATACCAAGAGCCCTCCCCGTGACCGTTTGGGACTCGCTTTTAATTGAGAAAACCTGCTAAGCGGGCACGGTTGGGTTACCCACATCTGTATTGATGAGAATCCCGTAAATAAAGGGGACACGATCTCTGCCTTGACAAGACGTGCCAAGGAAGCTGCCTCGCAAAACACGCTGAGGTGGAGAAGTGAAAACAATTCGAATAAAGGCTTGGCCGCAGTGTGATGTCATGCTATGGAATACGTCAGCAGATTAGATATGTGTTAATTTTATTCTCTCTATGGCAATATGTGGAAACTTATTTTGCAGAGCCGGAGACTATTCTTGGTGTTTACAATCTTTTATGAAGAACTTGGAGGAGGAACCCGCCTTGCAATGCCGAAGACAATCTGCGCGCCGGACTCGTCGTCATTGAAGCATGGTTCAGGGGCTACTGAGGGAGTCCTGGATTAGGGGGTGTCCGGATGGCCGGACTATACCTTCAGTCGGACTCCTGGACTATGAAGATACAAGATTGAGGACTTCGTCCCGTGTCCGGAGGGGACTTTCCTTGGCGTGGAAGGCAAGCTTGGCGATGCGGATATTCAGATCTCCTACCATTGTAACCGACTTTGTGTAACCCTAACCCTATCCGTTGTCTATATAAACCGGAGGGTTTAGTCCATAGGACAACAACTCCAACATACAACAATCATACCATAGGCTAGCTTCTAGGGTTTAGCCTCCTTGATCTCGTGGTAGATCTACTCTTGTACTACCCATATCATCAATATTAATCAAGCAGGACGTAGGGTTTTACCTCCATCGAGAGGGCCCGAACCTGGGTAAAACTTCGTGTCCCTTGTCTCCTGTTACCATCTGCCTAGACGCACAGTTCGGGACCCCCTACCCGAGATCCGCCGGTTTTGACACCGACATTCACCCTCTTGATAAAGGGGCCAAGGCATGTCCTTTTCTTCTTGCACTCAATCAAATCCTTCCCCCACCTCGAGTTCTGACACCCAAGGCTCAGGCTAGGCGCATCGGACCTTCAATCATGCCCGGATCCAACCTTAAAGGTCGGTGGATGCCCCCCTCTGTCACAGAGGAGGACATCAATAAGCTAAGAGAAGCCACGTATCTGACCGCCGAAATCTCGCACAGGCTGCCTGCTCGAGGGCACGTCATTCCCACTCCCGAACCCAGTGAGAGTGTCGTATTCGTCTCCCACTTCCTCCGAGGGCTAGGCTTTAGTCTGGATCCCTTTGTTAGTGGGCTCATGTTCTATTACGGGCTCGATTTCCATGATCTGGCCCCGGATTCCATCCTTCACATCTCATCGTTTAGCGTCATGTGTGAGGCCTTCCTCCACGTCACCCCACACTTAGGCTTATGGCTCAAGACCTTTAATGTGAAGCCGAAGATGATTAATGGGCGACACGTAGAATGCGGAGGTGCCATAATAAGCAAAGGCGCCGATGCTCCATGGCCAAAGGGCTCCTTCCCGGAGGTGTCCAACTTATGGCAACGGGAGTGGTTTTACATCACATAGATGGTACTAAGTGGGTAGCCGCCCCTGCCTTCCGCTCAGGCCCCCCGCCACAACTAGCGTCATGGGTCAACAAGGGGCTGGATTGGGGACCAGTAAATGATGTGCCGATATTGCAGAGTCGCATCCGAGATCTCCTCGAGAGAGATGTCAGCCTTGTCAAGGTAATGCAAGTCATGCTAGTTCGTCGAGCCCTGCCTTGCAAACGTCGACCTCTCTTTATGTGGGAGTTCAACCTGGAAGGACCGCGAACTATTCAGCACTTCTTCGGCGTGACGCTCGAAGAGATGTACAGATTGTTCTTCGGATCACGAATAAAGTGTCCGGACACCACCGAGGATGCGGGTCTCGACTACAATCGTCCAGACACCCAAGCAAATAGTTCTTTGGCCGAACATGTTGTCTCTTCATTTATCACAACATCATTCTGAAAAGTCGCTCTTTGACCAAGACTGGGTAAAAAAGGCGAAGATGATCAGGTGTTCGGCCCCCCTTCCCGAAGGCTCAACACATCCAGCACTGGCCAGAATGCTTGAGATCGCGCCTTATCAAGCGCCATCTGGGGAAGATAAAGGGGGAATAAAGAAGCCGAAAGCGGGCCTCACTCATTATTTATCCAAATCGGGGGAATTAGTGCATCCGCGAAGGAGGATAACAGGGGAGAAGATTCTAAAATCCCCTCTCCCCAAGGAAGGAAGAGGACCGCCTCAGAAGACTTGGGAACAATGCTTTCCAAACGAGGGAAGAAATCTTCGTCAGAGGGTCCTACCCCGGAGGGTATCCTTACCTCACAGTGCCCACAAGGGGATTAACCCCCATCGAGCTATAAGTAGATAAAAGTACTTTATAGTAAATATATTCTGCATTATTTTCGAGGACAATAACCAAGACGTATGTCTTGTAGTTCGGATCGTAGCCCTTCTCGATAGAGTTCGTGTTTGGGGGATCTTCTTTCGGAGATGATGGAGAGAGAAACACCTCCCCATGCCTCCCCACCTCATGAGGCTGACGACCCTGAGGTGTCGTCACGAAGGATCTCTCCTGATCCGCCAAGGCCGGAAGGTAACCCTTCGGCCACCCGGAGTTCGGAGTATTCGGCTCCTAAGGGGAGCAACAGAAAGAGTCTGGAACTGTCCGGTGCGCGACCAGCCTCACAGAGGAATCTTCTGGAGCAAGCGGCTATCTCAGAAGTGCATCATACATTAATGGGTATGTTAGTTGAGAAGGTTTAATCCGCCGAAAGCGGGTTGCATGAAGCTTTTATGAGCCTGCTGAGAGGCTTCGAGGTACGCAAAGTAATATGTATATTTTTTACGGTACCGCACATGCCAGGTGTGCCCTATGCAGATAGTAGCCCCTAAGACTCTGGTTGCTGTCAAAAAAGGCGGCAAACAGAGGATCGTAGTCCCAAGTAATAATCATGCCGCCTTCATGTGCAGGTAGCTGAGGGTCCGGTGGCTAGCCGGACTGGGGAGTTTGCCGAACTGAAGCGGCAGCTTGATACGGCGGATGCCGACATCGTGCTTGTAAACAGGCAGCTTGACGAGGCACAGGGTATGTATTCCCCGATGGTCAACATATATTAAGAGGGGCATGATGCTAGTATCTATAATATGTTGTGACTGCAGATGGAGTTAACGCCGTGGAGACCCTTCGGGTGGAACTTGCCCAAGACAAGGAACAAGCCAGAAGGAGTGATGCGGATGCCCTAAAGGCGTTCGAAGAATTAAGAGCCGAACAGGCGGCGCATTGCGAGAGCAAAGAAAAAATAGCCAAGATGGCTGTTGAGTTGAAGGGTGTCGTCGACCGTTATGAGCATCTTGAAAGGGGAAGCCAAACGAAGACGACGGGCCTGGAGAAAGCCATGGTAGCTGTCAAGGACACCCTCTCTAAAATCAGAGCGGTGAAGGAGGAGCTACATCAAGCCAGAGATATCACGGCTGGGAAGCCCTCTTTGTTGCGGATGAAGTTCGGAGATCCTAAGTATGCCCATCTGGATCAATTATGGAGTTCTGCAGACGCGTACTTGGATCTGGCAGCGAGTGTCGCTGAGGCGACCAAGTTCTTCGAACATCAAAAAGATCATGAGCTGGAGAAGTTGTTTTGGTCGCAATTCCATGCTCCAGCGCGTCGGCTGCTGTTAAATGAGTAAATAGCCAAGTGGGCCGAGCTCCATAGGTTGTCCAAACTTGCCATGAGGTCTGTCGTGGATCATCTCTGGCCAGAAGGACCAAGGCCTAATAGTTATTTTGGTCTTGTGCAACGATTCCTTGGAGCTGTGCCACATATCGACGCTGTAAAGAGGTCAGCGTGCATAGAAGGTGTGCGGATGGCTCTTGCCCGTGTCAAGACATGCTGGGCAGAGATGGAGGCCACCGCTATTGCAACCCAGAATCCGGCCGTAGGCCAGGTTTCATCCGAGCACTATTTTGAAGAAGTCCTGGAAGGTGCTCGTGTAATAGAGACTCGGTGCTTGAAGAGTGTCATGTTCGATTGACATGTATCCCGTTTGTAAAAACAATGCTATTTAAATTATAAAGGCTGTGTTTATACTTTTGTCTGGAAGTATTAAGATGCCTCCTCTGCGGCCGTTTATGTATATGTGTTTGGTAGGGTGTATGAAGGGTGCATGACCCCAAGAGTTCCCTTCTCGACCCATTTTTGGGTGTTTGGTAGAGTGTATGGAGGGTGCATGAGTCCACACTAGATTAGCACTAATACACCAGAAGCATGCATGAAGAGAGCATACATGAAGAGGGGTGTTGAGTTGATCATGCATGAAGAGGGAACAACTATGCTGAGATGAGAGCGCAACCAAACACACTTGTGGCATGCCTAAGCTTAGGTGTGGCAACCTTAGGCTGCAAACCAAAGCGTAACTTTGAAAGTTGGTCGTTGGATGAAGCCAATCCGACGGTACAAAGATGGCAAATCCGAGCACTACTGGCTGTTGGATATCATCTACATTCCACCAGATTCTGCCACATGTAGAATCTAGAAGACTCCATGGTTGAACTTCATTCATGACTAACTTTGCCCCAACTAAGCTGAGGGAAAGTGTGTCTGCCATAAAAAAGGTGGCTAACAAAATGGCCACCACAAGTGTGGCAAGATTTGGCAAGAAGTTGAGTCTATGACATGTGGACCATGTAGCTAGAAAAGTGTGGCAAGACACAGGTGTAGCAATGAACCAAACACATGCCAGCACGCCTAAGCTTAGGCGTGGAAACCTTAGGCTGCAAACCAAACCATAACTTTGAAAGTTGGTTGTTGGATGAAGCCAATCCGACGTTACAAAGATGGCAAATCCGAGCACTACTGGCCATTGGATATCATCTACATTCCACCAGATTTTGCCACATGTAGAATCTAGAAGACTCCACATGTAGAAGCATTATGCACAAACCACCAGAATCTCATGCGTGCAATGCACGTGTACCTTACTAGTAGTTGGTAGTAGGAAGAAAAAAATTCCGGGTTTAGCACGAGCTCGTACTGCGGGAGCACCACAAGGCCTACCGCCGGGGTTACATTTCCCTCTCGGGGCCCACGGGACGGAACTTCAGTGACTTAGTGCCCGGCCTATGATTCAATGATATGCGGACCTTAAATGCGGCTGGCCCACATGTCATTCTCATGGTGACATGGTGACATGGTGGTCGTATGCATCACTCTGATGCAGAGGCCGGGGATGTCCCCTGTTCTAAAAAAATGTCATTCTCATGGTGTTGGTGTGGTTCGTGACTCACTCGTTCGAGATGAACCGGCCGGTGGTGGCGTGGCCGTGGCGAGGGTGCCACAGCTGGGCGTTGGGGCGTTACGAGGCGTAGATGGCCACGCCGGCGGGTACTACCTGTAGTACAGAAGTACTCCAGCTGAGGATTAATGCCCAAACGCCCGAACGGAGTCCAAACGGAATGAAACCTTCGGGAACGTGATTTTCTCACCGAACATGATCCAGGAGACCTGGACCCTACGGCAAGAAAGCCAGGAGGTGGGCACGAGGTAGAGGGCGCGCCCTACCCCCCCCCCCCCAGGCGCGCCCCCCACCCTCGTGGGCCCCACCTTGCTCCACCGACATACTTCTTCCTCCTATATATACCTACGTACCCCCAAACGATCAGATACGGAGCTAAAAACCTAATTCCACCGCTGCAACCTTCTGTACCCATGAGATCCCATCTTGGGGCCTATTCCGGAGCTCCACCGGAGAGGGCGTCCACCACGGAGGGCTTCTACATCATCATAGCCCCTCCGATGAAGTGTTTGTAGTTTACCTCAGACCTTCGGGTCCATAGTTAGTAGCTAGATGGCTTCTTCTCTCTTTTTGGATCTCAATACAATGTTCTTCCCCTCTCTCGTGGAGATATATTCGATGTAATATTCTTTTTGCGGTGTGTTTGTTGAGACCGATGAACTATGGGTTTATGATCAAGTCTATCTATAAACAATATTTGAATCTTCTCTGAATTCTTTTCTGTATGATTGGTTATCTTTGCAAGTCTCTTCGAATTATCAGTTTGGTTTGGCCTCCTAGATTGGTTTTTCTTGCAATGGGAGAAGTGCTTAGCTTTGGGTTCAATCTTGCGGTGTCCTTTCCAAGTGACAGTAGGGGCAGCAAGGCACATATTGTATTGTTGCCATTGAGGATAACAAGATGGGGTTTTTATCATATTGCATGAAACTATCCCTCTACATCATGCCATCTTGCTTAAGGCGTTACTCTGTTTTTAACTTAATACTCTAGATGCATCCTGGATAGCGGTCGATGAGTGGAATAATGGTAGTAGATGCAGGCAGGAGTCGGTCTACTTGTCTCGGGCGTGATGCCTATATACATGATCATACCTAGATATTCTCATAACTATGCGCAATTCTGTCAATTGCTCAACAGTAATTTGTTTACCCACCGTAAAATACTTATGCTCTTGAGAGAAGCCACTAGTGACGTATATGGCCCCCGGGTCTATCTTTATCATATTAATCTTCCATCACTTTATTATTGCTTTGCTTTTTTAGTTTGCCTTTTATTTTACTTTGCATCTTTATACCAAAAATATTATCTATCATATCTATTAGATCTCACTCTCGTAAGTGACCGTGAAGGGATTGACAACCCCTATTCGTGTTGGTTGCGAGGAGTTATTTGCTTTGTGTAGGTACGAGGGACTCGCGCATAGCCTCCTACTGGATTGACACCTTGGTTCTCAAAAATTGAGGGAAATACTTACGCTACTTTGCAGCATCATCCTTTCCTCTTCGGGGAAATCCAATGTAGTGCACAAGAAATAGCAGGGCGGTGCAGCCGAGAGGGGTGAGGCGCACGTCGGGGGACGTGGGGCCGTGGGTTGGAATGGCATTGCGGGAATCGCGAGTGGCAGTGGATGAAACGTGATGGTTGCCGTAGTTGAACTACCATGGACAAGCTGTCATGTCTACGGACACATGCATTGCATACCGATCACTAGAAGGAGTAGTAGAGAAAGCTAGGCGGATAAATAGTTCCTTATAGTCAAGCGGACCCATGCTACTACTTGTTCCAAAGACATGCACACCATTGAAATAGTCCATCTATATCAATATACATAGAGAGGGAATATTTTTTACAAGAGAGGAAATAGTTCATCCATCCATAATGCCATGTTGCTGGTGCAGCATCTTCTTCTTCTTCTTCTTCTCATTTTCTGTGGGAGACGGCTTCGCAACAAGCTCTCTGGACCTTGCAGCTATCTCGAAACTCACACGGACATCGAGGGCAGCATATTTTATCCGCTCGTACATCAAGGGATAATTCTCCCATCCAGACGACCTTAATGCCACCGTCTCATCACCCTTCTGAAGATTTGTTCCTAGCACAAAATTTTCTACGTCGAATAGGGATGGTGTCGGTTTATCACAATCTTCTACAGGAATTTTTATTCTGGTTTGTAGGTCAGCGATGCTTTTCAAATCAAGGTTGTACGGCTCCAACTTCTGTTTGTCCCCTGCGATGGCTGCCCCACAGAAGTATGTGTCCTCCCGAGATAAGAAATCTTGAAGCTCACCTGTTATGGAGGGCGCGTGTATGATGTGGTACACCAAAACATCATCTTCGAGGCATAGCTGAAGGACAGCTGCGCGTTGGATCTTCCTAGTGGCACGCTCCGCGTACTCTGCGTCGTGACTAATGACATTCATCTCCACCTTTTGGAGGGAGTTGGATACATTGTTGATCCACTTCTGAACAACCCTTGGGTGGTCGGTGACTGTGGAAATATGCTCAATGAACCTTCGACGAGGACATGTTGGATGCTAAAAACCTGCATCTCGATATCTTTCGCCATTTGGAACCGCTGGACCGGAGGGCTAAGGTTTGGAGAATTAGGATTAGATGGCTAATCTAACTGAAGATGATGATTATTTATAGGGGCTTCGGAATTACTCCAGGAGGATGTGAAGAGGCTAAAACAATGTGAATGCAGTGTTGTTTGGATGCAAACGAAGATCAAGGAGTAGTGAAAAAGCCGAGGAAAATCGGTTCCCGATGGAGAAGTAAATGGTAGAAGTTATGCGCATGCATGAGGAGAGGTGCGGTGGTTTGACTGCTGCATGCAATGGATTGGATGGGCTCTTCGGTTGCCTTTTATCTCTCCCACGCGCACAGAGTGGCCCACTTGCATGCTGCAGTTTATTGGCTGGAGTCGGGCTACAGCTGCTCATGCGTACGCTAATTAATGTTGTGAATGCGGGGCATCACTACTAGGGAAAAGCCTAGCAGTAGCGCCGGTTTTTGGCCTATGAGTAGCGCGGGTAGGCGCGCTACTGATAAGGCGCTACACCTAATGCTTAGCAGTAGCACCTACTGGCACTCGCTATTGCTATATCTACTTAGTAGTAGCGCTTTCCTAGTCAAGCGCTACTGCTAATTACTAGTAGCGCTTTCGGAAACAATCGCTACTACTATTATTCCCTATTCCATTTCTCTTGAATTTTAGGTCGTATTCATATACCTGTATACAATTTTTCATACAGTAGAAATTTAGAGATTGTTTTTACATCATAATGAGTTATTAAATCACTAGGTGAAAGAACCTTGGATTAGTTTCAAGTGCATGGATCCAAATTAACCAATGGTCATTTTGGATCCATCCATTTGAAACTAATCGGCGGTTCTTTCACCCAATGACATAATAACTTATCATCATCGTCATAATATCATTAACAACTTATCATAATAATACATCATTGTCACATAACTCCTCATAATCATCATTTTCGTCCAATGTCATATAACAACTTCGTCACTAGTTATAATAACAACTCCTCCTCATCATCATCATAGTAATCATAATCACTACTCCTACTCAGAATCACCATCAAGTCTAAGACATTGTAGTCATATATAATCAACACTAACTAATTGTTCTTAATACTTAGGACCTACTCCTCTCTCCTAGCTAAAATACCATAAAACAGATAAACCAGTCCTTCACCATAATGAAGAATGGACATAAACCTATCTCCAACTTGTGGCTTGCGCACATTCATTTTATCTCCAATTATTTGCGTGTGCGCATTCATCACTTTGCTCCATTCTTTGATTTTGAGCCTTCCATCATTTGAAGAAATCGAGTATGCAGTATGGTAAGCCTCCGAAGGAGTTGGTCGTTAGCTAACCATATGCATATCACCTTCGGTAAATAGCATATCAGGCACAACCTGCTTCGGGAGCCTCTGTTCAAAAATGGAATAGTAACATATATAGTTAGCAATGGTTTACTTAAGAATAATGTATGCAATGAAGTTACCATCATTAACAAAATCTTACCAAGTTTTTGGCAATGAAGTTATCATCAAGCAATGTATGGACTAGTGGCACGTATCTAGTATAATTTGGGCTGATAGAGTGAATCTTTTTGAAGGCCTCAACATCTTCTATGAATGAGAAAATATAACCTTTCTCCTCACAATTAAGCTTGGAGTCATAGCTGTAGTATGTGTTGTCTACTCCTTTCGAGTATTTCTTGAAGATAAGAAATAAGCTGAAAATAATAAATAAATAAGTTTAGTATGGACGAACACCAAATATTTTAAAATTAACAACATAAATTACTGAACTTCACAAATTAGTTTGGCAAACTCACATCTAGGCAAAACTGGAGGCATATCCACATCCACCCAGATGTCGATATTATCATCATCATAATAATCTTCGGGACGAATATCAAATCTTATTCGCATTCCCTCCTCAAATCCATATGACTTGCAGAGAGCTTCCCAATTAGGGCAACCAAAATGGGAGCGATCGACCGCATTGTAGAACTTAACCAGAAACTCATAACCATGTTTTTTTCTTAAGTGAGCCCTCCTCGTCTCCACATTCTCAAAGTCATCTAAACCAAAACCAAGCTTCTCCAATACATATGGTCTAGCATGGCACGGGATGTACTAATCGAATTGAAAAAAAATCCATAAATTACACGTTGAACAAAAGAAGCACAAGTGATGATATTAATTACGATGGAATGCTTGTCGTTGCGTACCGTACAAACATCGAAGGTCTCTTCCGGCTTCACGGTGAAAAACCTATCGTTTTGCAGGTGAGGAAACCTGTCGCACACACCTCGGTCATCGTAGCAGTACACACACTCCGGGATCCCATCGTCATCAGACATCTCCTGTGTTCAAAATTCAAAGATTATAACTCGATGGCAAAACCCAAAAATCCGGCATGACCTTTGCTAAAAAAGGACATATCGAGCGCCTGAAATTGGCCGGAACAGAAATTAATCAACACTCCGGCAAAACATAGGCCACTTATCGATGGTCATTGCATTTCAATGGTTCAAAATATGAAAAAAAAAACATTTGAAAATATCTTATATATAATCCTAACACTAAATAAACTAGTTTTATTAACTACTTACTAAATAAACTAGTTTTATTAACTACTTACTAAATAAACTAGTTCTATTAAGCACTTACTAAATAAACTAGTTCTATTAAGCACTTAATATAAATAAACTAGTTGTAATAATCACTTACTAAATAAACTAGTTACCTATGATTTGCAAAAACAGAGACAAGGGAGGGAGGAAGGGAGGAGAGAGGAGCGGGAGAGGGCGGTCGGAGGAGGAGGAGGGAGGGGCGGTGGGAGGAGGGCTGCCGGCAGAGGAGAGAGGAGGGGGCGGCCGCAGGCGGAGGGAGGAGGAGGGAGGAGGGCACGATGGGAGGAGGAGGGACGGAAGGAGGGAGTACCTCGATGGCAGACGGATGACGGCGGCGGCGGCGACGACGAACGACAACGGTTATCGGCGCGGGCGAGACTGACTGAGAGGGAGAGTGAGTGAGAGAGACAGGGTCGGCCGTGTGGGGATAAGGTAGGGTTAGTAGTAGCGCGGGTATGAGAAAGCGCTACAGCTAAGGAGAATAGCAGTAGCGCGGTAAGGCATAAGGCGCTACTGCTATAACTAGTTGGACGGCGAGGTCATGGCAATGGGAGCAGTAGCGCGGTTTAGAGATCACGCGCTACTGCTATTTTCTATTCAGCAGCGTGTTTTCCTGGAA
Organism: Aegilops umbellulata; assembly: GCA_032464435.1. Taxonomy (NCBI): domain Eukaryota; kingdom Viridiplantae; phylum Streptophyta; class Magnoliopsida; order Poales; family Poaceae; genus Aegilops; species Aegilops umbellulata. The sequence continues at coordinate 554,032,029 of CP136057.1, forward strand.
TGCGCTGCTGCTAAATTGTAGTAGCGTCGTATTTTGAAGAGCACTGCTGGTAATATTCTGTGTATAAGGTTTTCCCTAGTAGTGCATGGAGGGAAATGGGCGCATGCAAAAGGGTATATACGCAGACTAATTAGAGAAATACTGAAAAAAGTTATGCGTAGACAAAAGAGGACCAGAGGGAGTACTACTCATGTTCCTACTATGGTTAAGGAATATGCGGTTATCCTCAAAAAAAGAAAAGTCCTTCTTCGCGCTTCCGCATGCACGAGAATTTGGTTATGCTCGCAATATGGATGATAGCTAGAGGATGAAGTGAACCCAGAGGCATGCTAGCACATGAGTTTACTCATGTTCCTACTACTCCTACTAGTAGGAGTAGTACAACTGTGGTACACTTGATGGTCAAAATATTACTATTCATCCGGTCCTCATAGTGAAGTGACAAGACCCTGCGCCCGAGGTGACACCAGTCCAGGCGGCGTGTCTGGGTTACCAAAGTCAGCCTCACCTTGTGCACTATGCAGTCACTGTCACCGCCGTTGTATAGCATGCCTCTCCTCGTCTCCCTCTCCCCTAGCACAACTCCATCTCCATCTCCGTCTCGCCGGAGATCCTGAGGTCACTCTTCATTATCTCACTGTGCCCCCGCATACCCTCGCCTCGCTCGCCTCCCCCAGTACCACTATTCCCTCGCTAGCCGCTCCAGCACCGACAGCCTTCTACCCCGTAAATCAAGCCCCCCAAAACCCCACCTTTCAAACTCCACTATGGTCGAACACGAACCGCGCAGGATCCATATGAGCCGTGATTGGAGCTATCTCCCTAGTGACGTCCTCGACCTCTATTGTTCGCGTATGGATATGTTGAGCGCCCTGCGGCTGGCTGCATGCTCGACGGGCATGCACACGGCCATCATTTAAGCGAGGCCTAAGATTTTCAAGACACCCTGCTTGCTACTATCTGGTCTTGCGAGATTGTCTCACCATGATACGGAGGCATACATGATGCCCCTCGACTTCAATCAGATCTCCATTAGCCGAAACTTCTTTGCAGGTATGTAGTGGGTTGCCGTACATCATTTCCCTCGACTTCGATCCGATCACCATCGCCCGAAACTTCTTGGAAGGTATGTACTGGCTCGGCATGAACTCCCACTAGATGGCTGCCGTTAGAGAAGACGGTAAAAAGTTGGTGCTCGCACTACTAGGAAAAGGGTTATAGCTGATATGGACACTAATGGTGTACCATGTATGTGGTGCGCCACTACTATATAGTAGTGGCGCACTAGATACAGGTGCGCCATTATTGACATATTACTAATGGCGCACCTCGTGTGTGGTGCGCCATTTGTAGTTTTGAAAAAAAATGTTAGTAATGGCGCACCAGGGGATAGTGTGCCATTACTAGTTGACATAGTAATGGCGCACCACACCAACCGTGCGCCATTAGTAGTTTTGAAAAAAAAATTGTTATGTCAGGACCCCGATCCTAAGTCACACCGATCTAGCATGTAACACATCATATCACTTTGCGGCCTCACGCACGGTATTCCCACGGGTGCCACCTTACCTGGCCCGGGACCGTTTGCGCCTTTTGGCTCACGTATATGATAGTGTCACTAGCATCCATATGACAAAGAACCCGGGCCAACATGGCTAGTCGTGAACCCAAAGCGGCACTAACCCATGGGGACATGCATACATGAATCACCTTCGAGCATGTCGGTCAGCAGCGTGTGAATCCGGGCTGTAGCACTGGGCTAACAGGACTCCGGGAACCCGGGCTGTAGCAGGCTAGGCAGGACTCCGGATGTCACCGCGTGACATTTCCCCGAAGGGACAGACACAGGAACGAAGTGAAACACATGCCGGCCAGTCAAGTGTCCTGAGCAGTAGTGTTGGGCTAGCAGGACTCCGGTGAACCGGGCTGTAGCGGACTACTATGGCTCAAGGAGGCACTAGACTACATTTCCCCATAAGAGAGGCTGCCAAGGATAAACAACTAGATTGTCGGATCCCACACATAGCAAGCATTTCAATCATCCACACAATATGCTCGATATGTGTAAATACAACATGGCATCACAACATAACTCTACGACTCCAGTATTTATTCATTAGGCTCCGAGGAGCGAGATATTACAAACATGGGTCTCATGACCCAACTTTCAGAGCATACAAGTCAAAGCACATGCGGAAGCTTAACATGTCTGAGTACAGACATCTACAAATGAAAAAGGCTGAGAAGCCTGACTATCTATCGGATCCTGCCGAGGGCACAAGATCGTAGTTGAGGTAACAAGCTAAACGTCGAAGTCCACACGGAACTACTAGCGAGACTGACGTCTCTCTGCAAAAACATAAAATAGGCAAACGTGAGTACAAATGTACCCAGCAAGACTTACATCAGAACTAGCTACATATGCATCAGTATCAACAAAAGGGGGTGGTGGAGTTTAACTGCAGCAAGCCAGCTTTGACTCGGTGGCTATCCTGAACTACGACTTCAAGTAACTCTCTTGAGGTGGCGCACATGAGTCCACATATTCACCATATCAATACACCACTATGGATCCACTTCCGTCACCCTATGAGAAGGCCATCCATAGTACTCACGCTTATCTTGCGTATTTTAGAGTATCCACTTTCACTTGTCTATGAACTGTTATAGGCAACCTAGAAGTCCATTACCGCGGACACGGCTATTCGAATAGATCATTTATAACCCTGTAGGGGTGTACTTCTTCACACATGTTTCCACCACTTAGCGTCTGCACACGACATGTGCTCGGCAGACTTCAAGCAAAAGCCGACGTGGGTGTAGACCACGACCTAACTAACCACACAAGTCCCTAGTCCAGGTTTATCGCCTATTCGGGTTCCATCCGCAAGGAGATCCGGCCGGGGTGTCCTCAACGGCCCCAAACGATGTGTGCAGGGTTCCCGAGACACCAAACGAGCGAATCGGTACACTGTGCCACGTGCCTACCGCAACACAGCCCACCCCGATGGTCAGCGCTGCGTGCGGCCCCCAGCATACTACAAACACCAGAAACTACTTGCAACTCCTGGACAGAGGACGAGAGGGGTCAGTAAGTCGAGCGGGGTCATATTTCAGGGCCCAACATGTGGTAGTAGTTGTTTCATGGATCACAAACACAGAACTCAGTTCCTGAGGACGGTTTCAATGAGACAACCCACCATGTACTCCTACATGGCCTCTCACCGCTACCTTTACCAAATCGTGTTCACACACTTAGCTCACACACAGTAGGACATGTTCATTACCATTCCAATTCATTCCCGATGAATCAGACCCGACTCAACTCTAAGCAGTAGAAGGCACGACAAACAAGCATGAATGAGTAGGCACATCAAGGCTCAAACAACTCCTACTCATACTAGTGGGTTTCATCTATTTACTGTGGCAATGATAGGTCATGCAGAGGATAAGGGGTTCAACTACCGCAGAAGGTAACAGTTGAATCGTTGTTGTCCTAATGCAGTAAAAGAGAGCAGGAGTGAGAGAGTGGGATTGTATCGAAATGAACAAGGGGGTTTTGCTTGCCTGGCACTTCTAAAGATATTATAGCTCTTCATCGGTGTCATCGAACTCATCGTCGAAACCACGTCTATCGAGAGGGGGCAAATACCGGCAACAGAGAAAGAAACACAATCAATGCAATGCACAATATGATGCATGATCATGACATGGTAAAATGAGTGTGTTGGGGTAATGCAACTACAACCAGATGGGTTTGAGCTATTTTGGACCAAAGATTCAAAGTTCAAACACATTTGTGATCTTAAATAGTGCTTTATCATGTTTTGCACTAAACAGCAAGTTAACTTGTTTAAACATGCATGAAACTAGTACAGATGGATATATTGGATTTTTCTAATCATCTTTCATATATAATTTGTTTGATTTGGAGTTACGGTTGAATTACTATGAATTTTAGAAGTTTGCAACATTTCCTGGAATTTCCTATATAAAAATAAATCCAGAAAATGCTTTACTGCGTCAGCATGACATCACACTGATGTCAGCGGTCAACGGAGCAGCCCGGGTCAAACCTGACCGGGGGGCCCACTGGTCAGTGACCCAGGCTGGTTTGTGTGGCTGACAGGTGGGCCTGGTCAACTATCGCGTCAGCAAGTCAACGTGGAGGGGTGGGTCCTACTGTTTATGAACTAAACTAAACAGAAAATAAACTATGTTTAATTAGTCAGTGGGGATCAGCTGTCAGTGTCACTAGGGGGTTAATTAGTAGAACTGTTAACCGCTAATGACGTTGCCACGTTAGCTGGGTCAAACCCGGGTCAACTCGTCGGAGTTGACCGCAGCTCGTCGCCGGCGACGCCAGAGACGGCGGAGGGCGTCGGGATTCCTCCTCCGGCGACCAAATGGCCGGCGAAGGGCGTCTACGTGATGCGGGCACTCATCCGCATCGAGTAGTGGCAGTGGCTGGGCCTGTGGTGGCCGGATTCGTCACCGGCGTCGACCTTGGTGGTCGCCGGAGCTCGGGTGAGCTCGGGTCGACGCTACGGTGGCCGGGGAGGCTCGTGCGGGGCACCTACGTGCTCTACGTGGTGCGGGAAGGGAGATGAGCACGACGGCCGGACCACTAGGTGGCCGGAGGCACGTCGGCGGCGGTCACAGGCGGCGGCGCATGCGGATGAGCAGGGTGCAGCGGCTATGGTGCACGAGAGTGAGAACGGAGAGTGGGGGAAGGGTCAGTGGCTCACTGCGAGTGCAGGGGAGCGAACGGCGAGCTCGTGGAGGGGCTGGTGAGGTCGTGCGGCTGCCGGCGATCTCGGAGCAGAGGCGGCGAAGATGGCGGGGCAGAGGGCAATGCAGGCCGTCCGGTGTCGGGCGGTTCGGTGAGGAGGAGGAGGAGAGGGACTAGGGGGAGCTCATGAGCAGCTCCAGGGGGCGAGGGAGAGGTGGTGGCGTCGAGTACGGCGGCGGCGGCTTACGGGCGTGTCGGTCGTAGCGGGAGAGGAACGAGGGAGAGGGCAGAGGAGGGGAGAGTGGCGTCCAGGGGGTCGAGGCGGCGCCGAGGAGAAGACGCGAGGCGTCGCAGTGGCCAGGCGACGCAGGCAAGCAGCCTGGTGGCGTGGCGCCCGCGCACGCGCAGTGCGTTGTCACTCCTCCGCCTACTGGCAGAGGATGGGGATGACTGGCACTAGGCCAGGGTGGGCTGGGCCGGCCACTTGGGCCGCCAGGTAAGCCCAGGTGAGGTTCCTTCTCTCTCTCTTATTTTGTTTCTGTTTTCTATTTTCTGTAATTGTTTTGGATTTATTAAAAATGCCACAGCATTTTCAAAAATCATGAAACTAATCATGGCTATTGTTTATAATATATCCAACAGTAAACATTTCAGTTTATGATTATTTGAGCATTTAAAATATTTTATAGTATTTAAATGCCCAAATGCAAATAATGTATGATTTAATTCAGTGACCCCCGATTGACCTAGAAAAATGTGCAATATTTCTGGCAGAGGTTCAAGACCAATCCAAAGATGATGAACATTTTAGAGGGGCATTTTGGGTTCAGTGAAATGATTTTTATTTGGACCCTAGTTGAGTTTCATTTGCGGGTTTATCAGCCCCCATTTCAAAATTAAAAGAAATTGAAATTGATGCATGGATGCAATGCCACTAATTGCAAGAAGATTTCTAGGGCTGTGACATGTTAGTAGTGGCGCACCAGTGGAAGGTGCGCCATTACTAGTTTTAACTAGTAATGGCGCACTATCCCATGGTGCGCCACTACTAACAAATTGTTTTTTATTTTTCTTTTCAAAACTACTAATGGCGCACCACACACCAGGTGCGCCATTAGTACCCCTGGTGCTAAATGCACCCCCCCCCCCATGGACAGCCTTTCCAGTTTAAAAAAAATAAAAGAAAATGATGGAAATGTCAAAAAAATAAAAGAAAATAAGTTTCCAATGTGATATGTGGTCTAGTTGTTTGGAAAATTTATAAATATGAATTTCGACTTTATTTGCAAAATCTCTCTGGAATTTAGTAAAATGGGCGCATACAAACTCGGATTAAAAAGTTTTTTATATGAAAAAGCATCTACTAGAAAAGTTACATCCGAATTCAACCAGGGGAACCCCGTTGAATATCTTCAAAATCCCAAACAACCTAACATAACGAAAGATACGGTGCTTTTAAGGTGTAGAGGGGGAAAATGAAAAAAAATCAAACTTACTAGTGGCGCACCATTTTCTAGGTGCGCCACTAGTAATAGAAAAAAATCGGTTTCAAAAAAATTATGGAATTTTTTTCCAAATATGATACGTAATATGACTGAGAAGTTTGAAATATTTTTTCAAAATTTCATCACACTCATGAACATGAACAAAGTCCTAGACATCAACAAGGTTTAATAGGATTGATATGATAGATATATCAACACGTGCCTGTGAAGTGAGCTGGTGCTGGGGTTGGATAGAACTATGAAGTTAAGGGTGCTCAGGCTGGAGTAGTGTGAGAGGATGGGTGACCTTCCGGGAAGTTTGACCACAAAGTGCGATTTGACTTGAGATTAAGCATATTGACTCGAGATTAAGCCAAAGTGACCCGAGATGAAGAAAAAACGAAAAAATTGATTTAAAAAAAACTGAAAAAAAATGAAAAAAATTGTTAGTAATGGCGCACTTCTATGTGGTGCGCCATTTCTAAGTCAGATAGTAATGGCGCACCAGATAGGCATATTAATGGTGCACTATAGGTGCGCCATTACTATCTGGGATACTAATGGCGCACCAGAGGTGCGCCATTACTATTATGTTACTAATGGCCTGATGATAGTGGAGCACCTGTACTGCGCCATTAATGGCAAAAACAGGTGCGCCAATAATTAGCCTTTTCCTAGTAGTGTCGTGAACTTCCAGACCTCCCATGAGATTATCCTTCCTCCATTCGATTATATAGAGTATTACCATCGCGGTCCTAGTCATCTAGATTACCGTGTCAGTTGGACGGACTTGTTTTGCATAATATTGTAATCTGCCAAGTGCCCACACGACATGCGGATTACACAGACTTCAAGCTAATTGCCTTGTTTGACAAGGGACTCGCCTATCTTTACGCCGGTGCCTTCTTTAGATGGAGACAACTCAGCTCGCAGTGGATCGTCGTCAAAGCTGATACACACTTCTGTGATGCTATTGAACATAATGGCATCATCTACGCGATCCACAAAGCATATGACACCATGTATTGTTGGGACAGCGTGTGTAAGTTGTTTCCGTCTCATGTTAATGATGACGCCATGACGCTGTTTGAACTTTTTGTGATGATTGGCATATCCTTGTTTGAGCAGAATTTGAGTAGAACTATGGCAATGTATTAGAGACGCCGTAAATCAGCTATATTTGGAATGAGTTAATTCATGCAATTGTGATCATGTCATTATAGCCAATTTGGACTCCTGAATAATCAAACGGTTAGGAATATATGGATATTCTCCTTATTTTACAGTAATGTATATACTACTACTAAATATGAGTGTGTATCAATGGCCATGTTAGTTTCCTCATTTTGATGATGTAGAAACATGCACCACACTATTGGTTTTATCTAGCCATACATTAGGTAAGTAAATGTGCATATGGAGAACTCTATATTTGGAAGTAGTGAAATCTTGTAGTGCTTACCATGTGTACATACCTATATTCGCCCTTCAACAATCAATGGCTAGAATAATATCCTCACAAAAAATTTGCCCATAGAACACGAGTATATAACAATGCATGGTCTGTTAGTTACCTTGAAGAATTTGTTTGTGAGGACAGAACATGATTCCATAACTTGCATGACATGGTAGTTTCCTGTGAAGAATCGATTGCGAGATAACATGAGTATAACCATGCATGGCACTTCTATAATTTTGAACCCAGTATACATTTCCCTGTATTTTCCTCCCAGTTCCAATAGGGACATATCAATTCGGTTTCTTGCATTATCCTACTCATACTCTGAACAATGTTGATCTCACATTAACAATGCCTATCCTTTTTGATATGATGCAGTGTCCCTACAGGTACTGCCCTTTTTAATCACACCACCTTTGCCAAAAGCAGGGAAGCACAACTAGTTCCTCGCTCGATCAGACGATGGAAAAAGACTGATGATCATTCGGACACATGAGCCGGAAAAGTTATATTGCAAAAACCCCACTGTATACAAGCACCGTGAAATACGTGAGTATCCGGACAGTGGTTGTTACGTCTACGAGCAGGATACCAGCTTGTTGGGGCTTCGTGATTTTTTAGTTGGAGGCGGGTAAACAGCCTTGGGTCACACTCTCTGTTTCTCAGACTCAATTATCCGATTAACTAGGAGATCACCATTGGCAAGGACCTTGATGGCAGAGAGGCTCTGTTTGTTATGGAAAACTGTGTCTACACGGCACGCCCTAGGAGTTCGGGAGCAAACTCCCCTGATTGTCAACGATACAGCCTGCAGCCAAAAGAAGGTGAGAATGTCAAAGGCATCCGGATTAACTTTGATCCTTGGATGTCTCAATTATGACAGGCAGTGATGTGGTTCAAGCCTTCAGGTTGATAGGTAATTGGGCTGTTGCATCGAAAGGGTGGAGTACTGGTGTCTCCGGAGTATTGGTCGCTGAAGCGGGGCTGCAAATTATGATGGTGTTGGATCGTCTCTTCGAATGACTTTGTTGTCTTTGCTGCTTGTTCTGGATGGGTAGTTCTTTCTTTTGTTATGCATACTCCTTGTCATTTGGTCATCCTCGTCTATGTCACTCTTACTATGTAATAGTTGGATCTGTTTAGAATGTCATTCTTGTCTGGATCACGAGAGTCTGAGCGCTGCAGATGGGTGCAGTTTGGTGGTGTAGCAAGACTTCTTATGAACTATCATGTCTTGCTGTTCATGTCAGTAGTAGTCACAAGTTAGTGTTTGAATGTAGTATATATCGTTGTTTCGAACTGTTTATTGTCTCGAACTACTAGTGGGCTAAATGAGGGCATCACCATTCTCCAGTGTTCAGAGTGTACCTCCTTTTTTCAAGTTATATAATTTGAGCTCAGTGTATTTTCGATGATGTACACTTGTTTGGGCCAGTGAGGTGTTGTTGAATATGGTTCGAGTAGTAACGCAATGCCAAACAGGTCAATTATGACTCTCAGGCTGGGCTCTCAAAAAATCCCCAAAAAAAGGATGGGCTCTCCAAAAAAGAAAGAATAAGGACTCTTAGGCCGACATGTGGGCGCCAACGGTGTTTTCGTGCGCTTGCGCAGAGAGAGCATATTAGCGCGTGTTCGAAAATGAAGCTACCTTTTCGTCCCAATCTCGCGCCCCTCCCCCACCTCTGGAATCTCGATTCCTACTCCAGTTCCCCCAAATCCCCCTCCTGTACTCCCTGTACTCAAGCTCACTATCATGTCGCCGGTCAACGCGGATCTCCGAGCTGGAGATCCTGAGGTCCGTCCTGCCTTCGGTCGCTGCGTGCTGTCGCTCAACAGTGGCATGGCGGCGCTTGACAACCAGTTTGCCGACAAGGTGCTGATGGTAACCATCAACAGTGACTAGCCTCCCGTCTTGCCGGACGACCTCGTCAAAGCTCTTGGCATTGCGCACGTCATCCAAATAAGTGACTTGCTCGTCGAAGTCTGTCCGCCACCGGCTGATTTCTTCGTCAGGTTCCAGACAACTTTCTACTGCAGTCGTGTGTTCGAATCTTCCCGGCATTTGTTCTGCGATGGCGCGCTGGTGAGCTTTGATCGGTGGCACCCAGGATGGGGCTCGGTGCCCCTCTGAGCTTGAGTTTTGAACAAAGCTTACCTTCCATGGCATGTCTCGACATGCTTGGAACAGCGAGTCCATGAATGAGCTTATCAACGACCTTGGAGGTGAGCTCGTAAATATGTTTGTTCCTCTAGACAGCTGGGCTCTGACGGTTATGGCATGGATGAAGAAGTCGTCCACCATACCAAAGGTGATTGGTGTTGAGATACTAGTGCAGGAACCGAGGTTGTACTATTCGTCGCCACCAAGGCCGCTGCAGACCACGTTAGGTATGTACATTTATCGAGTGTTTGTGCATGTCGAAGAAGTGGTCAGTCCATCAATCGAAGTCCTGCCGCCGCTGCTGGTGCCAGGGTCTATCGAGGACGTCCATTACAGGAGTCAACGTCAGGCTTTCCCCGTGTTTCTCGGAACGATGGATGGCACAGGGCCTACTCCTTTGCGCGGCGGAGGCCACTGCTTCTTTGGGAGAAGAGGCAGGGCTTGCTGCTTGGATGTGCTCTAATTTGAAGTAACAACTGAATCTTATCAGATACTAGATAATCCGAGCTATGGGTGTGAAGCACTGATGTACCAGTGCATTTGATTGTGACCTGTTCTAATTTTGTACCTGAACTTTTTTAGAAAGGGATGTACGTCAACTTAATGTGCTAGCAGAACTTATTATGTTGTCTGTCTGTTTTCTTTGCACAGCATTCAAGATATTTCCCTGTCATTGATAAAGAAGATGAACCGTTATGTACGAGTTCGTTGGTTTCAACATAGCACTACCCGTAGCGATGCATTGCTTCCATCCTGATTGTGCCGCCTGCGTGAAATTTTTGTATGGAAGTTAAGTGTGCTATGATGTTCTATATGATTGTGTCAACTATATAAGTTTTTACTGAGCATCGACCGATGGGTCTCTCTCTCTCTCACACACACACACACGCACAAGTGGGACCCATTGAATTATTTCTTTGCTCGTGACAGCTTTTAATTAGGTTCCACTGTAATCTAACTTTTTTTTAAGTTATTAATGGAGCTCAATGACTTCAAGAGGATGTACAGAAGCCTTGTTTCGGCCTTTCCGGTGTCGCTTAATGTGGGTTGAGTAGCCATGTTAGGTTGTACTGTACTACACATGCCTTTTTTTCAACATCAGCAATGCAACTGGGCTGACAGTTGTTCACAATATCCGGGTCAACTTGTTATTCTCCGCCCCGCTGGGCTGCAAACTTTCCTAGGAGGTATGCATTAGGCTTAACAAGAAAATGGACTTTAAAAATAATAAATGGGATGTAATTATAATAACTGGGCAGTAACTATAAAAAGATGCACCAAACGCGCAATTAGTTTAAAAAATATATTATTTTCGGAATTTGAAAATTTTAATTTCATTACTTGTTGCGCATGCAATATTTCATTGGATTTTAACGTAATACAACTTTACTTTGAAATTATATTTAATCTGACTAGAAATTTTGGATAAAAATATTTGGGATCCCACAAAAATGTGGGAATTTTTTTTGGATTCTGTTTTGAGCGGTTGGTTGCAATTATTAATCGTTGTCCTAGCTAGAAAATGGGATGTACTTTTAACAAACTGTAAATGGGCTATAGTAAACTCCATTAGAATTAAAAACTGGGCTGTACATTCTTACAAATCGCAAATGGGCTATATGTTCTCTGCCACACACTTGTGGGCCTTCTATGTTGACGTGTCCCCTAAAAAAACTAAGTTGCCGCGTATGCAAGGCTTTGTCAACAACACACGGTTCTGGCAGCTATGGCCCTTGGATGTCCATCCACCGGATGTCGTGCTTCTTCTTCAATCTCGGATATTCTTGCTTCAGCCGCCCAAAAAATGATTCCTCCCCCTGACATCTGGGGCGCACCATTTCGGAGGCTGACCTGTGGGCCTACTAAGTTGAAGCGTACTAAGGGCTTTGTCAACTTAGTCAATATAAATGATTGTAGCTGCAGTGACCGTACGATGTCCATCCAACGGCCATAGTGCTTCTTCAACCTCTAGTCTTCTTGCTCCAGCCGCCCAAAGCAGCGCCGATCGTGCCGCATGCTCCTTCCTCCCGTGGTCGGCTCTGATGTCGCGGAGGACTCACCGCCCCTACTACTCCCACCGATGGCCAGGCCATCCCTCTACTCACCCACACCCCCTGTTATTCCGCGGCGACGGCAGCCTCACACCGCAGCCGAACCAGTGAACCTCGTACTCCTCTCCGTGCGGGCTTCCACTGCCGCGTCTTCCCCGGCTCCACGTCGTCCCCTTCCTAGGCCTCGCCGTCGTCCACCGCCCTGGTGCTCTCAGCGTGGCGTGGTCAACATGGTCAAGGAACGGCTTCCATCGGACGTGGACTGTGTCGGATCACGGGTTCCGGCAGACCCTTAAGGTTCGAACTCTGGGGTGCGCGCAGAGATCGGGCCCTCTACGTCTCCGTCTCGTAAGGATCTAACTACAAGAAGAACAACACAAGAGACACAGGGTTTATACTAGTTCGGGCCACCGTTGTGGTGTAATACCCTACTCTAGTTTGTGGTGGGTGGATTGCCTCTTGGGCTGATGATGAAGAACAGTACAAGGAAGAACAACCTCGTGAGGGTCTGTTCTTGGTTGGGGGATGAACTGCTAGGAGGAGTTCGATCGCCCTTCTTACTCTCTGAGTGTGTTTCTACGTTCTAGCTGGTTTCTTGGTACTCTACTGGTTTCTTGGTACTCGATCAGATTGCCTCTAGATACTGAATCAGGTGCCTCTACCCTGGGGTGGCTAGTCCTATTTATAGGCAAAGGCCCTGGGCCTCTTCCCAAATATTGAGCGGGAAGGGCGCCAACAATTGGCCAATTTGAAGGGGAACATCTGGTACACTTATCCTGACTAAAGTTGGTCTTCGCCTGCCAAAGGCCCTGTGGTGACGCCGTCCTGGGCTCCATGGTGACCTCCTTCCCACCGTTGGACTGGTCTTGGTCTTGTTGCAGCGAAATGGGTGCCTTTGTTTGATCCTCTCGTCTGGGCTTGCCCCCTTTGCACCAAAGAGGAAAGGGAGACGTTGCGCGGGCTGGCGCCCGCCTGGCACCTTTGGTCGTCATGGCTTGCATCATGGGCACCTCGTGAGGTACCCGTCTTGATCTCTCCGCCTCCTCGCGAGCCAGCCTAAGGAGGCCGTGCTTGAGGAAGCGCTGTGTCGTCCGCCTCGCGAGGCTTGGCCCCTCGCGAGGGTCTTGAGCCTTGTGTTGATGAAGATGGGCGACGCTGGGCCCCCATTTGAGCCACGCCGCAGGTCGCAGGCAGGCAAGTCTGGGGACCCCCGTTCCCAGAATGCCGACAGTAGCCCCCGGGCCCAAGGCGAGCATGGACTTGGCCGTGCCGAGGGGTGAAAGGGCAAGGATGAAGCGCCGCGGGCCCTAATAGCCTGCGGCCTTGGGCGCCGCGTGGCGGTTCATTGGACGTGGGCGTCTCCGCTTCCCCACGACGCCTCGACGATCACGCGGATTGGACAAGTCCCTGCATGCAAATCGTGTCATGATTACCTGTGATCGTGGAGGCCAACGGTTGGCCTCCTTCGGCTATAAGTGCGGCACCGCACGTGCCCTTCTAGTCCATCTCTCCTTGCTTCCTCCTCCGCCTCAGTTCTTGCTCCGTCTTGGTGTGATGGCTCCAATTTGCCGGTTTTCTGCAGCGGAGAAGGGAAAGGTTCCTCAAGAGGGTCCTGACCCGCTCCCCCTAAAGAAACGGCCTGCCTTGCACGGCCGAGACGTGGAGAACCGCCTGGTGGTGCTGAGGCCTTGGTACGAGCGGCCTCCTCCGCGATTCCCGCTTCCCTTGTATGCCCACGCCGAGGGCCTTGAAAGAGGAGATGCCGATCCCCTCAGCCAGCGTCGTCGCCGGCGCCGGAGGGTCACGAAGGTGTGGGTCGTTCCTCCTGGTGTCCACGCTGAGGGCTCCTCCCGCGAGCTCGTGCTCCACGCCGCCATGCCTCCGCGGACTTGGATTCGCTTTCCTACCTTCTTCGCGTCCGTCTTCCCGCGGGGGAGACTCCTGGAGCTGTGGCTGCAACACGCCGACTGCAGCACTCCTGCGACCGAGGCAGAGGTCGCGGTCACTGCCTCGGGCGAGGTCTTCGTGACTCGCGGCTGGGGCGAAATCGCTCGGTGCTGCAGAACGAGGGGCGCCCTCACGATCCACCTAGAGTATGACGGCGCTTCGGTGATGTTCTTCAAGGTCTTCGACGCGAACGGTCGCCGGCTGGAGTGCTGTGACACTCCAAAAATTTTCACTTGGTCTTTAGCAAAAACCTTTGTTGGTTTTGAAAAGAGGGCATTTAAATTTTCTTTCTTTCAGAAACCTTCCTCTTAAAAACTTTTTTTATGGGCAAGGATTGTAATTTCTGTTTCCCTCTTCAAACTTTGGGTTTGATCTTTTAAAAACTACTTCTCTGTTGAATCCCTCTCTAATTATTTTTGGAGTTTAATCTTTTTCTTTTTATAAGAAAACTCTATGAGAATTGGGGATTTTCATATATTGAAAACCACCCATATTTTTGCCCATGTGGTAAAACCCATCCAAACCTCCCCTCCTCCTTGAAAAACAACCTAAGTCCTCTGTCCCTTCTAAACCAAACAAGTTTTGGATTACATTTTAATTATTTCACCTCTCAAATCTTTTCTGAACTTTATTTTGAGCCTGAGTCATTTTCAAAGCAAGTACCCTATAGCATTTGTATTTGGACCTAAAACCAACTCTACTGGCTAGTCCTTGGTACCCTCAACCTGGAACCATCTTAATCCACTCATCTTCTTTTCAAATATTTCAACTTTCACTCCCTGCAAGTTTGGACCAGATTTGCCAAATTTGGTGAAATTCATATTTCCACTTACCCAAAAATTCCACCAAAAATCAGGCAGCCTACTGGAGCAATGAGGAGCCACTCCACCAAAGATCAGCTCAAGCAAAAATCCCTACATGCCTAGATCATTATGTCGAACACCTTGCAGGCACTGTTTCAGCCATTTTCAGTTAAACTCAGATTTCAGTGTCGATCTTCGTCAGTTAGTTCAGTCACATGCTCACAGTGCCCTTGGCACGTTGCTCGCCGCCTGGCCTACTTGTCCGGAGCCTCGCACGCGCGCTTGGCACCTTCCTGGCGTCGGTGGCGCCCTGGCCCGCCTGCGCCGGCGTGTCTTGCGGCGGCCGAGCCACCGTAACGGCCGACAAGAAGCAGAACGGCGGCGCAACGCCATTCAGCGCTGCCCAAACCCCCTGGTGGCTCCGCGTGGCCATCTCCTCGCTAGCGCACGCATGCAGCACCGTCGCCGTGGCGCGGCACGCACAGAGCATGCTCTCTGCCGCCGACGGGCCCGCGCCGCCCCGTTTCGTCGAGCTCCCCCTAAGCGACCTAATCCCGACGCTGTTAGCACAAAAACGGAACCAGGGAGCACCCACGACGACGCTCAACCTCTGAACCCTCCTGTGCAACCACCGCACCGGCGTAATCACCTCGCCGGAGAACCCCGTTCTCGGCAACCGCCTCGGGGCGGCTATATATAGCGCCTCCGAGCCTGCTCTCACTCCCGCACGACTCCACCACCCCGCTAAACCCTGCCTGGCCACTGGAGGGGCCTCGAGGAGCCCTTCTTCCTCGACTCCGGCCACCTCCATCCGCCTCGGGCTCCAGCAGCATTCACTGCGGTGAGGCCATCCCCGGCACCCAAACTCCGTCAATCTCCTCCTCTAGCTACAAGAGGCCTGACCCCCACCTCAATTTGATGCTTGCAGCCCTCTCCGACGAGCTCCATCCCCGCCCGAACCGCCGTCCGCCGGAGCAGGAGCCACCGTCGACGTGGTGCTCACCGGCGACCACCACCACAACCACCCAACGCGGAATGGCGCCCTGAGCACGGAGGTACCCTCTGATCCCTCTACCTCGCCGTGGATCGCCGCCGGCGATCGTCGCGGCCCTCTGGCGCCAAGTCTATGCCTTCATTTTTCAAACCTGACGGGTGGTTCCATCCCGTCAGCGTTTTAATCTTTTTGAAACGTTTTCTGAAAACGCCTTCGGGAAAAATACGCTTTCTCCTCTGAGCCGGCGTATTCAGGACTGAAGCGTTTTCTGTTTTTATAAAAAGAACCCTCGGAAGTTTCTGTTTCATTACAGATGGGTCCCTGGACAAAAAACTTTATAACTTTTTAAGAGAAGCATATTTTTGAGTGATTCTTTTTCTGTTCTCTTCAAAATTTTGCCTAGTTTTTTGTCAGATTTATTTGAAAAATATTTGGATTAATTTCTGAGCACCTCTTGGTATTTACGATAGTGCGTGTATTCTCTTTATACCGTAGATACCGACGGAGGTGACGGGACCGCAAACTTCACCGAGCTAGGCTCCGACTACTCTGAACCAGGCAAGCATGTTTAAACTTTTGATATGATGAGTGTCTTGGCATGTTTTGCATTTAGCTAGTTGCATGGTATATCGATGAGCATATCAAGGAACGTTATTTCCATGCATTGTTAAAGTAAGTGAGTTTGATGATCCAAACGTTGTTGGATGTGAGTATGCATGGCCATGTGTTGGCATGAGGATGGATAAGACGGCAGTGTTGTAGCATGCCAGTCTTATGCCATACTATTGACTTCAGTGTCATCCCGTATCAGTTCGGTTCCCGTCCACATTCCCTCCCTGTACTACCACATGTTTTCCGCAAGGAATATGGTTTAGTAAGTTGCAAACCGCTTTCCTGGTACACACCAAAAGGAGAGGCCGGGATGATGGTTCCATGGCCCTGGATTAAAGCCAGTCATCCGGTCAGGGGGCATGGGTGTTTCCGGTTGGGACCGAGAGGGGGGCACCCCTTAGAGCGCGCGTATATAAATTTGATCCCATGCTATTCGAGATTGTGATCTCCCCGTCTCAAAAGTTTTTCCTGGACGATGTCTAGGGTGATTCCTGGCATCGAGAGGTTGGATGGGTGTGTACTGGTTAGCTGTGTTTACTTCTGAAATACCATAAACGGAACTAGTCCTTCGTGACTACGAAAATCCGTTGGCTGTGGGAAATTTTTGTACAAACTCTGCAGAGTCATAAATTCTTCAAATCATCCTATCCATATCCAAGTTCTGTGCTAACTTATTCTGACAAGTGCCAGTTTTGGTGACAGATACTCCGGTGAATAATAAGCATGCTGAGTCCGGTTAAATGTTTATTCCTGTGGATGGACTAACCCGTATATTGACCTGAGCTGATTAATCTAACATGTGTATTATTTTCATTATGAAGAAAGCCCTTTCTGTGATGTCGCTCAGACGTCCGACTGCGGCAGTGCTGTTATTTATTTTCCTTTTAAGCCCTTTATGTGGTGTCGCTTAGACGCCCGACTGCGGCATTTCTTTTAAGCCCTTTATGTGGTGTCGCTTAGATGCCCGACTGCGGCATTTCTTTTAAGCCCTTTATGTGGTGTCGCTTAGACGCCCAACTGCGGCATTTCTTTTAAGCCCTTTATGTGGTGTCGCTTAGGCGCCCGACTGCGGCATTTCTTTTAAGCCCTTTATGTGGTGTCGCTTAGACGCCCGACTGCGGCATTTCTTTTAAACCCTTTATGTGGTGTCGCTTAGACGCCCGACTGCGGCATTTCTTTTAAGCCCTTTATGTAGTGTCGCTCAGACGCCCGACTGCGGCATTTCTTTTAAACCCTTTATGTGGTATCGCTTAGATGCCCGACTGTGGCATTTATTTTTAAGCCCTTTATGTGGTGTCGCATAGACGCCCGACTGTGGCATGATTCTCCTTTTACTTATATGTTCACCTTTCGTGGCGTCGCTCCAGACACTCGATTGGTCACCTTTACTTTATTGTTGGGATTTCAGGCGGACTACCGCCGATTCCCTTTTTACTTACCATGCCTGCTATTATTTCAATTATGCATTGATAAATTAATCATGACGCATTCATGCATGCATTTGTTATATCTTACGTCTGAACTGTCTTGCGAGTACTTTCAAAGTACTCACTGGCTTGTTGATTTGGCCAGATGCTGACGAAGGTGATCTCATGGATGAAGAGTTCGATAGCGAGTCCGACGCCTAGAGGAATCCCAGTCAGTCACACGCGACCCTGGATTTGGTCACTATATTATATCCACTTCCGCAACCCGAACAAAGTACATCGAGCTTCACCTCGACGCTCGATGAGATGCTAGTTTGAGAGCCATGTTATCTCACTCCCCACTGTATTATTCCACCATCGCTTATTCCCCGAGTCAGTAGTATGCCACCACACCATTGTGATATATCCGCCATTATGTTATGATTATTGGCGCGCTTGTAATAAATTGTTGAGCACCCTTAGCTCAACCCTGTAATATATCCTGTGCTACTGGCTTATTGTATCAAGAGTTTGTCTACCAGTGAGGAAGATTTTCTCTCATACTGGATCCAAAAGATTGGTTTCTCAATAAATATTTTTATTGGAAAACCGGTCGTGACAAGCTTGGTACCAGAGCTAGGCTGACTGTAGGAAGCCACTAGGTGCGATCGCTAATTGATTATTAGCATGTTAGAGCTAATTTGTATCTTTGCAATTGTAGTCATTTTTTTCTGACAGTCAGCATATATTTATGATCTGACCATTCAGAATTCTTGCCTACTTTTGTAGATGGCCGACAACAGCTGCGAGTCTCAGTCCTTTGCCAACGTACCCGATGGGTTCGTCAAGCTTCTATCCTTCATCGTTCAGGTCGCGATGGGGCCATCTGTGCGCCCAGTCGTCTCTCTCTTCCAGCACAAAGTCAACGACAGTCTGACCATGCACCAGGCCTCGGTGCAATTCAGGGGAGGGCATGGTGAGTTACGCCGCTTCCGGTTCGTGGGAAGAGCCATGCCCACGGAGAAGCATGCTATCCAGATGGCAGCCCGCGAGTCGATAGCTCGCCTCAGGGATGTCCTTCCCGTGATGAAGGCTCGTCGTTACCGCTATCTTCCATGCCACGTGCCCTACACCTGTCACTACGCATACTCCTGCCCCAGAGTAGAGCGAGATGAGTCCTTTGAGATGCTTATTGAGTATCTTAGGGCCCTGGAGGCCGCCTTCGATAACTTGGTGGACGACTTCGTGGCCGCCCGCATGGACTCAGTCCATGGCTGTGCTGCCAACAGGAGGGAGCTCCTGCCCACAGCACCGCCATTGACTTATGCCTCATCATCTGCATCTTATGCGCCTGCTCGTCGCCTGCCTTCTACTGAGGAGTTCAACCAAGTCATTGCGCCCACTCCAGCGCGCACTGCACCGCCACTCACGCCGACTCCTATTCATGTTATTCAACCCCTGGCTCCCGCTCCATCTACTCGGCGCAACACTACTCGTATGGAGCCTATTAGCGAGGAGGAAGTCGAGTCCCCAGCATCGCTACGCCTCACCCTTGGCAGGGCCAAGGACATCATCAACATCTCCGACTAAGTACGCTTAGCCGTCACGCGATGTATCGCCATGTAAGATATGGGAAGTAGCCTGTTTGCGCATCATGTAGGAAGTGGAGGAGTGCACTAGCCTAAATAACATGTCAGGGTTATGTACGCATATCCTGAGTGGTGTATTGTATAATTATCGCCCGCGTGTAAGATACGTAATGAGCAGCCTTTCTCCGTGCGCAAATTAAATTGTTTTCCCTTAAGCAATCTTGGCTATATTGATTTATTTGCCAACCTTGTGTTTTTATGGTATTAAATAAAATTGGCACCCTTTTTGTTTTTCTTATGGGTTTTACAAAATATATCCCCAGAGTGAAAAAAATGTCTCATCCTTGGACTCGCTCCATGCCAGCTCCGCCAGAGGAAAATTATGGCACTCAACCGGACAACAATTTTGCACAAGGGCAGTCGAGTCAATATCATGACACCCAACCAGGCAACAATTTCACTCAAGGTCAATCAAGTCAACAGGGCAGTGAAACGACACTTGCTCAAATGTGCCGCCTTTATGAACAAAGTCAGCAGCTGCATCGGGAAATGATGAACCAAGTCATCAACATGAGAAATCACCATGGGCAATATCAACAGCATTCCAAGTTATCTGAGCTACAGAAGACGCATCCTCCAACATTTTCTCATACTGATAAGCCTCTTGAGGCCGAAGACTGGCTTCGAGACGTGGAGATAAAATTAAATATTGCACAATGTTCAGACCTCGAAAAGGTACTATATGCTCCGCACTATCTCACAGGAGCAGCCGCATCTTGGTGGGAAAATTTCCTGCACATGCATCCCAACGAAAATAATATAACCTGGGATGATTTCAAGGAAGGCTTCCGTGGCGCGCACATTCCAAAGAGTATTATGAAAATCAAAAAGAGAGAGTTCGATGACCTCAAACAGAGGAACATGACAGTGTCAGATTACAACGGTCAATTTACTTTATTGTCTCGCTACGCCAATGAAGATCGTATGACTGAAAGCAAGAAGATGGAAAAATTCCTTGACAGTCTAGCGCCCGCGCTTAAATGCCAACTGGTCGTACACACTTTTACGGATTTTAAAACACTCGTGGACAAGGCGATTACTCTGGAAAATGAAAGACGCAGCTTGGAAGATATCCGCAAGCGAAAAAGGGACCAGACCAACTATGCTCGCAATAAAGAAGCAAGACAGATTTTCAAAGGGTGGAACACACAAGTCCGTGTCCAACGTTTCACGCCCAATCAAGAATTTCCATGCAAGGGACAAGGAGTTCACATATCGCCCCGGCATTACTTGCTACGCCTGTGGAGAGGAAGGACACTATGCCAAGCAGTGTCCCAAGCCTAGGAACTCAGCACCAAAGCCGAACAACGGCGGCAATAATAAAGCGCCCAAGCAAAACAATTTCAATCCCAACAACAACCACAGGAAGGGTCATCTGAACCACGTAACCAAAGAGGAGGAACAAAATGCTACGGATATCGTACTCAGTACGTTTCCTGTCAACACAATACCTGCAATGGTTTTGTTTCGTTCTGGAGCTTCTCACTCTTTTATTTCGAAAAGTTTTGCTTTGCAAAATAATTTTTCGATGCTTCCTTTGGAGAAATCCATGACCATCAAGTCCCCTGGGATTCAGCAAGTCACTCAGAGTTACTGTCAGGATGTGGTTATTGAGTTCAAAGGATTGAAGTTCCACGCCAATCTCATTGTGTTGGAAAATAAAGGACTGGATGTCATCCTCGGGATGGACTGGCTAACCACCAACAAGGGTTTCATTGACTGTTTCAACCGGACCGTAATTCTCACACACCACCACGGGAAGACAATAAGGGTATCCGCCAAGGAAAGAGAAATACCCTGGCAACCAAGATTAAATAAGGTGGACGTTTCTGAGTTAAACAAGGTTCCAGTAGTATGTGAATTTCCAGACGTATTCCCCGAAGAGCTACCAGGCATGCCACCAGATCGAGAGATAGAGTTCAGCATTGAGCTCGCACCAGGAACCACCCCCATATACAAGAAACCATACAGAATGGCACCATCCGAGTTGGTTGAGTTGAAAAAACAAATAACGGAATTGCTGGACAAAGGATACATTCGAGCCAGTTCCTCACCTTGGGGATCACCAATTTTATTTGCCAAAAAGAAGGACGGAACACTGCGATTGTGTATTGACTATCGAGCACTTAACATGGTCACAATCAAGAACAAATACCCAATGCCAAGGATAAACGATTTGTTTGATCAACTCGCACAGGCCAAGGTATTCTCAAAAATTGACTTAAGGTCAGGATACCATCCATTGAAGGTGCGAACCGATGATATCCCCAAGACAGCCTTCACCTCCAGATATGGACTGTATGAGTCCACGATAATGCCATTTGGATTAACGAACGCCCCCGCATATTTTGTTCACCTCATGAACAAAGTGTTTATGAAATTTATGGACAAATTCGTCGTGGTATTCATCGATGATATTCTGGTATACTCCAAGACACCAGAAGAGCACGCGGAACATCTCAGAATGGTACTAGGCGAACTCAGGAAACATCAATTGTATGCCAAGTTCAGCAAGTGCGAATTTTGGCTAAAGCAAGTAGGCTTTCTAGGCCATGTGTTGACCCAAGACGGTATCACAGTAGACCCGGAAAAAAGTCAAGGCCGTACTTGGCTAGAAGTCACCAGCCAGTGTAACGGACATACGAAGTTTCTTGGGAATGGCAGGATATTACCGCAGATTTATTGAAGGATTCTCCACCATCGCCAAGCCTATGACACAGTTACTCAAGAAAGACAAGAAGTTTGAATGGACAGAAGCCTGCGAGAAAAGTTTCCAAGAGCTAAAGCGGAAATTAACGACAGCACCAGTATTAATTGTGCCGGACATACACAAGAATTTTGAAGTATAGTGTGATGCGTCCAGAAAAGGTCTCGGATGTGTATTGATGCAAGAAGGCAAGGTTGTCGCCTATGCTTCAAGGCAGCTTCGCAAGCACGAGGAAAATTATCCCACTCATGACTTAGAGATGGCAGCCGTCATTCATGCACTTAAGGAATGGAGGCACTTCCTACTTGGAAATCGATGGGGAACCAGTTCGCCATGACCTTTTCGTCCCCGCTGGCTGCTTCGATTCCCAACTCGTAAAGCTGGAGGAACTCTGTGGGATCAGTCGTGCCATCGTAGCGAGGGGGCAGGTCCGGCTTGAACTTGCCAGGCCATGCGACTCCGCGCAGCTCGGCGGTGTAGGCGTGGCAGCCAGCGGTGGCCGCGGGAGGTTTTGGTTGAGGGAGAGCCTGGCCTTGCGGGTCCCCTTGCGCTGCAGCTGGGAGCAGCGCGGGGTCTTGACGTGCCGGAGCTGGAGCGGGGTCTCGGTGAGCCGGGGCTGGGAGCGCCCGGGCGGCCTCTTGCGGTCGCGGGACTTCTTGGCAGCTCCGTTCCTGCTGGGCCGGCGCATGACGGAGCGGGTTCCGCCCAGGAGCTGCGCGCCTTGGGGCCATGGCATCTTCTTGGAAAGGAGGCGGCTGGAATGCCCCCGGGGCTTCATTGCCCACGCGGGGCGGAGTGCGGCGCAGCGGTGCGGAGGGTGCGGGAGAGCCCCCTGCGGCGCGGACGATCTCGGCGACGCGGTCGAGCCACTCCTCGTAGACGTCGTCGACGGGGCGGTAGCGCAGGAGCTCGTTCCCCGCGATGAGCGCAGCTCGAGCCTCCAGGGGCGCGCGAAGCGCATGCGACGAAGAACCGGCCGGGGTTAGCGACGAAGTGGCGGTGCGGCCATCCCGCCGCACGGACGGGTGCTGAGAGGATGCTTGCTGCTCGTTCCCCGCCGGGCCGGTGGCGGCGTTGATGGCGGGCGACGGGGAACGACGAGGACGCCCATCGACGAGGGCCGTCTGGATGACGCGGGAAGCGATGGCGGCCCGGCGCTCAGCGCGGGCCCGACGAGCGTTAGACATGGATGCGACGGTCGGAGGAGAGCGGAGCGGCGGAAGACAGATTCCGGCGCACCCCTACCTGGTGCGCCAAATGTCGGATCACGGGTTCCGGCAGACCCTTAAGGTTCTAACTCTGGGGTGCGCGCGGCGATCGTGCCCTCTACCTCTCCGTCTCGTAAGGATCTAACTACAAGAAGAACAACACAAGAGACACAGGGTTTATACTAGTTCGGGCCACCGTTGTGGTGTAATACCCTACTCTAGTTTGTGGTGGGTGGATTTCCTCTTGGGCTGATGATGAAGAACAGTACAAGGAAGAACAGCCTCGTGAGGGTCTGTTCTTGGTTGGGGGATGAACTGCTAGGAGGAGTTCGATCGCCCTTCTTACTCTCTGAGTGTGTTTCTACGTTCTAGCTGGTTTCTTGGTACTCTACTGGTTTCTTGGTACTCGATCAGATTGCCTCTAGATACTGAATCAGGTGCCTCTACCCTGGGGGTGGCTAGTCCTATTTATAGGCAAAGGCCCTGGGCCTCTTCCCAAATATTGAGCGGGAAGGGCGCCGACAATTGGCCAATTTGAAGGGGAACATCTGGTACACTTATCCTGACTAAAGTTGGTCTTCGCCTGCCAAAGGCCCTGTGGTGACGTCGTCGTGGGCTCCATGGTGACCTCCTTCCCACCGTTGGACTGGTCTTGGTCTTGTTGTACCGAAATGGGTGCCTTTGCTTGATCCTCTCGCATGCGCTTGCCCCCGTTGCACTAAAGAGGAAAGGGAGACACTGCGCGGGTTGGCGCCCGCCTGGCACCCTTGGTCATCATGGCTTGCGTCATGGGCACCTCGTGAGGTACCCGCCTTGATCTCTCCGCCTCCTCGCGAACCAGCCTAAGGAGGCCGTGCTTGAGGAAGCGCCATGTAGTCCGCCTCGCGAAGCTTGGCCCCTCGCGAGGGTCTTGATCCTTGTGTTGATGAAGATGGGCCACGCTGGGCCCCCATTTGAGCCACGCCGCAGGCCGCAGGCAGGCAAGTCTGGGGACCCCCATTCCCAGAACGCCGACAGACTGTACGTGGAGAGGCTGATAGTTGGGTCCACGACGGTAGCAAGGAAGTGCCTCCTTATTACACGGAAAATAATGATTCCTCCACCTGGCAGCAGGGACCCACCTGACGGGCCACCGTATTTTGCGAAAAAACGTTTCCCCCTGACTGCGGGGACCCACTACCTACATCTTCACACGCAAGGAAGTGCATTCGGGCAAAAAAACGATTCGCACCCCTGACTGCTGGGACCCACCAGCTACATCTTCGCAGGCAAGGAAGTGCCTGACAGTCGGGACCCACCTGGTCGAAGCATACGTAGCATTGTCATTCTGGTCGCGAACGTGTACGTACATACTGGTCGATGTAGAGGCGTGCGCGTGTCGTAGTAGAGGCACGCACGTAGCATATACACGTACGTACAGCGGCTAGTGTGCAAGAAAGAAAATACAGCCACGTACGTACATACGGGCGGGGTCTCGTACACCTACTCGCGCATACATACGGCCAGGGCTCGTATACATGGCTGGGTCCGAATGGAGAAACAGCGTCGTCATCGTGTTCATGGGGAGCCAACCGGCTGGGTCGGAACGGAATGCGTCGTCGTGTTCATCGGGAGGGCTTGGACGGAACAACCGATGGAAACGAGGCCTGGCGTACCGCAGAACGGAGGAAACGGCCTTGTGTTCAACCAGCCACGTTCAAAACGGGATCCTGTTCATCGGGAGGGGCTGGCGTACCGCAAAACGGAGGAAACAAACCTCCTACGGTCGAAACGAGGGTCCTGTTGATCGGGAGGGGTGTGGCATACCGCAAAACGGAGGAAACAGACTTGTGTTGGAGCGCTACGGTCGAAACGGGGGTCCCGTTCATCGGGAGGGGTGTGGCGTACCGCAAAACAGGACTCCACGGGATACTGGTCATCTCCACCATCGATCCCCTCCAGCCTCCACGGGCTACTGTTCATCCACTGTCGACCTCCTCCAGCCTCCACCTGCGACTGTTCATCCACAGGCTCCTGTTCATCCAGCCTCCACTGCGCGCTACTCCATCGGCTACTGTTCATCCAGCCCTCTCCACGGGCTCCTGTTCAACCACCCCCTCCACGGGCTACTGTTCATCCAACCCTCCACTGTCTACTGTTCATCCTGCCCTCCACGGGGTGGTCCTGTTCATCCTGCCCTCCACGGGGTCCTGTTCATCCAGCCCCAACCGGCTCGATCAATCGGGGTCCTGTTCATCTAGAGGCAACACCACGGGGTCCTGTTCATCCACCCCCACCAGGAACTATTCATCCAACCCCCCCCCCCAGCAATGCTCACTGTTCATCCAGAGGCAGCATCGATCGGCTTCAGTTAGCAGCAGTAGCGAAGGAATCGCTCGATCGGGTTCAGTTAACAACCATCGATCGATCGCTCGGGTTCAGTAACGTGTTGCCTGCAGTGCAATCGCTCGGGTTCAGTTAGAGCTCAACGCCTCACACCCACACGTGTGCGTGTACGAGAGAAACGTGCATCTCTCGGCCCCGACCACCCACTGTGACCGGGAACACCCTGATTTTTTCCTCGCCCTCGCTTCTACCATGGTTTTTTCCATCATGGACGGCCCAAAGAATGTCATGCAGTTGCGTCTCCGGCCCTCCCAGGATGAAAAGCCCATTTTCTGTCATGATTTTTTGTCATAGAAGTAGGACCCCACCACATGTATGATGATACCGGGTTTTGTCACAATTATCATCATAGAAGTGTCATAAGTATGACAGAAAAAAATTCGTTCGGCCGAAAATGTCACGGATGTGTCTTTTTTTTTGTAGTGCTACCAAGGATAATCTACATGTTGTCATCCTCGGGCATCTCAAGTATAACAAAGTCAGTTAAGATAGTAACATTTGCAACAACAACGGACACAAATACCGATAGGTATGGCAGTTGATTTCTCAGCCATTTTCTAAGATAGTTCAGTAGGTGTGAGTTTATTCAAATCAAGTCTTTTATATAAAGAGAAAGGCATAACACTAACAACAGCTCCTAAATCACACGAAGCGGTTTTAACATAATTTCTTTTGATGGAGCAAGGTATAGTTGGTTTTCCCGGATCTCCAAGTTTTTTTGGTACTCCATCCTTCAAAGAATAATTAGCAAGCATGGTGGAGATTTCAGATTTAGGTATTTTTCTTTTATTAGTGATGATGTCTTTCATATATTTCGCATAAGGGACCATCTTTAGAATATCAGTCAAGCGAGTGCGCAAAAAGACTGACCTAAGCATTTCAGCAAAGCGTTCAAATTCTTCATCATCCTTTTTCTTAGTTGATTTAGGTGGAAAGGGCACGGGTTTTTGAACCCATGGTTCTCTTTCTCTTCCATGTTTTCTAGTAACAAAGTCTCTTTTATCATATATTTTATTTTTAAGTTCTGGATTATCAAGATCAATAGATGGTTCTATTTCAACATCATTATCTGGTTGTTTATCATTATCTGGTTGAGAGTCTTCATGAACATCATCATTATCTTTTTCATTATCACTAGGTGAATGTTCATTACCAGATTGAGTTTCAACATCAGAAATGGAAACATCATTATTATCATCAGGAGGGTTTGCTACTTCACGTTCACTAGAGGCATGCAAAGTCCTATCGTTTTTATTTTTCTATTTATTTTCTTTTTAGAATGACTAGGTGCATCACTGTTAATTCTTTGAGAGTCTGGTTCAATTCTTTTAGGGTGTCCCTCAAGATAAAGTGGTTCCTGAGTCATTTTACCTCCTCTAGTTGCTACTCTAACAGCAAAGTCATTTATATTATTATTCATTTCATCAAGTGTCGTGGTTCTAAGTCTGACAGTGATGTAGGGGGGTAAGTATGGAGAGGCTAGATCTTAGCTATGTAGAAGTTGTAAGCACACAAGGATTACGAGTTCAGGCCCTTCTCGAAGGAAGTAACAGCCCTACGTCTCGGTGCTAGGAGGCGGTCGATTGGATTATGTGTGTAAGAATAACAGGGGTGCGAACCCTTGATACTGAGGAGGGGGTGGCTTATATAGAGTTCGCCAGGCCCCTCCGGCCCTCAGTAATGTAGGGTTTAAAGTACATTAAAGCTGGGCGTTACTGGTAACGCCCCTAATAAAGTGCTATAATGACCATAAGAGCTACTTAATGACCGACCGTTTGTGTGCGGAGTGACTGTAGAACTCCTTGCAGTCGAGTGCTTGGCTTCGTGGTCGAGTGATAGCGTCATGGTCGAGTGTCTTGAATCCGTCGAGTGGGATACCTCCAAGCCGATTGAAAGGTGACTTCTTCTAGGGATGTCCTTGGGTAATGGCACTTGGGACAGGTCCATGCCCCTACCCTAGGTACATAGCTTCATCATTAGCCCCTGAATGGATCGAGGTTTGAGTGGGAAGGAGTTGGGGACCCTTCCGGCTGGTTCTCTGTGCTACATGAGTGCCTTGCTTTGGATCAATTGTCACGGATGACGTCGTCAACCTCTTTCAGTCGCCTTGATCCATTCTAGGCCTTTTGTCGAGTGAATTTCCTTACTTGTGAAGGTCCGAGTGATGGTGTGAAAGGGATCTTCTGTCTGACGAATTGTTCTGCGACCCGCGGATTTTGCGGGATTTGAATTTCGGGAAGCGCGCGGGACAGGGGTGGCCGCGGTAATCGGATGTGATAAGGCAGAAGCTCCTCGATTTCCACGCCACCTTTTTCGCCACGTACCGCGCGCGCGTCTGCTGCGGGATTTGACAGGATTGCCCGAGCCTACTAGTCAGTCGCTCGGGTGCGACCTCTTATAAACTGCCAGCTCGGGACTCCCGAACAGTGCGCCTCCACCTTTCCTTCTCCCTTCGCGAGTTCCTCCGCCACCTCCGCTCTCACCTGGGTTCCGTAGGCCTGTTCGAGCTTCGCCGGCGACGATGGTGAAGGACAAGACGTCCGACCTGGAGCGCACGAAGAAGGTGGCGGTGCAGGGGAAGGGGAAGAAGTCCGCTCGGGGCGGATCTTCCTCTAGGACTGCTCTGCCCAAGGGCTGGATCCAGGGCGACTGGATGCCATCGGTAATTCGGCAGGAAGACCTTGATGATATGGTCGAGGGGGGAGTCATTCCTCACGAAGCCGCGCGTCTCCCGGGGAAAGAAATCGAACCCCAGCCTCTTGACGGTGAGTGTGTCCTCCTCGCCACTCATATCGACTGCGGGTTTTCGCTACCTCCTCATCCTTTTTTCCGGAGCTTTTTGAACTTCTTCGGAGCGCAGCTCCATCACTTCACTCCCAATTCCATCGTATATCTTGCTGCTTTCGTTTCCTTGCGTGAAAGTTTCTTGGGTTGCCGCCCCCATTGGGGACTCTTTAAGCACATCTTCACTTGCCGCTCCCAATCGGTCAAGAAGGCCAAGTCGAGTGATGAAAGGACGCAGGTGATCCAGCTGTGCGGGGGCCTGGCGATCCAGACGAGGGGAAAAAGTTATTTTCCATATATCACTTTCCCTGAGTCAGTCCGTGGTTGGCAGTCGACCTGGTTTTACTTTAAAGACCAGGCGACTCGAGGACAGTCGACTGGGCTTCCCCCTTTCTCTCTGGACCGAGCTCAAAAACCTGCTTCTCTGAAAGTGGCGCCGGAGGAAAATGCGCAAGTCAAAGTGCTGGTTGGTCGAGTGGTTCAGCTTGTCCGCGAGGGTGTGACCGGCATGGACTTGCTGGAGGTCTTCCTTCGGAGGCGCACCCAACTGCTTCAGGCTTGTGACCACCTGATGTGGCTGTACTCGGGTCTTGAAGACACCACTCAGGTTCACCCAGAGGAGGTCACAGATGAGATGCTGGAAGGGTGGCTGTCGAGCATCACAGGGAACAAAGACAACCCCCGAGGAGCCAGGAGGGTTCCTCCACTCGATAACACATATGAATTGGACCAGGTCTGACCATATGTTCCCGACTAAGATCTTGCTTTATTCATTAGTCCTCTTTGAATTGGTCGATTGACTTTTCTCTTGTCTA
The DNA here is from genome assembly GCA_032464435.1 of Aegilops umbellulata. Classification (NCBI taxonomy): domain Eukaryota; kingdom Viridiplantae; phylum Streptophyta; class Magnoliopsida; order Poales; family Poaceae; genus Aegilops; species Aegilops umbellulata. Next base: position 554,061,226 of record CP136057.1, read on the forward strand.
TTGTTCTCCAGGCAACTACTGAGATGTACTCGACACCCAACGGAGCACAGGAACAGACTGAGGAAGGGGAGGCGAGCGAAGGTGAAAGTGGAGACGAACAAGGCGAGTGGGAATCTGACGGCAAAGGAGAGGGAGACGACGACGTCGACTCCAGCGAAGAGGACGAGGAGGAAGCTGAACCCCCTGCTCGGAGAGGCGATCCAAGCTTACACACGACCCTGCGCGGGAATGTGGTAAGGCGACTGCTCTTGTTGGGCAGTCGTCGAAACGCCCTCGGACCTCTTCTCCTACGCCGACCGAAAGAGCTCCCAAGCACCCACGTGCGACGCCGTCCAAGCAGATCAAGGCCCTGCGCAAGATGAAGATGACTGTCCCCACCATTTCTGGGTAATAATAGAACTTGTTTCCCTTTGTCGACCGTGGACAGATCCTTGGTCGATTCATTGAGCTAACTGACTGACTTTCGAAATTTGCAGTGCTGCTACTTCTGAGATCTCCGCCAAGGAGGATGATCAAGAGATGGAAGATGATGTTACTTCCAACCCTGGTACGATTAGTGATGTTCCGCCTCGAGTCGACTGAATATTTCTTATAACTCTGGTCGATTGAATTTTTCTTGTAGCTCCTCCTCATGTTATTAACCTCCCTGATGACGACGACGACGTGCCGCTGAGAGTGAGAAGGGACAGGAGGGTGTCGGCTGGCAAGACCCCCCCAATCTGCTCCGGCGTCTGAGGCCGTAACTCGGGATGGTGGTGATACCACTCGGACTTCCGTGACTTTCATTGTTCCTCTGACGAGCGTGCGGCCTTCGACGTCGACTGCGAACCCGCCTTCACTTTTTGCCACATACCCCGCCCCTGAGGACCAAGTGGGTGCCGCAAAAGAGGCTATACGCCAGGCGGGAATCATGATGGAGCAAGTGAAAGTGGCTCGGGAAGCCATCCAAGCAGCTTATGACGCGAGGTCAGCTCTTCAGAGCAACGTCCAGGTCAGTCGACTCAACACTTGTTCTGTTACGATATGCTATTTGAAGAATCTCTTTTCCGAAGATCTTTATATCTGTACACCCACTGGGTGTGTCTGCCAATTCTTGGACGAGTGGGGGCACGCTAAGTGCACCCACTGGGTGTAGTCCCCGAGACTATGGTGGACTGCTGGCAGTCGACTGTAGTCTTTATACTGTCTTTCTGTAGTTGTACTTCTTCACTCGGTCTGGTCAGGGCATGACGAATGGAACTGTATCCGGTCGACTGCGGGCAGTCGACTTTTTTTTTTGAAAAACTAGTGGGGGCACGTTGAGTGCACCCACTGGGTGTAGTCCCCGAGACTACTGTCGAATGTTTTTGATTCGGCTATAGTCTTAGAAACGCCATCATTGTCTCTTGGTTACTCGGAAGCAACTTATTTTGCACATCTGTCGACTGATTTCTCATAGAAATCCTGTGAACTTGTGGCTCGCTTCACCGAGTTGGAGAAGCAACAGATCCAGCTTAACCTTGACCTGAAGCTTGCTCAGGAGAATTTGCAGAAGGCGCGTGAAGAAGCAAAAGGTATGGCTGGTGAGGTTCTCCATTCTTGACGAGTGATTTTTCTTTCTTGTCCATTCTTGATGTTGATCTCACTCGATGTTCCGCAGATAAACTGGAGGAAGCTCTGAAGAAGAAGGATCAAGATCTTGCCAAAGCGTAGAAGGAGGCCTTGACCAAGACCAAGCTTGCTGAAGAAAAACTGACTTCAGTCAGAACTCTTGAAAAGGAGAACTCCGACTGAAAACTGCTCTTGATGCGGCTAACCAAGAAGTCAGCCGCCTGAAAAATGACAAGATAGCTCTTGGTGACAAGGCCAGTGAACTGGTGGGGAAGAAGAACGATCTTTAGGCTTATCTCGGGGGACTCGCCAAGAAGCTATTCATCATGCTTGAGGGTAACAAACTTTCACCTGACTGGCTTGTCGGCACTAAGCTCATGCAGGGTCGCTGTCTTAACTTTGACTTGTGTTTTCAGAATTCTGTCAGAACTTCGAGGAGGAGACCAGTCGAGTGGAGAGAGATTTGGATCCCGTTAACTCCCTAGTGAAAGATGAAGCTGCTATGAATGTGCTCCGACTGGAGTCTCGTGTTGCAAGTGTGGTTGATTATCTGGCCCGGCTAAAGGTTGCGGTGTCGCGGATAGACACGTCGCTCTGACCCGGGACGACGCTTCCGAATGACCTCAAGTGTCTGATGACTCGACTGAATGACGTTCCTGGTCGAGTGACGGAATGGAAGAAATCCTCTGCAAGGTGTGGTGCCGATGTCGCTCTGTCTCTGGTCCGCGTGCACTGCAAGCAGGCGCGAGAGGAAAAGCTGGCTGCCATCCAAGTCGCCAATACCAGGAAGCACAACTTTCAAGATTTCATGGAGACTTTCATCGCCGCGGCCACCCATATTGCAGACGGGATCAACTTGGACGAGTTCGTCGCCCCTTCCAGTCCTCCGCCTGAGGAATAAAAACTTTGACGCTTCACTTTAAATTTGCCACGGAATGCCGAGTGGATTTTGTAACCGTTAAACTCTGTCGAGCCGAGGGCTCGAGTACTTTGATCTGAGGTCTGGGACCTTTGGGTCTTATCTGAACTTGATTTATCGTCGAATATCTTCATGAACTAACCGTCGAGTGGAACTTGATCTTCACTCAAAATAACTTCGTATTTGTGGTGCAGCTCCGAAGGAGAAGGTAACAGTCGATTCGTATCTTGACGTCCTTCCGGATTGGGATGTGTTCCGTACTTAGGCGAGCGTTGGGCTGCAGCTAAGCTCCCGAGTGAGAGGTTTTCTCTCCACTCGGTAGGATTTTTCAAACTTAGGCGAGCACTGGGCTGCAGCTAAGCCCTCGAGTGGGAGGTTTGCTCTCCACTCGGTAGGATTTTTAAACACTTAGGCGAGCACTGGGCTGCAGCTAAGCCCCCGAGTGGGAGGTTTGCTCTCCACTCGGTAGGATTTTTAAACACTTCGGCGAGCACTGGGCTGCAGCTAAGCCCCCGAGTGGGAGGTTTGCTCTCCACTCGGTAGGATTTTTAAACACTTAGGCGAGCACTGGGCTACAGCTAAGCCCCCGAGTGGGAGGTTTGCCCTCCACTCGGTAGGATTTTTCAAACTTAGGCGAGCACTGGGCTGCAGCTAAGCCTCCGAGTGGGAGTTTCGCTCTCCGCTCGGTAGGATTTTTAAACACTTAGGCGAGCACTGGGATGCAGCTAAGCCCCCGAGTGGGAGGTTTGCTCTCCACTCGGTAGGATTTTTAAACACTTAGGCGAGCACTGGGCTGCAGCTAAGCCTCCGAGTGGGAGGTTTGCTCTCCACTCGGTAGGATTTTTAAACACTTAGGCGAGCACTGGGCTGCAGCTAAGCCCCTGAGTGCGAGGTTTGCTCTCCACTCGGTAGAATTTTTAAACACTTAGGCGAGCACTGGGCTGCAGCTAAGCCCCCGAGTGGGAGGTTTGCTCTCCACTCGGTAGGATTTTTAAACACTTAGGCCAGCACTGGGCTGCAGCTAAGCCCCCGAGTGGGAGGTTTGCTCTCCACTCGGTAGGACTTTTAAACACTTAGGCGAGCACTGGGCTGCAGCTAAGCCCCCGAGTGGGAGGTTTGATCTCCACTCAGTAGGATTTTTCAAACTTAGGCGAGCACTGGGCTGCAGCTAAGCCTCCGAGTGGGAGGTTTGCTCTCCACTCGGTAGGATTTTTAAACACTTAGGCTAGCACTGGGCTGCAGCTAAGTCCCCGAGTGGGAGGTTTGCTCTCCACTCGGTAGGATTTTTAAACACTTAGGCGAGCACTGGGCTGCAGCTAAGCCCCCGAGTGGGAGGTTTGCCCTCCACTCGGTAGGATTTTTCAAACTTAGGCGAGCACTGGGCTACAGCTAAGCCTCCGAGTGGGGGTTTTGCTCTCCACTCGGTAGGACTTTTAAACACTTACGCAAGCACTCGGCTGCAGCTAAGCCCCCGAGTGGGAGGTTTGCTCTCCACTCTGTAGGATTTTTCAACACTTAGGTGAGCACTAGGCTGCAGCTAAGCCCCCGAGTGGGAGGTTTGCTATCCACTTGGTAGGATTTTTAAACACTTAGGCGAGCACTGGGCTGCAGCTAAGCCCCCGAGTGGGAGGTTTGCTCTCCACTCAGTAGGATTTTTAAACACGTAGGCGAGCACTAGGCTGCAGCTAAGCCTCCGAGTGGGAGGTTTGCTCTCCACTCGGTAGGATTTTTAAACACTTAGGCGAGCACTTGGCTGCAGCTAAGCCCCCGAGTGGGAGGTTTGCTCTCCACTCGGTAGGATTTTTAAACACTTAGGCGAGCACTGGGTTGAAGCTAAGCCCCCGAGTGGGAGGTTTGCTCTCCACTCGGTAGGATTAAACACTTAGGCGAGCACTGGGCTGCAGCTAAGTCCCCGAGTGGGAGGTTTGCTCTCCACTCGGTAGGATTTTTCAAACTTAGGCGAGCACTGGTCTGCAGCTAAGCCTCCGAGTGGGAGGTTTGCTCTCCACTCGGTAGGATTTTTAAACACTTAGGCGAGCACTGGGCTGCAGCTAAGCCCCCGAGTGGGAGGTTTGCTCTCCACTCGCTAGGATTTTTAAACACTTAGGCGAGCACTGGGCTGCAACTAAGCCTCCGAGTGGGAATCTGGTTCACCACTCGGTAGGATTTTTTTATAGACTTAGGCGAAACGGATTCGCAGCTAAGTCACCCACTAGGGGATTTCATGCGCAAACAAAAGTGACAGCAATTATTGGACCACTCTTTTCTTTGATAAACATAAAACTTCAGAAGTTTTTCTTATTACATCTCATCCGAGTGAGAATTCAAGTGTAAAAGGGGCGGAGTAGCTCCGCATTCCAAGATTGCGGCTCATCAATCCGATGATCGACATTGTAAAGGTGATACACTCCATTGTGGAGGACTCTGGTGACGATGAAGGGGCCTTCCCAAGTAGGAGCAAGCTTGTGCGGTTTCTGTTGATCCACTCGGAGGACCAAATCTCCTTCCTGGAAAGCTCGGCTCTTCATGTTTCTGGCATGGAATCGACGCAAGTCTTGCTGATAAATGGTCAATCGGATCATTGCCATTTCTCTTTCTTCTTCCAGGAGGTCGACTGCATCTTCCCGGGCTTGTTCTGCTTCGTCTTCGGTGTAGAGCTCAACTCGAGGTGCGTTGTGAAGTAGATCACACGGCAGGACTGCTTCGGCTCCGTAACCCAGAAAGAACGGAGTTCTTCCAGTCGACCGATTCGGGGTGGTCCTTAATCCCCACAGAACTGACGGAAGATCGTCGACCCATGCACCTGCTGCGTGCCTGAGATCACGCATCAGCCGGGGTTTTAGCCCCTTGAGGATCAGACCATTTGCCCTTTCAGCTTGTCCATTTGACTGGGGGTGTGCGACCGACGCCTAGTCGACTCGCATGCCTTGAGAGGCGCAAAAAGCTCTGAACTTGTCTGAATCGAAGTTTGACCCATTGTCAGTGATGATGCTATGCGGGACTCCATATCTGAATGTTAACTCCCTAATGAAACTGATAGCAGTCCTAGCATCCAGATTCTTGATGGGCTTAGCTTCAATCCATTTGGTAAATTTGTCGACTACCACAAGCACATGTGTGAAACCGCTCCTTCCTGTTCTCAGTGGACCAACCATATCCAGGCCCCATACAGCGAAGGGCTAGACGAGTGGAATGGTCTTCAGGGCTGATGTAGGCTTGTGCGACATGTTGGAGTAGAATTGAAACCCCTCACACTTGTCGACTATCTCCTTTGCCATTTCATTTGCTCTTGGCCAGTAAAACCCTGCTCGGTATGCTTTAGCCACAATGGTCCGAGAGGACGCATGGTGACCACAGGTCCCCAAGTGGACATCATCAAGGATTATTTGACCTTCTTCTGGTGTTATACACTTCTGACCGATTCCAGTCGCACTTTCTCTATACAACTGTCCCTTTATGACTGTGGAGGCTTTCGATCGATGGGCGATCTGTCAAGCCTCTTCCTCGTCCTCTGGGAGTTCTTTCCTCAACATATATGTGATGGACGGTATCGTCCAGTCGGGAGTGATTGCCAAGACTTCCATGATTAGGTCGACCACAGCAGGAACTTCGACTTCAGTCGGATCTGTGGCGCTTTTCGGCTGCGGGGCTTCTTCTGTAAAAGGATCCTCCTGGACTGACGGCGAGTGAATGTGCTCCAAAAACACATTGCTGGGAATGGCTTCCCTCTTGGAGCCTATGTTTGCCAGATCATCAGCTGCTTGATTTTTCAGTCGAGGGATGTGATGAAGCTCTAACCCCTCAAATTTCTTTTCCAACTTTCTCACTGCATTGCAGTAGCCAGTCATAGCTGGACTTTTGACGTCCCACTCCTTCATCACCTGATTAACTACCAAATCTGAGTCGCCATAGACCATGAGGCGACGGACGCCGAGTGAAATGGCCATGTGCAACTGAGGGAGTCCTGGATTAGGGGGTGTTCGGATAGCCGAACTATATCCTCCGCCAGACTCCAGGACTATGAAGATACAAGATTGAAGACTTCGTCCCGTGTTCGGAAGGTTCTTTCCTTGGCGTGGAAGGCAAGCTAGGCGTGCGGATATTCAAGATCTCCTACCAATGTAACCGACTTTGTGTAACCCTAACCCTATCTGGTGCCTATATAAACCGGAGGGTTGTAGTCCGTAGGACAGAACACATCATAACCATCATCATACTCATAGGCTAGCTTCTAGGGTTTAGCCTCCTTGATCTCGTGGTAGATCTACTCTTGTACTACCCATATCATCAATATTAATCTAGCAGGAGTAGGGTTTTACCTCCATCGAGAGGGCCCGAACCTGGGTAAAATAAAGTGTCCCTTGTCTCCTGTTACCATCCGACCTTGACGCACAGATCGGGACCCCCTACCCGAGATCCGCCGGTTTTGACACCGACATTGGTGCTTTCATTGAGAGTTCCTCTGTGTCGTCGCCTTTAGGCCCGATGGCTCCTTTGATCATCAACAACGATGAGGTCCAGGGTGAGACTTTTCTCCCCGGACAGATCTTCGTCTTCGGCGGCTTCGCTCTGTGGGCCAACTCGCTTGCTCATCTGGAGCAGATCGAGAGCTACGCCCCTGGCCATCAAGTCAGGTTTGGAAGCCTAAACTACACGGCAGATATCCGCGGAGACTTGATCTTCGACGGATTCGAGCCACAGCCAAGCGCGCCGCACTATCTCGAGGGGCATGATATAGCTCTGCCTCCGAACAGTGTCCTGGAGGCCGCATACGCTCCGGCCCCGATCCTCGATTCGGAGCCCGCTGCGTTCTTTGAAGATGAACGGTTGGACATCACCTCGGGGGCTGCGATCTTAAAGGCCATTGAGCCGAACGCGAGCCCCGCGCTCCGCATGGCCTGTGACTCCAAGGAGCCGGACTCTTCTCCGAACTTTGGGTCGTCCGTGCCTCCGCTGATCGAATCAGATTGGGCGCCTGCAATGGAGTTCACCGCCGCGGACATCTTTCAGTATTCACCTTTAGGTGATATTCTGAATTCTCTCAAGTCTCTCTCTTTGTCACGAGAGCCCGGGCCGAACTATGGCCTGCGAGGTTGGGATTCGGACGACGAAGAAATTCAAAGCCCACCCACCGCCCACTTAATAGCCATTGTCGACGATATATCCGACATGCTCGACTTCGGCTCCGAATACTTCGACGGTATGGACGACGAAGGAGGAGACGAGCAAGAACCAGCACCTGTAGGGCGCTGGACCGCCACCCCGTCATACGACATATACATGGTGGATGCTCCAAAAGATGGAGTTGGCGATGGAACAGCGGAGGATGGCACTTCGAAAAAGCCTCCAAAACGCCGACGTCAGCGGCGCCGCTCCAAATCCTGCCACAGCAGAAACGGTGATTCCGGCACGGGAGATAATACTACCCCGGACAGCGCCGAAGAACACCAAAACCAGCAGGATTCGGCACAAGAAGATGGAGAAGACCGCCCTCATGAGAGAGAGGCAGAACGAGAGGTCGAGGATGATAACTACATGCCTCCCTCCGAAGACGGGGCAAGCCTCAGCGACGATGAATTCATCGTACCATCAGACCCCGCCGAACAAGAGCGCTTTCAACGCAAGCTTTTAGCCACGGCGAACAGCCTAAAGAAAAAGCAGCAACAGCTTAGAGCTGATCAAGATTTGCTAGCTGACAGATGGACTGAAGTCCTTGCGGCCGAAGAGCACGAGCTCGGACGCCCTCCAAAAACTATCCTAAGCGCAGGCCGCTACCCCAATCAGAGGAGGAAGCCCAAGACATGGCAGATCAGCCACCTCGCGGCCGCGACAGAGAAGCCTGTCGAACATCCAAACAAGCCATGCCCCGCAGCCGCTTTACCAAGGCACGGGAACACGAACCAGACCTGCGAGACGTCCTGGAGGACAAAGCAAGGCAAACAAGATCGATCTATGGATCGCGCGGACGCCCGACGGCACGTGATAGTTTTCACTCCGGACACAATAAATCTGGCCGGGCCAAACACAATAGGAACAGCTCCTCCGAACTGCGTCGAGACATAGCCTAGTACAGGGGCGCCGCACACCCACTATGCTTCACAGACGAAGTAATGGATCATAGAATCCCAGAGGGTTTTAAACCCGTCAACATCGAGTCATACGATGGTATGACAGATCCGGCAGTATGGATTGAGGACTATCTCCTCCACATCCACATGGCACGTGGCGGTGATTTGCACGCCATCAAATATTTACCCCTTGAGCTTAAGGGACCAGCCCGGCACTGGCTTAACAGCCTCCCCGCAGATTCGATCGGCTCTTGGGAGGACCTGGAGGCCGCATTCCTCGACAACTTCCAGGGGACCTACGTACGGCCACCGGACGCCGACGACCTAAGCCACATAATCCAGCAGCCAGAAGAATTGGACAAGCAATTCTGGACACGGTTCCTAACAAACAAAAATCAGATAGTCGATTGTCCGGACGCAGAGGCCTTAGCAGCCTTCAAGCATAACATCCGTGACGAGTGGCTTGCCCGGCACCTGTGACAGGAAAAGCCGAAATCCATGGCAGCCCTCACGACACTCATGACCCGCTTTTGCGCGGGCGAAGATAGCTGGCTAGCTCGCAGCAACAACTTATCGAAGAAGCAAGGTAATTCAGATACCAAGGACAAAAGTGGCAGGTTGCGACGGAATAAACAGAAACGTCGCGTCAGCAGCGACAACAATGAAGATACGGCAGTAAACGCCAGATTCAGAGGCCATAAATCCGGTCAGCGGAAAAAGCCATTCAAAAAGAATACCCAGGGCCCGTCCAGTTTGGACCGAATACTCGACCGCTCGTGCCAGATGCACAGCACCCCTGAAAGGCCAGCCAATCACACCAACAGGGATTGTTGGGTGTTCAAGTAGGCAGGCAAGTTAAGAGCCGAACACAAAAACAAGGGGCTAGACAGCGATGACGAAGAGGAGCCCAGGCCGCCGAACAACAACGGACAGAAGGGGTTTCCCCCACAAGTGCGGATGGTGAACATGATATACGCGACTCATATTCCCAAGCGGGAGAGGAAGCGTGCGCTACGGGACGTATACGCGATGGAGCCAGTCGCCCCAAAGTTCAACCCATGGTCATCTTGCCCGATCACCTTCGATCGAAGGGACCACCCCACTAGCATCCATCACGGCGGTTTCGCCGCATTGGTTCTTGACCCAATCGTTGACGGATTTCACCTTACAAGAGTCCTCATGGACGGCGGCAGTAGCCTGAACCTGCTCTACCAGGATACAGTGCGGAAAATGGGCATAGATCCATCAAGGATCAAGCCCACAAGGATGACCTTTAAAGGCGTCATCCCAGGTGTAGAGGCCAATTGCATAGGCTCCATAACACTTGATGTGATCTTCGGATCTCCAGACAACTTCCAAAGCGAAGGGTTAATCTTCGACATAGTTCCGTTCCGCAGTGGCTATCATGCTCTGCTTGGACGAACCGCATTCGCTAAATTCAATGCGGTGCCGCACTACGCATATCTCAAGCGCAAGATGCCAGGCCCTCGAGGTGTAATCACGGTCAGCGGAAATACCGAACGCTCCATCCGTACGGAGGAACACACGGCGGCCCTCGCAGCAGAGGTACAAAGCAGCCTGTTAAGGCAGCTCTCGAGTCCGGCCGCTACAAAGCAGGACAAAGCAAAACGCGCCCGGAGTAACCTGCAGCAAGACCGACTAGCGCGTTCAGAGCACGCGTAGCAATACGGCCCCAACCCCAGCCATCGCTACATAGTGGAGCTAGTACCTCGAGTACACAATTACGCCCTTACAATTCCATGGGCGTAGGGGAAGGGGCAGATAAAACGGCATGCCAACAATACGGCGTCAAACGTACTAGGGGCTGCCGGGTTCTTCTTTTCTTTCAGGACTCCATACTCTGGATACAGTGTTCGGCCTCGCTGCCGCACAGACGATACAGGACCCAGGAAAGCAGACAAAACAACGCCGCATCATGGAACTCTCAGGTGGTCTCTATTTCGAGCGATATATCTGTTTCTAAATTCCGCGGCCTGCGCCTGGTCAGGACATGTTAAATAGTCTAAAAAATTTTTGCACTACTTGTATCGTTCGGCTTGAATAAACAGCCTCCTCATAAATAATGCATAGCTTTTCGTCTATTTTTTGCATTATCTTCTTTTAATATACATATGTTTACTCAAATAACATGATCGCACCCGTACACCATGGTACGGCAAACCACGCCAGGGGCTTTTTTACCCTTCTATCTGGTGTGAGAAGTCCGTCCACTTTCACAAGTGCGGCACCCCGAACTTATAGCATTATATGCATCGGCTTCGAGTCATGATTTTGGTCATATGTTGGGTTTGCCCGGCTCCTATGTTTTGGTGCCTTACGTTCCGCTCTATCGGCTAAGGTAGCACTAGGAGAACCACTGCGATTGTGCCCCAGATCATGTGGGTGAGCACCTCAGTGGAGAAAGCTAAAACAGACTGTCATGATAAGGCGCGAGACCGGTCGCTGTTCGAGAGGTTTTTCGAGTCCCTAAAGGCTTATGCCGCTTTGAGCGGAGAGCTGGTTAAGTCCGGCTAAAGGCGTGGATAGTGCCTCGAATTCGGCCTTCCGAACTAGGGGCTTCGCCGAAATTTAAAATTATAACGTTCTACGGCTAAGTGAGAGTGTTCAAGCATTATAGTCCGATGGTCTGGTTCGCTATGCTGAGCGCCTCCCTCGAAGGACCCAACTATGGGAACAAGAGCCCTCAGGTTTATCCCGAACACCCCAGCACTAGTTGCATGGGGGCAGAAGACGACGACTCGCCATCTCTCAGTTATTGATAAACGGCCGCACAGAAAATAATATTTTAAATTCAGAAAGCATTGCTTAAGCGCATATGAACAAGTTTTCAGCGCACAGGATACAAACGAGCGAGTTTCATTGAAATATTACATCTTTGGCACACTCATCCGCGACAAGGCGAGCTCCAGCGAGAACATCCTTGTAGTAATTCTCGGGCTTGCGATGCTCCTTCCCCTGCGGCGGCCCGTCCTTCACCAGCTTCTCTCTGTCCAGCTTGCCCCAGTGTACCCTTACACGGGCAAGGGCCCTCCGGGCACCTTCTATGCAGACGGAGCGCTTGATGACCTCAAGCCGTGGACAGGCCTCCACTAGCCGCCGCACCAGCCCGAAGTAGCTACCAGGCAGGGCCTTTCCAGGCCACAGCCGAACTAGTAAGCCCTTCATGGCCTGTTCGGCCGCCTTGTGGAGCTCGGCTAGCTGCTTCAGCTGATCGCCTAAGGGCAAAGGGTGTCCGGCCTCAGAATACTGAGACCAGAACACACTCTCCGTCGAGCTGTCCTCTTCAGCTCGGTAGAATGCGGCGGCGTCAGATGCGCTGCGGGGAAGATCGAAGAACGCCCCTGGAGAACTCCGGATTCGGGTAAGTAATAGGTATTTCACCTTTATATTCCTACTTTGCATTAAGAATGCCTTACCCGCTGCTATCTTTTTCACATCCTCCAACTCTTGGAGGGCCTTTTGGGCTTCGGCCTGGGCACTCTTGGTGGTATCAACAGCCGACACAAGCTCGGATGCTTGCGTTTTTGCCTCAAGCTCCAAACCCTCATGTTTCTTCATGAGAGCTTTCAGCTCTTGCTGCACCTCGCCGACTTGGACCCCAAGCTTTTCTCGCTCGGCGTGCTCCTCGGCCGCTTTATTCTCGGCCTCAGTCAGCGCCTGCTTCAGGGTTGCCACCTCGGTTGTGGCCCCTACAATAAGCAGTACAATCCTGTTATTTCTTTTTGCAATCAAGCCTCTCTATAGGCACCACTTTTTTTTTTCTTTTTTTTCTAAGGGGTATTTCTTACCTTCCTTTTCCGTGAGCTGCCTTCTGGCATGGCCGAGCTCCTGCTCAGACCGCTCGAGGTCCTTTTTCAGGACTTCCACTTGCGCACTCAGTGCGGCGGTGGACAGCAGGGAAGCCTCCATACGCATATTTAGACTTTTTATTAGACTCCTGCGAAAATTGTTGGATCCTCTATTCGGCTTTTCTTTCCGAACACCGAACAGAGCATCAGGGGCTACTGTCTATGCGGTAATGAATTTAGCATATTTTTTGCTTACCTGGAAGCCTGTTAGAAGGCTAGCGCAAGCTTCATTCAGTCCGCTCTTGGCAGACTGAACCCTTTGGACCACCGCACTCATGACAGTACGGTGCTCCTCGTCGATGGTGGCGCCTTCAAGCGCCTCCAACAGACTATCCGGCGCCTCTGGTTGGACAGAGGTCGCCGGCGCAGACGGCTTACTCCTCTTGGAAGGAGTTCGCCCACCACGAGCCAGGACGGTTGAGTCCGGCGCGGTGTCCGGCACAAAGCCGGACTGGGAGCCCTGGGGGGTTTCATCCCCTTTACTCCCGGGGTCCTGAGGATTGCCTTGCGGCTCCTCCAGGACCACCTCGTCCTGCCCTGTTCGGCGGGACGCCGCTTCGGCGTCGTCCGCCCCGCTGGGGGAGACTGCGGGCGGGACAGAGTTCATGTCCAACGAATCCAGGGAGCCACTCGAAGAACCATCGAGTGCGGCTCGGGGCGGGCTGCGCAAATAACATTCGACATTAGGGTAAGTTGCGCACTTGAAGATACTATGAGTCATTCTGGTATGTGAATACTTACGATGTCGCCGGACGCTTGGTTCTGTCCGGCCACTCCTTTCCGCCCTCTTCGGTGTTGGGGGAGTAGTCCGGCGGAGGGGTCTTCCTTTTCCTCGACCCCTCGGCCTCCCATGTTGGGGCGGCCTTCTTCTTTTTCGCTCCCCTCGATGGAGGGGGAGAGCTCCCTTGTTACTCCTCCTCGTTTTCACGAGAGGAGGGCGTCGCAGACTCGCCAGATGTCGAGCTCGACACCACCACATTGCGGGCACTCTTTCGAGTCCCGGTGGTCTTCTTCTTCATGACCTTCTTCTCCGGCACCACATAGGGCGCCGAAGCCAACAGCTTCTCTAAGAGAGCTGGGGCTGGGTCTTCGGGCAGACGAGCCGGACAGTTGATTGGTCCGGCTATCTTCAGCCACGCCTGTCAAAGGCAAAGGGAGTTTTTAGATCCCACATAGAGTTAATCTATGTAGAAAAGCTTAACGAACCTGTGAAAGGTATAAATAGCCTACCTCGCCAGCGTTGCGCTGCGAGCTGTATCCGCGGTCCTCGGAAGCGGATGTGGGGCACTCGGCGCCTTTGGTTAGCACCTTCCAGACATCTTCATATGTCGTGTCGAAGAGCCTATTGAGGGTTTGGTGTTGCGCCGGGTTGAATTCCCACAAAGTGAACTCCCGTTCTTGGCACGGGAGTGTCACATCCCTAGTTCTGGTGATGCTTAGTGCTTGCATTAGAGTGTTGCATCATGATTAAATTCTATTAAATTTGAAATGGGGAATGTTTCAAACCCTAGCACTAAAGCAAATTCAAATAGATGCAAATTAAAAATGGAATTTCAACTAACCCAAAATGCTTTTCAAAAATGTTCATGGCCTTTGGAAAATGTTGCAAACAACAACCAGAGGTGATGCACATTTTTTCTATACATTTTGGATTTTTGAATGAACCCATATGTATTTGAATTGGAGCTGTTTAAAATAATATAAATATTTTGAAGGCTCCAAAAATGTTGGAAATTGGTGAGGGCCTTTGGTATATTATAACCAGTGGCCATAAGGAATCTCAACATTTTTATAATTGTGCTAGTATTTATTTTAAGTCAAAAACAAATGTCAGAAATAGAAAAGAAAATAAAAATAGGAAAGAACAAACCTCACCTGGGCTTACCTGGCAGCCCAGCAGAGGCCCAGCCCACCCCCACCTTGCCAGTCGTCCCCAACGTCCTGCCAGTGGGCAGGAGGGCGCGTGCTCGCCGCCTGCTGGCCACGCGTAGGCCACCTCCACCCTGCCTGCTTCACTCCTCCGACGCCCTAAGCACGCCACGCAACCCCTGGCCACTCCCCCCTCTCTCCCGTGCCTCTCTCTCGTCTGACTCTCTCTCCCGAGCACCACCGAGCGGAGCTCGTCGCCGCCGCTCATCGCCTACGTAGCCACAGCCATCCCCGAACCTCTCCGACACAACCCCGAGCTCTGAAACAACGTCGTCGTCCTCCCCGCCGAGCCACACGACGCCGGACGCCCTGGGGCGCCCTCATCGACGCCATCTTCGTCCTCTGCACCGACGGCCGCCGTCGACCGATTCGTCATCACCGAGCCGCCCCCAAGCACGCTGAGCTTCTCAACGACCTCCCAGTGAGCTCCGCCACATTTCCCCTCTATTTCCCGCATCCTCCCCGTCCTCTAGCCGTCGCGTTCATCGAGACCGAGAACCACCGCCGCCCGAGCTTGTCGCCGGCGTAGCTCCGGCGACCATTTGGTCACGTGAGTGCGTACAATTGCTTCGCGGCAACACATAGAGCCCCGCGGGAGCTTTATTTCTTCCTTTTGCACGCCGTAGCCTCGACCCCGAGCTCGCTCGAGCTCCGGCCGCCGCTGTGGTCGTCGCCGGCGACGCTACAGGCTATTCTAGGCCCGGAGACCACCACCATCCGACGCGCCGCGTCGCCAGCGTCCTAGAGCTGCCTCCCGCGCATCTAGCCATGCTCTGTGGAGCTTTTCCGAAGCCTGCGGCCGCCGCTGACCTCGCCGGCGGCTTAACGCCGGCGGGTTTGACTTTTTTTGACCAGGGGTTTGACCTCCCCAGAGTTTATGACATGCGGGCCCCGCCCGGCTAATGAAACTAGTTTAGGTTTAAACTTAGTTAGTTTAACCTAGGTTAGTGCTAATTAAACTAGGTTAGTTTAGTTAGCCACTGACACGTGGGTCCCACCGTCCAGGTTTGACCCGCGCCGCTCAGTTGACTTGCTGACGTCATGATGATGTCAGGCTGACGTAGTAATCCCTTTTCTGGAATTTAAATAAATCTTAAATGAGTTATAAATTTCAGAAAATTGCCTAAACTTCAAAAATTCATAGAAATTAATCTGTAACTCCAAATGCAAAGATTTATATATGAAAAATGATCAGAAAAATCCAATCTATCCATCTGTACCATCTTCATGCATGTTAGAACACTTTAACCTTGCTGTTTAGGTGAAACAAGGTAAAGCACTAATATGACCTCTTAAAATGGGTTTGCATTTGAATCTTTGGTTCAAATGGACTCATCTTAATCTGTTCTAGCTTGCATTAGCCAAAACACATTCATATTGCCATGTCATAGCATGCATCATATTGTGCATTGCATTGATTGTATTTCTTTCTGTGTTGCCGGATTTGTCCCCTCTCGGTAGCCGATGTTTCGACGATGAGTTCGATGACACCGATGAAGAGCTATAATATCTTCAGAAGTGCCAGGCAAGCAAAACCCCCTTGTTCATTCCGATACAATCCCACTCTCTCGCTCCTGCTCTCTTTTACTGCATTAGGACAACAACGATTCAACTGTTACATGCTGCGGTAGTTGAACCCTTATCCTCTGCATGACCTGTCATTGCCACAGTAAATAGATGAAACCCACTAGCATGAGTAGGAGTTGTCTGAGCCCTGATGTGCCTACTCATTCATGCTTGTTCGTCATGCCTGCTATTGCTTAGAGTTGAGTCGGGTCTGATTCATCGGGAATGAATTGGAATGTGGTGAACATGTCCTATTGTTGAGAGCTAAGTGTGTGAACACGATTTGGTAAAGGTAGCGGTGAGAGGCCATGTAGGAGTACATGGTGGGTTGTCTCATTGCAGCCGTCCTCAGGAACTGAGTTCTGTGTTTGTGATCCATGAACAGTTACTACCACACATTGGGTTCCGGTAACTCGACCCCTCTCGACTTATTAATCAACTTGATCTCTGTCCAGGAGTTGCAACTAGTTTCTGGTGTTTGTAGGTAGTGTTAGTAGTCTACCAAGTGGCACCCGGTACAGGTGGGCTTGGGACAGACTAGGCACCGTGGCCGGGTAGACCAAGCGCCGCCCGTTTGGTGGGCTTGGAACCCTGTACACATCGTTTGGGGCCGTGAGCGACACCCCGGCCGGATCTCCTTGCGGATGGAACCCGAATAGGCGATAAACCTGGACGAGAGACTTGTGTGGTTAGTCAGGTCGTGGCCGACTCCCTCGCCCGGCTTCCGCTTGAAGGTTGTTGAGGTACATGACGTGTACAGGGCGATAAGTGGCGAAAGCGTGTGTGAAGAAGTACACCCCTGCAGGGTTATCATTATCTATTCGAATAGCCGGATTCCTCAGATATGGAAACTTGGACCCCTTGTACAGTTCATAGACAAGTGAAAGTGGATACTCTAAAATGCGCAAGATAAGCGTGAGTGCTATGGATGGCGTTCTCGTAGGGAGACGGGAGCGGATCCATAGTGGTGTATTGATCTGGTGAATATGTGGACTCGTGTGCGCCACCTCAAAAGAGTTACTTGCAGTCGTAGTTCAGGTTAGCCACCGAGTCAAAGCTGGCTTGCTGCAGTCAAACTCCACCACCCCCTTTATTGATACTGATGCATGTGTAGATAGTTCTGATGTAAGTCTTGCTGAGTACATTTGTACTCATGTTTGCCTATTTTATGTTTTGCAGAGAGACTTCAGTCTCGCTAGTAGTTCCGTGTGGACTTCGACGTTTAGCTTGATACCTCAGCTACGATCTTGTGCCCTCGGCAGGATCTGATAGATAGTCAGGCTTCTCAGCTTTTTCATTTGTAGATGTCTGTACTCAGACATGTTAAGCTTCCGCATGTGTTTGACTTGTATGCTCTGTATGTTGGGTCATGAGACCCATGCTTGTAATATCTCGCTCCTCGGAGCCTAATGAATAAATATTTGGAGTCGTAGAGTCTTGTTGTGATGCCATGTTGTATCTACTCATATCGGGCATATTGTGTGTATGATTGAAATGCTTGGTA
The DNA here is from genome assembly GCA_032464435.1 of Aegilops umbellulata. NCBI lineage: Eukaryota > Viridiplantae > Streptophyta > Magnoliopsida > Poales > Poaceae > Aegilops > Aegilops umbellulata. The sequence goes on from CP136057.1 coordinate 554,078,671, forward strand.
TGGGTGGGATCCGACTATCTAGTTGTTTATCCTTGGCAGCCTATCATATGGGGAAATGTAGTCTAGTGCTTCGGAGCGATAGTAGTCCGCTACAGCCCGGTTCACCGGAGTCCTACTAGCCCAGCACTACTGCTCGGAACACTTGACTGGCCGGCATGTGATTCACTTCGTTCCTGTGTCTGTCCCTTCGGGGAAATGTCACGCGGTGACATCCGGAGTCCTGCCTAGCCTGCTACAGCCCGGGTTACCGGAGTCCTGTTAGCCCAGTGCTACAGCCCGGATTCACACGTTGATGACCGACATGCTCGATGTGATTCATGTATGCCTGTCCTCATAGGTTAGCGCCGCTTTGGGTTCACGACTAGCCATGTCGGCCCGGGTTCTCTGTCATATGGATGCTAGCGACACTATCATATACGTGAGCCAAAAGGCGCAAACGGTCCCGGGCCAGGTAAGGTGGCACCCGTGGGAACACCGTGCGTGAGGCCACAAAGTGATATGATGTGTTACATGCTGGATCGGTGTGACTTAGGATCGGGGTCCCGACAGCGTTGGTATCAGAGCCTGACTGCCTGTAGGATTACCAAGCCAAACTGGTCGAAGTTGAGTCTAGAAATGCTTTAGTTATATAAGGGAATTGATTGTGGAAGGGAACGTAAGGCTCTTTTTACTCCTTATACCTCATGGCCTTCTGATCTGAGTCACCCTCTTCTCTTCTACGGGGTTTAAGAACTAGGCCTTCTCTTCTATCTCTCAGGATGACGTGTTACTAAACCGTAGTTGCCTAGGATTGTTGAGTTCAAGTCTCTGTTCATTTTCTACTACCTCCATATGTTCATAGCTGGCCTCAGAACCTTGATATTGTGATGTTGAGTGGCTATGCCACCATTTTTGCAGGATGTCTCAAATCTTTTTGAGCATTTACAGCCGTTATGCTGTCCGAGTCATCCCAGGTCTCTAAATAGTCTGATGCATTTGCAAATCCTTTCTCTCCGTTCCTGATGTCCTTTTTGGTCAGAACAAGCACACTAACCGGTGAGTTGAGGTACTTTGTTGCCTCGACATATATGTTGGAGCTATTATTATGACCCTAGGTGTTTTAGGGAGTCACCTAGTAATCTAGCAATGTTTTGTGTTTCCGGTGTGATGATTCTGGCCACTATTCTCGAAAGCAATCCGTGATGCCAATTAGTAGTAGGTATTCTACTCCTGGGTTTTCGAACCCGAGATTCACCCTACATCTTGTTGTTAGTATTTGCTAGATCCCTTAAGATATTAGTAACCTTGGTATTAGTCCTCGAGGTCCGTGGTATTTCCTTCTTCCAGATACCATGAACCACTAAGGCAGAAGTTCTTTGAACCAAAAGATCACAACCAGGGTGCTCTTCAGGAGTACTCCATTCATATTGTGACTCTGCCAGTTCTATCATTCTGCACGGGTTATCCGGAAGAAAATTTGTTGAACTCGTTTGACATACTAACCTATGCATCCACAACTCAGGAAGTTATGTGCTTCTCGAGTTGTTTCCCTTAGTTGTCTTCTGACCCTCGTCCATCAATTGATAGTCAGGAGTAATTGTGCATCCGTGCTATCGATGCTTACTATTCTTGTGGTCCGTCAAGCCATTCTGTTCTGGAATGACTAGGAGAAACAAACTCCAGTACCTCATCCATATCTAGGATTGGGTCAAAGCAATTGTACTTCACAGATCAAAATGCCAATCCAGCTTTTGTTCTGTTCTACCTCGGAGTGTTACCATCCTTATGTCAAGAGAGTCATGAGAATAGCACCACCTCTTATGAGTTCTTGACGCAGTAATACTTCTTGCCATCATTGTTCATTCCTCGGTTCCGTGTTGTCACAACCGGAATGCCGGCAAGTGAACCATGATGTGTGAAATCACTACTCCTAGCAACTCCGTTGCTTGGTAGTTAATGGACAATAATCTCATTCTTAGCGTGTTGGTTATTAAATCATCATCCTAAGATTGATCGTGCTACCTAGTCCTTATTTCTGGTGCACTCTTCGATCAATGAGTTAGGATTGTGTAAATCCCTCACTCTTTTTGATCATATCATCTTGCCCTGAAAAGCAATATTGTTCTCGAGCTTAGTATCGTATCGGTGGTTCGTGATTTTCCGAATATCTTCTCGGAAGTATTACTAGGTTGTCCCCAGACTGTTATGTTGAGCTCGTGATCAAGTTGGTTCCTTGTGAACCACCCTTTCTCCAAGAATCTGTGTTAGATATCCCTGAGCTAGTTGGTTGAGTTAGACAACAACTTGGAGAGTTGGAAGATAAGGCTTGTCCGACTTAGTTCATGTTAAGGGATATCTTTGTGTGTGTGTGTTGAAGAAAGACGATCTCTTCACCAATTGGTCCTCGTGATCAGTTGTTGGATGTATTGTCTTGTCAAAACTTTGACTTGAGTATGGGCTATCGTCAAGTCAAATCAGAACCAACGATGTTTGTAATGTTGTCTTACTCGTGGTTGATCCCTCGGGCATACACCATTATATCTTTTGGTCTGACCAATACTATCACATCGTTCACATGATGGTGGAAGTCCAGTGATATGGAAATTCCGATGAGGTGTTGTTGAGCCCATCAGCAGCATTTTGTCTCCCCCATGATTCATGTTGAATGCTACACTAGTATTGGAAACTTTGTAAGCAATGCCTTCGTGTTCCGTTCATGAAGCATATGCTTGGATGGAAGAAGTGACCTCCTCGAATTCATGTGCATTTGGTGTAAGTTGCCACCATGAATTTGAGAAAGGTTTGTTTTGTTTCCTCTGGAATCATCCCAAATCAGTCATGCATACGTGCAAAGTATTCTGTGGATTGAAGACTTGCAACCTTCATTCTATATTATCCCTAGCACACCAAGCCACTGAATGACTTGTTCGAGGAGAAGAACTTCCTTCTTAAGAAGCATGCCTTATGTAAGGACTTCGATATCCTTGATCATGGTTCCCCACCGGAACTCGATAGTGTTTTATTGTAAGACTACTACATGGCCATGTTTGTCTTGGACAACATGTTCACAGGTTTGTAGCAAAACCCATTCATGTTTTGGAGCTTGCTATCGTAGTTCATTTCCTGAGAATCTCGCAACGCCATCTCGTCGATTTGTGTTGCAAACTTTCATTTTCTCTCTAGACTTGATGAGTCTGGAATATCCTGACACCAACCAGATCTGATTCTCAGGCAGATATGATGGTTGGAACATTTCTCAAGAACTATAATATTGGTCTCTTCGTAACCCGGTAAAGTGGATGTTGTGGCCAACACACCCAACCGGAAGACTTATTGTTGTAGTATCTTGATTGAGAAAGTGGGCCACCTCCCCCATAAGGATCTCGTAGAATTTATTCCAATAGTTGTTCCTTATGGATTTTTGTGCTTCCGAAGTCCGACCTTTACTTGATGGCCATGTTGATGCTTTTAAGCACTGACCGTGGTACCTAGTACATCAAGGAGAACATTAGAAGCGGAGTGCTAAATGTCTCTCGGTCGATCATCCAGATTTTGTTTCCTTGGCTTCGCTAAGGTGAAATCTGAGAAGTGTTGTCTTTCTTTGCATCTGCATCGTCCATCACTATTCATCATGGTAGTATGTTGTGTTGCCAAGATCCTTGACATGGATGTTGGTAGAACCTTGATGAATATGGAAATGCTCAAGTTCTTGAGAGCACGCACACGCAAAATCATCCCTTGCGTTGTCTTCAACAAGGTAGTTCACATCATCCATTCTAAACCGAGTGTGTCATCCTCTCGAACTCCGTCAAACGAATGTTTGTAAATTGCCTTAGGCTGGTATAAAGAGTTTCAATGATCTCCGAATCAAAAGTAATTCTTTTTCCCACATAAGGGAAAAGTTCTACGAGTCACCTCCCCCAAGGTGCCCCATTTCGTAATCATGGAAAACTCCCTCGCTACTTTGAACCTTCGTCATCTGTTTCTTTTCCATCGTTCCTGATGTGTGTTTTCTGTCTCAACTCAAGAGATGTTCTTACGTCTCACTTCATGAACTGATCTTGAGTTGCTCGATCTTCAAGGATCAAATCCTGTAGGGTTTCCCTCTCCTTCTGTTGTCGTGTCGAGTGAAGATCTCGAAAGCAAGGGCGTCAAGATCAATATGATGCAATGAAGCTACTTCTACGAGAAGGGCAGTTGGATCGAGGAGACCATGATAGTTGTGACCTCCTTTCTTCTAACCTCACGACTTGAATCTCGGGGCGAGATTCTTGTTTAGTGGGGGTGAGTTGTCACATCCCTAGTTCTGGTGATGCTTAGTGCTTGCATTAGAGTGTTGCATCATGATTAAATTCTATTAAATTTGAAATGGGGAATGTTTCAAACCCTAGCACTAAAGCAAATTCAAATAGATGCAAATTAAAAATGGAATTTCAACTAACCCAAAATGCTTTTCAAAAATGTTCATGGCCTTTGGAAAATGTTGCAAACAACAACCAGAGGTGATGCACATTTTTTCTATACATTTTGGATTTTTGAATGAACCCATATGTATTTGAATTGGAGCTGTTTAAAATAATATAAATATTTTGAAGGCTCCAAAAATGTTGGAAATTGGTGAGGGCCTTTGGTATATTATAACCAGTGGCCATAAGGAATCTCAACATTTTTATAATTGTGCTAGTATTTATTTTAAGTCAAAAACAAATGTCAGAAATAGAAAAGAAAATAAAAATAGGAAAGAACAAACCTCACCTGGGCTTACCTGGCAGCCCAGCAGAGGCCCAGCCCACCCCCACCTTGCCAGTCGTCCCCAACCTCCTGCCAGTGGGCAGGAGGGCGCGTGCTCGCCGCCTGCTGGCCACGCGTAGGCCACCTCCACCCTGCCTGCTTCACTCCTCCGACGCCCTAAGCACGCCACGCAACCCCTGGCCACTCCCCCCTCTCTCCCGTGCCTCTCTCTCGTCTGACTCTCTCTCCCGAGCACCACCGAGCGGAGCTCGTCGCCGCCGCTCATCGCCTACGTAGCCACAGCCATCCCCGAACCTCTCGGACACAACCCCGAGCTCCGAAACAACGTCGTCGTCCTCCCCGCCGAGCCACACGACGCCGGACGCCCTGGGGCGCCCTCATCGACGCCATCTTCGTCCTCTGCACCGACGGCCGCCGTCGACCGATTCGTCATCACCGAGCCGCCCCCAAGCACGCTGAGCTTCTCAACGACCTCCCAGTGAGCTCCGCCGCATTTCCCCTCTATTTCCCGCATCCTCCCCATCCTCTAGCCGTCGCGTTCATCGAGACCGAGAACCACCGCCGCCCGAGCTTGTCGCCGGCGTAGCTCCGGCGACCATTTGGTCACGTCAGTGCGTACAATTGCTTCGCGGCAACACGTAGAGCCCCGCGGGAGCTTTATTTCTTCCTTTTGCACGCCGTAGCCTCGACCCCGAGCTCGCTCGAGCTCCGGCCGCCGCTGTGGTCGTCGCCGGCGACGCTACAGGCTATTCTAGGCCCGGAGACCACCACCATCCGACGCGCCGCGTCGCCAGCGTCCTAGAGCTGCCTCCCGCGCATCCAGCCATGCTCTGTGGAGCTTTTCCGAAGCCTGCGGCCGCCGCTGACCTCGCCGGCGGCTTAACGCCGGCGGGTTTGACTTTTTTTGACCAGGGGTTTGACCTCCCCAGAGTTTATGACATGCGGGCCCCGCCCGGCTAATGAAACTAGTTTAGGTTTAAACTTAGTTAGTTTAACCTAGGTTAGTGCTAATTAAACTAGGTTAGTTTAGTTAGCCACTGACACGTGGGTCCCACCGTCCAGGTTTGACCCGCGCCGCTCAGTTGACTTGCTGACGTCATGATGATGTCAGGCTGACGTAGTAATCCCTTTTCTGGAATTTAAATAAATCTTAAATGATTTATAAATTTCAGAAAATTGCCTAAACTTCAAAAATTCATAGAAATTAATCTGTAACTCCAAATGCAAAGATTTATATATGAAAAATGATCAGAAAAATCCAATCTATCCATCTGTACCATATTCATGCATGTTAGAACACTTTAACCTTGCTGTTTAGGTGAAACAAGGTAAAGCACTAATATGACCTCTTAAAATGGGTTTGCATTTGAATCTTTGGTTCAAATGGACTCATCTTAATCTGTTCTAGCTTGCATTAGCCAAAACACATTCATATTGCCATGTCATAGCATGCATCATATTGTGCATTGCATTGATTGTATTTCTTTCTGTGTTGCCGGATTTGTCCCCTCTCGGTAGCCGATGTTTCGACGATGAGTTCGATGACACCGATGAAGAGCTATAATATCTTCAGAAGTGCCAGGCAAGCAAAACCCCCTTGTTCATTCCGATACAATCCCACTCTCTCGCTCCTGCTCTCTTTTACTGCATTAGGACAACAACGATTCAACTGTTACATGCTGCGGTAGTTGAACCCTTATCCTCTGCATGACCTGTCATTGCCACAGTAAATAGATGAAACCCACTAGCATGAGTAGGAGTTGTCTGAGCCCTGATGTGCCTACTCATTCATGCTTGTTCGTCATGCCTGCTATTGCTTAGAGTTGAGTCGGGTCTGATTCATCGGGAATGAATTGGAATGTGGTGAACATGTCCTATTGTTGAGAGCTAAGTGTGTGAACACGATTTGGTAAAGGTAGCGGTGAGAGGCCATGTAGGAGTACATGGTGGGTTGTCTCATTGCAGCCGTCCTCAGGAACTGAGTTCTGTGTTTGTGATCCATGAACAGTTACTACCACACATTGGGTTCCGGTAACTCGACCCCTCTCGACTTATTAATCAACTTGATCTCTGTCCAGGAGTTGCAACTAGTTTCTGGTGTTTGTAGGTAGTGTTAGTAGTCTACCAAGTGGCACCCGGTACAGGTGGGCTTGGGACAGACTAGGCACCGTGGCCGGGTAGACCAAGCGCCGCCCGTTTGGTGGGCTTGGAACCCTGTACACATCGTTTGGGGCCGTGAGCGACACCCCGGCCGGATCTCCTTGCGGATGGAACCCGAATAGGCGATAAACCTGGACGAGAGACTTGTGTGGTTAGTCAGGTCGTGGCCGACTCCCTCGCCCAGCTTCCGCTAGAAGGTTGCCGAGGTACATGACGTGTACAGGGCGATAAGTGGCGAAAGCGTGTGTGAAGAAGTACACCCCTGCAGGGTTATCATTATCTATTCGAATAGCCGGATTCCTCGGATATGGAAACTTGGACCCCTTGCATAGTTCATAGACAAGTGAAAGTGGATACTCTAAAATGCGCAAGATAAGCGTGAGTGCTATGGATGGCGTTCTCGTAGGGAGACGGGAGCGGATCCATAGTGGTGTATTGATCTGGTGAATATGTGGACTCGTGTGCGCCACCTCAAAAGAGTTACTTGCAGTCGTAGTTCAGGTTAGCCACCGAGTCAAAGCTGGCTTGCTGCAGTTAAACTCCACCACCCCCTTTTGATACTGATGCATGTGTAGATAGTTCTGATGTAAGTCTTGCTGAGTACATTTGTACTCACGTTTGCCTATTTTATGTTTTGCAGAGAGACTTCAGTCTCGCTAGTAGTTCCGTGTGGACTTCGACGTTTAGCTTGATACCTCAGCTACGATCTTGTGCCCTCGGCAGGATCTGATAGATAGTCAGGCTTCTCAGGCTTTTTCATTTGTAGATGTCTGTACTCAGACATGTTAAGCTTCCGCATGTGTTTGACTTGTATGCTCTGTATGTTGGGTCATGAGACCCATGCTTGTAATATCTCGCTCCTCGGAGCCTAATGAATAAATATTTGGAGTCGTAGAGTCTTGTTGTGATGCCATGTTGTATCTACTCATATCGGGCATATTGTGTGTATGATTGAAATGCTTGGTATGGGTGGGATCCGACTATCTAGTTGTTTATCCTTGGCAGCCTATCATATGGGGAAATGTAGTCTAGTGCTTCGGAGCGATAGTAGTCCGCTACAGCCCGGTTCACCGGAGTCCTGCTAGCCCAGCACTACTGCTCGGAACACTTGACTGGCCGGCATGTGATTCACTTCGTTCCTGTGTCTGTCCCTTCGGGGAAATGTCACGCGGTGACATCCGGAGTCCTGCCTAGCCTGCTACAGCCCGGGTTACCGGAGTCCTGTTAGCCCAGTGCTACAGCCCGGATTCACACGTTGATGACCGACATGCTCGATGTGATTCATGTATGCCTGTACTCATAGGTTAGCGCCGCTTTGGGTTCACGACTAGCCATGTCGGCCCGGGTTCTCTGTCATATGGATGCTAGCGACACTATCATATACGTGAGCCAAAAGGCGCAAACGGTCCCGGGCCAGGTAAGGTGGCACCCGTGGGAACACCGTGCGTGAGGCCACAAAGTGATATGATGTGTTACATGCTGGATCGGTGTGACTTAGGATCGGGGTCCCGACAGCGTATTTTGAAGGCTCCAAAAATAAATACATATGGGTTCATTCAAAAATCCAAAATGTATAGAAAAAATGTGCATCACCTCTGGTTGTTGTTTGCAACATTTTCCAAAGGCCATGAACATTTTTGAAAAGCATTTTGGGTTAGTTGAAATTCCATTTTTAATTTGCATCTATTTGAATTTGCTTTAGTGCTAGGGTTTGAAACATTCCCCATTTCAAATTTAATAGAATTTAATCATGATGCAACACTCTAATGCAAGCACTAAGCATCACCAGAACTAGGGATGTGACAGGGAGGATCCGGCGAACGAGCATGACCTGGATGATGTTGACATGCCGGATGGGCTTGTCCATCAGGGACCGGATGCAAGTTTGTAGTCCGGTCACTTCTTCTTCGTTGCCCCACGATAGGCCCGTCTCTTTCCAGGACATGAGCCGCGTGGGGGGTCCGGATCGGAACTCAGGGGTCGCGACTCATTTCGAGTCGCGTGGCTCGGTGATGTAAAACCACCCTGCCTGCCACCCCTTTAAGGACTCCATAAAGGAGCCATCGAACCAGAGTGTGTTGGCCATTTTGCCGGCCATAGCACCTCCGCACTCTGCCTGGGTGCCGGACACCACCTTGGGCTTGACGTTGAAGGTCTAGAGCCAGAGGCTGAAGTGGGGGCGGATGCGGAGAAAGGCCTCACACACGATGATAAACACCGAGATATTGAGGATAAAGTTCGGGGCCAGATCGTGGAAGTCCAGGCCGTAGTAGAACATGAGCCCCCGGACAAAAGGGTGAAGTGGAAAACCCAGTCCGCGGAGGAAATGGGGGAGAAAAACTACCATCTCATGGGGCCTTGGGGTGGGAAGAAGCTGCCCCGCCGCGGGAAGCCGGTGCGGGATGTCCTTGGACAGATATCCGGCCTTCCTAAGCTTTTTGATTTGACCCTCCGTAACGGAGGAAGCCATCCACTTGCCACCCGCTCCGGACATCGCCGGAGCAGGTTGGGGAAGAAAGAGCGAACTTGGGCGTTGGAGCTTGAGTGCGCAGGAGATGGATGGGCAAAGGAGGAAGAAGGCGTAGGTGAAAGAGGTGGATCTTTATCCCCTTATATAGGCTGATGCCGTTATGCGTCCCCACCTACCTAATAAAACTCGCTTGCCGCTCACACGCCATGGTAAATGGCGCGGTTGGGTTGCCCACGTCCGCATTAATGAGAATCCCATTAAAGGGGGCACACGATCTCTGCTTTGACAAGACGTGCCAAGAAAACCGCCTCGTTGAACGTGCGGCGGTGGAACAACAAAAAATAATCCATACAGAAGGCTTGGTCGCAGTGTTATGACGCACTGCGGAATACGTCAGCAGATTTGATTTGTGTTTGTATCATTCTCTATATGGCAATACGTGGAAACTTGTTTTGCAGAGCCGGACACTATTTTTGGTGTTTATTATCTTCTTGAAGAATTTGGAGGAGGAACCCGCCTTGCAATGCCGAAGACAATTTGCGCGCCGGACTCGTCGTCATTGAAGCCTGGTTCAGGGGCTACTGAGGGAGTCCTGGATTAGGGGGTGTTCGGATAGCCGAACTATATCCTCCGCCGAACTCCAGGACTATGAAGATACAAGATTGAATACTTCGTCCCGTGTCCGGAAGGTTCTTTCCTTGGCGTGGAAGGCAAGCTAGGCGTGCGGATATTCAAGATCTCCTACCAATGTAACCGACTCTGTGTAACCCTAACCCTATCCGGTGCCTATATAAACCGTAGGGTTGTAGTCCGTAGGACAGAACACATCATAACCATCATCATACTCATAGGCTAGCTTCTAGGGTTTAGCCTCCTTGATCTCGTGGTAGATCTACTCTTGTACTACCCATATCATCAATATTAATCTAGCAGGAGTAGGGTTTTACCTCCATCGAGAGGGCCCGAACCTGGGTAAAATAAAGTGTCCCTTGTCTCCTATTACCATCCGAGCTTGACGCACAGATCGGGACCCCCTACCCGAGATCCGCCGGTTTTGACACCGACAGCAACCCATACAAAAGTGCTTCATATTCTGCTTTATTATTGGAGGAATCAAAGTGAATCTGGAGAACGTATCTGAGCTTATCTCCTCGGGGGGAGACCAGTACTACCCCAGCACCGGAACCATTCAGCATCTTAGACCCATCGAAGAACATGGTCCAGTGCTCCGAGTGAACTTGAGTCGGAAGCTGCTGTTTAATCCACTCGGCGACGAAATCTGCAATTGCTTGGGCCTTGATAGCCTTCTTTGCTTCAAACTTGATATCTAAGGGAAGGAGTTCAATCGCCCACTTTGCCACTCAACCAGTTGCATCTCTGTTGTGCAGAATTTCTGACAGTGGGGCGTCGCTGACGACTGTAATGGAGTGGTCAGAGAAGTAATGCGCAACCTTCTTCGTGGTCATATAAATCCCGTATACAAGCTTCTGGTAATGAGGATATCTTTGCTTTGAAGGAGTCAAAACTTCAGACACATAATATACTGGGCGCTGAACTCTGAAGGCCTTTTCTTCTTCTTCCCGCTCGACCGTAAGTACTGTACTGACAACTTGTCCCGTGGCTGCAATGTAAAGCAGCAGAGGTTCTTTACTGATTGGGGCAGCAAGCACCGGCTGGGTGGAGAGCAGAGCTTTGAGGTCTGCAAACGCTGCATCAGCTTCTGGAGTCCACTCGAACTTGTCAGACTTCTTCATCATTCGGTAAAGAGGCAACGCCTTTTCACCGAGACGAGAAATGAATCGACTTAGAGCGGCCAAGCAACCTGTAAGCACATGCACAGGATGCTTCATCCGGAGTATGGTGCCAACTTTTTTGGAATTGGCGTCGATTCCTCGTTCGGAAACGAGAAAACCGAGTAACTTTCCTCCTGGGACTCCGAATGTGCACTTTGATGGATTGAGCTTGATATCATACCTCCTGAGGTTGGCAAAGGTTTCAGCAAGGTCAGTCAGTAGGTCGGAACCTTTCCGTGACTTGACCACAATATCATCCATGTATGCTTCCACGTTCTGACTGATCTGAGTGAGCAAACACTTTTGAATCATCCTCATGAACGTGGCTCCAGAATTCTTGAGGCCGAAGGGCATGGTGACATAACAGAAGCACCCGAACGGAGTGATGAAAGCCGTTTTGATCTCGTCGGGTCCATACAAACGGATCTGATGGTACCCTGAATAGGTGTCCAGAAAAGACAAACGCTCACACCCCGCGATCGAGTCGACTATTTGGTCGATGCGGGGGAGAGGGAAATGATCTTTCAGGCAGGCGCGATTGATATGTTTAAAGTCAATGCACATGCGAAGTGACTTGTCCTTCTTGGGGACCATGACAACATTGGCGAGCCACTCGGAGTGGTAAACCTCTGATGACTTCTGCTGCTAAGAGTCGAGCCACCTCTTCGCCAATAGCTTTCCTCTTCTGGACGGCGGACCGTCGAAGATGTTCCTTCACCGGTTTAACTTTCGGGTCGACTCGTAGACGGTGCTCAGCCAGTCCCCTGGGAACTCCAGGCATGTCAGAAGGTTTCCATGCGAAGATGCCCCAGTTCTCGCGGAGGAACTGGATGAGCGCGTCTTCCTATTTGGAATCGAGCATCGTCGAGATGTGAGTCGGAGCTGCATTGGGGTCGGTCGGGTGAATGTGAACTTGCTTCGTTTCACCGGACGACTGAAATGCTGACTCTGAATCAGGCTTCTTGGCTCGTAGCAACTCACTCGGATCTGCAGTCTTCTGGTACTCTTGCAATTCGACCACTGCCATCTGGGCGTCGGCAATTTTTGAGCCCTTCTGAAAACACTCTTCTGCTTTCTTCCGATTGCCCGTAACAGTGATCACACCTCTGGGGCCAGGCATCTTCAATTTGAGATACACATAACACGGTCGAGCCATGAAGCGTGCATAAGCTAGCCTGCCCAAAATAGCATGATAAGCACTTTGGAAGCCCACAACCTCGAATGTCAAACTTTCCTTGCGGTAATTCTTTGAATCACCGAAAACCAAATCAAGAGCAATCTGGCCGAGTGACTCGGCTTTCTTCCCGGGATTGACTCCATGGAAGCTCATGTTACTGGTACTGAGCCTGGACATCGGAATGCCCATCCCTTTCAACGTTTCTGCATACAGTATGTTCAGGCTGCTGCCACCATCCATCAGGACTTTGGCCAGTCGATTGCCTTCGACAACTGGGTCGACCACCAAAGCTTGCCTCCCAGGGGTGGCAATGTGCGTAGGGTGATCGGACTGGTCGAATGTGATGGCAGTCGGAGACCACTTCAGATAACTGGGCGTTGCCGGGGCAACCATATTCACTTCACGGTTAATGACTTTCAGTCGACTTTTGCTTTCAACATCAGCAAAAATCATCAAGGTGGAATTGACTTGGGGGTATCCGTCGTCACTATCTTCCTTGTCCTCAACTTTGTCCAACTCTTTTTCCTTGTATTTGGACTGTTTGCCCTGAAACTGCTGGATCAGGAGCCGACATTGTCGAGTGGTATGCTTTGGGTAAATGAGTTTACCCTCTTCATCCTTCTTGGTGTGAATGTGGCATGGCAGATCCAAAACATCATTTCCATCTTGATCCTTAACTTTCTTGGGGTTCCAAGGCCCCTTGGGTTTTCCCTTGAATTTTCCCTGAGTTACGGCCAGGGCCTCCCCAGGAGCGGCCGGCTCGGCCTTCCGCTTCTGTTTCCGACTGGAATTGCCTCCGGTTTCCTGGGTGACTGCCTTTTGCTTGCCACTCCGGAGTCGATCTTCATCTTCACCATTAGCGTATTTGGTGGCAATCTCCATCATCCGATTCAGAGACATGTCTCCGGTCCGACCGAACTTCAGATTCAATTCTCTGTTCTTAACACCTTCTTTAAAGGCACAAACTGCTTGATGATCTGGTACATTCTCAACTGTGTGATGCAAAGTGATCCACCTCTGGATGTAATCCCTCAGAGTTTCATTCGGTTTCTGCACGCAAGACCACAATTCTGTAAGGCCGGCCGGTCGCTTGCATGTTCCTTCAAAGGTTGTGACAAACACTCGGGAGAGGTCCTCCCAAGTGTAGATGCTGCTGGGTGCTAACTGATTCACCCATGCTCTGGCTGAGCCCTCTAACAGGAGAGGCAAATGCTTCATAGCCACCTCATCATTGCCACCGCCAATCTGGACAGCTACTCGGTAATCTTCGAGCCAAGTGTCAGGCTTAGACTCACCGGTGAACTTGCTGACTCCAGTCGCCAACCTGAAATTGGGAGGAATCACTGTGGCTCTGATGGCTCGACTGAAACACTCTGGCCCTGAAACATGCACTCTGCTGCCGGCGGGCGCATCTCTGTTGTGGCCTTCTCGGTGAGCTCTGTTCCTGTCGACCAAACCTTGAACGAGGATGGATCTCGCATCAAAGCCTGGTTCCCTGGGGTCGACTAGAATCCTCCTTCCAACACTATGAGGGCGTCTGTCATCCTGCTGTCGAGGCGCATATGACCCACTCCTCGGGGGAGGGGTTGGCATTCGACGTCAATCATCACGATCGAATCGGTGATCATACTGCTCATTTCTTCTGTACTGATCGTGTCGGTCTCTACGTCCCTCATGCCTCGAGGGCGATCTTGGGCTGTGAGCCGACTGCACTGTATCCGCTGTAACGGACCGACTGTGGATCCTATTCCGCGATTGAGAAACGGCGGAATTATGGTTTCCCGCTGCCCGGAGCAACGCCCTGATTTGCAACAAGCCCCTGCCAGCCTCTGACTGGGAGGGCTGAATTGATTCTGCTATTCGGGCCACGGCTGCCAAATTTTGAACTGGAGTTCGATATACGTGCGTAGGCGGGAAGAGCTGACGTCGACTGGACTCGAGGGCCCGCTAACTCACTTGCTCGTCAAGTGCTCGCTGGAGATTCTCCAGTGGAGTACGCTCGGCCAAGTTAGCCAAGCGCGCGTCCTCCAAGGCTCGGGCCTCGGGGGTTTCTCCAACGATAGGAGTGTGGAGTGCATCCATGTTCCGGCGGCGAAGCTCCTCTCGCTGCAACGACGTGAGAGGCTCGGGGAGATACTCTTCATGGGGATGCGACGGGTCGCCGCCACCCGCGCCTCCGTCGGTATGGGGAAAACCGGGAGGGCTGCGTGTCCCATCAATTGCCCCGGGAGACAAGGTTGGGGAGATGACACGGGAGCCGACCGATACTGGGTCGACGGCTGCCGCAAGAGGACGCCACGAACACATGCGCGGAAGTGCGTCGCCCCGCGGACGGGGAGCGCGTCGATGTCGAGTGGAGCCTCCTGAAGCCACGTGGAGTCATCGGCGATGAACGTGAGCGCGCCGAGACGGATCTCGCGACCCTCCGCCAAAACTCCGCCCGAAACCATGATCAAGGAGATCGGAAAAAATCGCAACTTCTACAAGTAAGCACTAAGATTCCTGCCCCACAGTGGGCGCCAACTGTCGTGGTTCTAAGTCTGACAGTGATGTAGGGGTAAGTATGGAGAGGCTAGATCTTAGCTATGTAGAAGTTCTAAGCACACAAGGATTACGAGTTCAGGCCCTTCTCGGAGGAAGTAACAGCCCTACGTCTCGGTGCCCGGAGGCGGTCGATTGGATTATGTGTGTAAGAATAACAGGGGTGCGAACCCTTGATACTGAGGAGGGGGGTGGCTTATAGAGAGTTCGTCAGGCCTCACTGGCCCTCAGTAATGTAGGGTTTAAAGTACATTAAAGCTGGGCATTACTGGTAACGCCCCTAATAAAGTGCTATAATGACCATAAGAGCTACTTAATGACCGACCGTTTGTGTGCGGAGTGACTGTAGAACTCCTTGCAGTCGAGTGCTTGGCTTCATGGTCGAGTGATAGCGTCATGGTCGAGTGTCTTGAATCCATCGAGTGGGATACCACCAAGCCGATTGAAAGGTGACTTCTTCTAGGGATGTCCTTGGGTAGGGCACTTGGGATAGGTCCATGCCCCTACCCTAGGTACATAGCTTCATCATCAAGCACTTCATTTTGAAATTTAGCAACTCTTTCTAACAGGGTATGAACCATAGAGGCATGTTTTCCTACCCCTCTAATACCATTGGTAATTCTAAATAACAAGTCACTCAAACGAACAATCATGTCAGAATTGTATTTCAATTGTTTCATAACATTTGCATTAATGAAGTGATCTTGTTTTCTAATGTAGTTATCAAACTCATAAAGGCATTGACTAGGATGCATATTATAAGGGTTGTCCTTCTCATTTAATTTCATTAAAGAGTTTACCTCTACCACCTTGGGTGGTGGTGTATCAAGTCCATGTATCTCTTCAATAGGAGGTAAATTTTTAACATCCTCTACTTTACCTTCATAGATTTCTTTGCCTCTTGCATACCTTCAGGACTGAGATATAAGATATCCCTCTTTTTTGGAGTGGGTTTAGGCTTGGGTTCAAGAAGATTCCAATCATCATAAATTTTCAATATCTTATTCAATAATTCCTCATCTCACTACAAGAATCAGGCACTTTGCCGTGAGCCATGGCTGACGGCAAAGGCATGGATGGGTGACGGCAAAGACCTTTGCCATCAGCCAGCAGACGGCAACAAGTCCGACTGAATAGGCTACGGCAAAGGACTCTTTGTCGTCCGCTGGTTGATGGCAAAGCTGCAAAGGGCTTTGCCGTTTGCTGACAGACGACAAAGAGCCTGGACGGCACATGTGGCAGTTTGGGTCCGTTAAGTGGTTAACGATGTGCTTTGCCGTCAGCCAACAGACGGCAAAGGTCCAAAGGACTTTGATGTCTGCTGGTTGACGACAAATCTACCAAATAGGTCAGGCCCCTACACCCCAGGTTGCACAGGTAGCTGCCACGTGGAATCTTTGCCGTCCGCTAGTGTACGGCAAAGACCTTTGCTATCAGCCTGCAGATGGCAAAGTGGCTATATAGCCCCTGTTTTTCCTGTTTTCTCCTAAATTCATTCAATTTGACAGAATTTCATATATATATACACACATTTCAAAATAATTTCAACAATCATACCAACAATAAGTTTCCAACAACATATACACGTTTCCAACAACATGAACATATATATTCAAGTTTCGAACAACATTTCCAACAAGTTTCCATAAATAAAAAGGAAGCACAAGTAAAAGTTTGCAACAAGTTTCCATCAGTGCTAGCTTCCTCATCTCAAGCAAATTTGCAAATTAGGAAAGATGAAAGTTAGAAGAAGAAGAAGACTAGCTAGAAGAAAAAGAAGAAGAAGAAGAAGAAGACAAAATGGTAAGTGTGTAGGTAAAAATGCCATTTTTAGCTAAGGTAGGTAAAAATGCTAAGTGTGTAGGTCATTTTAGAGCTAAGCTAGGTAAATAGGTCATTATGGAGCTAACCTACGTAGTTATACCATTTTTGAGCTAACTAGGTATATTTATTCATTTTGTAGGACAAAATGGTAAGTGTAGGTCATTTTAGAGCTAGCCTAGTTAAAATCAGTCATTTTGGAGCTAAGTAAGGTTATTTCATCATTTTGAAGGAAAATAAACTAATTATATGATAGTTTGGAGCTAAACTAAGGTTATTATGCCATTTTTTACCTAAGTGCGCTACTTATGTCATAAATGAAGTAGCGAAGCTAATTATAGATCATTATTGAGCTATCCTCAGTTGTTATGACATTTTTTACCTAAGTGTGCTAATTATGTCATAAATGAAGTAGCTAAGCTAATTATAGATCATTATTGAGCTATCCTAGGTTGTTATGCCATTTTTTACCAAAGTGGGCTAATTATGTAATAAATGAACTAGCTAAGCTAGCTATAGATCATTATTGAGCTATCCTAGGTTGTTATGCCATTTTCTAGCCAACAAAGCATTTGTTAAGCAAAACACTTGGGAAAACTTACCATAATCCGGGAGGTGAAGGACCCGTCGGGGTTGCGCCACCGCGAGACGGAGAAGGATCGGTGGATCCTTTGTGGGAGGCGTGCTGCAAAAAAGATCAATTGCAATGTTTAGTTAGCATGATCCAACTGAAATGTGAATACTAGTAACTAATGACCATTCAAATGAAACTCACCGTGTCTGCTATAGCAATCTGGGGCATCGGCGGAGGGGTCTGGCCAGTTTTCTCGCACACGAACTGCACATTTTGTTTTCACGAGTCAGTCATATTAGTTAGTAATGAAACGAACAATACGTGCATGATTTGGCTAGTATGAGGGAGAAACTTACCACGAGGATCTCGTATAGGGCCCGGTGACCCGCGTCATTCCGGTTCCTCTCCACCTCCAACAGATTAGCCGTCCTCTCCTCCATCTCCCTCACCTTCTCCTCCGCCTGCCTGGTTTCCTCCACCACAAGCTCTTGGGCCCTAGCCTCGATAGCGAGCTCTGGGAGACTTGTAGGACAACGTATGAGTCTATCCCCAATGGTTACTGAGCCATGTTTCCTCCCCTCGCCAGATAGCATCACGAGCTCAGGATCAAAAGGACTCTGACTCAGGTTGAACTCCTCACCTTTCATCTTCTTACCCCAGTCTCTGTACCTCACAAGCTTGTCGTGGGAGGAGATGTTGATGAAGCTCTTTGGATGATCGAGGTCATCCGCCGAGAATGCCTTGGCCTTCTTGTACGGGGCACTACGGGCCATGGCATAGAGGTCGTACAGCGGCGACACCTCCTTCTTGTTGTGTCGCGCTTGAAAGAGAGGAACTGGGTAAATTAGTAATTAAAGCAAGCATGAAGAATGAAATTGCATGAATCGTTAAGGGCTCGAACCACATATCCAGTGATCCCCGTACTAAAACAGGTTGGAGCTCCCTTGATGGTGCAGCACACATTGCATCTGGGCATGCTTGTCCCTATTCTTGTTCTGGATGGCTAGTCATTGGGGAGAGCACCACTCATCCACAAACGTGTCCCAACAGTCCATCTTATCCGCACACCATCTCGGGGGCACCTAAGTTAGGCAAAGAGAAATTTCAGCGCTACGCCTACGAATCAGATCAAGGAAACTAGTACAAGGCCTTAAGAATAGGTAATTACCTTCATGTACTTGTCCTTACTCAGGTACTTGACGCGACACTTCTTCTTCTCCCTCCTGATGTTAGCTGAGGCGTAGTAGTCTCAGACAGCCTGCACTCGAGCCTCATTTCATGTGTTCTGAGGCAGGCGCTTGCACTCGGCTTCGGGAACCATAGCTGTCTGTGCCTCGTGTTCCTCAAGACACCTATAGAAGGTCTAGAATCAAACAAGACAACACTGATCATTAGTACAGTCACTAGGTATTGTTGATTTTTAATTCCATAAAGGAGAAATTACCCAAAACCGCCATCTCACAATGTCGGCCTCGTACAGCTCCCAGGTCAGTGCTAGCTGTGGAAGCTCACCCTCACCGGGCAACGTGACCCACCCCGGGAAGTGGTGTCGAACTACAATACCAAGGACCTGGTTGGGCCTGCAAACACCATATGCGTGTATCCAACCCCTGCAGTATGACAAGGCCAACACATTAGATATTAATTTGAACATACATGAAGGAAAAAGGTTAAAAAAGAGTAAATGCACTTGCTTCTCCCCGTTAGGCTGAATCAACCACCTGTGGTCGCGGGTCACCGGCATGGATGTCGGTGTCAAAATCGGCGGATCTCGGGTAGGGGGTCCCGAACTGTGCGTATAAGGCGGATGGTAATAGGAGGCGGGGGACACAATGTTTACCCAGCTTCGGGCCCTCTTGATGGAGGTAATACCCTACTTCCTGCTTGATTGATCTTGATGATATGGGTATTACAAGAGTTGATCTACCACGACATCGTAGAGGCTAAACCTTAGAAGCTAGCCTATGACTATGATTGTTCTTGTCCTACGGACTAAACCCTCCAGTTTATATAGACACCGGAGGGGGCTAGGGTTACACAGAGTCGGTTACAAGGGAGGAGATCTACATATCTGAATTGCCAAGCTTGCCTTCCACGCAAAGGAGAGTCCCACCAGGACACGGGACGAAGTCTTCAATCTTGTATCTTCATAGTCCAACAGTCCGGCCGAAGTATATAGTCCGGCTGTCCGAGGACCCCATAATCCAGGACTCCCTCAGTAGCCCCTGAACCAGGCTTCAATGACGATGAGTCCAGCGCACAGATTGTCCTCGGCATTGCAAGGCGAGTTCTTCCTCCGAATACTCCATGGAAAATTTTGAACACAAGGATAGTGTCCGGCTCTGCAAAACAAATTTCACATACCACCGTAGAGAGTATAATGTTTCCACAAATATAATCTGCTGACAACTTTTCATAACGTGACATCACGCCATGGCCCGGTCATTATTCAAACCGTTTTTCTAAACCAGCCTGCCACCGCACGTGTTGCGAGGTGGTTTTCTTGGCATGTCTTGTCGAAGCAGAGATCGTGTTCCCTTATCACAGGATTCTCATTAATACGGGTGTGGGTAACCCAATCGTGCCCGCTGGTATGACTCCTCGATTTTAGGCAAGTTCCAAACGGCCACGCGGAGGACGCTTGATATTCACCCTCTTTATAAAGGGCCAAGGCCTGTCCTTTTCTTCTCGCGCTCGATCCTTCCCTTCCCCCACCTCGAATTCCAACACCCAAGGCTTAGGCTAAGCGCTTCGGACCTTCAATCATGTCCGGATCCAACCTTCAAGGTCGGTGGATGGCCTCCTCTGTCACAGAGGAGGACATCAAGAAGCTAAGAGAAGCCAGCTATCTGACTGCCGAAATCTCGCATAGGCTGCCCGCTCAAGGGCAGGTTATCCCCACTCCCGAACCCAATGAGAGTGCCCACTTCCTTCGAGGGCTGGGCGTTAGTCTTGATCCCTTTGTTAGAGGGCTTATGTTCTATTACGGGCTCGATTTCCATGATCTAGCTCCGGATTCCATCCTTCACATCTCGTCGTTCATCGTCGTGTGTGAGGCCTTCCTCCGCATCACCACACACTTCGGCTTATGGCTCAAGACCTTCAATGTGAAGCCGAGATGATCGATGGGTGACACGCAGAATGCGGACGTGCCATAATAAGCAAAGGCGTCGATGCCCCATGTGTCGGTGTCAAAACCGGCGGATCTCGGGTGGGGGGTCCCGAACTCTGCGTCTAAGGCGGATGGTAACAGGAGGCGGGGGACACGATGTTTACCCAGGTTCGGGCCCTCTCGATGGAGACAATACCCTACTTCCTGCTTGATGGATCTTGATGATATGAGTATTACAAGAGTTGACCAAGCACTAGATTGTACAGGCTAAACCCTAGAAGCTAGCCTATGGTATGATTGTTGTTGCCCTACGGACTAAACCCTCCGGTTTGTATAGACACCGGAGGGGGCTAGGGTTACACAGAGTCGGTTACAAAGGAGGAGATCTACATATCCATATTGCCAAGCTTGCCTTCCACGCCAAGGGGAGTCCCATCCGGATACGGGACGAAATCTTCAATCTTGTATCTTCATAGTCCAACAGTCCGGCCAAAGGATATAGTCCTGCTATCCGAGGAGCCCCTAATCCAGGACTCCCTCAGTAGCCCCTGAACCAGGCTTCAATGACGATAAGTCCGGCGCGCAGATTTGTCTTCGGCATTGCAAGGCAGGTTCCTTCTCCGAATACTCCATAGATGATTTTGAACACAAGGATAGTGCCCGGCTCTGCAAAACAAGTTCCACATACCACCGTAGAGAGAATAATATTTCCACAAATCTAATCTGTTGACAACTTTTCATAACATGACGTCACCCCACGGCCTGATCATTATTCGAACCGTTTTTCTCAATCAGCCTGCCACTACACGTTTTGCGAGGCGATTTTATTGGCACGTCTTGTCGATGCAGAGATCGTGACCACCTTATTTTGGGATTCTCATTAATACGGACGTGGGTAACCCGATCGTGCCCGTTGTTATGACTCCTTGACTTTAGGCAAGTCCAAAAACGGCCACGAGGAGGACGCTTGATATTCACTGTTACGCCCAAGATGCGACCCTATCCTAAAGGAACTCGAAGGTCCCACCAAGGATAGAAGTGCATCTTGAAGACACTTTTGAAAGGTGGATATCATTACATCAACATTAAATAATAGTGGGGATACAACCAAGACATACAATGTCACAAGAATACAATAGTACATCATATACAAGATCAACATCCGACTACGGATGAAACATAAACATAAACTCAAACGACATCCACCCTGCTAGCCCAGGCTGCCGACCAGGAACCTAACCCAAGATCGACGAAGAAGAAAAAGAACGCAAATACAAGTAACATCGCTCTCACATCATGATCATCGAATAACCTATACCTGCAACTGTTGGTGTAGTAATCTGTGAGCCATGAGGACTCAGCAATCCCATTACCATGGGTATCAAGACTAGCAAGGCTTAATGGGTGAGGAAGGGTAAGGTGGTGAGGTTGCAGCAGTGACTAAGCATGTATGGTGGCTAGCTTACGCAAATAAGAGCGAGAAGAGAAGCAAAGCAAACAGACGTCAACTAGTAATGATCAAGAAGTGATCCTGAACTCCTACTTACGTCAAACATAACCCAGAAACCGTGTTCTCCTCTCGAACAACCCCGAAAAGAGACCATCACGGTTACGCACACGGTTGGTGTATTTTAGAAGAGTTTACTTCAAGTTTACTACAACCGGATATTAACAAATTCCCATCTGCCACATAACCGCGAGCACAGATTTCGAAAGTTCAAACCCTGCAGGGGTGTCCCAAGTTAGCCCATGATAAGATCTCGTGATCAACGAAGGATATTCCTTCTCCCGGGAAGACCCGATCAGTCTCGGAATCCCGTTTACAAGACATTTCGACAATGGTAAAACAAGTCCAGCAAGACCTCCCGGCGTGCCGACACCCTGATAGTAGCCGCGCGTATCTCGTCTCAGGCCACGACCGGATGAGCAGTCTGTACAACTAAAACCAGGCCTCGAGTTTCCCCGAGGAGGCGCTGCAAAGGGCTCTAGTTTGGACCAAACTTAGACAAGCATTGGCCCGGGGGGGCTAAAATAAAGATGACCCTCGGGATGCGCGACTCCCAAGGGAAAAAGGTAATAGGCTGAGGCAAATGTAAAACCAATGTTGGGCCTTGCTGGAAGAGTTTTATTCAAAGCAAAATGTCAAGGGGGTCCCATAAATCACCCAATCGCGTGTGGGACGCAAAATTCGGGAACATAACACCGATAGACGGAAACTAGGGCGGCAAGAGTGGAACAAAACACCAGGCATAAGGCCGAGCCTTCCACCCTTTACCAAGTATATAGATGCATTAATAATATAAGAGATATTGTGATATCCCAACATAAACATAATCCAACATGGAGCGATCTTCATCTTCACCTGCAACTGGCAATGCTATAAGAGGGGTTGAGCAAAAGCGGTAACATAGCCAAATAACGGTTTGCTAGGAAGGGTGACAAAGGTTAGAGGTTCATGGCAATTTGGGAGGCTTGATAAGCAAGTGGTAGGTAACGCAGTATAGCGATAGAACGAAGCAACTAGCATAGCAATGATAGTAATGAGATCCAAGGTGACGGTCATCTTGCCTGAAATCCCGCTAGGAAGAAGAACGAGTCCATGAAGAAGACAAGTGGATGTAGTCGAACGAATCCTCACAACTCTGGAACGAAACTGAAGCTAACGAGATAAGCAACACGGAAAGAAGCAAACAACATAGTAAACAACCATCACACAAACATGACATGATGCGCAATCAAGTATGACGCATGTCCGGTTCAATGAGTCGTGACATGGCAAAGTGCAACAAACGATACTAGAAATTAAGTGGAGTTCAATATGCAACGAGTTGCATATTGACGAAACACCACATAACTCATTTAGTTCTCTCTCGGTGATGTACCCAACTATATTAAATGTTGTTAAACATGGCAAGAGGTGAAACATATGAAAACTACCTATCTAGGAAAATTTAAATGAGGCCGGAACAACAAACAACAATTCCGGAAAATCCTCATGTGCATATTTCGAATGTGCTACAGTTCTGCCCTAAACACAATTTTAATGTTGTTAAACAGCAAAATAAAGTGCACCATGTTAAGCTAGGCATTTTTTTACCCCATTTACATATAAAGTTTATTAATTTCGGAGCTACGGTTATTTAGTTATGAAATAAATCATTTTAGCAAGTTCATTAAGCAAACTTAGACAAACAGCAAGTTTAAACATTTTAAACATGGATGAAGTGGCATATTATGAAACTAGACAGAAATCTAAGCATTTTTCGTGTATGAAGTTTCTACATATGATGCATTGTTAATGAGTTATTATATGCATGGTGTTTGAGGGTTTTTTGTAAAGCTGGAGGTCTCCGTATAATAGACAAATTCGCAGGCGGGAAAAAAACAAGACATGGGCCGAATCTGGCTGGGCCAACAGGAGCAGGGCGCTGGAGGCTCACCATGGGCCTTGTCCCGGTTCGGTGGAGGAGGTAGGCCGGTTGAGGAGGAGTGCGCTGGGCCTGGCGCTGACATGGCGCAGTCAACGCGCGGCTGGACCGGGCGAGCTCCTCTCGCTCGATCTGGAGAGCGGGGAGGCACTTAAGCTGGCGCGATCCTCTGCTCGTCAGGAAGCAAAGCCACGGCGGCGCTGGACGGGAAGGCAGCAGCGGGACTTGGCGAAGTAGGGAGGTTCAGGAGGCAATGGAGCGACAAGGAGGGGCGCGGTCAACGCGAGGCAGGGGCGCGCGATCGTGGCTCGAGGTAGGGTGTCGACCTCCTGCTCGAAGCAGAAGCAGAGGAGGAGGCGGCCGGACTTGCGCGGCGGCGAACTTGGCGGGGAGGAGGCCTGGAACATAGGGGCACGGGACTCCGGGACGGCGCGGCGGCGCGGCGGCGGATCCGGGCGAGGAAGGTCGAGGACACGGCAGGAGCGAGCTTGAAGTTGACGATGGGGAGGTAGCAGCAGCGGGTGTGGACGGTGAGGTCGCTGCTTGCAGCGAGCAGAGCTCCGGTGCTTGCGCCATGGCGTCGAATGGGAGGCCGCAAGCACAAGGGGAGGTGTGGAGCACCAGACTCAAAGCAGCGGAACTTGGCGGCAGCATCAGGTCCGCAGGAAGCTGAAGAGGGACTTGGCGGGGCGAGGGCGCACGGGAACCGGCCGGATCCGAGGCCAGGGCAGCGGCTTGGGGAGGCAGACGAAGCACTCATTCTTCTCGCACGAATGGAAACGGCGGCCGCAGAAGTCGCAGTGGAAGCCCAGGAGATGGGGACGACCGGTGGACGAGGGGCGGATCCAAGGCCACTGGTGCTCCGGCGGAACAGCAGCGGCGGACGAGCATCTGGGCACGGGGACACGAGCTCCTCTCAACGGCCATGGCGGAGAGCTCCTGTAAAAGAAGATGAGAGGCAGTCCTATGAGAGAGAGACATGAAGAAGGGAAACGGGAGGAAGCAAAGGAGAGGGACGCGAGGGTCCTGCTGGAAGTGGTCGCCGGTGGAGCTCGGCGAGCATCTCCTCGGGCGCGAAACAGGCAGCGCTTGTAGTGGACGTGCTGCTCTGCAGGTGCTAGACGCATCCATGGAGGCAGAGGCCGCGGCGGAGGTCGATCGAGGGGGGTGCTTGTCGGGTTTGCTGCAGAGACGAGGAGGAGAAGGTGGTGGCTTGCTGGAATTGGATGGCGGCGGAAATCAAGGGAGCTGGTCGGAGCGATCCGGTTGGCAGGGATTTTGGATCGGGAGAGATCCCGAGGTGGAAGAGGAGCGGCGGCGGAGAAGGGATGGATGGGACATCTCCTAGATTTTAGGGTTTGTCTGGTTATATAACATGTAGATTAGCTTAGGGGCTACTCGGGCCCTCCGATTATAATCGAATGGTCCGAAATAAATAGGTTAGGAGAGTCAAAGAAGAAATCGAAGATGTTTTATAGATGTTATGAGATGAACTGAATGCAACGGTGATGATAGAGTGGATTGGGTTCGGGGAAGTTTCGGACATGCACGCAAAGGGGGTTAGGCGGTCATGGTCAGGAGGGAAGCAAAAACCCGAGGGACTCGGAACCGTCAACGAAGGCAGGGGGACACGGCAACTACGAATGGATGTAAGCTTTAAGAAAACATGCAAATGCAATGCGCATGATGCTATGAGATGAGATGCAACAAACAAACAAATAACACAACTGACTCGCAAAACAAGGAAGGCATATGGAGCGTCGGTCTTGGGGTGTTACAACACTCCACCACTACAAGAGGATCTCGTCCCGAGATCTAGGATGGCACCGGAGAAAAGCAGAAGAGGAAGAGGTAAAACAAAGTTGCTTCTACGACAAACGAGTGAAACCACGAACCTTGAGAGGTTGAACAAATTGAAAGAAAGAATACAATGGAGGTGAACGAGATTGCAAACACTGCGTTAGCAGAGAAGAACAAAGAACATGATGAGAACCAAGAGCTTAGGGGACAAGATAGATTTTGAAGCCACTCCGGTTAAAACAAGATAGTGTGGGATTAAGAATGATATAATTTGGACAGCACTCCGACTGATAATGGAAGGAATTAACATGAACTTGAGAAGATGGGATGATACTTGATGAAATCAACAACTGTCGGGGGATATCGGCCTCCACGATCACCTATGGGGACGGAGCCCCTTGTCGGTTCGGCGGGGGGCGGAGGTTGCACAAAGAGCAGATCGAGGCGACACACACACACACACAACGATTTTACCCAGCTTTGGGCCGCATGGATGCGTAAAACCCTACTGCTGCTTGTTTGGTTGATTCGAGTTCTTGCTCTGGAGCGCAAGAAGCTACAGTAAGTTGGAGCTGGACGTAGACGAGGGTCTACTGGGTGTCCTCCTTCCGGTTCCTCCTCTGGTCCCTTCCTCTCCTCCCCCCCCCTACGTGCGCATGGGCCTCTTTTTATATGCTAAGGGGTTTCCCACAGGTAGCGACGCAGGTGAGGGTAAAAATGGCAAGGAACTATGCGAACAGTGGCCGCACAGTGCTATCGCACCTAACTCTGACGGCGGGGGACAAAGGCATTAAATGCCCGTCTGGATCGCCTGAACAGTGCCGAGGCGGACCGTTAGGGGTGCCTCCGCTTGCCACGGGGGCGACTCTGCCAACGTCGCATGCCATCGCGCGCCCCAGGTTGCGCGGCGCCTCGCCACGTGCCTCTGGGGAAGCCCCAGAGTGACGCGTGGGCAGGTGAGCTGGAGCGCATGCCTGAGGTGGTGGTTTGCCACGGCAAGTGGCTTGCCGCGGTGGTTGCCTTGCCGCACCTGAGAGCTTGTCGCTCGTCAGGCCTTGCCGGGGCGCGTGGCGTGCCGCGGCGGGCTTCTCTTGGCGTGCCTTGGTTTGGCCGTCCTGGCGAGCTCCTCCCGCCGGGGCCTTGGTGCTTCGGCTTAGTCGTCCCGGCAGGCTCCTCTTGCTGGGGCCTTGTCGCCTTGGCCCGGCAAGCTCCTCCTGCCGGACCTCGCCTTCTTGGCCCGGCAAGCTCCTCTTGTCGGGGCTTGGTCTTCTAGGTTCGATCACTCGGCCTTCGTCCGGCCCAGAAAGGGCCGTGGAGACTCTTGTCGCTCCCCTGGCAAGCCTTGCCGCGGGACGCTACTACTGCCCGTGCACAAGTTCGGGGTACTAAGGTACCCCTACTTTAGTACACCGACAGGAGCCCCCGTGTCTGGGCCATACACGGTGCCGAGCGTTGTTGGGCCAGGCCCTAACAGTGCATGGGCACGCGTGGCCAGGGTTGCGCTGCTCCTTAACTCCGTGCCCGTCGCGCCCTCCCCAAGTGGCGCGCGCTTATCGCGGCGTCGTGGGGGGCGAGGCGTGCGAGGCGTGCATGACGTGGGTGGCGTGCGCGGGGCTTGAGGAGGCCCGCAGGCATGCGTCACGTCGGGCACGATTCCTTTATTTGGAAAGGCGAAACGTCCGCCCCCACTTTCAAGTGGGGGGAAGACGTGGAGGCGCGGCTTGGTGAACGAACGGGGTCGAGGCGCGGCTTTCGGGGCGCCCGCCCCCACGATCATGTGGTGGGGAGAGGTCGCCTCATTTGTCGCCTCGGCCCTGCTCGCCCGCCACGCGTCCTCCATGCGCTTGGGGTTGCGGTGGTGGAGGCAGGAAACCGGGCCGACGCAGGTCGAAGTAGAGGGTCGGCCCCATCGCCTGCCCTTCCTCTGCTTCGATTGGTTGGGCAGGGCGGCCGAGCCCCCACTCCTCCCCTTTATAAGGAGCGGAAGGGGGTGATGAGGGTCCGCACTCCTTCCTTCTTTCTTCTCTTGGATCCCTGGTCCCCTCTCCCCAACTGTCATGGAGAAAGGGAACCCTGGTCCTTCTTCGGTGGCGGCAAGGGTTGCCGCCAGGCAGCGCGCCCCTCCTCCCCTTGCACCCGCGGCGGCGGAGCCAACCGTAAGGGGAAGGGGGAGGGGGCGAGGTCGTGGACGAGGCCGTGGACGGGGTCGAGGCGCTCGAGGCGGGCGGGGTGGCGCGCCGGCCTCGCCTCCGCCGGCGGCTCCGTTTCCCCCGGCGTTTCATCTCGGGGACGACCCCTGCGAGTTCATCATCAGGCTGCGTCGGGCGCCTCGTTGTCGCCTCCGCCTCCCGGCTCCCTTCGCGGACGTCCTGGAAGCGGAGCAACACGAGACGCTGAGACTGCGCATGAGGGGCTGCGGGATCAGTGGTACGCGAGTCCACGTCGAATCCCGAGCCCCCAGCGTGATGTGTCTTGGCCGAGGGTGGAAGTCGTTCGCCCGGATCCACAGCTTGATGGAGGGGTTCACCCTCCATTTTAAGCTGATGGAGGGTGATCTCCTCTCCGTCAAGGTCTTCGGGGACCTCGGCACCCGGGCCCGGTGCTGCGTGGATAGCTCCTCCGACAGCGAAGGCTCCTCCTCGAGCGAGAGTGACGAGGAGGGGAGCGACAGCGACGACGAGGGGAGCGGTCGCCGGGATGACGGGTCCGACTAGGTGTCGGTCGCAGCTCCGCGTGGCACCGGCGGCCCCCATCGTCCGCGTCGCTGGCGCCGTGAACTCCCCGGGGTCGTCTCCTTGGGCGGCTGGCGTAGGGAGGATGCGGAAGAGGAAGAGGGCGGGCGGCAAGGCCGCTGCCTCGTCTTCCAGCTTCGCCCCAGATGCCGTCATCACCCTTGCTCGCGGCGACGACCACCGGGGTCTTCTCTCTGGCCCGGCAAGCTCCTCTTGCCGGGGCTTTGTCTTCTCGGGTGGCCGGAGTGGCGAGGCTGCGGAAGAGGCCGGCGGCAAGGCCGTCAACTCGGAGTACGAGGGATAGATGCCCTCGACAGCATGTTGACGTCCCGCCGCCTCCTTTTCGAGCTCCGCTTCCGGCGTCGCCGTCTCCATCCAGCCTCCGGAGCCCCCGGGCGGAGCCCTGGACGCTCTCTTGGCGTCTTATGCCACCCGTAGCTTGTCTAGGCGCCCCTTTTGCCCTTCTCTCCTCCTTGCCCTACCACCTGAGGAGAGAGACAAGAAAGGGATCACGGGCACCTTATCTCTTTTTATCTTGTAAGCCCTCGGGCCTTAATCGTGTTTAAATCTTGTAATCCCATCTTTCATGTTTTTCATTCTCTCTGAGCTGCACCTGAGTGGAATGTTTTTAATGAAAAGGGAGTGTTTGCCGGATCATTTGTCTCGCGGGTACATCCCGCGGCAAGGAGCGAACCCCTCGCATCGTCAAGATAGACACTTCCCCGCCCGGCAACAGGCCCTGCCGTCTTCCCGTGCCCCTTGGCCCTCCTCGCGCTCTTGGCGGAGGCAGGGAGAAGGCGGGTTCGGGCCCCTCGCTTCCTCCTCTTGCCGCCGTGGCTACTATCAGAAGCGGGCCCCGGGAACGCGCTTCGGGGTTTGTCGCTTAAGAGAGCACGGCAGCTTTTAGGAGGAAGCAAGGTTTTCGCATTCCGCAGCTCACGAGAGAATGCATGATAAGGGATGTAAAGACTTATCTGAGGTTGCAACCCCCGGCAACTCTGGCTTGCCGGGGCGCGGATGCTGGCTCGCCCTTCTTCCCTTCTTCGTCCTTGAGCGGCTCGGCAAGGGTATGCAATTCCTGCGAGCCAAAGGGAAAGGACGGGAAAAAGATGCGGACTCGACCTCTAAGTTAGGGGTTAGCGACTGTTAGGCACTATCAACCCTAACAAAGGACGAGACTCAACTCAGCATGCATGCTAAAACTTGGGGGCACCAGCGCTTCATTGCTACCAGGGTCTGCGCCTGGCTTTGTACAAAGGATTACATGCAACTGCGGCAAGACTTTTGTACAAAGAGTTGGTTGTCGGACGGGGTCCGACAACCGCGCCTTACGGGTAAAACTTGCGAAGATGCTCAATGTTCCAGGAATTGCTCACCAGAGTACCATCTTCGGTCTCGAGGCGGACGGCGCCAGGCCTCGTGACTCGTTTCACCCGGTAAGGGCCTTCCCACTTCGGCGTCAACTTGTTGTGTATCTTGGCCGACTGAACGCGCCGAAGAACAAGGTCGCCTTCCTCGAGGCTCCTGGCTTTAACTTCGCGGCTATGATAGCGACGCAGAGCTTGCTGGTAGCGAGCGGATCGCACAGCAGCCTGGAGACGATCCTCCTCGAGGAGCAGTGTGTCATCTTCACGCGACCGCTCTTGCTCAAGCTCATCATAAGCGAGCACTCGAGGTGACCCGTATACGAGTTCCGTGGGGGTAACTGCTTCTGCTCCATAGATTAGAGCAAATGGTGTCTGGCCGGTGGCTCGATTTGGCGTCGTTCTGATCGACCAAAGAACCGCCGGCAGCTCCTCGATCCAGTTCCGTCCGCGCTTGAGCAGCCTGTCAAAACTTCTGGTCTTGAGCCCGCGCAGTACCTCGGCGTTGGCCCTTTCCGCTTAACCGTTTCTCCGGGGATGAGCAACAGAAGCGAAGCAGACCTTGGTGCCAAGGTTTTGGGTGTACTGCATGAAAGCGTGGCTTGTGAACTGCGTACCGTTGTCGGTGATGATCCTGTTGGGGATCCCGAAGCGGCAAACAATCGACCTGAAGAATTTGATCGCGGACTGGGCAGTCACCTTCCTCACCGGTTCCACTTCTGGCCACTTTGTGAACTTGACGATGGCAACGAACAAGTACTCAAAGCCCCCGACGGCTCGGGGGAAGGGGCCGAGGATATCGAGCCCCCAGACCGAGAAGGGCCAGGACAAAGGGATCATCTAGAGAGCTTGAGCTGGCTGGTGTATCTTCTTGGAATGGAACTGGCACGCTTCACACTTGGTTACTTGTGCAGTTGCATCCTGGAGGGCTGTTGGCCAGAAGAAACCTTGCCGGAACGCTTTGCCGGCAAGTGCTCTGGCACCAATGTGGTGTCCACATATGCCTCCGTGTATCTCCACCAACAGCTCCTGTCCGTCTTCCCGGTGAATGCACTTCAATTTCACCCCATTGCGTCCTCTTCTGTAGAGTGCGCCGTCGACGAACTGGTACATACTGGACTGCCGGGCTACTCTTTCCTCGAGGCCATGAGGAGGCCGAAGAGCAATTTCTGCACACCAGAGTACCTCGACCTAGCCCCCTGCAGGAGGGAACTGACGAAGTAAACTGGGCGCTGCACCATCCTCTTCTTCTGCACTTCCCCTTGCGCTTGCGCGGATCCGCCTTTGCCGGGGCCAGAGCTTGTCGGGGAAGCCCCCTGCTTGTCATCGGACGCACTTGCCGTGGTTGCTGGCTCGTCATCAGCTTCCCTCTCCGCTACTAATGCAGCACTAGCCACTTGATTGGTTGCCGCTAGGCAGAGCAGCAACTTCTCTTGCGGTCTAGGCGCGACAAGTATAGGAGCGGAGGACAGGTATTTCTTCAAGTCTTGCAGCGCAGCCTCTGCTTCCGGAGTCCATTTTACTGGACCTACCTTTTTCAAGATTTTGAAAAATGGCAGGGCGCGTTTCGCAGACCTGGAAATAAACCTGCTGAGAGCCGCCACGCAGCCGGCAAGTCTTCGCACGTCCTTGACACGCGTTGGTGCTTCAATCTGCTCGATGGCCTTGATCTTGTCGGGGTTGGCTTCGATCCCATGCTGAGACACGAAGAACCCGAGAAGCTTGCCGGAGGGGACTCCGAACACGCACTTCTCGGGGTTGAGCTTGAGGCTAATCTTGCGCAAGTTCGCAAAGGTCTCTTCCAAGTCTTGAACCAAGGTTGCCTTGTCTCTGCTCTTGACCACAATGTCGTCCATGTAGGCCTCCACATTTCTGTGGATCTGTGGCTCGAAAGCAGTGTGGACAACCCTCGCAAACGTCGAGCCTGCGTTCTTCAGTCCAAAAGTCATCCGCACAAAACAGTACGTGCCGCATGGAGTGATGAACGCGGTCTTCTCTTCATCTTCTTTGGTCATGAAAATCTGGTGGTACCCGGAGTAGGCGTCGAGGAATGAAAGCAGGTCGCATCCGGCCGTGGAGTCAACAATCTGGTCAATGCGCGGCAAGGGAAATGGATCTTTAGGGCAAGCTCTGTTGACATCGGTGAAATCGATGCAAAGCCTCCACTTCCCGTTTGCTTTGCGCACGACGACAGGATTGGCCAACCACGTCGGATGGAGCACGCCTCTGACAAGGCCTGCCGCTTCCAACTTCCTGATCTCGTCCGCGATAAACTCTTGGCGCTCCATCGCTTGTTTCCTGACTTTTTGCTTGACGGGCCGCGCATGAGGACAGACGGCAAGGTGGTGCTCAATCACTTCCCTGGGAACGCCGGGGATGTCAGATGGTTGCCAGGCAAACACATCGACATTCGCCCGCAGGAAAGCAACAAGCGCGCTTTCCTATTTGGGGTCGAGAGTGGCACTGATGGTGAAGGTACCACCAGTGCCGTCCTCCTTGGTGGGCACCTTCTTGGTCGCTGGTGGAGCAGCCGTCGTCTTCTTGTGTTTATCGGTGGGGCTCGATGGTGCGTCCTCAACGGCAGCGCAGCGCTCCGAAGAGGCACGCTCGCCGGAGTGGGCACCAGAGCATTCGCCGGGCTTGGCCTTCTCGCCGGGAGAGCTCAATGGCGCGTCCTCGACGGCAGCGCAGCACTCCAAAGAGGCGCGCTTGCCGGAGTGGGCGCTAGAGCACTTGCCGGGCTTGGTCTTCTTGCAGGCGGGGCTCGATGGCACGTCCTCGACGGCAGCGCAGCACTCCGAAGAGGCGCGCCTGCCGGAGTGGGCGCCAGAGCACTCGCCGGGCTTGGCCTTCTTGCCGGGAGAACTCAATGGCGCGTCCTCGACGGCAGCGCAGCACTCCGAAGAGGCGCGCTTGCCGGAGTGGGTGCCAGAGCACTTGCCGGGCTTGGTCTTCTTGCCGGCGGGGCTCGATGGCACGTCCTCGACGGCAGCGCAGCACTCCGAAGAGGCGCGCTTGCCGGAGTGGGCGCCAGAGCACTCGCCGGGCTTGGCCTTCTTGCCGGCGGGGCTCGATGGCACGCCCTCGACGGCAGCGTAGCACTCCGAGGAGGCGCGCTTGCCGAAGTGGGCGCCAGAGCACTTGCCGGACTTCTTCTTTCCCTCGGGAGCTCCAGCGGCAAGTGAGCCGCGGGCCGTTGCTACTGTTGCGTCCCGGTATATTTGGTCGGCGCAGATAAGGGCATCCTTCTTGTCGCCGGGGACAGAAATGACGCTTATCGGGCCAGGCATCCTGAGCATGTTATACGCGTAGTGAGAGGCCGCCATGAACTTGGCGAGCTCTGGTCGGCCGAGGATCCCGTTGTAAGGCAACGGAAAGTCGGCGACGTCAAAGGTGACCCTCTCAGTCCTGAAATTCAGCTCGCTGCCAAATGTTACCGGCAGCGTGATCTTTCCCTTCGGCTTGCTCCTTCCCGGGTTGATTCCTTGGAATGTGCCGGTTTCTTCGAGCTCGCTGTCGGGAACTTGGAGTCTCCGGAGAACAGCAGAGGAGATCAGATTCAAGCCGTCCCCGTCGTCAACTAGCATCTTAGTGACCTTGAGGTTGTGGATTGTTGGGGAAACCAACATCGGCAAGCACCCGACCGCGGTTGTGCGATCAGGGTGGTCCTCAATGTCGAAGATGATAGGCGTGCTGGACCATCTCAGGGGTCTGCGTGACTCGACGGGTGGCTCCGTTGCATTGACCTCCCGCACCCACTGTTTAAGCTGGTGGTGGGAAGCGTGCAGGGAGGCACCGCCGTCCACAGACAAGACCTCAGTGGCTTTCTGAAACTCCTGCTCGCTGGTCTCAGGGTCTTCCATGTCTTCGTCGTCGTCATCGTCTTCGTCCTTGTCGCGTCCCCGGGGAGGTCTGTCTGCTTGCCGCTGCTTGTCCTTGTCGCGGCGCTCCCCCGGGCCGGGACGCTTCGTGCCGGATCCCCCGCCGCCTGCTTGGGCTCTCTCCTTGTCGCGCCGTGCGTACTCGGCTTTCTGCAGCTCGACGAGTCGCTCGACTTGCTTGCAACTCTGGAGGTCGTGGCCCCTGGTACGGTTGATCCTGCAGTACTTCTTGTCGGTACCGTCCCGCTTATCGGCAGCAGCCACCGCCCGGCAGTCGGCGCACCCGACAACCTCCTTGCCGGGGCCTCCCGCTTGGGCTTTCTTGGCGGAGCCCTCGCTGCCGGACTTCTCGACAATCAGTACCTCTGGGTTTTTCTTCTTTTTGCCGTTCCGCCGCCGGCCTCTCCTTGCCGGGGCGGTACCTTCACTGTCGGATTCTCCTTCTCCAACACTTTCTCTGGGGAGCTTCCTCCCCTCCTCAGCGCGTGCACACTTGTCGGCCAGGGCGTAAAGCTCACTGACCTCCTTGATTTTGCACATCGCCATCTCCTCCCTCATCCTGCGATTGCGCACGTTCTGGTAGAACGCGCTGATCACCGCGGCGGGGTGGACGTCTGGGATGTTGTAGTGCACACGGCTGAACCTCTGGATGAACTTGCGCAAAGGCTCCCCCTCCTTCTGAACAAGCAGATGAAGGTCGCTTGCCTGGCCATGGGGTTTGTGGCCGCCCGTGAAGGCACCAACGAACTGGTGGCATAGATCTGGCCAGGAGGAGATGGAGCCGTCCGGCAAGTGCATGAGCCAGGACCTGACGTTGGGCTTGAGTACCAGCGGGAAGTAGTTGGCAAGGATCTTGTCGTCCCGTCCCCCGGCATCCTGCACCGCAATGGTGTAGATGCCGAGGAACTCAGACGGATGCGACTTGCCGTCGTACTTCTCGGGCACGTCGGGCTTGAAGTTCTTCGTGCTGGGCCACTGGACTTGCCGCAGCTCGTGGCTGAACGCGGGACAGCCTACCGAATACGGCAGTTCGCCTGGTTCCCCCGGTGCGTGCATGTTTCCAGAGGGCTCAACGCGCTGGTCTGATTGACGCCGCGCCTCTCTTCTGCGCTCGATGCGGGTTCGAGCGTCTTCTTCCCTTCGTTCGTGAAGGACTTGGCGTTGGTCGCGGCGAGTTCGCGGGTTCGATGACGCGGTGGAGTCGTTGTCGAGGTGGGCCCGGCGAGTCGGCGACTGCGGCTTCTGGGGCGGGGAGTGCACGGTGGTCGCACCCCGGCCATTCTTGGCGCCATCGGTTCTCGCCTGGGTGACTGGTCGCGGCTGCGACGCGCTATGCTGCCGCGGAGTGTCGCCGTTGGCGAAACCGATGAGGCTCTAGATGGTTGCCCTCCAGTTGTCGAGCTTGTCCGTCGTCGGAGGGTAGTCTAGGAGTAGCTGAGCTCGCGCGAGAGCTTCCGCTGGGGTGGCGGGCCGAGGCGACGAACGGCGCGAGGAGCGGGATGTGCTCAAACTCCTAACTATGTTAGAAGGAGCAGCACCCGGTCCGGGAAGCCGCGCGACGCTCGTTCCGGCACGCTGGATCGCATGCTGGTCCTGAGCGCCTCGGGACCCACCAGCACGGTCTGGGTCCAGCGAGCGTATGGTACCATGGGTACCATGACGCTGCTGGTTTCGCGCCTCCTGAGAGGGGCGCGGGGCGAGCTCGGACGTCGCGGGACCAAGAACTGGCTCGACGGCGCCCGTTCCTCCGCCGGCGTCCTCCCCACCACCCGCCTGCTCCATGGGCGGTGGATTCGACGCTGACGGACCGGTCACTTCCGGAGCTTTCTTCTTCGGTGCCATGCCGGCGCAAACAATGAGAGTTTGGCTCGCGCGGACGCCGGATCTGGTTCACACAACCTCGACGCACCCCCTACCTGGCGCGCCAAAGATGTCGGGTGATATCGGCCTCCACGATCACCTATGAGGACGGAGCCCCTTGTCGGTTCGGCGGGGGGCGGAGGTTGCACAAAGAGCAGATCGAGGCGACACACACACAACGATTTTACCCAGCTTTGGGCCGCATGGATGCGTAAAACCCTACTGCTGCTTGTCTGGTTGATTCGAGTTCTTGCTCTGGAGCGCAAGAAGCTACAGTAAGTTGGAGCTGGACGTAGACGAGGGTCTACTGGGTGTCCTCCTTCCGGTTCCTCCTCTGGTCCCTTCCTCTCCTCCCCCCCCCCCACGTGCGCATGGGCCTCCTTTTATATGCTAAGGGGTTTCCCACAGGTAGCGACGCAGGTGAGGGTAAAAATGGCAAGGAACTGTGCGAACAGTGGCCGCACAGTGCTATCGCACCTAACTCTGACGGCGGGGGACAAAGGCATTAAATGCCCGTCTGGATCGCCTGAACAGTGCCGAGGCGGACCGTTAGGGGTGCCTCCGCTTGCCACGGGGGCGACTCTGCCAACGTCGCATGCCATCGCGCGCCCCAGGTTGCGCGGCGCCTCGCCACGTGCCTCTGGGGAAGCCCCAGAGTGACGCGTGGGCAGGTGAGCTGGAGCGCATGCCTGAGGTGGTAGTTTGCCGTGGCAAGTGGCTTGCCGCGGTGGTTGCCTTGCCGCACCTGAGAGCTTGTCGCTCATCAGGCCTTGCCGGGGCACGCGACGCGCCGCGGCGGGCTTCTCTTGGCGTGCCTTGGTTTGGCCGTCCTGGCGAGCTCCTCCCGCCGGGGCCTTGGTGCTTCGACTTAGTCGTCCCAGCAGGCTCCTCTTGCCGGGGCCTTGTCGCCTTGGCCCGGCAAGCTCCTCTTGCCGGACCTCGCCTTCTTGGCCCGGCAAGCTCCTCTTGCCGGGGCTTGGTCTTCTAGGTTCGATCACTCGGCCTTCGTCCGGCCCAGAAAGGGCCGTGGAGACTCTTGTCGCTCCCCTGGCAAGCCTTGCCGCGGGACGCTACTACTGCCCGTGCACAAGTTCGGGGTACTAAGGTACCCCTACTTTAGTACACCGACAACAACACACTGCCTCCGAAACTATTGGAAAATGGCACAAGGGGTAAGAAAGATTTCAGACTGCACTCTGGTTGAGGAAGGAGGCAAAACTTGATAAGGTGAGAGAGCTCGAATGAAAACACGACACTCCGGTTAAATGGATAAGCAAGGAAAAGAACATGATCTCCAAAATGAGATGATGGGTCAAAGAAAACATCACAATTCCTTCGGGACAAATGAAAGAGTGGAATCAAGAGAACAGAGAAGAGAACATCAACTTCTATCACAATTGAATTTGAAAGAGCCTCCTTAACAAGAAGGATTAAACGGAGTTGTTGGAAAACCAACAACGAAAAAGAATAAGCTTGTTGTGGACTTATGGAAACATCTCAACATTATGAGGTGACAAACGGCCACTAAAGGAAGCCATTGATTTGAGTGAGAGCACCAAGGCGATGAAAAACTTCTTTCACCAAGAGGATAGGAGAAAACTTGGATCATTGATAAGCACCATAATTAGCAACAAACCTTAGGGAAAGCTTTAAGTGACAATGACACAAGATAACACCAAAGAAGAGATTGATGGATTTAAAATACCTCATTCTTGACGACAAGTGAATCATGGAACATGAGTGGAAATTGTCAAGAAGGACATAACACCACCTCAAAAGATATTGTAGAAAGAATTGCACTTCGGAAAGCAAGATGAAGAATGCTTGAACTCCTCAAAACAAAACATGTGTTGAACACCATGTTTATCTTTGAGTATAGCTTGGCGGATCATAACTTCGAGAGAATTCTTGAAGAACAATTGAAGAATGAAAGGAATCCTTGATGAGCCACCATGTTGATCCTCCATGAAGAACTCCGATAATAAAAGAATGATCAAACTAAAGGGAAAGTTGAAAAGAACTCCGGGAGAAGCCTTGCAATGATTAGATGAAGCTTTGAAATGATATAATTTAAATAACTTGGAGCCCCGGAAAGAAAAATGAACAAATGAGATCAAGAATTTTGATGAATCTCCGGAATAAGGAATTAATCACTTGGATGAAACGAGAACAAGAATTATGTTATGTGTATCCTTCACCAATTTAAATTGATGACAAGCAATGATTTTGGCATACTACTTATTCTCGTAGAAAGAATTAAGAGAGATATAGCGCAAAGTTGGGAAAAGTCTTCAGCGATCCGCCGGTAGGATTTGGAAGGAACGAATGAATTGATATGATAACCAAGAAAGAGAACTCTTGAACGAACCACCGTAAGAATTGGAAATGAAAGTAGAAAAGGCGCAATTCACCGGGAAGAATTAGGAAAGAACGAAGATACTTGAGGGAAATTTAGAGATAAGAGAACGAAGAGATCGCAAACTGCTTGGATTATACTTGAACGAAACACCGGAAGAATATTGAGACGAATGAAGGGGCAAGAATTTTAGAATAAACGGAGAACGAATTTGAAAACTTAGAACAAAGAAATATTCTGAAAAGATGACCTCCGGATGATCGAGATGGAAAACAACTCCTGAAAAACTCCGAATGGATGAAAAGAATTACATGACTCAAAACAATTTGATAGGGTAGCATCGAGCTAGCACCGCGAATCTCCGGGAGAACGGACAAGATTTAAAAGAAATTCTTCTTCGGTCTTCAAATGTTGAGAATGAGGACGAGAAACAACACCAAAATTGTTGAGATACTCTGGGAGAATGAAAAGAGGAAAGATTGACCCAAAATGAAAAGAATTTGGAAGCTATCTTGGAGAACGCATTTGACTGATGAAATTCATACTTACGTCAAATTTCGAAAAGAATTTGAGAATAACTCTGGGAAGATTAGAAGAGTCAGGTAAGATCCTGGGAAAAGACCTGTGGGTTAGGGCCCACTGGAAAGAAACACTGTTGGAAAGGATTGAAAGATAAATGATGCACCGGAACAACTGAAAGATTTGAATGGGGTGACAACCTCGAATTAATTAAATGCAAACACAAATCTTCTGAGATGTCTTCATCACTCCAGAATGATAGAATGGCGAGAGGCAAATGAGCAAAGGGAAATATTTGAGCTGAGGGAAAGAATACAATCGACAACGAAAAACTTGAATTTGGATCCACCGGAAAGAAAACAAGACGAACATTGATGAACTTGACGATACTTCACCGGTTGAGATAAATGAGGAAAGCTTAAGATACTCCGCACGAATGAAATTGATTGCTCGGATAAAGGCTCAGACTCCGGGAATAAAAGGGGTGGGAGGGCGGGAAAAACACAAGGCAAACTTGAACGAGGAATCGACGAATAACTTGCAGAGAAAAGCACCGATTGAAATGATTTAGGGAAGAAAAACAAAGGCTTCATACGAGTAGGATGGATACTCGATTACGGACTCCGGTTCCAAGAAGAAAAGGGGTAGGAGGGTGGGATAAACAAGGACAACTTCGTACAGGGAAACAACATCGATTGAAAAGAACTGAGGATTGATCTTGCAAAATATGAAGAGGATCGAATGACTCAAAGAGAAGTGCGCCGGATTGAAAATGGGATGGACAACGAACGAAAACTAACCGCGTGATCCTAAAAAAAATTGAACGAGAAGAGAAGTAGTTCCAAAACACCTACGTCAAGATTTCTCACCAGAGCGACGAAGGGGCAGAGGAGTAAAAAGAATTCCTACTCTCCGATATAACTAGACTCCGAAAAAGTTTTCTTCTAGACTCAACATCGGCCAAACTACACGATCAATCAAGGGGGCTCCTAGGGTCGGTCGAGGCTCTGATACCAACTTGTCACGTCCAAGATGCGACCCTATCCTGAAGGAACTCGAAGGTCCCACCAAGTATAGAAGCGCATCTTGAAGACGCTTTTGAAAGGTGGATATCATTACATCAACATTACATAATAGTGGGGATACAACCAAGACATACAATGTCACAAGAATACAATAGTACATCATATACAAGATCAACATCCGACTACGGATGAAACATAAACATAAACTCAAATGACATCCACCCTGCTAGCCCAGGCTGCCGACCAGGAACCTAACCCAAGATCGACGAAGAAGAAAAAGAACGCCAATACAAGTAACATCGCTCTCACGTCATGATCATCGAATAACCTGTACCTGCAACTGTTGGTGTAGTAATCTGTGAGCCACGAGGACTCAGCAATCCCATTACCATGGGTATCAAGACTAGCAAGGCTTAATGGGTGAGGAAGGGTAAGGTGGTGAGGTTGCAGCAGTGACTAAGCATGTATGGTGGCTAGCTTACGCAAATAAGAGCGAGAAGAGAAGCAAAGCAAACAGACGTCAACTAGTAATGATCAAGAAGTGATCCTGAACTCCTACTTACGTCAAACATAACCCAGAAACCGTGTTCTCCTCTCGAACAACCCCGAAAAGAGACCATCACGGTTACGCACACGGTTGGTGTATTTTAGAAGAGTTTACTTCAAGTTTACTACAGCCGGATATTAACAAATTCCCATCTGCCACTTAACCGTGGGCACAGCTTTCGAAAGTTCAAACCCTGCAGGGGTGTCCCAAGTTAGCCCATGATGAGATCTCGTGATCAACGAAGGATATTCCTTCTCCCGGGAAGACCCGATCAGTCTCGGAATCCCGTTTACAAGACATTTCGGCAATGGTAAAACAAGTCCAGCAAGACCTCTCGGCGTGCCGACACCCTGATAGTAGCCGCGCGTATCTCGTCTCAGGCCACGACCGGATGAGTAGTCTGTACAACTAAAACCAGGCCTCGAGTTTCCCCGAGGAGGCGCTGCAAAGGGCTCTAGTTTGGACCAACACTTAGACAAGCATTGGCCCGGGGGGCTAAAATAAAGATGACCCTCAGGATGCGCGACTCCCAAGGGAAAAGTTAATAGGCTGAGGCAAATGTAAAACCAATGTTGGGCCTTGCTGGAAGAGTTTTATTCAAAGCGAACTGTCAAGGGGGTCCAATAAATCACCCAACCGCGTTAGGGACGCAAAATCCGGGAACATAACACCGATATGACGGAAACTAGGGTGGCAAGAGTGGAACAAAACACCAGGCATAAGGCCGAGCCTTCCACCCTTTACCAAGTATATAGATGCATTAATAATATAAGAGATATTGTGATATCCCAACATAAACATAATCCAACATGGAGCAATCTTCATCTTCACCTGCAACTAGCAATGCTATAAGAGGGGCTGAGCAAAAGCGGTAACATAGACAAATAACGGTTTGCTAGGAAGGGTGACAAAGGTTAGAGGCTCATGGCAATTTGGGAGGCTTGATAAGCAAGTGGTAGGTAACGCAGTATAGCGATAGAACGAAGCAACTAGCATAGCAATGATAGTAATGAGATCCAAGGTGACAGTCATCTTGCCTGAAATCCCGCTAGGAAGAAGAACGAGTCCATGAAGAAAACAAGCGGATGTAGTCGAACGAATCCTCACAACTCCGGAACGAAACCGAAGCTAACGAGAGAAGCAACCCGGAAAGAAGCAAACAACATAGTAAACAACCATCACACAAACATGACATGATGCGCAATCAAGTATGACGCATGTCCGGTTCAATGAGTCATGACATGGCAAAGTGCAACAAACGATACTACAAATTAAGTGGAGTTCAATATGCAACGAGTTGCATATTGACGAAACACCACATAACTCATTTTGTTCTCTCTCGGTTATGTACCCAACAATATTAAATGTTGTTAAACATAGCAAGAGGTGAAACATATGAAAACTACCTATCTAGGCAAATTTAAATGAGGCTGGAACAACAAACAACAATTCCGAAAAACCCTCATGTGCATATTTCGAATTTGCTACTGTTCTGACCTAAACACAATTTTAATGCTGTTAAACAGCAAAATAAAGTGCACCATGTTAAGCTAGGCATTTTTGTACCCCATTTACATATAAAGTTTATTAAATTCGGAGCTGCGGTTATTTAGTTATGAAATAAATCATTTTAGCAAGTTCATTAAGCAAACTTAGACAAACAGCAAGTTTAAACATTTTAAACATGGATGAAGTGACATATTATGAAACTAGATAGAAATCTAAGCATTTTCATGTATGAAGTTTTTACAAATGATGCATTGTTAATGAGTTATTATATGCATGATGTTTGAGGGTTTTGTGTAAAACTGTAGGTCTCCGGATAATAGACAAATTCGCAGGCGGGGAAAAAAAAGACATGGGCCGAAT
The DNA here is from genome assembly GCA_032464435.1 of Aegilops umbellulata. Taxonomy (NCBI): domain Eukaryota; kingdom Viridiplantae; phylum Streptophyta; class Magnoliopsida; order Poales; family Poaceae; genus Aegilops; species Aegilops umbellulata. Next base: position 554,120,431 of record CP136057.1, read on the forward strand.
CTGGCTCGGCCAACAGGAGCAGGGCGCTGGAGGCTCACCATGCGCCTAGGCTCGATTCGGTGGAGGAGGTAGGTCGGTTGAGGAGGAGTGCGCTGGCCTGGCGCTGACATGGCGCAATCAACGCGCGGCTGGACCGGGCGAGCTCCTCTCGCTCGATCTGGACAGCGGGGAGGCACTGAAGCTGGCGCGATCCTCTGCTCGTCAGGAAGCAGAGTCGCGGCAGCGCTGGACGGGAAGGCAGCAGCAGGACTTGGCGAAGTAGGGAGGTTTAGGAGGCGATGGAGCGACGAGGAGGGGCGCGGTCAACGCGAGGTAGGGGCGCGCGATCGTGGCTCGAGGCGGGGTGTCGACCTCCTGCTCGAAGCAGAAGCAGAGGAGGAGGCGGCCGGACTTGCGTGGCGGCGAACTTGGCGGGGAGGAGGCCGGGAACATAGGGGCGCGGGACTCCGGGACGGCGCGGCGGTGGATCCGGGCGAGGAAGGTCGAGGACGCGGCAGGAGCGAGCTTGAAGTTGACGATGGGGAGGTAGCAGCAGCGGGTGTGGACGGGGAGGACGCGGCTTGCGGCGTGCAGAGCTCCGGTGCTCGCGCCATGGCATCGAATGGGAGGTCGCAAGCACAAGGGGAGGTGTGGAGCACCAGACTCGAAGCAGGGAGGCGGCAGCAGCAGGTCCGCAGGAGGCTGAAGAGGGACTTGGCAGGGCGAGGGCGCACGGGAACCGGCCGGATCCGAGGCCAGGGCGGCGGCTTGGCGAGGCGGACGAAGCACTCGTTCGTCTCGCACGAACAGAAACGGCGGCCGCAGAAGTTGCAGGGGGAGCCCCGGAGATGGGGACGACAGGTGGACGAGGGGCGGATCCGAGGCCACTGGTGCTCCGGCGGAACAGCAGCGGCGGACGAGCATCTGGGCACGGGGACGCGAGCTCCTCTCAACGGCCATGGCGGAGAGCTCCTATAAAAGAAGATGAGAGGCAGTCCTGTGAGAGAGAGACATGAAGAAGGGAAACGGGAGGAAGCAAAGGAGAGGGACGCGACGGTCCTGCTGGAAGTGGTCGCCGGTGGAGCTCGGCGAGCATCTCCTCGGGCGCAAAACAGGCAGCGCTTGGAGTGGACGTGCTGCTCTGCAGGTGCTGGACGCGTCCATGGAGGTAGGGGAGGCCTCGACGAAGGTCGATCAAGGGGGGTGCTGGTCGGGTTTGCTGCAGAGACGAGGAGGAGAAGGTGGTGGCTTGCTGGAATTGGATGGCGGCGGAAATCAAGGGAGCTGGTCGGAGCGATCCGGTTGGCAGGGATTTTGGATAGAGAGAGATCCCGAGGTGGAAGAGGAGCGGCGGCGGAGACAGGATGGATGGGACATCTCCTAGATTTTAGGGTCTGTCTGGTTATATAACAGGTAGATTAGCTTAGGGGCTACTCGGGCCCTCCGATTATAATCGAACGGTCCGAAATAAATAGGTTAGGAGAGTCAAAGAAGGAATCGAAGATGTTTTATAGATGTTATGAGATGAACTGAATGCAACGGTGATGATAGAGCGGATCGGGTTCGGGGAAGTTTCGGACATGCACGCAAAGGGGGTTAGGCAGTCACGGTCAGGAGGGAAGCGAAAACCCGAGGGACTCGAAACCGTCAACGAAGGCAGGGACACGGCAACTACGAACAGATGCAAGCTTTAAGAAAACATGCAAATGCAATGAGATGAGATGAGATGCAACAAACAAACAAATAACACAACTGACTCGGAAAACAAGGAAGGCATATGGAGCATCGGTCTTGGGGCGTTACAACACTCCACCACTACAAGAGGATCTCGTCCCGAGATCTAGGATGGCACCGGAGAAAAGCAGAAGAGGAAGAGGTAAAACAAAGTTGCTTCTACGACAAACGAGTGAATCCACGAACCTTGAGAGGTTGAACAAATTGAAAGAAAGAATACAATGGAGGTGAACGAGATTGCAAACACGGCGTTAGCAGAGAAGAACAAAGAACATGATGAGAACCAAGAGCTTAGGGGACAAGATAGATTTTGAAGCCACTCCGGTTAAAACAAGATAGAGTAGGATTAAGAATGATATAATTTGGACAGCACTCCGACTGATAATGGAAGGAATTAACATGAACTTGAGAAGATGGGATGATACTTGATGAAATCAACAACACACTGCCTCCGAAACTATTGAAAAATGGCACAAGGGGTAAGAAAGATTTTAGACTGCACTCTGGTTGAGGAAGGAGGCAAAACTTGATAAGGTGAGAGAGCTCGAATGAAAACATGACACTCCGGTTAAATGGATAAGCAAGGAAAAGAACATGATCTCCAAAATGAGATGATGGGTCGAAGAAAACATCACAATGCCTTCGGGACAAATGAAAGAGTGGAATCAAGAGAACAGAGAAGAGAACATCAACTTCTATCACAATTGAATTTGAAAGAGCCTCCTTAAAAAGAAGGATTAAACGGAGTTGTTGGAAAACCAACAACGAAAAAGAATAAGCTTGTAGTGGACTTATGGAAACATCTCAACATTATGAGGTGACAAACGGCCACTAAAGGAAGCCATTGATTTGAGTGAGAGCACCAAGGCGATGAAAAACTTCTTTCACCAAGAGGATAGGAGAAAACTTGGATCATTGATAAGCACCATAATTAGCAACAAACCTTAGGGAAAGCTTTAAGTGACAATGACACAAGATAACACCAAAGAAGAGATTGATGGATTTAAAATACCTCATTCTTGACGACAAGTGAATCATGGAACATGAGTGGAAATTGTCAAGAAGGACATAACACCACCTCAAAAGATATTGTAGAAAGAATTGCACTTCGGAAAGCAAGATGAAGAATGCTTGAACTCCTTAAAACAAAACATGTGTTGAACACCATGTTTATCTTTGAGTATAGCTTGGTGGATCATAACTTCGAGAGAATTCTTGAAGAACAATTGAAGAATGAAAGGAATCCTTGATGAGCCACCATGTTGATCCTCCATGAAGAACTCCGATAATAAAAGAATGATCAAACGAAAGGGAAAGTTGAAAAGAACTCCAGGAGAAGCCTTGCAATGATTAGATGAAGCTTTGAAATGATATAATTGAAATAACTTGGAGCCCCGGAAAGAAAAATGAACAAATGAGATCAAGAATTTTGACGAATCTCCGGAATAACGAATTAATCACTTGGATGAAACAAGAACAAGAATTATGTTATGCGTATCCTTCACCAATTTAAATTGATGACAAGCAACGAACTTGGCATACTACTTATTCTCGTGGAAAGAATTAAGAGAGATATAGCGCAAAGTTGAGAAAAGTCTTCAACGATCCGCCGGTAGGATTTGGAAGGAACGAATGAATTGATATGATAACCAAGAAAGAGAACTCTTGAACGAACCACTATAAGAATTTGAAATGAAACTAGAAAAGGCGCAATTCACCGGGAAGAATTAGGAAAGAACGAAGATACTTGAGGGAAATTTAGAGACAAGAGAACGAAGAGATCGCGATTTGCTTGGATTATACTTGAATGAAACACCGGAAGAATATTGAGACGAACGAAGGGGCAAGAATTTTAGAATAAATGGAGAACGAATTTGAAAACTTAGAACGAAGAAATATTCCGAAAAGATGACCTCCGGATGATCGAGATGGAAAACAACTCCTGAAAAACTCCGAATGGATGAAAAGAATTACATGACTGGAAACAATTTGATAGAGTAGCATCTAGCTAGCACCGCGAATCTCCGGGAGAACGTACAAGATTTAAAAGAAATTCTTCTTCGGTCTTCAGATGTTGAGAATGAGGACGAGAAACAACACCAAAATTGTTGAGATACTCCGGGAGAATGAAAAGAGGAAAGATTGAACCAAAATGAAAAGAATTTTGAAGCTATCTTTGAGAACGCATTTGACTGATGAAATTCATACTTACGTCAAATTTCGAAAAGAATTTGAGAATAACTCTGGGAAAATTAGAAGAGTCGGGTAAGATCCTGGGAAAAGACCTGTGGGTTAGGGCCCACTGGAAAGAAACACCGTTGGAAAGGATTGAAAGATAAATGATGCACCGAAACAACTGAAAGATTTGAATGGGGTGACAACCTTGAATTAATTAAATGCAAACACGAATCTTCTAAGATGTCTTCATCACTCCGGAATGACAGAATGGCGAGAGGCAAACGAGCAAAGGGAAATATTTGAGCTGAGGGAAAGAATACGATCGACAACGAAAAACTTGAATTTGGATCCACCGGAAAGAAAACAAGATGAACATTGATGAACTTGACGATACTTCACCGGTTGAGACAAATGAGGAAAGGCTGAAGATACTCCGCACGAATGAAATTGATTGCTCGAATAAAGGCTTAGAGTCCAGGAATAAAAGGGTTGGGAGGGCGGGAAAAACACAAGGCCAACTTGAACGAGGAATCGACGAATAACTTGCAGAGAAAAGCACCGATTGAAATTATTTAGGGAAGAAAAACAAAGGTTTCGTACGAGTAGGATGGATACTTAATTACGGACTCCGGTTCCAAGAAGAAAAGGGGTGGGTGGGTGGGAAAAACAAGGACAACTTCGGACAGGGAAACAACATCGATTAAAAAGAACTGAGGATTGATCTTGCAAAATATGAAGAGGATCGAATGACTCAAAGTGAAGTGTGCCGGATTGAAAAGAGGATGGACAACAAACAAAAACTAACCGCGTGATCCTAAAGAAAAATTAGAATGAGAAGATAAGTAGTTCCAAAACACCTACGTCAAGAGTTCTCACCAGAGCGACGAAGGGGCAGATGAGTAAAAAGAATTCCTACTCTCCGATATAACTAGACTCCGAAAAAGTTTTCTTCTAGACTAAACATCGGCCAAACTACACGATCAATCAAGCGGGCCCCTAGGGTCGGTCGAGGCTCTGATACCAACTTGTCACGCCCAAGATGCGACCCTATCCTGAAGGAACTCGTAGGTCCCACCAAGGATAGAAGCGCATCTTGAAGACGCTTTTGAAAGGTGGATATCATTACATCAACATTACATAATAGTGGGGATACAACCAAGACATACAATGTCACAAGAATACAATAGTACATCATATACAAGATCAACATCCGACTACAGATGAAACATAAACATAAACTCAAACGACATCCACCCTGCTAGCCCAGACTGTCGACCAGGGACCTAACCCAAGATCGACGAAGAAGAAAAAGAACGCCAATACAAGTAACATCGCTCTCACGTCATGATCATCGAATAACCTGTACCTGCAACTGTTGGTTAGTAATCTGTGAGCCACGAGGACTCAGCAATCCCATTACCATGGGTATCAAGACTAGCAAAGCTTAATGGGTGAGGAAGGGTAAGGTGGTGAGGTTGCAGCAGCGACTAAGCATGTATGGTGGCTAGCTTACATAAATAAGAGCGAGAAGAGAAGCAAAGCAAAAAGACGTCAACTAGTAATGATCAAGAAGTGATCCTGAACTCCTACTTACGTCAAACATAACCCAGAAATCGTGTTCTCCTCTCGAACAAACCCGAAAAGAGACCATCACGGTTACGCACACGGTTGGTGTATTTTAGAAGAGTTTACTTCAAGTTTACTACAACCGAATATTAACAAATTCCCATCTGCCACATAACCGCGGGCATGGCTTTTGAAAGTTCAAACCCTGCAGGGGTGTCTCAACTTAGCCCATGATGAGCTCTCGTGATCAACGAAGGATATTCCTTCTCCCGGGAATACCCGATCAGTCTCGGAATCCCGTTTACAAGTCATTTCGACAATGGTAAAACAAGTCCAACTAGACCTCCCGGCGTGCCGACACCCTGATAGTAGCCGCGCGTATCTCGTCTCAGGCCATGATCGGATGAGCAGTCCGTACAACTAAAACCAGGCCTCGAGTTTCCCCAAGGAGGCCCTGCAAGGGGCTCTAGTTTGGACCAACACTTAGACAAGCATTGGCCCGGGGGGGCTAAAATAAAGATGACCCTCGGGATGCGCGACTCACAAGGGAAAAAGGTAATAGGCTGAGGCAAATGTAAAACCAATGTTGGGCCTTGCTGGAAGAGTTTTATTCAAAGCGAACTGTCAAGGGGGTCCCATAAATCACCCAACCGCGTTAGGGATGCAAAATCTGGGAACATAACACCGATATGACGGAAACTAGGGCGGCATGAGTGGAACAAAACACCAGGCATAAGGCCGAGCCTTCCACCCTTTACCAAGTATATAGATGCATTGATAATATAAGAGATATTGTGATATCCCAACATAAACATAATCCAACATGGACCAATCTTCATCTTCACCTGCAACTAGCAACGCTATAAGAGGGGCTGCGCAAAAGCGGTAACATAGCCAAATAACGGTTTGCTAGGAAGGGTGACAAAGGTTAGAGGTTCATGGCAATTTGGGAGGCTTGATAAGCAAGTGGTAGGTAACGCAGTATAGCGATAGAACGAAGCAACTAGCATAGCAATGATAGTAATGATATCCAAGGTGACGGTCATCTTGCCTGAAATCCCGCTAGGAAGAAGAACGAGTCCACGAAGAAGACAAGCGGATGTAGTCGAACGAATCCTCACAACTCCGGAACGAAACCGAAGCTAACGAGAGAAGCAACACGGAAAGAAGCAAACAACATAGTAAACAACCATCACACAAACATGACATGATGTGCAATCAAGTATGATGCATGTCTGGTTCAATGAGTCATGACATGGCAAAGTGCAACAAACGATACTAGAAATTAAGTGGAGTTCAATATGCAACGAGTTGCATATTGACGAAACACCACATAACTCATTTAGTTCTCTCTCGGTGATGTACCCAACAATATTAAATGTTGTTAAACATGGCAAGAGGTGAAACATATGAAAACTACCTATCTAGGCAAATTTAAATGAGGCCGGAACAACAAACAACAATTCCGGAAAATCCTCATGTGCATATTTCGAATTTGCTACTGTTCTTCCCTAAACACAATTTTAATGTTGTTAAACAGCAAAATAAAGTGCACCATGTTAAGCTAGGCATTTTTCTACCCCATTTACATATAAAGTTTATTAAATTCGGTTCTACGATTATTTAGTTATGAAATAAATCATTTTAGCAAGTTCATTAAGCAAACTTAGACAAACAGCAAGTTTAAACATTTTAAACATGGATGAAGTGGCATATTATGAAACTAGATAGAAATCTAAGCATTTTCATGTATGAAGTTTTTACATATGATGCACTGTTAATGAGTTATTATATGCATGATGTTTGAGGGTTTTTTGTAAAACTGCAGGTCTCCGGATAATAGACAAATTCGCACGCGGAAAAATAACAAGACATGGGACGAATCTGGCTGGGCCAACAGGAGCAGGGCGCTGGAGGCTCACCATGGGCCTTGGCCCGGTTCGGTGGAGGAGGTAGGCCGGTTGAGGAGGAGTGCGCTAGGCCTGGCGCTGACGTGGCGCAGTCAACGCGCGGCTGGACCGGGCGACCTCCTCTCGCTCGATCTGGACAGCGGGGAGGCACTGAAGCTGGCGCGATCCTCTGCTCGTCGGGAAGCAGAGCCGCGTCGGCGCTGGACGGGAAGGCAGCAGCAGGACTTGCCGAAGTAGGGAGGTTCAGGAGGCGATGGAGCGACGAGGAGGGGCGCGGTCAATGTGAGGCAGGGGCGCGCGGTCGTGGCTCGAGGCAGGGTGTCGACCTCCTGCTCGAAGCAGAAGCAGAGGAGGAGGCAGTCGGACTTGCGCGGCGGCGAACTTGGCGGGGAGGAGGCCGGGAACGCAGGGGCGCGGGACTCCGGGACGGCGCGGCGGCGCGGCGGCGGATCTGGGTGAGGAAGGTCGAGGACGCGGCAGAAGCGAGCTTGAAGTTGACGATGGGAGGTAGCAGCAGTGGGTGTGGACGGGGAGGTCGCGGCTTGTGGCGTGCAGAGCTCCGGTGCTCGCGCCATGGCGTCGAATGGGAGGCCGCAAGCACAAGGGGAGGTGTGGAGCACCAGACTCGAAGCAGGGGAACTTGGCGGCGGCAGCAGGTCCGCAGGAGGCTGAAGAGGGGCTTGGCGGGGCGAGGGCGCACGGGAACCGGCCGGATCCGAGGCTAGGGTGGCGGCTTGGGGAGGCGGATGAAGCACTCATTCATCTCGCACAAACGGAAACGGCGGACGCAGAAGTTGCAGGGGGAGCCCCGGAGATGGGGACGACAGGTGGACGAGGGGCGGATCCGAGGCCACTGGTGCTCCGGCGGAACAGCAGTGGTGGACGAGCATCTGGGCACGGGGACGCGAGCTCCTCCCAACGGCCATGGCGGAGAGCTCCTGTAAAAGGAGATGAGAGGCAGTCCTGTGAGAGAGAGGCATGAAGAAGGGAAACGGGAGGAAGCAAAGGAGAGGGACGCGAGGGTCCTGCTGGAAGTGGTCGCCGGTGGAGCTCGGCGAGCATCTCCTCGAGCGCGAAACAGGCAGCGCTTGGAGTGGACGTGTTGCTCTGCAGGTGCTAGACGCGTCCATGGAGGCAGGGGAGGCCGCGGCGGAGGTCGATCAAGGGGGTGCTGGTTGGGTTTGCTGCAGAGACGAGTAGGAGAAGGTGGTGGCTTGCTGGAATTGGATGGCAGCGGAAATCAAGGGAGTTGGTCGAAGCAATCCGGTTGGCAGGAATTTTGGATCGGGAGAGATCCCGAGGTGTAAGAGGAGCGGCGGCGGAGACGGGATGGATGGGACATCTCCTAGATTTTAGGGTTTGTCTGGTTATATAACAGGTAGATTAGCTTAGGGGCTACTCGGGCCCTCCGATTATAATCGAACGGTCCAAAATAAATAGATTAGGAGAGTCAAAGAAGAAATCGAAGATGTTTTATAGATGTTAGGAGATGAACTAAATGCAACGGTGATGATAGAGCGGATCGGGTTCGGGGAAGTTTCCGACATGCACGCAAAGGGGGTTAGGCAGTCACGGTCAAGAGGGAAGCGGAAACCCGAGGGACTCAGAACCGTCAACAAAGGCAGGGTGACACGGCAACTACGAATGGATGCAAGCTTTAAGAAAACATGCAAATGCAATGCGCATGATGCTATGAGATGAGATGCAACAAACAAACAAATAACACAACTGACTCGCAAAACAAGGAAGGCATATGGAGCGTCGGTCTTAGGGCGTTACATTCACCCTCCTTATAAAGAGGCCAAGGCTTGTCCTTTTTTCTTCTCGTACTCAATCGAATCCTTCCCTCGCCTCGAGTTTCAACACCCAAGGCTCAGGTCAGGCGCTTCGGACCTTCAACCATGTCCGGATCCAACCTTCAAGGTTGGTGGATGACCTCCTCTGTCACAAAGGAAGACATCAAGAAGCTAAGAGAGGCCAGGTATTTGACCGGCGAAATCTCGCACAGGCTGCCTGCTCGAGGGCAGGTTATACCCACTCCCGAACCCGGTGAGAGCATTGTATTCATCTCTCACTTCCTCCGAGGGCTAGGCCTTGCTCTAGATCCCTTTGTTAGGGGGCTCATGTTCTATTATGGGCTGGATTTCCATGACCTGGCCCCGGATTCCATCCTTCACATCTCGTCGTTCTTCTTCGTGTGAGGCCTTCCTCCGCACTACCCCACACTTCGGCCTATGGATCAAGACCTTCAATGTGAAGCCGAAGATGATAGAGGGCGACACGCAGAGTGCGGAGGTGTCGTAATAAGCAAAGGCGCCAATGTTCCATGGCCAAAAGGTTCCTTCCCGGAGGTGTCCAGTTTATGGCAATGGGAGTGGTTTTATATCACAGCTCCCCGGGTCACCAAGTGGGTGGCCGCCCCTGCCTTTCGCTCGCCCCCCCCCCCCCCCCCGCCACAACTGACGTCATGGATCAACAAGGGGCTGGACTGGGGGCCAGTAAATGATGTGTCGGTATTGCAGAGTCTCATCCGAGATCTCCTCGAGAGAGATCTTAGCCCGGTCACGGTAATGCAAATCATGCTAGTTCGTCGAGTCCCGCCTTGCAAACATCGACCCCTCCGTATGTGGGAGTGCAACCCGGAAGGACCGCGAGCTATTCAGCACTTCCTCGGCATGACGCTCAAAGAGATGTACAAATTGTTCTTCGGACCACAAATAAGGTGTCCGGACACCACCGAGGATGCGGGTTTGAGCTGCAATCGTCCAGATACCCAAGTAAGTAATCCCGTGGCCGAACACGTTGTCTTTTTATTTATCACAAAATCATTCTAAAAAGTCGCTTTTTGACCAGGACTGGGTAACAATGGCGAAGATGATCAGGTGTTCGGTCCCCCTTCCCGAAGGCTCAGCAGATCCAGTACTGGCGAGAATGCTCGAGCCGGCGCCTTATCATGCGCCCTCAGGGGAAGATAAAGGGGGGAATAAAGAGGCTGAAAGCGGGCCTAGCTCATTATTCATCCAAACCAGGGGAATTAGCGCCTCTGCGAAGGAGGATAATCGGGGAGAAGAATTTGAAATTCCCTCTCCCCAAGGAAGAAAGAGGACCGCCTCTGAAGACCCAGAAACAATGGTTTCCAAACGGCGGAAGAAATCTTCGCCAGAGGGTCCTACCTCGGAGGGTACCCTTGCCGCACAGTGCCCACAAGGGGATCATCCCTCCACCTAGTTGTAAGTAAACAAAAAGTACTTAATAGTAAAAATATCCTGCTTTACTTCTAAGGACAATAACCGAAGCATATATCTTGTAGTTCGGATCGTAGCCCTTCTCGACAAAGTTCGTCTTCGGGGGATCTTCTTCCAGAGATGATGGAGAGCGAGACACATTCCCATGCCACCCTGCCTCATGAGGCGGGCGACCTTGAAGTGTTGTCACGGGGGGTTTCTCCTGATCCACCAAGGCCAGAGGGTAATCCTTCGGCCACCCGAAGTACAGAGTATTTGGCTCTTAAGGAGAGCCATGGAAAGAGTCTGGAACCGTTCGGTGTGTGATCGGACGCACTGAAAGATCTTCTGGAGCAAGCGTCTATCTCAGAAGCGCATCGTACGCTAATGGGTATGGTGGTTGAGAGGATTTCATCCGCCGAAAGCGGGTTGCATGAAGCTTTTATGAGTCTGCTGAAAGGCTTTGAGGTACGTGAAATAGTGTATGTTTTTGACGGTACCGCACACGTTAGGTGTACCCTATGCAGATAGTAGCCTCTGAGACTCTGGTTGCTATCGAGAACTACGGCAAACAGAGTATCATAGTCCTAGGTAATAATCAGGCCGCCTTCATCTGCAGGTGGCGGAAGGTCCAGTGGCTAGCCGGACAGGTGAGTTTGCCGAGCTAAAGCGGCAACTTGATGCGGCAGATGCTGACATCGTGCATGTAAACAAACGGCTCGACGAGGCACAGGGTATGTGATTTCTCTGGTGATCAACACATAGTAAGAGGAGCATGATGCTAATATCTTTAATATGTTGTGACTGCAGATGGGGCTGCCGCCGTGGAGACCCTTCGGCCGGAACTTGCCCGAGCCAAGGAACAAGCCAGGAAGAGTGATGTGGATGCTCTAAAGGCGGTCGAAGAGGTGAGAGCCGAGCAGGCTGCGCATTGCCAAAGCAAGGATGAAATAGCCAAGATGGCTGTTGAATTGAAGGATGCCACCGACCGTTACGAGCTTCTTGAAAATGAAAATCGAGCGAAGACGATGGACCTGGAGAAGGCCACGGTGGCGGCCAAGGACGCCCGCTCTAAAATCAGGGCGGTGAAGGAGGAGCTGTGTCAAGCCGGGGATATCGGGGCTGGTTAGCCCTTTTTGCTGCGGATGAAGTTCGGAGATCCTAAGTACTCCCCTCTTGATCAACTATGGAGCTCTGCAGACGCATACGTGGATTTGGCAGCCAGTGCTGCTGATGCGGTCGAGTACTCCAAAGATCAAAAAGATCGTGAAGTGGAAAAGTTGTTTTGGTCACAGTTCAATGTTCCAGTGTGTCCGCTTCTGTTGAATGAGCGAATGGCCGAGTGGGCCGAGCTCCATAGGTTGTTCGGGCTTGCCATGAGGTCTATTGTGGATCATCTGTGGCCGGAAGGGCAAGGCCGAATAGTTATTTTAGTTTAGTGCAACCGTTCCTTGGTGTTGTGCCGCACATCGACGCTATGAAGAGGTCGGCGTGCATACAGGGTGCGCGGATGGAACTTGCCCGTGTCAAGACATACTGGGCAAAGATGGAGGCCACCGCTATTGCAACCCAGATTTCGGCCGTGGGCTGAGTATCTGCCGAGCACTACTTTGAAGAAGCCCTCGAAGGCGCTCGTTCAATAGAGGCTGAGTGCTCAAAGAATATTATGTTCTAGTGACATGTATTCCCATTGTAAAAACAATGTTTATTAACTTATAAAGGCTGCGTTTATACTTTTGCCTAAAAGTATTATGACGCCTCCTGTGCGGCCGTTTATGTATATATGTATATAACCTGAAAGTTTGCAGTCGTCGGCTTCAGCCCCCACGCATATAACTCGGGGGTGTTTGCAAAAAACGTGTGTTCACACTTGATCCAACGTCTTGGTCCATTAAGGAGGTGATAGCGCAGCGAACGAGGCAATCGGACTATATTGCTTAACACTTTCACTTAGCCATAGGAGTTCGACGGTGGGACTACTATATAGCCCTTGGTACTTCCGCGCTCATCCGAATACGGGGCGCATACATACCTGACCTGGAAACGGCCCTTCGTTAATGCAGAGGAATCCCGAATATTCCGCTAAGTCATCGAGTGGTTGACCAGTCTCGCGCTTTATCATGACAGTCAGTTTTCTGCTTTCTCTAGTGAGGTGCTCATCTGTATGAACCAGGGCACAATCGCAGCAGTTCTCCCGGTGCCTCCTTAGCCGATAGAATGGACCATAAGGTAGCAAAACATGGGATCTGGGCAAACCCAACATTTGACCAAAGACATGATTCGGAGCTGATGCATATAAGGCCAAACTCGCGACGCCGAACACTCCCTAAGATATTCGGTCTTTATAACATATGCTGGGCCGAACAATGCCCTTGATAATGAACCCCGAGTGTCCAGGTATGTGCAATATTCTGACGTGGCGAAATGCCAATAACGTCAGCATCATTATCGGTTGTACTGAGTATCCGGAGGATGTGAACAACAAGGGACAGTAAAAAAGGTTTACGCAGGGTCTTAATCTAAAAAGAAACCTTTGAGCGGGTCCCTGCTGCACGTCTGCGCCTGTGTCCCCGTTGTGCCATATCCTGGACGGGTGTAGCACAATTGTCATCTGTAAAAGAGAAGAACTTAGGTGAAAGTTGTTGTGCAAAAAATTCGTTATTCTCAATAACCCATTAAAATTCAAGATAAGTCAAGTTGAGGTGAACTAGCCCTATTTACATGCGGGAAGCCCCTGGTACCGTCTATGAGGGTATAACCATCAAACCAATCTCAAGTATATCTAGTGATGCGTCGGACTCGTCTAGCCGTGTCCGCGGTCGTGACGACTGATCAACTATTCTGGCTGGGAAGGCCGTCTAGTGTTCGGTTGTTAAAGCCGCCGCACGTTCTTCCATGCATAAGGAACGCTCAATATTTCCGCTAACTGTGATGGTGCCACATGGACCGGGCATCTTAAGCTTAAGAGAAGTGTAATATGGTACTGCATTAAAACGAGCGAAAGTTGTTCTTCCGAGTAGTGCTTGATAGCCGCGTCAGAATGGAGCGATGCCGAAGGTTAGCTTTTCACTTCGGAAGTTGTCGGGTGAACTGAATACAACCTCTAGTATTAGAGAGCCCGTGTAGTGGGCCTCTGGCCCTGGTATTACTCCCTTGAAGGTAGTATTACTATGGCTGATTTTTATCGGGTCTATCTATTGGAAATATGCCCTAGAGGCAATAATAAAAGCATTATTATTATATTTCCTTATTCATGATAATTGTCTTTATTCGTGCTATAATTGTGTTAACCGGAAATCGTAATACATGTGTGAATAACAGACAACAAACATGTCCCTAGTGAGCCTCTAGTTGACTAGCTCGGTGATCGACAGATAGTCATGGTTTCCTGACTATGGACATTGGATGTCATCGATAACGGGATCACATCATTAGGAGAATGATGTGATGGACAAGACCCAATTCTAAACATAGCATAAGATCGCATAGTTCGTTTGCTAGAGTTTTCCAATGTCAAGTATCCTTTCCTTAGACCATGAGATCGTGTAACTCCCGAATACCGTAGGAGTGCTTTGGGTGTGCCAAACGTCACAACGTAACTGGGTGACTATAAAGGTATGCTACGGGTATCTCTGAAAGTGTCTGTTGGGTTGACATGGATCGAGACTGGGATTTGTCACTCCGCTTGACGGAGAGGTATCACCGGGCCCTCTCGGTAATGCATCATCACAATGAGCTCAATGTGATCAAAGTGTTTGATCACGGGATCATGCATTACGGTAACGAGAAAAGTGACTTGCCGGTAACGAGATTGAACGAGGTATTGGTATACCGACGATCGAATCTCAGGCAAGTAAAATACCGATTGACAAAGGGAATCGTATACGGGATTAATTGAATCCTTGACATCGTGGTTCATCCGATGAGATCATCGTAGAGCATGTGGGAGCTAACATGGGTATCCAGATCCCGCTGTTGGTTATTGCTCGAGAGCCGTCTCGGTCATGTCTGCATGTCTCCCGAACCCGTAGGGTCTACACACTTAAGGTTCGGTGACGCTAGGGTTATGAAGATATGTATGTGCAGTAACCCGAATGTTGTTCGGAGTCCCGGATGAGATCCCGGACGTCACGAGGAGTTCCGGAATGGTCCGGAGGTAAAGAATTATATATAGGAAGTGCTATTTTGGCCATCGGGACAAGATTCGGTGTTATCGGTATTGTACCGGGACCACCGGAGGGGTCCCGGGGTCCACCAGGTGGGGCCACCTGCCTTGGTGGGCCACATGGGCCTTAGGGGGTGCGCCTTGGCCCACTTGGGCCAAGGGGAACCAGCCCCAAGGGCCCATGCGCCAAGGAAACTTGGAGGAGGGAGAGTCCAAAGGGGGGAAGGCACCTCCGAGGTGCCTTGGGGAGGATGGACTCCTCCCCCCCTCTTGGCCGCACCCCTTCCTTGGAGGAAGGGGCAAGGCTGCGCCCTCCCCCCCTCTAATGCACCTATATAAAGGGGGGCAGGGGAGGGGGGCAGCGCACCAATTGCCCTGGCTCCTCCCTCCTCCCTGCAACACCTCCTCCTCCTCCCGCAGTTGCTTAGCGAAGCCCTGCCGGAGTTCTGCTGCATCCACCACCACACCGTCGTGCTGGATCTTCCTCAACCTCTCCTTCCCCCTTGCTGGATCAAGAAGGAGGAGACGTCTCCCGTCCCGTACGTGTGTTGAACGCGGAGGTGCCGTCCGTTCGGTACTAGATCATCGGTGAATTGGATCACGGCAAGTACGACTACCTCATCCACGTTCACTCGAACGCTTCCGTTGCGATCTACAAAGTGGTATGTAGATGCTATCTAATCTGAATACTCGTTGCTAGATGAACTCATAGATGGATCTTGGTGAAACCGTAGGAAAAATTTTAATTTTCTGCAACGTTCCCCAACAGTGGTATCATGAGTTAGGTCTATGCATAGTTCTTCTTGTGCGAGTAGAACACAATTTGTTGTGGGCATAGATGTTGTCAATTCTTCTTGCCGTTACTAGTCAATCTTGATTCAGCGGTATTGTGGGATGAAGCGGCCCGGACCAACCTTACACGTACGCTTACGTGAGACCGGTTCCACCGACTAACATGCACTAGTTGCATAAGGTGGCTGGCGGGTGTCTGTCTCTCCTACTTTAGTTGGATCGAATTCGATGAACAGGGTCCTTATGAAGGGTAAATAGAGATTGACAAATCACGTTGTGGTTTGAACGTAGGTAAGAAAACGTTCTTGCTAGAACCCTAATTCAGCCACGTAAAACTTGCAACAACAATTAGAGGACGTCTAACTTGTTTTTGCAGCAAGTGCTTTGTGATATGATATGGCCAAAGTTGTGATGTATGATGAATGATCTATATGTGATGTATGAGATGTTCATGCTATTGTAATAGGAATCACGACTTGCATGTCGATGAGTATGACAACCGGCAGGAGCCATAGGAGTTGTCTTTATTTTTTGTATGACCTGCGTGTCATTGAGAATCGCCATGTAAGTTACTTTACTTTATTGCT
The DNA here is from genome assembly GCA_032464435.1 of Aegilops umbellulata. Lineage (NCBI taxonomy): Eukaryota > Viridiplantae > Streptophyta > Magnoliopsida > Poales > Poaceae > Aegilops > Aegilops umbellulata. The sequence goes on from CP136057.1 coordinate 554,136,566, forward strand.
AAACGCGTTAGCCATAGTAGTAGAAGTAATAGTTGGCGAGCAACTTCATGGAGACACGATGATGAAGATCATGATGATGAAGATCATGGTGTCAAGCCGGTGACAAGATGATCATGGAGCCCCAAGATGGAGATCAAAGGAGCAATGTGATATTGGCCATATCATGTCACGTTTATTATTTGATTGCATGTGATGTTTATCATGTTTTGCATCTTGTTTACTTAGAACGACGGTAGTAAATAAGATGATCCCTCATAATAATTTCAAGAAAGTGTTCTCCCTAACTGTGCACCGTTGCTAAGGTTCGTCGTTCCGAAGCACCACGTGATGATCGGGTGTGATAGGTCCTTACGTTCGCATACAACGGGTGTAAGACAGATTTACACACGCAAAACACTTAGGTTGACTTGACGAGCCTAGCATGTACAGACATGGCCTCGGAACACAGAAGACCGAAAGGTCGAGCATGAGTCGTATAGAAGATACGATCAACATGAAGATGTTCACCGATGTTGGCTAGTCCGTCTCACGTGATGATCGGACACGGCCTAGTTGACTCGGATCATGTAATACTTAGATGACTAGTAGAGGGATGTCTATCTAAGTGGGAGTTCATTAAATTTGATTAAATGAACTTTATTATCATGAACTTAGTCTAAAAACTTTACAATATGTCTTGTAGATCAAATGGCCAACGTAGTCCTCAACTTCAACGCGTTCCTAGAGAAAACCAAGCTGAAAGACGATGGTAGCAACTATACGGACTGGGTCCGGAACCTGAGGATTATCCTCATAGCTGCCAAGAAAGATTATGTCCTAAGAGCACCGCTGGGTGACGCACCTATTCTCCCTGCAGAACAAGACGTTATGAACGCTTGACAGTCACGCTGCGATGATTACTCCCTCGTTCAGTGCGGCATGCTTTACAGTTTAGAGCCGGGACTCCAAAAGCGTTTTGAGAGACATGGAGCATATGAGATGTTCGAAGAGCTGAAAATGGTTTTCCAAGCTCATGCCCGGGTCGAGAGATATGAAGTCTCCGACAAATTCTTTAGCTGTAAGATGGAGGAAAATGGCTCTGTCAGTGAACACATACTCAAAATGTCTGGGTTGCACAACCGCTTGACTCAACTGGAAGTTAATCTCCCGGATGAAGCGGTCATTGACAGAATCCTCTAGTCGCTTCCACCTAGCTACAAGAGCTTTGTGATGAACTACAATATGCAGGGGATGGTAAAGACCATTCCTGAAGTATATGCTATGCTGAAATCAGCAGAGGTAGAAATCAAGAAGGAGCATCAAGTGTTGATGGTGAATAAAACCACTAAGTTCAAGAAGGGCAAGGGTAAAAAGAACTTAAAGAAGGACGGCAAGGAAGTTGCCGCGCCCGGTAAGCAAGTTGCCGGGAAGAAGCCAAAGAATGGACCCAAGCCCGAAACTGAGTGCTTTTATTGCAAGGGAAGTGGTCACTGGAAGCGGAACTGCTCCAAATACTTAGCGGACAAGAAGGCCGGCAAAACCAAAGGTATATGTGATATACATGTAATTGATGTGTACCTTACCAGTACTCGTAGTAGCTCTTGGGTATTTGATATCGGTGCAGTTGCTCATATTTGTAACTCAAAGCAGGAGCTGCGGAATAAACGGAGACTGGCGAGGGACGAGGTGACGATGCGCGTCGGGAATGGTTCCAAGGTCGATGTGATCGCCGTCGGCACGCTGCCTCTACATTTACCTACGGGATTAGTTTTAAACCTCAATAATTGTTATTTAGTGCCAAGTTTGAGCATGAACATTGTATTTGGATCTCGTTTAATTCGAGATGGCTACTCATTTAAATCCGAGAATAATGGTTGTTCTATTTATATGAGAGATATGTTTTATGGTCATGCTCCGATGGTTGATGGTTTATTCTTAATGAATCTCGTACGTGATGATACACATATTCATAGTGTGAATACCAAAAGAGTTAAAGTTGATAACAATAGTCCCACATATTTGTGGCACTGCCGCCTTGGTCACATAGGTGTCAAACGCATGAAGAAGCTCCATGCAGATGGACTTTTAGAGTCTCTTGATTATGAATCATTTGACATGTGCGAACCATGCCTCATGGGTAAAATGACCAAGACTCCGTTCTCAGGAACAATGGAGCGAGCAACCAACTTATTGGAAATCATACATACCGATGTGTGCGGTCCAATGAGTGTTGAGGCTCGCGGAGGCTATCGTTATGTTCTCACCCTCACTGATGACTTGAGTAGATATGGGTATATCTACTTAATGAAACACAAGTCTGAGACCTTTGAAAAGTTCAAGGAATTTCAGAGTGAGGTTGAAAATCAACGTGATAGAAAGATCAAGTTTCTACGATCAGATCGTGGAGGAGAATACTTGAGTCACGAATTTGGCACACACTTAAGAAAATGTGGAATAGTTTCACAACTCACGCCGCCTGGAACACCTCAGCGTAATGGTGTGTCCGAACGTCGTAATCGCACTCTATTAGATATGGTGCGATCTATGATGTCTCTTACCGATTTACCGCTATCTTTTTGGGGCTATGCTTTAGAGACTGCCGCATTCACTTTGAATAGGGCTCCGTCGAAATCCGTTGAGACGACACCGTATGAATTATGGTTTGGGAAGAAACCTAAGCTGTCGTTTCTAAAAGTTTGGGGATGCGATGCTTATGTCAAGAAACTTCAACCTGAAAAGCTCGAACCCAAATCGGAAAAATGCGTCTTCATAGGATACCCTAAAGAAACTGTTGGGTATACCTTCTACCTCAGATCCGAAGGCAAGATCTTTGTTGCCAAGAATGGATCCTTTCTGGAGAAAGAGTTTCTCTCGAAAGAAGTAAGTGGGAGGAAAGTAGAACTTGATGAAGTGTTCCCTCTTGAACCGGAAAATGGCGAAACTCAAGAAAACGTTTCTGAGGTGCCTGCACCGACTAGAGAGGAAATTAATGATGATGATCAAGATGCTTCTGATCAAGCTCCTACTGAAATTCGAAGGTCCACAAGGACACGTTCCGCACCTGAGTGGTACGGCAACCCTGTCTTGGAAATCATGTTGTTAGACAACGGTGAACCTTCGAACTATGAGGAAGCAATGGCGGGCCCGGATTCCGACAAATGGCTGGAAGCCATGAAATCCGAGATAGGATCCATGTATGAAAACGAAGTATGGACTTTGACTGACTTGCCCGTTGAACGGCAAGCCATAGAAAATAAATGGATCTTTAAGAAGAAGACAGACGCGGATGGTAATGTGACCATCTATAAAGCTCGGCTTGTCGCTAAGGGTTATCGACAAGTTCAAGGGGTTGACTACGATGAGACTTTCTCACCGGTAGCGAAGCTGAAGTCCGTCCGAATCATGTTAGCGATTGCCGCATACTATGATTATGAGATATGGCAAATGGACGTCAAAACGGCATTCCTTAATGGTTTCCTTAAGGAAGAATTGTATATGATGCAGCCGGAAGGTTTTGTCGATCCTAAGAATGCTGACAAGGTGTGCAAGCTCCAACGCTCGATTTATGGGCTGGTGCAAGCATCTCGGAGTTGGAACATTCGCTTTGATGAGATTATCAAAGCGTTTGGGTTTACACAGACTTGTGGAGAAGCCTGTGTTTACAAGAAAGTGAGTGGGAGCTCTGTAGCATTTCTCATATTATATGTAGACGACATACTTTTGATGGGAAATGATATAGAACTCTTGGACAGCATCAAGGCCTATTTGAATAAAAGTTTTTCAATGAAGGACCTTGGAGAAGCTGCTTATATATTAGGCATCAAGATCTATAGAGATAGATCGAGACGCCTCATAGGTCTTTCACAAAGCACATACCTTGATAAGATATTGAAGAAGTTCAATATGGATCAATCTAAGAAGGGGTTCTTACCTGTGTTACAAGGTGTGAAATTGAGCTCAGCTCAATGTCCGACCACGGCAGAAGATATAGAAGAGATGAGCGTCATCCCCTATGCCTCAGCCATAGGTTCTATTATGTATGCCATGCTGTGTACCAGACCTGATGTAAACCTTGCCGTAAGTTTGGTAGGAAGGTACCAAAGTAATCCCGGCAAGGAACACTGGACAGCGGTCAAGAATATCCTGAAGTACCTGAAAAGGACCAAGGAAATGTTTCTCGTTTATGGAGGTGACGAAGAGCTCGTCGTAAAAGGTTACGTCGACGCTAGCTTCGACACAGATCTGGATGACTCTAAGTCACAAACCGGATACGTGTATATTTTGAATGGTGGGGCAGTAAGCTGGTGCAGTTGCAAGCAAAGCGTCGTGGCGGGATCTACATGTGAAGCGGAGTACATGGCAGCCTCGGAGGCAGCACATGAAGCAATTTGGGTGAAGGAGTTCATCACCGACCTCGGAGTCATACCCAATGCGTCGGGGCCAATCAAGCTCTTCTGTGACAACACTGGAGCTATTGCACTTGCAAAGGAGCCCAGGTTTCACAAGAAGACTAGGCACATCAAGCGTCGCTTCAACTCCATTCGTGAAAATGTTCAAGATGGAGACATAGAAATTTGTAAAGTGCACACAGATCTGAATGTCGCAGATCCGTTGACTAAACCTCTCCCTAAGGCAAAACATGATCAGCACCAGAACTCTATGGGTGTTCGATTCATCACAATGTAACTAGATTATTGACTCTAGTGCAAGTGGGAGACTGTTGGAAATATGCCCTAGAGGCAATAATAAAAGCATTATTATTATATTTCCTTATTCATGATAATTGTCTTTATTCGTGCTATAATTGTGTTAACCGGAAATCGTAATACATGTGTGAATAACAGACAACAAACATGTCCCTAGTGAGCCTCTAGTTGACTCGCTCGGTGATCGACAGATAGTCATGGTTTCCTGACTATGGACATTGGATGTCATCGATAACGGGATCACATCATTAGGAGAATGATGTGATGGACAAGACCCAATTCTAAACATAGCATAAGATCGCATAGTTCGTTTGCTAGAGTTTTCCAATGTCAAGTATCCTTTCCTTAGACCATGAGATCGTGTAACTCCCGGATACCGTAGGAGTGCTTTGGGTGTGCCAAACGTCACAACGTAACTGGGTGACTATAAAGGTATGCTACGGGTATCTCTGAAAGTGTCTGTTGGGTTGACATGGATCGAGACTGGGATTTGTCACTCCGCTTGACGGAGAGGTATCACCGGGCCCTCTCGGTAATGCATCATCACAATGAGCTCAATGTGATCAAAGTGTTTGATCACAGGATCATGCATTACGGTAACGAGAAAAGTGACTTTCCGGTAACGAGATTGAACGAGGTATTGGTATACCGACGATCGAATCTCGGGCAAGTAAAATACCGATTGACAAAGGGAATCGTATACGGGATTAATTGAATCCTTGACATCGTGGTTCATCCGATGAGATCATCGTAGAGCATGTGGGAGCCAACATGGGTATCCAGATCCCGCTGTTGGTTATTGCTCGAGAGCCGTCTCGGTCATGTCTGCATGTCTCCCGAACCCGTAGGGTCTACACACTTAAGGTTCGGTGACGCTAGGGTTGTGAAGATATGTATGTGCAGTAACCCGAATGTTGTTCGGAGTCCCGGATGAGATCCCGGACGTCACGAGGAGTTCCGGAATGGTCCGGAGGTAAAGAATTATATATAGGAAGTGCTATTTTGGCCATCGGGACAAGATTCGGTGTTATCGGTATTGTACCGGGACCACCGGAGGGGTCCCGGGGTCCACCAGGTGGGGCCACCTGCCTTGGTGGGCCACATGGGCCTTAGGGGGTGCGCCTTGGCCCACTTGGGCCAAGGGGAACCAGCCCCAAGGGCCCATGCGCCAAGGAAACTTGGAGGAGGGAGAGTCCAAAGGGGGGAAGGCACCTCCGAGGTGCCTTGGGGAGGATGGACTCCTCCCCCCCTCTTGGCCGCACCCCTTCCTTGGAGGAAGGGGCAAGGCTGCGCCCTCCCCCCCTCTAATGCACCTATATAAAGGGGGGCAGGGGAGGGGGGCAGCGCACCAATTGCCTTGGCTCCTCCCTCCTCCCTGCAACACCTCCTCCTCCTCCCGCAGTTGCTTAGCGAAGCCCTGCCGGAGTTCTGCTGCATCCACCACCACACCGTCGTGCTGGATCTTCCTCAACCTCTCCTTCCCCCTTGCTGGATCAAGAAGGAGGAGACGTCTCCCGTCCCGTACGTGTGTTGAACGCGGAGGTGCCGTCCGTTCGGTACTAGATCATCGGTGAATTGGATCACGGCAAGTACGACTACCTCATCCACGTTCACTCGAACGCTTCCGTTGCGATCTACAAAGTGGTATGTAGATGCTATCTAATCTGAATACTCGTTGCTAGATGAACTCATAGATGGATCTTGGTGAAACCGTAGGAAAAATTTTAATTTTCTGCAACGTTCCCCAACACTATCCCCATTTTGCGGACTGTGTCCTGATATATCAGATTTAGGCCACTGTCGCCGTCCATAAGGACTCGTGTGAGATGGTATCCATTTATTATGGGGTCTAACATCAAGGCAGCTAATCCTTCGTGCCGGATGCTTGTCAGGTGATCCATGCGATCAAAAGTGATCGGACAGGCCAACCAGGGGTTGAACTTAGGGGTGACGGGCTCTGCGGCGCGTGTGTCCCGGAGTGCATGTTTGCTTCTCCTCTTCGTCACGTGGATCATGTTCACTGTTTTGACCTCTGGTGGGAATTTTCTCTGTCCCCAAGTGCTTTGCTGGCGAGGCTCGTCCTCGTCTTCACTTGGTGTCTCCCTCCCCTTGTGTTCAGCGTTTAGCTTACTGGCCTGCTTGAAGACCCAACATTCTCTATGGGTGTGATTTGCAGGTTTATCGGGGGTGCCATGAATCTGACATAGTTTGTCTAGAATTTTTTTAGGCTGGACGGTCCATTTCTGCTGCCTTTGAAAGGCTTTTTCTGCTGACCTGGTCGAGAGCCCCTGAATCCGGCATTTACCGCCATGTTATCTGGGATGTCTTCTTTATTTCGACGCTTGCTTTTACTGCGCCGTGGTTTTCCATTGCCATCCCTGATTTTGGATGTGCCTGGGTCGCTGGTGCTACTACGAGCTAGCCAGCTATCTTTGCCCGCGCAAAAGCGGGTCATGAGGCATGTCAGGGCTGCCATTGTTCTCGGTTTTTCTTGACCGAGGTGTTTGGCAAGCCATTCGTCTCGGAAGCTGTGTTTGAAAGCTGCTAAGGCTTCGGCGTCCGGGCAGTCGACGATTTGGTTCTTCTTAGTGAGAAACCTGTTCCAAAGCTTTCAGGCTGATTCTCCGGGCTGTTGAACTATCTGACCTAAATCGTCTGCATCCGGAGGTCGGACATAGGTCCCTTGAAAATTGGCCCGAAAAGCATCCTCAAGCTCCTCCCAACTTCCAATTGAGTTTTCGGGGAGGCTTTTTAGCCAGTGCCGAGCTGGTCCTTTCAGCTTGAGGGGCAAGTATTTGATGGCGTGGAGGTCATCTCCGCGAGCCATATGAATATGGAGGATAAAGTCCTCAATCCAGACTCCAGGGTCTGTGGTTTCGACGTACGCCTCTATGTTCACTGCTTTGAATCCTTCTGGAAATCCGTGGTCTAGCACCTCATCGGTGAAACATAGGGGGTGTGCCGCGCCCCTGTATTTGACTGTGTCGTGGTGTTCTGACGGTTGTAGTGTTCGGTTTTGGTTGTGCGCTAGAGCGCGTTTCCTTGATCCGTAGATGGATCTGGTCGCGCCGGTCTTCTGATGCGAGTCCTCACGTGAAGCATGTGCTGACTTATGTGCGGCCCTGTTAGTCGCTCTATCGCGGCCACAAGGTGGTTGATCCGACCGGTCGGCCATGTTATTTTTCGGCTATGTGGGCTCTAAGGCCTCATCATCAAATTCAGGCAACAGCTTGCGCTTTGGATAGCTCTTTGTGTGGAAACTACCACCATACTTTTCTTCATTGTCGAGCACTTTGTTCCATCTACTGTTGAGGGTATTCTGCGCGGCCTTAAGCCTTTGCTTCTACTTCTTCAGACTCCTCGCGGTGGCAATAAGCCTTCTGCGGAGGTTCTCTTGTTCCAAGTGCCTTTCCGGGATGATGTGTGCTTCTTCGTCCGGACTGTTTTCCTCTTCGGAGGGAGGTTGATGAGCTATATCCTCGGCGTCGCCGTGTTCAGACAGCAGATCCGTACTACGTTCGCCGTTTGCTGGTTCACTGCTGTTATCGCTGTTTTTGCCGAGGCGGGTGTTGGAGCGGTGCCTACGTCGGCGCTTTGGTTGCTTCTCGAGGGATCTATCCTTCGCTGCATCCTTCCATTCCTCGTCATCGTTTTCTTTGGGTGTATCCACCATGTATATGTCATGTGATGAAGTGGCTGTCCAGCGCCCTATGGGCGATGGTTCCTGTTCCTCTCCTGCATCATCATCCATGCTGTCGATGTCTTCAGAGTCGAAATCGAGCATGTCGGTTAAATCATCGACAGTGGCTACTAAGTGGGTGGTGGGTGGGGAGCGGATTTCTTCGTCATCCGCATCCCATCCTAGCCGGACATAGTTCGGCCAAGGTTCTCCTGACAAGTAGAGAGACCTCAATGAATTTAGCACATCGCCAAAAGGCGAGTGCTGAAAGATATCCGCGGAGGTAAACTCCATGATCGGTGCCCAATCGGGTTCGATAGGCACGGACGCAGGCGGCTCGGAGCCCGTGGCCGGGGACGAATCCAATGGTTCGGCAACACGGCTCTCGTAAGGGGTGAAGTCAGTATTCGGCTCTATCGCCACTAAGAGTGCGGCCTCCATGGCGGGGTCTATCCACCCGTCCTTGAATGGCGCAATTTGCTCCAGATTGAGGGCCGGAGTAGTTGCAGGTGTGATCTCCCGAACACTGTCCGACGGCAGAGCTAAATTATGCTCGTCGTGATCATGCGGTGCACCTGACATGGGCTCGAATCCATCCAAGATCAAGTCTCCGCGGATGTCGGCAGTGTAGTTCAAGTTTCCGAACCTGACCTGGTGCCCAGGGGCGTAGCTCTCGATCTGCTCCAGATAGCCAAGCGAGTTGGCCCGCAGTGCGACACCGCCGAATACGAAGATCTGTCTGGGGAGGAAAAATTTACCCTAGACCGCATCGTTACGATGATCGAAGGAGCCATCAAGCCTTATGGTGACGGCACAGTGGAACTCTCAATGAAAGCACCAATGTCGGTGTCAAAACCGGCAGATCTCGGGTAGGGGGTCCCGAACTGTGCATCTAAGGCGGATGGTAACAGGAGGCGGGGGACACGATGTTTACCCAGGTTCAGACCCTCTCGATGGAGGTAATACCCTACTTCGTGCTTGATTGATCTTGATGATATGAGTATTACAAGAGTTGATCTACCACGAGATCGTAGAGGCTAAACCCTAGGAGCTAGCCTATGGTATGATTGTTGTTGCCCTACGGACTAAACCCTCCGGTTTATATAGACATCGGAGGGGGCTAGGGTTACACAGAGTCGGTTACAAGGGAGGAGATCTACATATCCGTATTGCCAAGCTTGCCTTCCACGCCAATGAGAGTTCCATCCAGACACGAGACGAAATCTTCAATCTTGTATCTTCATAGTCCAACAGTCCGACCAAAGGATATAGTCCGGCTGTCCGAGGACCCCTAATCCAGGACTCCCTCACCATGGCCAAAGGGTTCCTTCCCGGAGACGTCCGACTTATGGCAGCGGGAGTGGTTTTACATCACAGCTCCCCGAAGTACTAAGTGGGTAGTTGCCCCCGTCTTCCGTTCGGGCCCCCCGCCACAACTGGCGTCATGGGTCAACAAGGGGCTGGACTGGGGGCCAGTTAATGACGTGCCGACATTGTAGAGTCGTATCTGAGATCTCCTTGAGAGAGATGTCAGCCTTGTCAAGGTAATGCAAGTCATGCTAGTTCGTCGGATCCTACCATGCCAACGTCGACCTCTCCGTATGTGGGAGTTCAACCCGGAAGGACTGCAAACTATTTAGCAATTCTTCGGCGTGACGCTCGAAGGGATGTATGGATTGTTCTTCGGATCACGAACAAAGTGTCTGGACACCATCGAGGATGCGGCTCTAAACTGCAATCGTCCAATAAGTAATTATGCGGCCGAACACGCTATCTTTTCATTTGTCATAACATCATTCTGAAAAAATTGCTCTTGGCCAAGACTGGATAAGAAACGCGAAGATGATCAGGTGTTCAGGACCCCTTCCCGAGGGCTCACCGGATCCTGTACTAGCCAGGATGCTTGAGCTCGCACCTTATCAAGTGCCATCAGGGGAAGATAAAGGGAGGAATAAAGAAGCCGAAAGCGGGCCTCACGCATTACTCATCCAAACCGGGGGAATTAGTGTCTCCGCGAAGGAGGATAATCGGGGGGAAGAATCTGAAATTCCCTCTCCCCAAGGAGGGGAAAGGACCGCCTCTGAAGACTTGGAAACAAGGGTTTCCAAACAAGGGAAGAAACCTTCGCCAGGGGGGCCTGCCCCGGAGGGCGTCCTTACCGCACAGTGCCCGCAAGGGGATCAGCCCTCCACCGAGCTGTAAGTGAACAAGAGTACTTTTGGTAAATATATCTTGCTTCGTCTCCAAGGACAATAACTAAGACGTCTGTCTTGTAGTTCAGATTGTAACCCTTCTCGACTGAGTTCGTCTTTAGGGGATCTTCTTCCGGAGATGATGGAGAGCGAAACACCTCCCCCTGTCTCCTAGCCTCATGGGACGGACGACCCTGAGGTGTCGCCACGGAGGATTTCTCCTGATCCGCCAAGGCCGTAAGGTAATCCTTCGGCTCCTAAGGAGAGCAACAAAAAGTGTCCGGGACTGTCCGGTGCACGACCGGATGCACTGATGGGTCTTCTGGAGCAAGCGGCCATCTCAGAGGCGCATAGTACTTTAATGGGTACGGTGGTTGAAAGGATTTCATCCGCCGAAAGTGGGTTGCATCAAGCTTTTATGAGCCTGCTAAAAGGCTTTGAGGTAAGCAAAGTAATATATACATATTTTTTACGGTACCACACACGCTAGGTGTGCCCTATACAGATAGTAGCCCCTGAGACTCTGGTTGTTGTCCAGAGGCGGCAAACAGAGGATCATAGTCCCAGGTAATGATCATACTGCTCGCATGTGCAGGCGGCTGAGGGTCCGGTGGCTGGTCAGACTGGTGAATCTGCCGAACTGAGGCGGCAACTTGATGCGGCAGATGCCGACATTGTGCTTGTGAACAAGCGGCTTGACGAGGCATAGGGTATGTATTCTCCGGTGGTCAACAGATATTAAGAGGAGCATGATGCTAGTATCTATAATATGCTGTGACTGCAGATGGAGCTGTGTCAGGACTAGTTTTTCAATAAAGCATTTATTGAAAAGCCGACCCTTTTATTGACCAGTACAGAAGAATCCTCCTTACTGGTAGAAAAATCCTTGATAAAGAAATCCAGAGGTACTAAAAATTACACAAGGTCGAGCTAAGGCTGCTCAACAATTCATTACAAGCACGCCGATATTATACATAAAGGCGGATATGACACAAGGGTATGGTGGCATAACTACTGACTCATAATAAAGGTGGTGGTGGATATGTCACAGTGAAGTGGGTGACATGGCTCCGAAATTTTATAGCTCATCAAGTGTCGGAGTGAGGCTCGATGATTTTATTTGGGTAGCGGAAGCGTATATAATACAAATGATCAACTCCAGGATCGCACGTGACTGACTGGGACTCCTCTAGGCGTCGGACTCGCTATCGTACTCTTCATCCATAAGATCGCCTTCGTCAACATCTAGCCAAATCAACAAGCTAGGTGAGTACTTTGAATGTACTCGCAAGACAGTTTGGACATAAGATATAACAAATGCGAACATGATGCACATGAGCAGATTAGTAATGCACATTCAGATAATAAATTTGCACTGCACGATAAATAAAAGGAAGTCGGGCGGTAGTCCTCCCGAAATCCCAATAAAATAACTGAAGACCGATCGGGTGTCTGAAGCGACGCCTCGAAAGGTAAAAATAAATCCATAATGGTTTGAATGGAAAAAGAATAAATCCATAATCCATAGGATTTCTTTTTAATAGAAAGAATTTGAAAAACTTTCCAAAAATTATTTGTGTTGAGTCAACAGCAAAAGAAAAAGCCCTCAATACCAAAAATCAAGGTTGAGGAGAACACATAAAATATTTGCCATAAAAGAAAATTTTGAGAAGGAGAGTCTTTTAGAAAAAATTTAAATAACCTCCTTCAAATCAAATAAAGAATTTGAAAAAAACCAAATCAAAATTTTTGGAGTGTTACAACACCTACCCCCTTAAGAAAAATCTCGTCCCCGAGACTTCAGCTGATCCTTAAATAGGTGTGGGTACTCTGCCCGAAGGAAATCCTATCTTTCCCATGTTGCTTCATCCTCGGTGTGATTGCTCCACTGAACCTTGAAAAACTTAATTGTTTTCTGACGGGTCCTTCTTTCAGACTCCTCCAATATTTTTTATTGGACATTCCGCGTAGGTGAGGTCTCGTTGCATGTCAATGTTCTCATGAGATACATGCTTCTCCGGGTTGCTTACACATTTCCTCAACTGTGAGACGTGGAACACGTCGTGGACGTCTGACAGCTCTTTGGTAGGTCTAGCTGGTAGGCCACCGTGCCTCTCCGTGCAACCACACAGAAAGGTCCAATAAACCATGGTGCTAAATTTCCTTTAACTTTGAACCGTTGTAGGCCCCTCATAGGAGATACTCGTAGATACACATATTCACCGGGTTCAAAGCTGACTTCACAATGCTTTTGATCGTAATAACTCTTCTGTCGACTTTGAGCTGTCTTGAGTCGGTCCTTGATTAGTCTAACTTTCTCCTCAGCTTCCTTCAGCATGTCTGGGCGGAAGATACGACTGTCTCCTGTTTCTGACCAATTTAATGGGGTACGACATCTCCACCCGTACAAGGCTTCAAAAGGTGCCATTTGTAGACTGGCTTGGTAACTGTTGTTGTATGCGAACTTGGCATATGGCAAGCTTTCTTCCCAACTGGTTCCATAGGTGAGAACACATGCTCTCAGCATGTCCTCTAGAATTTGGTTCACGCGTTCAGTTTGTCCATCAGTCTGGGGTGGTATGCTATACTGAATACTAGCTGAGTCCCCAGAGCTTGTTGTAACTGATCCCAAAATTTAGAGACGAATTGAGTGCCTCTGTCGGATATTATAGTCTTTGGAATTCATTGCAGACAAACTATATGGGAGAGATAAAGCTTGGCAAGCTTCTGAGTGGTGTGGGTCGTCTTTACTGGGATGAAATGTACCACCTTAGTCAATCTATCTGTGATGACCCATATGGCATCATTTCTGTGTTGTGACCGAGGTAGTCCAACAATAAAATCCATTTCAATTTCGTCCCATTTCCACTCAGATATCATGTTTGGCTGTAATAGCCCTGCTGGTTTTTGGTGCTCGGCTTTAATGCCCTGACAAGAATCACAAAATGCAATGAATGTGGCTATATCCCTCTTCATACCGTGCCACCAAATTTTTTCCTGAATGCCCTTGTACATTTTGGTTCCTCCGGGGTGGATTGAATATGGAGCGGTGTGGCCTTCGGCTAGAATTTGATGTTTGAGGCCCTCTATATTTGGCACGCAAAGTCTGTCTCCGTACCATAATATCCCCTCATCGTCTATGACGAATTCTGAAGCTTTGCCCAGACTCACTTTTCTTTTTATGCCTTCGATGCTGGGGTGCCCGTGTTGAGCCTTCTTAATCTGTTCCATTAGAGTGGGCTGTATTTCCAAATTTGACACAGTGCCTTCAGTGACCATCACCAAGTTGAGTTTGGCGAATTCCTGCTGAAATTCAGGTCTCAAGTTTTGTAGACAATCGTTGCATGAGCTTGGGTTTCGACTAAGAGCGTCTGCCACTACATTCGCTTTTCCTGGATGGTAGTGGATGCCAACATCATAATCTTTCACTAATTCCAACCAGCGCCATTGCCGTAAATTGAGTTCTGGCTGTGTGAAAATATATTTGAGACTTTTATGGTCCGTATATATTTCACAATGATTTCCAAGCAAAAAGTGTCTCCACTCTTTGAGTGCATGAATGACTGCTGCCAATTCCAAGTCATGAGTGGGATAATTTTCTTCATGCTTTTGTAGTTGCCTGGAAGCGTATGCGACTACCTTGCCTTCTTGCATTAGTATGCATCCGAGGCCTTTCCGGGATGCGTCACAATATACTTCAAAACTTTTGTGTATGTCTTGTACAACCAATACTGGTGATGTTGTTAATTTCCTCTTGATTTCTTGGAAACTTCTCTCGCAAGCTTCAGGCCATACAAATTTCTTATCCTTCTTGAGTAACTGTGTCATTGGTTTTGCTATGGTGGAGAACCCCTCAATAAACCTTCGGTAATATCCAGCCATTCCTAGGAAGCCTCGTACATCTGTTACGTTGGCTGGTGGTTTCCAGCCAAGTACGGCCTTGACCTTTTCTGGGTCCACGGCGACACCATCTTGAGTCAACACGTGGCCTAGAAAACCAACCTGTCTTAACCAAAATTCACATTTGCTGAATTGGCGTATAATTGATGTTTCCTTAATTCTCCTAGTACAATTCTGAGATGTTCAGCATGCTCTTCTGGTGTCTTGGAGTATACCAGGATATCATCAATGAACACCACAACAAACTTGTCCATAAATTTCATAAATACTTTGTTCATGAGGTGGACAAAATATGCCGAGGCGTTTGTCAGTCCAAACGGCATTACTGTAAATTCATATAATCCGTATCTGGAGGTGAATGATGTCTTAGGGATATCCTCTGTCCGTACTTTTAATTGATGATACCCCGACCTTAAATCATTTTTTAGGAACCTTGGCTTGTGCGAGCTGGTCAAATAAATCATTTATCCGTGGCATCGGATATTTGTTTTTGATGGTGACCATGTTGAGTGCTCGATAGTCTATGCATAATCTTAGTGTCCCATCCTTTTTCTTGGCAAATAATACTGGTGAACCCCAAGGTGAGGAGCTGGCCTGTCACTACAAGAAATATGTCAACTTATGACCTTCTGTCAGTGACCCTCGAAGAATTGGTCATAGATTTATGACCATTTGAGACCAATTGGTCAAAAGCTGTTCGGGGGGCTCCAAACCCTAAACCATTGCGGCCATTTTGGTCAGAAAGGTCATAATTTCCTAACACGAAATGGTCATAAAGCAAACAACGCTAGTCCGCTGCCTTATTTCTAGTTGTTAACGACCAATATAGATGGTCATAGCCTTGTAAATTGTGGTGGGTTGCGATGACTAGGCGCCATCTCATCAGTTTTGCCTATGTGTCATGTCCATGTGGCAGTTTTTGCCCTAGGTTGTGAAGCAACCTATATTTCTGTCATTCCCAAAATTCCCAAAAAAATCTCATAAATTCTTTGGGTCATATCTTCGTCAAATATGTAAAAACCTTCCTTGCCTAGTTCAAAAATAATTCAAAAATATTCATTTTCCTATTCTGTTCAGAGTAACAGTTTGTGAAGGAAGTACCACTTTGGCATGTCCAAATAGTATCCATTTTCTACAGTGCTTTCCTATGCCCAAATAACCATCCTCCGCCAACTGCCAGCTCAATCCATTCATTATTTTGAGCCCAGCTTCAACATTCGTATTTATGTCAAGTGTGGTGGTTTGCAAAGCAAGTACCACCTAGGCTCCTCCTTTTGAGGTGAAAATTTGTGAATATGGTCTTCTTAGTAACTGATCATCCTCAGCCAAAACTCACGCCCATTAGCCATGTACATTTCCCGTACCGCTAATCAAACAATTGGCTGCTAATTCATGTTTGAGCATCGATCAGTCTCCTCGTGAGAATCTTATGTTGTGATTTTCTTCCTAGCACCTACCTGGGGAGTGCCCAACCCACTAGACATGCCTAGGCCGCCCAGAACACATGGCGACGCCACGGTCACGCGGTGACCACGCGGCGGGCATGTGAGCTTACGCGCTCTAGAGTTGGGGCCCTCGGCCACCGTCCAAGCCTCGATGTCTCGCCATCAAACCATGTATTTCTGATTAAATAGATACTTATTTACCTAGAAATGATTTTTGGAAAAAATAAATAGCAAACTATGAGGCAGCTGCAGTTCAAATTTGACCCGCTTCCAACTGAATCGGCGGGAATTTGTCTTTTTCACCAGAGGTGAATCAAAACTTTTGGCACCCAACCATTTTTTCAATTGTGCATTAAATATGTCCTAATATTTTATAAAAATGATTTGGTTCAATTTTGCAACAAATATATGGTAGGTCCTTCACAAAAAAACTCATTTCAGGCACTCAGAAAATGGAAAATGGTTTTTTCGTCCAAAGAAAATGAAAACTTCCTTAGGCAACATTGTTTGCCATTCCAATATGCACCCTTGTGCATAATATGATATCATTTGAATAAACTATGCCATGAATGTGGCCATAAGATTGATCATTTGGCTTGAAAGCCATGAATCTTCACACTTGATAGCTCATTTCTGAGAACACTTTTTTAAAATAATTACCGTATTACAAGTTTATTATTTTTCCTAGAAACTTGGTCACATATAATGACACAATGCGAAGGTTTTCAAATTTTTGATTTTTATTTTATTTTTTATGCCCGTTTCAAAATGCGGTCAAAACGGCGGGCTTGACCGTTCCTAGCTAGTGGTTGAATCTTGGAAATTTTTTGATGTTTCTCTGATTAAATAGATACTTATGTACCTAGAAATGATTTTTTGAAAAAATAAATAGCAAACTATGAGGCAGCTGCAGTTCAAATTTGACCCGCTTCCAGCTCAATCGGCGGGAATTTGTCTTTTTCACCAGAGGTGGATCAAAACTTTTGGCACCCAACCATTTTGTCAATTGTGTATTAAATATGGTCTAGTATTTTATAAAAATGATTTGGTACAATTTTGCAACAAATATATGGTAGGTCCTTCACAAAAAAAAACCTCATTCCGGGCACTCGAAAAATGGAAAATGAATTTTCCGTGCAAAGAAAATGAAAACTCCCTTTGGCAACATTGTTTGGAATTCCAAGATGCACCCATTTGCACAATATAAGATCATTTGAACAAACTATGCCATGAATGTGACCATGAGATTGAGCGTTTGGGTTGAAATCCATGAATCTTCACACATGATAGCTCATTTCTGAGAACACTTTTTTAATAATTACCGTATTACAAGTTTATTATTTTTCCTGGAAACTTGGTCACATATAATGACACAATGCGAAGGTTTCCCAATTTTTTGATTTTTTTTGAATTTTTTATGCCCATTTCAAAATGCGGTCAAAACGGCGGGAATGACCGTTCCTAGCTAGTGGTTGAATCTTGGAATTTTTTTGTGTTTCTATGATTAAATAGATACTTATGTACCTAGAAATGATTTTTGGAAAAAATAAAGAGCAAACTACAAGGCAGCTACAGTTCAAATTTGACCCACTTCCAACTGAATCGGCAGAAATTTGCCTTTTTCACCAGAGGTGGATAAAAACTTTTGAAACCCAACCATTTGGTCAATTGTGCATTAAATATGTCCTAGTGTTTTAGAAAAATGATTTGGTCCAATTTTGCAATAAATATATTGTAGGTCCTTCAGAAAAAAACCTCCTTTTGGGCACTCGAAAAATGAAAAATGTTTTTTTTCCAAAAAACTCATTTCTCACTAGAAGATATTTATCTTTTTTCATGTTTGTTATTTTTTCTGAAAACTCGTTCACATTTTGGTGACACAATGAGAAGGTTTTCTATTTTCTTTTTGAATTTATCAGGTCATAAAATAGCTGACATGATTTTAACACATTATTTTTTAGACAACTATGACCAATTTAGAGATGGCCATAGCATCATTCTGCATTCTGATTGGTCCGTAGACGTTTCACGCGGATCGTGCATCATACGCCGTCGGATGCTTGTGGATCCAACGGTTGTCCTCAACCCTTCCACACCAACCCTGAAACCCTAGCTGGTCATTTTCCATCCACCCCCCCCCCCCCCCCCCCGCCTCCTTTCTTTCCCACATCCATCCATCTCCTCGCTGTCTCGCCCGAGGGAGAGAGAGAGAGCTGCCTCCTTCCTTCCAGATCGCCGCTGGCACCTCCCTCCGGCGGAGCTGGCTGCCGTCCATGGCCTCCCGCACGCCCTACTCCTCTCACCCAACCAAACCGCACGTCCATGGCCACATCCCCGCTCGATCTCGTCGGGAACGAGGCCTCCATCGATCCAACCATCCATCCATGCCCGCAGCAGCATTCCCGCCATCTGTGCTCCTTCCCCAGCAGCGAGAGGCTTCGAGAGAGCCGAGGCGCACCCCGAGCGGGGCGATCCACCGTCCATCCCAACCTCCTCCGCCCGCCTCCTTCTGTTTTCTGCGGGTCCTGCAGATGGCGGCGAGGGGCGTCGGCGCCGGGTACCTCGCCCCCAGCATCCGCCTGCGCGCCGATCCGGCAACGGCGGCCCGGGCGCCCGCCTGCGTTGTCCGCGCGCGGCTCCAGCGCGTCGCGCGGGGCCGCTACGTCGCTGAGCTCAGCAGGGAGGGCCCCGCGGCGCGCCCTGCCTAGCAGCAGCAGCAGATGGCCCCGCCCGTCGTGCCCGGCTTCCTCGCGCCGCCCCCGCCGCGCCTGCCCAATCGCCGGCCCTGACGCAGCCGCCCCTGCCGGACGGCGGCGTGGGGGAACTCGCCCCCGACCTCCTGCTCGAAGGTACCGCGGTTCAGTCGATTTCTTCCTGACGGATTTTCAGTCGATTCAGTTGTTGTATATATATGTGATATATGTTCATTGTTCATCAGTCGTACGTACAGATTTACCAGCATACGCATGATTGATTTAGTCGATCAATAGATTTTCTAGACGTTTTATTGGATCGTGAGATGATTGATTTAGTGCTACTACTAGAAAGAAGACTGAAAAGGCTGGGCCAAGTGCACGCATGTTGGGAACGTAGTTAAATTGAGGAGTTTGTCCGTTGCTTGGACTGATATTATTACCAAAAATGGTGTGAGTCCCTGTACTTATTATTAATGGGAAATCTTAACATCACACTGGGGTTTATTAGTCTCCAATTGTATATTCTCAGCACTCAACTAAATTTACTGATACTGTAGTGGACATGACACGTGAGCACCCCTCTTCAAGGAATGCAATGCTTCTTTCTGTTTTATATTACACGAACTAGAAGGAGCTTCCACCTTTGAGTACAGAAGTAGTATCGAAATTGAAGACCCTTGTATTACTGTCTTGTTTTTCAATGAAATGGGAGGCCCATGCAGTAAATTCACATGGGCACCTGGGAGGCTGGGATCATGTGTGCTTTGCAGAGTACTAGACCCAGCTCACCCTCTATTAGATTACTTGTTGGGCTGCTACTTTGTGTTTGCTGTGGAGTATATTAGACATCCTGAATTTGGCATCTAGCCAAGAACAGAATGCAGGTTGCGCCATTCTTATTATTGCTAAACTGTTGTGATGCAATTTTTAAAGAATGCGATCTTCTAAGTTTTGCATTTGAGTGCTGGGTAGGTAGGATCTTAGGATCATCAACTCTTGTACACTGTTTTAACTGGTTCTGCATCCGTACATACATGTGTACAGCCGTAAATGCAATTGTACATGTTGTCTTTTGCAGGCTTACTCCAGGTTGTGGTTGTTTGTCCTAAAATATATCAGTCTATTTTTTATATCCTCGTCCACTAATCTGGGCACTCGATTTACTCGAAGCCTTGTGAATCAGGTTATGCAAACCTGTTGCATTTAGCACCATCAAAGCTTGTTACTACATCAGTTGCTTGCTCCAAGTGTCTTGTTCTTGGATTCTTTGATTTTATCCTGGTGTGCACAACGCTGGTATTTCTGGATAACCTGAAACTAATTTCTCCACCATATGCTATCTAGCTGTTGGGTGCTAATTATAGTTACTTTATATGAAGAAACACTTACCTGGGAGTTAGGATCAAACTAAGATTGCTAGCATCATTTACACAAGATACACCCTTTGAATTGAATTGATTGGTTCAGTTCCGTATATTCTTCACCGAGCCTTCTATCATGCTTATAACTAGTGCTCTGCTCATGTTGTTAGACAGGGTTTTTACTTCCTGCCATCCCAACCTTCTATCATGCTTACAAGATTTTTCTTTGCACGACAGTAGCACCAGTACCTTGCTGTTGTTGGGAACGGAAGGGAGTTGTTCCATGCATTGAATCTGGGGAGAAAATCACCTTCGGCATGTACACCATCACCTTGGGCATGCTTGTGCCGCTGCTGCTCGGCCTCAACATGTCCTGGAGTGCCATTAGCGCCGCCCTCACGCTCATCTTCCTCGACTTCAAGGACGCTCGCCCCTGCCTCGAGAAGGTAATTGTGTGTCCATCCGTCTGCAGTTAACTAAGTTGTGCCCCAGTGATGTCCTACTAATGTTAATTGTTACTACCATGGTGCTGATGCTGTTCAGAATATGATATGTGCTTTAATTCTAAGTTTTGGTCTCTCTTAAGTGACACTTCTAGCTTTTCTGACTCAAAGTTGTTAACTTGGTACTGCATGAGTTTTACTACTGCTAACACAGAGAGTATTTACTACTGCCAACACAGAGACTTTGTATGCATGCTACCTGATGAGTGCTTTCTTTGTAATATTTCACCTTCGTATGCATAGGTTTATTCGGTTTGAATTCTGCATGACATGAAATAGATATTTACAGTGTTTTTCTCAACTTGTTTTCACTGTCACTTGATATATACTTGCTTGTACTTGAAGCTGTGGGTTAATGTTGGTGGTTTTGTTCTACTTGGATGCATTGGTACCCATCATCGAGCGAACGGATGCAACAGCGGCAAGAAGCTCACGGCTGTGTGCATCTAAAGCACACCATGGACACCATCCACTTCCTCATCAATGCTAACTCAATCCAGATCATCGTCGACACTATCATCCACATGTATCTTCCTTGGTTCCCTTTATCCTCTCCTGCCTTTGTGAAGTTTAGTATGCGTGTGCTGATGAGTATTGTTAGATCTTGCCAGTTGAATGTATGGTCGTGATAGTAGAATGGTATTTTGTTTTAGGCGCAATGTGTTGTAGTGTAGTTTTTTTGCACAACCTGCATATGTGCCATGCATATTCATATTGTTTCTCTGTTTCTTATATGAACTACTATCTCATTTTAACTAGCTCGACAACAAAAAGCATGGTACTAGCTGAATGTTGAATGGTCTGTTCTTGAATGGTCTGTTCATAATATATTTGCCCCAGTTTTTCTCATTCTTTTCTGATTCATGTAACAGGATGACAGAGGAAGCCATGTTGCTGTTTTGTTTGGTCTCAGCCCTGACTATCGCCGTCGAGCGAGTCCGGCGTGTTGTTCATCTGACTATGGTTCCATCCCTGACTACCAAAGTTTTTGTCATGTTGAAGTTGCATAGAAATATGAGAGAGTCCAGCGAGTCTAGGAGCTTGTGAAGTAGTACTATATTACACTTGTAGAGCTTGTAAAGTATTGTATTATACATGGCCCTTTGTACTGGCACGGATAGAGCTTGTAAAGTATTGTATTATGTGATCTGCTTGCTCTTGTTTAAGTATTATGTGTGTTTTTTGTCTGCGAATCTGAATACTGCTTGAAATATGAAGACTATGAGTCTGGTAGGTGGGACCTACTTACCTGACAAATTGAAACTGGGACCCATCTGACTAGTGGACCCTTCTTTTCAAAAAAAACTAAATTCGTTTAGACAAAAAGGCCACAACCCAACAATAAAAAGGCTGCAATATTGGGCTTGGCCCATGTACCCAACCAAAAATTGACAGATAGAAAAAACACAAATAGGCCAAATTGTTGGGCTAAGCCCATGTAGAAAACCGAATTGGACCGGGCTGAATCTTGTGCCACATCAGCTTGCCACGCTGGATGCCTACGTGGCCTGGGGAGGTTGCTAGTGACCAAAACGCCACAGTAGACATATTTTGGTCATAAACGTCTACGACCTTCTCACAGAGAAGGTCGCTATAGTCAGTTTACGACCGCCAGCTTTTGACCTTCTGTTTTTGGTCACAAAAAGGTCGTAAATGGAAATTTGTGACCTTTCAGTGACCAATAGTCAAGGTCACAAGTTGACATAAATCCTTTGTCCAGTAATTCTTTTATTTGCTTCTTTAATTCTACCAACTCGGAGGGTGCCATTCTATAGGGTTTCTTGTAAATGGGGGTGGTTCCAGGTGCTAGTTCAATGATGAACTCTATTTCCCGGTCTGGTGGCATGCCTGGTAGTTCTTCAGGAAATACGTCAGGGAACCCACATACCACTTGAACTTTTCTTAACTCCGAAATGTCCACTTTGTTCAACTTTGGTTGTCGTGATATTGGTCTTTCTTGAGCTGCAACTTTAATTGTCTTCCCGTGATGATGAGTGAGAATTACAGTCCGATTGAAGCAGTCGATAAATCCCTTGGTGGTTAACTAGCCCATTCCTAGGATAACATCCAGTACCTTATTTTCCAATACGATGAGGTTTTCCTGAAACTTTAGTCCTTAAAACTCAATAACCACACCTTGGCAGTAACTCTAAGTGATTTTCTTATTCCCGGGGGACTTGATGGTCATGGATTTTTCCAAATGAAGCATCGAAAAATCATGTTGCAAAGCAAAATTCTTTGAAATGAACGAGTGAGAAGCTCTAGAATTAAACAAAACCATGGCAAGTATTGTGTTGACAGCGAACATACCGAGTATGATATCCGGGGCATTCTGTGCTTCCTCCTTGGTCACATGGTTCAGGTGACCCTTCTTGTGATTGTTATTGGGGTTGAAGTTGTTACGCTTGGGTGTTAAATTGTTTCCATTGTTGTTCGGCTTTGGGGCCGAGTTTCTTGGCTTTGGGCATTGTTTAGCATAGTGTCCTTCCTCTCCACAAGCATAGCAAGTAACACCTGGGCAATATGTAAAATCCTTGTCCCTTGCATGAAATTTTTTGTTTGGGCGTGGAACAGTGGTTGTGGATTTGTTTGCTCCAATTTTCTGAAGGTCAGTCTTGTTCCGGTTGTTGCGAGCATGAGTAGTCTTGTCCCTTTTTCGCTTGTGAAAATCCTCCAAGTTGCGGCGCTCATTTTCCAATGTAATGGCTTTGTCCACAAGTGTTTTGAAATCCGGAAAGGTGTTTACGACCAGCTGGCATTTAAGTGTTGGTGCCAGACCGTCCAGAAATTTTTCCATCTTTTTGTTTTCAGTCATATGCTCTTCGTTAGCATAACGAGATAATAGAGTAAACTGACTATTGTACTCAGTCACTGTCATGCTTCTCTGCTTGAGGTCATCAAATTCCCTTTTCTTGATCTTCATAATGCTTCTGGGAATGTGCGCCCCACGAAAACCTTCTTTAAATTCTTCCCAGGTGATATTATTTTCATTGGGTGCATGTGTAGGAAATTCTCCCACCATGATGCAGTTGCTCCCGTGAGGTAGTTAGGTGCATAAAGTACCTTCTCACGGTCCGAACACTGTGCAATAATTAACTTCCTTTCAATGTCTCGAAGCCAATCATCGGCCTCAAGAGGTCTATCAGTGTGAGAGAACATTGGGGGACGTGTCTTTTGTAGTTCAGACAACTTGGAATGCTGCTGATATGGTTCACGGTGATTTCCCATATTGTTAACATGGTTCATCATTTCCTGATGTTGTTGCTGGCTTTGCTCGAGAAAATGATGTTTCACTGCCTTGCTGACTTGACCGCCCCTGTGTGAAATTGTTACTTGTCTGGGTACCACAATTTTCTTCCGGCGGACTTGGCATGGAACGTGTCCAGGGACGAGGCATATTCCACTCTGGGGTATCTTTGCAAAACTCATGAGAAAAACTGAGTGGCAAAAATAAATAATTTTGAAAAGGCAGAAATTTTAAGAACTCCCAACATTTTTCAAGAAAATACTTGATTGCGCATGGAGAAGGACCGCTCAGTACATATCTTACACTCAAGTCGTAATTATACAATACATCACTCAGGATGTGCGTACACATTCCTGACATGTTATTTAGGCTAGTGCACTTCTCTGAGTTCCTACATGATGCGCACACAAACTACTTCTCACCAAACCTATATACATATAAACATATCATACATGCTGGTACATCACACGGCTGCTACGCGCATTCAGTCGGAGATGGTGAAAACTTCCCTCTGCCTGCCGAGGGTGAGACCCAGTGGTGCTGGAGACTCAAACTCCTCCTCACTAATAGGCTCCAGGCGCGAAGTACTGGTTTGAGGAGCGGGTGCGGGCGCGGTAGGTGGTGCAGCTCTGACTGGAGTAGGAGCAATGACCTGGTCAAACTCCTCAGTGGTAAGCAGGCGGCGAGCGGTGGCTAAGATGGCAGGTGCATAGGATGTTGAGGACGAGACGTAAGTCAGTGGTGGTGCTGTATGGAGGAGCTCCCTCCTGTTGGCGGAACAGCCCTGAACGAAGTCCATACGAGCAGCCACAAGGTTGTCCACGAGGTTATCGAAAGCTGCCTCAAGAGCCTTGAGATACTCTACCAACATTTCGATAGCCTCATCTCTCTCTCCCCTAGCGCAAGCGAACGCATAGTGACAAGTGTATGTCACGTGGCATGTGAGGTAGCAGTAGCGACGAGTCTTCATCGAAGGGAGCGCATCCCGGAGACGAGCTATCACCTCACGGGCAGCCATCTGCATGGCATGCCTCTCCGTAGGCATGGCCCTTCCCAAAAATCGGAAGCGGCATGACTCAGAACGTCCTCCCATGAATTGCACCGCGGCCTGGTACATAGACACGCTATCGCTGATCTTGTGCTGGTAGAGTGTAAACTCCGGACGAGTCGATGGCCCGATCGCGACCTTGGTGATGGAGACGAGAAGCTTGATAAACCCCTCAGGTACATTGGCAAACACCTGTGACTCACAGTCGTTGCCAGCCATCTACAAAGGTAGGCAAAAAATCCGAATAGTCTAATTTATGATGACTAACAGAAAATTGCTACATTTGCAAACTATTAAAATAGCACTTAATACGCTAATAACCGATTAGCGATCGCACCAAGTGGCTTCCTACAGTCAGCCTGGCTCTGATACCAAGGTTGTCAGGACCGGTTTTCCAATAAAACATTTATTGAAAAGCCGACCCTTTTATTGACCAGTACAGAAGAATCCTCCTTACTGGTAGACAAATGCTTGATACAGAAATCCAGAGGTACTAAAAATTACACAAGGTCGAGCTGAGGTTGCTCAACAATTCATTACAAGCACGCCGATATTATACATAAAGGCGGATATGACACAAGAGTATGGTGGCATAACTACTGACTCGTAATAAAGGTGGTGGTGGATATGTCACAGTGAAGTGGGTGACATGGCTCCGAAATCTTATAGCTCATCAAGCGTTGGAGTGAGGCTCAATGATTTTATTTGGGTAGCGGAAGCGTATATAATACAAGTGATCAACTCCAGGATCGCACGTGACTGACTGGGACTCCTCTAGGCGTCGGACTCGCTATCGTACTCTTCATCCATGAGACCGCCTTCGTCAACATCTGGCCAAATCAACAAGCCAGGTGAGTACTTTGAATGTACTCGCAAGACAGTTTGGACATAAGATATAACAAATGCGAACATGATGCACATGAGCAGATTAGTAATGCACATTCAGATAATAAATTTGCACTGCACGATAAATAAAAGGAAGTCAGGCGGTAGTCCTCCCGAAATCCCAATAAAATAACTGAAGACCGATCGGGTGTCTGAAGCGACGCCTCGAAAGGTAAAAATAAATTAACATGCCGCAGTCGGGCGTCGGGGCGACACCACATAAAGGGGTTATATTGAAACGTAAATAACAGTGCGTGCCATAGTCGGACGTCTAAGCGACATCTCGAAAAGGGCTTATAATGAAAGTAAATAATCAGGATGCCACAGTCGGACGTCTGAGCGAAATCACATAAAGGGCTTATATCAAAAGTAAATGACAAGAATGCCACAGTCAGACGTCTGAGCGACATCACATAAAGGGCTTATATCAAAAGTAATTAACATGAATGCCACGGTCGGACGTCTGAGCGACATCACATAAAGGGCTTATATCAAAAGTAAATAACAAGAATGCCACAGTTGGACGTCTGAGCGACATCACATAAAGGTCTTATATTCCGTCACTCGAATTTAAGTAGCTCATGAATTTAAATCATCCCAAGGAGATACTTAGAACATAATAATAAACCGGTTAGTCCATCCACCGGAATAATATTCAGCCGAGTTTACCACTCTCAGTTTCATGCTTATTCTCCGGAGACTGTCACTGTGGTTGACACTGAGATCGACACTCAGACTGACACTCACACTGAGATGATGTCCAAGTCCCTGGTCGTGGACATGGATACTTGAATGGTTTGACTCTACAGAGTTTGTACTCTTTAACCACAGCCAATGGATTTTAGTAGTCACAAAGGACTAGTACCGTTTACGGTATTTCAGAAGAAGCACATCTAACCAGTACACACCCATTCCACATTCCGCTGCCAGGAATCACCGTAGGTAATGTTCAAGAAAAACTTTAAGACGGGGAGGTCACAACCTCGAATAGCATGGGATCAAATTATATCGCGCGCTCTAAGGGGTGCCCCCCTCTCGGTCCCAATCGGAAACATCCATGCCCCCTGACCGGATGACGGGCTTTAATCCAGGGCCATGGAACCCTCATCGCGGTCCCTCTGTTTGGTGTGTACAAGGAAAGAGGTTTGCAACTTACTAAACCGCACTCTTTGCAGAAAACATGTGGCAGCACGAAGGGGAACGAACGGGATCAAGACTTGATCCACGTTAACACTGGAGTTACACGGTTGACGTAAGACTGGCATGCTTCAACAATACCAGCTTACAACCTATCATGCCACCACATGATCAGGTTATCTCATCATCATATGAACACATCAAACTTCAAAGCTCACCTGTAGCTAGCCTTGCATGCAACATAACATTCACTAATGCTTATATAAACATGCCATGAGAAAAACTACTCGAGCAAACATGCAAAACACTCATCATATCAAAGGTTCAAACATGCTTGCCTGGTTCGGAGTAGTCAGAGTCTAGCTCGGCGAAGTTTGCGGTTCCGTCACCTCCTCCGGTATCTACGGTATAAAGAAATTACATACTAACGTAAATACCGTGTGTGCATACAAATTGTTGCAAAAAAATTCAAATAAATATGCCAAAAAACTAGATAGAAGAATAAAGATGACAGAAAAAGAATCAATTCAAAATCATCTTTTGTTAAAAAGTTATAAAGGTTTTAGTCCAGGGACTCATCTGTAATGAAACAGAAAGTTTCCAGGGGTTAGTTTATAAAAACAGAAAATGTTTCAGTTAGAAATATGCTAACCCAAAGGGAAAGCGTACTTTGCCCGAAGGCGTCTTTCAGAAAACGGTTCGAATCGAGGGGAGAGGCTGACGAGGGGGTCCCACACGTCAGGTTTGAATTTCAAAACAGAGTCCACCGGCGCCCGAGGGCCGCGGCGGTCGCCGGTGTCGATCCACGGCAGGGTAGGGGGAAAGGAGGGTACCTATGGACTCACTGAGCTCTCCCGCGTCTGTGGGTGGTGGAGTTGGTCGTCGGCGAGCACCACGTCGACGGCGGCCTCCACACCGGCGGACGGTGGTTCGGGCGGTGATGAATTTCGCCGGGGAGGGCTGCAAACATCAAATTGGGGCTCGGGTTAGAATAGTGGGTGCACTAGGAGGCGACTGGCAAGGTTTGGGAGGCGGGGGTGCCCTCACCGGAGAGAATCGTGCCGGATCCTGAAACGGATCGGGGCGGCCGGAGTCGGGGAAGAAGACCTCCTCGAGGTCCTCCTAGTGGCTGGGCGCGACTCTGGTGAGGTGGAGGGGTGGTGTTCGGTCGAGAACGAGCTCGAGGCCTCCTTTTATAGCCGGTCCGAGGCGGTTGCCGAGAACGGGATAAGTCCGGCGAGTGATTACGGCAAGGCAGTGGTCGGACAGGCGGTTTAGGTGACTGGCCATCATCGTGTTGGTCCACTGGTTCCATCCAGAGGCTAATCTTGGCAAAACTTGGGCGATACTCCAAGTCTTCGACGGAACGGCTTCACGGGCTCGGCGGCGGCAGAGAGCGCGCTCTGCGCCTCTCAGGCCACGGCGACGGTGCTGCAGCGTGCACAGAGAAGGGGACGGCCACGCGGAGGCCTCTGGTGGTGTGGGCGGTGTTGGACGGTGCCGTATGGCAGAGCTGGCCCCCTGCTGGCCGCCACGGGTGGTTCTGCCATCGCGGAAGACGTCGGCGCTGGCGAGACGCTCGCGCCCGTCCAAACGATCGTGCGGCACACTGGATAAGGAGGAGAAGTAGTGAGCAAGGTGCCAACGCGGGCACTGGCGAATTGACGCCGCGCTCTGAAGAAAACGACACTGACGACAGAAATGAACACTGAATTTCTGAATTTTAACAGAAACGGTGCATGCCAGCTGTTCGATGAAATGATTTTGGCATGTGGAAAATTTTTCTGGAGTTGGGACTCGGTGAGGTGGTCCCTTGATGCATCTAGAGGCTGCCTGATTTTTCCCAGATTTTTAGGAAAAGAAAACAAATGAATTTCACCAAAAATGGCAAATCTGGTCCAAACTTGCAGCAAGCATATTTTGAAAATTTTGAATTGTGGACCAGTTGATCTTGATGGATCTTGGTTGAGGGTGCTAAGGACTAGCCAGAGAAGTTTATTTGGAGTCAAAACTGAAAGAAAATTTGGCAGTTCCTTTGTAAATCTCTAAGGTCCAAACTAAATGACAGAAAAGATTTTGAGGTTAAAAATAAATAGAAATAAAGTTTAGGGGAGTTGAAACTTGCTGGAATTGGATGCTTGGCTTGTACCAAAGTAGGGAGGTGGGTTTGGCAGAATGATTTCAACAAGAGACCTGGCAAAAGAGAATGGTTTGAATGGAAAAAGAATAAATCCATAATCCATAGGATTTCTTTTTAATAGAAAGAATTTGAAAAACTTTCCAAAAATTATTTGTGGTGAGTCAACACCAAGAGAAAAATCCCTCAAGACCAAAAATCAAGGTTGAGGAGAACACATAAAATATTTGCCATAAAAGAAAATTTTGAGAAGGAGAGTCTTTTAGAAAAATTTTAAATAACCTCCTTCAAATCAAATAAAGAATTTGATAAAAACCAAATCAAAAATTTTGGAGTGTTACAAGCTGCCGCCGTGGAGACCCTTTGGGCGGAGCTTGCCCGGGCCAAGGAACAAGTCGGGAGAAGTGATGCGGCCACCCTAAAGGCGGCCGAAGAGTTAAGAGCCGAACAGGCTGCTCATCGCCAGAGCGAATATAAATTAGCCAAGATGGCTGTTGAGCTGAAGGATGCCACTGACCGGTATGAGCTTCTTGAAAAGGAAAGCCAAGCAAAGGCGGCGGACCTGAAGAAAGCCATGGTAGTAGCCAAGGAAGTCCGCTCTAAAATCAGAGCGGCGAACGAGAAGCTTCGTCAAGCTGGAGATATCACGGCTGGGAAGCCCTTTTTGTTGCGGACGAGGTTTGGAGATCCGAAGTATGCCCCTCTGGATCAATTGTGGAGTGCTGCAGACGCGTACTTGGACTTGGCAACAAGTGCTGCTGATGCGACTGAGTTTTTCAAACATAAAAAGATCACAAAGTGGAAAAGTTGTTCTGGTCGCAATTTAGTGCTCCAACGCGTCCGCTGCTGTTAAATGAGCAAATGGACGAGTGGGCTGAGCTCCATAGGTTGTCCGGGCTTGCCATGAGGTCTGTCGTGGATCATCTTTGGCTGGAAGGGCCAAGGCCGAATAGTTATTTTGGTTTAGTGCAACGATTCCTTGGTGTTGTGCCGCATATCGACGCTATAAAGAGGTCGGCGTGCATAGAGGGTGCGCGTATGGCTCTTGCCCGTATTAAGACATACTAGTTAGAGATGGATGCCACCGCTATTGAAACCTAGGGTCCGGCCGTAGGCCAGGTCACGGCCGAGCACTATTTTGAAGAAGTCCTAGAAGGCACTCGTTTAATAGAGGCTCAGTGCTCGAAGAGTATCCTGTTCGAGTGACATGTATCCCAATTGTAAAAACAATGCTATTTGGGTTATAAAGGTTGTGTATATACTTTTGCCTGAAAGTATTATGATGCCTCCTGTGCAGCCATTTATGTATGTATATAACCTCAAAGTTTGCAGTCGTCGGCTTCAGGCCCCATGCATATAATGCGAGGGTGTTCGGGAAAGCGCGTATTCACACTTGATCCAACGTGTTGGTCCATTAAGGAGGTGATGGCGCGGCGAACAAGGCAATAGGACTATATAGCTTTAACACTTTCACTTAGCCATAGGAGTTTGACGGTGGGGCTACTATACAGCCCCTGGTACTTCTGCGCTCATCTAGATACGGGGCGCGTACATACATGACCGGGAAACCGGCCCTTCATTAATGCGGAGGAATCGTGAAGATTCTGCTGAGTCATCGAGTGGTTGACCAGTCTCGCGCTTTATCATGACAGTCAGTTTTCGGCTTTCTCTACTGAGGTGCTCGTCCAGATGAACCAGGGCACAATCGCAGTAGTTCTCCCGGTGCCACCTTACCCAATAGAGCTGAACATAAGGTAGCAAAACACGGGAGCCGGGCAAACCCAACTATTGACCACAGACATGATTCGGAGTTGATGCATATAAGGCCAAACTCGCGATGCCGAACACTCCCTAAGGTATTCGGACTTGACAACATATACTGGGCTGAGTAACGCCCTCGATAATGAGCCCTGGTACGTGCATTAGTCTGACGTGATGAAATGCCAATAACGCCAGCATCCCTCTTGGTTGTGTTGAGTATCCGGAGGGTATGAAGCAACAAGAGACGGTAAAAAAGGTTTACACAGGGTCTTAATCTAAAAAGAAACCTTTGAACGGGGCCCTGCTGCACGTCTGCGCCTGTGTCTCCGTTGTGCAGTATCCTGGAAGGGTGTAGCACGATTATCATCTATAAAAGAGAAAAAACCCTGTGAAAGTCTTCGTGCGAAAAAATTGGTTATTCTTAATAAACCATTAAAATTCAATTTAAATAAGGTCAAGTTGAACTGTAGTCCTTTTTACATGCGGGAAGCCCCTAGCACCGCCCATGGGGGTATATCCATCGACCCTATCTCAGGTTTATCTGAGCTGTTACAGCTAGGGGTGTGTCGGACTCGTCTAGCCGTGTTTGCGGTCTTGACGACCGATCATTTATTCTGGTTGGAGAGGCCGTTTAGTGTTCGGCTGCTAAATCCGCCACATATTCTTCCACACGTAAGGACCACTCTATGTTTCCGCTAACTATGATGATGCCATGTGGACCGGGCATCTTAAGCTTAAGATAAGCGTAATGCGGTACTGCATTTAAACGAGCGAATGCCGTTCTTCAGAGTAGTGCTTGATAGCCGCTTGGGAATGGAGCGATGTCGAAGGTTAACTTTTCACTTTGGAAGTTGTCGGGAGAACCGAATACAACCTCTAGTACTAGAGAGCCCGTGCAGCGGGCCTCTAGGCCTGGTATTACTCCTTTAAAGGTAGTATTTCTTTCGCTGATTCTTGTCGGGTCTATCCCCATTTTGCGGACCGTGTCATGATATATGAGATTAAGACTGCTGCCACCGTCCATAAGGAATCGGTTGAGATGGTATCTGTCAATTATTGGGTCTAGTACCAAGGCGACCGATCATCCGTGCCGGATACTAGTCGGGTGGTCCCTGCGATCAAAAGTGATCGGGGAGGCCGACCAAGGGTAGAACTTGGGGGTGACGGGCTCCACGACGCATATGTCTCGGAGTGCGCATTTGCTCCTCCTCTTCGTTAGGTGAATCATGTTCACTGTTTTGACCTCTGTGGGAATTTTTCTTGTCCCCCAGTGTTTTGCTGGCGACGCTCATCCTCGTCTTCACTTGGTGTCTCCCTCCCCTTGTGTTTGGCGTTTAGCTTGCCGGCCCGCTTGAAGAGCCAGCATTCTCTGTTGGTGTGATTTGCAGGCTTGTTGGAGGTGCCATGAATCTGACATAATCTGTCTAGAATCTTGTTTAGGCTGGACGGTCCATCTATGCTGCCTTTGAATGGCTTTTTCCGTTGACCGGGTCGAGAGCCCCTGAATCCGGCATTTACCGTCGTGTTGTCTGGGCTGTCTTCATTGTTTTGACGCTTGCTTTTATTGCATCATGGTTCTCCATTGCCATCCCTGACTTCGGATGTGCCTGGGTCGCTGGTGCCGCTACGGGCCAGCCAACTGTCTTCGCCCGTGCAGAAGCGGGTCATAAGGCTTGTTTGGGCTGCCATTGTCCTCGGTTTTTCTTGCCCGACGTGTGTGGCGAGCCATTCATCCCAGGCACTATGTTTGAAAGCTACTAAGGCTTCGGCGTCCGGGTCGTCGACGATTTGATTCTTAGTGAGAAATTTGTTCCAAAGCTTTCAGGCTGACTCTCCGGGCTGTTGAATTACATGGCTTAAATCGTCTGCATCCGGAGGTCGAACATAGGTCCCTTGAAAATTAGCCCTAAAAGCATCCTCAAGCTCTTCCCAACTTCCAATTGAGTTTTCGGGGAGGCTTTTCAGCCAGTGCCGGGCTGGTCCCTTCAATTTGAGGGGCAAGTATTTGATGGCGTGGAGATCATCTCCGCGAGCCATATGGATATGAAGGATAAAGTCCTCAATCCAGACCCCAAGGTCTTTCGTTCCGTCGTATGCCTCTATGTTCACAGGTTTAAATCCCTCGGGAAATTCATGATCAGCACCTCATCGGTGAAGCATAGGGGATGCGCGGCATGCCTGTATTTGGATGTGTCATGGCGTTCTGACGGTTGTAGTGTTCGGTTTTGATTCTGTGTTGGAACGCGCTTCCTAGATCCGTAGATGGACCTGGTCATACCGACTTTTTTGAGCAAGTCCTCACGTAAATCGTGTGCTGACTTATATGCGACATCGTTAGTCGCCCTATCGCGGCCACGGGGTGGTCGATTCTGCTGATCGGCCGTTTTATTTTTTGGCTGTATGGGCTCTAGAGCCTCGTCATCGAATTCAGGCAGTAGCTTGCGCTTTGGATAGCTCTTTGTGTGGCGACTGCCCTTGTACTTTTCTTCAGTGTCAAGCACTTTGTTCCATCTACTGATGAGTCTATTTTGCGCGGTCTTAAGCCTTTGCTTCTGCTTCTTCAGACTCCTCGTGGTGGCAATAAGCCTTCTGTGGAGGTTCTCTTGTTCCAAGTGCCTTTCCGGGATGATGTGTGCATCGTCGTCCGGGCTATTCTCCTCTCCGAAGATAGGTTGATGATCTTTACCCTCGGCATCGCCGTGATCAGACAGCGGCTCCGTACTATGTTCGCCATCCGCTGGCTCATCCTGCTCTGTTGCTTTGGAGTCGACCGGGGTATTATTCTTTCTTGCGCTGTTATCGCTGTTTTTGCTGAGCCGGGATTTGGAGCGGCGCCTACGTCGTCGCTTTGGTTGCTTATCGAGGGGATTATACTTCGCTGCATCCTTCCGTTCCTCTTCATTGTCTTATTTGGGTGTATCCACCATGTATATATCGTGTGATGAAGTGGCTGTCCAGCGCCCTGTGGGCAGTGGTTCCTGTTCCTCTCCTGCATCATCGTTCATACTGTTGATGTCTTCGGAGTCGAAATGAAGCATGTCGGTTAAATCATCGGCAGTGGCTATTAAGTGGTTGGTGGGTGAGTCACGAATTTCTTCGTCGGCCCACTCGAGCCGGATACAGTTTGGCCAAGGGCCTCCTGACAAGGAGAGAGATCTTAATGAGTTTAGCAAATCGCCTAGGGCCGAGTGCTGAAAGATATCCGTTGAGGAAAACTCCATGATCGGTGCCCAATCAGATTCGATAGGCACGGACACACGCGGTTTGGTGCACGTGGCCGTGGACGAATCCAAGGGTCCGGCAACACAAGTCTCGTAGGAGGTGAAGTCAGTATTCGACTCTATCTCCACTGAGTGTGCGGCCTCCGCGACGGGGTCTATCCACCCGTCTTCAGACGGCATGATCTGCTTCGTATTGAGGACCGGAGTAGCGACAGGTGTGATCTCTCGAACACCGTCCGACAGCACAGCTAAGTCGTGCTCGTCGTGACTGTGTGGCGCACCTGCCATGTGCTCGAATCCATCGAAGATCAAGTCTCCACGGATGTCAGTAGTATAGTTTAGGCTTCCAAACCTAACCTGATGGCCAGGGGCATAGCTCTCGATCTGCTCCAGATGGCCAAGCGAGTTGGCCCGCGGTACGAAGCCGCTGAATACGAAGATCTGTCTGGAGAGAAAAACCTCACCCTGGATTGCATCGTTGCCGGTGATCGAAGGAGCCATCAAGCCTTATGGTGACGGCACAGTGGAACTCTCAATGAAAGCACCAATGTCCGTGTCAAAACCGGCGGATCTCGGGTAGGGGGTCCCGAGCTGTGCGTCTAGGGCGGATGGTAACAAGAGGCGGGGGGCACAATGTTTACCCAGGTTCGGGCCCTCTTGATGGAGGTAATACCCTACTTCCTGCTTGATTGATCTTGATGATATGAGTATTACAAGAGTTGATCTACCACGAGATCGTAGAGGCTAAACCCTAGAAGCTAACCTATGACTATGATTGTTCTTGTCCTACGGACTAAACCTTCCATTTTATATAGACATCGGAGGGGGAAAGGGTTACACAGAGTCGGTTACAAGGGAGGAGATCTACATATCCGAATTTCCAAGCTTGCCTTCCACGCAAAGGAGAGTCCCACCTGGACACGGGACGAAGTCTTCAATCTTGTATCTTCATAGTCCAACAGTCTGACCAAAGTATATAGTTCGGCTGTCCAAGGACCCACTAATCCAGAACTCCCTCAACGGACAGTAGCTTAGTACCACCATGCTGGTAGACCTTCTTACCCTCATCAACTAGCTCGCCCTCGGTGTAGCTATCCTCAGATAAGGTCTACTCGACACCATCAGCATGATCGCTATTCTCCGAAGTCACGCCTGACGAATACTCTAGGACCCGAGTCTCCTGGGAGCAAGACTGTGGGACCTGAGTCTCCTGGGAGGAAGACACTGGGACCCGAGGCTCGGCGACCAGAGGCTCGTGGACCAGAGTCCGACATGGGTCCAGGTCAGATGGTACCACCTGAGACGGTGCACTCCGGTGGTTCGGAGACTCAACGGGGGGTGGTGGCGAGGAAGGAAGAACAACCTTCATACCTCTCCCAGCGCCCCGTCCACCTCTACCCGCACCCCTCTTCTTCCCCTAACCTCCTCTCCTGGCCGAAGAAGAAGCGCCCGCCGAAGGTGCTGGTGGTGTCTGCATGGTGTCTAGCGCTCTCTGAAGGGTCTGGGGTGCAATAACAACACCCCTCCCACACGCCGAGGTAGGAGGCTTGGAGCGCTCTCGACCCAAGCCCACCATCTGCCAACACCTACAAGGACAAAGAGTAAACAAAATTAGTACAACATAAACATAATAAAAAATTAGTGTGTATCATCATCATGAACATAATAAAAAATTGAATACCTAATAACATAAACTAATTAATATAGGGGTGTCAGTGTCGAGGTGCCTTGTCGGGATCTCGGGGTGTCGTGTCGGGGGTCGGGGTGTCGGTGGTGTCGTATCGGGGTCAGGGTGCCCCTCGGCAACCCTCAGGGGTCGAGGTGTCATGTCGGGGGTCAGGGTGTCGGTGGTGTCGTGTCGAGGGTCAAGGGGTCGGGGTGTCGGGGTGTCGTGTCAAGGGTTGAGGGGTCGGGGTATCGTGTCGAGGGTCGAGGGGGTATCGGGGTGTCGTATTGAGGGTGTCGGGGTCGGGGTGTCGTGGTCGGGATGGCAAATCCTCGACCCCTCAACCTCTCGCCGACTCTCAATCCCTTGACCCTCGACACGACACCCCGACACCTCGACCCCTTGACCCTCGACACGACACCCCGACACCTCTTCGTCTTCCTCATTTTCTTCTTTTACTTTTTTTCATCTTTCTTGTTTATTCTTAAAAAAACTACCTCAACTAATTAAACTAAATAACCTAAACTAATTAAACCTAAACTAAACTAATTAAACCTAAAATAAACTAAAAAACCTAAACTAATTAAACTAAATAACCTAGACTAATTAAACCTAAACTAACTAAAGTAGAAAACCTAAACCAATTAAACCTAAACGAACTAAACTAAACAACCTAAACTAATTAAACTAAACAACCTAAACTAATTAAACTAAATAACCTAAACAAACTAAACCTAAACTAAAAAATCTAAACTAATTAAACCTAAACGAACTAAACTATAAAACCTAAACTAATTAAACTAAATAACCTAAACAAATTAAACCAAATCCTAAACTAAAAACACCTTATCTAATTGAACCTAAACTAACTAAACTAAAAAACAGAAAAAATAAACAGGAGATGGAGTGGCAGGGGCTCACCATGGGGGTGGGGGCGCCAGCGACGGGTCTGGAAGGGGGCGCCGACAGGGCGACGACGGGGCGCGGTGGTGACGGGACGGGGATGGGGCGGCGACGGCGGCGCTCCACGGGGGCGGTCCACCGGCGGCTGTGGCGGGGAGGTGAGGGAGTCCTGGACTAAGGGGTCCTCGGGCGTCCGGCCTGTTAGCCATGGGCCGGACTGATAGGTTGTGAAGATACGAAGACCGAAGACTATGCCTGTGTCTGGATAGGACTCTCCTTGGCATGGAAGGCAAGCTTGGCGACCAAATATGTAGATTCCTTTCTTTGTAACTGACCTTGTGTAATCCTAGATCCTCCTGGTGTCTACATAAACCTGAGGACTTAGTCCGGAGGGAGATATACTCATTACCATAGTCATACAGGCTAGACTACTAGGGTTTCACCCATTATGATCTCGTGGTAGATCAACTCTTGTAATACTCATATTCATCAAGATCAATCAAGCAGGAAGTAGGATATTACCTCCATAGAGAGGGCCCGAACCTGGGTAAACATCGTGTCCCCTGTCTCCTATTACCATCGATCTTAGACGCACAGTTCACGACCCCCTACCCGAGCACTACAAGAAATATGTCAACTTGCGACCCTCACTATTGGTCACTAAAAGGTCATTGATTTTCATTTGTGATATTTTTTTAACCAAAAACAGATGGTCAAAAGCTGGCGGTCGTAAACTAAAATTAACGACCTTCTCTGTGAGAAGGTCGTGAAATTCCACGACCAAAACAAAAGGTCGTTAATTCCATGACCTTCTATTCTGGTCGCTAGCTCTCTGCCCATGCCACATCGGATCCGACGTGGCAATCTGACGTGACAAAATTGCGACCAATTGAACAGGTCATTGATAAGATTTAGAGGTCCGATTAGGTGTTTTACATGGGCCAAGCCCAACAATTCAGCCCATTTGTTGTTTTTTTGTATGCTTTGATTAGCTACATGGGCCTTGCCCAACAATTCAGCTTTCATGAGCTTCTTCCATTTTTTTGGGCCTCATCCTTTTTGCAATATATTTCCTTTTTTATTTTCTGAGATTTTATTTTGTTTCATTTTTTAAGCGGTCCAGTGCTTGTTGGGCTGGCATTCTTCAGCCCAATTATTTGTCCAGTATTAGATCTCAGCCTTTTGGACCAGCCTCTAGCCCAGTTACACACACGTACATCCAACATTATTTCATATTCAAATCAGGAATACTCCGTATGAAATTCTAATCATCCATCGCATCACATTAGGTTTACATAACAAATCATCTCAGGAATACATTTCATTACAAAGGAATATAGAAGGAACAGAGGGAATATGCAATAAGACAATTATGGCACATCCTACAACTTGCCATCCTACAACAAGTATATAACAGGAGAGTACAATGGACTTCATTGCTCTCTCTTGTGAGACTTGCTCCAGCTGCGACAACTTGCCATCCTACAATAAAAAGTATATAACAATGAACTTCAAGAACATTACAGGAGCCAAACACCCAATCAACGCGAGGTGCTCAAAAATGCCTTAGCGCATGCATTCAAAATTTAGACACTTGACATAGCCTCATCAAGCATGCAATAAATTATAGAAAGTAAACGAGGACCAGACTTTAAAATTAGAGACACATCCATCAATCCATGAGGCAAAATCATGTGAATCCAAAAGGAGAGGCAGCAAGGGATACCAATTTGATTCATAGGGGCTACGAGTGTGGCCTTCTTCCGGAAGAGGTTGGCCCTAAAGCACCTTGTATCAGAGGCGCTGGGAGCTCGTAGATTATCCTGGTCAGTGAGCAGGTCCTCGCATCCGGTCTTACTGCTAGCCTAAGTAACAGGAAAAATGAAAGGAACAATTTAGACTTGGTATTAACGAACAAAGACTGTAATCAATAGCAGATTAAGCGCCAATTTTCTCGGATGCAAGGAGAAGAACGAGCAAAACAACAGAGAGATGTGGGACAATGTTGTACATGTAGATGATGTTCGCAGCCAAGGAAGACATGGGGCCAGCCTTGCATGTGTGCGTGCTTCACCGGTGCATGCATCACCATAGCAGCCAAGCAAGTAGACATCATCGACATCTACTCACCGCTTTCCTGGCAATGGAGAAAGAGTCAAACAAAAAAATTTAGACCATGATATGACACAAGACCATAGATTAGTAACTTTAAATCACAAAGTATATCCACAACACCATAAAATAGTCCCAAACCCAAGTGTTATTTGAGTATATCGCATATAGTTTATTTTCATGAGTCCAGAAACATGGAAGGGTTCAATACAGTCCTAATATACATTCATATTACAATAGCTCGATAAGTCCAGAAATATGTTTTATATGCACGATAAGTCTAGAAACCCCAGTGCTATTTATTTACTGGTTTTACTTAATCACACTACATTACTGCCCTTATTAGAAATCTCGCATGAATCTGGGTGCAGGGTAGATGCCTTTTTTATATGTTCTACATTACTACCCCAAGAAACATTGGATTTGAACGCTTGTGCCAACTCGTTTATCAACAAACATATTCTAGCAGAGAGGCACTCTGATTTGCCTGTGCGGATCTGGACAATTCCCCTCGCTCTACGAGAAGCTACCGAATAAACAGTTTCACACATCTGTTGATTGGTTTTGATACTCATAACAAAAGGATGCAGCATATAAACAGCAGCCACAGCACAACTACAACACGGCTCAAATTTCAAGTTGTTGTGATGTGCCTGTAGCATGCTGCCTAAGCAACGGCAATGCATAGTGGTACATCCAAGAGATCAGTAGCATCAACACGTTTAGCCCTACTTGGATCCCACGCCCACATATAGGCCCCAGAGACAATTCAACCAAATTGGCTAGGTTCGAGTAGAGCACAAAGGCAAAGACAAAGTATACATCAATGCCTACAATCTTCAGTTCAGTACACATCTCTTTAGAACAAAGTAATATTCAGAATTCATATATCAGTATATATTCAGAATTGAACCAGCAACGACTGCTTTACTAATTTCTCTTTAGTAGAGAGTAAACACCAGCAAACTAATTTCATCTTGAAGGGTAGTTTTGCAGCAGAAACAAGCATTAAAACAAGCTACTCTTGTTACTATAGTGCAGTTCAGTACTATAGTTCAGTACCATATGCCGACAATCAGACACGAGCTCAACGATTACGAGTCGAACGACTAGTCTAGACTAGTCGCTCGACTAGTCGACGAGTCGCAAAGTAAGTGTCGACTGCATTTCTCCTGTAGAGTAGCAGACCGAGTCGAGCCGTGGATGGACTAGTCGACCAAATCGAGTCGAGCGACTCAAAATTTTGGAGGTATAAATGAGCTTGCTGGACGAGGCCGCCGCCACTCATCGCCAGGACGGCGGATGTCGCAGCCAGGCGCGGCCGC
Organism: Aegilops umbellulata; assembly: GCA_032464435.1. Lineage (NCBI taxonomy): Eukaryota > Viridiplantae > Streptophyta > Magnoliopsida > Poales > Poaceae > Aegilops > Aegilops umbellulata. The sequence continues at coordinate 554,176,469 of CP136057.1, forward strand.
CAACTGGAGCTCGTGCTCGGGCGGCGGCCATGGCCATGACCCGTAGGCGAGCGCGGCCCTGAGACGAGAGAGAGAGAGAGAGAGAGAGAGAGAGAGAGAGAGAGGGAGGAGGCACGACAATGGTCGGCAAGCTCGCCGGCGGAAGCGGCCGGAGGCGCGGGGCACGCGCACGTGCTCCCGTGCGTGTTGGCACTGGCGGCTGAGTTGGGATCGATTGGGATCTTAGGGTTCCAGTGGCTGGGACGTGAGTTAAGTATAGGCTAGCCACTTGGGCCCAAATGGGCCAGCTGGTGGGGGCGTGCTGTGTGGCGCTGGGCTGGGCTGGGCTGGGCCTGACTAGTGTTGGCTAGCACTGCTGGCCTGTAATGTGCTGTACAGTTTACTACATACTACTCCATACTGCTACTATGTATTAGTAGTTGAGTACTACAGTACTATGTCGACTAGTCCAGCACTAGTCTAAGACTAGTCCGATTAGTCTATGAGTCTCAACCTTGGAACGACTCGTCGACTCGTCGACTCGTAATCCTTGCACGAGCTTCAGTACAGTCAAAGTATAATTAGAAATAGTATTAAGAATCAAACTTGTTACTCATGGGATCGTGGCACACAGCGTTCAGTAAAGAGTATAACACAAGCTACACTTATAAACACAAGCTTCAGTTCAGTGCAGAAATAAACAAGCCTCAGATTGTGAGCAGCAGTGTTAGATTGCTTACCTTCCGAGTTCTTCTTCTCCCACCTCCCCATCCTTCACAAAGCCACCCTCCACCTGACCAAATCAAGCTTTCAGTTCAACAATCAACACCATTCACCTCTTCATCCTCACTATTTCTGCCCAGACAAAGTCACATGAACAACATTCAACTACACAGAGAGGAGACAAGTCGATCCGAGACGAACAAGGTACTAGGATACATTGCCTCCTACCATCCACGGGGACGCACTCGTAGTGGCACGCGCCCTGTCAAATGAGATGAGGCCCCCAATGAACCCCGGGACGACGTCCTCACTGGCGTTGGCCTTGGCGGCCACCATCCAAGTCGGGCACGCCCTCGCCATCAGGGGCGGCGAGCTCCTAGGCCTCCTCTGCCAGCGCGCCCTGGTCGGACTCGTCGCCACACTCGTCGTCCTGGTTAATTGCATGCACACAATGACCAGCGCTATCACAACATGATGTTTATATAATATCTTAAGTGATCTTAAATAGCTACCAACAAAGTCTACTGCAACATCTCAGTCAATTAAATCACATATGATTGTGGGACTTTGATTAACCAAAACAGTGCAAATCAATCTATTATAAGACAAAATAGTGCTCATTTAACAAAATATCAACACCAAGCACTCATTCAACTGCACAAAATTAACAGTACCATGATCTGTATGGTTAATGTTCAAACACACATGTGAAATCATATTGTCAAATGCATGCACATATACCACTAATATCTTTCCAGCAGCATTTGTCTGGCATTTTACACATTAAATTAGATTAAGCATGTGAAGCAGTTAGACATGCATCTCCATTTTCACGACACTGAGAATGGTAGCAGAAAACAAAATCGACCAGGTTACAGACAGGCAGCAAAGTAAGCAAGCGAGCAAGCAAAACCCTGCAGCTCACTGTTGCAAATGCCTTCATCCTTCTTGTGGGTGTAGCGGCCGGCCTCAGGCATCATCGCGGCCAGGAGGAACCCGGCGCCAGAGCAAACAAGGGGCGTGGGGCAGGAAGCGCTGCAACTCCAAGGCGGCCACGCGCGGGGCGGGGGCTCCTCCAATGGAGCGCGCGGGGAGACGGAGCCGTGCGCATCTGGACTCCATGTCTGAAGGAGCACGGAACGCGGTGTCAGCATTCCCCTTCTGCCTCTCACTGCCAATTGGGGCCTGCCAAATAAATTCAAATCCTTGAGTTGACAGTTACCCATGTTGCTCAGTTTCTTGGTTCAAACAAGCTAAGGTAAAACCATCTGAACTATGTAAGCCTGAATTATGTAAGCTCAACCTTTAACAGATACATCTCCTAGACTACCAAGGATTTGAGTTCTTATTTCAGCCAGATTATCTAACCAAGGTAGCTGCAGTGGTTCAGTTTAATCTTGAACCAGTTAACAGTTTTGATGTAGTCTTTCAGTAAGTAGAAGCTAGTGAAGTACAGCAATGAGCAATCACCTCCATGGCTACCACATTCCATAATACTAGTTGCTTTACGGAGATGCTGGCGTAGCTAATCTCTGGTGGAAGCATTACACCTCAAAGGATACTTCAGCAAACAGAGACCACACTTTACATTTGAATCTGCGGGAATTTTAACACATATACAGGTACTCATATTTGACATAGTTTGGTGAAACGTGACTTATGCTCAGACGAATGTAGTAGTCGAACAGGTTGTGTGCGTGCGCCCGGAGCAGGGGCGGATCTAGTAGTCAAAAGAAAATCACAACAGATGGATAGTATGTATTTCTGTTACCTTGCCTTGATCTGACCGCCGCTGCAGATTCACCACGCCGGACCGGAGTCAACCTGCGATAATGGGAGGGAAAGGGTTAGGATTTTTGGCGTTGCTATTCTAGGGGGTTCAGAGGAGAGAGGGAACATGGAGGAGAGGGAGGGGGGACGGGATGGGGTGGGGGTAGCGGGAGGGAGCACAGGCTAGTGGGGGAAGATGCGATCGGGGCGAAGCTTACCTGCGTCGTCGTCTGGTCGCCGAGGTTTCTCCGCCGCCGTGCCGCTCTCCCGCACCGCACGGGATCATAGTACGCGGGTCGGCCCGGATCGCCATCGACCGGATCTCGGCCACCTCCGGGGGCGCGAGCGCGATCAGGGCGAGGGCGAGGGCGGCCAGGAGCGCCGCGGCGTGCGGCGGTGCGGCGGTGCGGCGGCGGCCATCGAGGTGGTTGATGCGATCTTGGTGGAGAGGACGGGGAGAGGGCGGAGACGGTGAGATTTGGGATTTGGTGGGCACGCGGTCGCGTGATTTGTCAGTAAAGGCAGGCGACAGGCTGAGGGCTCCTCACCGTCGACGGGCTGAAGGTCGGCCAAGGTGCGAGGGCGGCGGCTAGGGTTTCGGCGAGCGGGTGCGGGTGCGGGATTGGAACGGTGGTGAGTGCGTGCGTGGGGATTGGAATGGTGATGAGTGCGTGCGTGGGGTCTGCGGGTACGGTGGGGAGTGGGGACGTGGGTGAGAGGGTGAGGGGTGAGGGCTGCCGTTGGATTCGGGAGCATCTGACCGTGTCCGAGGCATGATCCGTGTGATATGATCCTGGACCAATCAAAACGCAGCAAGCAATTTGAAAACTTTTTGACCATCTAAATTGGTCGTAATCGATTAAAAATAGGTTATTTCTTGAAAACTTCATTCTTCATTTTTTGAGCGCTTAAAATGAGTTTTTTTGTAAAGGATCAACCAAATATTTGTTCAAATAATCTCATATCGTGTACAAGGATGCATCTTGGAATGACAAACAATGTTGACTAAGGGAGTTTTCATTTATTTTGGACAAAAAATCAATTTTCCATTTTTTAAGTGCCCAAAATGAGTTTTTTGTGTGAAGGACCTATCATATATTTGTTGCAAAATTGGATCAAATCAATTTTCTAAAATACAGGCCATATTTAATGCACAATTGACCAAATGGTTGGGTGTAAAAAGTTTTGATCCACCTCTGATGAAAAAGACAAATTCCCGCCGATTCAGAAGGAAGCGGGTCAAATTTGAACTGCAGTTGCCTCATAGTTTGCTCTATATTTTTCCAAAAATCATTTCTATGTACATAAGTATCTATTTAATCAGAGAAACGTTAAAAGTTTTCCAAGATTCAACCACTAGCTAGGAACGGTCAAGCCCGTCGTTTTGACCGCATTTTCAAATGGACATAAAAATTCAAAAAAAATCAAAAAATTGGAAAACCTTCGCACTGTGTCATTATATATGACCAAGTTTCCAGGAAAAATAATAAATTTATAATACGGCAATTATTTGAAAAAAGTGTTCTCAGAAATGAGCTATCATGCGTGAAGATTCATGGCTTTCAAGCCAAATGATCAATCTTATGGCCACATTCATGGCATAGTTTGTGCAAATGATCTCATATTGTGCACAAGGGTGCATCTTGGAATTCCAAACAATGTTGCCTAAGGGAGTTTTCATTTTCTTTGCACGGAAAATTCATTTTCCAATTTCCGAGTGCCCGAAATGAGTTTTTTTTGTGAAGGACCTACCATATATTTGTTGCAAAATTGGACCAAATCAATTTTGTAAATACAAGGCCATATTTAATGCATAGTTGACAAAATGGTTGGGTGTCAAAAGCTTTGATCCATCTTTGGTGAAAAAGACAAATTTCCGCCGATTCAGTAGGAAGCGGGTCAAATTTGAACTGCAGCTGCCTTGTAGTTTTCTCTTTATTTTTTCCTAAAATCATTTCTAGGTACATAATTACCTATTTAAGCATAAATACAAGGTTTGGTGGTGATACGTTGAGGTTTGGACGGTGGCCCAGGGCCCCAACTCCAAAGCGCGTAGACTCGCATGCCCTGCCGCATGGTCACCGTGTGACCGTGGCGTTGCCATGTGTTCTGGGAAGCCTAGGCATGTCTAGTAGGTTTGGCACTCCCCAGATAGATGAATGGAAGAAAATAACAACAGAAGAATGTCACAAGGAGGCCGAACAATGCTCAAACATGAATTAGCACCCAAGTGTTTGATTAGTGGTACGGGAAGTGCACATGGCCAATGGGCCTGAGTTTTGGCTGAGGATGGGCAACTACCAAGGACATTATCTTGGAAAATTTGCAGCACAAATGGAGGAGCCTAGTTGTCACTTGCTTTGCAACGTACCACACTTGTCGTGGAATTAACACGTCAGATGTCTTCGTGGAAAGACTTAGTTGTGGAGCCATCGCGACGGGTTAGCTCAAAGGGGTTAAACCGGACAAAGGGACACGGGAGTTTATACTAGTTCGGCCCCTTCGATGAAGGTAAAGGCCTACGTCTAGTTGTGATGGGCTTGATTGGGTTTCGATGCACAGGGAGCGAATTCGCTAACCTGAGCCTCGAGTTGTTCTTGTCTGTCCCTAAACCGCCGCCGGGTCACCCCTTTATATACACAGGAGGACCCCGGCCGGTCTACAGAGTCCTAGGCTAACTCATACAAGTGCTAGCCTTGGTCTCTTCCTTTCTTTCTTATATTACAAGTTTACACAAGTATGACGGTTTACCATCATGGGCCCTAAATCACCTGTGGATGCTGGGCCATCACGCTTCTCCGTAAAGCGCCATCCTCCGGGTTGTCTTGGGCTTCGGCATAGCTAGAGGTGAACCGGCCCCTCCTGGCCGGTTTACCCTTAGCAGTTATATCCTCAACATTAGGCCCCGGATTGATTTGAATTTGTTCATGTCAATCTTCAATCCTTAGGAACATTATTGAAATTGATATCCATCCTTGTAAACCGCCATATTGCCTTTTAGTGAACCGCCGTGACGTCATCTTCTGTCACCGCAGCTAGTTACGATGATGTCACCTCTGCATAAAGATTCCCTTCTCTTTAATTGATTCCCGAAGATCGAGGCGACAATTGTATCCTTTTCTGCCGCTTCGGACCCCTTGATTTTCGCGCCTGCCATTTTATCCCCTTTCCCTCATAAATAGAGCCAAAGATCTTTTCATCCTTTGCCTCTTCGCCTCGTCTTCTTCCTCATGACTCGAAGAGCTCAAGCATCGCCGCCGTCGTCGAACGTGAAGCTCTGCCTCATCTTAGGCCGCTGCATCACCCCGTTCGTACCAGAGCTCCTGCGATACTCCTCCGCCTCTGCGTGGCCCTGGTAAATACTCCTTTCCCTTACATATTAGATCTGTCTTAGGGTTTCGATGTTCCTTTGGTGTTCATCAATATTCATCTGCTTTTCTTCGAGCATCTCCCTGGATCTCATTATGCCTGATAATTTCTTTTTGCGGCTGGATCTGTAGTTTTACTCTACCATACTGCAGCATCTTATTGTTCCTAGCTAGATCCTTATCCGAACCTTTCTCTGTTCCGTTCAGCGCCATTATAGGGCTCAGAAAAATTTCTTTACTGATCGACGGTAGATCCAGAATTATATCACCCTCTTGTGAAACTTGATTCTGCAGTACTTAGAAAATTTTAGATCTAACCCTTGCACCTGAACGGCGGTTTAACCTGCGATAACTGATAATTCCTCATATGCCATTAGCCCTTACTTAAACCGCCGTATAACTTTGAATATCAACGCTTGGCTTCTCTTGCATGCACTTTGATTAAATTTCCGGTTTAGCATTATATGCCAAACTAATATTGATGAACCCACTTGGATCAACAATTGTAAATTCCCCATTTTCCTTCTGCAGACTGTGATGGCACCACAATTTTCCGCCTGTAATTGGGTCCCATCCCGGATTACCGAGACACAGATCAACAACTTCGTCATTACAGGCGCTTTAGCTCCACAGAATGTTCTTCAGTGGCGAGTTCCTGGTCCTGAATGCCCTCCTCAACCCAAAGAGGGAGAGGTGATTGTGTTCTTGCAACATCTGGGCCGGGGCTTCAGTCCCCCCGGATCAAAAAAATTTTGGGATGTGCTTGCCAGCTTCCAACTCCATCCTCAAGATATAGGACCGAACTCAGTGTCCAATATATGTGCTTTCCAGGTTTTCTGCGAAGTTTATCTGCAGGAAGAACCAACTGTTGACTTATTCCGGGATCTCTTTCACTTAAACCGCCGGACCGAATTTGCTGACGGCCCCAACACTGAACTTGGCGGCGTTTCAATTCAGAAGAGGAAAGAAGTTGAATTTCCTCACGCCAAACTTCATAGCCACCCGAAGGACTGGAACCAAACATGGTTCTATTGTCAAAACACTGCTCCGACTGACGAAAATCCTCTGCCGGGTTACCGACCATACCGGCTTAGCAACAGCCACCCTTTACCTCCACGACTAACAGCCAAAGAACGTCAAGCCTATGCATCCCAACTTGTTAGACTCCGGGCTTTCATGGCCAACGGTTTAACTGGCGTTGATCTTGTCCGCTGCTGGCTTTCATGGTGTATTTTGCCCTTAAGCCGCCGCTCCGGGTTAATGTGTGAATATACTGGCCAGACATATGACCCGCAACGGTTTAATCAAATAGAGATGACTGAGGATGAGGTCACTGAAAGTGTGAAGAAAATACTTGATGAAAGTCTCACTGTGTGCACTCAAGTCGGTCTGCCTCCTTACTATGCCTCCAACAAACTACCAACGGTAAGCATTTTAACTTTGTATCTTGTCTGACTTCCGCTGTGCTTATAGTTTTATTGTAATAGCTCCTTGCACAACCTCCCAGGCAGACAACTCTTTCTGGAAAAAGAAACCTCAAGATAAACCGGCCAAAGCTCCTCGGATTAAGAGTAAGGTCACCAAAAGAGCTGGCAAGAAGAAAGTTGCTGAGACTTCTGAACCGCCAGAAGATGTTCATGGATCAAGTGAAGAGGTAAAACTTGACTCCCTTGGCTTTTATTTCATACATCTTATTGACGATGATTGCTCCCAGGATGGTGCAGAGGCCAGCCGTGCGGATCACGTTGAGGTAATTTATCTTTCTGACTCAGACCTTGTGCCGGCTCAAAGGCTTCGTCGTGCAGTTCGGAAAGTGAAATGTTCTCACCCTCTTGCTTATGTGGGTCAAAAACTTTCTTTGAAGACACAGCAAACCGAAGGTCGTCGCACAACTCGGCACAGTGGCCAACAGGTCACTTCCTTCGGTTTACCTCTAACACCAACCCGGAAACGCCGTCCCGAGGTTGCATGTTCTCCTGAAAAACGTTATCCTTTGAAGGTTTTTTTTCCGATGCCCTCTCAATTCATCTGATTCAAACTACCAGGTATCTTCAAACTCGTCGGGCGGTTCATGTACCACTCAACTGCTGAGGGAGTCCTGGATTAGGGGGTGTTCGGATAGTCGAACTATATCTTCAGCCGGACTCCAGGACTATGAAGATACAAGATTGAAGACTTCGTCCCGTGTCCGGAAGGTTCTTTCCTTGGCGTGGAAGGCAAGCTAGGCGTGCGGATATTCAAGATCTCCTACCAATGTAACCGACTCTGTGTAACCCTAACCCTATCCGGTGCCTATATAAACCGGAGGGTTGTAGTCCGTAGGACGAACACATCATAACCATCATCATACTCATAGGCTAGCTTCTAGGGTTTAGCCTCCTTGATCTCGTGGTAGATCTACTCTTGTACTACCCATATCATCAATATTAATCTAGCAGGAGTAGGGTTTTCCCTCCATCGAGAGGGCCCGAACCTGGGTAAAATAAAGTGTCCCTTGTCTCCTGTTACCATCCGACCTTGACGCACAGATCGGGACCCCCTACCCGAGATCCGCCGGTTTTGACACCGACATTGGTGCTTTCATTGAGAGTTCCTCTGTGTCGTCGCCTTTAGGCCCGATGGCTCCTTTGATCATCAACAACGATGAGGTCCAGGGTGAGACTTTTCTCCTCGGACAGATCTTCATCTTCGGCGGCTTGGCTCTGCGGGCCAATTCATTTGGTCATCTGGAGCAGATCGAGAGCTACGCCCCTGGCCATCAAGTCAGGTTTGGAAGCCTAAACTACACGGCAGATATCCGCGGAGACTTGATCTTCGACGGATTCGAGCCACAGCAAAGTGCGCCGCACTATCTCGAGGGGCATGATATAGCTCTACCTCCGAACAGTGTCCTGGAGGCCGCATACGCTCCAGCCCCGATCCTCGATTCGGAGCCCGCTGCGTTCCTTGAAGATGAACGGTTGGACGTCACCTCGGGGGCTGCGATCTTAAAGGCCATTGAGCCGAACGCGAGCCCCGCGCTCCGCATGGCCTGTGACTCCAAGGAGCCGGACTCTTCTCCGAACTTCGGGTCGTCCGTGCCCCCACCGATCGAATAAGATTGGGTGCCTGTAATGGAGTTCACCGCCGCGGACATCTTTCAGTATTCACCTTTTGGTGATATTCTGAAGTCTCTCAAGTCTCTCTCTTTGTCAGAAGAGCCCGGGCCGAACTATGTCCTGCGAGGTTGGGATTCGGACGACGAAGAAATTCAAAGCCCACCCACCGCCCACTTAATAGCCACTGTCGACGATATATCCGACATGCTCGACTTTGGCTCCGAAGACTTCGACGGTATGGACGACGAAGGAGGAGACGAGCAAGAACCAGCACCTGTAGGGCGCTGGACCGCCATCTCGTCATACGACATATACATGGTGGATGCTCCAAAAGATGGAGACGGCGATGGAACAGCGGAGGATGGCACTTCGAAAAAGCCTCCAAAACGCCGACGTCAGCGGCGCCGCTCCAAATCCCGCCACAGCAGAAATGGTGATTCCGGCAGGGGAGATAATACTACCCCGGACAGCGCCGAAGAACACCAAAACCAGCAGGATTCGGCACAGGAAGATGGAGAAGACCGCCCTCATGAGAGAGCGGCAGAATGAGAGGTCGAGGACGATAACTACATGCCTCCCTCCGAAGACGAGGCAAGCCTCGGCGACGATGAATTCATCGTACCATCAGACCCCGCCGAACAAGAGCGCTTTCAACGCAGGCTTTTAGCCACGGCGAACAGCCTAAAGAAAAAGCAGCAACAGCTTAGAGCTGATCAAGATTTGCTAGCTGATAGATGGACTGAAGTCCTTGCGGCCGAAGAGCACGAGCTCAGACGCCCCTCCAAAAACTATCCTAAGCGCGGGCCGCTACCCCAATCAGAGGAGGAAGCCCAAGACATGGCAGATCGGCCACCTCGTGGCCGCGACAGAGAAGCCTGTCGAACATCCAAACAAGCCATGCCCCGCAGCCGCTTTACCAAGGCACGGGAACACAAACCAGACCTACGAGACGTCCTGGAGGACAAAGCAAGGCAAACAAGATCGATCTATGGATCGCGCGGGACGCCCGACGGCACGTGATAGTTTTCACTCCGGACACAATAAATCCGGCCGGGCCGAACACAACAGGAACAGCTCCTCCGAACTGCGTCGAGACATAGCCCAGTACAGGGGCGCCGCACACCCACTATGCTTCACAGACGAAGTAATGGATCATAGAATCCCAGAGGGTTTTAAACCCGTCAACATCGAGTCGTACGATGGTACGACAGATCCGGCAGTATGGATTGAGGTCTATCTCCTCCACATCCACATGGCACGTGGCGATGATTTGCACGCCATCAAATACTTACCCCTTAAGCTTAAGGGACTAGCCCGGCACTGACTTAACAGCCTCCCCGCAGATTCGATCGGCTCTTGGGAGGACCTGGAGGCCGCATTCCTCGACAACTTCCAGGGGACCTACGTACGGCCACCGGACGCCGACGACCTAAGCCACATAATCCAGCAGCTAGAAGAATCGGCCAGGCAATTCTGGACACGGTTCCTAACAAAGAAAAATCAGATAGTCGATTGTCCGGACGCAGAGGCCTTAGCAGCCTTCAAGCATAACATCCGTGACGAGTGGCTTGCCCGGCACCTGGGACAGGAAAAGCCGAAATCAATGGCAGCCCTCACGACACTCATGACCCACTTTTGCACGGGTGAAGATAGCTGGCTAGCTCGCAGCAACAACTTATCGAAGAAGCAAGGTAATTCAGATACCAAGGACAAAAGTGGCAGGTCGCGACGAAATAAACAGAAACGCCACGTCAGCAGCGACAACAATGAAGATACGGCAGTAAACGTCGGATTCAGAGGCTATAAATCCGGTCAACGGAAAAAGGCATTCAAAAAGAATACCCAGGGCCCGTCCAGTTTGGACCGAATACTCGACCGCTCATGCCAGATTCACGGCACCCCCGAAAGGCCAGCCAATCACACCAACAGGGATTGTTGGGTGTTCAAGCAGGCAGGCAAGTTAAGAGCCGAACACAAAAACAAGGGGCTAGACAGCGATGACGAAGAGGAGCCCAAGCCGCCGAACAACAACGGACAGAAGGGGTTTCCCCCATAAGTGCGGATGGTGAACATGATATACACGACTCATATTCCCAAGCGGGTGAGGAAGCGTGCGCTACGGGACATATACGCGATGGAGCCAGTCGCCCCAAAGTTCAACCCATGGTCCTCTTGCCCGATCACCTTCGATCGAAGGGACCACCCCACTAGCATCTGTCACGGCGGTTTTGCCGCATTGGTTCTTGACCCAATCGTTGACGGATTTCACCTTACAAGAGTCCTCATGGACGGCGGCAGTAGCCTGAACCTGCTCTACCAGGATACAGTGCGGAAAGTGGGCATAGATCCATCAAGGATCAAGCCCACAAGGACGACCTTTAAAGGCGTCATCCCAGGTGTAGAGGCCAATTGCATAGGCTCCATAACACTTGATGTGGTCTTCGGATCTCCGGACAACTTCCGAAGCGAAGAGTTAATCTTCGACATAGTTCCGTTCCGCAATGGCTATCATGCTCTGCTTGGACGAACCGCATTTGCTAAATTCAATGCGGTGCCGCACTACGCATATCTCAAGCTCAAGATGCCAGGCCCTCGAGGTGTAATCACGGTCAGCGGAAATACCGAACGCTCCATCCGTACGGAGGAACACACGGCGGCCCTCGCAGCAGAGGTACAAAGCAGCCTGTTAAGCCAGCTCTCGAGTCCGGCCGCTACAAAGCAGGACAAAGCAAAACGCGCCCGGAGTAACCCGCAGCAAGACCGACTGGCGCGTTCAGAGCACGCGTAGCAATACGGCCCCAACCCCAGCCATCGCTACATAGCGGAGCTTGTACCTTGAGTACACAATTACGCCCTTACAATTCCATGGGCATAGGGGAAGGGGCAGATAAAATGGCATGCCAACAATACGGCGTCAAACGTACTAGGGGCTGCCGGGTTCTTCTTTTCTTTCAGGACTCCATACTCTGGATACAGTGTTCGGCCTCGCTGCCGCACAGACGATACATGACCCAGGGAAGCAGACAAAACAACGCCGCATCATGGAACTCTCAGGTGGTCTCTATTTCGAGCGATATATCTGTTTCTAAATTCCGCGGCCTGCGCCTGGTCAGGACATGTTAAATAGTCTAAATTTTTTCGCACTACTTGTATCATTCGGCTTGAATAAACAGCCTCCTCATAAATAATGCATAGCTTTTCGTCTATTTTTTGCATTATCTTCTTTTAATATACATATGTTTACTCAAATAACATGATCGCACCCGTACACAATGGTACGGCAAACCACGCCAGGGGCTTTATTACCCTTCTATCTGGTGTGAGAAGTCCGTCCACTTTCACAAGTGCGGCACCCCGAACTTATAGCATTATATGCATCGGCTCCGAGTCATGATTTTGGTCATATGTTGGGTTTGCCCGGCTCCTATGTTTTGGTGCCTTATGTTCCGCTCTATCGGCTAAGGTAGCACTAGGAGAACCACTGCGATTGTGCCCCAGATCATGTGGGTGAGCACCTCAGTGGAGAAAGCTAAAACAGACTGTCATGATAAGGCGCGAGACCGGTCGCTGTTCGAGAGGTTTTTCGAGTCCCTAAAGGCTTATGCCGCTTTGAGCGGAGAGCTGGTTAAGTCCGGCTAAAGGCGTGGATAGTGCCCCGAATTCGGCCTTCCGAACTAGGGGCTTCGCCGAAATTTAAAATTATAACGTTCTATGGCTAAGTGAGAGTGTTCAAGCATTATAGTCCGATGGCCTGGTTCGCTGTGCTGAGCGCCTCCCTCGAAGGACCCAACTATGGGAACAAGAGCCCTCAGGTTTATCCCGAACACCCCAGCACTAATTGCATGGGGGCAGAAGCCGACGACTCGCCATCTCTCAGTTATTGATAAACGGCCGCACAGAAAATAATATTTTAAATTCAGAAAGCATTGCTTAAGCGCATACGAACAAGTTTTCAGCGCATAGGATACAAACGAGCGAGTTTCATTGAAATATTACATCTTTGGCACACTCATCCGCGACAAGGCGAGCTCCAGCGAGAACTTCCTTGTAGTAATTCTCGGGCTTGCGATGCTCCTTCCCCTGCGGCGGCCCGTCCTTCACCAGCTTCTCTCTGTCCAGCTTGCCCTAGTGTACCCTTACACGGGCAAGGGCCCTCCGGGCACCTTCTATGCAGACGGAGCGCTTGATGACCTCAAGCCGTGGACAGGCCTCCACCAGCCGCCGCACCAGCCCAAAGTAGCTCCCAGGCAGGGCCTCTCCAGGCCACAGCCGAACTAGTAAGCCCTTCATGGCCTGTTCGGCCGCCTTGTGGAGCTCGGCCAGCTGCTTCAGCTGATCACTTAAGGGCAAAGGGTGTCCGGCCTTAGAATACTGAGACCAGAACACACTCTCCGTCGAGCTGTCCTCTTCAGCTTGGTAGAATGTGGCGGCGTCGGATGCGCTGCGGGGAAGATCGAAGAACGCCCCTGGAGAACTCCGGATTCGGGTAAGTAATAGGTATTTCACCTTTATATTCCTACTTTGCATTAAGAATGCCTTACCCGCTGCTATCTTTTTCACATCCTCCAACTCTTGGAGGGCCTTTTGGGCTTCGGCCTTGGCACTCTTGGTGGTCTCAACAGCCGACGCGAGCTCAGATGCTTGCGTTTTTGCCTCAAGCTCCAAACCCTCATGTTTCTTCATGAGAGCTTGCAGCTCTTGCTGCACCTCGCCGACTTGGACCCCAAGCTTTTCTCGCTCGACGCGCTCCTCGGCCGCTTTATTCTCGTCCTCAGTCAGCGCCGGCTTCAGGGTTGCCACCTCGGTTGTGGCCCCTACAATAAGCAGTACAATCCTGTTATTTCTTTCTGCAATCAAGCCTCTCTATAGGCACCACTTTTTTTTCTTTTTTTTCTAAGGGGTATTTCTTACCTTCCTTTTCCGCGAGCTGCCTTTTGGCATGGCCGAGCTCTTGCTCGGACCGCTCGAGGTCCTTTTTCAGGACTTCCACCTGCGCAGTCAGTGCGGCGGTGGACAGCAGGGAAGCCTGCATACGCATATTTTGACTTTTTATTAGACTCCTGCGAAAATTGTTGGATCCTCTATTCGACTTTTCTTTCCGAACACTGAACAGAGCATCAGGGGCTACTGTCTATGCGGTAATGAATTTAGCATATTTTTTGCTTACCTGGAAGCCTGTTAGAAGGCTAGCGCAAGCTTCATTCAGTCTGCTCTTGGCGGACTGAACCCTTTGGACCACTGCACTCATGACAGTACGGTGTTCCTCGTCGATGGTGGCGCCTTCAAGCGCCTCCAACATACTATCCGGCGCCTCTGGTTGGACAGAGGTCGCCGGCGCAGACGACTTACTCCTCTTGGAAGGAGTTCGCCCACCGCGAGCCAGGACGGTTGAGTCCGGCACGGTGTCCGGCACAAAGCCGGACTGGGAGCCCTGGGGGTTTCATCCCCTTTACTCCTGGGGTCCTGAGGATTGCCTTGCGGCTCCTCCAGGACCACCTCCTCCTGCCCTGTTCGGCGGGACGCCGCTTCGGCGTCGTCCGCCCCGCTGGGAGAGACTGCGGGCGGGACAGAGTTCATGTCCGACGAATCCAGGGAGCCGCTCGATGAATCATCGAGTGCGGCTCGGGGCGGGCTGCGCAAATAACATTCGACATTAGGGTAAGCTGCGCACTTGAAGATACTATGAGTCATTCTGGTATGTGAAAACTTACGATGTCGCCGGATGCTTGGTTCTGTCCGGCCACTCCTTTCCGCCCTCTTCGGCGTTGGGGGAGTAGTCCGGCGGAGGGGTCTTCCTTTTCCTCGACCCCTCGGCCTCCCCTGTTGGGATGGCCTTCTTCTTTTTCGCTCCCCTCAATGGAGGGGGAGAGCTCCCTTGTTCCTCCTCCTCGTTTTCACGAGAGGAGGGCGTCGCAGACTCGCCAGATGACGAGCTCGACACCACCGCATTGCGGGCACTCTTTCGAGTCCCGGTGGTCTTCTTCGTCTTAACCTTCTTCTCCGGCACCACATAGGGCGCCGGAGCCAGCAACTTCTCTAAGAGAGCTGGGGCTGGGTCTTCGGGCAGAGGAGCCGGACAGTTGATTGGTCCGGCTATCTTCAGCCACGCCTGTCAAAGGCAAAGGGAGTTTTTAGATCCCACATAGAGTTAATCTATGCAGAAAAGCTTAACAAACCTGTGAAAGGTATAAATAGCCTACCTTGCCAGCGTTGCGCTGCGAGCTGTATCCGCGGTCCTCGGAAGCGGATGTGGGGCACTCGGCGCCTTTGGTTAGCACCTTCCAGACGTCTTCATACGTCGTGTCGAAGAGCCTATTGAGGGTTTGGTGCTGCGCCGGGTCGAATTCCCACAAAGTGAACTCCCGTTCTTGGCACGGGAGGATTCGGCGAACGAGCATGACCTGGATGATGTTGACATGCCGGATGGGCTTGTCCATCAGGGACCGGATGCAAGTTTGTAGTCCGGTCACTTCTTCTTCGTTGCCCCACGATAGGCCCGTCTCTTTCCAGGACATGAGCCGCGTGGGGGGTCCGGATCGCAACTCAGGGGCCGCGACCCATTTCGAGTCGCGTGGCTCGGTGATGTAAAACCACCCTGCCTACCACCCCTTTAAGGACTCCACAAAGGAGCCATCGAACCAAAGTGTGTTGGCCATTTTGCCGGCCATAGCACCTCCGCACTCCGCCTGGGTGCCGGACACCACCTTGGGCTTGACGTTGAAAGTCTGGAGCCAGAGGCCGAAGTGGGGGCGGATGCGGAGAAAGGCCTCACACACGATGATAAACGCCGAGATATTGAGGATAAAGTTCGGGGCCAGATCGTGGAAGTCCAGGCCGTAGTAGAACATGAGCCCCCGGATAAAAGGGTGAAGTGGAAAACCCAGTCCGCGGAGGAAATGGGGGAGAAAAACTACCCTCTCATGGGGCCTTGGGGTGGGAAGAAGCTGCCCCGCATCGGGAAGCCGGTGCGGGATGTCCTTGGACAGATATCCGACCTTCCTAAGCTTTTTGATTTGACCCTCCGTAACGGAGGAAGCCATCCACTTGCCACCCACTCCGGACATCGCTGGAGCAGGTTGGGGAAGAAAGAGCGAACTTGGGCGTTGGAGCTTGAGTGCGCAGGAGATGGATGGGCAAAGGAGGAAGAAGGCGTAGGTGAAAGAGGTGGATCTTTATCCCCTTATATAGGCTGATGCCGTTATGCGTCCCCACCTACCTAATAAAACTCGCTTGCCGCTCACACGCCGTGGTAAATGGCGCGGTTGGGTTACCCACGTCCGTATTAATGAGAATCCCGTTAAAGGGGGTACACGATCTCTGCTTCGATAAGACGTGCCAAGGAAACCGCCTCGTTGAACGTGCTGCGGTGGAACAACAAAAAATAATCCATACAGAAGGCTTGGTCACAGTGTTATGACGCACTGCAGAATACGTCAGCAGATTTGATTTGTGTTTGTATTATTCTCTATATGGTAATACGTGGAAACTTGTTTTGCAGAGCCGGACACTATTTTTTGGTGTTTATTATCTTCTTGAAGAATTTGGAGGAGGAACCCGCCTTGCAATGCCGAAGACAATTTGCGCGCCGGACTCATCGTCATTGAAGCCTGGTTCAGGGGCTACTGAGGGAGTCCTGGATTAGGGGGTGTTCGGATAGCCGAACTATATCTTCAGCCGGACTCCAGGACTATGAAGATACAAGATTGAAGACTTCGTCCCGTGTCCGGAAGGTTCTTTCCTTGGCGTGGAAGGCAAGCTAGGCGTGCGGATATTCAAGATCTCCTACCAATGTAACCGACTCTGTGTAACCCTAACCCTATCCGGTGCCTATATAAACCGGAGGGTTGTAGTCCGTAGGACGAACACATCATAACCATCATCATACTCATAGGCTAGCTTCTAGGGTTTAGCCTCCTTGATCTCGTGGTAGATCTACTCTTGTACTACCCATATCATCAATATTAATCTAGCAGGAGTAGGGTTTTACCTCCATCGAGATGGCCCGAACCTGGGTAAAATAAAGTGTCCCTTGTCTCCTGTTACCATCCGACCTTGACTCACAGATCGGGACCCCCTACCCGAGATCCGCCGGTTTTGACACCGACAACTGCCTCCATCGAAAACCGTCCCTGGGTAAGCATACAACTTTTCCTTTTTCCCTTATCTTTATATTGATCCTGCTGATCCTTGTTTTGATATTAGCGGCAAAGCTCGGCTGAGTAAGAAAGCTAAGACCAGTACCCCTTCTGGCGAGGTTGAACCGGCAGAAATTCCTGAAGATGCCCGCGAGAGCTTTGATAATCCCATGGACGACTTTATCCCGCCAGAGCCAACTACAAATGCTGATCCGCCAGAAGCTGATCCGGCCATTCATGAAAGCAGCTCCAGTCCACGTGCCACACCTGCAAGTCCAGCTGATGATCCTCTGAACTCCACAGTCAACCCACCAATTCCTCCTACCACTTCAATCCCAGAAAAGGATGATGACGTTGTTGTTACCGGTACTGGTTATACCGCCCCGGGCAATCCAGTCATTCTGGCAAAACACAATGCCAAAGATGAATTTGCTTTCCCAAGCAAAGGGAAAGCAGATATCGATTTGTCAAAGTACACTCATCTTTCTGTCCAGGAGCTTCATTCCGGATTTTTGAACCGGCTTTATGCAAGCCGAGACTCTGAAGCTGATTTGGTAAACCTGATAAAAGAACGCTATGAGGTATTCCTTATCATCTTAATCCTGTATCCCGTAGCCCCCAAGGGTCGGGTTAATTGATAAAGTTAAACCGGGACTTATAATCCCTTTCATTCCGAGTGCTCCTTTTGAGTGAATATGCATTAGCCCCCAAGTGCCCGGATTAAAACTTGTATTGATCCTGGGGACTTTGAACCAGCAATAGTCAAGAAGCAATCCGCATTAGCCCCCAAGTACCGAGTGTATAACTAGTTATAGACTTGGGACTTTGATAGTATGTTGATATGCATCTGTGACTGACAGGCGGAGATAAACGGTCAACGCAGTCAAATTGCGGATCTTCAAGAAAGCATCAAATCTCAGCAAGAAGAATCTTCCAAGTCCAAAGAGGAACTAAAAGCCGCTTTAACTTCCCTGGAACAGCTTAAAGAAAGCTTCAAGAAAGAACGTGCCCAGTGGGAAACTGAAAAGGACGCATTGCGGAAACAAGCTGAAGACGCCAAATCAGCTCTTAAACCGGTGGAAGAAGAGCTTTCCGGATTGAAGCGCCAAGTAAATGCTATGACATCTGCCGTCTTTGGTGAGTACTTACTAAGGCATGAAATATTCCTTGTTTGAGAAACAACTATTAACAATCCTTATCCGTTGTAGGAAGCCGTATTACACATCTGGGTTCAGATGCACGGGTGAAGCTGAAAGCAGCATATACTTTGATTGAACAACTGTATGCTGGTGCCCAACGGGTTATTTGTGCAGCATCTTACAACAACCCGGCCCCAACTCTGATCAAAGAAACGCTAGCAAGGCTTTCGATGGTAGAAGTAAAGCGATCTGCTGCCAGGGCAGGTGCTTTGTTAGCCCTCACCCGAGCCAAAGCGTGGATAGCTGATCTTGATCCAGCTGACCTTGCAAAAGGCTTTCCAAGCACACAAGAGGACGGGTCAGATTTTGACGACGCCGCTTTGAAGAAGGTGACAAGGGAAATGCGTCCTCTGGCGAGCCAGCTTGCAGAAGATGCTAACTTGACTGTTCACCGGTCTCGTTATGATGCAAATAACAAACGAGTTAATGCTGACTTGCCGAAAGTGCAAAATCTCATCCCGCCGATCCGTAAGCACACTTATGCCCCTGATGTTGATCCGTCAGAACTTATCAGTGAAGAAGTTGTCTTTCAGGCCTTAACCCGGATTGATTGGACAAGCACGGACTTCCAACCACAAGGTGAAGATGAAGCTGAACCGGCGCCGCATGACCCGTCAACTTCGCAGCATCATGGCAACGAAACTTAATCCAGCAAGTTGATAGATGCTCCACAGACTTTGTTCTAGGGAAAAAACACCATATTTTGGACAGAAATATGAATGTTGAAGCCACACTCACATGTATTGTTAGATGGGGCTCAAATTTTGTGGAGAGCAATGATTTGGGAATATAGAAGATGTGGCAAAAATTAAGATCATTACGATATGCCTAGCTAGTACTTCCTTCACAACAGTTCGAGTTGAACAAAAACTTTGGAAATTTTCCGAGTTAGATTTACCAGGCAAATGGAGTTGAATATTGTCATGAGGCAATGATTTGGATAGTAAAGAATGCCCAATTTTTTGGGGAATTTTGGGAATGACAGAAATATAGGTTGCTTCACAACCTAGGGCAAAAATTGACACATGGACATGACACATAGGCAAAAATGATGAGGTGGCGCCTAGTCATAGAAATCCACCACAACTTACAAGGTTATGACCATCTATATTGGTCATGACCAGCTAGAAATAAGGCAGCGGATCAGTGCTGTCTGCTTTGTGACCATTTCGTGTAAGGAAATTACGACCTTTCTGACCAAAATGGTCGATATAGTTTAGCGTTTGGAGCCCCCCGAATAGCTTTTGACCAATTGGTCTCAAATGGTCATAGATCTACGACCAATTCTTCCAGGGTCATTGCGAGAAGGTCACTAATTGACATATTTCTTATTGTGGAGATCCGTCGGTTTTAACACCGACAGGAGGCTCTAGAGGTGGGTGGGGAGGCAGGGAGGGGGCGACGACGGAGAGGTGGTGGGCCGGTGTAGTGGCGGGGCCGTGGGGCGATGGGGTGGCGCCGGTGCTCATTGGGCGGAGAGGAGAGGAGAGGAGAAAGAGATAGGGCGATGGCGGGGGCGCGGGCCGTTAACTTATTTTGAAGCTTTGCCGCCTGTGTCGCCTTTGCCGTCTGCAAGCTGAGGGCAAGGGACGCTTTGCTGTCTGCTAGCGGACGGCAAAGAGGGGGCCCGTTAGGGCTTAACAACCAGTGGGCGAAACACTCTCTTTGTCGTCAGCTAGCAGACGGCAGAGAAGCTTTGCCGTCAGCTAGCAGACGGCAAAGTGTTGGCTGATGGCAAAGCCTTCCTTTGCCGTCCACTGCCTCTTTGCCGTCTGTTTTCCACTGGCTGATGGCAAAGCCATTCTTTGCCGTCCGCTAGCTGACGACAAATAGGGGGCAGAAAGCAAATCTTCTTATTCAAGTAGTGTCTTCTTCAATAGTTCATTCCCTAAAAGTACAACGAGCACAACTATCTAGGAAGTCCCTAGAAGCATCGGTTAGTCCATTATAGAAGATATCAAGTATTTTATTTTTCTTAAGAGGATGATCAGGCAAAGCATTAAGCAATTGGTGAAGCCTCCCTCAAGCTTGTGGGAGCCTTTCTTCTTCAATTTGAACAAAGTTAAATATTTCCTGTAAGGCAACTTGTTTCTTATGAGCAGAAAAATACATTTCAGAGAACTAATAAATCATATCCTGGGGACTATGATACGTCCAATATTTAATCATGTTTACCTACTGTTATTTATAATGTTTTTATACATAATAATGCTTTTTGCAGTAATTCTAATGCATTTTCTCTCAAAATATGCAAGTTCACACAAAGTGGGAGAATTCAGGCAGCTGGAAATCTGGACGTGAAAAAGCTACGTCATGCTACCTATTCTACACAACTCCAAATGAGCTGAAACTTCATGAGGAATTTTTATCGAATAAATAAGAAATACTGGAGCAAATAACTACCGGATGGGGGCCACCTGGTGAGCACAAGACACCAGGGCGCGCCAGGCCCCCCAGGTGCGCCCTGGTGGGTTGTGCTCAGGCCAGCCCACCTCCGGTGCCCATCTTCTAGTATATAAGTCATTTTTTGACCTAGAAAAAAATATAAGGAGAGGACTTTCGGGACGAATCGCCTCCGTCTCGAGGCGGAACTTTGGTAGGAGCACTGAGGGAGTCCTGGATTAGGGGGTGTTCGGATAGCCGAACTATATCTTCAGCCGGACTCTAGGACTATGAAGATACAAGATTGAAGACTTCGTCCCGTGTCCGGAAGGTTCTTTCCTTGGCGTGGAAGGCAAGCTAGGCGTGCAGATATTCAAGATCTCCTACCAATGTAACCGACTCTGTGTAACCCTAACCCTATCCGGTGCCTATATAAACCGGAGGGTTGTAGTCCGTAGGACGAACACATCATAACGATCATCATACTCATAGGCTAGCTTCTAGGGTTTAGCCTCCTTGATCTCGTGGTAGATCTACTCTTGTACTACCCATATCATCAATATTAATCTAGCAGGAGTAGGGTTTTACCTCCATCGAGAGGGCCCGAACCTGGGTAAAATAAAGTGTCCCTTGTCTCCTGTTACCATCCGACCTTGACGCACAGATCGGGACCCCCTACCTGAGATCCGCCGGTTTTGACACCAACATTGGTGCTTTCATTGAGAGTTCCTCTGTGTCGTCGCCTTTAGGCCTGATGGCTCCTTTGATCATCAACAACGATGAGGTCCAGGGTGAGACTTTTCTCCCCGGACAGATCTTCGTCTTCGGTGGCTTCGCTCTGCGGGCCAATTCACTTGGTCATCTGGAGCAGATCGAGAGCTACGCCCCTGGCCATCAAGTCAGGTTTGGAAGCCTAAACTACACGGCAGATATCCGCGGAGACTTGATCTTCGACGGATTCGAGCCACACCCAAGCGCGCCGCACTATCTCGAGGGGCATGATATAGCTCTGCCTCCGAACAGTGTCCTGGAGGCCGCATATGCTCCGGCCCCGATCCTCGATTCGGAGCCCGCTGCGTTCCTTGAAGATGAACGGTTGGACGTCACCTCGGGGGCAGCGATCTTAAAGGCCATTGAGCCGAACGCGAGCCACGCGCTCCGCATGACCTGTGACTTCAAGGAGCCGGACTCTTCTCCGAACTTCGGGTCGTCCGTGCCCCCGCCGATCGAATCAGATTGGGCGCCTGTAATGGAGTTCACCGCCGCGGACATCTTTCAGTATTCACCTTTTGGTGATATTCTGAATTCTCTCAAGTCTCTCTCTTTGTCAGAAGAGCCCGGGCCAAACTATGGCCTGCGAGGTTGGGATTCGGACGACGAAGAAATTCAAAGCCCACCCACCGCCCACTTAATAGCCATTGTCGATGATATATCCGACATGCTCGACTTCGGCTCTGAAGACTTCGACGGTATGGACGACGAAGGAGGAGACGAGCAAGAACCAGCACCTGTAGGGCGCTGGACCGCCACCTCGTCATACGACATGTACATGGTGGATGCTCCAAAAGATGGAGACGGCGATGGAACAACGGAGGATGGCACTTCGAAAAAGCCTCCAAAACGCCGACGTCAGCGGCGCCGCTCCAAATCCCGCCACAGCAGAAACGGTGATTCCGGCACGGGAGATAATACTACCCCGGACAGCGCCGAAGAACACCAAAACCAGCAGGATTCGGCACAGGAAGATGGAGAAGACCGCCCTCATGAGAGAGCGGCAGAATGAGAGGTCGAGGACGATAACTACATGCCTCCCTCCGAAGACGAGGCAAGCCTCGGCGACGATGAATTCATCGTACCATCAGACCCCGCCGAACAAGAGCGCTTTCAACGCAGGCTTTTAGCCACGGCGAACAGCCTAAAGAAAAAGCAGCAACAGCTTAGAGCTGATTAAGATTTGCTAGCTGACAGATGGACTAAAGTCCTTGCGGCCGAAGAGCACGAGCTCGGACGCCCCTCCAAAAACTATCCTAAGCGCAGGCCGCTACCCCAATCAGAGGAGGAAGCCCAAGACATGGCAGATCGGCCACCTCGCGGCCGCGACAGAGAAGCCTGTCGAACATCCAAACAAGCCATGCCCCGCAGCCGCTTTACCAAGGCACGGGAACACGAACCAGACCTGCGAGACGTCCTGGAGGACAAAGCAAGGCAAACAAGATCGATCTATGGATCGCGCGGACGCCCGACGGCACGTGATAGTTTTCACTCCGGACACAATAAATCCGGCCGGGCCGAACTCAACAGGAACAGCTCCTCCGAACTGCGTTGAGACATAGCCCAGTACAGGGGCGCCGCACACCCACTATGCTGCACAGACGAAGTAATGGATCATAGAATCCCAGAGGGTTTTAAACCCGTCAACATCGAGTCGTACGATGGTACGACAGATCCGGCAGTATGGATTGAGGTCTATCTCCTCCACATCCACATGGCACGTGGCGATGATTTGCACGCCATCAAATATTTACCCCTTAAGCTTAAGGGACCAGCCCGACATTGGCTTAACAGCCTCCCCGCATATTCGATCGGCTCTTGGGAGGACCTGGAGGCCGCATTCCTCGACAACTTCCAGGGGACCTACGTACGGCCACCGGACGCCGACGACCTAAGCCACATAATCCAGCAGCCAGAAGAATCGGCCAGGCAATTCTGGACACGGTTCCTAACAAAGAAAAATCAGATAGTCGATTGTCCGGACGCAGAGGCCTTAGCAGCCTTCAAGCATAACATCCGTGACGAGTGGGTTGCCCGGCACCTGGGACAGGAAAAGCCGAAATCCATGGCAGCCCTCACGATACTCATGACCCGCTTTTGCGCAGGCGAAGATAGCTGGCTAGCTCGCAGCAACAACTTATCGAAGAAGCAAGGTAATTCAGATACCAAGGACAAAAGTGGCAGGCCGCGACGAAATAAACAGAAACGCCGCGTCAGCAGCGACAGCAATGAAGATACGGCAGTAAACGCCGGATTCAGAGGCCATAAATCCGGTCAACGGAAAAAGCCATTCAAAAAAAATACCCAGGGCCCGTCCAGTTTGGACCGAATACTCGACCGCTCGTGCCAGATTCACGGCACCCCCGAAAGGCCAGCCAATCACACCAACAGGGATTGTTGGGTGTTCAAGCAGGCAGGCAAGTTAAGAGCCGAACACAAAAACAAGGGGCTAGACAGCGATGATGAAGAGGAGCCCAGGCCGCCGAACAACAACGGACAGAAGGGGTTTCCCCCACAAGTGCGGATGGTGAACATGATATACGCGACTCATATTCCCAAGCGGGTGAGGAAGCGTGCGCTATGGGACGTATACGTGATGGAGCCAGTCGCCCCAAAGTTCAACCCATGGTCCTCTTGCCCGATCACCTTCGATCGAAGGGACCACCCCACTAGCATCCGTCACGGCGGTTTCGCCGCATTGGTTCTTGACCCAACCGTTGACGGATTTCACCTTACAAGAGTCCTCATGGACGGCGGCAGTAGCCTGAACCTGCTCTACCAGGATACAGTGCGGAAAATGGGCATAGATCCATCAAGGATCAAGCCCACAAGGACGACCTTTAAAGGCGTCATCCCAGGTGTAGAGGCCAATTGCATAGGCTCCATAACACTTGATGTGGTCTTCGGATCTCCAGACAACTTCCGAAGCGAAGAGTTAATCTTCGACATAGTTTCGTTCCGCAGTGGCTATCATGCTCTGCTTAGACGAACCGCATTCGCTAAATTCAATGCGGTGCCGCACTACGCATATCTCAAGCTCAAGATGCTAGGACCTCGAGGTGTAATCACGGTCAGCGGAAATACCGAACGCTCCATCCGTACGGAGGAACACACGGCGGCCCTCGCAGCAGAGGTACAAAGCAGCATGTTAAGGCAGCTCTCGAGTCCGGCCGCTACAAAGGAGGACAAAGCAAAACGCGCCCGGAGTAACCCGCAGCAAGACCGACTGGCGCGTTCAGAGCACGCGTAGCAATACGGCCCCAACCCCAGCCATCGCTACATAGCGGAGCTAGTACCTCGAGTACACAATTACGCCCTTACAATTCCATGGGCATAGGGGAAGGGGCAGATAAAACGGCATGCCAACAATACGGCGTCAAACGTACTAGGGGCTGCCGGGTTCTTCTTTTCTTTCAGGACTCCATACTCTGGATACAGTGTTCGGCCTCGCTACCGCACAGACGATACAGGACCCAGGGAAGCAGACAAAACAACGCCGCATCATGGAACTCTCAGGTGGTCTCTATTTCGAGCAATATATCTGTTTCTAAATTCCGCGGCCTACGCCTGGTCAGGACATGTTAAATAGTCTAATTTTTTTCGCACTACTTGTATCATTCGGCTTGAATAAACAGCCTCCTCATAAATAATGCATAGCTTTTTGTCTATTTTTTGCATTATCTTCTTTTAATATACATATGTTACTCAAATAACATGATCGCACCCGTACACAATGGTACGGCAAACCACGCCAGGGGCTTTATTACCCTTCTATCTGGCGTGAGAAGTCCGTCCACTTTCACAAGTGCGGCACCCCGAACTTATAGCATTATATGCATCGGCTCCGAGTCATGATTTTGGTCATATGTTGGGTTTGCCCGGCTCCTATGTTTTGGTGCCTTACGTTCCGCTCTATCGGCTAAGGTAGCACTAGGAGAACCACTGCGATTGTGCCCCAGATCATGTGGGTGAGCACCTCAGTGGAGAAAGCTAAAACAGACTGTCATGATAAGGCGCGAGACCGGTCGCTGTTCGAGAGGTTTTTCGAGTCCCTAAAGGCTTATGCCGCTTTGAGCGGAGAGCTGGTTAAGTCTGGCTAAAGGCGTGGATAGTGCCCCGAATTCGGCCTTCCGAACTAGGGGCTTCGCCGAAATTTAAAATTATAACGTTCTATGGCTAAGTGAGAGTGTTCAAGCATTATAGTCCGATGGCCTGGTTCGCTGTGCTGAGCGCCTCCCTCGAAGGACCCAACTATGGGAACAAGAGCCCTCAGGTTTATCCCGAACACCCCAGCACTAATTGCATGGGGGCAGAAGCTGACGACTCGCCATCTCTCAGTTATTGATAAACGGCCGCACAAAAAATAATATTTTAAATTCAGAAAGCATTGCTTAAGCACATATGAACAAGTTTTCAGCGCACAGGATACAGACGAGCGAGTTTCATTGAAATATTACATCTTTGGCACACTCATCCGCGACAAGGCGAGATCTAGCGAGAACTTCCTTGTAGTAATTCTCGGGCTTGCGATGCTCCTTCCCCTGCGGTGGCCCGTCCTTCACCAGCTTCTCTCCGTCCAGCTTGCCCCAGTGTACCCTTACATGGGCAAGGGCCCTCCGGGCACCTTCTATGCAGACGGAGCGCTTGATGACCTCAAGCCGTGGACAGGCCTCCACCAGCCGCCGCACCAGCCCGAAGTAGCTCCCAGGCAGGGCCTCTCCAGGCCACAGTCGAACTAGTAAGCCCTTCATGGCCTGTTCGGCCGCCTTGTGGAGCTCGGCCAGCTGCTTCAGCTGACCGCTTAAGGGCAAAGGGTGTCCGGCCTCAGAATACTGAGACCAGAACACACTCTCCGTCGAGCTGTCCTCTTCAGCTCGGTAGAATGCGGGGGCGTCGGATGCGCTGCGGGGAAGATCGAAGAACGCCCCTAGAGAACTCCAGATTCGGGTACGTAATAGGTATTTCACCTTTATATTCCTACTTTGCATTAAGAATGCCTTACCCGCTGCTATCTTTTTCACATCCTCCAACTCTTGGAGGGCCTTTTGGGCTTCGGCCGTGGCACTCTTGGTGGTCTCAACAGCCGACGCGAGCTCAGATGCTTGCGTTTTTGCCTCAAGCTCCAAACCCTCATGTTTCTTCATGAGGGCTTGCAGCTCTTGCTGCACCTCGCCGACTTGGACCCCAAGCTTTTCTCGCTCGGCGCGCTCCTCGACCGCTTTATTCTCAGCCTCAGTCAGCGCCTGCTTCAGGGTTGCCACCTCGGTTGTGGCCCCTACAATAAGCAGTACAATCCTGTTATTTCTTTTTGCAATCAAGCCTCTCTATAGGCACCACTTTTTTTCTTTCTTTTTTTCTAAGGGGTATTTCTTACCTTCCTTTTCCGCGAGCTGCCTTTTGGCATGGCCGAGCTCTTGCTCGGACCGCTCGAGGTCCTTTTTCAGGACTTCCACCTGCGCAGTCAGTGCGGCGGTGGACAGCAGGGAAGCCTGCATACGCATATTTAGACTTTTTATTAGACTCCTGCGAAAACTGTTGGATCCTCTATTCGGCTTTTCTTTCCGAACACCGAACAGAGCATCAGGGGCTACTGTCTATGTGGTAATGAATTTAGCATATTTTTTGCTTACCTGGAAGCCTGTTAGAAGGCTAGCGCAAGCTTCATTCAGTCCGCTCTTGGCGGACTGAACCCTTTGGACCACCGCACTCATGACAGTACGGTGTTCCTCGTCGATGGTGGCGCCTTCAAGTGCCTCCAACTGTCTATCCGGCGCCTCTGGTTGGACAGAGGTCGCCGGCGCAGACAGCTTACTCCTCTTGGAAGGAGTTCGCCCACCGCGAGCCAGGACGGTTGAGTCCGACACGGTGTCCGGCACAAAGCCGGACTGGGAGCCCTGGGGGGTTTCATCCCCTTTACTCCTGGGGTCCTGAGGATTGCCTTGCGGCTCCTCCAGGACCACCTCCTCCTGCCCTGTTCGGTGGGACGCCGCTTCGGTGTCGTCCGCCCCGCTGGGGGAGACTGCGGGCGGGACAGAGTTCATGTCCGACGAATCCAGGGAGCCGCTCGATGAATCATTGAGTGCGGCTCGGGGCGGGCTGCGCAAATAACATTCGACATTAGGGTAAGCTGCGCACTTGAAGATACTATGAGTCATTCTGGTATGTGAATACTTACGATGTCGCCGGACGCTTGGTTCTGTCCGGCCTCTCCTTTCCGCCCTCTTCGGCGTTGGGGGAGTAGTCCGGCGGAGGGGTCTTCCTTTTCCTCGACCCCTCGGCCTTCCTTGTTGGGGCGGCCTTCTTCTTTTTCGCTCCCCTCAATGGAGGGGGAGAGCTCCCTTGTTCCTCCTCCTCGTTTTCACGAGAGGAGGGCGTCGCAGACTCGCCAGATGACGAGCTCGACACCACCACATTGCGGGCACTCTTTCGAGTCCCGGTGGTCTTCTTCTTCTTGACCTTCTTCTCCGGCACCACATAGGGTGCCGGAGCCAGCAGCTTCTCTAAGAGAGCTGGGGCTGGGTCTTCGGGCAGAGGAGCCGGACAGTTGATTGGTCCGGCTATCTTCAGCCACGCCTGTCAAAGGCAAAGTGAGTTTTTAGATCCCACATAGAGTTAATCTATGTAGAAAAGCTTAACGAACCTGTGAAAGGTATAAATAGCCTACCTCGCCAGCGTTGCGCTGCGAGCTGTATCCGCGGTCCTCGGAAGCGGATGTGGGGCACTCGGCGCCTTTGGTTAGCACCTTCCAGACGTCTTCATACGTCGTGTCGAAGAGCCTATTGAGGGTTTGGTGCTGCGCCGGGTCGAATTCCCACAAAGTGAACTCCCGTTCTTGGCACGGGAGGATCCGGCGAACTAGCATGACCTGGATGATGTTGACATGCCGGATGGGCTTGTCCATCAGGGACCGGATGCAAGTTTGCAGTCCGGTCACTTCTTCTTCGTTGCCCCACGATAGGCCCGTCTCTTTCCAGGACATGAGCCGCGTGGGGGGTCCGGATCGGAACTCAGGGGCCGCGACCCATTTCGAGTCGTGTGGCTCGGTGATGTAAAACCACCCTGCCTGCCACCCCTTTAAGGACTCCACAAAGGAGCCATCGAACCAGAGTGCGTTGGCCATTTTGCTGGCCATAGCACCTCCGCACTCCGCCTGGGTGCCGGACACCACCTTGGGCTTGACGTTGAAGGTCTGGAGCCAGAGGCTGAAGTGGGGGCGGATGCGGAGAAAGGCCTCACACACGATGATAAACGCCGAGATATTGAGGATAAAGTTCGGGGCCAGATCGTGGAAGTCCAGGCCGTAGTAGAACATGAGCCCCCGGACAAAAGGGTGAAGTGGAAAACCCAGTCCACGGAGGAAATGGGGGAGAAAAACTACCCTCTCATGGGGCCTTGGGGTGGGAAGAAGCTGCCCCGCATCGAGAAGCCGGTGCGGGATGTCCTTGGACAGATATCCGGCCTTCCTAAGCTTTTTGATTTGACCCTCCGTAACGGAGGAAGCCATCCACTTGCCACCCGCTCCGGACATCGCTGGAGCAGGTTGGGGGAAGAAAGAGCGAATTTGGGCGTTGGAGCTTGAGTGCGCAGGAGATGGATGGGCAAAGGAGGAAGAAGGCGTAGGTGAAAGAGGTGGATCTTTATCCCCTTATATAGGCTGATGCCGTTATGTGTCCCCACCTACCTAATAAAACTCGCTTGCCGCTCACACGCCGTGGTAAATGGCGCGGTTGGGTTACCCACGTCCGTATTAATGAGAATCCCGTTAAAGGGGGTACACGATCTCTGCTTCGACAAGACGTGCCAAGGAAACCGCCTCGTTGAACGTGCTGCGGTGGAACAACAAAAAATAATCCATACAGAAGGCTTGGTCGCAGTGTTATGACGCACTGTAGAATACATCAGCAGATTTGATTTGTGTTTGTATTATTCTCTATATGGCAATACGTGGAAACTTGTTTTGCAGAGCTGGACACTATTTTTTGGTGTTTATTATCTTCATGAAGAATTTGGAGGAGGAACCCGCCTTGCAATGCCGAATACAATTTGCGCGCCAGACTCGTCGTCATTGAAGCCTGGTTCAGGGGCTACTGAGGGAGTCCTGGATTAGGGGGTGTTCGGATAGCCGAACTATATCTTCAGCCGGACTCCAGGACTATGAAGATACAAGATTGAAGACTTCGTCCCGTGTCTGGAAGGTTCTTTCCTTGGCGTGGAAGGCAAGCTAGGCGTGCGGATATTCAAGATCTCCTACCAATGTAACCGACTCTGTGTAACCCTAACCCTATCCGGTGCCTATATAAACCAGAGGGTTGTAGTCCGTAGGACGAACACATCATAACCATCATCATACTCATAGGCTAGCTTCTAGGGTTTAGCCTCCTTGATCTCGTGGTAGATCTACTCTTGTACTACCCATATCATCAATATTAATCTAGCAGGAGTAGGGTTTTACCTCCATCGAGAGGGCCCGAACCTGGGTAAAATAAAGTGTCCCTTGTCTCCTGTTACCATCCGACCTTGACGCACAGATCGGGACCCCCTACCCGAGATCCGCCGGTTTTGACACCGACAAGCACTTTTGCCCTCCGGCGGAGTGATTCCACCGGGGGAACTTCCCTCCCAGAGGGAGAAATCATGGTCATAATCATCACCAACAACTCTCCCATCTTGGGGAGGGCAATCTCCATCAACATCATCAATAGCACCATCTCCTCTCAAACCCTAGTTCATCTCTTGTGCCAGAACCTCAGGTTGGTACTTGGGTGGCTAGTAACATTGATTACATCTTGTAGTTGATTACTGTATGGTTTATTTGGTGGAAGATTATATGTACAGATGCATTATGCGATTTAATACCCCTTTGATCTTCAGCATGATTATCATTTCTGAGTAGTTACTTTTGTTCTTGAAGTCACGGGAGAAATCGTGTTGCAACTAATCATGTGAACTTGATATGTGTTTAATATTTTGATAGTGTGTATGTTGTCATTCCCTTAGTGGTGTGGTGTGAACATCGACTACATGACACTCCACCATATTTGGGCCTAAGGGAATGCTTTGTGGAGTAGTAATTATATGATGGGTTGCGAGAGTGACAGAAGCTTAAACCCTAGTTTGTGCGCTATTCCGAAGGGACCGAATGGATCCAAAAGTTTAATGCTATTGTTCAAGTAAGAACAGCACCTAAGCACCGGTCCACGCACATATCAAATTATCAAAGTAGAGAACATGAATCGAACCACCATGATGAAAGTGACTAGATGAAATTCCCATGTACCCTCAAGAACGCTTTTCATATCATAAGAGACCGTTTTGGCCTATCCTTTGCCTCAAAAGGATTGGGCTACCTTGCTGCAGTTTGTCACTATTACCGTTACTTGCTCGTTACAAATTATCTTGCTATCAAACTACTCTTCTACTTACTATTTCAGCGCTTGTAGACATTACCTTGCTGAAAACCACTTGCCATTTCCTTCTGCTCCTCGTTGGGTTTGACACTCTTACTTAATGAAAGTACTATGATTGATCCCATATACTTGGGGGTCATCAGACTATGCACACAACCAACAGCAAGAGTATTGTACCATATCTTAGCATCACCCTTTAATGAGAACGGAAATAATTTGATGATATAATAAAAGAGAATCTTCTCATTATGAGCAAATAGGGTAGCTATATCATTTAATTTGGTAAAGTGTGCCACAATAGTTTTAGTTTCATAGCCATGGAAAGGATCAGATTCAACCAAAGTAATTAACTCTAGGTCGACAGAGAATTCATAATCCTTATCATCAACAAATATAGGTGAAGTAACAAACTT
Source organism: Aegilops umbellulata (assembly GCA_032464435.1). NCBI lineage: Eukaryota > Viridiplantae > Streptophyta > Magnoliopsida > Poales > Poaceae > Aegilops > Aegilops umbellulata. The sequence continues at coordinate 554,207,714 of CP136057.1, forward strand.
GGTGTCACATTTCATTCTAGCATTCAAAGGTTTCTCTTTCAGTTTGTATAATAATTTCTTAAGATCATCTCTATCATTGCAAAGCAAGAAAGTCTCTAGTTATCTCCTCATCCATAACATAACCTTCAGGTATCTTAGGTAATTCATATCTAGGAGAGCTAGGTCCAATACGTGTCTCAAGATTTCCAGTTTCATGTACTTCATCAGTTTCAATAATTTCATCAGTTTTAGCATTCTCAATATCTTTAGCTCTAGCAAGGTGTTCATCAAGAAATTCACCTAGTGTCATATTATCATCAAGCAAGGTACTAGCATCATCATAAGCATCATTCCTAGTAGAGGTAGCATTATCAATAACTTGTGACACATCAGGATTAATAGCATGTGGTGGTGTTGCAACTTTACTCAAAATAGAAGGTGAATCAAGTGCAGAGCTAGATGGCAGCTCCTTACCTCCCCTCGTCGTAGAGGGAAATATCTTAGTATTGGTATCCTTTAGATTCTTCATAGTGATAAATAGATAATAATCCCAAGTGACTCAACAAATTTAGCTATGCTCCCCGGCAACGACACTAGAAAAGTGTCTTGATAACCCACAAGTATATGGGATCGCAATAGTTTTCGAGGGCATAGTTATGAGAATATCTAGGTATGATCATGTATATAGGCATCACGTCCGAGACAAGTAGACCGAATCCTGCCTGCATCTACTACTATTACTCCACTCATCGAGCGCTATCCAGCATGCATCTAGAGTATTAAGTTCAAGAAAACAGAGTAACGGCTTAAGCAAGATGACATGATGTAGAGGGATAATTTCATGCAATATGATAAAAAAACCCCATCTTGTTATCCTCGATGGCAACAATAAAATACGTGCCTTGCTGCCCCTTCTGTCACTAGGAAAGGACACCGCAAGATTGAACCCAAAGCTAAGCACTTCTCCTATTGCAAGAAAAGCCAATCTAGTTGGCCAAACCAAACTGATAATTCGAAGAGACATGCAAAGATAACCAATCATACATAAAAGAATTCAGAGAAGATTCAAATATTGTTCATAGATAGACTTGATCATAAACCCACAATTCATCGGTCTCAACACACCGCAAAAAGAAGATTACATCGAATAGATCTCCACGAGAGAGGGGGAGAACATTGTATTGAGATCCAAAAAGGGAGAAGAAGCCATCTAGCTACTAACTATGGACCCGAAGGTCTGAGGTAAACTACTCACACTTCATCGGAGGGGCTATGGTGATGTAGAAGCCCTCCGTGATGATGGCCCCCTCTGGCGGAGCTCCGGAACAGGCCCCAAGATGGGATCTCATGGGTACAGAAGGTTGCGGCGGTGGAATTAGGTTTTTGGCTCCGTATCTGATTGTTTGGGGGTACGTAGGTATATATAGGAGGAAGGAGTACGTCGGTGGAGCTTCGAGGGGCCCACGAGGCAGGGGGCCGCGCCCTCCACCCTCATGACCGCCTCTCTTCTTTCTTTACGGACGGTCCAAGTCTCCTGGATTATATCTGATGAGAAAATCACGTTCCCGAAGGTTTCATTCCGTTTGGACTCCGTTTGATATTCCGTTTCTTCAAAACACTGAAATAGGCAAAAAACAGCAATTCTGGGACGAGCCTCCGGTTAATAGGTTAGTCCCAAAAATAATATAAAAGTGGAAAATAAAGCCCAATATAGTCCAAAACAGTAGATAATATAGCATGGAGCAATCAAACTTTATAGATACGTTGGAGACGTATCAGGCATCCCCAAGCTTAATTCCTGCTCGTCCTCGGGTAGGTAAATGATAAAAAGAGACTTTTTGATGCGGAGTGCTACTTGGCATAATTTCAACGTAAATCTTATTAATTGTGGTATGAATATTCAGATCCGAAAGATTCAAGAAAAAAGTTCACATTGACATAATGCATACTAACAAAGCAATTATGTCTTCTCAAAGTAACATGGCCAAAGAAAGTTTATCCCTACAAAATCATATAGTTTAGTCATGCTCCATTTTCATCACACAAGAATGCTCTCATCATGCACAACCCTGATGACAAGCCAAGCAATTGTTTCATACTTTAATAATCTCAAACTCATAAACCTTCACGCAATACATGAGCGTGAGCCATGGATATAGCACTATGGGTGGAATAGAATATGATGATGGGGGTTATGTGGAGAAGACAAAAAAGGAGAAGATCTTACATCAATGAGGCTAATCAATGGGCTATGGAGATGCCCATCGATTGATGTTAATGCAAGGAGTAGGGATTGCCATGCAACGGATGCACTAGAGCTATAAATGTATGAAAGCTCAACAAAAGAAACTAAGTGGGTGTGCATCCAACTTGCTTGCTCACGAAGACCTAGGGCATTTGAGGAAGCCCATCGTTGGAATATACAAGCCAAGTTCTATAATGAAAAATTCCCACTAGTATATGAAAGTGACAAAACAGGAGACTCTCTATCATGATGATTATGGTGCTACTTTGAAGCACCAGTGTGGCAAAGGATAGTAACATTGTCCCTTCTCTATTTTTCTCTCATTTGTTTGGGCCTTCTCTTTTTTTATGGCCTTTCTCCCTTTTTTTATTCCTCACTTGGGACAATGCTCTAGAAAATGATGATCATCACACTTCTATTTATTTACAACTCAATGATTACAACTCGATACTAGAACAAAGTATGACTCTATATGAATGCCTCCGGCGGTGTACCGGGATATGCAATGAACTAAGAATGACATGTATGAAGGTTTATGAATGGTGGCTTTGCCACGAATACTATGTCAACTACATGATCATGCTAAGCAATATGACAATGATGAATCTGTCATGAAGAACGGTATGGTGGAAAGTTGCATGGCAATATATCTCGGAATGGCTATGGAAATGCAATAATAGGTAGGTATGGTGGCTGTTTTGAGGAAGATATAAGGAGGTTTATGTGTGAAAGAGCGTATCATATCACGGGGTTTGGATGCATCGGCGAAGTTTGCACCAACTCTCAATGTGAGAAAGGGCAATGCACGGTACCGAAGAGGCTTGCAATGATGGAAGGGTGAGAGTGCGTATAATCCATGGACTCAACATTAGTCATAAAGAACTCATATAATTATTGCAAAAATCTACAAGTCATAAAAAACCAAAGCATTATTCGCATGCTCCTAGGGGGATAGATTGGTAGGAAAAGACCATCGCTCGTCCCCGACCGCCACTCATAAGGAGGACAATCAAATAGCACCTCATGTTTCAAATTTGTTACATAACGTTTACCATACGTGCATGCTACGGGACTTGCCAACTTCAACACAAGCACTTCTCAAATTCACAATTACTCTACTAGCACGACTTTGATATTATCACCTCCATATCTCAAAACAATTATCAAGCATCAAACCTTTCTTAGTATTCAACGCACTCAAAAGAATTTTTTACAAATCTTGAATACCAAGCATATTATTATTATTAAGAAAATTATCATGCTATTTAAGATTCTCAAAATAATCTAAGTGAAGCATGAGAGATCAATAGTTTCTTTAAAACAAATCCACCACCGTTCTCTAAAAGATATAAGTGAGGCACTAGAGCAAAACTATATGGCTCAAAAGATGTAAGTGAAGCACATAGAGTATTCTATCAAATTCCAATTCATGTATGGCTCTCTCAAAAGGTGTGTACAGCAAGGATGATTGTGGTAAACTAAAAAGCAAAGACTCAAAACATACAAGACGCTCCAAGCAAAACACATATCATTTGGTGAATAAAAATATAGCTCCAAGTGAAATTACCGATGGAAGTAGACGAAAGAGGGGATGCCTTCCGGGGCATCCCCAAGCTTTGAATTTTTAGTGTCCTTGGATTATCTTGGGGGTGCCATGGGCATCCCCAAGCTTAGGCTCTTGCCACTCCTTGTTCCATAATCCATCAAAAGATTTGACCCAAAACCTGAAAACTTCACAACACAAAACTGAACAGAAATCTCATGAGCGCCGTTAGCGAAAGAAAACACAAGGCCACTTCAAGGTACTGTAATGAAATCATTCTTTATTTGTATTGGTGTTAAACCTACTTTATTCCAGCTTCTCTATGGTTTATAAACTATTTTACTAGCTATAGATTCATCAAAATAAGCAAACAACACACGAAAAACAGAATCTGTCAAAAACAGAACAGTCTGTAGTAATCTGTAACTAACACAAACTTCTGGAACTCCAAAAAATCTACCATAGGACGACCTAGGCAATTTGTTTATTGATCAGCAGCAATTGGAATCAGTATTTTATCACGTTCTGATTATTTTTAACAATTGTTTTCGTGAACAAAAAGTTTCTGGAAATTACAGCAATATCAAATAACTATCATCCAAGAAGATCCTATAGGTTTAACTTGGCACAAACACTAATTAAAACATAAAACCATATCTAAACAGAAGGTAGATGGATTATTTATTCCTAAACAGAAGCAAAAACAGAGAAACTAAAATAAAATTGGGTTGCCTCCCAACAAGCGCTATCGTTTAACGCCCCTAGCTAGGCATAAAAGCAAGGATAGATCTAGGAATTGCCATATTTGGTAGGCAATCCATAAGTGGCTCTCATGATAGATTCATATGGTAATTTTGTTTTTTCCTAGGGAAGTGTTCCATGCCCTTTTTTAATAGAATTGAAATCTAATATTCCCTTCCTTCATATCAATAATCGCACCAACCGTTCTAAGGAAAGGTCTACCAAGAATAATAGGGCAAGAAGGATTGCAATCTATATCAAGAACGATAAAATCTACGGGCACATAATTCCTATTTGCAACAATAAGAACATCATTAATTCTTCCCATAGGTTTCTTAATAGTGGAACCTGCAAGATGCAAGTTTAGAGAGCAATCATCAAAATCGCGGAATTCTAGCAAATCACACAAAGTTTTGGGAATAGTGGAGACACTAGCACCCAAATCACACAAAGCATAAAACTCATGATCTTTAATTTTAATTTTAATAGTAGGTTCCCACTCATCATAAAGTTTTCTAGGGATAGAGACTTCCAACTCAAGTTTTTCTTCATAATATTGCATCAAGGCATCAACGATATGTTTAGTAAACGCTTTATTTTGACTATAAGCATGAGGAGAATTTAGCACGGATTGCAACAAAGAAATACAATCAATTAAAGAGCAACTTTCATAATTAAATTCCTTGAAATCCAATATAGTGGGTTTAGCAACATCTAGGGTTTTATTCTTTTCAATACCACTTTTAACAATTTCATCATCAAGATCTAAAAACTCCGAATTTTTGGAACGCCTTCTAGGTAAAGGAAGATCATATTAAGTTTCATCAAGATTCATATTGCAAAACAAAGATTTAATAGGGGATACATCAATAACTTTTAGATCTTCATCTTGATTTTCATAGGAATTGGAAGAACACGCTTTAATAAAGGCATCTTTCGTAGCACGCATCCTAGCGGTTCTTTCTTTGCACTTATCAATGGAAATTCTCATGGCTTTGAGAGACTCATTGATATCATGCTTAGGAGGAATAGATCTAAGCTTTAAAGAATCAACCTCAAGAGAAATTCTATCAACGTTCCTAGCCAAATCATCAACTTCAAGCTATTTCTTTTCAAGCAAAGCATTGAAATTCTTTTGTGAATTCATAAACTCTTTAACACTATTCTCAAATTCAGAGGGCCTCTTATTAAAATTTCCGTAAGAGTTGTTGTAGGAATTTCCATAGTTATTAGAAGGATTACTAGGATAAGTCCTAGGATTAAAATTCCCTCTATACGCGTTGTTACCAAAATTATTCCTACCAACAAAATTCACATCCATAGATTCATTATTATTCTCAATCACAGTAGACAAAGGCATATCATTACGATCAGAGGAAACACTCTTAGTAGCAAATAATTTCATAAGTTCATCCATCTTTCCACTCAAAACATTGATTTCTTCTATCACATGCACTTTTTTATTAGTAGATCTTTTAGTGTGCCATTGAGAATAATTAACCATAATATTATCTAGGAGTTTAGTAGCATCTCCTAAAGTGATTTCCATAAAAGTGCCTCCCGCGGCCGAATCTAAAAGATTTCTAGAAGCAAAATTCAATCCGGCATAATTTTTTTGTATAATCATCCACCAATTCAAACCATGAGTAGGGCAATTACGTATCTTTAATTTCATTCTCTCCCAAGCTTGTGCAACATGTTCATGATCAAGTTGCTTAAAATTCATAATATCATTTCTAAGAGAGATGATCTTAGCGGGAGGAAAATACTTAGAGATAAAAGCATCTTTGCACTTGTTCCAAGAATCAATACTATTTTTAGGCAAAGACAAAAACCAAGCTTTAGCACGATCTCTAAGCGAAAAAGGAAATAGCTTCAATTTAACAATATCATTATCGACATCTTTCTTCTTTTGCATATCACATAAATCAACGAAGCTATTCAGATGAGTAGCGGCATCTTCATTAGGAAGGTCGGCGAATTGATCTTTCATAACAAGATTCAACAAAGCATTATTGATTTCACAAGATTCAATATTGGTAAGAGGAGCAATCGAAGTGCTAAGGAAATCTTTATTGTTGGTATTGGTAAAGTCACACAATTTGGTATTATCTTGAGCCATCGTGACAAGCAAGCAAACCAACACACGAGCAAACAAAAGGCAAGCGAGAAAAATGCAAACGGAAAAGAGAGGGCGAATAAGACGGCAAGGGTGAAGTGGGGGAGAGGAAAACGAGAGGCAAATGGCAAATAATGTAGTGCGGGAGATAAGGGATTTTGATGGGTACTTGGTATGTTGACTTTTGCATAGACTCCCCGGCAACGGCGCCAGAAATTCTTCTTGCTACCTCTTGAGCACTGCGTTGGATTTCCCCGAAGAGGAGAGGATGATGCAGCAAAGTAGCGTAAGTATTTCCCTCGGTTTTTGAGAACCAAGGTATCAATCCAGTAGGAGGCACGCGCGAGTCCCTCGTACCTACACAAAACAAATAGCTCAATGCAACCAACGCGATTAGGGGTTGTCAATCCCTTCACGGTCACTTACGAGAGTGAGATCTGATAGAGATGATAGATAATATTTTTGCTATTTTTGATATAAAGATGCAAAGTAAAATAAAAGGCAAAGTACAAAAGCAAAGCAATAATAAAGTGATGGATATTGATATGATGAGAATAGACCCGGGGGCCATAGATTTCACTAGTGGCTTCTCTCAAGAGCATAAGTATTCTATGGTGGGTGAACAAATTACTGTTGAGCAATTGACAGAATTGAGCATAGTTATGAGAATATCTAGGTATGATCATGTATATAGGCATCACGTCCGAGACAAGTAGACCGACTCCTGCCTGCATCTACTACTATTACTCCACTCATCGACTGCTATCCAGCATGCATCTAGAGTATTAAGTTCAAGAAAACAGAGTAACGCCTTAAGCAAGATGACATGATGTAGAGGGATAATTTCATGCAATATGATAAAAACCCCATCTTGTTATCCTCGATGGCAATAATACAATACATGCCTTGCTGCCCCTTCTGTCACTAGGAAAGGACACCGCAAGATTGAACCCAAAGCTAAGCACTTCTCCAATTGCAAGAAAAACCAATCTAGTTGTCCAAACCAAACTGATAATTCGAAGAGACTTGCAAAGATAACCAATCATACATAAAAGAATTCAGAGAAGATTCAAATATTGTTCATAGATAGACTTGATCATAAACCCACAATTCATCGTTCTCAACAAAAACACCGCAAAAAGAAGATTACATCGAATAGATATCCACGAGAGAGGGGGAGAACATTGTATTGAGATCCAAAAAGAGATAAGAAGCCATCTAGCTACTAACTATGGACCCGAAGGTCTGAGGTAAACTACTCACACTTCATCGGAGGGGCTATGGTGATGTAGAAGCCCTCCATGATGATGGCCCCCTCCGGCGGAGCTCCGGAACAGGCCCCAAGATGGGATCTCGTGGGTACAGAAGGTTGTGGCGGTGGAATTATGTTTTTGGCTCCGTATCTGATCGTTTGGGGGTACGTAGGTATATATAGGAGGAAGGAGTACGTCGGTGGAGCTTCGAGGGGCCCACAAGGCAGGGGGCGCCCCCTAGGGGGGGCGCCCTCCACCCTCGTGACCGCCTCTCTTCTTTCTTGACAGAGGGTCCGAGTCTCCTGGATCATATCTGATGAGAAAATCACGTTCCCAAAGGTTTCATTCCGTTTGGACTCCGTTTGATATTCCGTTTCTTCGAAACACTGAAATAGGCAAAAAACGGCAATTCTGGGCTGGGCCTCCGGTTAATAGGTTAGTCCCAAAAATAATATAAAAGTGGAAAATAAAGTCGAATATAGTCCAAAACAGTAGATAATATAGCATGGAGCAATCAAAAATTATAGATACGTTGGAGACGTATCAAGCATAACGACATCATTATCAATAGTGCCTACATACATAGTGTCACCAAAAAACCAATATCAAGTGTGTCATCTTCATCGCTTGAATCATAAAGATTATAATAATTTTCTTTTTATAATTTCTTCATGCATTAGTAGGGGGACTAAAAATATCATGCTCGTCGAACTCATCATCCCCAAGATTATAGCTTTGCGTATCAGTATCACAATCGATATTCATGGAATTCATAGTAATATCATTGTAATCATGCCTTTCATTCAAGGGACTTTCAATAATCATTTTATAAAATTCTTCTTTTAACAATTCATAGCAATTTTCAGATTCACAATTTTCAAGAAAAAATATCATAAAGATAACGAAGCACACTCAACTTCATCTTTTCTATCAGATAGCATAAATAGGCAAGAAGTAAAACAAATAAATAAGGTGTTTGTGTGCAGGTACCTGATTTGATAGATGTTGACTCTGAGGAAAAAATGCGACAAATTATTCTACTACTCCCGTAGGAGTTGTTGGATTCCCCGAAGAGGAAAGCTGATATAGCACAACAGCAGAAAGTATTTCCCTCGGTTCAGAACCAAGATTTGTAGAACCAGTAGGAGTCACCAAGCTAATAATGTAAACACCACCTGCACACAAACACAAAACAAATGCTTGCACCTAACTTGGCAAGGGGGTTGTTGATGTTTGCTTGAACTACGTCGGTATTTCCCCAAAGAGGAAGGGATAATGCAGCACAACAACGGTAGGTATTTCCCTCAGTGATGAAACCAAGGTTATCGAACCAGTAGGAGAACCACGGAACACCACGTAAACCTTGCACACAAAGAACAAATACTTGCAACCCGACATAAGAGAGGGGTTGTCAATCCCTCACGGGTAAAAAGATAGTAAAATCATAGTAGATAGGATAAATAGATCTCGCGGGAATGCGAGATAAATTAAATAAATAAAAATTGCAGCAAGGTATTTTTGTATTTTTTTGTTTAATAGATCTAAAAATAAAAGGAAATGAAAATATATCACGAAGGGAAATATAATAAACAAGAGACCCGGGGACCGTAGATTTCACTAGTGGCTTCTCTCGAGAAGAAATAGCATACGATGGGTAAACAAATAACTGTTGGGAAATTGATAGAACTTCAAATAGTCATGACGATATCCAGGCAATGATCATTATATAGGCATCACGTCCAAGATTAGTAGAATGACTCCTGCCTGCGTCTACTACTATTACTCCACACATCGACCGCCATCCAGCATGCATCTAGTGTATTAAGTTCATGGAAAACGGAGTAATGCAATAAGAAGGATGACATGATGTAGACAAGATCTATTTATGTAGAAATAGACCCCATCTTGTTATCCTTAATAGCAACGATACATACATGTCGGTTCCCCTTCTGTCACTAGGATCAAGCACCGTAAGATCAAACCCATCACAAAGCACCTCATCCCATTGCAAGATAAATAGATCAAGTTGGCCAAACAAAACCAAAATATCATAGAAGAAATACAAGGCTATAAGCAATCATGCATATAATAGATCAAAGAAGACTCAAATAACTTTCATGGATAAAAACATAGATCTGATCAGAAACTCAAAGTTCATTGGATCCCAACAAACACACGGCAAAAAGAGTTACATCATATGGATCCCCAAGAGACCATTTTATTGAGAATGAAAAGAGAGAGAGAGGAAGCCATCTAGCTACTAACTACGGACCCGTAGGTCTAGAATGAACTACTCACGCATCATCGGAGAGGCACCAATGAGGACGATGAACCCCTCCGTGATGGTGTCTAGATTGGATCTAGTGGTTCTGGAACTTGCGACGGCTGGAATTGATTTTCGTCGACTCCCCTAGAGTCTCTGGAATATATTAGGGTATTTATAGAGCAAAGAGGCGGTGTGGGAGGCCACCGATGTGGGCACGAGCCACCTGGGCGCGCCTGGGGGCCCAGGCGCGCCCTGGTGGGTTGTGCCCCATTGGGGCACCCCCGGGTGCTTCTCCGGCCGATTGGGTGTCTTCTGGTCCATAAAAATTCCACAAATTTTTTTGTTGCAGTTGGACTCCGTTTGATATTGATTTCCTGTGATATAAAAAACAAGCAGAAAACTGCAACTGGCACTGGGCACTATGTCAATAGGTTAGTACCAAAAAATGATATAAAATGATTGTAAAACATCCAAGAATGATAATATAACAACATGTAACAATAAAAAATTATAGATACGTTGGAGACGTATCAGTTGTCAGTCCCATTGTCTTGCCAGTTACAAGATTAAAAGCACATAGATAGTGATAATAGTAAACAAAAAAAGTAAAGGAAAATAAAAGATGTAAAGTATGACAACTTTATACTAATGGAGAATGGACCTGGGGGCCATAAGCTGACTAGTCCCATCTCTCTGGAAAGAAGGTAGTGGCATGGTAGACAAATTACTGTTGGGCAATTGATAGAAAAGTTTTAATTTATAACTATGATCATTCATGGCATAATCTCCTACGTGATTACGTCTATGATAAGTAGACCGTTAATCCAACTGCATCTACTACTATTACTCCACCCCAAGACCGCTATCTAGCATGAATCTCCAACTATTAAGTTTGCAAGAAATAGAGTAAAGCAATAAGCAAGATGGCATAATGTAGACTAGAAGAAATCTAGCAATATGATTAAACCCCATTGTTTTTATACTTAGTGGCAATAATAAAAATATGCACTGCAAAAAAAAGACACATCTGTGACATTTTGGGTCGAACAATTTTTTTCTGTCATGCTTATGACACTTCTATGATGATAATTGTGATAAAACCTGATATCATCATAGATGTGGTGGACTCCTACTTCTATGACAAAAAATCATGACAGAAAATGGGCTTTTCGTCCTGGGCGGGCCGGAGACATAGCTGCATGACATTCTTTTGGCCGTCCATGACGAAAAAAACGGTGGTAGAAGTGAGGGCGCGGAAAATATCGGGGAGTTCCTGGTTACGGTGGGTGGTCGGGGGCCGAGCGATGCACATTTCTCTCGTACACGTACGCGCGTGGGTGCGAGGCGTTGTGCTCTAACTGAACCCGAGCAAGGCGTTCGCCTACTGAACCCGAGCGATTGCACTGCAGGCTACGCGTTACTGAACCCGAGCGATCGATCGATCCCTTGTTGTTAACTGAACCCGAGTGATTCCTTCGCTATTGCTGCTAACTGAAGCCGATCGATGCTGCCTCTGGTGAGCGTTTTTGGGGGGTTTGGATGAACAGTTCCCGGTGGGGGGGTTGGATGAACAGGACCCCGTGGTAGTACAGGCCGTTGCCGCTGGATGAACAGGACCCCGATCGAGCCGGTTGGGGGGTGGATGAACAGGACCCCATGGAAGTGTGGATGAACAGGACCCTGTGGAGGGCTAGATGAATAGGACGACCCCATGGAGGGCTGGTTGAACAGTAGCCGGTGGAGGGCTGGATGAACAGTAGCCGGTGGAGGAGCATGCGGTGGAGGCTGGATGAACAGGAGCCCGTGTATGAATAGTCACAGGTGGAAGCTGGAGGAGGTCGACGATGGATGAACAGTAGCCCGTCGAGGCTGGAGGAGGTCGACGGTGGAGATGAACATTATCTCGTGGAGCCCCGTTTTGCGGTACGCCACACCCCTCCCGATGAACAGGACCCCCCGTTTCGACCGTAGCACTCAAACACAAGTCTGTTTCCTCCGTTTTGCGGTATGCCACACCCCTCCCGATCAACAGGACCCCATTTCGACCAAGAGAAGTTTGTTTCCTCCATTTTGCGATACACCAGACCCCTCCCGATGAACATGATCTCGTTTCGACCGTGGCCGGTCAAACACAAGGTTGTTTCCTTTGTTCTGCGATACGCTAGGCCTCATTTCCATGGCTGTTTCGTCCAAGCCAATTGGCTCCCGATGAACAACACACGTTTTGTTGCCTCCTGATGAACACGACGCATTCCGTTGCCTCCCCATGAACACGACGACGACGCAGTTTCTCCATTCCGACCCAGCCATGTACACGAGCCCTGGCCGTACGTATGCACGAGTAGGCGTTCGAGAGCCCGCCCGTATGTACGTACGTGGCCGTATTTACTTTCTTGCACCCTGGCCGCTGTACATACGTGTACATGCTACGTGCGTGCCTCTACTACGACACGTGTGCACCTCTACATTGACCAGTATGTACATACACGTTCGATACCAGAATGACAATGCTACGTACACTTCGACCAGGTGGGTCCCGACTGTCAGGCACTTCCTTGCGTGCGAAGATGTAGCCGGTGGGTCCTAGCAGTCACGGGGGCATGATAACCCACAAGTATAGGGGATCGCAACAGTTTTCGAGGGTAGAGTATTTAACCCAAATTATTGATTTGACACAAGGGGAGCCAAAGAGTATTCTCAAGTATTAGCAGCTGAGTTGTCAATTCAACCACACCTGGAAACTTAGTATCTGCAGCAAAGTGTTTAGTAGCAAAGTAATATGATAGTGGTGGTAACGGCAGCAAAAGTAAAGACAGCAAAAGTAACTTTTTTGGTATTTTGTAGTGATTGTAACAGTAGCAGCAGGAAAGTAAATAAGCGTAAACCAGTATATGGAAAGCTCGTAGGCATCGGATCAGTGATGGATAATTATGCCGGATGCGGTTCATCATGTATCAGTCATAACATAGGGTGACACAGAACTAGCTCCAATTCATCAATGTAATGTAGGCATGTATTCCGTATTTAGTCATACATGCTTATGGAAAAGAACTTGCATGCCATCTTTTGTCCTACCCTCCCGTGGCAGCGGGGTCCTATTGGAAACTAAGGGATATTAAGGCCTTCTTTTAATAGAGAACCGGAACAAAGCATTAGCACATAGTGAATACATGAACTCCTCAAACTACGGTCATCACTGGGAGTGGTCCCGATTATTGTCACTTCGGGGTTGCCGGATCATAACACATAGTAGGTGACTATAGACTTGCAAGATAGGATCAAGAACTCACATATATTCATGAAAACATAATAGGTTCAGATCTGAAATCATGGCACTCGGGCCCTAGTGACAAGCATTAAGCATAGCAAAGTCATAGCAACATCAATCTCAGAACATAGTGGATACTAGGGATCAAACCCTAACAAAACTAACTCGATTACATGATAAATCTCATCAAACCCATCACCTTCCAGCAACCGTACGATGGAATTACTTACGCACGGCGGTGAGCATCATGAAATTGGTGATGGAGGATGGTTGATGATGACGACGATGACGAATCCCCCTCTTCGGAGCCCCAAACGAACTCCAGATCAGCCCTCCCGAGAGAGATTAGGGCTTGGCGGCGGCTTCTTATCGTAAAACGTGATGACTTCTTCTCTCTTATTTTTTTCTCCCCGAAAGCCAATATATAGAGTTGGAGTTGGCGTTGGAGGGTGTCCAGGGGGCCCACGAGGTAGGGGGCGCGCCCTAGAGGGGGGGCGCGCCCCCACCCTCATGGATAAGGTGTGGGCCCCCTGGTCTTCATCTTTGGCGATGATTTTTTATTATTTTTTCTAAGGTGTTCCGTGGAGTTTCAGGACTTTCCGAGAATATTTTCTTTCTGCACATAAAACAACACCATGGCAATTCTGCTGAAAACAGCGTCAGCCCGGGTTAGTTCCATTCAAATCATACAAGTTAGAGTGCAAAACAAGGGCAAAAGTGTTTGGAAAAGTAGATACGATGGAGACGTATCTACTCCCCCAAGCTTAAACCCTTGCTTGTCCTCAAGCAATTCAGTTGACAAACTGAAAGAAAGAAAAACTTTTACAAACTCTGTTTGCTCTTGTTGTGGTAACTATGTCAAGCTAGCGTTCAATTTTTCAGCATATATCATAACCAACCATATTTGCAATAATTCTCAGGTCTCACAATTACTCATATCAATAGCATAATCAACTAGCGAGCCATAATAATAAACCTCGGATGACAACACTTTCTCAAAACAATCATAATATGATATAACAAGATGGTATCTCGCTAGCCCTTTCTGAGACCGCAAAACATAAATGCAGAGCACCTTTAAAGATCAAGGACTGACTAGACATTGTAATTCATGGTAAAAGAGATCCAATCATAGTCACACCCAACATAGATTAATAGTGATGAATGCAAATGACAGCTGTGCTCTCCAGCTAGTGCTTTTTAATAAGAGGGTGATGACTCAACATAAAAGTAAATGGATAGGCCCTTCGCAGAGGGAAGCAGGGATTTGTAGAGGTGCCAGAGCTCGGTTTTGAAATAGAGATAAATTGCATTTTGAGCGGTATACTTTCATTGTCAACGTAACAACTAAGAGATGACGATATCTTCCATGCTAAACAAATTATAGGCGGTTCCCAAACGGAATGGTAAAGTTTATACTCCCCCTCCACCAACAAGCATCAATCCATGACTTGCTCAAAACAACGAGGGTCTCCAACATACATCAGGTCCCAGGGGGAGTTTTGTTTGCAATTAATTTTGATTTAGTTTGCATAAAGCATGGGACTGGGCATCCCAGTGACCAGCCATGTTCTCGTGAGTGAGGAGCCGAGTCCACTCCTCTTGAGAACAACCTGCCTAACACAGAAGATAAGGACAGCCTTGGTTGATACATGAGCTATTCGAGCATACAAAACAAAATGTTTATTTGAAGGTTTAGAGTTTGGCACATACAAATTTACTTGGAACGGAAGGTAGATACCGCATATAGGAAGCTATAGTGGACTCATCTGGAATAACTTTGGGGTTTAAAGGGATTGGATGCACAAGCAGTATTCCCGCTTAGTACAGGTGAAGGCTAGCAAAAGACTAGGAAGTGACCAAGTAGAGAGCGACGACAGCCATGTACATGCATTAAAATTATTAAACATTGGATGCAAGCATGAGTAGGATATAATCCACCATGAACATAAATATCGTGGAGGCTATGTTGATTTTGTTTCAACTACATGCGTGAACATGTGCCAAGTCAAGTCACTTAAATCATTCAAAGGAGGATACCACCCCATCATACCACATCATAATCATCTCAATAGCATGTTGGCACGCAAGCTAAATCATTATAACTCATAGCTAATCAAGCATGGCACAAGCAACTATGATCTCTAATTGTCATTGCAAACATGTTTAATCATAATAAGTTGAATCACGAACGACAGACTCATCATATTTACAAAAACAAAAGAGGTCGAGTTCATACCAGCTTTTCTCATCTCAGTCAGTCCATCATATATCATCATAATTGCCTTTCACTTGCACGACCGAATGGTGTGAATAATAATAAGAGTGCACGTGCATTGGACTAAGCTGGAATCTGCGAGCATTCAAGAAACAGGAGAAGACAAGGCAATATGGCTTTGGGTTAAATCAAAAATAATGCATATAAGAGCCACTTCAACAATTTAATCATGGTCTTCTCCTACTGACCCCCAAAGAAAAGAAAATAAAACTATTTACACGGGAAAGCTCCCAACAAGCAAAAGAAGAACGGGAAATATTTTTGTGTTTTTTTAATTACTACTACAGCAAGAAAGTAAACTACTACTATTTTTTTTGGTTTTCTTAAGGTTTAACAAACACACAAGAAGAAAACAGGAAAAATAAAATAAACTAGCATGAATATTATAGTGAAAGAGTATGAGCACCGACATCTAGAAATGAGTGTGTGTGAACATGAATGTAATGTCGGTGAGAAATACGTACTCCCCCAAGCTTAGGCTTTTGGCCTAAGTTGGTCTATTGCCAGGGATAGCCTGGCGGATACCCGTAGGTGTGGCTGGGGTCGTACTGCGACGCGGAATAGTTGGGATCATACTATGGTGAAGAAGATTCTGACTGCCACTGACTGACAGCCATCTCTGGATCCCAAGAATAAACAGATTGTCGTGGAGTCTCATCTTGTGGTTCCGGTTCCGGGGCTGGTGCAGGATTTTTGTAGGCTTGGACAGCAACCCACGTAACGAGATATGGACCTGCAAAATTAAACAAAGAAGGAGCAGGAAACATAATAGTTTCAGGATAATGTTTATCAAAGTATAACTTGTATTTGAGCTCTCCATCCCTGCCCTTAACAAGAAAATCATGGGCTATCATGCTCTTATACTCTAGATAAGCATTAGGCAACAATTTTTCTTCTTTCTCATAATGCCTAATAGCTATGTTAAAGTGTGCAGCAAGGCGAGAAGCATAAATGCCTCCAAAGATGGGGCCTTTAGTACGGTTCAGACTCAACCGCCTAGCAATAATTCCGCCCATACTAACAGTGTTGTCATGGTATAAACCATGGAACAAAATGATAATATCAGGAACGCTAAAGTTCCCACAGTTCCCACGACCTATCAAGCATCGACTAGCAAATAAAGCAAAATAGAGTAACACAGGAAAATGTATGCTAGTGATCCTTGCATCAGAAACCTTCCTGGTTTCTCCCATAGAGATAAGTTTAATAAATGGTTCCAACACCTTACTGGGTGGTTCCTCTAAAGTGCCCTCAGGGGGTATGTTGCAGACTGTGCAAAATTCAGACAATGGCATTTTCTTCACAACATCATATAAATGAAACTCTACTGATGGAGGTGATTCCTTAGGGTAAAAGTAGAAGTTTTGCACAAAAGTATTTGTGAGTAAGAGATATTGTGGACGTTGGTTGCAGACGAAGTCGGTGAGGCCAACATTTTCAATCAATGAATAGAAATCCTCATAAATCCCGGCCTCTCTCAAGAAATTATCAGAAGGCCATTCACACGGCCGGATTTCCGCGGTACGAGGCAAATTATATTTGGGCCTCTAAGCTTCTTCATCTTGTTTATCCTTTGAGCTTCGGCTCGATGAGCCCCTCAAAATTCTCTTCATCATTTTCTGAAATAATCTGAAATTTTTAGTAACTTCAAACAAAAGTGAACCAACTTCAATAAAACTGATAGACTACTCCTACAAGTGCCTAGAGCCTATATCAAGCATTAGAACTACTTGGGAACCATATAAATTTGACATGCAAGCTCAAGAACATGGTCGCCTATGCAGAATAAATTTGCAAAGAATAGAGCACTAGAACAAAAACTAGTTGGACCAATGGAGGAGTCACATACCAAGGAACAATCTCCCCAAGCAGTTTTACGAGAGGTGCTTTGAGAAAGGAGATTGAAAATCACAGCAAAAGTGGCTGGAACTCGTGCTTGAGTTGGTTTTTCGGGTTTGTGTGAGACAGAGGAAGAAGATGGGTGCTGGGATAAGTGGAGGAGGGCCACCGTGGGCCCACGAGGCAGGGGGCGCGCCCTAGAGGGGGGAGGGCGCACCCACCACCCTCGTGGCCAGGTGGCAGCTCCTCCCGTGGTAATTTTTGCACAGTAAATCTTAAAATATTCCCGAAAAATCATATTAAATTGGCATGTCATTCTGAGGACTTCTATTTTCAAGATATTTTTATATTGCACTGATAAGCCAGGAAATAGACAGAAAAATACTATTTTTACTTTATTTCTACTAATTAACAAAAAATTTAAAGAGGGTACAGAAGATTGTGCTTCTAGTTTCATCCATCTCATGCTCATAAAAAAGAATCCACTAACAAGGTTGATCAAGTCTTGTTAACAAACCCATTCCGATAATCATGAAACCGGAGAAATTTCGAATAACACTAAGTTACCTCAATGGGGATATGCACATCCCCTATAATAAGTATATCATATTTCTTTTTGACAGTAGGAAGAGGAAATTCAAAACCTCCGAATATAATCGATGGAATTTTTCCAATAGAGTTGATACTATGGACTTGAGGTTGTTTCCTCGGGAAGTGTACCGTATGCTCATTACCATTAACATGAAAAGTGACATTGCCTTTGTTGCGGTCAATAACAGCTCCTGCAGTGTTAAGAAAAGGTCTTCCAAGAATAATAGACATACTATAATCCTCGGCAATATCAAGAATAACAAAGTCCGTTAAAATAGTAACATTTGCAACCACAACAGGCACGTCCTCACAAATACCGACAGGTATAGCAGTTGATTTATCAGCCATTTGCAAAGATATTTCAGTAGGTGTCAACTTATTCAAGTCAAGTCTATGATATAAAGAGAGAGGCATAACACTAACACCGGCTCCAAGATCACATAAAGCAGTTTTAATATAATTTCTTTTAATGGAGCAAGGTATAGTAGGTACTCCGGGGTCTCCAAGTTTCTTTGGTATTCCACCCTTAAAAGTATAATTAGCAAGCATGGTGGAAATTTCAGCTTCTGGTATCTTTCTTTTATTAGTGATGATATCTTTCATATATTTAGCATAAGGATTTGTTTTGAGCACATCAGCCAATCGCATACGTAAAAAGATAGGCCTAATCATTTCAGCAAAGCGCTCAAAATCCTCATCATCCTTTTTCTTGGATGGTTTCGGAGGAAAAGGCATGGGTTTCTGGACCCAGGGTTCTCTTTCTCTACCATGTTTCCTAGCAACAATGTCTCTTTTATCATAACGTTGATTCTTTGATTGTGGGTTATCAAGATCAACAGCAGGTTCAATTTCTACATCATTATCATTACTAGGTTGAGCATCATCATGAACATCATCATTGGTATTTCCATTAGGTTCATGTTCATTACTAGATTGTGTTTCAGCTTCAGACATAGATATATCATTTGGATTATCAGGTGGTTCAGCAATAGGTTCACTAGAAGTTTGCACAGTTCTATCATTTTTCTTTTTCTTCTTCTTAGAAGAACTAGGTGCATCAATATTATTTCTCTGAGAATCTTGCTCGATTCTCTTAGGGTGGCCTTCAGGATACAGAGGTTCCTGAGTCATTCTACCAGTTCTAGTAGCCACTCTAACAGCATAATCATTTTTCTTACTATTCATTTCATGGAGCAATTCTTTTTTAGCCTTAAGTACTTGTTCTACTTGAGTGGTAACCATAGAAGCATGTTTGCTAACAAGTTTAAGTTCACCTCTAATATTAGCCATATAATCACCCAAGTATTTAATCATATCGGAATCATATTTCAATTGTCTACCAAAATAAGCATTGAAATTTTCTTGTTTGACAATAAAATTATCAAACTCATCAAAGCATTGCCTAGCAGACTTATAGTGAGGGATATCACCTTCATCAAATCTATAGAGAGAATTTACCTTTACTACCTGTGTCGGGATATTGGGATCAGGAGGTTCTTCAGTAAATAAGTGATCAAGTTCATATGTTTCTTCGAGAGGCGGTAGATTAAGACCATGTATTTCTTCAATAGGAGGTAAATTCTTAACATCTTCAGCTTTAATACCTTTTTCTTTCATAGATTTCTTTGCCTCTTGCATATCTTCGGGACTGACAAATAAAACACCTCTCTTCTTCGGAGTTGGTTTAGGAATAAGCTCAGTAATTGGAGCGGGAGCTGGCTTAGGAGGTGCCCAATTATTTTCATTTGTCAACATATTATTCAATAGAATTTCAGCTTCATCCGGTGTTCTTTCAATAAAAAGAGAACCAACACAACTATCCAGGTAATCTCTGGAAGCATCGATTAGTCCATTATAGAAGATATCAAGCATTTCAGGTTTCTTAAGAGGATGATCAGGCAAAGCATAAGTAACTTGAGAAGCCTCCCCCAAGCTTGTGGGAGACTCTCTTCTTTAATTTGCACAAAGTTGTATATTTCCCTTAGAGCAGCTTGTTTCTTATGAGCAGGGAAATATTTAGTAGACAAGTAATAAATCATATCCTGGGGACTACGCACACAACCAGGATCAAGAGAATTAAATCATATCTTAGCATCACCCTTTAATGAGAACGGAAATATTTTGAGTATATAGAAGTAACGCGATCTCTCATCATTAGTGAACAGGGCAGCTATATCATTTAACTTAGTAAGATGTGCCACAACAGTTTCAGATTCATAGCCATAGAAAGGATCAGATTCAACCAAAGTAATTATATCTGGATCAACAGAGAATTCATAATCCTTATCAGGAACACAGATACGTGAAGTTGCAAAAGCAGGATCAGGTTTCACTTTATCTCTAAGTGATTATTTGTTCCATTTAATCAATAACCTCTTAAGCTCGTATCTATCTCTGCAGGCTAAAATAGCTAAAGAAGAATCTTTATCAAAAAGATAACCCTGAGGAATAACGGGCATATTTTCATCATCACTTTCATCATCGTATTCAGATTCATCAATTTCTCTTTCTCTCGCCCTAGCAATTTGTTCTTCAAGAAATTCACTAATGGGCACAGTAGTATCATGCATAGAAGCAGTTTCATCCTAAGTATCATGCATAGCAGAAGTGGAATCATCAATAACTTGCGACATATCGGGACGAATAGCAGAAGCAGGTTTAGGTGTCGCTAGCTTACTCATGACAGAAGGTGAATCAAGTGCAGAGCTAGATGGCAGTTCCTTACCTCCCCTCGTAGTTGAGGGATAAATTGTTGTCTTAGCGTCTTTCAAATTCTTCATAGTGTCCAGCAGATATAAATCCCAAGTGACTCAAAGAATAGAGCTATGCTCCCCGGCAACGGCGCCAGAAAAAGGTCTTGATAACCCACAAGTATAGGGGATCACAATAGTTTTCGAGGGTAGAGTATTTAACCCAAATTTATTGATTCGACACAAGGGGAGCCAAAGAATATTCTCAAGTATTAGCAGCTGAGTTGTCAATTCAACCACACCTGGAAACTTAGTATCTGCAGCAAAGTGTTTAGTAGCAAAGTAATATGATAGTGGTGGTAACGACAGCAAAAGTAAAGACAACAAAAGTAATGTTTTTGGTATTTTATAGTGATTGTAACAGTAGCAGCGGGAAAGTAAATAAGCATAAACCAGTATATGGAAAGCTCGTAGGCATCGGATCAGTAATGGATAATTATGCCGGATGCGGTTCATCATGTATCAGTCATAACATAGGGTGACACAGAACTAGCTCGAATTCATCAATGTAATGTAGGCATGTATTCCTTATTTAGTCATACGTGCTTATGGAAAAGAACTTGCATGACATCTTTTGTCCTACCCTCCCGTGGCAGCGGGGTCCTATTGGAAACTAAGGGATATTAAGGCCTCCTTTTAATAGAGAACCGAAACAAAGCATTAGCACATAGTGAATACATGAACTCCTCAAACTACGGTCATCACCGGGAGTGGTCCCGATTATTGTCACTTCGGGGTTGCCGGATCATAACACATAGTAGGTGACTATAGACTTGCAAGATAGGATCAAGAACTCACATATATTCATGAAAACATAATAGGTTCAGATCTGAAATCATGGCACTCGGGCCCTAGTGACAAGCATTAAGCATAGCAAAGTCATAGCAACATCAATCTCAGAACATAGTGGATACTAGGGATCAAACCCTAACAAAACTAACTCGTTTACATGATAAATCTCATCCAACCCATCACCGTCCAGCAAGCCTACGATGGAATTACTCACGCATGGCGGTGATCATCATGAAATTGGTGATGGAGGATGGTTGATGATGATGACGGCGATGAATCCCCCTCTCCGGAGCCCCGAACAGACTCTAGATCAGCCCTCCCGAGAGAGATTTGGGCTTGGCGGCGGCTCCGTATCGTAAAACGCGATGATTTCTTCTCTTTTATTTTTTCTCCCCGAAAGCCAATATATAGAGTTGGAGTTGGCGTCGGAGGGTGTCCAGGGGGCCCACGAGGTAGGGGGCGCGCCCTAGAGGGGGGGCGCGCCCCCACCCTCGTGGACAGGGTGTGGCCCCCCTGGTCTTCATCTTTGGCGTGAATTTTTTTTTATTTTTTCTAAGGTGTTCTATGGAGTTTTAGGACTTTCCGAGAATATTTTCTTTTTGCACATAAAACAACACCATGGAAATTCTGCTGAAAACAGCGTCAGTCTGGGTTAGTTCCATTCAAATTATACAAGTTAGAGTCCAAAACAAGGGCAAAAGTGTTTGGAAAAGTAGATACAACGGAGACGTATCAGGGCGAATCATTTTTTTCCCGTAATATGGACGCACTTCCTTGCGTGCGAATATGTAGCTGGTGGGTCCCAGTAGTCACGGGGCAAACGTTTTTTTTCGCGAAATAGGGTGGCCCGTCCGGTGTGTCCCTGCTGTCAGGTGGAGGAATGATTATTTTGCGTGTAATCAGGAGGCACTTCCTTGCTGCGGCCGTGGACCCAGTTGTGAGCCTCTCCATGTATAGTAGTCTTCCGATGGAAGTCCTTCGTTGACGACATTGACCATGCCGTGCCGAGAGCACCAGGGCAGTGGACGACCGTGAGGCCTAGGATGGGGATGACGCGAAGCCGGGGAAGACTCGGCAGTGGATGCCCACATGGAGGGTAGTACGTGGGTTGACTGCTTTGGCTGCAGCGTGAGGCTGCCGTCGCCGGAGAATAATAGGAGGTGTGGGTGAGTATAGAGGGATGGCATGGCCGGTGGCAGCATAGCCGGACACGAGAGGCAGGAGCAGCTGGCATGACCGACGCTTGTTTGGGCGGCTGGAGCAAGAAGACCAGAGGTTGAAGAAGCACTATGGCCGTTGGATGGACACACTACAAAAAAAAATACACTTCCGTGATGATACGTGTTTGTCACAGTAGGTCGCGTTTTTTGTCATGCATGTACATCCATGACAAATTTATGACAGAATCAAGATAGTCATACATGTGCTGTCGTAGAAGTGTTCCATGACATTACCAAAATTATCATCACGGAAGTGTCCACTTCCATGATGATAAATCGCGCGTCACAGAAGTGCTTTCGTCAAGGGTGACCGACACGTGGCATCCACAATAACGGAACGCCGTTAAGCTATCGGGTCGGGTTTTGGATCCGATAACCCGTCAGCCCCGACCAATGGGGATTTTCCACGTGTAAAATCATCATTGGCTGGAGGAGACACGTGTCAGGTCCGCGTTGGCACAGGTGTAACTCATCCAATGGGCGAGACGCGCCTATGATATGTTGACATGTGGATTGGCCCATCAAGTTTAAATGGGCCGGCCCAACTGAAGGCCCACAAGATATTGTGGACCATAATGGGTCAGCCCAGCTAAAGGCCCACGAGATTTTGCGGACCATAATGGGCTGGCCCAACTAAAGGCCCACAAGATTTTGCGGGCCATAATGGGCTGGCCCAGGTAAAGGCCCACAAGATTTTTGTGTGCCATAATGGGCCGGCCTAGGTAAAGGCCCAGAAGATTCTTGCGGATCATAATGGGCCGGCCCAGCTAAAGGCCCACGAGATTTCACCGACATTAATGGGCCGGCCCAGCTGTAGGACCACAAGATTTTGAGGACCCTAGTAGGCCGGCCCATTAACTGGCTGCCATGTTTTGGGCCAAATGTCGGCCCATATTTGATCCGGTCCATTAATGGCCTACCATGCTCCGGGCCTAATAGTGGCCCATATGAGATCCGGCCCATTAAAAGCCTACCACGTTCTGGGCCAAATTACGGCCCAGATCAGGTCCGACCCTTTAAGAGGCTTTGGGCTCAATTATGGCCCATATCAGATTCGGCCCGTCAACTGGACACTATGCTTTTGGGCCCACTTGCTAAAGGCCCACTTAGTAATTCGGCCTGATATTAGTTTTGGCCTGTTAAGGTCCCGTTTAACATTTCGGCCCTATATTAATTTCGGCCTGTTAAAAGTCCGTCATATAGTTGGGCCTAACTACGGCCCGGTTTGCATCCGGCCTGCTCGCAGCTGATATCTGATTGGGCCAAACAAGGACCGAGACAATTTTGGCCTGTTAAAAGCCCGTGATTTGATTCGCACAATCATGGGTTGGGGTTCATTTCAGGCTGCTGCCGGCCCATGAGCTGTTCGGCACGTTTCAGGCCCAACCTACATCGTGATTGCATGACGACCCGATTATGTACCGTAATTTTACGGTTTGGCCGGTTTACTGCGAAGACAGGATATATATATATATATATATATATATATATATATATATATATATATATATATATATACGGTAAAATAACTGCAGCTTCGTGAATAAGAAAAAACCTACACTATACAATAAAGAAATTACGACATATTACATCCACTAGGCATCAAAGTTCGCCACTATGATTATAAAGCACAAGCAGACAGTAGATTACATACACTGGGCATCAAAGATCGCCACCAGTGCAAATAAACACGCCGACAAAATAATATACAAAACCGACAGCACTCCAATAGAGTTCAAGAAAGGTTAGCCCTGCTGGGGAGCTGCGGCGCAAGCAGCTGAGCAAGATGATGAGACTGCGCTTGTTCAACACTTATATCTTCCTCACTCTGAAAGATAAACAAGCAGACAGATGACAGGTTTTGCACATGAAAGTATCAGTGCTGACAATTCATCACATTTCTTACTGACGAATAAAGTGACACAGTTTAAAATTGCATTAACACAATATGTTATTGTTCAGGTCAAGACATGGCAGGAAATGACATTGTGAAGGAGTTAGCAGCTTCACGACACCATTGGATTACAAATCAAGAACTCATAAGTATCAATGGTTAGTGTGCTGTCAATTTATACAATTTTAGATTGGCAAATAAAGAGACGGTTTAAATAATAGTAGAATGATATGACATTGTTCATAGTTAAGACATTGCAGAATATGACATTGTGCTGTAGTGGGTAGGTTCACCACACCACTGGATTACGGATGAAGAATAGAAGCATACATGCAGTGCAAAAGAAGATCACTTGCTCTGTATAGTTTAATTTACATGGTATGAAGAAGGAACTTGGTTGTACAACTGAAAACTTAAATTGAGAAAGGACAAACTTTTGTTTATGAACTACATAATAAACTTTAAACAAGCAATTTGATGCAAACACCAAAAATAAATAGTTGTTGCAGTCATGCCTAACCAAATATATACAACAAAGCTTGAAGGCTTGAGATGGACAAACTTACATTATTGTTGAAGACAGGCTCTATAAAGGCCTTGTCCATGCTAACGGGGGGGGGGGGGGGATTCAAGAAGTTTACCACACAATCTTCTTCAAAAGCATAGCCTTTATTCTACATTCTGTTAAGAGTAAATATAGATGTGATAATATATGAAAGAATGGAGAATATTTAAGATAAGATGAAGAGTGATGCTACATAGCCAAGTAGCTATAAATGTAAGTGCAACGATACAGGCAAAAGGTACAACCAAGAGCAATGCACAGCTAAACTTCTTCAGTACCAACCTTATGGTAAGAGTAAATATAGATCTGATGTGTAGAAAATGGAGGGCAAAGGAAAATAAGCTGCAGAGTGATGGTACATGAACAACTACCTGTCATTATAAGTACATTGATAAAGGACATCATGTACTTACAAGAACAATGCAGAGCTAAAAAACATTGGCATTGGATATATTCTACACTAATGTAACCATTCATACAGATCAGATAATTTGGAGCGAACAATTGATAAGCAAGCTATCATGCATACTGCCGTCACATAATGAACCAGGTATGTATGCAAGTACAGTGATATAGGACAACAGGTACTAACAAGAGCAAAGCAGCCGACAACATATTTGCGATATCCTGTCGTTCTTGTCAAACCGTAATTTTTCTTCAAGCAGATTTCCTGCAAAAAAGATCCATAAGGCACATGCGGAAAAGTAGAAGTTCAAATTGTCATGTGATTTCATAGACAGTACCTCATCCTTGGAACGAGACCAGTGCATAACAAGGTTTTTCCATTCAATGTCTTCTAAATTTAGCACATGAGACTTCACCGGAAATTCGTTTATAGACTTGCCATCAAAGTGTGATTTCCTCAGGTAACACCGAGACTGCTGCAATGCTTCCTTGAAAAGCACAAGCAAGCTTTGCTCGTCATGACTATCTAGATTGACCCTCGCCTAGTTACAACAATGTAATGTATATCATTGATGTGTTCAATCAACAGAAAACAGGAAAATAATAACCATGAAAAATAGCACTTACACGTAAGTTGGACAGGAAGATGTGAAAATGGTGTTTGTCTTCACAATAATCTTCCCATGATGAGAATATATGCACGTAGTCCCTAACAACATTGAAAGCATTGTCTTTTAAACTGGGAATAAATGGAATGGGGTTCCAATCTGCAGGAATTGGCCATCTCTGCAGTTGGGATAGGTCTTCGGCCGGTGGACTTGCTGTACTTTTTGCTAGAGTGGGATTTTTTTGTGGTACAACTGGTGCTATGGCAAATGAAATCGGTATACCTTTTGCTGGAGTGCAGGTCCTGTGTGGTGGGGCTAGTGGTGTGGCCAGTGAAGTATGGGTACAGTCTGCTGGAGTCGGTCCTACATTTTGTGTCACTGGTTGTACAACCAATATAAGTGGGGTGCTATCTGATTTCTCCGGCACCACCACGTTTTTCAAGGACTTTGCTGGCGCTCCTTCAGGTTCGGCAATCACCCTCTTCCTTTTTGATGTCTGATGCACAAGAACAGCATTTGAGTGGAAAAACATGGTGTGATGATAGATGGAATATGTATTGATAATGGATGGGCATGGCATCTCGACATATATGATGAGTAAACTAAGTAGATGGCGGTGCAACAAAGTAGAAGAAATGCAAGACAACATATGCAAGATACCCGCAATCAATAAAACATTGCCAAATTAGAACACGCTTCTTGATGGGTGAACAGGATAGGTCATCTGCCTTTGACTCCTCGAGGTTAGAATAGTCATTAGGATCATATTTTGAACAAGAATCAACAGGTGCGGAGCGTATGAGTTTCATTGCATCCAGAATGGCACTCAATGCCTTGGTGACAATTTTGTAAGTCATTGCAGTGTTTAGCTTCAAGAGTGGACTGCTGCTAGTGCGACACAAAGTAGCTACACAGATCAGAGTGTAGATATAACGGGAAAACCGTAAGCATCAGAGTAAAATCAGCAAAGTGGAACTTGCTGGAATATATGTGCTAGTATTGCCGGTACGGCTAGGAAGGCTTCGGATATCAGCTCTCTTCAAGTGAAGGTGTGGTACTATTAATATCAATGTAACTCTCAAAGGCGACACAACTCCCCGCATTTCCTTGCTATTCTTATAGGATTCAAGTGGGCAGGCCACTAAAAATCCTATTCCTATGTTTACAAGATCCTATGAATGAAAGAGGCTCAAAGTGTCCATCACAACCGACCGTGTAGACCTCTACACTGCAAATGTCCCTGTTCATCTTCAGTACAAGGAACATACTGTACTACTATCATACTCCATCCGTTCCAAAATATAAGTCTTGGTAGAGATTTCCACTATCGATCACATACAGATGTATCCAGATACATTTTAGAGTGTAGATTCACTCATTTTGCTCCATATGTAGTCCATGGTGGAATCTATACAATGACTTGTATTTAGGAACGGAGAGAGTACATATTAAAGAAGAACGGAAGAGGAACATGGTAAAGAAGAGCAAGCACATTTTGGATAATAAAATGTTGGTTGCGCAGTGCCCACACATGATGAACCAGAGCGCATTAAGAATGCAACTCCCAGCTGTCTCTCGACCATTTCAGGCAGTTGGATGAAGATCCTACATCTCCTAACCCTTCTTGTTCCTCGTCTCTGATTCTTCCCATACAGAACACCGCACGGGCCGCCGGCCGGACCACCGGCCCCCACCACCTGTGTTTCTCCGCCACCCCCACCCCCGCCCCAACCCCCACCTGCGTCGAGCTTTCTTCGTTCTACGAGGCCCCACAACCACCCGAGCCCCTTCGATCGCACCGGCGAACTCCGGCGAGCTCTGAAAATCGGTTGACCCAATTTTGAAATTTAGTCTACTTGATTTAACTAGTGTGGATATAAATGGGGAAACCATAAGCATTGGGAGTATAGTTGTCGGTGTCAAAACCGGCGGATCTCGGGTAGGGGGTCCCGATCTGTGCGTCAAGGTCGGATGGTAACAAGAGACAAGGGACACTTTATTTTTCCCAGGTTCGGGCCCTCTCGATGGAGGTAAAACCCTACTCCTGCTAGATTAATATTGATGATATGGGTAGTACAAGAGTAGATCTACCACGAGATCAAGGAGGCTAAACCCTAGAAGCTAGCCTATGGGTATGATGATGGTTATCATGTGTTCGTCCTACGGACTACAACCCTCCGGTTTATATAGGCACCAGATAGGGTTAGGGTTACACAGAGTCGGTTACATTGGTAGGAGATCTTGAATATCCGCACGCCTAGCTTGCCTTCCACGCCAAGGAAAGAACCTTCCGGACACGGGACGAAGTCTTCAATCTTGTATCTTCATAGTCCTGGAGTCCGGCTGAAGATATAGTTCGGCTATCCGAACACCCCCTAATCCAGGACTCCCTCAGTAGCTCCTGAACCAGGCTTCAATGACGACGAGTCCGGCGCGCAAATTGTCTTCGGCATTGCAAGGCGGGTTCCTCCTCCAAATTCTTCAAGAAGATAATAAACACCAAAAAAATAGTGTCCGGCTCTGCAAAACAACTTTCCACGTATTGCCATATAGGGAATAATACAAACACAAATCAAATCTGCTGACGTATTCTGCAGTGCGTCATAACACTGTGACCAAGCCTTCTGTATGGATTATTTTTTGTTGTTCCACCGCAGCACGTTCAACGAGGCGGTTTCCTTGGCACGTCTTGTCGAAGCAAAGATCGTGTACCCCCTTTAACGAGATTCTCATTAATACGGACGTGGGTAACCCAACCGCGCCATTTACCATGGCGTGTGAGCGGCAAGTGAGTTTTATTAGGTTGGTTGGGACGCATAACGGCATCAGCCTATATAAGGGGATAAAGATCCACCTCTTTCACCTACGCCTTCTTCCTCCTTTGCCCATCCATCTCCTGCGCACTCAAGCTCCAACGCCCAAGTTCGCTCTTTCTTCCCCAACCTGCTCCAGCGATGTCCGGAGCGGGTGGCAAGTGGATGGCTTCCTCCGTTACGGAGGGTCAAATCAAAAAGCTTAGGAAGGCCGGATATCTGTCCAAGGACATCCCGCACCGGCTTCCCGATGCGGGGCAGCTTCTTCCCACCCCAAGGCCCCATGAGAGGGTAGTTTTTCTCCCCCATTTCCTCCGCGGGCTGGGTTTTCCACTTCACCCTTTTGTCCGGGGGCTCATGTTCTACTACGGCCTGGACTTCCACGATCTGGCCCCGAACTTTATCCTCAATATCTCGGCGTTTATCATCGTGTGTGAGGCCTTTCTCCGGATCCGCCCCCACTTCGGCCTCTGGCTCCAGACCTTCAACGTCAAGCCCAAGGTGGTGTCCGGCACCCAGGCGGAGTGCGGAGGTGCTATGGCCGGCAAAATGGCCAACGCACTCTGGTTCGATGGCTCCTTTGTGGAGTCCTTAAAGGGGTGGCAGGCAGGGTGGTTTTACATCACCGAGCCACGCGACTCGAAATGGGTCGCGGCCCCTGAGTTCTGATCCGGACCCCCCACGCGGCTCATGTCCTGGAAAGAGACGGGCCTATCGTGGGGCAACGAAGAAGAAGTGACCGGACTACAAACTTGCATCCGGTCCCTGATGGACAAGCCCATCCGGCATGTCAACATCATCCAGGTCATGCTCGTTCGCCGGATCCTCCCGTGCCAAGAACGGGAGTTCACTTTGTGGGAATTCGACCCGGCGCAGCACCAAACCCTCAATAGGCTCTTTGACACGATGTATGAAGACGTCTGGAAGGTGCTAACCAAAGGCGCCGAGTGCCCCACATCCGCTTCCGAGGACCGCGGATACAGCTTGCAGCGCAACACTGGCAAGGTAGGCTATTTATACCTTTCACAGGTTCGTTAAGCTTTTCTACATAGATTAACTCTATGTGGGATCTAAAAACTCCCTTTGCCTTTGACAGGCGTGGCTGAAGATAGCCGGACCAATCAACTGTCCGGCTCCTCTGCCCGAAGACCCAGCCCCAGCTCTCTTAGAGAAGCTGCTGGCTCCGGCGCCCTATGTGGCGCCGGAGAAGAAGGTTAAGAAGAAGAAGACCACCGGGACTCGAAAGAGTGCCCACAATGTGGTGGTGTCGAGCTCATCATCTGGCGAGTCTGCGACACCCTCCTCTCGTGAAAACGAGGAGGAGGAACAAGGGAGCTCTCCCCCTCCATCGAGGGGAGCGAAAAAGAAGAAGGCCGCCCCAACAGGGAAGGCCGAGGGGTCGAGGAAAAGGAAGACCCCTCCGCCGGACTACTCCCCCAACGCCGAAGAGGGCGGAAAGGAGTGGCCGAATAGAACCAAGCGTCCGGCGACATCGTAAGTATTCACATACCAGAATGACTCATAGTATCTTCAAGTGCGCAGCTTACCCTAATGTCGAATGTTATTTGCGCAGCCCGCCCCGAGCCGCACTCGATGATTCATCGAGCGGCTCCCTGGATTCGTCGGACATGAACTCTGTCCCGCCCGCAGTCTCCCCCAGCGGGGCGAACGACGCCGAAGCGGCGTCCCGCCGAACAGGGCAGGAGGAGGTGGTCCTGGAGGAGCCGCAAGGCAATCCTCAGGACCCCAGGAGTAAAGGGGATGAAACCCCCCAGGGCTCCCAGTCCGGCTTTGTGCCGGACACCGCGCCGGACTCGACCGTCCTGGCTCGCGGTGGGCGAACTCCTTCCAAGAGGAGTAAGCCGTCTGAGCCGGCGACCTCTGTCCAACCAGAGGCGCCGGATTGTCTGTTGGAGGCGCTTGAAGGCGCCACCATCGACGAGGAGCACCGTACTGTTATGAGTGCGGTGGTCCAAAGGGTTCAGTCCGCCAAGAGCGGACTGAATGAAGCTTGCGCTAGCCTTCTAACAGGCTTCCAGGTAAGCAAAAAATATGCTAAATTCATTACCTTATAGACAGTAGCCCCTGATGCTCTGTTCGGTGTTCGGAAAGAAAAGCCGAATAGAGGATCCAACAATTTTCGCAGGAGTCTAATAAAAAGTCTAATATGCGTGTGCAGGCTTCCCTGCTGTCCACCGCCGCACTGACCGCGCAGGTGGAAGTCCTGAAAAAGGACCTCGAGTGGTCCGAGCAAGAGCTCGGCCATGCCAAAAGGCAGCTCGTGGAAAAGGAAGGTAAGAAATACCCCTTAGAGAAAAAAAAGAAAGAAAAAAAAGTGGTGCCTATAGAGAGGCTTGATTGCAAAAAGAAATAACAGGATTGTACTGCTTATTGTAGGGGCCACAACCGAGGTGGCAACCCTGAAGCAGGCGCTGACTGAGGCCGAGAAGAAAGCGGCCGAGGAGCGCGCCGAGCGAGAAAAGCTTGGGGTCCAAGTCGGCGAGGTGCAGCAAGAGCTGCAAGCTCTCATGAAGAAACATGAGGGTTTGGAGCTTGAGGCAAAAATGCAAGCATCCGAGCTCGCGTCGGCTGTTGAGACCACCAAGAGTGCCAAGGACGAAGCCCAAAAGGCCCTCCAAGAGTTGGAGGATGTGAAAAAGATAGCAGCGGGTAAGGCATTCTTAATGCAAAGTAGGAATATAAAGGTGAAATACCTATTACTTACCCGAATCCGGAGTTCTCTAGGGGCGTTCTTCGATCTTCCCCGCAGCGCATTCGATGCCGCCGCATTCTACCGAGCTAAAGAGGATAGCTCGACGGAGAGTGTGTTCTGGTCTCAGTATTCTGAGGCCGGACACCCTTTGCCCTTAAGCGATCAGCTGAAGCAGCTGGCCGAGCTCCACAAGGCGGCCGAACAGGCCATGAAGGGCTTACTAGTTCGGCTGTGGCCTGGAGAGGCCCTGCC
This sequence comes from Aegilops umbellulata, assembly GCA_032464435.1. NCBI lineage: Eukaryota > Viridiplantae > Streptophyta > Magnoliopsida > Poales > Poaceae > Aegilops > Aegilops umbellulata. The sequence goes on from CP136057.1 coordinate 554,239,848, forward strand.
TGGGAGCTACTTCGGGCTGGTGCGGCGGCTGGTGGAGGCCTGTCCACGGCTTGAGGTCATCAAGCGCTCCGTCTGTATAGAAGGTGCCCGGAGGGCTCTTGCCCGTGTAAGGGTACACTGGGGCAAGCTGGACGGAGAGAAGCTGGTGAAGGACGGGCCGCCGCAGGGGAAGGAGCATCGCAAGCCCGAGAATTACCACAAGGAAGTTCTCACTGGAGCTCGCCTTGTCGCGGATGAGTGTGCCAAAGATGTAATATTTCAATGAAACTCGCTCGTTTGTATCCTGTGCGCTGAAAACTTGTTCCTATGCGCTTAAGCAATGCTTTCTGAATTTAAAATATTATTTTCTGTGCGGTCGTTTATCAGTAACTGAGAGATAGCGAGTCGTCGGCTTCTGCCCCCATGCAACTAGTGCTGGGGTGTTCGGGATAAACCTGAGGGCTCTTGTTCCCATAGTTGGGTCCTTCGAGGGAGGTGCTCAGCACAATGAACCAGGCCATCGGACTATAATGCTTGAACACTCTCACTTAGCCATAGAGCGTTATAATTTTAAATTTCGGCGAAGCCCCTAGTTCAGAAGGCCGAATTCGGGGCACTATCCACGCCTTTAGCCGGACTTAACCAGCTCTCCGCTCAAAGCGGCATAAGCCTTTAGGGACTCGAAAAACCTCTCGAACAATGAACGGTCTCGCGCCTTATCATGAAAGTCTGTTTTAGCTTTCTCCACTGAGGTGCTCACCCACATGATCTGGGGCACAATCACAGTGGTTCTCCTAGTGCTACCTTAGCCGATAGAGCGGAATGTAAGGCACCAAAACATAGGAGCCGGGCAAACCCAACATATGACCAAAATCATGACTCGGAGCCGATGCATATAATGCTATAAGTTCGGGGTGCCGCACTTGTGAAAGTGGACGGACTTCTCACACCAGATAGAAGGGTAAAAAAGCCCCTGGCGTGGTTTGCCGTACCATGGTGTACGGGTGCGATCATGTTATTTGAGTAAACATATGTATATTAAAAGAAGATAATGCAAAAAATAGACGAAAAGCTATGCATTATTTATGAGGAGGCTGTTTATTCAAGCCGAACGATACAAGTAGTGCGAAAAAAATTTAGACTATTTAACATGTCCTGACCAGGCGCAGGCCACGGAATTTAGAAACAGATATATCGCTCGAAATAGAGACCACCTAAGAGTTCCATGATGCGGCGTTGTTTTGTCTGCTTCCCTGGGTCTTGTATCGTCTGTGCGGCAGCAAGGCCGAACACTGTATCCAGAGTATGGAGTCCTGAAAGAAAAGAAGAACCCGGCAGCCCCTAGTACGTTTGACGCCGTATTGTTGGCATGCCGTTTTATCTGCCCCTTCCCCTATGCCCATGGAATTGTAAGGGCGTAATTGTGTACTCGAGGTACTAGCTCCGCTATGTAGTGATGGCTGGGGTTGGGGCCGTATTGCTACGCGTGCTTTGAACGCGCCAGTCGGTCTTGCTGCGGGTTACTCCGGGCGCATTTTGCTTTGTCCTGCTTTGTAGCGGCCGGACTCGAGAGCTGCCTTAACATGCTGCTTTGTACCTCTGCTGCGAGGGCCGCCGTGTGTTCCTCCGTACGGATGGAGCGTTCGGTATTTCCGCTGACCGTGATTACACCTCGAGGTCCTAGCATCTTGAGCTTGAGATATGCGTAGTGCGTCACCGCATTGAATTTAGCGAATGCGGTTCGTCCAAGCAGAGCATGATAGCCACTGCGGAACGAAACTATGTCGAAGATTAACTCTTCGCTTCGGAAGTTGTCCGGAGATCCGAAGACCACATCAAGTGTTATGGAGCCTATGCAATTGGCCTCTACACCTGGGATGACGCCTTGAAAGGTCGTCCTTGTGGGCTTGATCCTTGATGGATCTATGCCCATTTTCCGCACTGTATCCTGGTAGAGCCGGTTCAGGCTACTGTCGCCGTCCATGAGGACTCTTGTAAGGTGAAATCCGTCAACGATTGGGTCAAGAACCAATACGGCGAAACCGCCATGACGGATGCTAGTGGGGTGGTCCCTTCGATCGAAGGTGATCGGGCAAGAGGACCATGGGTTGAATTTTGGGCTGACTGGCTCCATCGCGTATACGTCCCGTAGCGCACGCTTCCTCTCCCGCTTGGGAATGTGAGTCGCGTATATCATGTTCACCATCTGCACTTGTGGGGGAAACCCCTTCTGTCCATTGTTGTTCGGCGACCTGGGCTCCTCTTCGTCATCGCTGTCTAGCCCCTTGTTTTTGTGTCCAGCTCTTAACTTGCCTGCCTGCTTGAACACCCAACAATCCCTGTTGGTGTGATTGGCTGGCCTTTCGGGGGTGCCGTGAATCTGGCACGAGCGGTCGAGTATTCGGTCCAAACTGGACGGGCCCTGGGTATTCTTTTTGAATGGCTTGTTCCGCTGACCGGATTTATGGCCTCTGAATTCGGCGTTTACTGCCGTATCTTCATTGCTGTCGCTGCTGACGCGGCGTTTCTGTTTATTTCATCGCGACCTGCCACTTTTGTCCTTGGTATCTGAATTACCTTGCTTCTTCGATAAGTTGTTGCTGCGAGCTAGCCAGCTATCTTCACCCGCGCAAAAGCGGGTCATGAGTGTCGTGAGGGCTGCCATGGATTTCGGCTTTTCCTGTCCCAGGTGCCGGGCAAGCCACTCGTCACGGATGTTATGCTTGAAGGCTGCTAAGGCCTCTGCGTCCGGACAATCGACTATCTGATTTTTCTTTGTTAGGAACCGTGTCCAGAATTGCCTGGCCGATTCTTCTGGCTGCTGGATTATGTGGCTTAGGTCGTCGGCGTCCAGTGGCCGTACGTAGGTCCCCTGGAAGTTGTCGAGGAATGCGGCCTCCAGGTCCTCCCAAGAGCCGATCAAATCTGCGGGGAGGCTGTTAAGCCAGTGCCGGGCTGGTCCCTTAAGCTTAAGGGGTAAATATTTGATGGCGTGCAAATCATCGCCACGTGCCATGTGGATGTGGAGGAGATAGTCCTCAATCCATACTGCCGGATCTGTCGTACCATCGTACGACTCGATGTTGACGGGTTAAAAACCCTCTGGGATTCTATGATCCATTACTTCGTCTGTGAAGCATAGTGGGTGTGCGGCGCCCCTGTACTGGGCTATGGCTCGACGCAGTTCGGAGGAGCTGTTCCTGTTGTGTTCGGCCCGGCCGGATTTGTTGTGTCTGGAGTGAAAACTATCACGTGCCGTCGGGCGTCCGCGCGATCCATAGATCGATCTTGTTTGCCTTGCTTTGTCCTCCAGGACGTCTCGCAGGTCTGGTTCGTGTTCCCGTGCCTTGGTAAAGCGGCTGCGGGGCATGGCTTGTTTGGATGTTCGACAGGCTTCTCTGTCGCGGCCGCGAGGTGGCCGATCTGCCATGTCTTGGGCTTCCTCCTCTGATTGGGGTAGCGGCCTGCGCTTAGGATAGTTTTTGGAGGGGCGTCCGAGCTCGTGCTCTTTCGGCCGCAAGGACTTCAGTCCATCTGTCAGCTAGCAAATCTTGATCAGCTCTAAGCTGTTGCTGCTTTTTCTTTAGGCTGTTCGCCGTGGCTAAAAGCCTGCGTTGGAAGTGTTCTTGTTCGGCGGGGTCTGATGGTACGATGAATTCGTCGTCGCCGAGGCTTGCCTCGTCTTCGGAGGGAGGCATGTAGTTATCATCCTCGACCTCTTGTTTTGCAGCTCTCTCATGAGGGCGGTCTTCTCCATCTTCCTGTGCCGAATCCTGCTGGTTTTGGTGTTCTTCGGCGCTGTCCGGGGTAGTATTATCTCCCGTGCCGGAATCACCGTTTCTGCTGTGGCGGGATTTGGAGCGGCGCCGCTGACGTCGGCGTTTTGGAGGCTTTTTCGAAGTGCCATCCTCCGTTGTTCCATCGCCGTCTCCATCTTTTGGAGCATCCACCATGTATATGTCGTATGACGAGGTGGCGGTCCAGCGCCCTACAGGTGCTGGTTCTTGCTCGTCTCCTCCTTCGTCGTCCATACCGTCGAAGTCTTCAGAGCCGAAGTCGAGCATGTCGGATATATCGTCGACAGTGGCTATTAAGTGGGCGGTGGGTGGGCTTTGAATTTCTTCGTCGTCCAATCCCAACCTCGCAGGCCATAGTTCAGCCCGGGCTCTTCTGACAAAGAGAGAGACTTGAGAGAATTCAGAATATCACCAAAAGGTGAATACTGAAAGATGTCTGCGGCGGTGAACTCCATTACAGGCGCCCAATCTGATTCGATCGGCGGGGGCACGGACGACCCGAAGTTCGGAGAAGAGTCCGGCTCCTTGGAGTCACAGGCCATGCGGAGCGCGGGGCTCGCGTTCGGCTCAATGGCCTTTAAGATCGCAGCCCCCGAGGTGACGTCCAACCGTTCATCTTCAAGGAACGCAGCGGGCTCCGAATCGAGGATCGGGGCCGGAGCGTATGCGGCCTCCAGGACACTGTTCGGAGGCAGAGCTATATCATGCCCCTCGAGATAGTGCGGCGCGCTTGGCTGTGGCTCGAATCCGTCGAAGATCAAGTCTCCGCGGATATCTGCCGTGTAGTTTAGCTTCCAAACCTGACTTGATGGCCAGGGGTGTAGCTCTCGATCTGCTCCAGATGACCAAGTGAGTTGGCCCGCAGAGCAAAGCCGCCGAAGACGAAGATCTGTCCGGGGAGAAAAGTCTCACCCTGGACCTCATCGTTGTTGATGATCAAAGGAGCCATCGGGCCTAAAGGCGACGACACAGAGGAACTCTCAATGAAAGCACCAATGTCGGTGTCAAAACCGGCGGATCTCGGGTAGGGGGTCCCGATCTGTGCGTCAAGGTCGGATGGTAACAGGAGACAAGGGACACTTTATTTTACCCAGGTTCGGGCCCTCTCGATGGAGGTAAAACCCTACTCCTGCTAGATTAATATTGATGATATGGGTAGTACAAGAGTAGATCTACCATGAGATCAAGGAGGCTAAACCCTAGAAGCTAGCCTATGGGTATGATGATGGTTATCATGTGTTCGTCCTACGGACTACAACCCTCCGGTTTATATAGGCACCGGATAGGGTTAGGGTTACACAGAGTCGGTTACATTGGTAGGAGATCTTGAATATCCGCATGCCTAGCTTGCCTTCCACGCCAAGGAAAGAACCTTCCGGACACGGGACGAAGTCTTCAATCTTGTATCTTCATAGTCCTGGAGTCCGGCTGAAGATATAGTTCGGCTATCCGAACACCCCCTAATCCAGGACTCCCTCAATAGTGTTGAGCGTGCCATGGCAGATCTGAAGGTGCAAACCGGACAAAGGCAACTTCGCAACCAAGACAAGAAATCAGAGTAAAGCAGTGGCGATCTATTTTCTTGGTGCGATAAATAAGTTGAGAAGATACGAAAGAGTACCGCCTCTGGTGCGGCGCCGTGTACGCATCTGCTGAGAGTTTGACGGTGCTGCGGTAGCGATGGCTGTCGGCAGCGTGGAAGAAGATCTAGGAGGGTAGACGGTGGCGGCGGGGCACGGTGGACGAGACGGTCATAGGAGTGACCAAGAGGGCCGCACTCGCTGCAGGCCCGGCTGAGCACGCCTCCTCACCGCGTGCAACCAGCTTAAGACTGCCCCGCCCGCCTTCATTGAATCCACGCGTGTGCCAGCAACACGTCCTTCTGCGAGCCGGCAGGCATTTTAGAACACAAAAAATGACTAAAATATAATTAATTTACGCATGGTCTTGACTTGTTATGCTCGCACTGGTAGTAGGAACTAGTAGAGGATTTTCTTTCTTTATAACTCTCCTCACATTCTTTTGGCTTTGAAGTGAATAATGGTTGTGGAGATTATGTATGAATGTGCAGATATCTGTGAACATGAGTTTGATGTGGAAGTTGAACTTGGAATGTCGGGCTTGCGCGTGAATTATACCATGTCCAATGCTTCGTCTGTTATTGTTTTGAATGTAATTGCTGTTATTACATGACCTAAAAAAAACATTTTGTGCCACATCAGTAGATGCACGGACATCACAACAGGCATGCTGACTGGATAAACATTTGAACCTAGCTATTATGAAGGATATATTGTATTGACAATAGTTTTAGGAAGCAGGAGATGGCTAGCCTGCTCTGCCTCTGCTAGCTTATTTCTGGCTTCTTCCATCTCTTCTTTGGCTTGGGTGAAGAGCATCTGATTGCTCTTTTCGCTTCTTCAGGAACTCAGCTACATTCTCAAGGGCTGCTGCACACTTTCTTTCAGCCTTTACTAATGCCACGAGGACACGAACAAATGACGACTCCACCTGGCTTGTGTGTAATCCAGCATCATCTGGGAATTTGCACCTTGTGTCTAATCCAGCATCATTAGGGAACTGGCACCTTGTGTGTAATCCAACCTCATTTTGGAAACATGATCTCGAGGTTGACCAGACTTCCCTCCTCGCAGGAACTGCATCCTGACATGAAGTTACTTCTTTTTTAGATCAATACTCAGAGCAACCTGGATCCATTTAGCAGAAACCAGATAAACAGAACTCGGAGAAGTGAATTCAAAAGGAAAAAAAAGTAAAAACAGACTAAAAGGTGAGAACACCCACTTCCTACATCAAGCTAAAAATGAAAGCATTAGGACGATTAAGACTCTTCTTATTACACATCAAAGATTACCACTCTTAAGAGAAACAGAAACTACAACATATACACATCGAAGAACACGAGGCTACACGAAAGTAATTGAAAGGGTGTTACATACCAAAGCTCGTTTTACAGGTTCGGTGCAGCTCCTCTTTAACTTGCCACGCTCCTTGAAGATGTCCCGAATATCCCGTATTTGGTCTTCATTGCTCCTCTGCATGTTCGCACTCGTGGTTTTAACATCTCAACATGGTAATACTCGCGCATCTTGTGGGCAACATTAAAGCACTCGTCTGCCATGTTAGAGCATCTCCAACAGAATCGCAACGCGCGGTGCTTTAAAAAAGCGTTTACAGTGCTGAGATCGAGAAGTAGATACTAGAGAGTAGAGGATAGTTCTCAGCATAGATAGATAAAAAAAGATAATTCAACTACTCCTCGTCATCCGACTCCTCCTCGGTTGGACAATGGAGGCTATAACCAATTACTTTTACGGGAACAATAGCACCCAGGAAATTTGAAGGGTAGGTATGAACAAAATTGGAACTGCACATGTACTGCTAAGTGATTCAATACACACATTACCAATCGAGGAGGAGAACGATGGTCGCGGTGGCCTTTGTGAGTCATGGTCGGCAACGGGAGTTAGTTTATTGTCCATGACGGTGGTACTTCTACGCTTGGCGTCGGCTTCCGGGAAGTAGATCTGAGACCGTGGAAGACGATGCCGGGGAAGAGGCTCCGTGTACGACGATGACGGTTGACCGGCTCCAGTGCGGCGTACGAGGTCGTCGATGAGGCAGATGCGCTGCGGTGGACGAGTGCGCCGATGTAAAGGGGAGGAGCACGAAGGCTGCGGTGCCGTGGAGAATTCTATTTTGCGGTGGGGATAGAAAATGGGGAGTATTCAGGTGTACTACTCTGGATGCCGGGGTGGGGTTGGCTGGGTAGGGTGAACCTGAAGTTAGGAAAACAGCCCCCCTACCATGCGTCATCCGTAGGCCTGTTCCGAAGGCTATGATGGTAACTTCCCACTGCTCGAATCAGGGTCGCGGGAGATTTTCCCACCGACCTCAAAATTTTGTGACACTGGACTCCCCGTGCGGCGTGTTGAGTGATGCGGCTAAGCAACTAGCGAGTAGTAGTAGTAAACTCTGCATATTAGGTTTGGCCAAAGTCAAACTTCCTAAAGTTTGACCAAGTTCATAGAAAAATATAAACATTTACCATAACAAATATGTATGATGTGAAAGTACATTCAATAATGAATCTAATGGTATTTATTTTTTATTGTATATGTTAATATTTTTTGTTATAAGCTTTCTGAGAGTTTACAAAACTTGACTTTGACCAATGCTAATACGCGGACTTAAATAAAAACGGAGGGAGTACACATTTGTTTTCTTAGTTTGTAGTGAACTAATCATTTGTTGAAATTGTGAAATAAATAGATTAGGCTATTGACTTCGAATATAATGGTCTATACAATTCAATAGTTACAATCATTGTCGAATCCCAAGATATATACAAGGTCTATAGTACTTCACAACATGCTCAAACTCACATAATCCCAGTCAAATGAGAATCTAAATGCATTTCATAGTTATTACTTTGTAGGATGCAAAAAAAACCATAACTCCACATCAACCATTATAGAAGCAACATTTTGACATATCCCAATGTGTGAATGAAACATGCAGAGAGAGCTTTTGAAGATGGAGCAGATAGGGCGGGAAAGATTGTATGTATGTGGACGAGAGAGTAGGAGATAAACCTAACGAGACAGAGAAAGAGAGATAGAGAGAGAAAGAGAGAGGAAGAAGTTAGGTCTGTGAGAAAGATGGATACATGTAATATACATGAGATGCGTGTGCATCTGGATTCTGTATACGTGGAAGGAGAAAAGACAACATGTTTGATGAGAGAGCTGGAAAAACATGGACAAGAGGGGAAGGATCTCGTGGGTTGAGGGATTGACAATTTTGTGCGGGGGAGAGAGGGATAGGTAATTTTGTGCAAGAGAGAGAGAGAGGGTGGGGGGAGGAGTCAGTCAGCCGTTGTCACATCACCCTGCTTCCAAATGACCCCGCATTCTCTAGCGCGGTGTGGTCGCCGTCTTCGATCTTCTCGATGCCCTCTTTGAAGATTGAGGTGTTGTGCATGTTGGGGTGCAAAGAAGCACAAGCGAGAGTGGTCGCCGTATAACCTTGGATGGGGATGAATTGTGTGCTCGGGGGAGTGTGTGTGTGTGTGTGTTGTGCTGCGTGTGTCTCTCTCTTTGTGTGTGTGTCAGATATTGAGAGAAAACAAACCTAAGGAGAGAAATGGGTATTCACGAAGAGATTGTGCGGGCCTTGAGGTGGCCAGGGGCCGGGTGAGGGTGTCAAAATGTGCGCGTTGAATCATGTGTTGCATGCGACCGTGCGAGGGACGGACGAATCGAGAGAGACGGTTGTTGTGTTACGGATGCTCCTCTCTCTCTCTCTCTCTCCCCCCCCCCCCTCTGTCTCTCTCTCTCTCTCTCACACACACAAGTAAACTAGAATACCATTCTCTCATGTATACACAACATATCGGCATCTGTCTATGTCTCACTCATGCATGATCATTTGCACATTCACACCTCTCTATGTCTGTATCACACGCACACCGTCCCCACATTACCCTTCCGCCACAACACACATATGGACACATACACACGTTCTCTCTCAGTCACACACACAAAATCAGTATTAAAAAAAACTAGGGCGCACCTAAAACGTCCAAATCCAAATAAACACGAACTGGAGCTAAATTCAAATATATGGAAATATTGCAGCGTCACGAACTTTCACAGGAAAAAAAGTTGAGTAATATTCGAGGATTGTTTTCACACACACAAAAAGGTTCGGTGGATGTCCTTCGAGTGCGACACGGTGACACACCGTTCGATCGACCACGCGGCCGCGGTTCACGCGCTTGCACAGGATTCCGTATCGTGGCTGTGGTACTAACTAATAAAAGTGCTGCCTAAGTCTAATGTTTACGTGTACTAGTACGGTTTTCTTTTAAGTTTGACCAACCTTATATGTAAAACAAAAGTAAGCTCCCACACCCGCATTCATCAATATGTCGCCGCCACCGTTGCGCATGCCGGCGCCCGCCTGCTCCGGCCAACAATTTCCCCCCCATCACCGACGTGTCGCCGCCATCCGTGTGCAGTCCCTCCTCGCGATGCCACCGCGCTACCTAGCACGCGAGCAGCTGGTGGAGCCGCGTCTGTGCACGCAGCATAAGAAGAGGAGGACGAGCGCGTGCTCCAGCACGCCGACAAGGAGGAACTAGCGTGTCATTGTCATCTCCGCCCGCGCGGAGGAGGCGCGCATGGTGGCTGTCGCGGCGGAAGCCGGTCGCGCCCGCAAACTGGGTGCGGACGCGGAATCTACCTTCGAGACCTTGAATGCCACGTGGATCCTGCAATCTGAAGGAGCAATTTGTGTCAGTCGACTCATGTGAGCCGTTTGATGCAACATGGATGGCTAGAAGGGCTTCTTCCAGCTCTTCTGTCGTCTTCTTCCTTCGCACCGTCGAACTTCTTTCACAAATCGACTGACCCAAATTATACTACTAGTACGAACGTATTAAGTACAGTAGGAACACGAAGATACGAGCAGTAGTACCAACTGCAAGAAGAACAGTAGTAAGACATAGTACTAGTACTACTGTACGTACTAAAGAGTTCAAATAATGAGAAAGAACATAAACATAGTTCTGCTGGGGCCTCAGCACAACACACCCTTAAAATAAACTAAGCAACTAGTCCGCTTGACACTGCAGTAGAACTAGCATGAGCGACGACACTGCCACCTACTCGGAGTCTGAGTCCACGTCCTCGACTTCGTCCTCGTCCCTCTTCCTCTTCCTCTTCGCCAACGCTTCTTTGCTTGAACCGGACACTGGGCTCTGCTTCTTCATCCAACCCTAGTAGATATTTAAACAAAGGTAGGCATCCATTGCTGCGTATAGGATGTGATCTTCATCTAATGTATTCGACTCCCATGCATGATGAAACTCGTGATGAGGTTTCTTCAGTTTAGCATACGAAGGATCAATCATGGCTGCTGCCAGGGTCAGCATTGAAGGTTGAGAGGAGGACACCAGGCTTTCCTTCTGGAGATCGAAGGGCTGGCCTACAACGAGACCTATCCGATGTTGGACATCCCTGCCGTTCTTAAAGCCTACAGTAACGAATTTCACTCTTTTGTCCTTGAGGAAGTTCTTAAAATCCTGGCACTCAACGTCGGCATCGCATATGTGGTAGACCAAGCAAACGTTATGTACGCAAACCTGGATCACGGCGGGCTTCTTCGTCTCTTCGTCCTTTAGATCCTTCTCTCGTCCCAGGACTGTGGTGTACTCAACATCTAGCCCAGCGACCCACTCATCCGTTGAACTGTTGAACATGCGTAGGAAGCAAGCAAGCCATGCTTTCACCGTCTCGGATCCACGTGTGTAGATGACAATGAACTAATCGCCGGTGATGGCTCTAACCTGGTACTCAGCGGCGACCATGGAGATTTGGGAGGCCATGGATTTTGGAGGAGGGTTAGGAGAAGTTGATCTGTTGTACCCCGCAAAAAAAACTAGGAGCGAACTAATGTGAAAGGACGGGACGACTGGGAGCGAACTGTTGTATGGTAGAAGACGGGGACGAGTAGGGCGTGCTAACGGCGTGGGGTTGCTAACTTGCCTAGTGGATAAACGGCTGCAAGCCCCCAAGAGTTCTCGAGAACTATGTGGGACCCACTAGATGTCATGTCTACTAGACCCATATCGTAGGCCTGATGGTATAGCTTCTGCCTGTTCGCACGCCATGCCGGCGCGTGGATGTAACTTCACTCAATTCCGTTAAACGTCGCGCCTCCCACGACCTTCGCCTCCCTCGCGCGGTCGCGCCCTTTGAGACTTCGACCGGCTATAAATGAGCAATTTTTTGCCTTTTTTTAATACATGAATTTTTTTTGCCTACTACGCATGCATGATACTCCCTCTGGTCCTTTTTACTCTCGTCAACCGTTTGCAAAGTGTTTGACCAAATTTATACTTTTTTTAACACCGCCTTATATTAATTAACCAGCCACACCAGTACACTCATTCGATACAATATTCACCACACAGGGCAGTACATTATTTACAAGAATACCATCTAATCTATTGTCAAAGCTATACTTAGCGATTAAGTGTGCTACCTTATTGTCCGAATGGCTAATCTTTGACAATTGAAGATTGTTGATCAACTTCGAGATGCTCAACGCTTTCATCTTCAGGTCACGCATAGCAGACCTGTCATAGTCCCCCGATGCAAGAGACGCTACCACAAAAGCGCAATCAGTCTCTAAAATTATAGGATTATGAAGAGAAATACCTATGTAGAGACCGGCAATGCAAGCCCTAAGCTCCGCTTCCTCCACGCTTTGACAGGCATCAATGAAATCCCATGACCAAATTTATACTAAAAATATCAATATCTACAATACTGATTATAATGAGTATAAGAACTACGTTTTATAATGAGTCTAAAAATATTGATTTGACATTGTGAATGTTGACACATTTTTCTATAAGTCTGGTGAAAGTAGAGGTACATTGACTTTAGACAAAACTTAAATGCACAATGCAGACTAGTTCCTCCATCCAGGTGCGTGCCATGTCCTATCTTGTCATCACAACAAGGTTAGCTATTAGAGTACCACTACCTCCCTTCTAGTTTAAAGGGCTCGATTCAAAAATTTCACCTACTCTTAGCAAGATAGTAGAGGCGATGGAATAGTTTTTGAAGTCTGCAAAAGTACTCAACTAGTGCTGTCGTTCTTCACAAAAAATGTGTTTACCAATGCATGCATGAACACTAGTTACTCTAACCCCCCTCTTTTCTTTAATTCTTTGCCACATTAGCATGTTTGCTATTCCCGTGTGCATGATACCAGCTAAGATACCACCATTATGGCCAACCTTAATCATCGCATGCAATAATTTAGTGCACCTTGAAATATGAACATGTGTGGGGCGTGTATGTTTTTAATGACTTGAGACTATACCTAGCCCGGCATGCAAGATGACTTATTATGCACCGTTCCCCATACCTACAGGAAGCCCGTTCGTCTCCAAATCTTTTCCTCTCCATGTGTGGAAACAATGTGCCTGCCAAACTTTCCTTCTCCCTCCGGCGGTCCCACCACTCCACCCCGTGTGAAAAAATCTGCATGCATGACTCTCCCCCCCCACGCTCGTCCAATCCGTTGTGACCAGCAATATTTTCACCCCTTCGCTCCCCCGTAATTTACTCCAACAAATATGCCCACGTAGCTGTTACTTAACTGCAGGTGCATTGGGTCACTGACATATGGGCCCAACAGGGGTCTGGCCCGCATGTCAGTGACGCAACTGGACCTGTACTTAAGTCAGTGCAGCTCAGTCCATATCTTATGTAGGTGTGCCGTTGCTCGCTATAAATACCGCGCCTCCCACGACATCGCTATATCCTCCCCCTCACGTTCACGTTCATCGCTATCTCCTCCCCCTCCCTCTCACGTTGACCACCATGGCATCGCCCCTCCCAAGCCCTAGGAGCCCCTCGCTGCACCGCGCAGACGGTCATGCGTCGCCGTTCCATTCCTCGCCGCCACTAGTCGAGGAGGACGCGTCGCTGTTCCGCTCCTCGCCGCTACGCGACGCGTCGCTGTTACGTTCCGCGCCGCCACTAGTCGAGGAGGACGCATCAGCGTTCCGCTCCTCGCCGCGATGCGACGCGTCGCCGTTCCGTTCCTCGCCGCCACTAGTCGAGGAGGACACGTCGGCGTTCCGCTCCTAGCCGCGACGCGTTGAGGTGGACGCGTCGGCGTTCCCAATCTCACCAGCACGTGCGCCAGAGGACGCGCCGGCTCCCCGCTACGAGGAGAACGCCGCACCGCCTGCTGAGTCCCCCCAGCGTTGAGGAGCTTTAGAAAGAAATGGATGTCGCCTTATGGGAGGCTTTGCCTCCAGCATAGCGCGCCAAAATAGAGGCAGAGAAGAAGGCCGAGGAAGAGAAGCGCACCACGGAACAAGCTTCCTGGGAGGCCTATGTCGCGTCTGAGAGAGTCAGACAATTGGCTCTTTGGAAGAAGGCTCGTGCGAGGGCCGTGAGGATGGCGGAGGACGCCCATGCCGACGCCCTGAGTGCAGTCGGGCCCAAGCGCCTCATCCACGCTTGGCGGTACGTGGACCGGGTGCACGCTTCCAGCGAGGAGGAGTACCTATTGGCGCCGGATCACCATACCGGTGAGATCGCGCTCGCCCGCCGGCAAGCCGCCAATCAGCACCTCGCGAGTTGCGAGGCTGAGGAAGAGGCATTGTGTCGGCGCGCTGGGAAACGGCTGCGCACCAAGGCACTCGTGGCGCGCCGCAAGCGCTCCTGCGAGCGTCGTGGCTTTTAGGAGGAGTATAATTTTTGTTTTGTAAGGCGATCTCATTACCTTTGGGACGCAAATGATAAATCCCGAACGTTTAGGAATTTTTAGCGTCCTTAATTAAATATTTAAAAGGGAAAGTTTGGAAACTTTGTGTATTCGTACGCATTTTGCAAGTACGTGCATATAGCACAAACTTTACTATATACTATCGCACTACACGTCTCTCCCGATATATGCTTGCAGACTGTGCTACTCCCTCCGTCCAGGTCAATAAGTCATCTTTGGTTGTGCACCGTGACCAAGAAGGAGGGAAGACTTATACACCTAGACGGAGGGAGTGCTACTATTACTTATGTACGTTCAAATGCATGTTTTAACATTACGATGCGGTTTTGTAAAAGTAGACAAACAACACTAGTCAAGCTTGTGAAACGATTCAATGCAAAACAAATGCAAAAATGCTCGTTTGATTGTTTACTTTTAGCTTCCTTCTCTGTGGTTATTTCTGTGTCGTACTTTGTACGGAGTATCTCACTGGTTGGAAAGGCATGCAAATTCCAACTTGAGTACTACTACTAGTAGGAGTACCAGGGGCCAGTTCTTTTAGGCTTCTAGATTAGTAATCCCATAACTACTACCTCCGTCCTGGTTTATTGGTCCCCATTATAATCTGTGTCAAATTTTGATCATAAATTTAACTAATGAAATGTTAGTGCATGTCACTAGTCTTATGGGAAAAGCTGGGGAAGCCGGCAAAAGAACTGGCGCTAGGAGTAGTAGCTAGGGATACTAGGAGTAGTATCTAGGGATCGAGTGTGCGAGATGAACCGGAGAAAGTAAGGGGGTGTTTGTTTCTACGGACTTTTTTGTGTAGGGACTAGAAAAAGTCCCTCTTGGAGACTTTTTTACCAAAAGGGAGGGACTTTTTAGGACTAAACTAGGCATTTGGGACTAAATGAAGAAGACTCTCAAGGAGAATCTTTTTTAGGACTTTTTGGGACTTTTCCAACAATGCCCCTCCATGCATCCATTGGTCCGCCACCCCATGGTGTTGTTTGATTGTTATTTTTCTATATATTAGGGGTAACATGGTCATTTAATAACCTCTAGGAAGGGACTAGGGACTTTTTAGTCTCTGGAAACAAACAAGGAGGGACTTTTTAGGGACTAGGGACTTTTTAGTTGGGACTAGAAAAAGTCCTAGGACTTATGAACCAAGCAGGGCCTAAATGCAGAGAGATGAAATGCAAAAAAGACAGAGGGATGTGATGGTTGCTTGTCCGTTAATTTACGAGGCCACTTATTACTGGGAGTGGTTGGGTTTTGTGATATGATGGCTTTACTGCCGCGCCACGAGCGGGGTGAGACTCTCGTGCAGCACCGCCCTCTACACTAGTACTACTACATCGGTCGTGGTTTATCCCCCATTGAATTTGACTGAAGATTTAACTGACAAAATGTTAGTGCATGTAAACAAAAACAATATCGTTGGATTCGTATTTGAACGTAGTTTTCAATGATATAATTTTAGGTGACATGCATCATCATTTATCGTACTATATATAATGTTAGTTCAATTTTTGGTTGTACTAATCTATAGTAAGGTGCCCGTGCATTGCACGGAAGAGTAAAATGCATTGATCGGGGAGTTGTTTATTTTGACAAAGGATGTGGGGGTCATCTCATGTGTAAAGGGTATCGATAGGTTTGTTCAGATAATATTTCATCTCTAGAGCTCACAAACATCCGGGTGAAATAGATAAAAAAGTATCTTTTGCAAAAAAGCGTTCAACTATTCAACCTGGATCCAAAACTTGTGAAGAAATAACTCTTATTGTGCTTTGTAGGAAATGATCTTCAAGAATTAGTTTTTGAGTATCCATTATTATACATGTTGGCTACAGATGACATGGCACTTTCTTATAGTCAACAGTTGGCTATACTATTTAAGTATTAACCATGCCCTTATACACCTAGACGGAGGGATTAAATCAGGGTGACTTGGAAGGGGGTAGAGGATATGTAAGAAACGGTTCATCATAAGTCTTTCACCAGTACTGTAGTAAAAGTTCATACATGGAAGATTCTAGACTAAACCATAAATGGATACACTTTTATTCGTGATACTCCAATAGAGCAAGATCATGCATGGAAATCTCCACATGCTTAGACAGCGGATTACATTGAGCGAAAACTAATGATCAACATTTAACTTGAATATGCAGATGTTTAGGTGAACCTCCTTGGAGTCCCCGTGCACATTGTTAGGGGTCAAATAACACCGTGCGTCTTCCAGGCCCACATCGGCAGGAAAGTCCCAGCTCGGCAGAGTCCAAGTATGCTTGGCGTAGCTAGTGTCGCCGCCGACGGACCTCCGAGCACTACTAGGTAAAACCTTATACACAGAATCTTAGCAACAATGTGGTTTAAAAACAGACGCTAGTGCTAATTAGCAGTAGCGAGCTTTAGCGAACAGCGCTACTAGTATCTAAGTAGCAGTAGCGCTCTATGTGAAACAAGCGCTACTACTATAATTGCCACGGTGTTGCCTCCCGGCTAGATATAATAGTAGCGCCCTTCCGAGGGATGCGCTACTGCTAAAGTACTTAGGAGCAATGTTTTTTTTCAAAACTCGCTGCTGCTAAGTATCACGGCAACTAATTAAGTTTAGTCCCATACTGCTAAGCGAACAAGGTGTTTACCACCTTAAATATGTTACTTCTCAACCTATCTCGAGCACTTGGTGTTCATTGAACTATATGTGTATGATTTGTAGCTGCAATATGAATCCTCGCTTGTACCTATACAGGTACAGTGAGGATTCATGTTGACTATTTAGATTCTACACAAAAAGATCAATGGTAACCAATGTATATTTTTGATGTTTTTACATTGCTTAGACTTATAGCTTTTTTCAGGACAAAGCGTTACTGATTTTGGGATAAACAAAAGAAATAACTGCTTGCATTAGCAGTAGCGTTTTTCTGTAAAACGCGCTATAGATAAGTTATCTATAGCGCGTTTTCCTTACGAGCGCTACTGCTAGTTCGACTTAACCACCCCGGCCCGGCTCAAAATTTTGCTAAGTCCTCCTTTCCCCCTGTTCCCCTACTCCCGTCGCACCGCCGCCTGAGCCCGAGCCTGCCCTCACCGCCGCCGCCCGAGCCCGCCCTCAACCTCACCGCCGCCGCCCGCCGCCCCTCTCGACCTCACCGCTGCCGCCCTCGACCTCACAGCCGCCGCCCGAGACCGCCCAGGACCGCCGCCTCCCGATCCCGATCCCGCCCTCGCTGCCCCTACCTCCGTCGCCGAGCACCTCCCCGCCATCGTCTCTCCCCTCTCTGTAAGCCCCCCACCCCTTCCCCACCCCTCTCTCTTTGCTTAGTTAGTAGATGATTTTAGTAGTAGTAGATGTTAATTTAGGGTTCATAGATAATGATTTCTAGTAGTAGTAGATATTAATTAGTAGTAGTGATGGTAAACTAGTTGTATAATTAGCAGTAGTAGATGTTAATTAGTAGTAGATGTAGTAGTAGATGTTAATTAGTAGTAGTAGATGTACTAGTTTCTTTCTATTTATAGTAAGTTTATATTTATTAAGAACGAGTTGAATTAATAGAACTACTTTAGTTTTAGTTGAACTAGTTTAGTAAGTAAATTAATAAACTAGTTGAATTAATAGAACTAATGTATTTTTAGTAAGAAAATTTAAATAACTAGTTGAACTACTTTATTTTTAGAAAGAACTTGTTTTTTATATTTATAGTAAGTTTATTTAGTAAGAACTAGTTGAATTAATAGAACTAGTTGAACATGTCATATTTCTTGTTATTTTTTAGTTTAAGCAATTATTCGGGATGTATTGGTGATAACTTATAGGGTTTTTGCTTTTGCAGAAATCAAGGAGCCCCTCCATCATCCCCGCCGTCGTCCCTGTCACCGACCCCCTCCGACCCCGAGGTGAGACCAGGCAAATCTCCATGTCAATATGAGTCCTATAAGATATATATGATGTAGATAAAAAATTCAGGCGCTCGAGTTTCAGGCGCTTGTTTTGCCGGAGTGCCCGGTCATGTTTTGGTTACACCTCCGAGTGGCCTATGTTTTGCCGGAGTGTTGATTAATTTCCGTTCCAGCAAATTTCAGGCGCTCGATATGTCCTTTTTTAGCAAAGGTCATGCCGGATTTTTCCATGAATTCTGGCATGACTTGTGCTAGAATATGTAGGAAATATCGAGTGGCCTGGATTTTCTCGAAAAATAATGATCTAATTTAGGTTTTTTAGTACATATATTTAATTATACAAGTTTAATCTTTGGATTATGAACGTAGGAATTGTCGTACTCGGACGATGACAGTCTCCCGGGGGAGTGCAGCTGGTGCCACGATGATCGAGGTATGTGCGATAGGTTCGTTGAGCTGGATGAAGATCGGCGCTTCAGCATTAAGCTCGAGGAGACCTTCGATGTTGAAACGGTATGCAACAACGACAAGTGTTGTTTACGTAATTAAGCATGACTTCAACTATTTCAACGTCTAATTTTCATCTTTTACAATTCGACTAGCTTATCCCATACCATGCAAGACGCTATGTCTTGGAGAGGATGGGTTTTGAAGACCATAAAAATTTTGAAACAAAGAAAATACACCTAAGGACCCATCGTGATATCGATTTGGAAGTAAATCTGTACAATTCTCAGAGCGTAACCCATTTTGGTTGCTAAAATTGGGAAGCACTTTGCAAAATGTATGGTTTTTATGAGGGTATGATTGTCACCATGGATCTTGGTAATCCTGACATCGAGCAAGACAATATGGAAATTTGGGTCCTTGTTGATACGCTTCCGATTCTACCACAATGTGAGTTTCTCAAACATAGTTATTAACTAATTTATATTGTTTTTTTTCAAAATAGTTGACAGCTTATTTTGAATCTTCAAAGAATGTGCAGAAGATGGTAGACAAAACCCATTACACTGATGGCTCCGAATTAACTTATAAGGAGAAAAATCATCTGATTGCTTATTGTACTTCTCTTGAGAATTACAATACCTATTATCGAACTCCTCCAAATTATGGTGAATACGTGCCACTAGTGCACATGTTGAACTAAGGTAACTTCTATGGAGATACCCTGGTAAGATTTTTTACTATTACGACATCCGTGCATCTTTTGCATACTTCTAAAACTAGTACATCATTGCTAACTACGAAGTTATTACTATGTTTTTCAACAGGAAATCCTGATGGATTGTGTGCCTCATCTGATGTATCAGAATGGTCGCCTTGCAGTTATGAACCTACAGCCAGGTCAATCTAAGGATCTCACCTGTGCATATCGGATTTCTAAAACCGATGAACACATGCTAATCAAAGAATGGAAAAAATGTTTGGACATTCACAAGGAGGTTCTTGGAAGTAACATTAAGCGAAAGGCAAGAATTGGAGACAGGATAATCTCCATTCTCCATAATGGAGAGTCAGGGGCTATCTTGTTTTTTGCTATTTTACCTTAGAGAATACAGTAGGTCCTAAGAGAATGTAGTAGGTCCTATGAGGTACAATATGTTTAATATGTGATACAATGTGTTAGAGTTGATGACGAGGAGTACTTGTGATTACGACTAGTGACCAATTTGCTATGTGATGTCTCATTGATGAAAATGATGATCTTGAGGAGGTGTTATATGACAATGATGTATTATGATGATAAGTTGCTAATGATATGATGATGATATTTATTATATCATTGGGTGAAAGAACCGTGGATTAGTTTCAAGTGGATGTCCATCCACTTGAAACTAGTCCATGGTTCTTTCACCCCGTCATGTAATAACTCATTATGATTTCAAAACAATTTCTAAATTCCTGTTGTATGAAAATTTGTGTAAAGGTGTATGAATACAACACGAAATAAAAAAGAAATAAAATACAAAATAATGGTAGCAACGCGGGCAGGGAGAAGCGCTACTACTAATTACTAGTAGCACACCTCCGGGAACTCGCTACTACTAAGTAGATTTATCAGTAGCGCGGGCGGAGGCACGCTACTGCTATACGTTAGCTGTAGCGCCTTATCAGTAGCGCATCGGCCCGCGCTACTGATAGGCCTAAAACCCGCGCTGCTACTAGGCTTTTTTCCTAGTAGTGGAGGGGTAGTAATAGTGTGCATGCACCCGTACATCGGCCTCGTGTCAGTGTCAGCGTTAGCGGCGTCGCCCCTGACACACACTACAGATATGTGGCGGCGGCCTGCACGGGCCTCGCCGGTGGCCACGATCAAGAGGAAGACACTGCCGCCCTCCTCCGAGACTAGCAGGCGGCGTTGATCCTCCAGTGACTCCGACACGGTGAACAGGTAGCATGTCTCATACTTGATGTTCTTCGCCAAGGGCCAGTAGTGATTGCTGCACGCCTGCGTCAGGTGATGCACAATGTCCGCCGGCGAGCCCCAAAACGGCACCGGGCACTCATAGCAGTAGACAAAGGGCTCCTTGGAGGCATCGACCAGGCCGTCCATGAAACGGGAGTGGCTGTAGGGGACGTTCCGCCAGTTGAATATATGAGCAAGTTACTACGAGATTTAGTCCGAATAAGCCCAAATAAATCATGAGGGCTATAACAGAGATCAAACTAATCATGTGGACTAGCATAGTAGATAAACAGATTGAATCTAGGACACAGACTAGAAACATGAACTCTTCCATGGTTTCAAATGGTGAGGACAGAAACACATACGGTGCAACGGGAGCACCACCATTGGCGTTGAGGTTGTCGCCCATGTCGTTGAGGAAGAGGTTGCCGAGGTAGGGGAAGAAGTCATCGTCGATGAAGTTGTCGCTGCTAGCAGTCGCGAGAGTACGCTCCCCAAATTTCACTAGCGCCCGCCGAACGGAGCGCGGGAGGGAGTGGCTATAGGGGACGTTGCGGCCGCCGAATGGAGCGCAGGAGTAGCCCACGAAGCAGTAGATGGTGCTCCTCCCTAGTCTCTATTCTTATCTCTATCTCTACTACTCTTCTTTGTTTTTTATAATATACTAGTTGTAGTTGTCAAATCGAATAGTACTGCGCCTTCCACTTCACGCCCGGCTGAACACGCCTCCTCGCCTCCATCAAAACCCTCTGCTAAACCCACATGCAAACCGAGAAACCTACTCTGGCCCGCGGGAGGAAATTTGTCGGTTGCCATTGGAGAATAATAGATTCACGTCCAATCCATTTGAGTTAACTGAGTGTATGATTCTCCCTCTATAAAAAGTTAATTGCATCCTTAATCTTGTATTCTAAGTACTCTGTGGGTTCCACTATCAGTACAGTGTACATGACTTGCAGGCGGGCTACAGATTCGTACAGAAAGTTAAAAGAAACAAATCCATCACTTGCAGGATTCGAGTTTGCACCGATGGCGGTTCGTAGTCGTTCCACGCTCGGGCATTGAAGTTTGTAACTATTTTAGATTAGAACATACTACTCCTCCGATGCTAGTAGTAGAGCAGAGTCCTACTCCACTACTACTCTACTCAAGCAAGTTAGGGCATAGTAGCAGGTACTGTAGGGAGTACCAGTACTGTGATCACTCAAGCAAGTTGTCTGACTTTGATATGACCCTACGCTGCTGGTATGTGTCTTGTAAGTCAAGCGGCGTGATGTAGTCATCATTACCTGTCCACTTCCCGCAGCACATATTCGCTTCTCCATCTTTGTTCACTCTTCCATCCCCGCTAAGGCACCTCCCCTCCTCGTCCGAAACCCAAGCACTACCAATGGCAGAACCGAGCAGCGTCCGCCGAAAGAGTGGTTGGAATTCGCTCCCCACAGAGGTAATCAAGCTCATTGTTTTGCGTGTGGAGAATCTCAGTACCATGTCGCTCGCCGCATGCTCGTCGGGGCTGTACCGTTTACTCAAAGCCCTCAGGCCGGAGCTTTTTAAGCCAGCTCCTTGTTTGCTGATGCCGCCTGATCTTCAGAAACAGCGTGTCATGCAGCATAACGATCGTAGCGTGGCGAGCATCAACCCCGTTGCTGCGATCCAATCCCCGTCAGCCTCAACTACATTAACGGTATGTACTGGGTCGACATGAACACGTCTTGGATGGTGCTCGTCGACGGTCGTGGCAACTGGATGCTCGTGGAGGTCTACACCCGGCGATTGATCCCCCTTCCTTTGATTAACACTGCATTGCTTTGGCACTGCGGCCCAGATACTCGGAATCATACAGTAGCCAACATGATACCAAGTTTGATTTGCTCAAGGTTGTAATCTGCCAAGTGCCCACAAGATCTGCGAATTATAAAGACTTCAGGCTAATTGCGTTCTTCAACCGCGGTCTCACCTATCTGACAGGTTACTGCGGTAAGTGGATAAATCTGCACGTCCATCGCAGGATCATACATCCTGCATGGTTCTCTGATGCCATTGAACACAAGGGCTTCATTTACGCTGTCGACTCCTTCTATGGCTGGACGTATTGCTGGCCTACTCCAGTCATCGCTACAAATGGCTGTTACAGTAGTATGTTACTTTCCTATGATATCATGATGGCTTGCTTATATTACTGTCAACATTTGCTGAAAAAATATTCATGCTCATAACATGTTGTTCTTAAGATTGACTAAATCAAGAGCCCTTTTTTATTTGACTCCAACTTGATATGATGTTGTAGGCCGCCTGGTGTCCCTACCCTTCCTAATCCTAGAACCTTTAGAAGGAAAGCGGCATGGCAGTTGCAGGTGGTTCCTGGCTCGATCAGACGACGACGAAAGATTGATGATCGTTCGCACGTACCAGACGTGTTGTTTCGCGGAATACAATGACAGTCACTCCAAGGTCTTTGAGCAGGATCCCAACTTCTCTGGGCCTTCATGAATTTTTTGACTGGAGGCTGGTAAGTAGCCTTGGTACAAGCTCTCTGTTTTCGGACTGAATTATCCGATTAACCAGGAGATAACCAACGGCAAGGATCATGATGGCAGCACGGTTTCGTTCATCAGGCAAAACTGTTGGGTCCACGGCCACAACCCAGTTTTTTGTGATTTGCCAAGTAAGTCGCTTTGTCAGGCCTGTTGGACTGCAAATCTTTCAAGACGAGGAGAGCTTTCATTCGGTTGGCTGAGAAAATGGCCCATCAGTAATGAGAAATGGGCTGTACATTTTTAAAACACACCAAACCGACAATTAGTTTCAAATATCTTTTTTTCATTTCGAGATTTTAAATTACATTAATTTTTATGCGTGGAGAATTTGTTGGATTTTATATTGATATACATTTATTTTTAAAATTAGTTTGAATGTGAGTTGAAATTTTGGGACTAAAAACAGTTTGGACCGCACCGAAATATGCAAAATTTCGTATAATTTTTTAACCGTGGCCACAATATGGGCTGTAATGCTAACAAAAAGAATATGGGCTCCAAAAAAACCTTAATAATTAGCAAATGGGCTGTAAATTATTAGAAATAATGACAGATAGGCTGTATGCTGTTTTCCACAGATTTGAGGCTTTCCTAAAAAAATGTTGACGCACAAGCAGTGACTGTTGGATGGCCATCCAACAGCCATCGTGCTTCTTCAATCTCTGCTCTTCCTGCTCCAGCCGCTCAAAGAAGCGCCGGCGGGACTACCTGCTCCCTCCTCCCCGCGGCCGGCTCTGCTGCCGTGCAGGCCTCACCGCCCCACCGTACTCCCATCGCTGGCCTAGCCATCCCTCTACTCACCCACACCTGCTGTTATTCTCGGGCGACGGCAGACGAACCAGTAAACCCTCGTACAGTCGTACTCCCCTCCGCGTGGGAAACAACTGCCCAGTCTTCCCTGCCTCCATGTCGTTCCCTTCCTAGGCCTCACCGTCTTCCAACGACCGACATGCATCTGATGTGGACTGTACGTGGAGAGGCCGACAGCTGGGTCCACGGCCGCATGCAAGGAAATGCCTCCTTATTACGCGCAAAATAATGATTCCTCCACCTGACATTAGGGACCCACCGAAAGGGCCTCTGTATTTCGTGAAAAAAAAGTTACCGCCGGTGACAGCTCGAACCCACCAGCTATATCTTCGCACGCAAGGAAGTGCCTCCTTATTACGCACACAAAAAATGAATACTCCCCCCGTTAGCTGGGACCCAGTATAGTGGCAGGCTGACTTGTGGGCCTACTAAGTTGACGGGGACGGAGGGCTTTGTCAACTTAGTCAATATGCATGATTCTAGCTCTAGTGACCGTACGATGTCCATCCAACGACCGTAGTGCTTCTTCAACCTCTGGTCTTCTTGCTCCAGCCGCCCAAACCAGCGCCGGTCGTGCCTCGTGCTCCTTCCTCTCGTGGCCGGTTGCGATGCAGTGGAGGCCTCACCGCCCCTACTACTCCCACCGCTGGCCAGCCATCCCTCTACTCACCCACACCCCCTGTTATTCTGCGGTGACGACAGCCTCACACCGCAACGAACCAGTGAACCCTCGTACTCCTCTATGCGCGAGCATCCACTGCCGCGTCTTCCCCGGCTCCGCGTCGTCCCTTCCTAGGCCTCGCCGTCGTCCACCCCCCTGGTGCTCTCGGCACGGCGTGGTCAACATGATCAAGGAACGACTTCCATCGGACGTGGACTATATGTGGAGAGGCTGACAGCGGGGTCCATAGACGCAGCAAGGAAGTGCCTCCTTATTACGTGCAAAATAATTATTCCTCCACCTGACAGCGGGGACCCACCGGGCAGGCCACCGTATTTCGCGAAAAAAAAGGTTTCGTCCCTGACTGCTGGGATCCACCAGCTACATCTTCACACACAAGGAAGTGCCTGACAGTCGGGACCCACCTGGTCGAAGCGTACGTAGTGTTGTCATTCTGGTCGCAAACGTGTACATACATATGTACTGGTGGATGTAGAGGCACGCACGTGTCGTAGTAGAGGCGCGCACGTAGCATGTAAACGTACGTACAGCGGCCAGGGTGCATGAAAGAAAATACGACCACATATGTGTATAAGCGGGCAGGGTCTCGAACGCCTACTCACGCATACGTACAGCGAGGGCTCGTGCACATGGTTGGGTCGGAACGGAGAAACAACGTCGTCTAGTGTTCATGGGGTGGCAACGGAATGCGTCGTGTTCATCGGGAGGCAACGGAATGCGTCGTGTTCATCGGGAGGCAATGGAACACGTGGGAGCCAACCGGCTGGGTCGGAACGGAATGCGTGGTCGTGTTCATCGGGAGGGCTTGGACGGAACATGCGATGGAAACGAGGCCTGGCGTACCGCACAACGAAGGAAACAGACCTCCTACGTTTGGAACGGGGTCCTGTTGATTGGGAGGGGTCCGGCGTACCGCAAAACGGAGGAAACAGACCTCCTACGGTCGAAACGGAGGTCCTGTTGATCGGGAGGGGTGTGGCGTACCGCAAAATGGACGAAACGGACCTCCTACGGTCGAAACGGGGGTCCTGTTGATCGGGAGGGGTGTCGTGTACCGCAAAACGGACGAAACGGACTTGTGTTGGAGCACTACGGTCAAAACGGGGGACCTGTTCATCGGGAGGGGTGTGGCGTACCGCAAAACGGGACTCCACGGGATATTGTTCCTCTCCATCGTCGGCCTCCTCCAGCCTCCACAGGCTACCATCGACCTCCTCCAGCCTCCACGGGCTCCTGTTCATCCAGCCTCCACCGCACGCTACTCCACCGACTACTGTTCAACCACCCCTCCACCGTCTACTGTTCATCCAGCCCTCCACACCACGAGGTCCTGTTCAACCACCCCTCCACATGCACCCCTCTAGTGTCTACTGTTCATCCAGCCCTCCACCACACCACGGGGTCCTGTTCATCCAGAGGCAATGCCATCGCTCACTGTTCATCCAAACCCCCCGGCAACGCTCACTGTTCATCCCAGAGGCAACATCGACCGGCTTCAGTTAGCAGTAGTAGCGAAGGAATCACTCGATCGGGTTCAGTTAACAGCCATCGATCGATCGCTCGGGTTCAGTAACGCGTAGCCTGCAGTGCAATCGCTCGGGTTCAGTTAGAGCCCAACGCCTCGCTCGGGTTCAGTTAGAGCCAACGCCTCGCACACATGCTCGTATGTGTACGAGAGAAACGCGCACCGCTCGGCCCCCAACCTCCCACCGTAACCGGGAACTCCCCGAATTTTCCTCCCCCTCTCTTCTACCACGGTTTTTCCCGTCATGGACGGCCCAAAGAACGTCATACAGCTGCGTCTCCAGCCCGCCCAGGACGAAAAGCCCATTTTTTGTCATGATTTTTTGTCATAGAAGTAGGAGCCCACCACATCTATGATGATACCGAGTTTTGTCACAATTATCGTCATAGAAGTGTCATATGTATGACAGAAAAAATGCGTTCGGCCCAAAATGTCACGGATGTGTCTTTTTTTTGTATTGACATCTTACGGTCACTGGAGCTAAAATCGTTCATATTGACTAAGTTGACAAAGCCCTCCATCTGACTCAACTTAGTAGGCCCACAAGTCAGCCTCCCACTATGGTGAGTCCCAGCTTGCAGGGGGAGTATTCAGTTTTTGTGCGTAATAAGGAGGCACTTTCTTGTCTGCGAACATATAGTTGGTGGGTCCGAGCTATCAGCGGTAGTATTCATTCTTTTTGGCGTAAGAAGGATGGCCTGGCCAGCGGTGGGAGTAGTAGGAGGCAGTGAGGCCTGTGCGGCGGCACAACCGGCCACGGGAGGCAGTCCCGCCGGCGCTGGATTTGGCGGCTGGAGCAAGAAGTTAAGGATTGAAGAAACACGACGGCCGTTGGATTGACATCCAATGGTTACGTCTGCTAGAATCGTTTGTTGTCGTATATAATAAGTAAAAAAATTCATGCATACACGCAAGTTAATAGGCCCACAAGTCAGACTATTCCCTATATTTTCAATGATATATATATATATATATAGCTCATTGCAACTTCTTATGCAATTTATTGCAGTCCTTTTTTGTTGGCTAATGCCAGGGTTAAAAATTTAAACGAAATCTCACATATTTATGTGGGTTCCAAACTATTTTTAATACCGAAATGTCAAGCCAGATTTAAAGTACTTTGAAGATATATTTAAATTAGGTTAAAGCCCAGTGAAATTGGAATCTGAAAATGTGAAAAAATTGAGAAATTATAAAGTAATTGCCAATTTGTCACCTGTTTTCATATTTACAACCCATTTCATATTACTTTCAAGAATTGCAGGCGTCTTGAAAGAGTTACAGCCCATCAGGGCGTAGAAAAATAAGTAGGCCTGGATTGGGTATTCTTCAAAAAAATAAACTCGGCTCATTTTCACAAAAAAATAGCTGGGCTGGTCATGTGGTGAACATAAAATATAAGCCTGGGCTAGATGGGCCACAACCCAGTTGAAACCATGCTCCGTCTCAACAATAACAAAAAAATACTGCTCGAGCAGCTACGTCCCAAGTGTCAGCTGATCTTGTGATGTTCTCTTGTCTATTGACTATATCCGTTGACAATGTCGTGGTCCCAGATGTGAGGAAACCACTAGCAGGAACCATTTTCTTTTTCAATACACTGACAATGGAGTAT
This sequence comes from Aegilops umbellulata, assembly GCA_032464435.1. Lineage (NCBI taxonomy): Eukaryota > Viridiplantae > Streptophyta > Magnoliopsida > Poales > Poaceae > Aegilops > Aegilops umbellulata. Next base: position 554,267,441 of record CP136057.1, read on the forward strand.
ATATAACAAAAAATGAGGAACTTCCTTGCGTCCGGCCATGGACATGGTGGGTCCCTACTGTCATCCTCTCCATGTACAGTCCTCTGCCGATTCCTCTTATTTGTTGACAATGTTGACAACGCGAGAGGGCGGCGCCCTGGCGAGCACAGCAAATCGCGAGGAGGACGACGGCAAGGCCTCGGAGGTCGGCGTTAATGATTTAGTAGACGGTGGGGCGGCGACGCGTGCGTTGAGGCACAGCCAGCCGTGGGAGGCCGAAGTTGGTGGCCCCTCTAGCGCTGGTTTGGTTTTGGCGGCTGGAGGAAGACAGGAGTGAAGAAACACGACAGACTGTAAAAGCAGCAGGAGTACTTAACAACCTTAATTGAAACCAACAGGGGCACTTAAAAACCATAGCTGAAAGCAGTATGAGTACTTATATAGGTTCAACCGTACAAAGCACGCCTCAAACATGGCAACTTTGTCTATAGTTAACCAAAGGGTGAGGCTGCCAAGCCCCCGGACAAGGCCCAGGCGCCACCCCACTCATCCACAACCTTATGAAAGCGGCTTCATCTCGCGATGTGGTCAATAAATAGGATATTCGCTTTAGATCCATGGAAAAGCAGGAACATAATCTTCTGTCCTATTCTCCAATATGGACGGGCCTTCATTTTTTGAGACCACCAACGAATAAGTATCTTTCCACTGTTGGGGAACGTAGTAATTTCAAAAATTTCCTACGCACACGCAAGATCATGGTGATGCATAGCAACGAGAGGGGAGAGTGTTGTCTACGTACCCTCGTAGACCGAAGCGGAAGCGTTGACACAACATAGAGGAAGTAGTCGTATGTTCTCCTCGCGATCCAACCGATCACATCACCGTTACTCCGGCACCTCCGAGTTCTTGGCACACGTTCAGCTCGATGACGATCCCCGGGCTCCGATCCAGCAAAGCGTCGGGGAAGAGTTCCGTCAGCACGACGGCGTGGTGACGATCTTGATGTGTTACCGGCGCAGGGCTTCGCCTAAGCACTGCAACGATATGATCGAGGTGGAATTTGGTGGAAGGGGGCACCACACACGGCTAAGGAACGATCCGTAGATCAACTTGTGTGTCTTTGGGGTGCCCCCTGCCCCCGTATATAAAGGAGCCAAGGGGGAGGGGCTGGCCGGCCAAGCCTGGCGCGCCAGGAGAGTCCTACTCCCTCTGGGAGTAGGATTCCCCCCCCCCCCCCAATCCTAGTTGGACTAGGATTCTCCAAGGGGGAGAGAGAGAGAGAGGGGGAGCCCACCTCTCCTAGTCCTAATAGGACTAGGGGAAGGGGGGGAGGCGCGCAGCCCATGAGGGCAGCCCTCTCACCTCTCCTCCAAGGCCCATGTTGGCCCATTATGCTCCTGGGGGGTTCCGGTAACCCTCCCGGTATTCCGGTAAAATCCTGATTTCACCTGGAATGCATCCGATGTCCAAACATAGGCTTCCAATATATCATTCTTTACGTCTCGACCATTTAGAGACTCCTCGTCATGTCCGTGATCACATCCGGGACTCCGAACTCCTTCGGTACATCAAAAATGTATAAACTCATAATAACTGTCATCGTAACGTTAAGCGTGCGGACCCTACGGTTCAAGAACAATGTAGACATGACCGAGACACGTCTCCGGTCAATAACCAATAGCGGGACCTGGATGCCCATATTGGCTCCTACATATTCTACGAAGATCTTTATCGGTCAGACCGCATAACAACATACGTTGTTCCCTTTGTCATCGGTATGTTACTTGCCCGAGATTCGATCGTCGGTATCCAATACCTAGTTCAATCTCGTTACCGGCAAGTCTCTTTACTCGTTCCGTAATACATCATCTCGCAACTAACTCATTGGTTGCAATGCTTGCAAGGCTTTATGTGATGTGCATTACCGAGAAGGCCCCGAGATACCTCTCCGACAATCGGAGTGACAAATCCTAATCTCGAAATACGCCAACCCAATACGTACCTTCGGAGACACCTGTAGAGCACCTTTATAATCACCCAGTTACGTTGTGATGTTTGGTAGCACACAAAGTGTTCCTACGGTAAACGGGAGTTGCATAATCTCATAGTTAAAGGAACATGTATAAGTCATGGATAAAAGCAATAGCAACATACTAAACGATCGGGTGCTATGCTAATGGAATGGGTCATGTCAATCAGATCATTCAACTAATGATGTGATCTCGTTAATCAAATAACAACTCTTTGTTCATGGCTAGGAAACATAACCATCTTTGATTAATGAGCTAGTCAAGTAGAGGCATACTAGTGACACTCTGTTTGTCTATGTATTCACACATGTATTATGTTTCCAGTTAATACAATTCTAGCATGAATAATAAACATTTATCATGATATAAGGAAATAAATAATAACTTTATTATTGCCTCTAGGGCATATTTCCTTCAGTCTCCCACTTGCACTAGAGTCAATAATCTAGTTCACATCGCCATGTGATTTATCAGCAATAGTTCACATCACCATGTGATTAACACCCATAGTTCACATCGATATGTGACCAACACCCAAAGGGTTTACTAGATTCAGTAATCTAGTTCACATCGCTATGTGATTAACGCCCAAAGAGTACTATGGTGTGATCATGTTTTGCTTGTGAGAGAAGTTTTAGTCAACGGGTCTGCCACATTCAGATCCGTTATGTATTTTGCAATTTTCTATGTCTACAATGCTCTGCACGGAGCTACTTTAGCTAATTGCTCCCACTTTCAATATGTATCTAGATTGAGACTTAGAGTCATCTAGATTAGTGTCAAAACTTGCATCGACGTAACCTTTTACGACGAACCTTTTTGTCACATCCATAATCGAGAAACATATCCTTATTTTACTAAGGATAATTTTGACCGATGTCCAGTGATCTACTCCTAGATCACTATTGTACTCCCTTGCCAAACTCAGTGGTAGGGTATGCAATAGATCTGGTACACAGCATGGCATACTTCATAGAGCCTATGGCTGAGGCATAGGGAATGACTTTCATTCTCTTTCTATCTTCTGCCGTGGTCGGGCTTTGAGTCTTACTCAATTTCACACCTTGTAACACAGGCAAGAACTCTTTCTTTGACTGTTCCATTTTGAACTACTTCAAAATCTTGTCAAGGTATGTACTCATTGAAAAAACTTAACAAGCGTCTTGATCTATCTCTATAGATGTTGATGCTCGATATGCAAGTAGCTTCCCCGAGGTCTTTCTTTGAAAAACTCTTTTCAAACACTCCTTTATGCTTTGCAGAATAATTCTACATTATTTCCGATCAACAATATGTCATTTACATATACTTATCAGAAATGTTGTAGTGCTCCCACTCACTTTCTTGTAAATACAGGCTTCACCGCAAGTCTGTATAAAACTATATGCTTTGATCAACTTATCAAAGTGTATATTCCAACTCCGAGATGCTTGCACCAGTCCATAGATGGATCGCTGGAGCTTGCTCACTTTATTAGCACCTTTATGGTCGACAAAACCTTCTGGTTGTATCATATACAACTCTCCATTAAGGAATGCAGTTTTGTTTATCCATTTGCCAGATTTCATAAAATGCGGCAATTGCTAACATGATTCGGACAGACTTAAGCATAGATACGAGTGAGAAACTCTCATCGTAGTCAATACTTTGAACTTGTCGAAAAACCTTTTTTCGACAATTCTAGCTTTGTAGATAGTAACACTACTATCAGTGTCCGTCTTCCTCTTGAAGATCCATTTATTCTTAATTGCTTGCCGATCATCGGGCAAGTCAACCAAAGTCCAAACTTTGTTCTCATACATGGATCATATCTCAGATTTCATGGCCTCAAACCATTTCGCGGAATCTGGGCTCATCATCGCTTCCTCATAGTTCACAAGTTCATCATGGTCTAGTAACATGACTTCCAGAACAGGATTACCGTACCACTCTGGTGCGGATCTCACTCTGGTTTACCTACGAGATTCGGTAGTAACTTGATCTGAAGTTACATGATCATCATCATTAGCTTCCTCACTAATTGGTGTAGTAATCACAAGAACAGATTTTTGTGATGAACTACTTTCCAATAAGGGAGAAGGTACAATTACCTTATCAAGTTTTCTACTTTCCTCCCACTCACTTCTTTCGAAAGAAACTCTTTCTCTAGAAAGTTTCCGAACTTAGCAACGAAAGTCTTGCCTTCGGATCTGTGATAGAAGGTGTATCCAACAGTTTCCTTTGGATATCCTATGAAGACATATTTCTCCGATTTGGGTTCGAGCTTATCAGGTTGAAGCTTTTTCACATAAGCATCGCAGCCCCAAACTTTAAGAAACGACAGCTTAGGTTTATTGCTAAACCATAGTTCATACGGTGTCGTCTCAATGGATTTAGATGGTGCCCTATTTAATGTGAATGCAGCTGTCTCTAATGCATAATACCAAAAACGATAGTGGTAGATCGGTAAGATACATCATAGATTGTACTATATCTAATAAAGTACGGTTATGATGTTCGGACGCACCATTATGCTGCGGTGTTCCAGGTGGCATGAATTTGTGAAACTATTCCACATTGTTTTAATTGAAGACCAAACTCATAACTCAAATATTCGTCTCTGCGATCAGATCGTAGAAACTTTATTTTCTTGTCACGATGATTTTCCACTTCACTCTGAAATTCTTTGAACTTTTCAAATGTTTCAGACTTATGTTTCATCAAGTAGATATACCCATATCTGCTCAAATCATCTGTGAAAGTCAGAAAATAATGATATTTTGTTGCGAGCCTTAATATTCATCGGACCACATACATCAGTATGTATGATTTCAAACAATTCTGTTGCTTGCTTCATTGTTCCGGAGAACGGCGTTTTAGTCATCTTGCCTGTGAGGCATGGTTCGCAAGCATCAAGTGATTCATAATCAAGTGATTCCAAAATCCCATCAGCATGGAGTTTCTTCATGCGCTTTACACCAATATGACCTAAACTGCAGTGCCACAAATAAGTTGCACTATCATTATTAATTTTGCATCTTTTGGCTTCAATATTATGAATATGTGTATCACTATGATCGAGATCCAACAAACCATTTCGTTGGTGTGTATAACCATAGAAGGTTTTATTCATGTAAACAGAACAACAATTTATTCTCTTACTTAAATGAATAGCCATATTGCAATAAACATGATCAAATCATATTCATGCTCAACGCAAACACCAAATAACACTTATTTAGTTTCAACACTAATCCCGAAAGTATAGGGAGTGTGTGATGATGATCATATCAATCTTGGAACCACTTCCAACACACATCGTCACCTTGCCCTTTAACTAGTCTTTGTTCATTCTGCAACTCCCGTTTCGAGTAACTAATCTTAGCAACTTGAACTAGTACCAAATACTGAGGGGTTGCTATGAACACTAGTAAAGTACACATCATGTATATCAAATATACTTATGTTCACTTTGCCATCCTTCTTATCCGCCAATCACTTGGGGTAGTTCCGCTTCCAGTGACCAGTCCCTTTGCAGTAGAAGCACTTAGTCTCAGGCTTAGGACCAGACTTGGGCTTTTTCACTTGAGCAGCAACTTGCTTGCCGTTCTTCTTGAAGTTCCCCTTCTTTCCTTTTGCCCTTTTTGAAACTAGTGATCTTGTCAACCATCAACACTTGATGTTTTTCTTTGATTTCTACCTTCGCCGATTTTAGCATCGCGAAGAGCTTAGGAATATTTTCCGTTATCCCTTGCATACTATAGTTCATCACGAAGTTCTACTAACTTGGTGATGGTGACTAGAGAATTCTGTCAATCACTATCTTATCTGGAAGATTAACTCCCACTTGATTCAAGCGATTGTAGTACTCAGACAATTTGAGCACATGCTCACTAGTTGAGCGATTCTCCTCCATCTTTTAGCTATAGAACTTGTTGGAGACTTCATATCTCTCAACTCGGGTATTTGCTTGAAATATTAACTTCAACTCCTGGAACATCTCATATGGTCCATGACGTTCAAAACGTCTTTGAAGTCCCGATTCTAAGCCGTTAAGCATGGTGCACTAAACTATTAAGTAGTCATCATATTGAGCTAGCAAAACGTTCATAACGTCTGCATCTGCTCCTGCAATAGGTCCGTCACCTAGCGGTGCATCAAGGACGTAATTCTTCTGTGCAGCAATGAGGATAAACCTCAGATCACGGATCCAATCCGCATCATTGCTACTAACATTTTTCAACACAATTTTCTCTAGGAACATATCAAAATAAACACAGGGAAGCAATAACGCGAGCTATTGATCTAGAACATAGATATGCTAATACTACCAGGACTAAGTTCATGATAAATTAAAGTTCAATTAATCATATTACTTAAGAACTCCCACTTAGATAGACATCTCTCTAATCCTCTAAGTGATCACGTGATCCAAATCAACTAAACCATGTCCGATCATCACGTGAGATGGAGTAGTTTCAATGGTGAATATCACTATATTGATCATATCTACTATATGATTCACGCTCGACCTTTCGGTCTCCGTGTTCCGAGGTCATATCTTATATGCATAGCTCGTCAAGTATAACCTGAGTATTCCGCGTGTGCAACTGTTTTGCACCCGTTGTATTTGAACGTAGAGCCTATCACACACGATCATCACGTGGTGTCTCAGCACGAAGAACTTTCGCAACGGTGCATACTCAGGGAGAACACTTCTTGATAATTAGTGAGAGATCATCTTATAATGCTACCGTCTATCAAAGCAAGATAAGATGCATAAAAGATAAACATCACATGCAATCAATATAAGTGATATGATATGGCCATCATCATCTTGTGCTTGTGATCTCCATCTTCGAAGCACCGTCATGATCACCATCGTCACCGGCGCGACACCTTGATCTCCATCGTAGCATCGTTGTCGTCTCGCCAATCTTATGCTTCTACGACTATCGCTACCGCTTAGTGATAAAGTAAAGCATTACAGGGCGATTGCATTGCATACAATAAAGCGACAACCATATGGCTCCTGCCGGTTGCCGATAATTCGGTTACAAAACATGATCATCTCATACAATAAAATATAGCATCATGTCTTGACCATATCACATCACAACATGCCCTGCAAAAACAAGTTAGACGTCCTCTACTTTGTTGTTGCAAGTTTTACGTGGCTGCTACGGGCTTAAGAAAGAACTCATCTTACCTACGCATCAAAACCACAACGATAGTTTGTCAAATAGACTCCGTTTTAACCTTCTCAAGGACCGGGCGTAGCCACACTTGGTTCAACTAAAGTTGGAGAGACAGTCTTCCGCAAGCCATCTATGTGCAAAGCACGTCGAGGGAACCGGTCTCGCGTAAGCATACGCGTAAGGTTGGTCCGGATCGTCTTGTCCAACAATACCGCTGAACCAAAGTATGACATGCTGGTAGGCAGTATGACTTGTATCGCCCACAACTCACTTGTGTTCTACTCGTGCAAATAACATCAAACCATAAAACCTAGGCTCGGATGCCACTGTTGGGGAACGTAGTAATTTCAAAAATTTCCTACGCACACGCAAGATCATGGTGATGCATAGCAACGAGAGGGGAGAGTGTTGTCTACGTACCCTCGTAGACCGAAGCGGAAGCGTTGACACAACATAGAGGAAGTAGTCGTACGTTCTCCTCGCGATCCAACCGATCACAACACCGTTACTCCGGCACCTCCGAGTTCTTGGCACACGTTCAGCTCGATGACGATCCCCGGGCTCCGATCCAGCAAAGCGTCGGGGAAGAGTTCCGTCAGCACGACGGCGTGGTGACGATCTTGATGTGTTACCGGCGCAGGGCTTCGCCTAAGCACTGCAACGATATGATCGAGGTGGAATTTGGTGGAAGGGGGCACCGCACACGGCTAAGGAACGATCCGTAGATCAACTTGTGTGTCTTTGGGGTGCCCCCTGCCCCCGTATATAAATGAGCCAAGGGGGAGGGGCTGGCCGGCCAAGCCTGGCGCGCCAGGAGAGTCCTACTCCCTCTGGGAGTAGGATCCCCCCCCCCCCAATCCTAGTTGGACTAGGATTCTCCAAGGGGGAGAGAGAGAGAGAGGGGGCGCCCACCTCTCCTAGTCCTAATAGGACTAGGGGAAGGGGGGGGGAGGCGCGCAGCCCATGAGGGCAGCCCTCTCACCTCTCCTCCAAGGCCCATGTTGGCCCATTATGCTCCTGGGGGGTTCCGGTAACCCTCCCGGTATTCCGGTAAAATCCTGATTTCACCTGGAATGCATCCGATGTCCAAACATAGGCTTCCAATATATCATTCTTTACGTCTCGACCATTTCGAGACTCCTCGTCATGTCTGTGATCACATCCGGGACTCCGAACTCCTTCGGTACATCAAAATGTATAAACTCACAATAACTGTCATCGTAACGTTAAGCGTGCGGACCCTACGGTTCGAGAACAATGTAGACATGACCGAGACACGTCTCCGGTCAATAACCAATAGCGGGACCTGGATGCCCATATTGGCTCCTACATATTCTACGAAGATCTTTATCGGTCAGACCGCATAACAACATACGTTGTTCCCTTTGTCATCAGTATGTTACTTGCCCGAGATTCGATCGTCGGTATCCAATACCTAGTTCAATCTCGTTACCGGCAAGTCTCTTTACCGTTCCGTAATACATCATCTCGCAACTAACTCATTGGTTGCAATGCTTGCAAGGCTTTATGTGATGTGCATTACCGAGAAGGCCCTGAGATACCTCTCCGACAATCGGAGTGACAAATCCTAATCTCGAAATACGCCAACCCAATACGTACCTTCGGAGACACCTGTAGAGCACCTTTATAATCACCCAGTTACGTTGTGACGTTTGGTAGCACACAAAGTGTTCCTATGGTAAACGGGAGTTGAATAATCTCATAGTTAAAGGAACATGTATAAGTCATGGATAAAAGCAATAGCAACATACTAAACGATCGGGTGCTATGCTAATGGAATGGGTCATGTCAATCAGATCATTCAACTAATGATGTGATCTCGTTAATCAAATAACAACTCTTTGTTCATGGCTAGGAAACATAACCATCTTTGATTAATGAGCTAGTCAAGTAGAGGCATACTAGTGACACTCTGTTTGTCTATGTATTCACACATGTATTATGTTTCCAGTTAATACAATTCTAGCATGAATAATAAACATTTATCATGATATAAGGAAATAAATAATAACTTTATTATTGCCTCTAGGGCATATTTCCTTCATCCACCTCCAAGGGGAATGGAGTAGGTCAACATAAACATCATGTTCTGACCAAGCGCAAGTCTGACCCGACCATGGTCATGCATCTATATAGGAACAATAGAACTGGGCAATTCCTATTTCAAGAAGATCACAGCTGTAAAACTATGCATAAGCAAGAGTTTATGAACAACATATATAACAGAAAACAGCTCGTACCATAAGTTTCTCAACACAGTTGGACCTGTTCAAAGAGTGCAGCAGTGGCACACATATCCCACGTGGCCTTACACCATTGAAACGCCCCAAAAGGACCTCAAGACGATCAATAAAGTGTAGGAACTTGTGGATGTCGTCCAAGTCTGTTGGAGATATGCCGTAGAGGCAATCATGTATGATGATATTTCCTATGTGTTTATGAATAAAGATAGTCCTTGGACATTGTCAATGATGTGTATCAGCAAGTACGCGACTTGTTTGTGGGACTATGCATTGTATGATGACTGCCCTAAAAGGTCCCTAGTCGAGAGGGTTGTGTGGACACGCAGACGACTAGACAAGCATATGACACGGTCGATGGCTTGGTCTCACTAGCCATGAACCATTGGATGCTAACCGGATAATATGGACTTGGAAAGGTCTGGTCAGATTCGACATAGTCGGATCCGAGTCGAGATAAGGTCCGAGTTGAACAGACCCAACAAGGAGACGCAGCGATATGTCATCTGTGAGTCTCTAGTGCAACATACGTTCTATGTCCTATGACCTAAGCTGACGCATGTACTCGGGATGGTGACAGACTTGCTTTGGGCCGACCAAACGCTACTCTGTAACTGGATAGTTACAAAGGTAGGTTTCGGGTTTGTCCAGACCCATGCTGCGAGACGTGGTCGAGCAAGATGGGATTTGCCCCTCCAATGAGGAGAGATATACTCTGGGCCCCACGTGTGATCCGACCAGGATAAGCATGGCCATGCGACAAGGATTATGAGATAAGCCTGTTTGTGGTCGGCATCACTGGAACGAGAAAGAGGTCAGGCTAGCACAAGGATGACACACTCGCCTTGAGCCTGACAACATATATTGTGTGGCAAAAGGATTGGAAGTGTGATGTACAGGTTCGCCTAACCAGCTTCATAGTCTGCTTGGTGTTCGGCATGCCTCGCTAGAGGCCGCTGCCAACCGTGCAGTTCGGAGGTGATCCGAACTACGACCAAGCCGACTTGAACCTAAGGGGTCGCGCTTAAGGGAAGGAACCTACGAGGTCGAATCCGAGGACACTGGTCGGATGTGATCTGAGCTATATTCGGATTGTGGCCGAGTAGACTTGTGGGCTTTAGGGTCCGTGTGAGGCCCAAGTGTTGAGCCCGCGACGGATGCCTGTATAAAGTGGAGGTGCGGCACACTCATGTGGTTGATCGCTTCGGCGTTGTCACTAGGGTTTGCATGTGTTGCGAATAGACACCTCCACTCGCCGCCGACTGTGTGATCGGACCTAGCAGTGCGCCACACGGTGTTCCTCCTGCACGCGCGGATACCGTTAGAGGTGGTGCACCTGCGCCGCTCCGGTGAACCTGTACGTGGGAACTAACGACCGGCTGTTCGAGGGAGATCGGACGAGGAGGAGACGATCCACGCGGACGCGCTGCCCCAACTCTTCTTCCGCGGCATGGAACTGCGCGTTTAGTGGTAACGATCTGTGATCCATCTCCCGTAGCATGTTTTTGGTTGTTCTACGCGTAGGAATTTTAATTTGCAGTCGACGCACCCTACCATAGAACCCAACATTGGTATCAGAGCCTCTGCTATAGGATTTGGATTCAGCTCGTATGCATATTAGATATGTGGAGGCGACAGATGAGACCTGTCGTCGTTTATGGGTTCGGCTGTGTGCACGATTGATGAGATCAACTGCACATGGGGATCGATGTGGCTATGTTTTCTGATAATCGGGATCTATGAGGTCATGACACGATCTACCCCTACCGGTCGGTTATCCGCCATCGGGGTTAACAGTGAAACGTAATTCCGAATCGGATTTGCGATGATCGATGAGATCGGTCAGATCAGAGAATTCAGCGTGATCGGAGTTCAGATGTGATCTGTGATTTCCGAAAACGTCGGGCGCTGCCCCTTTGAACCCCGCCCGCTAACCGGCTTTCTATGCATAACTTTATTTTGCAGGGTTTGATGTGAATAGCATGGCTCATGTGTATGTGATGAATGTGTGTAAATTATACATGGCCTGCGTGTCATGTTTGTTAGCCGGTAGGAGCCAAAGTGCTATCATTATAATGTATAATGACCTGCGTGTCGACTTGTGACTGTATGTAATATTCATTACTATTTGTAGTAGTTGGATAATAGAGATCAGGTTGGTGGCTTGGCGTACCGGCATGACGAACAAGATGGAGTTCCAAGATGGTCATCGGAGTTGGAGCCTAGCTGGAGGAACATCCATGAAGGGGCCATACTATTTCACAATATATATTTATTTGTGATTGTTATGCTTCTTACTTTCTATGCATGTTTGAATGGTAGAAAGATCCCTCATGAATATCAAGTAAATTTCCATTCCCGATGTTGCACCTTCGCACGTCAAGTACGTCTAGTAGTGGGCTCATAAAATTGGGGTGCTGCTAGGTGTCCTTGAACTGAAGGGTTCGTGTCGGACACGGACATGCACTGCATCAGGTTACCTTGACAAGGCTATCAAAACGGTTTTGGGCCTTGTGGCAAAGAAGGTTGGGAGTCGGGGTACAAGATACCTTCCCAACCGACAGGAGTCGTATAGAGATGTGATTAGCAAGGCGTTGCGTACCGGATAGGTATGTTGGCTAGCAGTGATGCTAAGGCTCACTAGTCGCATGCGCTAGTCGGATCCTGAATCACTAAGAGATTGCGGAGGGATGCTAACTTCAGTGGGAGTATTTCTGTTTAGGCACGAATTACTCTACATAAACACATTGCTTAGTGATTGCATATTTTCTGTTGTAGATCAATGGCACCACTTGCTCAACCCAACTTTGCATTGAAATCAATTCTGGAAAAGGATAAACTGAATGGAATAAACTTTACCACCTGGTATAGAAATCTTAGAATTGTTCTCAAGCATGATAAAAAGGAATATGTTCTAGAGGATCCACTTTCAGAGGAACCTGCTGATAATTCTAATGCCACAACTAAGAATGCCTACCAGAAACTCGTTGATGAATCAACAGAGATTAACTGTCTGATGCTGGCTTGTATGGAGCCCGATTTGGAACAACATTTCAAAAATGTTGAGGCTTACGATATGATCGAGAGTCTCAAGAGCATGTTTCAGACACAGGCTAGGACCGAAAGGTTCAACGTCTGGCGATCATTGATGGATTGCAAGCTGAAGGAAGGTGATCCACTGAGCCCGCATGTGATCAAGATGATCGGATATGTGCAAGCTTTGGATCGGTTGGGCTTCCCGCTCTTGGATGAGCTGGCTACTGATGCAGTTCTGGGTTCTCTTCCGCCTAGGTATGGGACGTTCATCTCGAACTATCATATGCACGGCATGGATAAGAAGCTCACTGAATTGCATGGGATGCTCAAAGTGGCAGAGCAGGATATTAAGAAAGGCACGCATCAAGTGTTGATGGTGCAGAAATTGGCTAAGTTCAAGAAGAGCTGGTCCAAGAAGAAGGCTAAGGCAAAGGGCACAGAGATGGTAACCTCCACCGCTGCGCCGAAGTTAGGACCGGACTCGAAGACCATTTGGTACCACTGCAAGGAAACTGGTCACTGGAAGAGGAACTGTAGCAAGTGGCTTGCAGAGCATGGCAGGAAGGCCGAGAATGCTGCTTCACGCAAAGGTACACTTGTTGCATATGTTATAGACATTTACCTTGCTGACATACCTAGTAGCTCTTGGGTATTTGATACCGGATCGGTTGTTCATATTTGCAACTTGATGCAGGGGCTCGTAAAACTAGGCATGTGGCACAAGGGGAGATTGACATCAGGGCCGACAACAAAGCAAGAGTTGCTGCGTTGGAGGTCGACACGATGCAACTCCATCTTCCTTCCGGATTCATTATGGAATTGAATAATTGTTATTACATTCCTGCACTTAGTCGGAACATTATTTCTGCCTCATGTTTGATGAGTCAAGGTTATGAATTCAATTTAAAGGACAATGGTTGTTCGATATTTTTGAATGGTATATTCCACAGCTATGCACCCATTATTGATGGGCTATTTATATTGAATCTAGAACAGGAACCGGTCTATAACGTGAATGTCAAGAGGCATAAGCCTAATGAGATAAATCCGACATACTTCTGGCATTGCCGGCTTGGACACATTAGTCTGAAATGCATGAAGAAGCTCCATGATGATGGGCTCCTAACTTCGTCCGACTTCGGGTCGTTCGAGACATGTGAATCATGCTTGCTAGGCAAGATGACTAAGTCTCCTTTCGCAAAGAGTTGCGAGAGGGCATCCGAGCTATTGGAACTAATACATAGTGATGTGTGTGGTCCAATGAGCACAACTGCCAGAGGTGTCTATCAGTACTTCGTGACTTTTACCGACGACTTGAGTAGATATGGATATATCTATTTGATGAGGCACAAGTCGGAAACTTTTGAAACGTTCAAAGAGTTTCAGAACGAGGTTGAGAATCATCTCGGCAAGACTATAAAGCTTCTATGATCTGATCATGGAGGTGAATACATGAGCCAGGAGTTTGATGATCATCTGAAAATCCTAGGTATAGTACCTCAGCTCACACCTCCTGGTACGCCGTAGAGAAACGGCGTGTCGGAACGGAGGAATAGGACCTTGTTGGACATGGTTCGGTCTATGATGAGCAAATCGGATTTACCCTTGTCATTCCGGGGATACGCTCTAGAAACAGCAGCCTTCACACTTAACAGGGTACCATCAAAATCCGTAGACAAGACACCACATGAGATGTGGACCGGAAAGACTCCCAGTTTGTCTTTTATAAAGATTTGGGGTTGTGAAGCATTTGTCAAGCGACTTATATCGGACAAGCTTACACCTAAGTCGGATAAATGCATATTCATGGGATATCCGAGGGAAACCTTGGGATATAGCTTCTACAACTGGGAAGAGAACAAAGTGTTTGTAGCTCGGAACAGGGTTTTCCTTGAGAAAGAGTTTCTCAGTCGGGAGGCCAGTGGGAGGACAATCCGACTCAAAGAAATCCGAGGACCACTCGGGGACGGCTCAGCTGGTGATGAGATCATACCGGAGTCTGTCATGGAACCCGTAGTGGAAGCGGCACCGGAACCATGGAGGTCGAAAAGATTGCGCAGAGTGCGTGATGTATTGTTGCTAGAAAGCGACGAGCCGGCCACGTATGCGGAAGAGATGGTGAGCCCAGATTCCGAGGCATGGTTGGAGGCCATGAGATCCAAGTTAAATTCCATGGATGAGAATCAAGTCTGGAACTTGGTTGATCCGCCACCTGGCGTAACAGCCATTGGTTGTTGGGGAACATAGTAATTTCAAAAATTTTCCTACGCACACGCAAGATCATGGTGATGCATAGCAACGAGAGGGGAGAGTGTTGTCTACGTACCCTCGTAGACCGAAGCGGAATCGTTAACGCAACGTAGTGGAAGTAGTCGTACGTCTTCCCGATCCGACCGATCCAAGCACCGTTACTCCGGCACCTCCGAGTTCTTAGCACATGTTCAGCTCGATGACGCTCCCCGGGCTCCGATCCAGCAAAGCTTCGGGGATGAGTTCCGTCAGCACGACGGCGTGATGACGATGATGATGTTCTACCGACGCAGGGCTTCGCCTAAGCACTGCAACGATATGACCGAGGTGGAATATGGTGGAGGGGGGCACCGCACACGGCTAAGGAACGATCACGAAGATCAACTTGTGTGTCCTAGGGTGCCCCCCTGCCCCCATATATAAAGGAGGGGAGGGGAGGGCGCGGCCGGCCCCCAAGGGGTGCGCCAGGAGGAGTCCTACTCCCACCGGGAGTAGGACTCCTCTCCCTTGCCTTGTAGGAGAAGGAAGGAGAGAGGGGGAAAGGAAAAAGGGGGGCGCCGCCCCCCCTTCCTTGTCCTATTCGGACTAAGGGGGGAGGGGGTGCGCGGCCTGCCCTGGCCGCCCCTCCTATTTTCCCTTAAGGCCCATATGGGCCCATTAACCCCCCCGGGGGGGGGGGGGGGTTCCGGTAACCCCCCGGTACTCCAGTAAAATGCCGATTTCACTCGGAACCATTCCGATGTCCAAATATAGGCTTCCAATATATCGATCTTTATGTCTCGACCATTTCGAGACTCCTCGTCATGTCCGTGATCACATCCGAGACTCCGAACTAACTTCGGTACATCAAAATGCATAAAATCATAATAACTATCATCGTAACTTTAAGCGTGCGGACCCTACGGTTCGAGAACAATGTAGACATGACCGAGACACGTCTCCGGTCAATAACCAATAGCGGGACCTGGATGCCCATATTGGCTCCTACATATTCTACGAAGATCTTTATCGGTCAGACCGCATAACAATATACGTTGTTCCCTTTGTCATCGGTATGTTACTTGCCCGAGATTCGATCGTCGGTATCCAATACCTAGTTCAATCTTGTTGCCGGCAAGTCTCTTTACTCGTTCCGTAATACATCATCTCACAACTAACATATTAGTTGTAATGCTTGCAAGGCTTATGTGATGTGCATTACCGAGAGGGCCCAGAGATACCTCTCTGACTATTGGAGTGACAAATCCTAATCTCGAAATACGCCAACCCAACAAGTACCTTTGGAGACACCTGTAGAGCACCTTTATAATCACCCAGTTACGTTGTGACATTTCGTAGCACACAAAGTGTTCCTCCGATAAACGGGAGTTGCATAATCTCATAGTCATAGGAACATGTATAAGTCATGAAGAAAGCAATAGCAACATACTAAACGATCGGGTGCTAAGCTAATGGAATGGGTCATGTCAATCAGATCATTCAACTAATGATGTGACCTCGTTAATCAAATAACAACTCTTTGTTCATGGTTAGGAAACATAACCATCTTTGATTAACGAGCTAGTCAAGTAGAGGCATACTAGTGACATTCTATTTGTTTATATATTCACACATGTATTATGTTTCCGGCTAATACAATTCTAGCATGAATAATAAATATTTATCATGATATATGAGGAAATAAATAATAACTTTATTATTGCCTCTAGGGCATATTTCCTTCAGTCTCCCACTTGCACTAGAGTCAATAATCTAGATTACACAGTAATGATTCTAACACCCATGGAGTTTTGGTGCTGATCATGTTTTGCTCGTGGAAGAGGCTTAGTCAACGGGTCTGCTACATTCAGATCCGTATGTATCTTGCAAATCTCCATGTCTCCCACCTGGACTAGATCCTTGATGGAATTGAAGCGTCTCTTGATGTGCTTGGTTCTCTTGTGAAATCTGGATTCCTTTGCCAAGGCAATTGCACCAGTATTGTCACAAAAGATTTTCATTGGACCGATGCACTAGGTATGACACCTAGATCGGATATGAACTCCTTCATCCAGACTCCTTCATTTGCTACTTCCGAAGCAGCAATGTACTCCGCTTCACATGTAGATCCCGCCACGACGCTTTGTTTAGAACTGCACCAAATGACAGCTCCACCGTTTAATGTAAACACGTATCCGGTTTGCGATTTAGAATCGTCCGGATCAGTGTTAAAGCTTGCATCAACGTAACCGTTTATGATGAGCTCTTTGTCACCTCCATATATGAGAAACATATCCTTAGTTCTTTTCAGGTACTTCAGGATGTTCTTGACCGCTGTCCAGTGATCCACTCCTGGATTACTTTGGTACCTCCCTGCTAAACTTATAGCAAGGCACACATCAGGTCTGGTACACAGCATTATATACATGATAGAGCCTATGGCTGAAGCATAGGGAACATCTTTCATTTTCTCTCTATCTTCTGCAGTGGTCGGGCATTGAGTCTTACTCAACTTCACACCTTGTAGTACAGGCAAGAATCCTTTCTTTGCTTGATCCATTTTGAACTTCTTCAAAACTTTGTCAAGGTATGTGCTTTGTGAAAGTCCAATTAAGCGTCTTGATCTATCTCTATAGATCTTGATGCCCAATATGTAAGAAGCTTCACCGAGGTCTTTCATTGAAAAATTCTTATTCAAGTATCCCTTTATGCTATCCAGAAATTCTATATCATTTCCGATTAGTAATATGTCATCGACATATAATATCAGAAATGGTACAGGGCTCCCACTCACTTTCTTTTAAATACAGGCTTCTCCAAAAGTCTGTACAAACCCAAATGCTTTGATCACACTATCAAAGCGTTTATTCCAACTCCGAGAGGCTTGCACCAGTCCATAAATGGATCGCTGGAGCTTGCACACTTTGTTAGCTCCCTTTGGATCGATAAAACCTTCTAGTTGCATCATATACAACTCTTCTTCCAGAAATCCATTCAGGAATGCAGTTTTTACATCCATCTGCCAAATTTCATGATCATAAAATGCGGCAATTGCTAACATGATTCGGACAGACTTAAGCATCGCTATGGGTGAGAAGGTCTCATCGTAGTCAATCCCTTGAACTTGTCAAAAACCTTTTGCGACAAGTCGAGCTTTGTAGACAGTAACATTACCGTCAGTGTCAGTCTTCTTCTTGAAGATCCATTTATTCTCAATTGCTTGCCGACCATCGGGCAAGTCAACCAAAGTTCACACTTTGTTCTCATACATGGATCCCATCTCAGATTTCATGGCTTCAAGCCATTTTGCGGAATCTGGGCTCACCATCGCTTCTTCATAGTTCGTAGGTTCACCATGATCTAGCAGCATGATTTCCAGAAAAAGATTGCCGTACCACTCTGGTGCGGATCTTACTCTGGTTGATCTACGAGGTTCTGTAGTAACTTGATCTGAAGTTGCATGATCATCATCATTAACTTCCTCGCCAATTGATTTAGACGTCACAGAAACTGGTTCCTGTGATGTGCTATTTCCCAATAAGGGAGCAGGTATAGTTACCTCATCAAGTTCTACTTTCCTCCCACTCACTTCTTTCGAGAGAAACTCCTTCTCTAGAAAGGATCCATTTTTAGCAACGAATGTCTTGCCTTCGGATCTGTGATAGAAGGTGTACCCAACAGTTTCTTTTGGGTATCCTATGAAGACACATTTCTCCGATTTGGGTTCGAGCTTATCAGGTTGAAGTTTTTTCACATAAGCATCGCAGCCCCAAACTTTAAGAAACGACAACTTTGGTTTCTTGCCAAACCATAGTTCATAAGGCGTCGTCTCAACGGATTTTGATGGTGCTCTATTTAACGTGAATGCGGCCGTCTCTAAAGCATAACCCCAAAACGATAGCGGTAAATCTGTAAGAAACATCATAGATCGCACCATATCAAGTAAATTACGATTACGACGTTCCGACACACCATTACGTTGTGGTGTTCCGGGTAGCGTGAGTTGCGAAACTATTCCACATTGTTTCAATGTAGACCAAACTCGTAACTCAAATATTCTCCTCCACGATTAGATCGTAGAAACTTTATTTTCTTGTTACGATGATTTTCAACTTCACTCTGAAATTCTTTGAACTTTTCAAATGTTTCAGACTTGTGTTTCATTAAGTAGATATACCCATATCTCCTTAAATCATCTGTGAAGGTGAGAAAATAACGATATCCGCCACGAGCTTCAATATTCATCGGACCACATACATCTGTATGTATGATTTCGAATAAATCTGTTGCTCTCTCCATAGTACCGGAGAACGGTGTTTTAGTCATCTTGCCCATGAGGCACGGTTCGCAAGTACCAAGTGATTCATAATCAAGTGGTTCCAAAAGTCCATCAGTATGGAGTTTCTTCATGCGCTTTACACCGATATGAACTAAACGGCAGTGCCACAAATAAGTTGCACTATCATTATCAACTCTGCATCTTTTGGCTTCAACATTATGAATATGTGTATCACTACTATCGAGATTCATCAAAAATAGACCACTCTTCAAGGGTGCATGACCATAAAAGATATTACTCATATAAATAGAACAACCATTATTCTCTGATTTAAATGAATAACCGTCTCGCATCAAACAAGATCCAGATATAATGTTCATGCTCAACGCTGGAACCAAATAACAATTATTTAGGTCTAATACTAATCCTGAAGGTAGATGTAGAGGTAGCGTG
This sequence comes from Aegilops umbellulata, assembly GCA_032464435.1. Taxonomy (NCBI): domain Eukaryota; kingdom Viridiplantae; phylum Streptophyta; class Magnoliopsida; order Poales; family Poaceae; genus Aegilops; species Aegilops umbellulata. The sequence goes on from CP136057.1 coordinate 554,286,888, forward strand.
CCGACCGCGATCACATTGACTTTGGAACCATTTCCCACGCGCATCGTCACCTCGTCCTTTGCTAGTGTTCGCTTAATCCGTAGTCCCTGTTTCGAGTTGCAAATATTAGCAACAGAACCAGTATCAAATACCCAGGTGCTACTGCGAGCTCTAGTAAGGTACACATCAATAACATGTATATCACATATACCTTTGTTCACCTTGCCATCCTTCTTATCCGCCAAATACTTGGGGCAGTTCCGCTTCCAGTGACCAGTCTGCTTGCAGTAGAAGCACTCAGTTTCAGGCTTAGGTCTAGACTTGGGTTTCTTCTCTTGAGTAGCAACTTGCTTGCTGTTCTTCTTGAAGTTCCCCTTCTTTTTCCCTTTGCCCTTTTTCTTGAAACTAGTGGTCTTGTTGACTATCAACACTTGATGCTCCTTCTTGATTTCTACCTCCGCAGCCTTTAGCATTGCGAAGAGCTCGGGAATCGTCTTATCCATCCCTTGCATATTATAGTTCATCACGAAGTCTTTGTAGCTTGGTGGAAGTGATTGGAGAATTCTGTCAATGACGCAATCATCCGGAAGATTAACTCCCAGTTGAATCAAGTGATTACAATACCCAGACATTTTGAGTATATGCTCACTGACAGAACTATTCTCCTCCATCTTGCAGCTATAGAATTTATTGGGGACTTCATATCTCTCAATCCGGGCATTCTGTTGGAATATTAACTTCAAATCTTGGAACATCTCATATGCCCCATGATGTTCAAAACGTCGTTAAAGTCCCGGTTCTAAGCCGTAAAGCATGGCACATTGAACTATCGAGTAGTCATCAGCTTTGCTCTGCCAGACGTTCTTAACGTCATCAGTTGCATCAGCAGCAGGCCTGGCACTCAGCGGTGCTTCCAGGACGTAACTCTTCTGTGCAGCAATGAGGATAATCCTCAAGTTATGGACCCAGTCCGTGTAATTGCTACCATCATCTTTCAACTTTGCTTTCTCAAGGAACGCATTAAAATTCAACGGAACAACAGCACGGGCCATCTATCTACAATCAACATAAACATGCAAGATACTATCAGGGACTAAGTTCATGATAAATTTAAGTTCAATTAATCATATTACTTAAGAACTCCCACTTAGATAGACATCCCTCTAATCCTCTAAGTGATCACGTGATCCAAATCAACTAAACCATAACCGATCATCACGTGAAATGGATTAGTCTTCAATGGTGAACATCATTATGTTGATCATATCTACTATATGATTCACGCTCGACCTTTCGGTCTCCGTGTTCCGAGGCCATATCTGCATATGCTAGGCTCGTCAAGTATAACCCGAGTATTCTGCGTGTGCAAAACTGGCTTGCACCCGTTGTAGATGGATGTAGAGCTTATCACACCCGATCATCACGTGGTGTCTGGGCACGACGAACTTTGGCAACGATGCATACTTAGGGAGAACACTTCTTGATAATTTAGTGAGAGATCATCTTATAATGCTACCGTCAATCAAAGCAAGATAAGATGCATAAAAAAGATAAACATCGCATGCAATCAATATAAGTGATATGATATGGCCATCATCATCTTGTGCTTGTGATCTCCATCTCCGAAGCACCGTCATGATCACCATCGTCACCGGCGCGACACCTTGATCTCCATCATAGCATCGTTGCCGTCTCGCCTATCTTATGCTTCTACGACTATCGCTACCGCTTAGTGATAAAGTGAAGCATTACAGGGCGATTGCATTGCATACAATAAAGCGACAACCATATGGCTCCTGCCAGTTGCCGATAACTCGGTTACAAAACATGATCATCTCATACAATAAAATTTAGCATCATGTCTTGACCATATCACATCACAACATGCCCTGCAAAAACAAGTTAGACGTCCTCTACTTTGTTTATTGCAAGTTTTACGTGGCTGCTACGGGCTTAAGCAAGAACCAATCTTACCTACGCATCAAAACCACAATGATAGTTTGTCAAATAGACTACATTTAAACCTTCGCAAGGACCGGGTGTAGCCATACTTGGTTCAACAAAAGTTGGAGAAACTGACACCCGCCAGCCACCTGTGTGCAAAGCACGTCGGTAGAACCAGTCTCGCGTAAGCGTACGCGTAATGTCGGTCCGGGCCGCTTCATCCAACAATACCGCCGAACCAAAGTATGACATGCTGGTAGGCAGTATGACTTATATCGTCCACAACTCACTTGTGTTCTACTCGTGCATATAACATCAAACCATAAAAACCTAGGCTCGGATGCCACAGTTGGGGAACGTAGTAATTTCAAAAAATTTCCTACGCACACGCAAGATCATGGTGATGCATAGCAACGAGAGGGGAGAGTGTTGTCTACGTACCCTCGTAGACCGAAGCGGAAGCGTTGATGCAACATAGTGGAAGTAGTCGTACGTCTTCCCGATCCGACCGATCCAAGCACCGTTACTCCGGCACCTCCGAGTTCTTAGCACACGTTCAGCTCGATGACGCTCTCTGGGCTCCGATCCAGCAAAGCTTCGGGGATGAGTTCCGTCAGCACAACGGCGTCATGACGATGATGATGTTCTACCGATGCAGGGCTTCGCCTAAGCACTGCAACGATATGAACGAGGTGGAATATGGTGGAGGGGGGCACCGCACACGGCTAAGGAACGATCACGAAGATCAACTTGTGTGTCCTAGGGTGCCCCCCTGCCCCCGTATATAAAGGAGGGGAGGGGAGGGCGTGGCCGGCCCCCAAGGGGTGCGCCAGGAGGAGTCCTACTCCCACCGGGAGTAGGACTCCTCTCCCTTGCCTTGTAGGAGAAGGAACGAGAGAGGGGGAAAGGAAAAAGGGGGGCGCCGCCCCCCCTTCCTTGTCCTATTCGGACTAAGGGGGGAGGGGGCGCGCGGCCTGCCCTGGCCGCCCCTCCTCTTTTCCCTTAAGGTCCATATGGGCCCATTACCCCCCCCCCCCCCCGGGGGGGGGGGTTCCGGTAACCCCCCGGTACTCCAGTAAAATGCCGATTTCACTCAGAACCATTCCGATGTGCAAATATAGGCTTCCAATATATCGATCTTTATGTCTCGACCATTTCGAGACTCCTCGTCATGTCCGTGATCACATCCGGGACTCGGAACTAACTTCGGTACATCAAAATGCATAAACTCATAATAACTGTCATCGTAACTTTAAGCGTGCGGACCCTACGGTTCGAGAACAATGTAGACATGACCGAGACATGTCTCCGGTCAATAACCAATAGCGGGACCTGGATGCCCATATTGGCTCCTACATATTCTACGAAGATCTTTATCGGTCAGACCGCATAACAATATACGTTGTTCCCTTTGTCATCGGTATGTTACTTGCCCGAGATTCGATCGTCGGTATCCAATACCTAGTTCAATCTCGTTCCGGCAAGTCTCTTTACTCGTTTCGTAATACATCATCTCACAACTAACATATTAGTTGTTATGCTTGCAAGGCTTATGTGATGTGCATTACCGAGAGGGCCAAGAGATACCTCTCTGACTATCGGAGTGACAAATCCTAATCTCGAAATACGCCAACCCAACAAGTACCTTTGGAGACACCTGTAGAGCACCTTTATAATCACCCAGTTATGTTGTGACGTTTGGTAGCACACAAAGTGTTCCTCCGATAAACGGGAGTTGCATAATCTCATAGTCATAGGAACATGTATAAGTCATGAAGAAAGCAATAGCAACATACTAAACGATCGGGTGCTAAGCTAATGGAATGGGTCATGTCAATCAGATCATTCAACTAATGATGTGACCTTGTTAATCAAATAACAACTCTTTGTTCATGGTTAGGAAACATAACCATCTTTGATTAACGATCTAGTCAAGTAGAGGCATACTAGTGACATTCTATTTGTTTATATATTCACACATGTATTATGTTTCCGGCTAATACAATTCTAGCATGAATAATAAACATTTATCATGATATATGAGGAAATAAATAATAACTTTATTATTGCCTCTAGGGCATATTTCCTTCATTGGTTGCAAATGGGTCTTTAAGAACAAAACCGATGTGGATGGAAATATTCAGATCCACAAAGCTCAGCTTGTCGCTAAAGGTTATGGACAAGTTCAAGGAATTGACTACAACGAGACTTACTCGCTGGTAGCGATGCTGAAGTCGGTGAGGATCGTACTAGCTATAGATGCATATTTTGATTACGAGATATGGCAGATGGATGTCAAAACGGCTTTCCTTCATGGAAATTTAACCGAGGACATGTATATGATACAACCCGAGGGTTTTGTTGATCCGACTAGCACTAGTAAGGTATGCAAGCTCAAGAGATCCATTTATGGGTAGAGGCAAGCATCTCAGAGTTGGAACATTCATTTTGATGAGGTCGTCACTGGTCTCGGTTTCATCAAAAGCGAAGAGGACGCTTGTTTATACAAGAAGTTAAGTGGGAGCTCGATAGTGTTTTTGATCTTGTATGTGGATGACATACTACTGATCAGAGATGATGTTTCGATGTTGAACTTAGTCAAGGGATCATTGAATGACAAGTTTTCGATGAAAGACCTTGGTGAGGAAGTGTATATTTTAGGCATTAAGATCTATAGAGATAGATCGAGGAGGCTGGTCGGCTTAAGCCAGAGCATGTACATAGATAAAGTGTTGAAGCGGTTCAACAAGAGTGAGGCGAAGAAAGGGTTCTTGCCACTCTCACATGGTATAAGGCTAAGCGAGACTCAGAGTCCTTCAACATCTGTTGAGTGAAGCAGGATGAGTAGGATTCCGTATGCCTCTGCAATCAGATCCATCATGTATGCCATGATATGTACAAGGCCTGATGTTGCTTTTGCAATAAGCCTAACAAGCAGATACCAGGCCAACCCAGGTGAGAGTCACTGGGCAGCGGTAAAGACTATTTTGAAGTACCTGAAAAGGACTAAAGAGATGTTCCTAGTTTATGGAGGTGAGGAAGAGCTCGTCGTAAAGGGTTACGCTGATGCTAGTTTCCAAACCGACAGAGATGATTGTCGATCACAGTTCGGATTCGTGTACGTCATGAACGGAGGAGCAGTGAGCTGGATGAGTTCCAAGCAAGATACGGTGGCCGATTCTACCACAGAAGCCGAATACATTGCGGCTTGTGAAGCTGCAAACGAAGGTGTTTGGATCCGGAACTTTTTGGATGATCTTGGTATTTTCCCAGCCTCAGTAAAACTGTTGGACCTTTATTGTGATAATTCTAGTGCCATTGCACAAGCCAAGGAGCCGAGAAATCACCACAAGGTCAGACACATAGATCGGAAATATCACCTGATGTGAAAGATCATAAAGAATGGTGATGTAGAGTTATGCAAAATTCACACGGATGCAAATGTTGCGGATCCGTTGAATAAGCCGCTTCCACAACCCAATCACGAGGGGCACGTTAGAGCTATGGGCATTCAATGCCTATTTGATTGACTCTAGTGCAAGTGGGAGACTGTTGGAGATATGCCCTAGAGGCAATCATGTATGATGATATTGCCTATGTGTTTATGAATAAAGATAGTCCTTGGACATTGTCATTGATGTGTATCAGGAAGTACGTGACTTGTTTGTGGGACCATGCATTGTATGTTGACTGTCCTAAAAGGTCCCTAGTCGAAAGGGCTATGTGGACATGCAGCCGACTAGACTAGCATATGACACAGTCGATGGCTTGGTCTCACTAACCATGAAGCATTGGATGCTAACGGATAATATGGACTTGGAAAGGTCTGGTCGGATTTGACATAGTCGTATCCGAGTCGAGATAAGGTCTGAGTCGGACAGACCCAACTATGAGACGCATCGATATGTCATCTATGAGTCTCCAATGCAACATAGTTCTATGTCCTATGACCTAAGCTGACGCATGTACTCGGGATGGTGACAGACTTGCTTTGGTCCGACCAAACGCTACTCCATAACTGGGTAGTTACAAAGGTAGGTTTCGGGTTTTTCCAGACCCATGCTGCGAGATGTGGTCGAGCAAGATGGGATTTGCCCCTCCGATTAGGAGAGATATACTCTGGGCCCCTCGTGTGATTCGACCAGGATAAGCATGGCCATGCGACAAGGATTATGAGATAATCCGGTTTGTGGTCGACATCACTTGAACGAGAAAGAGGTCGAGCTAGCACAAGGATGACAGACTCGCCTTGAGCCCGACAACATATATCGTGTGGCAAAAGGATTGGAAGTGTGATGTACAGGTTCGCCTAACCAGCTTCATAGTCTGCTTGGTGTTCGGAATGCCTTGCTAGAGGCCGCTGCCAACCGTGCAGTTCAGAGGTGATCCGAACTTCGACCAAGCTGACTTGAACCTAAGGGGTCGTGCGCTTAAGGGAAGGAACCTACGAGGTCGAATCCGAGGACACTGGTCGGATGTGATCCGAGCTGTATTCGGATTGTGGCCGAGTAGACTTGTGGGCTTTAGGGTGCGTGCGAGGCCCAAGTGTTGAGCCCGCGACCGACGCCTATATAAAGTGGAGGCGGCACACTCATGTGGTTGATCGCTTCGGCGTTGTCACTAGGGTTTGCATGTGTTGCGAATAGACACCTCCACTCGCCGCCGACTGTGTGATCGGACCTAGCAGTCCGCCACACAGTGTTCCTCCTGCACACGCGAATACTGTTAGAGGTGGTGCACCTGCGCCGCTCCGGCGAACCTGTACGTGGGAACTGACGACCGGCTGTTCGAGGGAGATCGGACAAGGAGGAGACGATCCACGCGGACGCGTTGCCCCAACTCTTCTTCTGCGGCAGGCACTGCGCGTCTAGTGGTAACGATCTATGATCCATCTCCCGTAGCATGTTCTTGGTTGTTCTGCGCGTAGGAATTTTAATTTGCGTTCGACGCACCCTATCGTAGAACCCAACAAAGTCAACTTTAGTGCCATGAGTAACAGCCGACTTCTTATAGAATAACAAACGAGTAGCCTTCTTAACTCTGAAAAGACCTACACGTGCCACCAATTATAAGAAAATATTTGTTAGAAGTAGCATCTTCGTGAGAGATTCATTGCTACTTCTAAAGTTAAATTCTGATTAGTTAGACAAAATAGGTGGATTAAGAAGTAATCGAGGAAACAATAAAGAACGAGATACAAAACTAACATGGATGAACAATTGGAACAACGTCGGGGTGGAAGATCGCAGTGAAGATGAGACTAGGTTCTACTATTTCATTCAACATTCGTGCGCCAACTTTCAGTTTGTAACACTTGAGGAAGTTTATCCAAGTTCGGCCATAAAAAAAGCAGCGATCTTCTTGGTTCATGAACCCAACTTGGAACTTATATCCATGGCTTGTCTTCACTGTGACCATTAAACTTTTGTATTCATTTATGGCAAGGCCTAGCATCTTGAGTACATGTGTTCTCGCAGAGCAAGGAATGCACGACAGGAAAAATAATATGAGAAAACAATGTATTCCCTATATCTAAATCTAGAAATAATTTCCTCCTTCACGTCAGTGTTGACCATGGTACTAGTACCTTTTATCAAAATATAGCAATCCAAATTTCCAAATTAGTCGACAGCACACTACTGCAGGATGCTGCTAACGCGACACTACAATCAGAGACCCTTCGAGAAACTATGTGTGATAAAATAATCGCAAACCGTGATGTATGAAAACCGTTAGAAATGATGCAAAATTTTTGCGATGAATGATACATCAAACACAGTTCAGATTATAGTTGCGTGCGTGATGAGGGGCTTACGGTTGATCTGTACGAACTATTTGTGATGAGACAGAACAACAGAAATGGGCAGCCAGATAAAGGTGTGTGTGATATACGGCATACAGTTCACTCCGATGGACCGTTTGCGATGAGTGGGGTGAACACAAACGATTCGGCGTAACAAGATGTGTGTGATACCCAACAAACAGGTCGGCAATCAGAATCGTGTGCGATCATTATAGACAACCCATACGGACTTTTTTTGTGAATTGTGTGCTCATCAGGGCACACAGTTCAACAAACCAACTTGTTGGCGATAATGTAGAAGATCTCTATTGAATACATATTAGTAACCATCTGCGGTGAGATTGACAGGATAAACAGAGATATATACAGTCTGCTTAATTTAGTCCTTCTTCTTGTTGTTCTTGTTGGGTGGTCCCGCGACATCGTCTTGGTGAGGACGCTTCTTGTCGCTGACCGTTGGCTTTTCATCGCCGCCGCCGTCGTCATCGTCTTTGCGGTCGTTGTCGTCCTCCTCCTCGTTCGACCATTCCTCCTCCTCATCATCGTCGTCCTCTTCTTCGTCCTCCGACGGCTCCTCGTTTGTTTGGTTGTCGTCTGATGACTCCAGAGGCGGCGTCCCTTCCATGAACCGGATATAATCGAGGTCTGGGCTCGACGCCGGACTCATGGAAGACGAGCAGGATGATTCCGATGTTGATCTATCATCGGGCGCCAGACTGCGGGCCAAACTGTCGTCCTCGCTATCACTTGACATGGCTGCAGAATGTGTGCCAGTGTGTTGCGCGGCCTGCCGGGGACGATGATGATGGTAGACACTTATGCGTGGTATGCAGAGAAAAGGAACTTCCAATTGAAGAGGGGGTTGACGTATTATCTAACCGCTGATATAATCAACCGTAATTATTGGTACCCAGTCACTCCAAATTCCCGGGGTTGCGCAGGACTCCTATTGGATATTTGACTGGTTTCCTCTTTCAGGACAAAAACAAGGAACGAGCTTTGGGATTACACACCGGTACCGGTACGAACGGAGTAGGACAGTTGGCAAGCAATAAATGAACTATTCTTATTGATACATCCAGTAATAATCAAACTAGGAAGGAAAAGAAAAAAAAGACAAAGAAAAATATCTGCACGAATCTTTGCGTAACATCAATGGCATAGGACCTAGATGTGCATTACTTAGAGCACATCTAGATGTGCTTTAGCAATACTGTCAAACAAAACCCCTAGTCAACATTGCAAACAACACATAGAACATGGCTAATGCGACTACCACAACTAAACATGCTAGTTCCATCTTGTCTCTTGCTTTCATCTGTTGCCTGTGATTGATTCTTTCTTGCTTCATCATACCAATTGTACATTCCAGATCAGCCAGTTTCTTCTTCAGCTTTACGTTATCTTCTGCGAGCTTGGTGATAACACTCCGAAGCCTGCCATGCCATTCTTCATCCAACCAGTTACCAAAGGCACAAGCCTCATATCGCTGCCAATGTTAAATAGTATTCTGGATGAGCGGTGGCATTAACTGAAGTAAAATGATGAACTTAATTAGCACTAACCTCTAAGGGGCAACTGAGAAACCGCCTGCCAATGTCGAATCCCTCTGTGCATACACGTCGAGCGAGAGTGTGCCCATGCACTCAACTCAGCTTTTGGTACTTCTCGATGGCGCAAAACTTCAGATCCGGCAGCAGATCGCTTTCCTTGGGGGGGCGTCATTCAGGACGGATTTAGCAAGGAGCCATACTTTGTACATGCTAAAAAAGATTGGGATAGATTGGAAGCTGACAGGACGATTTGGATCCATAGTACACCTGCCTTCTGATAACCTTAGGCAAGTGCTCTGCGGCGACCGCCGTCATGGCGGCAATACAAGCAGGAGCAGCCGCACCAAAACCATCACCATCACTCGTCCGCATTCCCCCAATGCATCACACAATCTCAGATTCATCTATTCAACCAACACAAAGAACTTCAAAGAGTGCCCCAAAGGTTCTACTCGAGAGTCAAGACGAAAATGTGTGCCAACCCCTATGCATAAGTTCACGAGGTCACGGAACTCGCAAGTTGATCACCAAAACATACATCAAGCGGATCACGTGATAACCCATTGTCACCACAGATAAGCACATGCAAGACATACATCAAGTGTTCTCAAATCCTTAAAGACTCAATACAATAAGATAACTTCAAAGGGAAAACTCAATCCATCACAAGAGAATAGAGGGGAGAAACATCATAAGATCCAACTATAATAGCAAAGCTCGCGATACATCAAGATCGTACCACCTCAAGAACACGAGAGGGAGAGATCAAACACATAGCTACTGGTACATACCCTCAGCCCCGAGGGTGAACTACTCCCTCCTCGTCATGGAGAGCACCATGATGATGAAGATGGCCACCGGTGATGGATCCCCCCTCCGGCAGGGTGCCAGAACAGGGCCCCGATTGGTTTTTGGTGGCTACAGAGACTTGCAGCGGCGGAACTCCCGATATAGGTTATGTTCTGGAGGTTTCTGTATATATATATAAGAGGTTTTGGCGTCGAGAACAAGTCAGGGGGTCTCCGGGCTATCCACGAGGTAGCGAGGCGCGCCCAGGGGGTGGACGCGCCCCCACCGTCGTGGGCAGCCCGAGACTCTTCCGGACCAACTCTTTTACTCCATGGCCTTCTTCTGGTCCAAAAATAAGCTTCGTCAATTTTCAGGTCAATTGGACTCCGTTTGGTTTTCCTTTTTTGCGATACTCAAAAACATGGAAAAAACAGAAACTGTCACTGAGCTCTATGTTAATAGGTTAGTCCCAAAAATCATATAAAATAGCTTATAAATTCATATAAAACATCTTAGAAGGATAATATAATATCCTGGAACAATCGAAAATTATAGATACGTTGGAGACGTATCAAGCATCCCCAAGCTTAATTCCTGCTCGTCATCGAGTTGGTAAATGATAAAAACAGAATTTTTTATGTGGAATGCTATCTAACATATTTATCAATGTAATCTTGTTTATTGTGGCAAGAATATTCAGATCCATAAGATTTAAGACAAAAGTTTAATATTGACATAAAAATAATAATACTTCAAGCATACTAACTAAGGAATTATGTCTTCTCAAAATGACATGGCCAAAGAAAGTTCATCCCTACAAAATCATATAGTTTGGTCATGATCCATTTTCTTCACACAGGAATTCTCTCATCATGCACAACCCCGATGATAAGCCAAACAATTGTTTCATACTTTAGTATTCTCAAACTTTTTCAACTTTCATGCAATACATGAGCGTGAGCCATGGACATAGCACTATGGGTGGAATATAATATGATGATGGGGGTTGTGTGGAGAAGACAAAAAAGGAGAAGTTCTCACATTGAAGCGGTTAATCAACGGGCTATGGAGATGCCCATCAATTGATGTCAATGCGAGGAGTAGGGATTGCCATGCAACGGATGCACTAGAGCTATAAATGTATGAAAGATCAACAAAAGAAACTAAGTGGGTGTGCATCCAACTTTCTTGCTCACGAAGACCTAGGGCATTTGAGGAAGCCCAATATACAAGCCAAGTTCTATAATGAAAAATTCCCACTAGTATATGAAAGTGACAATATAAGAGACTCTATATCATGAAGATCATGGTGCTACTTTGAAGCACAAGTGTGGAAAAAGGATAGTAGCATTGTCCCTTTTATCTATTTTTTTCTTTTTTTATTTGGCCTCTCTTTTTTTGGCCTTTCCTTTTTTTATTTGGCCTTTCTCTTTTATTATGGGACAATGCTCTATTAATGATGATCATCACACTTCTATTTATTTACAACTCAATGATTACAACTCGATACTAGAACAAAATATGACTCCATATGAATGCCTCCGGCGGTGTACCGGGATGGGCAATGAATAAAGAGTGACATGTATGAAATAATATGCATGCTGGCTTTGCCACAGATACGATGTCAACTACATGATCATGCAAGGCAATATGACAATGATGAAGCGCTTCATAATAAACGGAAAGGTGGAAAGTTGCATGGCAATATATCTCGGAATTGCTACGGAAATGCCATAATAGATAGGTATGGTGGCTGTTTTGAGGAAGATATAAGGAGGTTTATGTGTGATAGAGCGTATCGTATCACAGGGTTTGGATGCACCGGTGAAGTTTGCACCAACTCTCAAGGTGAGAAAGGGCAATGCACGGTACCAAAGAGGCTAGCAATGATGGAACGGTGAGAGTGCGTATAATCCATGGACTCAACATTAGTCATAAAGAAGTCACATACTTATTGCAAAAATCTACAAGTCATCAAAAACCAAGCACTATGCGCATGCTCCTAGGGGGATAGATTGGTAGGAAAAGACCATCGCTCGTCCCCGACCGCCACTCATAAGGATGACAATCAAAGAACACCTCATGTTTCAAATTTGTTACTCAACGTTTACCATACGTGCATGCTACGAGACTTGCAAACTTCAACACAAGTATTTCTCAAATTCATAACTACTCAACTAGCACAACTTTAATATCACTATCTCCATATCTCAAAACAATCATCAAGTATCAAACTTCTCTTAGTATTCAATGCACTTATATGAAAGTTTTTATTATATCCCTCTTGAATGCCCATCATATTAGGACTAATTTTATAACCAAAGAAAATTACCATGCTGTTCTAAAAGACTCTCAAAATAATATAAGTGAAGCATGAGAGTTCATCTATTTCTTCAAAATAAAATTACCGTCGTGCTCTAAAAAGATATAAGTGAAGCACTAGAGCAAATGACAAACTACTCCAAAAGATATAAGTGAAGATCAATGAGTAGTCGAATAATTATAGACTCGCTAACATTTAAGAATTTCAGATCTTGGTATTTTATTCAAACAGCAAGCAAAGTAAAAAAAAATGACTCTCCAAGCAAAACACATATCATGTGGTGAATAAAAATATAGCTCCAAGTAAAGTTACCGGTGAACAAAGACGAAAGCGGGGATCCAGACTAAGGCATAGCCTAGTGGTGGGAAGGGGCTGATGCCTTCCCACCCACCCAGGTTCAAGGCATGGTACTTGCAATTTGGGTTTGTTGCACCAATTATACTGTAGGGGGTTCCCTTACAGTCTTTCTGTCAAAAAAAAGACGAAAGCGGGGAAAGCTTAGGCTCTTGGTTGTCCTTGAATATTACCTTGGGGTGCCTTGTGAATCCCCAGAATTAATTAGGCTCTTGCCACTCCTTATTCCATAGTCCATCAAATCTTTACCCAAAACGTGAAAACTTCACAACACAAAACTTAACAGAAAACTCGTAAGCTCCGTTAGTATAAGAAAATAAAACCACAACTTATGTATTGTTGTGAACTCATTATAAATTCATATTGGTGTAATATATATTGTATTCCAACTTCTCTTTTCTCCATACCCTCCGATACTACTCATAGATTCATCTAAATAAGCAAAAAACACAATGAAAACAGAATCTGTCCAAAACAGAACAGTCTTTAGTAATCTGTATCAAACGTATACTTATGTGTCACATCCCTAGTTCTGGTATGACCTAGACTAGCTAGTCATGTGAGCATCATGTTTAAATTTCATTTGAATTTGAAATGGGGATTCGTGGAACCCTCAGAATTCATTTATGGAATTAATCAAGATAAAAATTTCTCCAAAAAGGTCCAAGAAAATGTTCATGATCCTCTCTCAAAATTTTGGTCAAAGGAAAAATTCAAACCAATATTTTTATGAGCTCATAAATATTTATTTTGGCCATTTGGAATCAATGCATAATTATTTGCATTGGATATATATATATATATATATATGTATGAAATATTTATTTATATATTCCCAATAATTCAGATTTTAATGTGAGGGGCTCTGGAATATTTCAACTAGCTCCTACAATAAATTTCAGGAGAAAATAAATTGACTTAGTATTTTACTAAAACAAAAAAAAGGAAAAACCTTACCTGGGCTAACCTGCGGCCTGGCACTCTGCCGGCCCAGCTATGCTGGCCCAGCCCACTGGCCACCGCACCGTCCTCCACCTCGCGCCAGTAGGCGAGGCGTCTGCCCGGCGCGCGCGCGCTCGGCGTGCCACGCCACCTGCCTGCCTGTCCTCCCCTCGTCGCTTGGATGCCCCGTGCGACGCCACGCGCCGCCCCGCACCTCTCTCTCTCTCTCTCCCATGGCCTGCCCTCCTCTCCCTCGATCTGTCTCACCGCGCCCAAGCGCTGCCGTCGCCGCCGCATGCCATTGCCGCGCCCACCGTCACGTCCTCGCCTCCCCGACAAGTCCAATATCTCCGCGCCATCTTCCTTGTCTTCTACGCCAAGCCACGTGCCTCGGAAGGCCCTGGAGCGCCGCCATCGCCATCGTCTTCGTCTCCGGCCACCCGAGATCGCCGTCGCCGTTCCGCTCGCGTTCGACCCTCCCCGAGCTCGCTGACGACGTCTAAGGTCTCCCCGTGAGCTCTACTTCGTTTCCCTTCCTCCCCGTGCTCGTTTACCCTACTTGGCTAGCTCAACTGCCACGCCCGAGACCTCCTCTCCGCCGGCCATGGCGCTAGGGTGGCCAGAGCCCGAGCCAGCCGCTCCCGCGCGCGTCACCGTGCTCCTGGTGACGCCAGGAGGCCGTAGAGGCCCTCCGCAGCCCCTACCATGCAACGCAGCGCTGCGCCCGCACGACACTGAACCCTGGCCTTCGCCCCGAGCTCCTCTCCGGCGAGCTCCGGCACCCCCGCAGCCTCCCGTTAGCTCCAAACGACGCGGACGAGCTCCAACTCCTCGTCTGTGGTCTCCGCCGCCTAAATGGTCGCCAGAGGGCGATTCCCGTGCCCTCCGCCGTGTTCGGCCTCGCCGGCGGGTTGACTGGTTTTGACCCCCCAGTTGACCAAATTTGACCACCCACGGTCAATGACATGTGGGGCCCGGCCTTGCTAATTTTTAGTTTAGGATTAGTTTAACAACTAATTAACTCTGTTTACTAACTATGACACGGGCGTGTGGACCCCACACATCAAATTTGACCTGGACAACCATGTTGACTCGCTGACGTAGTGATGACGTCATGCTGACGCAGTTATTCATTTCCTGGATTTTATTTAGTCAGGAAATTCCAGAAAATGATATAAACTTAAAAAATTCATAGAAATTCAACCGTAGCTCAGATTGAAATAATTTATATATGAAAAATGATCATAAAAATTCAATCTATCCATCTGTACCATTATCATGCATGAAAACCCAAGCTATACATGCTGTATATATGAAAACACACTTATGGCATTTAAAGGGACTTAAATTAGAGTTGCATTTGGACCTTTGGTTCAAATGGACCTCTTCCAAGTTGAATGCTAAATCCATTAGCTCAAAACACATCACATATTAATGCCATATTCATGCATCATATTGTTGCATATGCTTGTGTTTGATTGTCAACACCGTTCCTTCTCGATAGGTTCTGCTCCGGAGAGTGCTCCAGAGTACCTGTATGTGGAGCAGTGCGCCCCTTGTTGATCTACCAGGCAAGCAAACCCCCTTGTTCATTTCGATACAATCCCACTCTTTCGCTCCTGGTCTCGTTTATCGCATTAGAACAACAATGATTCAACTGCTACTTTATGCTGCGGTAGTTGAACCCATTCCTCTGCATGACCTATCATTGGCACTCTAAATAGTTAAAACCCACTAGCATGTGTAGGAGTTGATTGAGCCATGTTGTGTTCCTACCATGCCATGCCTGCTATTGCTTAGAGTTGTGTCAGGTCTGATTCATCTGGAATGAATTGGAGTGTTATGATATGTTCTGGTGCTGAGAGTTAAGCGTGTGAACACGATTTGGTAAAGGTAGCGGTGAGAGGCCATGTAGGAGTACATGGTGGGTTGTCTCACTGGAACCGTCCTTAAGAACTGAGTTATGTGTATGTTGTCCAATGACTAGTTACAACCACACATTGGGCTCCGGGCGCTCCAAGCTCTCTCGACTAATTAACAAACTTGATCTCTGTCCAGGAGTTGCAAATAGTTTCTGGTGTTTGTAGGTAGTGTTAGTAGTCTACCAAGTAGCACCCGACCAGGTGGGCTTGGGACAGACTAGGCATAGTGGCACGGTGTACCAAGTGGCACCTGGATGGTGGGCTTGGGAACCCTGCTCACATCGTTTGGGGCCGTGAGCGACACCCCGGGCGGATCTCCTTGCGGATGGAACCCGAATAGGCGATAAACCCGGATGAGAGACTTGTGTGGTTAGTCAGGTCGTGGCCGACACCCTCGCTGGGCTTCCGCTTGAAGGTTGCCAAGTACACGTCGTGTAAATGGCGATAAGTGGTGAGAGCGTGTGTGAAGAAGTACACCCCTGCAGGGTTAACATGATCTATTCGAATAGCCGGGTCCACGGTTATGGACTTCTTGGATGCTTACGTGGTACATAGACAACTTGAAGTGGATACTCTAAAATGCTCAAGATAAGTGTGAGTGCTATGGATGGCTTCTCGTAGTGAGATGGGAATGAATCCATAGTGGTGTATTGAGGTGGTAATTAGTGGACTCGTGTGCGCTTTCTTACCTCAAAGAAGTTACTCGTAGTCGTAGAATAGGTTAGCCACTGAGTCAAAGTTGGCTTGCTGCAACTGAACCCCACATTGCCTCCTTGATACTAATGCATGTATGATAGGATCTGATGTATGTCTTGCTGAGTACCTTTGTACTCACGTTGCTTAATTTATGTTTTTGCAGATGAGACTTCTGTCTCAGTAGTAGTTCTGCACGGACTTCGACGACTAGCTTGTTACCTCAGCTACGTTCTTGTACCCTTGGGAGGGTCTTGTAGATAGTCAGGCCTCTCAGGTTTTTCTTTGGTAGTTGTCTGTACTCACACATGTAATGCTTCTGTTGCTTGTATGCTCTGAATGATGGGTCATGTGACCCCTGCTTGTAATAACTGCCATGTGGCTCTTCTGGGCCTTTATCTATATGAGTTTGCGTTATGTTGTGATGCCATGTTGTATAGCACATACTTGCATGTTATGCGTACGTGTAACGTGTATTGCTATGTGTGGGATCCGACAACCTAGTTGTCTATCCTTGGTAGCCTCTCTTATGGGGAAATGTAGTCTAGTGCTTCCACCGAGCCATGGTAGTCCGCTACAGCCCGGTTTACCGGAGTCCTGCTAGCCCAGCACTACTGCTCCGGAACACTTAGACTGGTCGTCATGTGATTCATTTCGTTCCTGTGTCTTTCCCTTCGGGGAAATGTCACGCGGTGACATCCGGAGTCCTGCCTAGCCTGCTACAGCCCGGGTGCCCGGTGTCCTGTTAGCCCAGTTGCGATAGCCCAGATTCACACGCTGCTGACCGACATGCTCGATGTTATTTGATGTATGCCTGTCCACGTAAGTTAGTGCCACTTTGGGTTCACGACTAGTCATGTCAGCCCGGGTCTCTGTCATATGGATGCTAGCGACACTATCATATACGTGAGCCAATAGGCACAAACGGTCCTGTGCCATGGTAAGGCGAAACTCGTGGGAATACCGTGCGTGAGGCCGCAAAGTGATATGAGGTGTTACATGCTAGATCGGTGTAACTTAGAATCAGGGTCCCGACAGCTTTGGTATCAGAGCCTGACTTCCTGTGGGATTTCCAAGCCAACCTGGTCAAAGTTGAGTCTAGAAATTCTTTAGTTATGTAAGGGAATTGATTGTGGAAGGGAACGTAAGGCTCTTTTTACTCCTTTTACCTCATGCCCTTCTGATATGAGTCATCCTATCTTTCCTACGGGGTTAAGGAACTAGGCTTCCTCTTCTGTCTATTAGGATCACGTTTTAATACTCCGTAGTCTCTTAGGATTGGTTGATCAGAGTCATATCCCAATTTGAGTACCTCCGGTGTAGCCTGTTTAGTAATATCTCAGAACCTTGAGTGATTATGTTGAGTATGGTGCTACCCCGTCTTTTGCAGAATGTCTCATTTTGAGCATTTTACTGCCGTTATGCTGCCGGAATTGTCCTAGGAGTTTGAGAGATACTAAATTTCCTTGTACTACATGTTGCATCCTATAGTTGTTGTTGACCTCATCCTTGGTTCCGCTTCTCAGGATGTCGTCAGTTAACCGAAGTTCTGTTGCTCGTTGCCTGAACTACGGAGGTGGTAGGGATGAGGAGGATCCTCCCGACCAGCCTTCGTTGGCAGAGTTCATGTTAGAAATTGAGAGGAACAAGCGTGAGACTAACCGCTTGTTGGCACGGATCAAGAAGAACACCGCCCATCAGCGTAATGAGTTGGTTTCCATCACTGACTTCATTAGCCTGAACACACCCACCTTCCATCATTCCATTGAGCCACTCGATGCAGATGACCGGCTCCGTAGTATCACTCACAAGCTCCATTCAGCGAACGTGGCTGAAGGAGACAAGATCACCTATGCTACATATCACCTGGAAGGTCCTGCTAGTTTTTGGTGGAAAAACTATGAGGCTATGCTTCCAGCTGGTCAGATTCCTACCTGGAGTGATTTCACTGAGGCTTTTTGAAAACATCACATTCATCAAGCCCTCATCAATCGCAAGAGAGAAGAGTTCTGTAGTTTCACCCAGAGTAAGATGGATGTTGATGCTTATAGCAGAGAGTTTGAGAACCTCGCCCGCTATGCTACAAAAGAAGTGTCCACAGATGCCAAGAAGCAGGCTAGGTTCCGGAAGGGTCTCAACCCCAAGTTGCGTCATGATCTCCACCTGCATCACTGTGATGCATTCCAGGCCCTTGTGAACAAGGCCATTAATGCAGAGAAAGCTCAGCTCACTTACGAGGAGTCTCGTAAACACACTCGTGATTTGAGTCCTTCCTCCGGTTCTAGTCCTCAGAAGCGCCGGATTTGGATTCTGAACTCTGCTCTTCCACCCGAATATTCACCGAGGCCATCTTATGTGGCGCCTCATCCGATTCAGTCACATGCTCCACCCAGGCCTATTGGTAGACCGCTTGTCGATGCGGGTCCACGTCCTACTTCAGGGACTTGCTTCACATGCGGAGAGCCATGACACTATGCACGTGACTGCTCTCAGGCCAGTTATGCTCCACCCCAGCCCGAGAAGTCTCTTGGCCATGGTAAGCCACCATGCAAGATGATCAGCGTCAAGTCAGCTCCCACTGAACATGGACGTGTGCATCATGTCTCAGCTAAAGACGCTCATGATGATCCATATGTCATTCTTGGTACACTCCTTGTCAACTGTCATCCAGTTTCGGTTCTATTTGATACCGGAGCATCTCATTCCTTCATTTCCGAAAGCTATGCCAGCTTGCACAACATATCATTTTGTGATATGCCTTCTTCACTAGTCATTCAAACTCCTGGATCCAAATGGCAAACTTCTAGTGTAAGCCATGGTATTGAAATCCTCATTGATAGACTTGTATTCCTTGCATCACTTATAGCACTCAAGTCTACATATATTAACATCATCTTGGGTATGGATGCCAAGATTGATTTTTACACCAGGTCTGTTCAGCTCACACACCCATGTGGCAAGATAGTCATCATCTCCACCAGAGTTGCAAAGCGTCAACTCTACTCTCTTAATGCCAGCCCTCTTCCAGACCTTGAAGATATCCCGGTAGTCTGTGACTTTCCGGATGTCTTTCCAGAGGAATTGGCAGGTGTTCCACCTGACAGAGATGTAGAGTTTTTCATGGATCTTATCCCAGGAACCGCCCCAATTTCTAGGAGACCTTACAAGATGGCACCCTTAGAACTAGCTGAACTTAAGAAACAACTTGATGAGTCCTTGCAAAAGGGTTTCATCCGTCCTAGTTCTTCTCCCTGGGCTTGCCCCGTCCCCTTCGTGAAGAAGAAGGATGGTACGGACCGGATGGTTGTAGATTAGCGTCCCGTTAATTTGGTCACGATAAATAACAAGTATCCGCTCCCCAGGATCAACGACCTGTATGATCAGCTCGCTGGATCCTCAGTCTTTTCCAAGATGGATTTGAGGTTAGGCTACCATCAAATCAATATTAGAAACGGGGACATTCCTAAAACGGCTTTTGTCACTCGTTATGGCCAGTACAAGTACACCTAAAACGGCTCCAGCTACATTCTCCCGCTTGATGAACTCGATCTTCATGGAGTACTTAGATAAGTTCGTCATGGTTTACCTCGATGACATTCTTATTTACTCGAAGAACGAGGAAGAGCATGCTGAACATCTTAGACTTGTGTTAGAGAAACTCAGAGAGCACCGCCTTTATGCCAAGTTCTCCAAGTGCGAATTTTGGTTGCTAGAAGTGACCTACCTGGGCCACGTAATATCTGGTAAGGGCATTGTTGTCAATCCCGAGAGAGTTCAGGCCATTCTTGATTGGACTCCACCTAAAACCGTTAAGCAAGTTAGAAGTTTCCTTGGTCTAGCCAGTTATTGTCGCCGCTTTGTTGAAAACTTCTCCAAAGTGTCCAAACCTCTCATGGAACTTCTCAAGAAATAAAAAAAGTTTGAGTGGTCCCCATAGTGTGAGTACAGTTTTCAGGAACTGAAAAGACGCCTGACTTCTACTCCCATACTTGTGCCACCAGATTTCACTAAAGACTTTGTTATCTACTGCGATGCCTCACGACAGGGACTAGGTTGCATTCTTATGCAGGATCGCCATGTGATTGCCTATGCATCTCGACAGTTGCATCCACATGAGGAGAATTATCCTACATATGATCTAAAGCTTGGAGCCGTAGTCTATGCACTTAAGACATGGCGACATTACCTTCTTGGTAAATGTTGCGATATTTACACCGACCACCAGAGTCTCAAGTATATCTTCACCCAACCTGATTTAAACCTTAGGCAAAGACGTTGGTTGGAGTTGATCTCAGATTACGACTTAGGGATTACCTACACGCCAGGGAGGGGAAATGTCATGGCTGATGCGCTAAGTGGTAAGTCCTATTGCAAGAATCTCATGTTGCAGCAGGGCCAACCACTTCTTCATGAGGAATTCTGTAAGCTTAACCTTCACATTGCTCCTCATGGATTCCTTTCTACCTTGGTGGCTAAACCTACTCTTGTGGATCAGATCATCTCTGCTCAGAAGCAGGATACAGGAATTTCCCGGATCAAGAGAAACATTAACAAGGGAGTTGGTGGTAGTTTCTGTATAGATGATCGAGGTGTTGTTTTCTTTGAGAATCTCTTGGTGGTTCCCAAGAATCAACATCTACGACAACTGATCCTTAAGGAGGCTCATGAATCTCCTCTCACGATTCATCCCGGTGGTACTAAGATGTATCAGGACCTACGCCAGAGGTTCTGGTGGACTAGGATGAAGAGATAAATCGCTGAGTTCATTGCTAACTGTGACGTTTGTCGTTGCATTAAGGCAGAACATCAGAGGCCTGCTGGCACCCTTCAGCCTTTAGCTATTCCTGAGTGGAAATGGGATAAAGTTGCTACGGACTTCATCACCGGCTTTCCCAGGACCAACAGAGGGAATAATGCTATCTTCGTAGTCATTGATCGTCTTTCCAAAGTGGCTCACTTCCTACCTGTTCGAGAGAATATCACAGCTAGTCAGCTTGCTGACTTATCTATTTCTTGAATAGTTTCACTTCAAGGTGTTCCAGATCAATTCAGACCGTGGTAGTGTTTTCACTTCTCATTTCTGGGAGAGTTTCCAAACTGCCATGGGCACCCATCTGTCCTTCAGTACCACTTTCCACCCTCAATCAAGTGGTCAGGTGGAAAGGGCCAACCAAATTCTCGAAGACATGCTTAGAGCTTGTGTTATCTCATTCGGTGTGGAGTGGGAGAAGTGTCTTCCTTTCGCCGAGTTTTCTTATAACAATAGCTACCCATCTAGTCTCAAGAAAGCTCCTTTTGAGATTCTGTATGGACGAAGATGTTGAACACCTTTTAACTGGTCAGAAACCGGTGAAAGACAATTCTTTGGACCAGACATGATCCAGGAGGCAGAAGAGCAAGTTCGCGTCATTCGTGAGAATTTGAAAACAGCCCAGTCTCGTCAAAAGAGCCAGTATGACTGTCGTCATAAAGAAATGACTTATGAGGTTGGCGACAAGGATGACCTTCGGGTTACAACCCCACATCTTTCTCGAGTTCATGATGTCTTCCACGTCTCTCAACTCAGGCGTTGCTTCTCGTATGTAACATCCCAAATTTTCAATTTGGAATGTTATACATAGATCATTTTTGCATATCATATTTTATTGCATTTCGTTTCGCGATCCTCGAAATCCTAAGAAACTCAAGGACCCTCGGAGAGAGTTGGGGATTTCCCGGTTTTCATGTTTGATTTTTAATGAAATATTGAAACGAGGATTTTGGTTTTAATTATTTTCTCTCCGAAAATATTTCATATAAAAATAAATGAGAGGAGATAATATGACTTCTCCAAAATAATTGAAATATTGGAGGAAAAATATTAAAATAAAATATTTGATTTTATTCAGATTTTATCGCAATTTTATTTGCATTAGAAAAATTGCACGTTTTCAAAATTGCATTTTAGGGACAAGAAAATGTTTATCTCGTTCTAAATATTTTATTTAGACGGTGAAAATTTGTTTTGGTATTTTTAGATTTTTTATTTTATTTTCTAGGATTTAATTTCTGTTCAGCGGAATTGTTTAAAACGAAAGTTTCCAGCGCTCGACTGGGCCAAGGCCCAACCGAGCCGGCCCACCTCCCCGCGCCGCCGTCTCCCACCTAGAGACTGCGCGCCGCCGCCGCGGACTCGGACCGGAGTCCGAGCCGGACTCCTCCCCCGCCGCCTTGCCCCTCCTCCAAGCTGCCCCTCCCCCTCTTAAATACCCCCGAGCCCCGCCACCACCACCAAACCACGCTGCCACCTCCCCCTCTTAAATACCCCCCGAACCCTGCCACCACCACCAAACCCCGCCCGCGGCCCGCCTCCTGCCCCCGAGCCGCCGCCGCCGCCTGCCCTCGCCGCGATGCAAGCCCGTCAACCAGCCCGCCGGAGCCCTGCGCCTCGCTGGATCCGACGAGGTAGCCGCCGCCGGTTTTCTCTAGAAAACCGATCCGTTTTTTTAGAAACCCTAGTTCGTTTTTTCTTAGATTGGTTCGCCGGTTTTTCTCGGTTTAGTTATTTAGCGGACGTTCGTCCGTATGTTCGTTTTAAAGAACGGTTTTCGCTCGATAGTTACAGACAACGAGCGCTCGTTCGTTAGCCTGTTCGTCAATTTTCTTTTTATCGGATTTTTCCGCGATTATTTTCGATCGCGATTTCTGATCTGATTTTCGCTTCAGTTTATGTGTTCGCTCGTTTATCGAAATCAGGCGATTCAAGTGCCTAGATCTTCGTCTCGAGACCCTCTTTCTGTTTAATCAACTTAAACAAGATTTTGGTACAGTAAAATTTGACTTCAGTTCAGATTAGGAAATGGATCTTGTTTCTTTTGCCGTTTGAGTTTCGTTGCTCCGTTTGATTTGATTCTTTTTGCAAACCGGAGTTCTTAAGTTGAAATTTCTGGTCAATTCCTCTTATTTGAGTTTTGCCCATGCATCTTTGCATGATTGCTTATGTATGCTATTGTTTGTTTGCGATAGAATTCCCGGAGTGCGAAACGTGCTATTTCGAGTCCCTAGGTTTTGCGGATCATCAGCAAGGCAAGTAACACATTGACCATACTCTTTCCACACCCAGTTTTTATGCATTAGTTTCAATCCTCAAACATTGCATGTTCAGGATGTCATTACATGTGGGTTGGGAAGTAGTTGATGAGGTAGAACCTATTGCCCTGATATATTCAAACCCTTGGGAGTTACTTCTACGTATTGCTTACATTGCTATGCTATGCTCGTAGACGTGGTTTGGGTGAGTGAAATCCATGACAGATGTGAGATTGTTAATTAATGGTTCAACTTAAGGTGGCAACTTAAATACACATCTGGGTGGATTGAGACACCTCGAGAATCCAGTGTTGCCTGTATTTTTGGAAATCCCGGGGTTCCGTGTGATCTTCCTATGGACCACCACCCAGGCTCAAACGGAACTGAGGTAATTTCATGCTAGAAACTTCCATGTGCAGCCACAAGCTATTATGGGCTCTAGCATAGTGGTGTAAGTTACGTGAAGCTCTCGAAGAGGTGGATCAGCAGGTAGAGGGTTGTAGGTTTGGTATGGTCTGCACAGAGTAGAGAGTTAATGTTTCTGAAAGACTGTGTCTCGGTCATCCATTTCTCAAACACCATGTAATGCGAGAAATCCAACGGAGGCGATCGAGTCTTGTGAGGAAAAGTGCGCGAACCTCTGCAGAGTGTACAATCTAATCATGGTTAGCTGTGTCCTCGGTTATGAACAATCTTGAGTATCTAGTACTTGGAGTATCTTAAGTATCTCATCACTTTAAATTAATATTGTTGGGTTGATAATTACTTTAATTGGGATTGAGTTGGAGGAACCTTCTCAATGATGTTTCAACTACCATGATAGCTAAAATTAAAATCTATTCCTTTGTTGTAGGGAAAAATTGGCTTTTCACAAAAACTGTAACCGTAGAGCTTTCCACCAGCCAAATATGCATGTAGTGATAGCATTATTCTGTTCTTGCTCTACTGTGTTATACTGCCAGCATATTCCATGTGTTGACCCGTTTTCGGGCTGCAACGTATTATGTTGCAGACTTTTCAGACAAGGAGTAAGGTTCGTTAGGTCGTTGCCGTGCAGCTTAGCTATGCCGTTAGAGTTGAATGACTCACTTTATCTTCCAAGCCTTCTGCTGGTATCGTATTAGATGTCCTTAAGCCATATTTATTGTAATAAGTTCTCTTTTGAGACATTC
The DNA here is from genome assembly GCA_032464435.1 of Aegilops umbellulata. Taxonomy (NCBI): domain Eukaryota; kingdom Viridiplantae; phylum Streptophyta; class Magnoliopsida; order Poales; family Poaceae; genus Aegilops; species Aegilops umbellulata. Next base: position 554,311,430 of record CP136057.1, read on the forward strand.
GATGTAATAAGTGTGTGATTGCCACTCTGTTATAAATCCTTCGAGTACTGTGTGTGTCAGCATTACCGATCCAGGGATGACACTGAAGCACAGATACTTGACCGTTTGAGGTCGGGTCGCTACAAGATGGTATCAGACCACACGCTGAGTATAGTACACGACCACTAAGATAAACCCTAGGTCACTCTTCTCTACTCATTTCTGACTCCTCTCCATTTTCTACTCTTTAGGATGGCGGAGTTGAAGAACAAGTTTGCACAGCCAGATGAAGACACACCCTTTGGATGCCACTTGAAGGAAGCCAGTAGGTTCTTGAACATTGCAATACCAAGCTTCACCGGGACATACAACGCCACCTTGCCTGAAGAGGAGCGCTGGATGATTCAAGTACAAGTTCCAGGAAGGACGTTCTCACCAATCTCTAAGCCCATAGAATTTTCTTTTGAAGCACCTACCTGGAGTCTAGGCAAGAGCATGGCAGCCCACATCACCATGGGACGCATTGGATAAGTATACAACAAGGATCTTAAGGACACTATCTACCAGGTCCATTGCAGCTTTCATCCAGGAGTTAAACCAGCACATTCGACGTTAGGAGAATCAGATGTGCGCAGACATGATAGATTTGAATAAGGCGAAGACAAGGATCATCGAGCTGGAAGAAGAACTTAAGTCTACACGCGATGGATACGAGGAGGAAATTGCGACACTATTGGAGAAGAATGACGACCTGATTAAGAAGATCGGAGTATTCATGGGAGATCCAGCGCCGAGAAGAGAAGACGACGATTCCACTTGCCTGGAAAACTACGTCATCATCGACGACATCGCCTCCGACCCCAGTGATGATGAATTTGAAGACAAAGCTGGAGCAGACATCATGGAGTCTTCCACCGATCAAATTTCTAGATGACCACCAAATAATTAGTAGTATCCCCATGTATTTAGTAGTAGTTGAACACTTTTGCGATAGTTCTAGACCGCTTGTATGCCCTTGCTTGATTGATTGAGTGAAATGTTTGTGTTGTCTCATGTGCATATGGGTAGTGTTTTCTCATTAGACCCCTTTTCTATTCTAATCTCTCCCCTCTAAACCCACCAGATGCCTCCGAGACGTGACATCGGATTTGCCTTCCCGCCAGAGCTCACTCAGTTGATCTAGCAGCAGAATGCCTTGATGCTATTGCTAGTCTAGAATCAAGGCAACAACAACAACCCGCCTCTAGTTGACAACTTAGCTCGCTTTCTGAGGTTACAGCCGCCGGTGTTTTCCAGTAGCACCGAACCTATAGTTGCTGATGATTGGCTACGCCGTATTAGAAGGGAGTTGACCACCGCAGGTTGCACAGACGCTGAGAAGGTGCGCTTTGCCGCACATCAATTGGATGGACCAGCAGCCTCATGGTGGGAGAATTACACGACCACTTTCCCCATAGCCAATGTCACATGGGACCAGTTTCAGCAAGCTTTCCGTACAGCCCATGCCTCAACTGGAGCCATGAATATGAAGAAGCGTGAGTTTCGCAACTTACGCCAGGGGAACTGAGGGAGTCCTGGACTAGGGGGTATCCGAACGGCCGGACTATAACCTTTGGCCGGACTGTTGGACTATGAAGATACAAGATTGAAGACTTCGTCCCGTGTCCGGATGGGACTTTCCTTGGCGTGGAAGGCAAGCTTGGCAGTACGGATATGTAGATCCCCTTCCTTGTAACCGACTCTGTGTAACCCTATCCCCCTCCGATGTCTATATAAACCGGCGGGTTTAGTCCATAGGACAACAACAATCATACCATAGGCTAGCTTCTAGGGTTTAGCCTCTCTGATCTCGTGGTAGATCTACTCTAGTACTACCCATATCTGTTGGGGAACATAGCAGAAATTCAAAATTTTCCTACGTGTCACCAAGAACTATCTATGGAGAAACCAGCAACGAGGGGAAGGAGAGTGCATCTACATACCCTTGTAGATCGCTAAGCGGAAGCGTTCAAGTGAACGGGGTTGATGGAGTCGTACTCGTCGTGATCCAAATCACCGATGATCCTAGTGCCGAACGGACAGCACCTCCGCGTTCAACACACGTACAGCCCGGTGACGTCTCCCATGCCTTGATCCAGCAAGGGGAGAGGGAGAGGTTGAGGAAGACTCCATCCAGCAGCAGCACAACGGCGTGGTGATGATGGAGGAGCGCGGCAATCCTGCAGGGCTTCGCCAAGCACCGCGGGAGAGGAGAAAGGAGAGATGCAGGGCTGCGCCGTAGAGAGGTCCAAAACTCATCTGTTGGCTGCCCCAAACCCTCCAGTATATATAGGGGGAGAGGGGAGGCTGCGCCCCCACCTAGGGTTCCACCCTAGGGGCGGCGGCCAGCCCCAAAACCCATCTAGGGTGCGGCCAAGGGGGTGGAAGAGGGGAGACTTGCCCCCCAAGTCAGGTGGGTGCGCCCCCTTCCTCAAACCCTAGGCGCCTTGGGCCCTTGTGGGGGCGCGCACCAGCCCACCTGGGGCTGGTCCCCTCCCACATGTGGCCCATGCAGCCCTCCGGGGCCGGTGGTCCCACTTGGTGGACCCCCGGGACCCTCCTGGTGGTCCCGGTACGTTACCGATAAAACCCGAAACTCTTTCGGTGACCAAAACAGGACTTCCCATATATAAATCTTTACCTCCGGACCATTCCGGAACTCCTCGTGACGTCCGGGATCTCATCCGGGACTCCGAACAACATTCGGTAACCACATACGAACTTCCTTAATAACCCTAGCGTCATCGAACCTTAAGTGTGTAGACCCTACGGGTTCGGGAGACATGCAGACATGACCGAGACGTTCTCCGGTCAATAACCAACAGCGGGATCTGGATACCCATGTTGGCTCCCACATGTTCCACGATGATCTCATTGGATGAACCACGATGTCAAGGACTTAATCAATCTCGTATACAATTCCCTTTGTCTATCGGTACGATACTTGCCCGAGATTCGATCGTCGGTATCCCGATACCTTGTTCAATCTCATTACCGGCAAGTCTCTTTTACTCATTCCGCAACACATCATCCCGTGATCAACTCCTTGATCACATTGTGCACATTATGGTGATGTCCTACCGAGTGGGCCCAGAGATACCTCTCCGTCACACGGAGTGACAAATCCCAGTCTCGATTCGTGCCAACCCAACAGACACTTTCGGAGATACCTGTAGTGTACCTTTATAGCCACCCAGTTACGTTGTGACGTTTGGCACACCCAAAGCACTCCTACGGTATCCGGGAGTTGCACAATCTCATGGTCTAAGGAAACGATACTTGACATTAGAAAAGCTTTAGCATACGAACTACATGATCTTGTGCTAGGCTTAGGATTGGGTCTTGTCCATCACATCATTCTCCTAATGATGTGATCCCGTTATCAACGACATCCAATGTCCATGGTCAGGAAACTGTAACCATCTATTGATCAACGAGCTAGTCAACTGGAGGCTTACTAGGGACATGGTGTTGTCTATGTATCCACACATGTATCTGAGTTTCCTATCAATACAATTCTAGCATGGATAATAAACGATTATCATGAACAAGGAAATATAATAATAATCAATTTATTATTGCCTCTAGGGCATATTTCCAACAGTCTCCCACTTGCACTAGAGTCAATAATCCAGTTCACATCGATATGTGATTAACACTCAAAGTCACATCCCTATGTGACTAACACCCAAGAGTTCTGGGTTTGATCATGTTATGCCTGTGAGAGGTTTTATAGTCAACGGGTCTGAAACATTTAGATCTGTATGTACTTCGCAAATTTCTAAGTCATCTTGTAGATGCAACTACTACGCTACCTTTGGAGCTATTCCAAATAACTGTTCTACTATACGAATCCAGTTTACTACTCAGAATAATCTGGATTAGTGTCAAAGTCTGCATCGGCGTAACCCTTTACGACGAACTCTTTTACCACCTCCATAATCGAGAAAATTCCTTAGTCCACTGGTTACTAAGGATAACTTTGACCGCTGTCTTGTGATCCATTTCTAGATCACACTTGTACCCCCTGACTGACTCATGGTTTGGCACACTTCAGGTGCGGTACACAACATAGCATACTTTAGAGCCTACGACTAAATCATTGGGGACGACCTTCGTCCTTTCTCTCTCTTCTGCCGCGGTCATGTCTTGAGTCTTGCTCAATACTCACACCTTGTAACACAGCCGAGAACTCCTTCTTTGCTGATCTATTTTGAACTCCTTCAAAATCTTGTCGTGGTATGTATTTGTTTGAAAGTACTATTAAGCAATTTTGATCTATCCTTATAGATCTTGATGCTCAATGTTCAAGTAGCTTAATCTAGGTTTTCCATTGAAAACACTTTTCAAATAACCCTATATGCTTTCCAGAAATTCTACATCGTTTCTGATCAACAATATGTCAACAACATATACTCATCAGAAATTCTATAGTGCTCCCACTCACTTCTTTGGAAATACAAGTTTCTCATAAACTTTGTATAAACCCAAAATCTTTGATCATCTCATCAAAGTGTACATTCCAACTCCGAGATGCTTACTCCAGTCCTTAGAAGGATTGCTGGAGCTTTGCATACTTGTTAGCATCTTTCAGGATCGACAAAATCTTCTGGTTGTATCACATACAACCTTTCCTCAAGAACAAGGAAACAATATTTTGACATCCCATCTGCAAGATTTCATAAATAATGCAGTACCTGCTAATTCCAACAGACTCTTAGCATCGCTACGAGTGAGAAAGTCTCATCGTAGTCAACTCCTTGAACTTGTCGGGAAACACCTTAACGACAAGTCGAGCTTTCTCAACGGTGACACTTACCATCATTGTCTGTCTTCCTTTTAAAATCCATATGTACCCAACAGCCTTACGACTATCAAGTAGTTCTTTCAAAGTCTACACTTTGTTTTCATACATGGATCCTCTCTCGGATTTTATGGCCTCGAGCCATTTTTCGGAATCCGGGCCCACCATCGCTTCTCCATAGCTCGTAGGTTCATTGTTGTCTAGCAACATGACTTCCAAGACAGGATTACGTACCACTCTGAAGTAGTACGCATCCTTGTCATCCTACGAGGTTTGGGAGTGACTTGATCCGAAGTCTCATGATCACTATCATAAGCTTCCACTTCAATTTGTGTAGGTGCCATAGGAACAACTCATGTGCCCCGCTACACACTAGTTGAAGTGACGGTTCAATAACCTCATCAAGTCTCCACCATCCTCCCACTCAAGTCTTTCGAGAGAAATTTTTCCTCGAGAAAGGACCCGATTTGAGAAACAATCCCTATTGCTTTCGGATCTAAGACAGGAGGTATACCCAACTGTTTTGGGTGTCCTATGAAGATGCATTTATCCGCTTTGGGTTCGAGCTTATCAGCCTGAAACTTTTTCATATAAGCGTCGCAGCCCCAAACTTTCAAGAAACGACAGCTTAGGTTTCTCTAAACCATAGTTCATACGGTGTCATCTCATCGGAATTACGTGGTGCCCTATTTAAAGTGAGTGCGGTTGTCTCCAATGCCTAACCCATGAACGATAGTGGTAATTCAATAAGAGACATTATGGTACACACCATATCCAATAGGGTGCAACTATGATGTTCGGACACACCATCACACCATGGTGTTCCAGGCGGTATTAGTTGTGAAACAATTTCCACAGTGCCAAACTCGTAACTCAGATATTCATTTCTATGATCATATCATAGACATTTTATCCTCTTATCACGAAGATCTTCAACTTCATTCTGAAATTACTTGAACCATTCAATAATTCAGACTTGTGTTTCATCAAGTAAATATACTCAGTATCTACTCAAATCATCTGTGAAGTAAGAGTATAACGATATCCACTACGTGCCTCAACACTGATTGGACTGCACACATCAAAATGTGTTTACTTCCAACAAGTTGCTTTCTTGTTCCATTTTATTGAAACCGAAGCTTTCAGTCATCTTGCCCATGTGGTATGATTTGCATGTCTCAAGTGATTCAAAATCAAGTGAGTTTAAATGGTCCATCTGCATGGAGTTTCTTCATGCATATACACCAATAGACATGGTTCGCATGTCTCAAACTTTTCAACATTGAGTGAGTCCAAAGATCCATCAACATGGAGCTTCTTCATGCGTTTTATACCAATATGACTTACATGGAAATGCCACAAGTAGGTGGTACTATCATTACTATCTTATATCTTTTGGCATGAACATGTGTATCACTATGATCGAGATTCAATAAACCATTCATTTTAGGTGCAAGACCATTGAAGGTATTATTCAAATAAATAGAGTAACCATTATTCTCCTTAAATGAATAACCGTATTGCGATAGACATAATCCAATCATGTTTATGCTCAACGCAAACACCAAATAAAAATTATTTAGGTTTAACACCAATCTCGATGGTAGAGGGAGCGTGCGATGCTTGATCACATCAACCTTGGAAACACTTCCAACACATCTCGTCATCTCACCTTTAGCTAGTCTCCGTTTATTCCGTAGCTTTTATTTTGAGTTACTATCACTTAGCAACCGAACCGGTATCTAATACCTTGATGCTACTAGGAGTACTAATAAAGTACACATTCACATAATGTATATCCAATATACTTCTATTGACAGCCTTCTCATCTACCAAGTATCTAGGGTAATTCTGCTCCAGTGTCTGTTCCCCTTATTACAGAAGCACTCAGTCTCGGGTTTGGGTTCAACCTTGGGTTTCTCCACTAGAGCAGCAGCTGATTTGCCGTTTCATGAGGTATCCCTTCTTGCCCTTGCCCTTCTTGAAACTAGTGGTTTCACTAACCATCAACAATTGATGCTCCTTCTTGATTTCTACTTTCACGGTGTCAAACATCGCGAATATTTCAAGGATCATCATATCTATCCCTGATATGTTGTAGTTCATTACGAAGCTCTAGCAGCTTGGTGGCAATGACTTTGGAGAAACATCACTTATCTGGAAGATCAACTCCCACTCGATTCAAGTGATTGTTGCACTCAGACAATTTGAGCACAAGCTCAACGATTGAGCTTTTCTCCCTTAGTTTGCAGGCTAAGAAAATCGTCGGAGGTCTTATACCTCTTGACGTGGGCACGAGCCTGAAATCCCAATTTCAGCCCTCGAAACATCTCATATGTTCCGCGACATTTCAAAAATGTCTTCGGTGCCTCAATTCTAAACCATTTATCATTACCGAACTATCATGTAGTCATCAAAACGTGTATGTCAGATGTTCGCAACATCCACAGACCATGTTCGAGGTCCAGCACACCGAGCAGTGCATTAAGGACATAAGCCTTCTATTTTCCGCATAATTGCTATTATCAACTTTCAACTATATTTTCTCTAGGAACATATTTAAAACAGTAGAACTAAAGCGCGAGCTATGACATAATTTGCGAAGACCTTTTCGACTATGTTCAGGATAATTAAGTCCATCTTATGAACTCCCACTCAGATAGACATCCCTCTAGTCATCCAAGTGATTACATGATCCGAGTCAACTAGGCCGTGTCCGATCATCATGTGAGACGGACTAGTCATCATCGGTGAACATCTTCATGTTGATCGTATCTACCATACGACTCATGCTCGACCTTTCGGTCTCTTGTGTTCCGAGGCCATGTCTGTACATGCTAGGCTCGTCAAGTTAACCTAAGTGTTTCGCATGTGTTCTGAGGCCATGTCTGTACATGCTAGGCTCGTCAACACTCGTTGTATTCGAACGTAAGAATCTATCACACCCGATCATCACGTGGTGCTTCGAAACGACGAACTTTCGCAACGGTGCACAGTTAGGGGGAACACTTTCTTGAAATTTTAATGAGGGATCATCTTATTTACTACCGTCGTTCTAAGCAAATAAGATGTATAAACATGATAAACATCACATGCAATCAAATAGTGACATGATATGGCCATCATCACTTTGCTCCTTTTGATCCCCATCTTCGGGGCTCCATGATCATCGTCGTCACCGGCATGACACCATGATCTCCATCATCATGATCTCCATCATCGTGTCTTCATGAAGTTGTCTCGCCAACTATTACTTCTACTACTACAGCTAACGGTTAGCAATAAAGTAAAGTAATTACATGACATTTACGTTTGACACACAGGTCATAAATAAATTAAAGACAACTCCTGTGGCTCCTGCCGGTTGTCATACTCATCGACATGCAAGTCATGATTCCTATTACAAGAACATGATCAATCTCATACATCAGATATATCATTCATCACATCCTTTTGGCCATATCACATCACATGGCATACCCTGCAAAAACAAGTTAGACATCCTCTAATTGTTGTTTGCATGTTTTACGTGGCTGCTATGGGTTTCTAGCAAGAACGTTTCTTACCTACGCAAAACCACAACGTGATATGTCAATTGCTATTTACCCTTCATAAGGACCCTTTTCATCGAATCCGATCCGACTAAAGTGGGAGAGACTGGCACCCGCTAGCCACCTTATGCAACTAGTGCATGTTAGTCGGTGGAACCTGTCTCACGTAAGTGTACGTGTAAGGTCGGTCTGGGCCGCTTCATCCCACAATGCCGCCGAATCAAGATTGACTAGTAACGGTAAGCATATTGAACAAAATCAACGCCCACAACTACTTTGTGTTCTACTCATGCAAAGAATCTACACAATAGACCTAGCTCATGATGCCACTGTTGGGGAACGTAGCAGAAATTCAAAATTTTCCTACGTGTCACCAAGATCTATCTATGGAGAAACCAGCAACGAGGGGAAGGAGAGTGCATCTACATACCCTTGTAGATCACTAAGCGGAAGCGTCCAAGTGAACGGGGTTGATGGAGTCGTACTCGTCGTGATCCAAATCACCGATGATCCTAGTGCCGAACGGACAACACCTCCGCGTTCAACACACGTACAGCCCGGTGACGTCTCCCATGCCTTGATCCAGCAAGGGGAGAGGGAGAGGTTGAGGAAGACTACATCCAGCAGCAGCACAACGGCGTGGTGATGATGGAGGAGCGTGGCAATCCTGCAGGGCTTCGCCAAGCACCGCGGGAGAGGAGAAAGGAGAGATGCAGGGCTGCGCCATACAGAGGTCCAAAACTCATTTGTTGGCTGCCCCAAACCCTCAAGTATGTATAGGGGGATAGGGGAGGCTGCGCCCCCACCTAGGGTTCCACCCTAGGGGCGGCGGCCAGCCCCAAAACCCATCTAGGGTGCGGCCAAGGGGGGGAAGAGGGGAGACTTGCCCCCAAGTCAGGTGGGTGCGCCCCCTTCCCCAAACCCTAGGCGCCTTGGGCCCTTGTGGGGGGGGGGCACCAGCCCACCTGGGGCTGGTCCCCTCCCACATGTGGCCCATGCAGCCCTCCGGGGCCAGTGGTCCCACTTGGTGGACCCCCGGGACCCTCCTGGTGGTCCCGGTACGTTACCGATAAAACCCGAAACTCTTTCGGTGACCAAAACAGGACTTCCCATACATAAATCTTTACCTCCGGACCATTCCGGAACTCCTCGTGACGTCCGGGATCTCATCCGGGACTCCGAACAACATTCGGTAACCACATACGAACTTCCTTAATGACCCTAGCGTCATCGAACCTTAAGTGTGTAGACCCTACGGGCTCGGGAGACATGCAGACATGACCGAGACGTTCTCCGGTCAATAACCAACAGCGGGATCTGGATACCCATGTTGGCTCCCACATGTTCCACGATGATCTCATCGGATGAACCACGATGTCAAGGACTTAATCAATCCCGTATACAATTCCCTTTGTCTATCGGTATGATACTTGCCCGAGATTCGATCGTCGGTATCCCGATACCTTGTTCAATCTCGTTACCGGCAAGTCTCTTTTACTCGTTCCGCAACACATCATCCCGTGATCAACTCCTTGATCACATTGTGCACATTATGATGATGTCCTACCGAGTGGGCCCAGAGATACCTCTCCGTCACACGGAGTGACAAATCCCAGTCTCGATTCGTGCCAACCCAACAGACACTTTCGGAGATACCTGTAGTGTACCTTTATAGCCACCCAGTTACGTTGTGACGTTTGGCACACCCAAAGCACTCCTACGGTATCCGGGAGTTGCACAATCTCATGGTCTAAGGAAACAATACTTGACATTAGAAAAGCTTTAGCATACGAACTACATGATCTTGTGCTAGGCTTAGGATTGGGTCTTGTCCATCACATCATTCTCCTAATGATGTGATCCCATTATCAACGACATCCAATGTCCATGGTCAGGAAACTGTAACCATCTATTGATCAACGAGCTAGTCAACTAGAGGCTTACTAGGGACATGGTGTTGTCTATGTATCCACACATGTATCTGAGTTTCCTATCAATACAATTCTAGCATGGATAATAAACGATTATCATGAACAAGGAAATATAATAATAATCAATTTATTATTGCCTCTAGGGCATATTTCCAACAATATCATCAATATTAATCAAGCAGGAGTAGGGTTTTACCTCCATCGAGAGGGCCCGAACCTGGGTAAAAACATCGTGTCCCTTGTCTCCTGTTACCATCCGCCTAGACGCACAATTCGGGACACCCTACCCGAGATCCGCCGGTTTTGACACTGACATTGGTGCTTTCATTGAGAGTTCCTCTGTGTCGTCATCTTTAGTCTTGATGGCTCTTTCGATCATCAACACCGAAGCAGTACAGGGTAAGATTTTCTCCCCGGACAGATCTTCGTGTTCGGAGGCTTTGCACTGCGGGCCAACTCGCTTGGCCACCTGGAGCAGATCGAGAGTTATGCCCCTGGCCATCAGGTCAGGTTTGGTAGCTTAAACTACACGACCGACGTTCGCGGAGACTTGATCTTCAACGGATTCGAGCCCCGGCCGAGTGCGCTGCACTGTCATGCTGGGCATGATTTAGCTCTGCCGCCGAACAGTGTCCTGGAGACCGCACCCGCAACCGCTGCGACCTTTAATTCGGAGCCAACTGCGCCATCCGAGGGTGGGTGGTTAGACCCCGCCGCGAAGGCAGCAGCCTCAACGGCGATCGAGCCGAACACTAGCCTTGCCCTTCGCGAGGTCCATGACTCCACATTGCCGGACTCTCCTCCGGACTCCGATCCACCCGCACCCCTGCCAATTGAAGCCGATTGGGAGCCGATCATGGAGTTCACCACCGCGGGTATATTTCAGCACTCGCCCTTCGGCTACATACTGAATTCACTAAGCTCTCTCTCCCTGTCAGGAGAGTCCTGGCCAGATTATGACTGGCAGGATTGGGATGCGGACAGCGAAGAAATTCGACGCCCACCCACCACCCACTATGTAGCCACTTTCGATGATTTGACTGACATGCTGGACTTCGACTCCGAAGACATCGATGGTATGGACGACGATGCAGGAGACGAACAGGAACCACCGCCCACAGGGCACTGGACAACCACCTCATCCCACGATGTATACATGGTGGACATACCCAAAGGAAACGACGACGAAGAGCGGAAGGACGCAGCAAAGGATCGTTCCCTCGAAAAGCAGTCAAAGCGGCGGCATAAGCGCCGCCCCAAACCCCGCCTCGACAGAAACATCGGTCACACAGACCCAGCCATAGAGAAGGGTGAGCCGGCGGACGACGAACATGGCATTGAACAACCGTCCGACCAGGGCAACACGGATAATCGAACCGAACAACCTGTCTTCGGCGATAATAGTCTGGATGACCTCACGCCTGACAAGCGACTGGATCAGAAGAACCTCCACAAAAGGCTCATTGCCTCCACGCGTAGCCTGAAAAAGCAGAAGCGGAAGCTCAAAACTGCGGAAGATGCACTTAGAATCAAATGGAGCAAAGTACTCAACACCGCAGACAAATACGGCGGCAGTCGCCACACAAAGAGCTACCCGAAGCGAAAGCTACTGCCTGAATTTGATGAGGAGGCCTTAGAGCCCCCGCAATCAAAAAACAGAGCAGCCATCCGGTCGGATAGACGACCTCACGACCAATATAGAGCGGCAAATGGCGCCGCACAAAAGCCAGCACCGATCCACATGAGGACTCACATCAAAAAGACGGCCCAACCAGATCCATCTACGGGCCAAGAAAGCATGCCCCAGCAAGAAATGCAACACAACATAAATCCGAACACCACGGTACACCCAAATACAGGGGTGCTGCTCACCCCCTATGTTTCACCGATGAGGTGCTAGACCATGAATTTCCAGAGGGATTCAAACCCGTAAACATAAAGGCATACGACGGAACGACAGACCCTGGGGTCTGGATTGAGGACTACATCCTCCATATCCACATGGCTAGAGGAGACGACCTCCACGCCATAAAGTACATACCCCTCAAGCTCAAAGGGCCAGCCCGGCATTGGCTTAAAGGCCTTCCCAAAAACAGCATTGGAAGTTGGGAAGAGCTCGAGGACGCTTTTCGGGCAAATTTTCAAGGGACCTATGTCCGACCACCGGATGTAGACGATTTAAGTCATATAACTCAACAGCCCGGAGAGTCAGCCCGGAAGCTTTGGAACAGATTCCTTACTAAAAAGAACCAAATAGTCGACTGTCCGGACGCTGAAGCCTTAGCAGCTTTTAAACACAATGTTCGAGACGAATGGCCCGCCAGACACCTCGGCCAAGAAAAGCCAAGAACAATGGCTGCATTAACAAGCCTCATGACCCACTTTTGCGCAGGCGAGGACAGCTGGTTGGCAAGATGCAGCACCAGCGACCCAAGTACATCCGAAGTCAGGGACGGGAACGGGAAGCCATGATGCAGCAAAAACCAGCGCCGGAATAAGGAAAACAGCCCGAAGAGCACGACGGTAAACGCCGGCTTCAAAAGCTCTCGGCAGGGTCAGCAAAAGCTGCCTCTCAAAGATAAAAGTGACGAACTGTCCAGCCTAAACAAAATTCTGGACAAGATATGTCAAATTAACAGCACCCCTGGTAAGCCCGCAAATCATACTCATAGAGAATGTTGGGTCTTCAAGCAGTCCTGCAAACTCAACGCCGAACACAAGGGGTTGGATACACCAAGTGAAGACGATGACGAACCCCACAAGCAAAACGCTGGGGAACAGAAGAAATTCCCACAAGAAGTCAAAACAGTAAACGTGTTACACGTGACAAAGGGGAAAGACGAAGTGGCGCCCACAGAGATACGTGCCCTCCGGCCTATCACAACAGAGTTCCGCCACTGGTTGTCCAAACCGATCACCTTCGACCATCGGGATTACTCCGCAAGTATCCGGCACGTAGGATGGGCTGCCTTGGTGTTAGACCCGATAATTGATGGATACCACTTTACACGAGTCCTGATGGACGGTGGCAGTAGTTTAAACCTGATATATCAGGACACAGTCCGCAAAATGGGTATGGACCCAACAAATATTGGCCATAGCAATACTTCCTTTAAAGGAGCAACGCCAGGCCCAGAGGCCCATTGCATGGGCTCCCTCCTACTAGAAGTTATGTTCGGCTCCCCCGATAACTTCCGTAGCGAAAAGCTAATCTTCCACATTGCTCCGTTTAAAAGCGGTTATCAAGCATTACTGGGACGCGAAGCTTTCGCGCACTTTAAGGCAATACCGCACTATGCATATCTCACGCTGAAGATGCCCGGTCCACGAGGCATCATTTCATTAAAGGGAAATATTGAGCGCTCCTCGCGCGCGGAAGACTGTGCAGCTGCCTTGGCAGCCACACACTAAAACGGCCTCACCAACCAGAGCATCTACCAGGTCGTTAAGACCACGGACACGACTATAGGAGTCCGGCATAACCATATAATTGATAAAGGTTGGATGGCTATATACCCCCACACAAGGGGTTCCGCGCATATAAACAGGCGGCAATAAGGCTCAATTCTACCCATCTTGAATTATACTTTTTTTATTTAATATAACACACATTTTGCACGACTATTTTTCAACTAAGTACTTCTCTTTCACAGATAACCATCGTGCTACACCAGTCCAGGATACGGCACAACAGAGACACAGGCGCAGACGTGCAGCAGGGACCCGTTCCAAGGATTCTTTTTAGATTAAGACCCTGCGCAAACCTTTTTTACTGTCTCTTGTTGATACACATCCCCTAGATTCTCAGTATAACCGAGAAGGAGGCTGGCGTCTTGGCATGTGGCCACATCAGAATATTGCACGTACCTGGACACCAGGGGCTTATTACAAAGGGCACTGTTCAGCCTGTTAAAAATCACAAAAGACCGAATACCTTAGGGAGTGTTCGGCATCGTGAGTTTGGCCTTATATGCATCAGATCTGAATCATGACTTTGGTCAAATGTTGGGTTTGCCCGGCTCCTGTGTTTTGCTGCCTTACGTTCCGCTCTATCGGCTAAGGCGGCACCAGGAGAACTACCGCGATTGTGCCCCGGTTCAGCCAGGCGAGAACCTCAGTAGAGAAAGCCGAAAACTGACTGTCATGATATAGCGTGAGACTGCTCAACCACTCGATGACCTAGCGGAATCTTCGGGATTCCTCCGCCTTGGTGAAGGGCCGTTTCCCGGCCAGGCGCACACGCGCCCCGAATTCGAGTGAGCGCGGCGCCACCAGTGGCTATATAGTAGCCCCATTGTCAAACTCCGATGGCTAAGTGAAAGTGATAAAGCATTATAGTCCGATTGCCTAGTTCGCTGCGCTATCACCTCCTTAATGGACCAAGACGTTGGATCAAGTGTGAAAATGCGTCTTCTGCGAACACCCCCGCATTATATGCGTGGGGGCTGAAGCTGACGACTACCATCTTTCAGGTTATATACATATATACATTAACGGCCACATATGAGGTATTATAATTCTTTCAGGCACAAGTATAAAAAGCTTTTACATTTCATCAAAATATTGTTTTAAATGAGAATACATGTTATTCGAACATAATATCCTTCGAGCACCGCGTCTCTATTGAACGAGCGCCCTCCAGAACTTCTTGAAAGTAGTGCTCGGGAGGTACTCGGCTTTCGTCCGAATCTTGGGCTGCAACGGCGGTGGCCTCCATCTCTGCCTAGTATGTCTTGACACGGGCAACGGCCATCCGCGCACCCTCCACGCACGCTGACCTCTTCATCGCGTTGATATACGACACCGCACCAAGGAACTGCTGCACCAAGCGAAAATAACTGTTCGGCTTTGGTCTTTCTGGCCACAGATGATCCACGACATATCTCATGGCAAGTCTCGACAATCTATTCAGCCTGGCCCATTCGGCCAGCCGATCAGTCAATGGAAGCGGACGCTTCGGATTGTGGAATTGTGACCAGAACAACTTCTCCACTTCGTGATCCTTTTGATCTCGGAAGTGTTCGGCCGCATCAGCAGCACTCACCGCTAAATCTAGATATGCGTCCGCAGAACTCCACATTCGGTCCAAAGGAGCATATTTAGGATCTCCGAACTTCATCCGTAGCATAAACGGCTTCCCAGCTGCAATATCTCCTGCTTGACGCAACTCCTCCCTCATCGCTCTCATTGCAGAACGAGTATCCTTGGCCGCCGAAGTGGCCTTCTCCAGGTCTGTCCGTCTCGCCTGGTCTTCCTTTTCAAGAAGCTTGCAACGGTCAGTAGCGTTCTTCAACTTCACAGCCATCTTGGCCATCTCCTCCATGCTTTGGCAGTGAGCAGCCTGTTCGGCTTTTAGCTCCTCAACCGCCTTTAGGGAAGCCGCTTCGCTTTTTCTGGCTTGTTCTTTGACTCAGGCAAGCTCTGCCCGAAGGTTTTCCATCGCTGTAGCTCCATCTGCATTAAACACACACGCTATAAGATACTGGCATCATGCTCCTCTTAGCAAGTGTCTCCGGAGAAATTACATACCTTGTGCCTCGTCAAGCCGCTTGTTTACAAGAGCGATGTCGGCATCTGCCACGTCAAGTTGCCGCTTTAACTCGGCAAATTCATTAGTCCGGCTGGCCACCGGACACTTCACCACCTACATATGAAGGCGGCAAAATTATACCTGGGACTATGATCCTCTGCGTGCCGTCGTCTTCGACAGCACTCAGAGTCTCAGGGGCTACTATCTACACATGGCACATCTTAAAGTATGCGGTACTGTCAAAAGATACATCATTTCGCGTACCTCAAAACCTGTCAGTAAACTCCTGACAGCTTCATGCAACCCGCTCTCTGTGGACGAAATCCTTTCAATTACCGTACCCATCAACGTACGGTGCTCTTCTGAGATAGACGCTGTCGGGGGTTTGATGCGACATATGCCAAAGGATGGCTTATCATGGTGGGGGCAAGTAGAACATCGCCGGTGCCTGGAAGCGGGATGAGGCATAGACATGCACGCCGACGAATCTTACCCAGCTTCGGGGCTCTCCAAGGAGATAATACCCCTACTGCTGTTCTGCGGGGTCTCTGCATGATCACTATGGCAATGTGTGTACAAAGTTGCTCCTCGAGCTGTTTCCTGGAGGTAGGAGACGACAAGGTTAGCTCTCTCCCTCCTGTGTTCTCTGGTCTAGTGTCTAAAGAATCGAACCCTTTGCATGGGTGCTCCGGGGGGTTTATATAGGCCTACCCCCCGGGGGTACAATGGTAATCCGGCTGGGCGCGGGTCCCAGCCGTCTGTCTCTCAGGCCGCCGTATTCTCCGCCGACTACTAGGGCCCGCCGCTTGGTGGGGCCCGCCGACTGACCCGACCACTGTAGCCGTGCTTCTGGTGACGTTGGCTTGGTCGTGGGGTCGTGGCAACAGTGCCGCCGCCTGACGGGCGATCACTGTCGCCACACCCCATCTTGTCTGGTTAATGGCGTGTGGGGCCCGTGGGAGGAGCTGGCCGACTCTCGGAGGCCGACTCCCACGTGATCCGTCCTATGGTGCTCTCGCCGTCTTCGGTCCCCCCGCTGACTAGCGGGTCCCGCCGTCTCCAGGCCGTACAGGCGGGCCAACGTGGGAACAGGGTTCCGCCACTGGGGCAGATGTTAGGGCTGGCATGGCTATAGTGCCGCGCCGGACGGAGATCTCCTTCGGTACGGCACACTGTAGCCATACCCATCCTTGGTAATCGGGGTGGGGGGGGGGGCGTACTGTGGCCATTCCTCGTCCCGTCTTTCTTCTCGAGGGCAGAGGGTGGTGAAGTCACGAGCCGACTCCCCATAGTCGGCTTCTCTGGAAGTCGCCAGCTGGGAGTCAGCTCATTTCGTAGTCGTCTCTGGGATTCGGCCGTGAGTGGGTAGTCGGCGGTGCTGCAGCCGACTCCCAGAGGCGGCCCTCTGTCTTGGGATTCTTGAGGGGCGAAGCCTGCCCCGATGTCTTGAAAGGTTCTGGGTCTCGGGTTAGCCTACCCGTGGCCCATTACTCCGACAGTAGTCCCCGAAGCTGGTGAGGCACCGAGGGAGATACGTCGAGGAGGCTCAACAGTTTCTTCCTTCCAGCGGTTGGATCCGGGACTCGCCCGCCGCCTTCCTTCGAACCGACTATTGCGAGGCGAACTCGCTCGGGCCGGCTCCACCAAGCCGACTACAGAGAGCCGGACTCGTCGAAGGTCGTCTTGCTCCTTTTGAAATTCGTGGCTGGATTCAGACGGCGTGCTCGATAAGCTGCGCGGCCGCCGCTCGCCGCAGACTTGCCCGGGGGCGCCACGTGGCCGGGCCAGTCTGCCAGCCCACACGCACGACGGGACAGGCCCGCAGGTGGGACCCGCCATTACCGCGCCTCGGCCATTGAACGGATCTGCTGCAGCTGTGCGGGCGGTTGGGATTCCAGCCTAGTAACTGCGCGCAGTAACTCGTGTGGTAAATCGTGGGGGTCGTGGGGGCGTGGGCGCAGTTAATCCCACGACGCCCCCTCGGCTTCACAGCTGCAGGCCTATAAGTAGGCGGAGGGAGCGGAGCGGCGAAGCACGCGCGCCCGCTCTCCCTCGTTTCCCTTTGCTTCTTCCTCTTTCTTCTTCCTCCAGCCGCTGCTGCGCCGAACCACGTCCTGCTTGCAGCGATGAGCTCATCCTCTGCCGCCGTGCCCGCCGCCGTGCGCTCCGGCGTGTGGGACGGCTCTGAGATCGACGACGACATCATCGATTTCCTCTGCAAGACGCGTCGCCTCCCCGGCGCGAACCTCGTGCGGGCCCGTGCCCTGCCAGCGAAGGAGGTGACGCCGGCGCCGGAGGAGGGCGAGCAGCTCGTATTCCGCTCGCACGTCATGCGCGGCTTGGCGCTGCCGGCGTGTGGGTTCTTCCGCTCGTTTTTCAAGTTCCATGGCCTCCAGCCGCACCACCTCACCCCGAACATGGTGGTGCTGCTGGCGGCCTTCACCACTTTGTGCGAGGGTTTCCTCGGCGTTCTCCCCACCATCGAGCTGTGGGGGGAGTTATTTCAGTCCAAGCTCGGCACGCATGTCGCCGGCATGCCAGCCCAGTGCGGCGCCTTCATCGCGATGCGGAGAACGGTGGCCGGCAACCCATTCCCCACCATCCAGCTAATCAAGTCGGTGAAGATGTGGCAGTGCTCTTACTTCTACGTGAAGAACGTCACCCCAGAAGGCGACTGGGTCAATCTGCCGGCTTACTAAGCCGGCGCGCCGGCTGGGAGGCTCGCCAGCTGGTCCTACCGCGCCAAGACGCTGTCTCCGGCTGGTGCCACCGCCATCGCGTGACTCCGAGTGCTGACGCAGTCGGAGGGTCTGACTGGGGTCGACCTGCTGGCCGCCTTTGTGGCGTGCCGAGTCCTCCCGCTCCAAGGCCGGCCTCATCTGATCTGTAAGATGAGCGGCCACCGGGACCCCAGTCGGATGTGCACCAAGGACATGCCCCACGCGGAGGTGGCGGACACGGTGAATTTCATCGCGAACTGCGGCCTCTCGGAGGATTGGCAGTTCGGCATGGAGCCGTACTCGTGCGCCAACCCCCCGCCGGTTGTAAGTTGTCTTTCTTCTTCTTCTTTTCCTTTTTGCAGCCGAATCCGACTCCTTATCTTTTTAGCCTTCGAATCAGAATCCTCTCGTCCAACCCTCGGCCGGCTCCGCGGGGCCGGCCTGCCAGTTCGCCCCCGACCGAGCGGAGAGTGACGTTGACGACCCCGACTTGGGGGCGGCGGCGATGGAGGCCGACGCCGACGGAGGCGGCGGAGGAGAGGAAGGAGGCCTCAGGCCCTCGGCCACCTTTGCCGACTGGCCCGTCGATGACGATGGAGAAGCCGCCCCGCGCCACCAAGCAAGAGCCGGCCACCACGACGCGATCTCGTCCGCCGCCTTGGGCGGTCTAGGCGGCGCGAGGAAACACCGGGCCGGGCCGAGCTCCACTGGCGGCTGGGAGAAGAAGTTCAAGGGGGCGGCCACCGCGACCAAGCGGGAAGAGGCGGTCGCGAGGGCCCAACGCTTCCGCAAGGAAGTGAAGAAACCGCCACTGACTTCTGCGTAAGTGCTTCCGTCTTGTTTTACTTTCTTCTGGTGGATTTTGTCCAAATTTTTTATATGCTTTCCCTGTTCCAGAGCTCCTCTCTCCCTTGGGAGGGTCGCCGCCGCCTCCATCAGGGGGTCGGCAGAGTCGTCTGCCGCCACTCGGCGCATTGACCCCGCCGCCGACCTCCGGGAGGCGATGGAGCGGAACGCGTAGGAGAAGCGCGACGAGGGCGAAGCCTCCCGCCGAGAGAAGGCGGAGGCCGAGAAGGCGGCCGTCTCCGCTCAGAGGAAGCTGGAGGAAGCCGAAGCCGCTGTCGCGGCAAAACAGCAGGCCTAAGAAGCCGCGCGCCGCCAGTCGGCGTTGTACGTCATCCCGCTAAACTCGGCGTGGCCGCCTCAGGATTTCACAGAGCAGACCGGGGAAGCCGGCGGCGATCATCCCATCATGGAGAGGGAAGGCGGCGAGGCCTCCGAGTCGGACAGGGTCGTGCCGCCACCACCGCCTCCACCGCCGTCTGGGAGCGCGCGGGGTGAACAGCCGGCGGACCTTCCGGTGCCGCAGACTAACGAAGAGGCCGTGGCGCAGCTGCTCCTCCAAGTCGCCTCGCCAACGCGCCGCCGTCTTGAAAATGCGACTTCAGCGCCACGCCCCCTGGAGGCCGGCACCGCCAGCTCGGCCATCCCAGACGTCGAGGCAACGAGCACCGCGCCCGTCGTGTGGGTGCGAGGAGGCAGCACGGGTCCGCTGAACAAGGCGCTCCTGGACGTCCAGGCGAAGCTGCGAGCCGAGGGCAACGCCATCCAGAACTGCACCAAGGCGTATATGGCGTCGCAAGTAGCCGTCCGGGTATGTTTCTTCTGACTTTGTTTTTTCTTGCTCTTCTCTGTGGGGGCGCGCCAGCGCACCCACTGGGTGAAGTCCCCGAGTTCTGGGCCTGCTGCTGAGCAGGCGGGTCGGAACTCCACTGGCGAGTTCCAAATACTTACTCTTGTTTGAAATGTTTATCACAGGATTATCACAACCTCCGGGTCACCACCTTCAACCGTAATGTTGAAGAGTTGGGCAAACGGACTGCTGATTTGTCGGAGAGCCGGAGTGAGTTTCCTTCTTCCCGGGGGCGCGCTGGCGCACCCACGGGCTGTAGTCCCCGAGATTCGGGCCGACTGCTGCGCAGTCGGGCCAGATCTTCCTGGCGACCTTCCTATTTGACGACTTACGTCTTTTTTCTTTTTTCTTCAGAATCCAACGCCGTTCTTCAAGAGCAGCTCGGCGCAGCCAACACTGCCTTGCACGCCAAGGAGGTGGAGTGTAGCAATCTCGTCACGGAGCGCGACCTGCTGTCTGCGCAGCTGGCGGAGCAGAAGGAGTTGCTCAAGAAGGCGCAGGAGGAGGCGGAGAAGAAAGAGACTGAACTCCTGGCCGAGTTCGAGACCGAGCGCTCCTCCTGGACCGACAAGGAGGCGATGCTGACCCCCGGCTTCCACGAGATTGAGGATATCGTCGATGGTGAGTTTTCTTTACTCTCTTCCTTTGAGCAGCCGACTGTAGGTCGGGCCGACTCTTTCTTTTTCTAACTTGATTCTTTTTCGTCTCGGCAGACTTCTTCCCCGGCCACACGCAAGCTGCCACTCAGGCCATCGAGGCCGATCGCGAGGCGCGGAGGGCAGCTGGCGAGGAGGTTGTCGCCAATGCCCCCCGGACCCTTGATGAGCAGCTTCTGAGCATTGAGGCTCGCCTGCGGCCGGCTCACTGGATGCTGCGCCGGCTTCAACGTGTCGGCGCCCAGGCAATTGCTGCCTTGTGGCCAGACATGCCGATTCTGCGCACTCCTAGCCGAACTGCCGACTGGCTGGAGGTCGCAGTAGGCCGTCTGGAGGCTTGGAAAGGCTCCTCGGCATGGGCTGGAGTGCGTTAGGCCTTGGAGTTTGTCAAGGCGTGGTATCCAGACCTGGACCTGAACCAGCTGGCCACGCTCTGGGCCGAGGCCCAGCCGGAGCTAGCAGCCGTGGAGGACGCCCTTGTCAAGCGCGCCGCGATCGCCGAGTACGCCGATACCAACGTCTTCGTTCCTGAGCGAGCTGACAACGGCGAGGAGGCACCGCCGGAGTGGTTTGGGATGAACCCGGACTACGACGAGGACTCGGCGGAGGTGATCGGCTCCAGTGCCGAGGAGGGAGGCGACGCGGAGGTCAGAGGCGAGATGGAGGCGCCAGAAGACGGGGCGGGCGATCAGCCTCAGCTCGACCGTGCCTCCAGCAAAGAGCCGCACCCAACCGAGCCGACTGCCGCTGGAGGTGGTCAAGCCGAGACTGCTCAGTCGACCGCCCCAACGTCCGACACCGCCATCTCCTCCGAGCCTCCAAACCCGTCTGCTCCTTCGTAGGCCGTCGCCTTGTCTTTATTTATCTGCTTTAGTAGTTTCTCGAAGAACTTTGTTAATTCGCACAATTCCACCCGCGGGGTGTATTTTGAACTTCCGTTCGAGGATTCGGCCAAGGGCC
Organism: Aegilops umbellulata; assembly: GCA_032464435.1. Classification (NCBI taxonomy): domain Eukaryota; kingdom Viridiplantae; phylum Streptophyta; class Magnoliopsida; order Poales; family Poaceae; genus Aegilops; species Aegilops umbellulata. Next base: position 554,333,293 of record CP136057.1, read on the forward strand.
TATGTTATGTAAATATTTATCTAGGTTCTATCATTTCTTGCTTATTGCTCTTTTGGCTTTTTCCTTTGCCTCCTTCCCTTAGATGCCGTCTTTGCCAGTCGGACAGCCGCTGGATCAAATACTTGTCTACTTTGGGAAGGCAAGTACTTAGCCATTCTAGAGTTTTCTTAGCAAGTCAGATAGAAAACAGCAAGCCGACTACTCAAGAGTCAGTTTTGCGAGGAACGGCTGGAAAGCCGGCTTAAGCTATGTTTACGCTTTGAGTCCTTAGCCATTTTTCATGTGGGCGCCCCTTCTTCCTTATTCCTGCCCACCAGACAGTCGCTCTGCGAGCTGCGGCTTCTGACAGGAGACGGCTTAGGCGCCACACACTACTTGTCCGACTGCAGGAAGCGTTTTCATAGTGCAAGACGGCGAGTCCCCGGGCCGACTAGTCGAGCCCGGTGCCAAGCGTCATAACAAAGAGTAGCATACTCGGAGGCATAATACTTATCATACAGATAACAAAAAGGGCAGTCCCCGAGCTCGTCTCGGGGGGCCCAAAGTCTTGCTACTTCAATACAAAAGGGTAGCATGGTACATACTGCATCAGCTGTAAAACCATCGGAGAAGATTTGTGTTCCATGGTCGTTCCGTCTCTTTGCCGGAGTCGTCCCTCTTGCGTGCTCGGGGCTTCTGAGCGTCGATCAGGTAGTAGGAGTCGTTGCCCAACACTTTGCTGATGATGAAGGGGCCTTCCCAAGGCGCCGACAACTTGTGCTGGCCGGCTGTTCGCTGGATCAGTCGGAGCACAAGGTCGCCCTCTTGGAAAGATCTTGGCCTGACCTTCCTGTTGTAGTATCGGCGCAGGCTCTGCCGGTAGATGCTGGACCGGCTGAGTGCCAACAGCCGGCCCTCTTCCAGCAGATCGACGCCATCTTGTCGTGCTTCTTCTGCTTCCTCCTTGGTGTACATCGTGACTCGCTGGGAGTCGAACTCTATATCCGTTGGGATGACGGCTTCAGCACCGTAGACGAGGAAGAAGGGCATGAAGCCGGTCGACTTGTTCGGAGTCGTGCGCAGACTTCAGAGGATGGCTGGCAACTCGTCAAGCCAACAGCCGGCCGAACGCTCCAGCGGTTTGATCAGCCGAGGCTTGATGCCAGACAGGATGAGGCCATTCGCCCGCTCCACCTGGCCGTTTGACTGCGGATGGGCAACGGACGCTAAGTCCAGTCAGATGCCCTGCGTCGCGCAGAAACGGGCCAGGGCGCCTTTGGCAAAGTTGGTGCCGTTGTCGGTGATGATGATGTGCGGTATGCCGTACCGAATTGTGACAGTCGGACCATTCAACTTCTTGACGGGCTTTACTTCTATCCACTTGGTGAACTTGTCCACTGCGACAAGTAGGTGAGTTAGGCCACCTCGTGCCGTCTTGAATGGTCCCACCATGTCCAGGCCCCAAACTGCAAAGGGCCAGGCGATTGGGATAGTCTTGAGCGCAGAAGCCAGGTGATGCGGCTTGGAACGGAATTTCTGGCACCCCTTGCATTTCTGGACCAAATCCTTGGCCCCTTCTATGGCAGTCGGCCATAAGAAACTGTGCCGGAAAGCTTTGGCGACGAGTGCTCTTGAGGCCGCATGGTGGCCGCACTCACCTTGGTGGATGTCTCTGAGAATTGCTTGGCCTTGCTCCAGCTCGACACAGCGCTGGTAAACACCAGTGACGCTACGCCTGACTAGCTCTCTGTTGACTATGGTGTATGCTGCCGCCCAGCGTTGTACTTGCCGAGCCAAGGTTTCATCAGTTGGCAGCTCCTTGTTCACCAGGAGTTTGAGGATGGGCTGTGCCCATGAGGGTGCTGCTATTTCTTTAACTGCCAGAACTGCGACTTGGACGAGGGCGGCTGGGCTAGGAGGCGGCGGGCTGGAGTCCGCGGCCGCTTGTTGGATCAACGAAGTCCCCGGGCCGAGCTCTGGAGTCTTTTGTCTGGTCGCCGCAGTCCCCGGCCCGGGTTCTGAAGTCCCCGGGCCGGCTTTGACTGCGGCATTCTTGAAGTTGTTTGCAAGGGTTTTTGTGCCGTCTCCTGGGGCTCTTGAGCCGGATCCGACCTCTTCAGGGGGAGACGACACAAAGATGGAGTCTGACTCCGGTGAGGGCTTGATGGACGGCTTGAGGAGGCGCTGAAGAGCGACGCCGGGTGGTATTGCTTGGCGGGTGGAGCCGATTCGCGCCAAAGTATCTGCTTGGTCATTGTCGTTTCTTGGCACGTGGAGGAACTCACACCCCTCGAAATATCCGCTCAGTTGCTGCACGAGGAAGCGGTAGCTTGCCATGTTTGCGTCCTTGGCGTCCCAGTCGCCAGATGACTGCTGGACCACCAAGTCAGAGTCGCCATAACACAGGATCCGGCGAATGCCAAGCTCTTTGGCAAGCTGGAGCCCGTGAATGAGCGCCTCATACTCAGCGACGTTGTTGGAGGCGGCGAAATGGATCTGCAGCGCATACTTAAGCTTGTCGCCTTTAGGAGAAGTGAGAACAACGCCGGCTCCCAAGACAGTGCGCATCTTGGAGCCATCGAAATGCATCCGCCAATGGGTGGAATCGGGCGCCGGCGGCAGGTACTGGGTCTCGGCCCAGTCGACAGGGAAGTCGTCCAGTGCTTGCGACTTGATGGCGGTGCGGGGCTGATAGTAGATCATGTAGGGGGCCAACTCTACAGCCCATTTGGCCACTCGGCCAGATGCATCTCGGCTTCCGATGATCTCGCCTAGTGGGCCTGTGCAGACCACAGTGATTGGATGCTCTTGGAAGTAAGGCTTCAGCTTCTTGGCGGCAAAGTGCACACCGTAACACATCTTCTGGTAGTGGGGGTAGTTCTGCTTGGAGGTCGACAGTACTTCGCTCAGGTAATATACCGGTCTCTGGACAGGTAGTGCCTTGCCTTCCTCCTTGCTCTCAACTACGATGACTGTGCTGACTACCCGGCTGGTGGCGGCGATGTACAGGAGCATGGGCTCTTTGGGAGTCCGAGCCGCCAACACAGGGGGAGTAACCAACATCTTCTTCAGCTGGAGAAAGGCCTCGTCCGCCTTGTGGTTCCACTCGAAAAAATTGGTCTTCTTCATGAGCGGGTACAAGGGGAGAGCTTTCTCGCCCAGCCGACTGATGAACCGGCTGATGGATGCCAGGCAGCCAGTGAACTTCTGCACATCCAATAGTCGGCTGGGTACCTCCATCCTCTCGATGACCTTGATGTTCACAGGGTTGCACTCTATGCCGCGTTCGGAGACCAGGAAGCCAAGGAGCTGGCCGGCTGGTACTCCGAAGACGCACTTTTCAGGGTTGAGCTTGATCTGGAATCGGCGCAGGTTCTCAAAGGTCTCCTTGAGGTCTTCCAGCAGAGTCCCGCGCTTTTCCGTCTTCACCACCACATCGTCCACGTAGACGTGGGCATTTCTGCCGAGTTGCTTGAGGAGGCACTTCTGCATGCAACGCTAAAAGGTGGCGCCGGCATTCCTCAAGCCGAACGTCATGGTCAGGTAGCAGAAGGCTCCAAACGGCGTGATGAATACGGTTTTCAGTCTATCTGCCGGGTTCAACTTGATCTGGTGATATCCCGAATAGGCATCTAAGAAGCTCAACAGCTCGCATCCGGCTGTGGAGTCTATCACCTGATCGATTCTCGGCAAAGCAAACGGGTCCTTGGGGCAAGCTTTGTTGAGGCTTGTGTAGTCAATACACATCCGCCACTGCTTGTTCTTCTTCAGCACTAAGACTGGGTTTGCTAGCCACTCTGGAAAAAACACTTCCATGATAAAGCCGGCTGCAAGGAGCCGGGCGATCTCCTCTCCAACAACTCTTCTTTTCTCTTCTGACAGGCGCCACAAGGGCTGCCTGACGGGCTTCACATCAGACCGAACATGTAACTTGTGCTCGGCGAATTCCGTCGGTACACCCGGCATGTCTTTGGGGGACCATGCAAAGATGTCCCGATTCTCACAGAGGAAATCGACGAGCTCGCCTTCCTATCCGCTGTCAAGGTTTGCACCTATGACAGCGTACCTCTCCGGGTGCTCTGGGTCCAAGGGTATCTTCTTCGTCTCTTTTGCTGGCTTGAACGAGCCCTCAGCTTCCGACTCCTTGGGGTTGGGCGACATCTCTGGCTGCTTGCCGGCCATCGCCACAACTCGATCAAGAAGCCGCTTCTCTGCTGCAATAACCAGGGACTCGGCCAGCCGACTGCTCTCGGCCGCGCAAGCGGACGACTTCCTGTAGTCGCCAGCTATAGTGAGAATCCCCTTGGAACTCGGCATCTTCATCTTGAGGTAGGCGTAGTGGGGGACTGCCATGAACTTGGCCAAAGCAGGTCGGCCAAGCAGCGCATGGTAAGGGCTCTCAAATTCCAGCACTTCAAACCATACTGGCTCTCCGCGGAAATGATCCTTTTCTCCAAAGAGGACATCTATCAAAATCTTGCCGATTGGGGAGCAGGAAAGGCCAGGGACAATGCCATGGAGTACAGTCCGGCTGCTCTGAAGCTATCTTTGCATGATTCCTAATTTCTCCATGGTATCCTTGTACAGGATGTTGATGCTGCTACCTCCGTCTATCAGAACTCGCGAGAAGCGATCGGCCCGCCTATTAGTGGCAAAGGTGGCATCCAGGACCAGGGCGTAGGAACCCGAACTCGGCATCACCTCTGGGTGATTAGCTCTGCTCCAAGTGATAGGCTTCTCGGACTAGTGCATGAACTCTGGGGTGTCCGACGCCACTGCATTCACTTCTTGCCACTGCAGCCGCTTGCTGCATTTGTCGTCTGCGACACTAGTGAACACCACATAGGCCCCATGCTCTTCTGGGTACTCGTCTTGTACTGCGCCGACTGGCCTGACAGTCGGCTGCTCGGGTGGAGGCGGAGGCGGCTGCCCAGCAGGCGGAGGAGGCATCAGGCCGTCTCCCTTGGCAATCCTGGTGAGCCAGTGACACTTCCGGGTGGTGTGGTTTGACGGCTTCGCGCCGCTGTGAAACTTGCATGGGCCATCTAGAGTCTGCTCGTAAGAGAAAGCCGGCAACCAGTTGGACTTGCCGCCCTTCTGCCGCTTGGGCGGAGGCTGCCCTTCTGGCTGCTGGTCTTCAACTGTCGCCACCTGCCGCCTGCCGGAAGCCAGCTGCGGGGCCTTGCGCTTGAGGTTGCTCTGCTGCTGTCGCCGACTGGCGTCTCCGGCCGGAGTTCTGGGAGCCTGAGGGGCCACTTTGCCGGCTGTGCTAACTTGGATCTCCGTCTTCATGGAGGAGTCGGCTGTGGCGTACTTGTCTTCTATGATCAGCAGCTCGTCCAGGGTCTCTGGCTCATCGCAGAGGAGCTTGTGCTTGAGGAGGGTGCCTTCTCTGCACCCGGCGGTGAAGTACTCGATGGCCTGCACCTCGTGCACGCCCTCACAGGAGTTTCGCAGCTCGGCCCAACGCGTGAGGTAGTCGCGAGTCGACTCGTTGGGGCCCTGCACGCACAAGGAGAGCTGGCGAGGCTTGGGAGGTCGCGAGTACGTGCTTGTGAAATTGCGGACGAAAGCTTCGGTGAAGTCGACCCAGCTGGTTATGCTGCGGGGCTTCAGGCTGTTCAACCATGTCCGGGCCGTGCCCTGCAGCATGAGTGGAACGTACTTCACGGCAACACGCTTGTTGCCGCTTGCTATGTCGACGGCGGTGGCGTAATCAACCAGCCAATCTTCCGGCTTCACGGAGCCGGTGTACTTAGGAGTATCTCTGGGGAGAGTGAACCCTTTGGGAAAGGGCTCATCTCGGATGCGGGGGCTAAAACACGGCAGACCCAACTCGTCTTCTTCTTCCAGCGCCAGGGATCGATGGAGTCGATCGATGCGGTGGCGGGCATCATTCTCTCCGACTCCTTCATGGCGGCCAAGGCGACCTCCGAGAGTCGGATGTTCAAAGGGTGGCGGGGAGACTCTCCTTTCTCTGCGAGGTGGAGGAGCAGATAGTCGTCCCGCCGCTCCACTGCTCTCGGGCGGCCGTCTTGGTCGCGCTCGGTGGTGATGTGAGTCCGACTGCGACTAGCAGCCGGATCCTTGTCTTTCCTTCCACGGACACCGCCAGTCGGCGTCCGAGACGTCGCGCCTTTATCTCGGCGGGGTGGCATGTCATCATTCTGTCGTTGCGGCGCCTCAGTGTGGCAGCCGGCCACGTTCTGCGCAGTAGCCGCGTCGAAGAGCCGCTGGACACGCTCCGTCATCAGTCGGCGCTCTTTGCCTTCGAGGTTGTCCAACTCGTCTGCCGCTGCCTGAGCGGCTCGGATGTTCTCTGCGGGCATGGCGTATACGGGGCAATTGGCCCCGAACATGCTGGCGATGTCCGCGCCGCGCTGCCGGACCGCGCCTAGGCGGCTAGGCCCCATTGGGGCCGGCGAGCCGCCCACAGCGCGATCCATCTCACGCTGGTAGGCTTCTGACAAGCGTCTCATGCTTGCCAGCTTCTTTGCGCCTTCGACGAGCTGGAGGCGGCTCGGCGTCAGCGTCCTCTGGAATGGGCGCATCCAGGTCTTGTAGTGCCGCATCGAGTGGGTCGTGAGCTCTTCCATCGAAGTGCTCGCCATGGCCGATGACGAGCACTTCGGTGACGGTGATTCCGCCGCTCTCCACGCGAGGCAGCGGCTCGTCGTAGACTACCACGTTGGTAGGGAACGCGTCGAGCGATGCGGTGTCGGAATCGACCAGCATCGGGTCGGTGGAGCCTACGGACTCTAGGTCGGTGGCAGGCTCGCCGGCAACATGGTGTCCGTCGAGGAGGCCCGCGAGGAGGCTCTCGGGGCCGCCGGTGCCTGTGTTAGATGCAGGCTCGTCGGAGAGGCAAACCTCGCCGACAAGTTCGGCGAGGCAGCTGGCCGCGCAGGTGATCTCAGTGCCGGTCAGCGCAGACTCCCTCTGGCGTGCCGGGCTGGCTGCTCTCACCAAGGAGGAAAAGGGTTGCCGTCCAGAACAGGTCTCCGGACGACGGTGCACCTCGCCCCACGGTGGGCGCCAAATGTCGGGGGTTGGATGCGACATATGCCAAAGGAAGGCTTATCATGGTGGGGGCGAGTAGAACGTCGCCGGTGCCTGGAAGCGGGATGAGGCGTAGACATGCACGCCGGTGAATCTTACCCAGCTTCGGGGCTCTCCGAGGAGATAATACCCCTACTGCTGCTCTGCGGGGTCTCTGCATGATCACTATGGCAATGTGTATAAAAAGTTGCTCCTCGAGCTGTTTCCTGGAGGTAGGAGAGGGCAAGGCTAGCTCTCTCCCTCCTGTGTTCTCTGGTCTAGTGTCTAAAGAATGGAACCCTTTGCATGGGTGCTCCGGGGGGTTTATATAGGCCTACCCCCCGGGGGTACAATGGTAATCCGGCTGGGCGCGGGTCCCAGCCGTCTGTCTCTCAGTCCGCCGTCTTCTCCGCCGACTACTGAAGCCCACCTCTTGGTGGGCCCCGCCGACTAACCCAACCACTGTAGTCGTGCTTCTGGTGACGTTGGCTTGGTCGTGGGGTCGTGGCAACAGTGCCGCCACCTGACGGGCGATCACTGTCACCACACCCCATCTTGTCTGGTTAATGGCGTGCGGGGCCCGTGGGAGGAGCTGGCCGACTCTCGGAGGCCGACTCCCACGGGATCCGTCCTATGGTGCTCTCGCCGTCTTCGGTCCCCCCGCTGACTAGCGGGTCCCGCCATCTCCATGCCATACAGGCGGGCCAACGTGGGAACAGGGTTCCGCCACTGGGGCGGATGTCAGGGCTGGCATGGCTACAGTGCCGCGCCAGACGGAGATCTCCTTCGGTACGGTGCACTGTAGCCATACCCGCCCATGGTAATCGGGGTGGGGGGGGGGCGTACTGTGGCCATCCCTCGTCCCGTCTTTCTTCTCGATGGCAGAGGGTGGTGAAGTCGCGGGTCGACTCCCCACAGTCGGCTTCTCTGGAAGTCGCCAGCTGGGAGTCGGCTCATTTCGTAGTCGTCTCTGGGATTTGGCCGTGAGTGGGTAGTCGGCGGTGCTGCAGCCGACTCCCAGAGGCGGCCCTCTGTTTTGGGATTCTTGAGGGGCGAAGCCTGCCCCGATGTCTTGAAAGGTTCTGGGTCTCGGGTTAGCCTACCCGTGGCCCATTACTCCGACAGACACTCACCCTAGCAGATCCCTCAATACCTCTGACCGCGCACCAGACGGTGCCGGACTCATTCGATCGCCCTTTTCAAAAGTTGGATACTGAGGACTTCGAGTGGCCATATGACTACCTTTTGGCCTAATCGGATCAGGAGAGACCCTCCGTGACGACACCTCGGGGTCGCCCGCCTCATGAGATGGTATGGTAGGGGGAGGCGTTCCGCTCTCCAGCATCTCTGGAAGAAGATCCCCCGAAGAGGAGCTCTGTTGAGAAGGGCTAAGATCCGAACTGCAAAGATAAATCTTCGATTATTTTCCTCAAAAGTAAAAGCAAGGATTTCTCTCGATATTAAACACCATTCTACTCACAGCTCGGTGGAGGGCTGATCCCTTTAAAGACATAGTACGGCCGGGGTATCCCCCGGTGCAGGACCCTCTGGCAAAGATTTCTTCCCCCGTTTTGAGATCATTGTCTTCGGGTCTTCAGAGGCGGTCCTCTTCTTCCCCCGAGGAAGGGAATTTTCGATTCCTCCTTTCCGGACAACCTCCTCCACGGAGGCAGTAGCTTCCTTGTTCCCCCCTTCATATTCTTCTGAAGGCACAATCTCCAGCATCCTGGTTAACACAGGATCCGACGAGGTCTCGGGAAGGGGGCCGAACACCTGATTAACTTTGCCTTCGCTATCCACTCCTAGTTCAAAAACAACTCTTTTTTAAGGGCGATGTTGCGATAAATGAACGGATAACTTGTTCGGGTGCAAGGCTACTTTCTTGAGTATCCGGGCGGTTGCAGCTCAGACCTGCGTCCTCAGTAGAGTCCGGACACATCATTTGTGGTCCGAAGAACAATTTGTACATCTCCGTGGGCGTCATGCCAAGGAGACATTGAAGAGCTCGCGGTCCCTCTGGATTGAACTCCCACAGACGGAGGGGACGACGTTTGTAGGGCAGGACTCGGCGAATTAACATGACCTGCGTCACCAGGACCAGACTGACGTCTCTCTCCAGGAGATCTCGGATGCGGTTCTGCAATAGCGGCACATCCTTTGCTGGCCCCCAATCCAGCCCCTTGTTGACCCATGACGTTAGTCGGGGCGGGGGACCCGAGCGAAAAATAGGCAGAGCCACCCACTTGGTACCCCTGGGAGCTGTGATATAAAACCACCCTTGTTGCCATAAGCTGGACTCCTCTTGGAAAGAGCCCTCGAGCCACGGAGCATTAGCATTCTTGCTTATTACAGCGCCTCTGCACTCTGCGTGCTCTCCCTCGATCATCTTCGGCTCCACTTTGAAGGTCTTGAGCCACAGTCCGAAGTGAGGGGTAATACGGAGGAAAGCTTCGCACACGGCGATGAATGATGAGATGTGGAGGATAGACTCCAGAGCTAAGTCATGGAAGTCCAGTCCATAATAGAACATGAGCCCCATCACGAAGGGATCCGGCGCGAAGCCTAGCCCTCGGAAGAAGTGAGATACGAACACGACGCTCTCACCAGGCTTGGGAGTGGGAATAACCTGCCCTTAAGCAGGCAGCCTATGCGGGATTTCGCCGGTCAAATACCTGGCCTCCCTTAGCTTTAGTACATCTTCCTCCGTGACGGAGGAAGGCATCCATCGGCCTTGAAGGTTGGATCCAGACATCATCGAAGGTTCGAAGTGCCTAAATCTGAAGCTTCGGGTGCTGGAACTCGAAGCGGGAGGCGGATTCGATTGAGATCGGAGGAAAGGCCTTGGTCTCTTTATAAAGAGGTTGAATACCAAGAGCCCTCTCTGTGACCGTTTGGACCTTACCTTTAACCGAGGGGACATACCAACGGGCACGACTGGGTTACCCACATCCGTGTTGATGAGAATCCCATAACTAAAGGGGACACGATCTCTGCTCTGACAAGACGTGCCAAGGAAACCGCCTCGCTAAACGCGGTGAGGTGGGGGGTAAAAAACGATTCAAATAAAGGCTTGGCTGTGGTGTGATGTCACGCTACGGAATACGTCAGCAGATTAGATTTGTGGAAATATTATTCTCTCTACAGTGGTATGTGGAACTTGTTTTGCAGAGCCGGACAAGATCCTCGTGTTCAAAATATTCTATGAAGTATTCGGAGGAGGAACCCGCCTTGCAATGTCGAAGACAATCTGCGCGCCAGACTCATCGTCATTGAAGCCTGGTACAGGGGCTACTGAGGGAATCCTGGATTAGGGGGTATCTGGACGGCCGGACTATAACCTTTGGCCGGACAACCTTCAACAACTACCAGGAGTTAGTAGATAAGGCTCTTATGATTGAAGGGAAGCAACAGCAGATTGAGAGCCGTAAGAGGAAGTATGGACAAGCACTACAAGAAATATGTCAACTTGTGACCTTCTGTCAGTGACCCTGGAAGAATTGGTCATAGATCTATGACCATTTCAGACCAATTGGTCAAAAGCTGTTCGGGGGGCTCCAAACCCTAAACCATTGCGACCATTTTGGTTAGAAAGGTCGTAATTTCCTTACACGAAATGGTCATAAAGCAAACAACGCTAGTCCGTTGCCTTATTTCTAGTTGTTAACGACCAATATAGATGGTCATAGCCTTGTAAATTGTGGTGGGTTGCTAGGACTAGGCGCCACCTCATCAATTTCGCCTATGTGTCATCTCCATGTGGCAGTTTTTGCCCTAGGTTGTGAAGCAACCTATATTTCTGTCATCCCCAAAATTCCCAAAAAAATCTCATAAATTCTTTGGGTCATATCTTCGCCAAATATGTAAAAACCTTCCTTGCTGTCGGTGTACTAAAGTAGGGGTACCTTAGTACCCCGAACTTGTGCACGGGCAGTAGTAGCGTCCCGCGGCAAGGCTTGCCAGGGGAGCGACAAGAGTCTCCACGACCCTTTCTGGGCCGGACGAAGGCCAAGTGATCGAGCCTAGAAGACCAAGCCCCGGCAAGAGGAGCTTGCCGGGCCAAGAAGGCGAGGTCCGGCAAGAGGAGCTTGCCGGGCCAAGGCGACAAGGCCCCGGCAAGAGGAGCTTGCCGGGACGACTAAGCCGAAGCACCAAGGCCCCGGCAGGAGGAGCTCGCCGGGACGGCCAAACCAATGGCACCCCAAGAGAAGCCCGCTGCGGCGCGCCGCGCGCCCCGGCAAGGCCTGACGAGCGGCAAGCTCTCAGGTGCGGCAAGACAACCACCGCGGCAAGCCACTTGCCGCGGCAAACCACCACCTCAGGCATGCGCTCCAGCTCACCTGCCCACGCGTCACTCTGGAGCTTCCACAGAGGCACGTGGCGGGGCTCCGCGCAACCTGGGGCGCGCGGTGGCATGCGACGTTGGCAGAGTCGCCCCCGTGGCAAGCGGAGGCGCCCCTAACGGTCCGCCTCGGCACTGTTCGGGCGATCCAGACGGGCATTTAATGCCTTTGTCCCCCGCCGTCAGAGTTAGGTGCGATAGCACTGTGCGGCCACTGTTCGCACAGTTCCTTGCCATTTTTACCCTCACCTGCATCGCTAATTGTGGGAAACCCCTTAGCATATAAAATGAGGCCCATGCGCACGTAGGAAAGGGGACTGGAGGGGGGACCCCGAAGGAGAACACCCAGTAGACCCTCGTCTACGTCCAGCTCCAGCTTACTGTAGTTTCTTGCGCTCCAGAGCAAGAACTCGAATCAACCAGACAAGCAGCAGTAGGGTTTTACGCATCCGTGCGGCCCGAAGCTGGGTAAAATCGTTGTGTGTGTGTGTCGCCTCGATCTGCTCTTTGTGCAACCTCCACCCCCCGCCGAACCAACAAGGGGCTCCGTCCCCATAGGTGCTCGTGGAGGCCGATTCCCCCCGACATCTTTGGCACGCCAGGTAGGGGGCTGCGTCGAGGTTGTGCGAACCATATTTGGCGACCACAGGTAAGCTCAGGTATGGCCAGGTACCTTTCCGCTCCAACCCGTGGAGCGGAGGCATTCCTCCTCACAGACTCGTGCACGGCCCTCCTCGAGTACCCACTCACGCAGAGCCCGGCCAAGAGCAGCTGCTCCTTGAGGAGGACCGCCTTCCGGCCGCTGAGCGAGTTTTTCGCCTCCAGCAAACTCTGCGCCGCTCCCGTAGCCGCAGAAGTTAGCGCCGGAAGTTGCGGGAAAGGCGACCTCGTTCTTCGGCGCGCCCAGGCCGCCAAGATCCAAACGAGTCGAGGCCGACCGTGGGAGGAACCTTGCCAGCGCAGTAGTCGGAACCTGTTCCGTCGACCATCCTCTCTGTCCAAGTCTTGCCGCAGTTGCATGTAATCCTTGGTACAGAGACGAGCGCAGATCCCAAGCATACCTTATGTGCCCCGCACATCTTGTCGATTTCGCGCCTCTCCGCTTTGCGCACGCATTATTTGACACGATTGTGCAGCACTCGGCTCCGGCAAGCGATGGCAGGCCGTGAAGCCCCGAGCCCTCGTTATTCCCTTGCCTCGAAGGGGGGATGACAGGATAGGCTGGGCGTCGCCCGAGGAAGCTGCGCCTTGCCGGGCTGCAAACAACAGAAAAGCTAAGTTGCCAAAGTTTGAGCAATTAAGCTCCTTTTTATCCTTAAGTTATCTTCCTCGAACGACCGAGCTTCGTACGGGAAACCTGTGCGCGGAGGGGCCGCCTCGTGGCTGGTTGCGCCCTTATTTCGTTTCGAGTCCGCTCAACGACTTAAGTGTGCTACATCCAGAGTGGTGTCCTTACTTTGTTTCGAGCTTGCTCGGCAGCTTAAGTGTGCTGCGACTGCAGTCGCAACGCTTACCTCGCCCTGATCCTGCTCAACATTTTAAGCGAGTTGCGCCAGCCGCGGCAAGGTTTCTTGCCGGTGGAGGCACCGCCAGCGGGTTAATGATGTCCCGCACTCGGCACCCGTGGCAAGGCGGAGGCTTGCGCCGACATGTTCCTGGGAGCGTAGGGCGCGAACGTACGAAGCACAAAGTCGAACGAGGGAGATACCAGCGCAATGAACTGCCTAAGATAAAAGTTATATTCCAAAATGACTTGCCGCTGCTCTAATCAGCTGTTTCTATGACATGCTCAGCAGCGACAAAGAGAAGAAAAGAAAGAGGTGGGCGGCCTAATCCGCGCGGTCGCCCTCGACCCTCCTTATCCCGGCCACCCTTTCCACAATGGGGGTGACGAGGGCCCTGATCTCCGTCAGGTCGGCGTCTTCCGGCAGGTGCCTGAGGACGTTGGTAAGCCTGATGGTGGGGTTGCGGAAGACGATCTTCACCAGCACCCTCTCGGGGGCCCCGGAGACGGCTTCCCGCGTCTCCTCGGCCAACTGCTCTGGGATCGTTTCCCGGAGATGCTGGAGCACCCCCACCAAGCCCTTGAAGAAGGAAGTGAGCTTGACGCTCGGCGAGACATTCTCGCCAGAGGGGTACTCGTGGCCCTCCATCCCCAGCAGCTTCAGCTCCTTGTCGATGGTGGTGGCGATGTCGACGAGGCCTTCAGTCCACCGCTCCACCGTCTCCTGGAAGGCGTTCTGGGTAACGGCGGCGCGCTTCAATAGCTCCTCGTTGTCAGCAACCTCCTTCCGCAAGGTCACTTCCTGGCCCTTGGCGCTCTCCAGCGCCTTGGCCAGGGTGTCCAGCTTCAGCTCGAGGTCGGCCTTGGAATCCTTGGCGGCGTCGAGCTCCCGGATCTTCTCGGCGAAGCGGCCCTGCAGCTCGCCAAGGGTGTGAGCGCCCTTCTCGCGCTCCTGTTTGAGCGCAGCAAGCTCTTCGCCGCTCGCCTTGAGGTCACTCACCAGCTGCGCCACCCTCGTCTCCAGCTCCCCCTTGACGACCTCGGCGGCCGCGGCAGTGTCCTGCGCTTTCTGCAGGGCCCCGCCAAGCGCCTGCTCGCGTGCGGCAACCTCCTCCTCGTGGCTGGCAAGGCTGGCCTTCTGCTGCACCAGTTCGCTTTCCCGCGCGGATAGCCCCGCAGTGGCAAGCCTCTGCTGCTCTTCGGCCTCTGCCTTCTCGAGGAGAAAGGCCGTCCGCGCCTCGTCGAGCAGCCTCCGCTCCTCCGCCAAAGACCGGAGAGCCTCCTGGTTGAGCTCCCGGAGCTCCCCGACGCGCTTCTCCATGTCTGCGCCGGCCCTCGCGACGAGTGCCTCCTGGCGCTCCACCTTAGCTTGCCGGGCGCGGTAGAGCGACACAAGCTTCCGGAGCAGCCGCTCCTCCTCGGGCTCGCCGCTGCTGGTGCTTGGCGCGTCGACCACTGTCAGCCCGGCGGAGGCGAGCACTTCTCCGTCCAAGGCCTCCCCCTCGACCGGCGCCCTGGAGCTAGGCTCCCAGGGGAGCCTGATGAAGACGCCATCGCCGGCCTTTAGGTAGGCACCCGCCGGGGGCTCCTCGGGGCCCGACGCGGCGGCAGCAGCGGGATCGCCGGACGGCGGAGTGCTTGACGCCCCTGCCTTTCCGGGGCCGTCGGCACGGTCACCGGTCCCCTCGCCGTCTGCCCCCGCGGCGGCCTTGGCGGCTTCGGCCTCCCCGCCGCCTGCGGGGTCGTCGGTGCCGTCCGCCTCCTCGATGACGACAACGTCGTTGGCGTCGCCGCGCGCGCCCTCCCCGACGACGACCTCGGTCTCCATCGGGTCCGCGGTGGGCGGGTCTGATGGCCGGAAGAGGGGAGAAGAGTCAACCGAGCAGCCGACAAAAAGGCTCATAAGGAAAGATAACCAGGGGAAGTTTTCCGTGCAGAGGGGCTTACCGGTGGCAGGGTCCGTGGCCGCGGCCTCCGCTGCCGGGGGATCGCTGGCCGCGTCCCTCGCCGAAGATCCCTCCCTTGCCGGAGAGGTCTCCCTTGCCGGGGGCTCCTCCCTTGCCGGGGAGGTCTCCCCTGCCGGGGGCTCCTCCCTTGCCGGAGATTTCTCCCTAGGCGGGGTGGTCGACGCAGACGGCGCGGCAGGAGTGCCCCCCCGGGGTCGCCTGCTGGGGCTGCTCTGCTCCTACCCAACAACAACAACAACCACATGTCAACCACAAAGAGAAGGAGAGCTCACGCGCGCGCCAAACAGCAAGAACTAGCCATGCACTCACCCTGGGGGCTGCGCTGTGGGCTGCCCTGGGGACCCGCTGCCAAGTCCGGCAAGGTCGTCTCCGGCACCTCCCCAGTTGCCGGGGGAGATTCGCCCTCAAGGACGACCAGCTGGATCTTGGCCCTCTTCGCCCTCCTCTGGGCCAGGTTCCTAAAAGGGAACGGTTTCGGGGAGGATGAGTGGGCTACGAAACAAGACGAAGCAGCAGAAATCAAGAAGATACAAGCTCTACCAGGAACTTACTCTTCGTCCTCCTCTTCGTCGTCGGAGCTAAGCGCGGAATAGTCAAAAAACGGCTTGCTCCAGGCGCGAGGAGACAGGGGAGTGGGTTCCCGGGACCGCTTGGCGGGGACGGTGGACGGCCCCGCCCCCGTTGCCGCCGCGGTACGGGGAGCGGCAGGAGCAGAAGCCGCGGCCCGTGAGGACCCGCTCCCGCTGCTTCGGAGGCGCGTGTCACGCGGGACTGCGGTTGCTGGTCGGCCTGCCGCACCACCTCTCCGGCCCTGCGGAGATGCCTCCTCGGCTGGGCAGGGGGCTCCGCCTGCGACGAGTTGCCCGGGAGCTGCGAGGAGGGCGCGTCAACCTCCGGCAAGCCGCTCGCGTCCTGGGCGGGCTCGGCCGGGGTGAAGCCAGACTCGCCCGCGGCCGCGGCGGCCGCCGCCTCCTCCATCCTGGAGGCGATGTAGGCCAGCTCCTCGGGGGTGGTGTCCCGTGTGAGGCCCCTCTTCTCGTCGGGGTCGACCGGCACCTCCTCCAAGTTGTCGAAGAAGGCCTGCACGACGTCGTCCGCCGGCTCCTGCCAGGTCGCGTCGATCCCGTGCGAGTCGCACAGTGGCATCATCGCGAGGATGCGGCTGAGCGCCGAGTTGTTGCACAGGGGGACGACGCCCGGCGGCAACCTGAACCATTCTGGGTGCTCGGAGTCATACCTGAACAGCTCCTTCAACACTCCGACAAGCTCCAGAACGGTGAAGTTGTAGTTAAGGCCCGGGCGCAGCCTCATGATGTCCGCCGCGTTTTGGAATTCCCAAGCCGGCTTCCCCCTCTCCTGCAGGGGGGCGATACGCCGGCGAAGGAAATCCGCGCCGACGACGCCGACGGTGAGCCCGGCACACCTGAGGCGCAGGATTCGGGTGACGGCAATCTTCAGCTTTGCGTCGTCCGGATCTAGTTCGCTCCAGTCACGGCCGCGCACCACTGGAGTTCGGCGCACGGCGGTGAACGGCGGTGGATTTTCCTCGACGATCAGGCGCCACTCGGCCCTCCACTCCTCCCATCTGCCACGGAGTTCCCCCTCCAAGTAGACCTCTTTCTTGCCGGTCCTGGAGACCCAGGCGACTCCGCCGGACAGCGGCTCTCCTTTCTCCACCCGAGGAGTAAAGAAGTGGCGGAAGAGGGCTACGTTGGGGCGGACTCCGACAAAGTTCTCGCAAAGGTGTGCGAAAACCGCCATTGTCAGAACAGCGTTGGGGTGAAATCAAGGAGGTGGAGGTTGTAGGTGTGCATGATGTCGTAGAAGAACTCGGAAAAAGGCGGGCAGAGCCCGCAATAGAAGAACACGGCGAAGAAAGGTACCCGGTCGGGTACAGCTTCTGGGCGATGGCGGGAAGAACTCGCGTGCGCGGATGCGCTCGCGTCGCCGTCGACCAGAAGAGGCGGTATCCGTTCTTCAGCCTCAGCGCATCGAGCTGAGGGGGGAACGTCGCCGTCTCCTTCCGAAGCGCTTCCAGCCGCACCGCCTCGGCCGACTTCACGGCCTTCCCCTTCGCCTTGTCGCTCTTCGGGGCCATGGCAGATACGGGGAGGAGGAGTTGTCGGCGTTGGCGGCGCCGGGGGCTGCGAGGGCGAATCGCCGCTTTCTCTAGTAAGGAGGAAGTGGCGGAGATTTTCGAGGAACAGCAACCGGCGGAATGGCGAGCTGCCCCTTTTCCCTCCGCTTATAAAGGGGGGGGGGGGCGGGTGTTTCGCCTTTCCAAATAAAGGAATCGTGCCCGACGTGACGCATGCCTGCGGGCCTCAAGCCCCGCGCACGCCACCCATGTCACGCACGCCTCGCACGCCTCGCCTCCCACGACGCCGCGATAAGCGCGCGCCACTTGGGGAGGGCGCGACAGACACAGAGTTAAGGAGCAGCGCAACCCAGGCCACGCGTGCCCGTGCACTGTTAGGGCCTGGCCCAACAATGCTCGGCACCGTCTATGGCCCAGACCCGGGGGCTCCTGTCGGTGTACTAAAGTAGGGGTACCTTAGTACCCCGAACTTGTGCACGGGCAGTAGTAGCGTCCCGCGGCAAGGCTTGCCAGGGGAGCGACAAGAGTCTCCACGGCCCTTTCTGGGCCGGACGAAGGCCAAGTGGTCGAGCCTAGAAGACCAAGCCCTGGCAAGAGGAGCTTGCCGGGCCAAGAAGGCGAGGTCCGGCAAGAGGAGCTTGCCGGGCCAAGGCGACAAGGCCCCGGCAAGAGGAGCTTGCCGGGACGACTAAGCCGAAGCACCAAGGCCCCAGCGGGAGGAGTTCGCCGGGACGGCCAAACCAATGGCACCCCAAGAGAAGCCCGCCGCGGCGCGCCGCGCGCCCCGGCAAGGCCTGACGAGCGGCAAGCTCTCAGGTGCGGCAAGACAACCATCGCGGCAAGCCACTTGCCGCGGCAAACCACCACCTCAGGCATGCGCTCCAGCTCACCTGCCCACGCGTCACTCTGGAGCTTCCCCAGAGGCACGTGGCGGGGCGCCGCGCAACCTGGGGCGCGCGGTGGCATGCGACGTTGGCAGAGTCGCCCCCGTGGCAAGCGGAGGCGCACCTAACGGTCCGCCTCGGCACTGTTCGGGCGATCCAGACGGGCATTTAATGCCTTTGTCCCCCGCCGTTAGAGTTAGGTGCGATAGCACTGTGCGGCCACTGTTCGCACAGTTCCTTGCCATTTTTACCCTCACCTGTGTCGCTACCTGTGGGAAACCCCTTAGCATATAAAAGGAGGCCCATGCGCACATAGGAAAGGGGACCGGAGGGGGGACCCCGAAGGAGAACACCCAGTAGACCCTCGTCTACGTCGAGCTCCAGCTTACTGTAGTTTCTTGCGCTCCAGAGCAAGAACTCGAATCAACCAGACAAGCAGCAGTAGGGTTTTACGCATCCGTGCGGCCCGAAGCTGGGTAAAATTGTTGTGTGTGTGTGTCGCCTCGATCTGCTCTTTGTGCAACCTCCGCCCCCCGCCGAACCGACAAGGGGCTCCGTCCCCATAGGTGCTCGTGGAGGCCGATTCCCCCCGACACTTGCCTAGTTCAAAAATAATCCAAAAATATTCATTTTCCTATTCTGTTCAGAGTAACAGTTTGTAAAGGAAGTACCACTTTGGCATGTCCAAATAGTATCCATTTTCTACAGTGCTTTCCTATGCCCAAATAACCGTCCTCCACCAAATGCCAGCTCAATCCATTCATTATTTTGAGCCGAGCTTCAACATTCGTATTTATGTCTAGTGTGGTGGTTTGCAAAGCAAGTA
This sequence comes from Aegilops umbellulata, assembly GCA_032464435.1. Lineage (NCBI taxonomy): Eukaryota > Viridiplantae > Streptophyta > Magnoliopsida > Poales > Poaceae > Aegilops > Aegilops umbellulata. The sequence continues at coordinate 554,351,928 of CP136057.1, forward strand.
CCACCTAGGCTCCTCCTTTTGAGCTGAAAATTTGTGAAGACGGTCTTCTTAGTAACTGATCATCCTCAGCCAAAACTCACGCCCATTAGCCATGTACATTTCTGGTACCGCTAATCAAACACTTGGCTGCTTATTTATGTTTGAGCATCGATCGGTCTCCTCGTGAGAATCTTATGTTGTGCTTTTCTTCCTAGCACCTACCTGGGGAGTGCCCAACCAACTAGACATGCCTAGGCCGCCCAGAACACATGGCAACGCCACGGTCACGCGGTGACCACGCGGCGGGCATGCGAGCTTACGCGCTCTAGAGTTGGGGCCCTCGGCCACTGTCCAAACCTCGATGTCTCTCCATCAAACCATGTATTTCTGATTAAATAGATACTTATTTACCTAGAAATTATTTTTGAAAAAAATAAAGAGCAAACTATGACGCAGCTGCAGTTCAAATTTGACCCGCTTCCAGCTGAATCGACGGGAATTTGTCTTTTTCACCAGAGGTGGATCAAAATTTTTGACACCAAACCATTTTGTCAATTGTGCATTAAATATGGCCTAGTATTTTAGAAAATTGATTTGGTCCAATTTTGCAACAAATATATGGTAGGTCCTTCACCAAAAAAAAACTCATTTCAGGCACTCGGAAAATGGAAAATGGTTTTTTCGTCCAAAGAAAATGAAAACTTCCTTAGGCAACATTGTTTGCACCCTTGTGCACAATATGAGATCATTTAAACAAACTATGCCATGAATGTGGCCATAAGATTGATTGTTTGGCTTGAAAGCCATGAATCTTCACACTTGATAGCTCATTTCTGAGAACACTTTTTTAAAATAATTGCCGTATTACAAGTTTGTTATTTTTCCTGGGAACTTGGACACATATAATGACACAATGCGAAGGTTTCCGATTTTTTTGATTTTTTTGAATTTTTTATGCCCGTTTCAAAATGCGATCAAAACGGCGGGAATGACCGTTCCTAGCTAGTGGTTGAATCTTGGAATTTTTTTGGTGTTTCTCTGATTAAATAGGTACTTATGTACCTAGAAATGATTTTTGTAAAAAATAAAGAGCAAACTACGAGGCATCTATAGTTCAAATTTGACCCGCTTCCAGCTGAATCGGCGGGAATTTGTCTTTTTCACCAGAGGTGGATAAACACTTTTTACACCCAACAATTTGGTCAATTGTGCACTAATTATGGCCTAGTATTTTAGAAAAATGATTTGGTCCAATTTTGCAACAATTATTTGGAAGATCCTTCACAAAAAACCCTCCTTTTGGGCACTCCAAAAATGCAAAATGGTTCTTTCGTCCAAAGAAAAAGAAAACTTCGTTAGGCAACATTGTTTGCCATTCCAATATGCACCCTTGTGCACAATATGAGATTATTTTAACAAACTATGCCATGAATCTGGCCATAAGATTGATCATTTGGCTTGAAAGCCATTGATCTCCACACGTGATAGCTCGTTTCTGAGAACACTTTTTTTAAAACAATTTCTGTATTACAAGTTTATTATTTTTCCTGGAAACTTGGTCACATATAATGACACAATGTGAAGGTTTTCCAATTTTTTGATTTTTTTTGAAATTTTTTATGCCTGTTTCAAAATGCGGTCAAAACGGCGGGCTTGACCGTTCCTAGCCAGTGGTTGAATCTTGGAAAACTTTTGATGTTTCTCTGATTAAATAGATACTTTTGTACCTAAAAATGATTTTTTGAAAAAAATATAGAGCAAACTATGAGGCAGCTGCAGTCCAAATTTGACCCGCTTCCAACTAAATCGGCAGAAATTTGTCTTTTTCACCATAGGTGGATCAAAGCTTGTGACACCCAACTATTTGGTCAATTGTGCATTAAATATGTCCTAGTATTTTATAAAAATGATTTGGTCCAATTTTGCAACAATTATTTGGGAGGTCCTTCACAAAAAAACCTCCTTTTGGGCACTCAAAAAATGAAAAATGGTTTTTTCGTCCAAAGAAAATGAAAGCTTCCTTAGGCAACATTGTTTGTCATTCCAATATGCACCCTTGTGCACAATATGAGATCATTTGAACAAACTATGCCAAGAATGTGGCCATAAGATTGATCATTTGGCTTGAAAGCCATTGATCTCCATACGTGATAGCTCGTTTGTGAGAACACTTTTTTAAAATAATTGCCGTATTACAAGTTTGTTATTTTTCCTGGGAACTTGGCCACATATAATGACACAATGCGAAGGTTTCCCAATTTTTTTTGTTTTTTTTAATTTTTTATGCATGTTTCAAAATGCGGTCAAACGGCGGGAATGACCGTTCCTAGATAGTGGTTGAATCTTGGAATTCTTTTGGTGTTTCTATGATTAAATAGTTACTTATGTACCTAGAAATGATTTTTGGAAAAAAATAAATAGCAAACTATGAGGCAGCTGCTGTTCAAATTTGACCCGCTTTCAGCTGAACCGGTGGAAATTTGTCTTTTTCACGAGAGGTGGATCAAAGCTTTTGACACCCAACCAGTTGGCAATTGTATGTTAAATATGGACAAATATTTTATAAAATTGATTTGGTCCAATTTTGCAACAAATATTTGGTAGGTTCTTCACAAAAAAAAATCATTTTTTCCACTCGAAAAATGATTAAAAATAGCTAGAAAGATCAGAAATGCATACAAATTGGTCCTTATCCATAAAATGTGGTCTAACTCTAGTGAAAATTAGTGTGGTGCCCTTTTGCATTTTTTTTGATAGCTACTTCACAAAATCCCTCTGTTTTTAGTACTTGAAAACTATTTTAAGTCACTGATTTTCCAAACCAATCAGAACTCTTCTCATGGATTGATGACATGGCATCCATCCATCCATCTCCCCATCCCACATCCATCCATCCATCCATCCATCTTTCTACAGAAAAAAAGAAAATATACCCCCCACCCGCAGCCCAAACCCTAGCTCAGATCCATCCCCCCGTCACACCCTTCTCCCTCCCATCTCCTCGCCGCGGCCGCCCCCCTCCCGATCCACTCCTCTCCCCGCCTCATCCCTCCCACAGCTCGCCGCCGACGGCCTCTCCTCTCCCGTTCGCTTCCGTCCCATAGCACGTGAAACGCCTCCTCCTTGATCCAACGCACCGCCGCCTCCTCCCCGATCCAGATCCTAACACAACCCGCCCTCTCCCTCCCTCAGATCTCGATCCGCCGCCGCCCCCACCCCCACCATCGACGACCCTCACCGTAGAAAAGATCACCGCAGTATTCAATTATTCTTTGCCGCTGGTCGGGCTCCTTCCTTGCTTTGCATCCTCTGCTTCGCTTCGGCCTTCGGCTTTGCTACGTCCCCACAGCAGAATAAACGCCTCCCCTCGCTGTGGGGGAGGGAGATCCGGCCGAAACCCCGACAGAATCCCTCGCAGCCTCGTTGGCTCCGCCCAGCTCTTCTTCTACGACCCAACCCAACCCAACCCTCTTCTCCACTCCAAGGCTGCTGTTGATCTACTGGGATTCTAGATGAGATGCTGCAGTGGGCGGCGAGCAACGCTTACTCGTGGTGGTGGGCAAGCCACATCCGCACCACCCAGTCCAAGTGGCTCGACGCAAACCTCCAAGGTAACTACGATTCCATCATCGTCCTCTCGCCCAATCCAATCTTTGCTTGCCGCTGCTTGTTGCGCCCTTCCCTGCTCCGATTTAATGCTGTCGCCCTTAGTTCAGGTTAGTCAGGTGTCCTACCAAAATCGTCCTTGTCCTAGATTCGATTGGGAATGCCCATACTAAATTCGTTCAGGTGTCATACTAAATCCATGCCGTACTGTGTATCTTACTAGATGGAATTTGTAACAAATTATTATTGTTTCTCCACTGATTGCTATGCCTGTTCTCTGAAGAAGAAAATAAGCCAGGATGGTTGTCAGGTGTAAAATCAAAAGGAATAAGCTTCAACCAAGATGAACCGTAGTAGTCATCAAAAGCAATAAGCTTCCTCCCATCATGACTCGGTCAAATCTATGACCAAGTAGTCAAATTTTGGCAGTTTTCTTTTGGTCCGAGAACTTGAAAACCCAAATCTGGTTCAGTCATCATAGTTTAGCTTTACAGATAAGACACTGATTTTTAATTGATTTAGCTAGCCTATTGTATTAATTGTTGTGAGTAAGATGTGAACAAAATTCAGGATGTATCTCACATCACTACATGAAATACATTGTTTTCAGGTTTTGTACATCAGCTGCATTATTTAATTATCTAGTTGGTGGATACTATTTTGTGGATGGCCATGCTAGTGTTGTAAGTAGAAGTTAAACGGAAATAATGATCAGATTTCTTCAGAGAAACACTGAATAAAACAGTAGCCAGTAGGTGTGTACAAAACGTGGTCTGAAGCTTGTTGGTAGAAAATCATTACATAAGGCACATATTCACACTAAACCTTGACACAGAAATTATTGGTTTCATACTACTGTCCTTGATACAGATAGTATTAATAATCTTTGACATTTTGTACTACTTCCTCCTGCTAGGGTTTCGGTGGACTTCTTCGTTGCGCACGGCTGAGCTGAACGTCCTCGGTGGTGGTGGCGGCGCGTGAGAGATCCTCCTCCATGACAAGGCCGCCGCCGGATCAACTCCTCTCCGCCGGTGGATCCTTGCCTCTCCGACAAGGCCGCCACCGGATCCCCTCCTATCCGACAGCAACGCCTCTGGATCCACTCGTCCTCGACAATGATGGCACCGAGGAGCACCAGGAGCTTCGGATCTGGTAACTTATTATCTCCCTCTCTCCGTCCCGCATTACCTACTATGTATCATGCTTATTGTTTACTGCATTGAGGCATGTGGGCACCAGAATTTGTAATCAGATTTGTTACCGCTTATGAATATGGCGATGTTCATGACTGATGGATGTGGCTGGGGGTTGAGGTATACAGTGCTATAGAATGCCATCTAGGATATCTCTTATGCCACTTGGTCAGTTAGTTTCTTTTAGTACATATACCATGAATCAAAGTTTGATGCGTATTGCCATGTCTCTCTATATTTATAAGTTGAATCCAGCACTAACATGTCAACAACACTTGCACTGCCTTATGTATTTACACATAAGGAGTTAAACTACATGTCTGCTATTGCAGGGCAGATTAGATGTATATCATTAGTTTCTTTTTTGATTTACTGATAAGTTACCATCCGATTCACTGACAACATGTTTGTGTTATTGTGGTGCTGGTTTGACTCACTGTCATCTTACAATTTGTTCTTTCTGTATGCAGCTCGCCAGAAGAAGGCTGTGAAGATCTTCCCCCGCCCTACCTCTGGACCACTTCGCCCCATCGTGCAATGCCAGACCCGCAAGTACAACATGAAGGCCTGGGCTGGCAGGGGCCTACTGCTGCTGGTGGGTAGAGTCCGGCCACGCTACTGCTAGGTATGATTTCCACCTCCTCCGAACCCCCTTGTACCGCAGGCCTTCATGTGCATGTGTGGATTCCTATTTTTATGTTGAGGAACGCGGGCTGCTCTTACCAGGGCAAACACACGCGCCTTCATGTCTTATTTGCGATATATAAATCATTTGGAACAAATCATTTTCGTGAATTTGGTCGAGTTCCTTGTATACTGTATATTTTGACAGCATATGTCCTCACAAAAGAGAAAGGAAAAAACAATATTGCATAAGTCTCTGCATTTCAGTTCCATACTTTTGAGCTCAGCAAGCTAAACTTGTTTCAAACATTTAGATGGCTCACATCAAATAACCAGTAACTTGAGCATTACATGCATAAGCTGCTGGAGGAATGTCTTCAGCTAACCACAGAGAACTGGTGATGTGCACAGCTTCCTTTGTAGAAAACATCAGTAGTTGTGTAGACTTGTGCAAATCCTAAATTTTTGTAATAAGGTGGCCAGCGTGGTGTCGCGACATGATCACTGACGGAATTAGTTATGATTTTGTTATTCTGCTTTGTTTGTCTGATCCTCACAAGTTAATGCTTCGCTCGTCCGGGTGTGTGATAATGCCATGTGTCTTGTGCAATCAGATTACATTTCTGTTTGTTATGGTAATATAAAAAATATTCGTGCTGTCAAAATTTTCAAAGTGCGTGCCTTTCATTTCTTTAGTTTGATTATTTCCCTTGTATTCAATATGCTTCTAGTGGCTGATCCTTCCATTTTTGTTGTGGCATCTTTATTTTCACAGGTGTTGTGTGTTCTGAAAGATGGAAGAGGAAGAAAACTATTTTTGTTGAACTAAATTTTCTGTATTCTGTTTTGTTGTACGTATCATTTGATAGTTTTGTATAGGAACAAGTGATACTATTTTGTAGGGCTTTATGGCCTGTGATGTAAACATATTTAGTGCTGAAATATGAAATTATTTGCAAAATTTGTCAAAAAGGTGGATCATATGTATGAATATGTGAATGGGCTGAAAAGAGTACTGGACCAACTCCAGGATTGAATTAATATTTGAATGTATAAAAAGTCCGAATGTAAACCAGAAATGGGCTACACAAAATTGTACATATATTCTTGAAAGGCCAAACATGCATAAAAATTGATGGGCTGACCAGTTGGGCTTGGCCCATGTAGCAGACAAAATTTAACAGAAATAAATATACCAAATGGGCTGAACTGTTGGGCTAGGCCCATGTAGAAAATCGAATTGGACCGGGCTGAATCTTGTGCCACGTCAGATTGCCATGCTGGATGCCTACGTGGCCTGGGGAGGTTGCTAGTGACCAAAACGCCACAATACACGTATTTTGGTCGTAAACGTCTTCGACCATTCTAGAAGAAAGGTCGCTATAGTCAGTTTACGACCGCCAGCTTTTGACCTTCTGTTTTGGGTCACAAAAAGGTCGCAAATAGAAATTTATGACCTTTCAGTGACCAATAGTGGTGGTCACAAGTTGACATATTTCTTGTAGTGAAGGGAGGTATAACTCAGGAGCTCAGCAGAAGCCCCGTCTAACCCAGAGCTCGGGAGGACTTGTTCATAACCATGGAGGTCATAACCACACCGGAGGAGGTTCGCATAACCACAATGGTTCTAAGAATGGAAATGGGAACGGAACAAACAACAATCAAAACCGCCCCAATCCAGCCACACCCGCCAAAAGAGATCTAAGTCACATTACTTGCTTTAAGTGCGGGAAGACTGGACACTATGCCACGGAGTGCCCTGAAGCGAAGAATGGAAACGAAATTGGAAGCGCTGGGAAGAAGCCCAATCCATTAAACAAAGGACAAGTGAACCACGTTAACATGGAGGAGGTTGAAGAGCAGCCAGACCCGGTTAGAGGTAAGGTTTTTGGTGAAGTCATTTACCGCTCTTGTTCTTTTTGATACTGGTGCATCGCATTCATACATATCAAGGGTATTCATGGATAAGTTTAAACTACCAACCTAAACCCTTAGAACCCCTCTGTTAGTGGGTTCACCTAGAGCAGAGTATATGGCTAGTCGATGGTGCGATCAGATACCCTAACCATTGGCAGCCATGTTTTTTCGTCCGACCTAATAATCTTGGAGTCACAAGGACTGGACGTGATATTAGGCATGGACTGGATGTCAAAGTATGGAGGAAGCATTGGCTGTGCTAGTAAGTCGATTTATCTCACCACCCCGGAGGGAAAAAGGATCAAGTATGTATCTAGGCATGTGCCTAGGAGGAGCCAAGTGAATACCCTCACAGGAGTTATTCAAGAGGAAGTGCCGGTAGTGAAGGATTACCCGGATGTTTTCCCAGAGGAGTTACTAGGCATGCCACCGGATCGAGACATTGAGTTTTTGATAGAGCTATTGCCAGGTACAGGGCCAATATCAAAGAGACCCTATCGGATGCCCGCAAATGATCTGGAGGAGATTTAGAAATAGATCAAGGAGTTATTGGAGAAAGGTTACATTCAACAGAGTTCATCACCATGGGGAGCCCCAGCGCTTCTGGTTGAGAAGAAGGATAAGTCTCAAAGAATGGTTGTTGATTATCGGGCCTTAAATGAGGTGACGATCAAGAACAAGTACCCACTACCGATGATCAATGATCTATTTGACCAGCTTCAAGGAGCTAAGGTGTTTTCGAAGATCGATCTGCGATCAGGATATCATCAGTTGAAGATTCGAGAGAAAGATATACCAAAGACAACATTCACCACACGGTACGGGTTATACGAATATACGGTCATGTCATTTGGACTGACTAATGCCCCTGCCTATATCATGAGCATGATAAACAAGGTGTTCATGGACTATTTGGACAAGTTTGTTGGGGTGTTTATTGATGATATAATGGTATACTCAAAGAATGAAGACGAACACAAGGAGCATTTGCGCTTAGTTCTCGAGAAACTCAGGGAACATTAGTTGTATGCCAAATTCAGCAGATGCGAGTTTTGGTTGAAGAAAGTCGGATTCCTTGGACATGTTATATCAGGAGAAGGTATAGCAGTAGATCCCACCAAGGTTCAGTCAGTCACTGAATGTGTGGCACCCACTTCAGTTAGCGAGATCCGCAGTTTTCTTGGACTCGCAGGATACTATCGGAGATTCATTGAGAATTTTTCCAAGATTGCGAAGCCAATGACGGAATTATTGAAGAAGGATACCAAGTTTAATTCGACTGAAGATTGCGAGGCAAGTTTCCAGGAGTTGAAGAAACGCTTGACTACAGCCCCAGTGCTGACACTGCCAGATATATGCAAGGATTTCAAAGTGTATTGCGACTCCTCTCGCTTAGGACTTGGAAGTGTGCTTATGCAGGACAGAAGAGTTGTTTCGTCTGCCTCACGACACCTAAAACCGAACGAGTTGAATTATGCCACGCATGATTTGGAGCTAGCAGCCGTAGTGCATGCGTTGAAGACTTGGACACATTACCTTATTGGAAACCGTTGTGATGTGTACACGGATCGTAAGAGTTTGAAGTACATCTTACCACAGAAGGAGCTGAATCTTAGGCAGAGGAGATGGTTGGAGCTTATAAAGCATTATGACATGAAGCTGCACTATCATCCAGGTAAGGCCAATGTCGTAGCAGACGCTTTGAGCCGGAAGAGTTATGCTAATATCCTAGAGAGTATGGGATTATCAAAGGAGTTAGCAGAGGATCTCACGGAACTTTGATTGGAGATTGTTCCTAGAGATTTTGTTGCAACAATGGAGGTTCAATCTATGTTGTTAGGAAAGATTCGAGAAGCTCAGAAGGATGACAAAGAGATTGCCGAGATAAAAGAGAGAATGAGCAAAGGCAAGGCCAAAGGATATCGTGAGGATGAGCACGATACCTTGTGGTTTGAGGACCGAGTTTATGTGCCCAATAATATAGAGATCAGGAAGTTAATACTTCAGGAGGCTCATGACTCACCATACTTGATACACCCCGGAAACACCAAGATGTATTTGGATTTGAAGGAACATTTCTGGTGGACAGGTGTCGGTGTCAAAACCGGCGGATCTCGGGTAGGGGGTCCCGATCTATGCGTCAAGGTCGGATGGTAACAGGAGACAAGGGACACTTTATTTTACCCAGGTTCAGGCCCTCTCGATGGAGGTAAAACCCTACTCCTGCTAGATTAATATTGATGATATGGGTAGTACAAGAGTAGATCTACCACGAGATCAAGGAGGCTAAACCCTAGAAGCTAGCCTATGGGTATGATGATGGTTATGATGTGTTCGTCCTACGGACTACAACCCTCCAGTTTATATAGGCACCGGATAGGGTTAGAGTTACACAGAGTCGGTTACATTGGTAGGAGATCTTGAATATCCGCACGCCTAGCTTGCCTTCCACGCCAAGGAAAGAACCTTCCGGACACGGGACGAAGTCTTCAATCTTGTATCTTCATAGTCCTGGAGTCCGGCTGAAGATATAGTTCGGCTATCCGAACACCCCCTAATCCAGGACTCCCTCAGTAGCCCCTGAACCAGGCTTCAATGACGACGAGTCCGGCGCACAAATTGTCTTCGGCATTGCAAGGCGGGTTCCTCCTCCAAATTCTTCAAGAAGGTAATAAACACCAAAAAATAGTGTCCGGCTCTGCAAAACAAGTTTCCACGTATTGCCATATAGAGAATAAAACAAACACAAATCAAATCTGCTGACGTATTCTGCAGTGCGTCATAACACTACGACCAAGCCTTCTATATGGTTATTTTTTGTTGTTCCACCGCAGCACGTTCAACGAGGCGGTTTCCTTGGCACGTCTTGTCGAAGCAGAGATCGTGTGCCCCCTTTAACGGGATTCTCATTAATACGGACGTGGGTAACCCGACCGTGCCCGTTAAGCACGTCCTGCCTTGATTAAAGGCTAGTCCAAGACGGTTACGGGGAGGGCTCTTGATATTCTGCCTCTTATAAAGAGACCGAGACCTTGCTCCCCTCTTGTGTTCTCAAAACAAGCTCGCCCATAGCCTCGAGTTCCAACACCCCAGGCTTTTAGATTCTAGGCGCACCGGACCATCGACAATGTCCGGCTCCGGCCTTCAAGGCCAATGGATGCCCTCCTCCGTTACGGAGGAGGACGTATCAAGGTTGAGGGAGGCTAGGTTCCTGACGAGGGAGATCCCGCACAGGTTGCCTGCTCAAGGACAAGCGATCCCAAGCCCTCAGCCTGGTGAGAGCGTAGTATTCATCTCCCACTTCCTTTGGGGACTAGGCTTCCCAATGGATCCTTTCGTAAGGGGGCTGATGTTTTATTATGGGCTGGAATTCCATGACCTAGCTCCGGAGTCCATCCTCCATATCTCCTCCTTCATTGTTGTGTGTGAAGCGTTTCTCCATATCACTCCTCACTTCGGATTGTGGCTCAAGACCTTCAAGGTAAAACCAAAGATAATCGAGGGGCGTCACGTAGAGTGCGGAGGTGCTGTTATAAAAAGGAATACTGATGCTCCATGGCCCGAGGGCACTTTTCAAGAGGAGCTCGGCATATGGCAACAGGAGTGGTTCTACATCACCTCTTCTCGGGGCACCACTTGGGTAGCGCCTCCCGCCTTTCGCTCGGGCCCCCCACCACGTTTAACATCGTGGATCAACACAGGGTTAGATCGGGGATTGCCCAAAGACGTTCCTCTGTTGCAGGGCCGCATAAAGGATCTCCTAAAAGGAGACCTCAACCTGGTCAAGGTGACACAAGTTATGCTGACTCGCCGGACACTGCCCGGCCAACGTCGCCCCCTCCGCTTGTGGGAGTTCAACCCAGAGGGGTCGCGAGTTCTCCGAAATTTCATGGGCATGACGCCTATGGAGATGTATAGACTGTTCTTCGGACCACAAGGAGTGAGTCCTGATTTGACCGAGGATGCTGGTTTAAGCCGCAACCGCCCGGATACAGAAGTAGGTGACCTTGCGCCCGGACCTTCTATCCATACCATTGACTTATTTTTTAACAGTACTTCTCTTTTTTACGCAGGAGTGGATAGCGAAGGCGAAGCTGATCCGGTGTCCGGCTCCCCTTCCCGAGACCAGGCTAGATCCTGTGCTAGTCAGGATGTTGGAGGTGGCGCCTCGGGAGGAAAATGAAGGGGCGGACAAGGAAACTGTGGCCTCTTCGAAAGAGGCCATCCCAAAGGGGGGAATCGACAACTCCTCTCCAAAGGGGAAGAAAAGGGCCGCCTCTGACGACCCGGGAGCTATAGCTCCAAAGCGGGGGAAAGAATCCGCGTCAGAGGACCCGACGCCGGGGAGCCCCTCGGCGGAACTAAATCCTCAAAAGGAGCAGCCCTCCAACGAGCCGTAAGTAGAAAGAGACTCATTCTTTTAAGAGAAATCCTTAATTTATATCTGAGAAGTTTTAACCGAAACCTTACCTGGTAGTTCGGACCTCGACCCTTCTTGGCAGAGCTCGTCATCGGGGGATCTTCTTCCGGAGATGATGGAGAGCGGAACGCCTCCTCCTTCATCGCCTAGCAAGTCGGGCGACGCCGAAGTGTCGTCGCAGAGGATTTCTCCGAATCTGCCAGAGGCAGAAGGTGATGATGCGCCCCCCCGGGGTTCTCCGTGTCCGGCCTCCGAAGAAGGCCATGGGACGAGTCCGGCACCATCTGGTGTTCGGTCGGAGGAGCTGAAGGTTCTGCTGGGCCGAGCCTCTGTTTCAGAGGAGCATCGTGCGTTGATGCACACGGTGATTGAAAAGATTTCATCCGCGGAAAGCGGACTGAACGAGGCCGTCAAGAGTTTACTGGCGGGCCTTGAGGTACGTTTTGAATAACGAACATTAGTGTTAATTGCGCATAATAACATGCGTCTGGTATAGATAGTAGCCCCAGAGACTCTGTGTGCCGCAAAGATTAGCGGCGCGCAGAGGATCTTAATCCCAGGTCCTTTAAGTGGCACCTTCGTATGTAGGTGGCAGGTTGTTCGGAGTCGAGCCGGACTCGAGATTTTGCCGAAATGAAACGGCAACTCGATGAGACAGAAGCCGACATCGTGCTTGTTAACAAGCGGCTTGATGATGCTCAAGGTATTGAGTTTATTTGGCGATTGTTAGTAAGAGGAGCTTTATGTCAATATCTTACCTTGTGTATGCTTGATGCAGATGGTGCGGCGGCCGTAGAAGGACTTAGGGCCGAGCTCGCCAAAGCAAAGGAGCAAGCCAGAAAAAGCGATGCGGCTGCCGGAAGAGCCCGTGAAGAGCTAAAAGCCGAACAGGCTTCCCATTGCCGAAGCAAGGAGGAGATGGCTGATATAGCCGTGAAGTTGAAAAGTGCTATTGACCGTTGCAAACTCCTTGAAGAGGAAGGTCGAGCCCGGCAGACGGATTTAGAGAAGGCCGTCGCCGACGCCAAGGACGCTCGCTCTGGTATGAGAGCGTCAAGGGAAGAGCTGCGTCAAGCCGGACTAATTGCGGATGGAAAGCCCTTCCTGCTGCGGAGAAAATTCTGTGATCCAAAGTTCGCCCCGTTGGACCGAGCGTGGAGTGTGGAGGACACCTATCTGGATTTGTCGGCTAGTGCCGCTGATGCGACCAGGTACTTTCAAGATAAGAAAGATCATGAAGTGGAAAAGCTCTTCTGGTCGCAGTTCACTAATCCAGAGCGTCCACTATCAGTGGATGATCGCCTGGCCCAATGGGCCGAGCTGAATAGGTTGTCCGGACTCGCCATGAAGCATGCCATGGACCGCCTCTGTCCAGGGAGATCGAAGCCGAGAAGCTATTTCAGTTTGGTGCAGCAATTTCTTGACGTGGTGCCTCGGATTGAAGCTCTAAAGAGGTCTGCTTGCACAGAGGGCGCGCGGCTGGCTCTTACCCGTGTCAAGACATACTGGGCAGATATGGAGCCCACTGTTGTTGCGTCCCGTGATTCGGGTAAAAGCCGCATTCCTTCCGAGCAGTATTTTGAGGAAGTCCTCGCGTGCGCTCGTATAATAGAGACGCAGTGTTCGAAAGATGCTGTTTTATGACAACATATGTAATCGTAGATCAATATTTTTATAAATTGTAATGGTGTAATTTAGACTTGTGCCTTCAAGTATTAATAACACCTCCTGTGCGGCCGTTTTAATATATAAATTCTGAAAGATTGCAGTCGTTGGCTTCAGCCCCCACGCACATAGTGCGGGGGTGCGCGCGGAGAACGCATTTTCACACTTAAACCAACGTCTTGGTCCTACAAAGGAGGTGATAGCGCCGTGGGCTAGGCAACCGGACTATAATGCTTTAACACTTTCACTTAGCCATAGGAGCTTGACAGTGGGACTCTTTAGGTAGCCCTTTAATGGCGCCTGCGTTTACCCGAATTTAGGACGCCTATGTGCCTGACCGGGAAGCGGCCCTTCATCAAAACGGAGGAATTCGATAAATTCCTATAGGTCATCGAGTGGCGACCAGTCTCGCGCTACATCATGACAGTCATTTTTCGGCTTTCTCTACTGAGGTGCTCACCCGGCCGAACCGGGGCACAATCGCAGTAGTTCTCCTGGTGCAACCTTAGCCGACAGAACGGAAAGTAAGGTGGCCGAACTCAGGAGCCGGGCAACCCAACATGTGACCAAAATCATGACTCGGAGCTGATGCATATAGTGCCAAAACTCGCGACGCCGAACACTCCCTAAGGTGTTCGGTCTTTGTGGGTCCGTGTGAAACAACACCCTTGAAAAAGAAAAAAGCCCCTTGTGTCCAGGTACGAGCAAGAATTCTAGTGTGGCCACATGCCAAAACGCCAGTCTCCTCCATGGTTATAGTGAGGTAAACCAGGGGATGTATAGCAGCAAGAGACAGTAAAAAAGGTTTACGCAGGGTCTTAATCTAAGAAGAATCCTTTGGGGCGGGTCCCTACTGCACGTCTGCGCCTGTGTCTCCGCTGTGCCGTGTCCTGGACGGGCGCCGTACGACGTTCATCTGTAAAAGGGAAGAACTAAATTGAAAAATGGGTCGTGCGGATAAAAAAGAATAATAAATAAAATGTGAAGTGAGAAATAGATACGGTCGAGTTTTATTGTCTCTGCGTACAGCCCCTGGTGAGGCATACCAATCCTATAACGAAAATGGGCTTGTGCCGAACTTATTGAGTCCGGGTCCGCGGCCTTTTGTGACTTACATCGAAAAAGTCTTTTGGCTGGTGAGGCCATTTTGTTGGGCGGCCGTTTAAGCGGCCGCACAATCCTCCGCTTGGAGGAGATGTAGTTTAGTATGCTCCCTTTAAAGAGATGATGCCTCGAGGACCGGGCATCTTTAGCGTGAGGGATGCATAATGCGGTATTGCGTTAAAGCGAGCGAAAGCTCCGCGTCCCATTAGTGCTTGATAGCGACTTGAAAACGGGACTATGTGGAAGATAAGCTTTTCGCGACGAAAGTTATTGGCAGAGCCAAATATGACCACAAGCCAGAGAAAACCCATACAGTGGGTGTCCGGGACTGGTGCTACTCCTTGAAAGGAGGTTTTACTGTGACGGATTCGTGCTGGGTTTATGCCCATGCGGTGAATGGTATCCTGATATATCAGATTTAGTCCACTGCCACCGTCCATAAGGACGTTGGTAAACTGGAATCCGTCTATTATTGGATTAAGTATCAGGGCAGTCCGGCCTGCGTGTTTGATATTGCGAGAATAATCTAGCTGATAAAAAATGATTGGCTTTAGTGACCAGTGGCCAGACTCCTGAGGGATAGGCTTGAATGTGCGGACCTTTATGGGTGCCTCATGCCTTGTTATGTGAAGTGAGTTCACTGTTTTGACTTCTTGCGGGAAGTTCTTTTGCTTCCTGGTGTTCTGCTTTTGGGGTTCGTCCTCTTCCTCACTTGGTGTGTCGAGCCCCTTGTGTTCGGCATTAAGCCTTCCGGATTGTTTGAAAACCCAACAGTCTCTGTGGGTATGATTAGCAGGCTTTCCAGGAGTACTATGTATCTGACATATCCTGTCCATGATTCTCTTTAGACTGGACGGATCTTCCCTATTATCCTGAGGGGGTGATTTTGTCTGATTTTGCCGTGAGCCTTTGAATCCGGCATTGACTGTCGTGCTCTTCGGACTTTTTCTTTTGATTCGGCGAAGGTCCTTGTATCGCCGTGGTTTCCCGTTTCCATCCCTGATTTCTGATGTACTTGGGTCGCTGGGGCTGCATCGTTGTAACGCCCTCGATGCGGCTATATCTCCCACGTGTCGAGGCACGACTTAGAGGCATAACCGCATTGAAAGCAATGTCTCAAGTGAGGTAATCTTCACACAACCCATGTAATACATAAGGGAAAGATACATAGTTGGCTTACAGTCGACACTTCACACAATACATAAATAAACATTCATCATCCAGATTACACTCAAGGTCCGACTACGGAACAAAAATGAAAGAAGACTACCCCAAATGCTACACAGATCCCCGAATCACCCCAACTGGGCTCCACTACTGATCATCAGGAAAAAACACATAGTAACGACCACGTTCCTCGTCGAACTCCCACTTGAGCTCGGTTGAATCATCTGCACTGGCATCGTCGGCACCTGCAACTGTTTTGGTAGAATCTGTGAGTCACGGGGACTCAGCAATCTCAAACCCGCGAGATCAAGACTATTTAAGCTTAAAGGTAGGATAGGGTTGTAAGGTGGAGCTGCAGCAAGCGACTAGCATATATGGTGGCTAACAACGCAAAAGAGAGCGAGAAGAGAAGCAAAGAACGATCGTGAAGCTAGAAGTGATCAAGAAGTGATCCTAGAACAACCTACGTCAAACATAACTCCAACACCGTGTTCACTTCCCGGACCCCGCCGAGAAGAGACCATCACGGTTACACACGCGGTTGATGTGTTTTAATTAAGGTCAACTTCGGGTTTTCTACAACCGGACATTAACAAATTCCCATCTGCCTCATAACCGCGGGCACGGCCTTCGAAAGATATTACCCTGCAGGGGTGTCCCAACTTAGCCCATTATAAGCTCTCACGGTCAATGAAGGATATTCCTTCTACCGGGAAGACCCGATCAGTCTCGGAATCCCGGACTACAAGACAATTCGACAGTAATAAAACAAGTCCAGCAAAGCCGCCCGATTGTGCCGACAAATCCTGATAGGAGCTGCACATATCTCGGTCTCAGGGCACATCCGGATTGTCCAAACTTCCGGTAGGCCGGTCCAGAGTTGCCCCTGGCGACCATCGGCGGCCGACAGTTTGGACCAACACTTGAAGGAGCACACGCCCGGGGGTTAAAATAAAGATGACCCTCAGGCTCGCGAAAACCCGGGGGAAAAAGGCTTAGGTGGCAAATGGTAAAACCAAAGTTGGGCCTTGCTGGAGGAGTCTTATTCAAAGCAAACTGTCAAGGGGGTCCCATAAATCACCTAACCGTGTAAGGAACGCAAAATCAAGGAACATAACACCGGTATGACGGAAACTAGGGTGGCAAGAGTGGAACAAAACACCAGGCATAAGGCCGAGCCTTCCACCCTTTACCAAGTATAAAGATGCATTAATTAAATAAGAGATATTGTGATATCCCAACAAGTAAACACGTTCCAACAAGGAACAACATCTCCATGTTCCAACAAGGAACAAACTTCATCTTCACCTGCAACTAACAACGCTATAAGAGGGGCTGAGCAAAGCGGTAACATAGCCAATCAACGGTTTGCTAGGACATGGATGGTTAGAAGCTGACATGGCAATATGAGAGGCATGGTATAGCAAGTGGTAGGTATCACAGCATAGGCATAGCAAAAGAGCGAGCATCTAGCAAGCAAAGATAGAAGTGATTTCGAGGGTATGGTCATCTTGCCTGCAAGGTTCTCAGAGTTGCCGAAAGCTTGATCCTCGTAAGCGTTCTCAACAGGTTCCTCATTCACGTACTCGTCTCCCGGCTCTACCCAAAACAAGAACACAAGCAAAGGAACAACTATCAACCACGATGCAATGCGCAAGCAACATGATGCAAAACATGGCATGATATGCGAGATGTGATATGCAATGCATATGCGTGCTTCAGAAGGAAAAAGATGAAAAAGGCATAATCTTGGCAAGCCAAGTATACCACTGGAAAGGTGAGGTGATTTCGGTTGAAATCGATATAAAGATCACCGGAATCGGATGCACGGTTTGCAAATGACAAGCAAAACAAGAATGACAATAATCTGCCCAAACATATCAATAACAGCATGATGCTACTTAGCAAGCAACAAGAAATTAAGCTACTGCACCCAAACATATCAACAAAGCATATGGCAGTGATCTACTCAAGATGCTTGACAAAAGATGAACACTGAGATACGGCTAAATCACAACACAACAGGTTCAAACAAGCATGGCAAAAGTGCAAAAGATAACAGGTTCACAGACTTAGTGAAAATAACAACATGCCAGAAATTAACATCAGGGTGACATGTTTAGAGCAAGCAAGCAACATGCTACAGGAACAGGACATAGCAAAGTAAGGCATGGCATGAATCTACTCAAAGCACTTAACAAAAGTCCCTTATTGACCATGAGCCAAAAAGGACCAGAAAATATAATAGCACCCATGTCAATTAAGCAAGTTTCGTTACAGGTTTCAGACTAAGCAGAAAACTGGACATGTCAAAAACAGATAACAAGTAGGCATGTTTACGAGCTCTATGCACTCACTACAGAGTATTACATGATAAACTAAGCATACCTCCATCAAGAAGACATGGTACAGAAGCTATACATGGCAAGTATAACATCATAGCATGCAAGGATCAACTACAACAAGCTTGGCAAAATCGAATAGCATGTAAACAATCTGCGAGTAATATTTTATAGCAAAAGTAGAGCTCGATTTACTCAAGCTATAGCACTCCATAATTACAAACAAAGGCATGAATGAATATAGAAAATCCATATGCTCAAAACACTCTTAATGATCATGCTCAAAAGAGGCATAGATCTCTCTGAAACAACATGAACACATGGCATAAAAATAACAGCAGGACATGACTTTGTGAAATTACCAAGTCTCTGAAATCAGCAACATTATGTACCCTAGTTTGCATGCTTGTGCTAGTCACCACCAAGATCACAAAAATACATGGCATACACCTATGGAAAGATAGCATCGCATATTTCAAAACACATGTAGGACTCAACTTCATAGGTTGCACACATCAATCATGGCAAAAATGACAAAAGTGCATGTTCCGCAACAGATCTGAAACTAACATCACATAGCCCTTTTCTAACAGCATTTCGGGCATCGAGATGAGCTCAAATGAAAACGATGCAATGCAATGAAATGATGTACTCATCGAGGCGAACAATTTAATATGCTATACACCCAAAACGGATCCACGGATGAAGAGTTATGGTACGATGATCATGCAACAAAATATACAAATTATTTAGGACTTAGACAAATCGGGGGAGGAGAAGAAATTCAACCCAGCGGCTCGCGGATCGAGGATGGTCGGGCTCTCCCCGGAGCAGGCGCCGGAGAGGGCGAGGGAGAGGCCGGGGCGGCCGGATCTGGCCGGATCCGGCGCCGGCGGCGTCGGGCGGAGGCGGGGCCGGGCGGTGACACGGGACCGGCGACGGCGGCGGAGATCGGGGCACCGGGCGGGGAGCCGGCGGCCAGGCGCGGGCCGGCGGGGCGGCTCGGTCGGGCGCCCAGGAGTGGGCGGCGCGCGGGGACGAGCGCGCGGGAGCGGGCGGCGGCGACGGCGACCCGGGCCCCGCGGGCCCTGGCGGCGGCGGAGGAGAGAGAGGGCCGGCGCGGATGAGGTGGCGCCCTCTGATTGGGCGCGGGTGGCGGCGGCTTTGTCCGGCGGCAGCGGACACGTCCGGCGGCGCGAGGGGAGCGGGGCTAGGGTTCATCTGCCCGAAATTGGAGGAGGGGGCACATATTTATAGGTAGGAGGAGCTAGGAGGCTCCAAATGGAGAGCGGTTTGCTGTCACATGATCATGATCGAACGGCGATGGACATGGGAGTGTCTTAGATGGGTTATTGGGCTGTTTTGGAGGGGTTTTGGGCTGCAACACACACGAGGTCTTCACGGTTACCCGGTTAACCGTTGGAGTATCAAACGACCTCCGAATGACCCGAGACTTGACAGGCGGTCTACCGGTGCTATACCAAGGCCGCTTGACAAACCTCGGTCCATTCCGAGAAGGTTTAACACCCGCTCACGGAAAAAGGTAAAAGGGGATGCCGGGGGACATAGGACCGCCGGATTGCAAAACGGACAACGAGAAAAATGCTAGGAATCAAGAGACGAACACGTATGAAAATGCGATGCACATGATGACACGATATGAAATGCAAGACAACATCAAAATGCAAAATAAGGAAAACCCAACCACGGAGGGAATATCATATCACATAGCCGAAAATGGCAAGAGTTGGAGTTACAAATATGGCAAGTTACATCTGGGGTGTTACAATCGTGCCAACCAGCTGTCCTCTCCTGCGCAAAAGCGGGTCATGAGGCTTGTGAGTGCGGCCATTGTTCTTGGCTTTTCCTGGCCGAGGTGTCTGGCGAGCCATTCGTCTCGGACATTGTGCCTGAAAGCCGCCAGGGCTTCGGCGTCCGGACAATCCACTATTTGATTCTTTTTAGTGAGGAATCTGTTCCATAACTGCCGAGCTGATTTTCCGGATTGCTGAGTTATGTGACTGAGGTCGTCTGCATCCGGGGGACGGACGTAGGTCCCTTGAAAATTTGCTCGGAAAGCGTCCTCGAGCTCTTCCCAACTTCCAATTGTGTTTTCGGGAAGGCTTTTAAGCCAGTGCCGGGCTGGCCATTTAAGCTTAAGGGGTAAATATTTTATGGCGTGGAGATCATCTCCTCTAGCCATATGTATGTGGAGGATATAATCCTTGATCCAGACTCCCGGGTCTGTTGTTCCATCGTACGCTTCTATGTTAACGGGTTTAAATCCCTCTGGGAATTCATATTCCAGGACCTCATCGGTGAAACATAGAGGGTGTGCGGCACCCCTATATTTGGGTGTGCCGGATTCTGATGGTGGATTTTTTGCATTGCTTACGAGAGCTTGCTTTTTTGGCCCGTAAATGGACCTGGCTGGGCCATGATGCGAGTCTTTTATTCTGTCGCATGCCGCATTGAGTGCGGCGCCGTTTGCCGTATTGTAGTGGCCGAGAGGTCATTTATTCGACCGTGTAGCCTTTTTGTTTTTCGAGTTTGGGGGCTCTAGGGCCTCCTGGTCGAATTCGGGTAGTAGCTTTCTCTTCGGATAGCTTTTGGTGCGGCGGTGTCGTGACCGATTTTCCAGACATTAAATTCCAGAAAATGGCCGTCGAGCTCATCAGCCCCAGGATTACTGTTAGCTGATGAGGCACCAACTTGTTACAGAAATTCCAGGCAAAGGTACAAAATATGTAGTACAAGACCATTGTGGCCTATGAGTACAACAAATGGTTTCTAGTGGTTGAGGGCGGAAGCGGTTTGTGGATCACCACGACTATGGGACTCCATTTCCCACGGGAACAGCTGACCAGGTTAACTCCTATCTTCACGAGGCTGCTATCACCATTGCTCAGATTCCGAGGCGGTCGTCGCAACGCTCCTCCCCAAGCAATAAATCTGGCCAAGACAATAGCCAGGGACAAGCCAGTGAGTACTTTGAATGTACTCGCAAACATTAAGAACACATGTATAATATAACCGTTGATGCTCATGCTTTGCAATATCCTTATACTCACTTAGTTAGTCATAAATAAATATCTTGATGCATGTAAACAGGTTATTCATATGCAACCGGAAATTTATGCAATGACCACATAGAGGTAATAAATACTGGGTGCCAAACGAGTGTCTGAAAGACTCCTCGAGCGGAAAATGCAGACTAATAAATACTGGTGCCAAACGAGTGTCTGAAAGACTCCTCGAGCGGAAAATGCAGAGTAGTAAATACTGGTGCCAAACGAGTGTCTGAAAGACTCCTCGAGCGGAAAATGCAGAGTAATAATAATAATACAGTCGGGCGTCTGAGCGACACCACATAAAGGGCTTTAAAAGAAATGCCACAGTCGGGCGTCTGAGCGACACCACATAAAGGGCTTAAAAGAAATGCCACAATCGGGCGTCTGAGCGACACCACATAAAGGGCTTTAAAAGATTAAATAATCATAGTGAAATATCCCGGAGGTAGATCCATCCCAGAGATATTCGATGATAACAATAATATCACGGGTTAGTCAACAATAGTAATAATCATGATCATTACAAGTCACAAGTAGTAATTCCCGTTCTGGTTTAACAATTTCACCTCCGAAGGCCGACACTAAGACCGACACTAAGACCGACACTTGACCCATCCCAGACTGTAGTCCTTAACCATGGACACGGCTATTCGAATAGGTTTAATCTCTGCAGAGGGTGTACTCTTTACCCACGAGTAACGGATTCCTTTAGTCCATCGGGACTAATTCCGTCTACGGCCTTTTAGTTGAAAACACGCCTAACTTGCACACACCAGCTTAACTCATCGGTGTCTGGAATCACCCACGACACTTGTTAAGCAAAACTCTAAGTGCGGAGGCTACAACCTCGCGTAGCATGGGATCAAATTTATATCGCACGCTCTAAGGGGTGGCCTCCCCTCTCGGTCCCAACCGGAAACACCCATGCCCCCTGACCAGGTGGCATGCCTACCGGCTACAACCGATATCTTCCACCATGGCCTCTCTGTACGGTGTGTGCTGGGAAGGGGTTGACAACTTACTGAACGGTACCCTACCTGCGGCAGGGACGTGTGGTAGTACGAGGCAAGTATGGGGGTTACTGGAACAAGACTCGATCTGCGGTCGACTTAGGAGGTTCATAAGTTCCCTGCATGACATGTATATCAAATATATTTCAACCAACAAAAATCACCACTCAATATACCTTACCATGCCATATCGGAAATAACCGTCCCAACGGGGACCGGCGACAAGCTCACGCCTACCCAAGGCCGAGACTTTCCCGGATTCCTTTCCGGCATGCATGCAATACACATGAGGATGATTACCATCTCAATTATATTTATTTCCAATAGCAAGGAAAATCGTTGATATGCCTCCATGCAAAAGATCACGTCACATGAAATATCAAGTCCACCAAAATAAGGTGGTGTTATAAACGTGTCAACCAACACATCAAAAATATTATGCCAGGGTTCAAGATGCTTGCCTTTAAGTTGTGGAGGGGTGAGGTGCTCTCCAAAACTTTTGAAAGTTTCTTCCCTCTCTCCAAAATCCTATTTTAAAAATATTTGAATTAACACACATTTCAAAATAGTACAAAAAGTTGTTTTGGAAAATTTTCAAATAAATATTAAAATAAACTAGATCAAATTTGAGAAAGGTAGGAAAAAGAATCAACTCATTTGGAGTTATATTTAAAAAGTTATAGGCAGTCAAAGTTGTGGTCAAAATCTGTTTTAAAACAAAACAGAAAAGGAAACGCTTTCGGGGAAAATACGTTTTCTATATAGGAGATACGTACTGGGCACTATGCGCTTTCACTTATTACAGCACGGACGGCTCGCGAGTCACTGACAGTGGGCCCGCCTGGCCTACTGGTCAGGTTTGACCGGTCTATCCCTCCCTCCCCTTCCTATGCCCGAACGGAGGCGGGGCAACGGTGGTCGTCGCCGGCGAACGGCGGCTCCCCGCGGGTTCCAGAGGGTCGGGATGGATCCATGAGACCAAGGCGGTCACTCCGGTGGTTGCTTGGTTGGCGGGGGTTGAGTGAGTCGCCGGCGGCGAGCTTCGCGGCGGACGGCGGCCATCGGGTAAAGTGAAAGTTCTCCCGTAGTGAGCCCCGATCAAAATCGAGTAATGGGAAAGGTTTGTGGGAGGATGAGAAGGTTACTGGTGGAGAGAACGGAGAGGGGGAGTCCCTGGTGGCGCTGGAGTGGCCGGAGCAGTGGCGGCGGCTGCGGTTGTCAGAGTTGGGGAAGACGGTGTTTCCCCGACGATTGCGGGCTGTGGGGGTGCCATGGGGGTAGCCTGAGGTCGCCTGCGTGCTCTAATGGTCTCGGCACGTCCTTTTATAGGCGTGGCAAGGCGGTTCCGCGGCGGCCGTGGATAAGCTCTCCAGCGACCGTCATTCTGTAGCTAGGGGCGTCGTGGCGGCGACGAGCGCTAGGCGACACCCTTGTGGATGAGCTTGCGCTGTTCCAGGGGCCAGGTGGCGAGCCGGGGTGGCTTGGGCGGCGCTGCACGGAGCAGAAGCTGTCGGCCGACGCCGGCGTGCCGCCAAAATGCTCTGGCGGTGGCGCTGTAGGGCGCCAGGGGTGGCTGGCGTGTAGTGGTGAGGCGGCTAGCGTGTGGCGTGGCGCTGCAGAGCGGGCCAAAACCAGGGGGCCAGCGTGTCGGCTCGGGCGCGGCATCGTGCAATACGCGCGCTCTGGGCGCGTCCAGAGCACACACGGGAGATATTCGACACAATGCCGCGGCATGCTACAGGTCACAGGTGAGGTTGGGGTTTAGCACATCGAGGTTAGGGGAAACAGGGAGTCTAGTGGACATGCTAGTTTGATCAGAGGTGCAAGATCGTAGTGCAATGACAAGAATCATGCGAAAACAGATCATGCCCACAAGGTGTTTGACACAATGCCAAGGGAACTTAGGCAATACTTGGAGTGGTCAAAAACTCCAGATCAGTGTCTCCTTGGATGTACAAGAAGGTGGTGAGGTCATCTGGATAAAAAGAGGAACTTGCTAGTGCAAATTTTACAAAACTACAATTCTGGACAGGAAATAAATGGCATCATTTCATGAACCAAAATTGCCCCAAAGGGTGCATGCTCCTGGACTTAGGGGTTTGGTAGGGAGGACTATGAGCATGAGAAAACACAAGGTCACTGGAGCAAGAAATAATAGGGTTGCAGTAGAAAACACCAGTCTGGTCCAGAATGAAGATGATGCTGATTCACTCAAAATTTGCAAATAACATCACTGGGTTTTTGCATAAAGTTGAATCATATGATATTACTAACATCCCATAATTTTGGTAGAGGCTAGAAGAAAATATTTAAATGGGTTGTAGTGCAAAATTGCCCCCTGGACCAGAGAAGAAAAAAGGGTGTAGAGCTCAAAATATTTCATGAAATAAAGATGTTTATGCATAAAAGTTATTTAATAACATCACATGACATCTCCAAATTCTTGTGGGAATTTTAAGTGAATCTATCAAATGGTTGTAGTTCAAATATGGCCATTTAACCTTGAAAAACCATTTTCAAGAAAGTGAAGATCAAGCAAATTAATTGTGCCATTAGTTGTACTGATAAAAGGAAAGTTTTTCTAGAGAGGTTAAACAAGTCCAATAACATATTTGAAAAGTTTACACTTAGGGGAAAACTCCATAATGACAAGGTTAAAGATCAAAAGGGAGCTCAGAAAATAAAGGTTTTAAGTCCTGGCAAAAAGAATTTAATTAATAAAACAAGGACAAATTTTTTTTGGGGGTGTCACAATACTACCCCCCTTAAGAAAAATCTCGTCCTCGAGATTTGTTAAAAGTTGTATAAGAAAAATTGCATGCAATGAAAATGTGGCTACAGTAAGAGGGCAATAAGTGATGAAAACCACAGTGTGAAATACTCTACGGTCTGAGACAAAAACGTGAGATTTCTATGCTGGGTATAAATTTAGAATAAATTCTAAATTTAAAAAATATGCTGGTCGTACCCGGGAGCACAGTGCTCTCTGTGGCCGACAGGTGGACCCGGGGCCCACAGTCAGCCTCTTCTTCTGGCTCTTCTTCTTCCTCTCTCCTGCGCGCTTTCCTGCGCTTTCTCCACCGGCGACGCCTAGCGCGTAGGGCATCTAGGCCGTACCGCGGAAGTGCGCGGCGTGCTAGCTGCCGGAGCAGCGTGCACTCACCTCGCGGGCCAGCGCGCTGTCGGCACTACTCGCGGATTCGTCTCCGAACACCGGCGATCGGGCGATGAGCGGCGTTGGTGGACTTCGCCCACCGTGCGCCGAGCTCGAGCTATAAAACGGCCGAGGTGTTTCTCTCTTCTCCTCACCTCTGGCCTTGCTTCTCCCCCTACTTCCTCCTCCATTTCTGCTTACAGAAGCTCGGGCGAGGCTCTAATGGCGGAGGCGATGCCGGACTGGTACGCGATCTTGATATGCGGAGGGCTGGCGACACTGCTGGGGCTCTCCGTGCTCCTGTGTGCGATGATCCTCGATGATCGTCGCGATGTTGCTGCTCGGGTGTTGGCTCTCCACGGCGGTGGTGATCACGATGAGTAGGTGGGATGCCGGGTGCTAACCGTGGTTAGGAGAGGGGTTAGCCAGCTGCAACACTGTTGCAAAGTTTTGTAAACGGTGTACGTGTGGGTGTCCGAGTGTTTGCGGTTGTGGGTCAACTATTGTCGTTGGGCTTGCGTGAAATCCACGTCATGAGAAAGTGCCGAAGTATCGACTCAGAAAAAGATGTCTCACTCCAGGATTATTCGCGGAAGAAAACAATAATGCAAAAGAATCACTCATATTAATCGAAATTAACAAAATAACACACTTAAAGCACACACTAAGCTCCACGCACAAGTTACAATACGCAAATAAAGGTTGCAATAAATAACGTAGCAGCGACGTCTATAATGCAAACGGTAACTGGATGGGGCCCCGAGAAAATGTTTCTGGTACTGAGACACATTCTTCCTCTATCGGAGAAAGCGGATTGACTAGTCGATGCACGTGTCTCTCCTGGTCGGGCCTCAGTGATCTGCCGATGGTGATCTGAGGATTCAAATCTGCGAGGCTCTGGAGATAACCCATCACGCGTTGGATCAAACTCTCTTGAGCGATGACATACTGGACAAGGTTGGCCAAGACGGGGTCTCTTTCGATTCGCACACCGGGAAACGATGTTACTCCTCCGGGCGCTGCACGGCTCGGGAAGTAATAGTACCCACGTTCGCTGGCATAGGGTACCGTGAATCGAAGGCGAGCAAGTGCTTCACAAGCCGCAGCTTCCACGGCCATCTGTGGGGTTGGCATAGATTTCCCCACGAAGGAGACCTCTGTCGGGTCTTGGTCTGAGTTTATGGGAGGGATGTGCACTGCGGCCCAATATCTCGAGGTGGAAGAGGTGATCCTCGATTTGAACAGCTCGTACTG
Source organism: Aegilops umbellulata (assembly GCA_032464435.1). Taxonomy (NCBI): domain Eukaryota; kingdom Viridiplantae; phylum Streptophyta; class Magnoliopsida; order Poales; family Poaceae; genus Aegilops; species Aegilops umbellulata. The sequence continues at coordinate 554,378,437 of CP136057.1, forward strand.
GGGTGGCTGGGTAGCGCCCATGGTACTGCAGGTAAAATCCCACAATATCTTAACAAAACTACCCGGGGTTGCATCTGGGGTTCTTAGGTAAATGCTGGGGTTCGGCATGGCGAGGAAATGGTTGTGAGGGCGGTGTACAAGGTGAGAGGTGCTTGGCAAGGTCATGCGGTGGCCTTTTTATAGCACTAGAGCTGGATCATTTTTACCGTGGTGAAGGGTAATGAAATTTCCAGCTCTGATCCTGGATTCGGAGTCAATGCCATAGATACACTTATTCCACCAATGTGACATGTTACTGTGGGGGCTGTCGGGAAGGTTTTTGGTAGCTGCGCCAGGGGTAGCAACCTCACACTGCGTACTGGGTGTTTAGCCAAGGTTATCATTAAAGCAGAGGCATGACAACAAGCAGCGTTTAAAAATAAGGCCCCACGATTACAAAGCGAGGGTACACTGGGACTCGATACAGCTCGGGTTACTTAGTCTACCTCGTTTACATCCATGCGGGCGTGCCTTGTGGATGTCGAGGCTTCTCCACGGGTCTCGCCGTCGGAATTGACTGGAGTGGGTTGAGGGGCTGCAGGCTCGGGGTAGCGATGGTGGCCATCTCGGGGATTGCTGGCCACAACTCCGTTGGAGTGTGTTCCCAAAATGCGACGTAGCACTTCTGGGGTCATCGCAACACCTTGGCCGATGGCTGGGGTAGACCTCAGGGGCTCGATCGGTTGTCCAAACAGCACGACTGGGTTGTCGGCGTTGGGCTCGTCCTCTTCTCTTGCCGGGGCTCGACGAACCAGCTCTTCACGAGCTGCGATAAGATCAATTATGACCTGATCGCACAGTTCTTCTAGTGCACTTACATAGCGCACCAGGTGCAATAATGCAGGATCTGTCTCGTGATCTCTGTTGGCAACTTGGGGTGGTCTGCCATACCCTTCACGCCTGGGGTAGTAGTGGAACGAGCGACAGTCAACTCTTGGCGACAAGTGCCGGAGATGAACTATAGCTTCTCGAGCAGCTAGTTGGATGGCTTGTGGCTCAAAGGAAGTTGTCCTTCCGGTGAACTTGTAGGGGCGTTCGGGTGCGAGACCCCTACCGTAGATGTGTACAGTGGCCCAGAATTGACGGCTTTCACCGCTTATGGGCCCTTGGTACACAACATATTCTGGGGGTTCTCCTAATGCATAGGCACGACGGGTGAGGTTTGCGAGTATGGTCACAAAACCTCCAAGGTTGGTCGCTGTGGTCTCATGGTGCACAATAGGACCAGGCATTGTGGCTTGGTTTAGGATAGCGGCCGGGCTGTGCTGGGTTGAGACTAGCGTGCCCTTTTTATAGGAAAAAGGGGTCGGAGTCTTCCTTCGCACGCTTGCGAGAAAGGACTATTTAGGGGGGGCCGGTCACTGGCGCGTGATCGACGGCTAGGCTGGTAGGTTGGGCACCGACTGCAAAAAAAAAGGTGTCGGGTCACTGTGGAGCTATCTTGCAGGAGAAGCTTGGCTGTGGGTTTGGTTATGGCTCGGTGGTTTGGCATGCCTAAGTTTATTGACCCGGCTAGGATAGGATTAGCCAAAGGTCAGCCTGGCTCTGATACCAAGTCTGTCGCGACCGATTTTCCAGACATTAAATTCCAGAAAATGGCCGTCGAGCTCATCAGCCCCAGGATTACTGTTAGCTGATGAGGCACCAACTTGTTACAGAAATTCCAGGCAAAGGTACAAAATATGTAGTACAAGACCATTGTGGCCTATGAGTACAACAAATGGTTTTTAGTGGTTGAGGGCGGAAGCGGTTTGTGGATCACCACGACTATGGGACTCCATTTCCCACGGGAACAGCTGACCAGGTTAAGTCCTATCTTCACGAGGCTGCTATCACCGTTGCTCAGATTCCGAGGCGGTCGTCGCAACGCTCCTCCCCAAGCAATAAATCTGGCCAAGACAATAGCCAGGGACAAGCCAGTGAGTACTTTGAATGTACTCGCAAACATTAAGAACACAGGTATAATATAACCGTTGATGCTCATGCTTTGCAATATCCTTATACTCACTTAGTTAGTCATAAATAAATATCTTGATGCATGTAAACAGGTTATTCATATGCAACCGGAAATTTATGCAATGGCCACATAGAGGTAATAAATACTGGGTGCCAAACGAGTGTCTGAAAGACTCCTCGAGCGGAAAATGCAGACTAATAAATACTGGTGCCAAACGAGTGTTTGGAAGACTCCTCGAGCGGAAAATGCAGAGTAGTAAATACTGGTGCCAAACGAGTGTCTGAAAGACACCTCGAGCGGAAAATGCAGAGTAATAATAATACCAAAGTCGGGCGTCTGAGCGACACCACATAAAGGGCTTTAAAAGAAATGCCACAGTCGGGCGTCTGAGCGACACAACATAAAGGGCTTAAAAGAAATGCCATAGTCGGGCGTCTGAGCGACACCACATAAAGGGCTTTAAAAGATTAAATAATCATAGTGAAATATCCCGGAGGTAGATCCATCCCAGAGATATTCGATGATAACAATAATATCACGGGTTAGTCAACAATAGTAATAATCATGATCATTACAAGTCACAAGTAGTAATTCCCGTTCTGGTTTAACAATTTCACCTCCGAAGGCCGACACTAAGACCGACACTTGACCCATCCCAGCCTGTAGTCCTTAACCATGGACACGGCTATTCGAATAGGTTTAATCTCTGCAGAGGGTGTACTCTTTACCCACGAGTAACGGATTCCTTTAGTCCATCGGGACTAATTCCGTCTACGGCCTTTTAGTTGAAAACACGCCTAACTTGCACACACCAGCTTAACTCATCGGTGTCTGGAATCACCCACGACACTTGTTAAGCAAAACTCTAAGTGGGGAGGCTACAACCTCGCGTAGCATGGGATCAAATTTATATCGCGCGCTCTAAGGGGTGGCCTCCCCTCTCGGTCCCAACCGGAAACACCCATGCCCCCTGACCAGGTGGCATGCCTACCGGCTACAACCGATATCTTCCACCATGGCCTCTCTCTACGGTGTGTGCTGGGAAGGGGTTGACAAGGACGTGTGGTAGTACGAGGCAAGTATGGGGTTACTGGAACAAGACTCGATCTGCGGTCGACTTAGGAGGTTCATAAGTTCCCTGCATGACATGTATATCAAATATATTTCAACCAACAAAAATCACCACTCAATATACCTTACCATGCCATATCGGAAATAACCGTCCCGGCGGGGACCGGCAACAAGCTCACGCCTACCCAAGGCCGAGACTTTCCCGGATTCCTTTCCGGCATGCATGCAAGACACATGAGGATGATTACCATCTCAATTATATTTATTTCCAATAGCAAGGAAAATCGTTGATATGCCTCCATGCAAAAGATAACGTCACATGAAATATCAAGTCCACCGAAATAAGGTGGTGTTATAAACGTGTCAACCAACACATCAAAAATATTATGCCAGGGTTCAAGATGCTTGCCTTTAAGTTGTGGAGGGGTGAGGTGCTCCCCAAAACTTTTGAAAGTTTCTTCCCTCTCTCCAAAATCCTATTTTAAAAATATTTGAATTAACACACAATTCAAAACAGTACAAAAAGTTGTTTTTGAAAATTTTCAAATAAATATTAAAATAAACTAGATCAAATTTGAGGAAGGTAGGAAAAAGAATCAACTCATTTGGAGTTATATTTAAAAAGTTATAGGCAGTCAAAGTTGTGGTCAAAATCTGTTTTAAAACAAAACAGAAAAGGAAACGCTTTCGGGGAAAATACGTTTTCTAAGTAGGAGATACGTACTGGGCACTATGCGCTTTCACTTATTACAGCGCGGACGGCTCACGAGTCACTGACAGTGGGCCCGCCTGGCCTACTGGTCAGGTTTGACCGGTCTATCCCTCCCTCCCCTTCCTATGCCCGAACGGAGGCGGGGCAACGGTGGTCGTCGCCGGCGAACGGCGGTTCCCTGCGGGTTCCAGAGGGTCGGGATGGGTCCGCGAGACCAAGGCGGTCACTCTGGTGGTTGCTTGGTTGGCGGGGGTTGGGTGAGTCGCCGGCGGCGAGCTTCGCGGCGGACGGCGGCCATCGGGTAAAGTGAAAGTTCTCCCGTAGTGAGCCCCGATCAAAATCGAGTAATGGGAAAGGTTTGCGGGAGGATGAGAAGGTTACCGGTGGAGAGAACGGAGAGGGGGAGGCCCTGGTGGCGCTGGAGTGGCCGGAGCAGTGGCGGCGGCTGCGGTTGTCGGAGTTGGGGAAGACGGTGTTTCCCCGACGATTGCGGGCTGTGGGGGTGCCATGGGGGTAGCCTGAGGTCGCCTCCGTGCTCTAATGGTCTCGGGACGTCCTTTTATAGGCGTGGCAAGGCGGTTCCGCGGCGGCCGTGGATAAGCTCTCCAGCGACCGTCATTCTGTAGCTAGGGGCGTCGTGGCGGCGACGAGCGCTAGGCGACACCCTTATGGATGAGCTTGCGCTGTTCCAGGGGCCAGGTGGCGAGCCGGGGTGGCTTGGGCGGCGCTGCACGGAGCAGAAGCTGTCGGCCGACGCCGGCGTGCCGCCAAAACGCTCTGGCGGTGGTGCTGTAGGGCGTCAGGGGTGGCTGGCGTGTAGTGGTGAGGCGGCTAGCGTGTGGCGTGGCGCTACAGAGCGGGCCAAAACCAGGGGGCTAGCGTGTCGGCTCGGGCGCGGCATCGTGCAATACGCGCGCTCTGGGCGCGTCCAGAGCACGCACGGGAGATGTTCGACACAATGCCGCGGCATGCTACAGGTCACAGGTGAGGTTGGAGTTTAGCACATCGAGGTTAGGGGAAACAGGGAGTCTAGTGGACATGCTAGTTTGATCAGAGGTGCAAGATCGTAGTGCAATGACAAGAATCATGCGAAAACAGATCATGCCCACAAGGTGTTTGACACAATGCCAAGGGCACTTAGGCAATACTTGGAGTGGTCAAAAACTCCAGATCAGTGTCTCCTTGGATGTACAATAGGGTGGTGAGGTCATCTGGATAAAAAGAGGAACTTGCTAGTGCAAATTTTACAAAACTACAATTCTGGACAGGAAATAAATGGCATCATTTCATGAACCAAAATTGCCCCAAAGGGTGCATGCTCCTGGACTTAGGGGTTTTGTAGGGAGGACTATGAGCATGAGAAAACACAAGGTCACTGGAGCAAGAAATAATAGGGTTGCAGTAGAAAACACCAGTCTGGTCCAGAATGAAGATGATGCTGATTCACTCAAAATTTTCAAATAACATCACTTGGTTTTTGCATAAAGTTGAATCATATGATATTACTAACATCCCATAATTTTGGTAGAGGCTAGAAGAAAATATTTAAATGGGTTGTAGTGCAAAATTGCCCCCTGGACCAGAGAAGAAAAAAGGGTGTAGAGCTCAAAATATTTCATGAAATAAAGATGTTTATGCATAAAAGTTATTTAATAACATCACATGACATCTCCAAATTCTTTTGGGAATTTTAAGTGAATCTATCAAATGGTTGTAGTTCAAATATGGCCATTTAACCTTGAAAAACCATTATCAAGAAAGTGAAGATCAAGCAAATTAATTGTGCCATTAGTTGTACTGATAAAAGTAAAGTTTTTCTAGAGAGGTTAAACAAGTCCAATAACATATTTGAAAAGTTTACACTTAGGGGAAAACTCCATAATGACAAGGTTAAAGATCAAAAGGGAGCTCAGAAAATAAAGGTTTTAAGTCCTGGCAAAAAAAAAATTTAATTAATAAAACAAGGCCAAAATTTTTATTGGGGTGTCACAGGCGGCTGCCGCCGTATTTGTCTGCGGTCTTGATTAATTTGCTCCATCTTGTTTTGAGTGCATCTTCCGCCGTCTTTAGCTTTTGCTTCTGCTTCTTCAGGCTTTGTGCTGTGGCGACGAGCCTTTCTTGGAGATTCTTCTGTTCCATGATTTTATCCGGCGTGGTATCGTCCGGAGTTCTGTTATGACCGGGGGAGGACTGTTCGTCCTCTCTGCCCGTGTTACCCTGTTCGGACGACTGTTCTGGGAAGCGTTCGTCATCTGCCGGCTCGTCCTGCTCTATGGCTGGGTCTTGATCGAGGCGGGGCTTTGCTCGGCGTTTACGTTGTCGCTTTGAGTGCTTTTCGGAGGGTTTACCCTTCTTTTCGCCCCCTTCTTGCTCATTGTGAGTTTTTTCAGGTGTATCCACCATGAATACGTCATTAAGTGGGGTGGAGGTCCAGTGCCCTATGGGCGCTGGTTCCCGTTCGTCTCCGTCTTCGTCGTCCATACCGTCGAAGTCTTCGGAGCCGAAGTCGAGCATGTCGATTAAATTGTCGACAGTGGCTATTAAGTGGGTCGTGGGTGGGCTTTGAATTTCTTCGTCGTCCGAATCCCAAACTCGCAGGCCATAGTTCGGCCTGGGCTCTCCTAAAAAAGAGAGAGATTTGAGAGATTTCAGAATATCACCGAAAGGCGAATACTGAAAGATGTCCGCGGCGGTGAACTCCATTACCGGCGCCCAGTCTGATTCGATTGGCAGGGGCGCGGGAGGTTCGGAGTTCGGAGAAGAGTCCGGCTCCTTGGACTCATGTGCCATGCGGAGTGCGGGGCTTGCGTTTGGCTCAATGGCTTTTAAGATCACAGCCCCCGAGGTGACGTCCAACCGTTCATCCTTAAAGAACACAGCGGGCTCCGGATCGAGGATCGGGGCCGGAGCGTATGCGGCCTCCAGGACACTGTTCGGAGGCAGAGCTATATCATGCCCCTCGAGATAGTGCGGCGCGCTTGGCTGTGGCTTAAATCCGTCGAAGATCAGGTCTCCGAGGGTATCTGCCGTGTAGTTTAAGCTTCCCCACCCGGCTTGATGGCCAGGTGCGTGGCTTTCGATCTGCTCTAGATGGCCAAGCGAGTTGGCCCGTAGAGCGAAGCCGCCGAAGATGAAGATCTGTCCGGGGAGAAAAGTTTCACCCTGGACCTCATCGTTGTTGATGATCAAAGGAGCCATCGGGCCTAAAGGCGACGACACAGAGGAACTCTCAATGAAAGCACCAATGTCAGTGTCAAAACCGGCGGATCTCGGGTAGGGGGTCCCGATCTGTGCGTCAAGGTCGGATGGTAACAGGAGACAAGGGACACTTTATTTTACCCAGGTTCGGGCCCTCTCGATGGAGGTAAAACCCTACTCCTGCTAGATTAATATTGATGATATGGGTAGTACAAGAGTAGATCTACCACGAGATCAAGGAGGCTAAACCCTAGAAGCTAGCCTATGGGTATGATGACGGTTATGATGTGTTCGTCCTACGGACTACAACCCTCCGGTTTATATAGGCACTGGATAGGGTTAGGGTTACACAGAGTCAGTTACATTGGTAGGAGATCTTGAATATCCGCACGCCTAGCTTGCCTTCCACGCCAAGGAAAGAACCTTCCGGACACGGGACGAAGTCTTCAATCTTGTATCTTCATAGTCCTGGAGTCCGGCTGAAGATATAGTTCGGCTATCCGAACACCCCCTAATCCAGGACTCCCTCAACAGGGATGAAGAAGGATATCGCCGAGTATGTAGCCGTATGTGATGTATGCCAGAGAGTGAAGGCAGAGCATCAAAAGCAAGTAGGATTTATACAGCATATGCTGATACCCGAATGGAAGTGGGATAAACTTGGCATGGATTTTACCACCGGATTACCCAGGACCAAATCAGGATACGATTCTATATGGGTAGTAGTCGATCGCTTGAGAAAAGTGGCTCACTTTATCCCAGTGAAAACAACTTATACAAGTTCGAAGTTGGCCAAGATATATATGTCCAGGATCGTATGTGTGCATGGAGTTCTGAGGACCATCGTATCAGATAGAGGAACACAGTTTACCTCAAAGTTTTGGCATCAGCTACACCATACTTTGGGAACGAGATGGGAGTTCAGTACATCCTTTCACCCGCAGACGGATGGATAGACCGAGAGAGTCAACCAGATTCTGGAGGACATGTTGAGATCCTGTGCGCTAGATTATGGATCTAGCTGGGATGACAGTTTGCCATACGCAGAGTTCTCATACAACAATAGTTACCAAGCCAGTTTCAAGATGGCACCGTTCGAAGCCCTGTATGGACGAAGGTGCAGAACACCCGCTGATGTGGGATGAAGTTGGACACCGACAGTTGTTCGGACCAGACTTGATCAAGGAGTTTGAAGAGAAAGTTAAGCTGATTCGAGATAGACTGAAAATAGCTCAGTCCAGGCACAAGAGTTATGCAGATTCGAAACACAAGGAGGTAACCTATGAAGTTGGAGACAGAGCATATCTGCGAGTATCACCCTTGCAAGGAGTGAAACATTTTGGAGTTAAGGGAAAGTTAGCCCCGAGATTTGTAGGACCGTATCGTGTTTTGGAACGGATGGGAGAAGTTGCCTACAAGCTGGAGTTACCTGAAGGACTGTCAGGAGTTCGTGATGTGTTTCACATTTCATAGTTGAAGTGTCATGCTGAGATGGCCGATATACCGTTAAGAGATACAGTACCCTTGGAGGTGATTCAGTTGGACAGTGATTTGACTTATGAGGAGAAGCCAGTCAAGATTCTTGAGTTTGCCAGCCAAGTCACCTGCAGCAAGGTTATTAACTTTTGTAAAGTTCAGTGGAGCCACCATACCGAGGATGAAGCCACCTGGGAACGAGAGGTGATCTTCGCAAAGACCACCCACACCTATTTTCTAGCCAACCCGAATATCGAGGGCGAGATTCATCTTAAGGGGGGTAGGTTTGTAACTTCCCAAATTTTCAATTTTGAATGTTATACATAGATCATTCTTGCATATCATATTTTATTGCATTTCGTTTCGCGATCCTCGAAATCCTAAGCAACTCAAGGACCCTCGGAGAGAGTTGGGGATTTCCCGGTTTTCATGTTTGATTTTTAATCAAATATTAAAACGAGGATTTTGGTTTTAATTATTTTTCTCTCCGAAATATTTCATATAAAATTATATGAGAGGAGATAATATGACTTCTCCAAAGTAATTGAAATATTGGAGGAAAAATATTAAAATCAAATATTTGATTTTATTCGGATTTTATTGCAATTTTATTTGCATTAGAAAAATTGCACGTTTTCAAAATTGCATTTTAGGGCCAAGAAAATGTTCATCTCGTTCTAAATATTTTATGTAGACAGTGAAAATTTGTTTTGGCATTTTTAGATTTTTTATTTTATTTTCTAGGATTTAATTTCTGTCCGGCAGAATTGTTTTAAAAAAAGTTTCCAGCGCTCGATTGGGCCAAGGCCCAGCCGAGCCGGCCCACCTCCCCGCGCCGCCGTCTCCCACCTGGAGACCGCGCGCCGCCGCCGCCGACTTGGACCGGAGTCCGAGCCGGACTCCTCCCCCGCAGCCTTGCCCCTCCTCCAAGCCGCCCCTCCACCTCTTAAATACCCCCGAGCCCCGCCACCACCACCAAACCACGCCGCCCGCAGCCCGCCTCCCGCAGCCGAGCCGCCGCCGCCTTTGCCGCGCCTCGCCGCCGCCCCTCGCCGCGCCGCGCCGCCATTTCCCGGCCGCCCCGCAAGCCTGCCGCCCAGCCCGCCGGAGCCCCGCGCCTCGCCGGATCCGACGAGGTAGCCGCCGCCGATTTTCTCTGGAAAACCGATCCGGTTTTTTTAGAAACCCTAGTTCGTTTTTTTCAAATCGGTTCGCCGTTTTTTCTCGGTTTAGTTATTTAGCGGACGTTTGTCCGTACGTTTGTTTTATAGAATGGTTTTCGCTCGATAGTTACAGACAACGAACGCTCGTTCGTTAGCCTATTCGTCAGTTTTCTTTTTATCGGATTTTTCCATGATTATTTCCGATCGTGATTTCTGATCTGATTTTCGTTTCAGTTTATCTTTTCGCTAGTTTATTGGAATAGGCGATTCAAGCGCCTAGATCTTCGTCTCGATACCCTCTTTCTGTTTAATCAACTTAAACATGATTTTGGTACAGTAGAAATTTGACTTTAGTTCATATTAGTAAAGGGATCTTGTTTCTTTTGCCGTTTGAGTTTCGTTGCTCCGTTTGATTTGATTCTTTTTGCAAATCGGAGTTCTTAAGTTGAACTTTCTGGTCGATTCCTCTTATTTGAGTTTTTCTCGTGCATCTTTGCTTGATTGATTATGTATGCTATTGTTTGTTTGCGATAGAATTCCCGGAGTGCGAAGTGTGCTATTTCGAGTCCCTAGGTTTCGCAGATCGTCAGCAAGGCAAGTAACACATTGATCATACTGTTTCCATACCCATTTTTTATGCATTAGTTTCAATCCTCAAACATTGCATGGTCTGGATGTCATTAACATGTGGGTTGGGAAGTAGTTGATGAGGTAGAACCTATTGCCCTGTTATATTCAAACCCTTGGGAGTTACTTCTACGTATTGCTTATATTGCTATGCTATGCTCGTAGATGTGGTTTGGGTGAGTGAAATCCATGACAGATGTGAGATTGTTAATTAATGGTTCAACTTAAGGTGGCAACTTAAATACACATCTGGGTGGATTGAGGCACCTGGAGAATCCAGTGTTGCTGTATTTTTGGAAATCCCGGGGTTCCATGTGATCTTCCTATGGACCGCCACCCAGGCTCAAAGGGAACTGAGGTAATTTCAAGCTAGAAACTTCTGTGTGCAGGCACAAGCTATTATAGGCTCTAGCATAGTTGTGTAAGTTACGTGAAGCTCCCGAAGAGGTGGATCAGCAGGTAGAGGGTTATAGGTTTGGTATGGTCTGCCCGGAGTAGAGAGTTAATGTTTCTGAAAGACTGTGTCTCAGTCATCCGTTTCTCAAACACCATGTAGTGCGAGAAATCCAACGGAGGCGATCTAGTATTGTGGGGAAAAGTGCGCAAACCTCTGCAGAGTGTACTATCTAATCATGGTTAGCCGTGTCCCCGGTTATGGACAACCTTGAGTATCTAGTACTTGGAGTATCTTAAGTATCTCATCACTTTAAATTAATATTGTTGGGTTGATAATTACTTTAATTGGGATTGAGTTGGAGGAACCTTCTCAATGATGTTTCAACTACCATGATAGTTAAAATTAAATCTATTCCTTTGTTGTAGGGAAAGATTGGCTTTTTGCAAAAACTGTAACCATAGAGCTTTCCACCAGCCAAATATGCATGTAGTGATAGCATTATTCTGTTCTTGCTCTACTGTGATATATTGCCAGCATATTCCATGTGTTGACCCATTTTTGGGCTGCAACGTATTATGTTGCAGACTTTTCAGAGGAGGAGTAAGGTTCGTTAGGTCATTGTCGTGCAGCTCAGCTATGCCATTGGAGTTGATGGACTCACTTTATCTTCCAAGCCTTCCGTTGTTATCGTATTAGATGGCCTTAAGCCATATTTATTGGAATAAGTTCTCTTTTGAGACATTTGATGTAATAAGTGTGTGATTGCCACTCTGTTATAAATCCTTCGAGTACTGTGTGTGTCAGCATTACCGATCCAGGAATGACACTGAAGCATAGAGACTTGAGCATTTGAGGTCGGGTCGCTACATCGGATCCCATCCGTGGAGTGGACCACAAAACGCTTGATCTCCAAGATAACCTCACATATCGAGAGTACCATGTTCGCATTCTTGATCTAGCAGAGCGTGTCACTCGACGTCAGAATATCAAGTTTCTCATGGTTCAGTGATCTCATCATTCCGAGAGAGAAGCTACTTGGGAGCGAGAAGATCATCTTCGACTGAGTACCCCACCTTCTTTCCATCAACCCCTGAATCTCGGGACGAGGTTCTTTCGAGTGGGGGCAAGTTGTCACATCCCTAGTTCTGGTATGACCTAGACTCGCTAGTCATGTGAGCATCATGTTTAAATTTCATTTAAATTTGAAATGGGGATTCGTGAAACCCTCGGAATTCATTTTTGGAATTAACCCAGATAAAAATTGCTCTAAAAAGTTCCAAGAAAATGTTCATGATGCTCTCTGAAAATATTGGTCAGAGGTAAAATTCAAACCAATATTTTAGTGAGCTCATAAATATTTATTTTGGCCATTTGGAATCAATGCATAATTATTTGCATTGGATGTATATATATATATAAAATATTTATTTATATATGTACAATAATTCTGATTTTTATGTGAGGGGGTCTGGAATATTTCAACTAGCTCCTACAATAAATTTCAGGAGAAAATAAATTGATTTAGTATTTTACTAAATCAAAAAACAAATTACAGAAATAGAAAAGAAAAACAAAAAAGGAAAAACCTTACCTGGGCTAACCTGCGGCCTGGCACTATGCCGGCCCAACTATGCTGGCCCAGCCCACTGGCCACCGCACCGTCCTCCACCTCGCGCCAGTAGGCGAGGCGTGTGCCCGGCGCGCGCGTGCTCCGCGCGCCACGCCACCTGCCTGCCTGTCCTCCCCCTCGTCACCTGGATGACCCGCGCGACGCCATGCACCGCCCCGCACCTCTCTCTCTCTCTCTCTCTCTCTCTCTCTCTCTCTCTCTCTCTCTCTCTCTCTCTCTCTCTCCCGTGGCCTCCCCTCCTCTCCCTCGCTCTCTCTCACCGCGCCCGAGCGCTGCCGTCACCGCCGCACGTCGTTGCCGCGCTCACCGCCACGACAAGTCCAATAGCTCCGCGTCGTCTTCCTCATCCTCTACACCAAGCCACGTGCCTCGGGAGGCCCTGGAGCGCCACCATCGCCATCGTCTTCGTCTCCGGCCACCCGAGATCGCCGTCGCCGTTCCGCTCGCGTTCGACCCTCCCCAAGCTCGCTGGCGGCGTCTAAGGTCTCCCCGTGAGCTCTACTTCGTTTCCCCTCCTCCCCGTGCTCGTTTGCCCCACCTAGCTAGCTCAGCTGCCATGCCCGAGACCTCCTCGCCGCCGGCCATGGTGCCAGGGTGGCCAGAGCCCGAGCCAGCCGCTCCCGCGCGCGTCACCGTGCTCCTGGTGACGCCAGGAGGCCGTAGAGGCCCTCCGCAGCCCCTGCTGTGCACCGCAGCACCGCGCCTGCACGCCACCAAACTCCGTCCGCCGCCCCAAGCTCCGCTCCGGCGAGCTCCGGCACTCCCGCAGCCTCTCGTTAGCTCCAAACGACACGGATGAGCTCCAGCTCCTCGTCTGTGGTCTCCGCCGCCTAAATGGTTGCCAGAGGGCGATTCCCATGCCCCTCCGCCACGTTCGGCCTCGCCGGCGGCTAAACGCAGGCGGGTTGACTGGGTTTGACCACCCAGTTGACCAAATTTGACCACCCACGGTCAATGACATGTGGGGCCCGACCCTGCTATATTTTAGTTTAGGATTAGTTTAACAACTAATTAACTCCGTTTACTAACTATGACACGGACATGTGGACCCCACACGTCAGATTTGACCTGGACAACCACGTTGACTCGCTGACGTAGTGATGATGTCATGCTGACCCAGTTATTCATTTCCTGGTTTTTATTTAGTTAGGAAATTCTAAAAAATTATATAAACTTCAAAAATTCATAGAAATTCAACCGTAGCTCAGATTGAAATAATTTATATATGAAAAACGATCAGAAAAAATCAATCTATCCATCTGTACAATTTTCATGCATGACAAACCAACCTATACATGCTGTATATATGAAAACACACTTATGGGATTTAAAGGGACTTAAATTAGAGTTGCATTTGAACCTTTGGTTCAAATGGACCTCTTCCATGTTGAATGCTAAATGCATTAGCTCAAAACACATCACATATTCATGCCATATTCATGCATCATATTGTTGCATATGCTTGTGTTTGATTGTCAACACCGTACCTTCTCGATAGGTTCTGCTCTGGAGAGTGCTCCAGAGTACCTGTATGTGGAGCAGTGCCCCCTGTTGATCTACCAGGCAAGCAAACCCCCTTGTTCATTTTGATACAATCCCACTCTCTCGCTCCTGCTCTCGTTTATTGCATTAGAACAACAACAATTCAACTGCTACTTTATGCTGTGGTAGTTGAACCCATTCCTTTGAATGATATGTCATTGCCACGGTAAATAGTTAAAACCCACTAGCATGTGTAGGAGTTGACTGAGCCATGTTGTGGTCCTACCATGCCATGCCTGCTATTGCTTAGAGTTGTGTCAGGTCTGATTCATCGGGAATGAATTGGAGTGTTACGATATGTTCTGGTGCTGAGAGTTAAGCGTGTGAACACGATTTGGTAAAGGTAGTGGTGAGAGGCCATGTAGGAGTACACGATGGGTTGTCTCACTAGAACCGTCCTTAAGCACTAAGTTCTGTGTATGTTGTCCAATGACTAGTTACTACCACACATTGGGCTCCGGGCACTCCAAGCTCTCTCGACCTATTAACGAACTTGATCTCTGTCCAGGAGTTGCAAATAGTTTCTGGTGTTTGTAGGTAGTGTTAGTAGTCTACCAAGTAGCACCAAGCCATGTGGGCTTGGGACAGACTAGGCACAGTGGCACGGTGTACCAAGTGGAACCCGGATGGTGGGCTTGGGAACCCTGCTCACATCGTTTGGGGTCGTGAGCGACACCCCGGCCGGATCTCCTTGCGGATGGAACCCGAATAGGTGATAAACCTGGATGAGAGACTTGTGTGGTTAGTCAGGTCGTGGCCGACACCCTCGCTGGGCGTCCGCTTGAAGGTTGACGAGTACACATCGTGCAAATGGCGATAAGTGGTGAGAGCGTCTGTGAAGTACACCCCTGCAGGGTTAACATGATCTATTCAAATAGCGGGGTCCGCGGTTATGGACTTCTTGGATGCTTATGTGGTACATAGACAACTTGAAGTGGATACTTTAAAATGCTCAAGATAAGTGTGAGTGCTATGGATGGATTCTCGTAGTGAGACGTGAATGAATCCATAGTAGTGTATTGAGGTGGTGATTAGTGGACTCGTGTGCGCTTTATTACCTCAAAGAAGTTACTCGTAGTCGTAGAATAGGTTAGCCACTGAGTCAATGCTGGCTTGCTGCAACTAAACCCCACATTACCTCCTTGATACTAATGCATGTATGATAGGATCTGATGTAAGTCTTGCTGAGTACCTTTGTACTCACATTGCTTAATTTATGTTTTTGCAGATGAGACTTCTGTCTCAGTTGTAGTTCTGCATGGACTTCGACGACTAGCTTGTTACCTCACCTACGGTCTTGTACCCTTGGGAGGGTCTTGTAGATAGTTAGGCTTCTCAGGTTTTTCTTTTGTAGTTGTCTGTACTCAGACATGTAATGCTTCTGTTGCTTGTATGCTTTGAATGATGGGTCATGTGACCCCTGCTTGTAATAACTGCTATGTGGCTCTTCTGGGGCTTTATCTATATGAGTTTGCGTTATGTTGTGATGCCATGTTGTACAGCACATACTTGCATGTTATGCGTACGTGTAACGTGTATTGCTATGTGTGTGATCCAACAACCTAGTTGCCTATCCTTGGTAGCCTCTCTTATGGGGAAATGTAGTCTAGTTCTTCCATCGAGCCATGGTAGTCCGCTACAGCCCGGTTTACCGGAGTCCTGCTAGCCTAGCACTACTGCTCCGGAACACTTAGACTAGCCGGCATGTGATTCACTTCGTTCCTGTGTCTGTCCCTTCGGGGAAATGTCACGCGGTGACATCCGGAGTCCTTCTTAGCCTGCTACAGCCCGGGTTCCCGGAGTCCTGTTAGCCCAGTTGCTACAGCCCAGATTCACACGCTGTTGACCGACATGCTAGATGTTGTTTCATGTATGCATGTCCCCGTAAGTTAGTGCCACTTTGGGTTCACGACTAGTCATGTCGTCCCGGGTTCTTTGTCATATGGATGTTAGCGACACTATCATACACGTGACCCAAAAGGCGCAAACGGTCCCGGGCCATGGTAAGGCGACACCCGTGGAAATACTGTGCGTGAGGCCGCAAAGTGATATGAGGTGTTACGTGCTAGATCGGTGTGACTTAGAATCGGGGTCCCTACATTATGTAACTCCAAAAATTCTTAAATAAATTGGTGGACCTGAGTATTTTGTCTATTAATCTTCCGCAAAAAGAATCAACCTAATAGCACTCTCCAGTAAAAAGTTGTAGCTAATCTCGTGAGTGCTAAAGTTTCTATTTTTTACAGCAAGATCATAAAGACTTCACCCGAGTCTTCCCAAAGGTTCTACTTGGAACAAACACTAATTAAAACATAAAACCACATCTAAACTGAGGCTAGATGGATTATTTATTACTAAACAGGAGCAAAAAGCAAAGAACAAGAATAAAATTGGGTTGCCTCCCAACAAGCGCTAACGTTTAACGCCCTTAGCTAGGCATGATGATTTCAATGATGCTCACATAAAAGATAAGAATTGAAACATAAAGAGAGCATCATGAATAATATTACTAGCACATTTAAGTCTAACCCACTTCCTATGCATAGGGATTTCGTGAGAAAACAACCTATGGGAACAATAATCAACTAGCATAGGAAGGCAAAACAAGCATAGCTTAAAGATTTTCAACACATAGAGAGGAAACATGATATTATTGCAATTCCTACAAGCATATATTCCTCCCTCATAATAATTTTCAGTAGCATCATGAATGGATTCAACAATATAACTATAACATGAAGCACTCTTTTCATAATGCATAAGCATATAATTTTATCACTCTCCACATAAGCAAATTTCTTCTCATGAATAGTAGTGGGAGCAAACTCAAAAAATAACTATCACGCGAGGCATAATCCAATTGAAATTAAATTCAAGATGACAAGTTTCATGGTTATCATTGTTCTTTATAGCATACATGTCATCACAATAATCATCATAGATAGCAAAATTGTTCTCATAATCAATTGGAACCTCTTCCGAAATAGTGGATTCATCACTAAATAAAGTCATGACCTCTCCAAATCCACTTTCAGAATTACCACAATAAGATTCATCACCCTCCAAAATAGTGGGATCATTACTTACAAAAGTTGACACTCTTCCAAACCCACTTTCATCAATATAATCATCATAAATAAGATGCATGCTATCATCGTAATAAATTTGCTCATCAAAACTTGGGGGACTAAAAATATCATCTTCGTAAAACATAGCATCCCCAAGCTTGTGGCTTTGCATATCATTAGCATCATGGATATTCAAGGAATTCGTACTAACAACATTGCAATCATGCTCATCATTCAAATATTTAGTGCCAAACATTCTAATGCATTTTTCTTCTAACACTTTAGCACAATTTTCCTTTCCATCATTTTCACGGAAGACATTAAAAAGATGAAGGATATGAGGTACCCTTAATTCCATATTTTTGTAGTTTTATTTTATAGAGTAAACTGGTGATAAAACACGAAACAAAAAGATTCAATTGCAAGATCTAAAGATATACCTTCAAGCACTCACCTCCCCGGCAACGGCGCCAGAAACTGCTTGAGGTCTACTACCCACCTTTCTTCTTGTAGACATTGTTGGGTCTCCAAGTGCAGAGGTTTGTAGGACAGTAGCAAATATCCCTCAAGTGGATGACCTAAGGTTTATGAATCCGTGGGAGGCGCAGGATGAGATGGTCTCTCTCAAACAACCCTGCAACCAAATAACAAAGAGTCTCTTGTGTTCGCAACACACGCAATACAAGTGCAATATGGATGGTAGATTAAGGTTTTTGTAATCTGAAAATATAAAAACAGAAAGGTAGCAAGTGATAAAAGTGAGCATAAACGGTATTGCAATGCTTGGAACCAAGGCCTAGGGTTCATACTTTCACTAGTACAAGTTCTATCAATAATAATAACATAATTGGATCATATAACTATCCCTCAACATGCAACAAAGAGTCACTCCAAAGTCACTAATAGCGGAAAACAAACGAAGATATTATGGTAGGGTACGAAACCACCTCAAAGTTATCCTTTCGGATTGATCTATTCAAGAGTCCATAGTAAAATAACACAAAGCTATTCTTTTCGTCTGATCTATCATAGAGTTCGTACTAGAATAACACCTTAAGACATAAATCAACCAAAATCCTAATGTCACCTAGATACTCCAATGTCACCTAAAGTATCCGTGGGTATGATTATACAATATGCATCACACAATCTCAGATTCATCTATTCAACGAACACAAAGAACTTCAAAGAGTGCCCCAAAGTTTCTACCAGAGAGTCAAGATGAAAACGTGTGCCATCCCCTATGCATAAGTTCACGAGGTCATGGAACTCGAAAGTTGATCACCAAAACATACATCAAGTGGATCACGTGATATCCCATTGTCACCACAGATATGCACATGCAAGACATACATCAAGTGTTCTCAAATCCTTAAAGACTCAAACCGAAAAGATAACTTCCAAGGGAAAACTCAATCCATCACAAGAGAATAGAGGGGGAGAAACATCATAAGATCCAACTATAATAGCAAAGCTCGCGATACATCAAGATCGTACCACCTCAAAAACACGAGAGGGAGAGATCAAACACATAGCTACTGGTACATACCCTTAGCCTCGAGGGTGAACTACTCCCTCCTCGTCATGGAGAGCACCGAGATGATGAAGATGGCCACCGGTGATGGATCCCCCCTCCGGCAGGGTGCCGAAACAGGGTCCCGATTGGTTTTTGGTGGCTACAGAGGCTTGCGGCGGCGGAACTCCCGATCTAGGTTATGTTCTGGAGGTTTTTTGTGTATATATATATAAGAGGTTTTGGCATCGTGAACAAGTCAGGGGGGTGTCCAGGCTGTCCACGAGGTAGGGAGGCGCGCCCAGGGGGTCGGGCGTGCCCCCGACCCTCGTGGGCAGTCCGGGACTCTTCTGGCCCAACTCTTTTACTTCATGGCCTTCTTCTGGTCCAAAAATAAGCTCCGTCAATTTTCAGGTCAATTGGACTCCGTTTGGTTTTCCTTTTCTGCGATACTCAAAAACAAGGAAAAAACAGAAATTTGCACTGGGGTCTAGGTTAATAGGTTAGTCCCAAAAAACATATAAAATAGCATATAAATGCATATAAAACATCCTTGAAGGATAAGATAATAGCATGGAATAATCAAAAATTATATATACGTTGGAGCTGTATCACACTCCTCAATAATAACATGGAGCGCCCTCAGTAATTATTAAAATGAAACCTTGTGATTTATGCACGCATCTCTAGGCAGCAGTTAATCCGTGTATTAATGTTGTTCTTTTGTTTATAATTGCCATTCGTCTGCTGCAGATGGAACGATCTCGATGGATGAAGAATCGGAAAACCACAGATTTTATTAGTGGCGTGATAGAGTTCATGAATTTGGCTGAAAGTACAAAGAGGACAATTGGTGATGCGGATTACATCCTATGTCCATGTACTGATTGTGCCAATACAGAGTCACATGAAGTTGGAGATGTCCAGATGCACTTACTCTCTAGCGGATTCATGGATGGATATACACGTTGGACTAGACACGGTGAAGAGGAGGTCATGGATGAAGATACCCAGGGCAGCGAGATGCCAAACCTCGATCAGTGTCACAGGGATGTTGAATCTAACATTGGGGGAGAGGCGTCAATCTACCAATGGAACACCGAAAAGCCGAAACGCCCACCGGAAAACCAAGACGTCGACCACTAGTAGAAAAGGGGGCAAAGGTCCAGGCCGGGTCAGGCCATTAGTCCCGGTTCAGTCCAGAACCGGGACCTATGGGGGCATTGGACCCGGTTCGTGAGCCCAGGGGGGCGGCCGGGCCACGTCGGCCATTGGTCCCTGTTCGTCTGGACCTTTGGTCCCGGTTGGTGGGATGAACCGGGACCAATGGGCCTCGCTCCTGGCCCACCACCATTGGTCCCGGTTGGTGGCTTGAACCGGGACCAAAGGCTCCCCTTTAGTCCCGGTTCATGCCACCAACCGGGACCAATGGGGGTGCCTATATATACCCCCTCGCGCAAGAGCAGAGCACACTGCTCTGTTTTTTCTGGCCGAGGGGGAGAGGGCTTGGTGGTGCTCTAGCTCACCTCCTATGCACACAAGGTGTTCGATGGAATGCCCGAGCCACACTACTTAAGCTTTCTCCTCTCCAAGCTCGACCTCCAAGCTCCATTTTCCTCAATATTTGTCTAGGTTTAGCTTCGTCTTCACCGCCGTCCCCGTCTTCACCGCCGTCGATCACCCGCGCAGAGCTCATCGCCGGCACCACTGTGGTGAGCCTCTTGTTCTTATCTTCTTTCTGAAAGGAAAAACTATTCTTACTTGTATGTTTACATAGATACTTGTATTATTTTCTTACTTTTATTATCGCATCTTATATAGTGCGATGGTTTTGGTATCCGCCCCTGTTGGCCCTCGTCCTGTCTATGATTCGGATGTGGTATATATATTATCTTTATAACTATTGCTTCATTTATTGTTTATGAAAATTATGCCGACCAACGTGACATAGATTTTATTTATCTAGGATGTATGTGAACCGGAAATTCCAACTGACCCTATTGTCGAGAGGTAAAATTTAGTTGAAGAAGAAAACAATTCCTTGAAGGAAAAAATAAAAAAAATTGAGGAGGAGAAGATGATATTGGAGTTGCATGTTGCGGATGTAGTCGATGATCACAAGATCAAGATGGATGCAATGCGCTTGAAGATTAGAAAGATTAGAAAATATGCCATTCATACCGAGGCTTGGTATCATTATTTCGTTGGATCAATTGTTACCTTGGTTGCGATTATGATCGCATTTGTTTTCGCGTTAAAATGTTTTACAAAGTTTCAATGTATGGTTTAATTAATTAGATGCTATGGAGAGCTATGTGTTGTTAGCTGAGAACTATGGATGTACTTTGGTTTTAATGTGATGATGAACTTCTATTAATTTGGACACTTAATTATATATAATGCACGCAGATGAACCGGCAATGGATGTACGGTGACAGACACACCTCCGAGTACATTAAGGGCGTGCATGAGTTTCTCGATGCGGCTGAGGCAAACAATCAGAATGGTTTTATGTGTTGTCCATGCACTAAATGTGGGAATACGATGTATTACTATGTGCCCCCTGAATACGGTGATGCTGCAACGGGGTAGGTGGTGAAGATCAAGAGGAACCAGACGATGTGCCCAATGATGCTGCAATGGGTGAAGCTGCTGAAGATCAAGAGGAACCAGTTGATGTGCCTGATGATGATGATCTCCGCCGGGTCATTGTCGATGCAAGGATGCAATGTGAAAGTCAACAGGAGAAGCTGAAGTTCGATCTCATGTTAGAGGATCACAAGAGAGGGTTGTACCCCAATTGCGAAGATGGCAACACAAAGCTCGGTACCATACTGGAATTGCTGCAGTGGAAGGCAGAGAATGCTGTGCGTGACAAAGGATTTGAGAAGCTACTGAAAATATTGAAGAAGAAGCTTCCAAAGGATAACGAATTGCCCGACAGTACATACGCAACAAAGAAGGTCGTATGCCCTCTAGGATTGGAGGTGGAGAGGATACATGCATGCCCTAATGACTGCATCCTCTACCCCAGTGCATACAAGGATCTGAACGCATGCCCGGTATGTGGTGCATTGCGGTATAAGATCAGGCGAGATGACCATGGTGGTGTTCACGGCGAGCCCCCCAGGAAGAGGGTTCCTGCAAAGGTGATGTGGTATGCTCCTATAATACCACGGTTGAAACGTCTATTCAGAAACGGAGAGCATGCCAAGTCGATGTGATGGCACAGTGAGGACCGTAAGAAACACAGAAAGTTGAGAGCACCCGCTGACGGGTCACAGTGGAGAAAAATTGAGAGAAAGTACTGGGATGAGTTTGCAAAGGACCCAAGGAACGTATGGTTTGCTTTAAGCGCGGATGGCATTAATCCTTTCGGGGAGTAGAGCAGCAATCGCAGCACCTGGCCCGTGACTCTGTATGTATCAACCTTCCTCCTTGGATGTGCATGAAGCGGAAGTTCATTATGATGCCAGTTCACATCCAAGGCCCTAAGCAACCTGGCAACGACATTGATGTGTACCTAAGGCCATTAGTTGAAGAACTTTTACAGATGTGGAATGAAAACGGTGTATGTACGTGGGATGAGCACAGATAAGAGGAATTTAACATAAAGGCGTTGTTGTTCGTGACCATCAATGATTGGCCCACTCTCAGTAACCTTTCAGGACAGACAAACAAAGGATACCACGCATGCACGCACTGTTTAGATGACACTGAAAGTATATACCTGGACAAATGCAGGAAGAATGTGTACCTGGGCCATCGTTGATTTCTTCCGACCAACCATCAATGTAGAAATAAAGGCAAGCATTTCAAAGGCGAGGAAGATCATCGGAAGAAGCCTGCCATGCGTACCGGTGATCACGTACTTGCTATGGTCAATGATTTACACGTAATCTTTGGAAAGGGTCCCGGCGCACTAGCTGTTCCGAATGACGCTGAGGGACACACACCCATGTGGAAGAAGAAATCTATATTTTGGGACCTACCCTACTGGAAAGACCTAGAGGTCCGCTCTTCAATCGACGTGATGCACGTGACAAAGAACCTTTGCGTGAACCTGCTAGGCTTCTTGGGCGTCTATGGAAAGACAAAAGATACACCTTAGGCACGGGAGGACCTGCAACGTTTTCACGAAAAAGACGGCATGCATCCGAAGCAGTATGAAGGTCCTGCCAGCTACGCTCTTACGAAAGAAGAGAAAGAAATCTTCTTTGAATGCCTACTCAGTATGAAGGTCCCGACTGGCTTCTCGTCGAAAATAAAGGGAATAATAAATATTCCAGAGAAAAAGTTCCAGAACCTAAAGTCTCATGACTGCCACGTGATTATGACGCAACTGCTTCCGGTTGCATTGAGGGGGCTTCTACCGGAAAACGTCTGATTAGCCATTGTGAAGCTATGTGCATTCCTCAATGCAATCTCTCAGAAGGTGATCGATCCAGAAATCGTAACAAGGCTAAGGAGTGATGTGGCACAATGTCTTTTCAGTTTCGAGATGGTGTTCCCACCATCCTTCTTCAATATCATGACGCACGTCCTAGTTCATCTAGTCGACGAGATTGTCATTCTGCGGCCCGTATTTCTAAACAATATGTTCCCCTTTGAGAGGTTCATGGGAGTCCTAAAGAAATATGTCCGTAACCGTGCTAGGCCAGAAGGAAGCATCTCCATGGGCCATCAAACAGAGGATGTCATCGGGTTTTGTGTTGACTTCATTCCTGGCCTTAAGAAGATAGGTCTCCCTAAATCGCGGTATGAGGGGAGACTGACTGGAAAAGGCACTCTTGGAAGTGACTCAATAATATACAGGGACGGATATTCTTGCTCTCAAGCACACTACACAGTTCTACAGAACTCTACCTTGGTGACCCCGTATGTCGATGAACACAAGAACAGTCTGCGCTCCAAACACCCGGAGCAGTGCAACGACTGTATTACATGTGAACACATCATGACTTTCAACAATTGGTTGGAAGCACGTCTCAGAGGTGACAACACTGTTTGTGATGAGTTGTACTTGTTGTCCAGGGGACCATCTTTGACTGTATTGATTTACAAAGGATACGAGATAAATGGGAATACATTTTACACGATTGACCAAGATCAAAAGAGCACCAACCAAAACAGCAGTGTCCGCTTTGATGCAACAACCGAGAAGGGAAAGGACACATATTATGGTTACATAGTTGACATATGCGAACTTGACTACGGACAAGATTTTAAGGTCCCTTTGTTTAAGTGCAAATGGGTCAATCTGTCAGGAGGCAGGGTACAGGTAGACCCACAATATGGAATGACAACTGTAGATCAGAAAAATGTTGGGTACACTGATGAACCATTCGTCCTAGCTAATGATGTGGCACATGTTATCTATGTGAAGGACATGTCTACTAGACCGAGAAAAAGAAAAGATAAGGAAGCGAATACATCATACGATGAGCCAAAGCGCCACATAGTTCTTTCAGGAAAAAGGGACATCCTGGGAGTGGAGGGCAAGACAGACATGTCTGAAGATTATGAAAAGTTTCATGAAATTCCTCCCTTCAATGTCAAGGCTGACCCAAGCATACTTGATAAACGATGAAGATTATCCATGGTTACGGCGCAATAAGCAAATGACACAAGCGAAGAAAAAGTGAAGACTTTCTCCCGCAACTATTATGATGATACCATGCCAAATTTGTAATAGACGAGTATGATATGCCAACTTTTTCAGAGTTCATTTGAAAACTATGAATTTAGGTCGAATTTTTTCTATAGGTGCATCTATGTTCATTTTTTAGTAAAGTTAATCACAAACTTGTGACTCACACAAATTTCAAAGAATTCAAATTTTAACTATTCAAATTTGAAAACTAATGGCACTAACAGAAAGTTTATAATTTTTCTAAAACTAATGACACTAACAGAAAGTTTATAATTTTGCTGACCTAAAAGCAAAAAGAATTAAAAATAAAGCAAAAAACAAAAGAAAATAAATAATACAGAAAACAAAACAAAAAAACTGAAATAAAAATAAAAATAGCAACAATAAGTATTTTGTTGTAAGTAGAAACAAAATGAAATAAATAAAGCAACAAAGAAAACAAAAAAACTAAAAAAGTGTTTTCAAATTTGAAAACTAATGGCACTAACAGAAAGTTTACAATTTTTTCTAAAACTAAAAGCAAAAAGAATTAAAAAATAATGCAAAAAACAAAGGAAAATAAATAATGCAGAAAACAAAACAAAAAAACTGGAAAAAAATAGGGCTCGCCCTGGCCCATGGCCATTAGTCCCGGTTTGTGCCACAAACCGAGACTAAAGGGTTGGCCCTCATTGCACCCGAGTGTAGTCCCACCTCCCAACCGAAGGGCGCCCACACCGGTTTATATGCCCGTCCCTCTCTGCCTTGTTGAGCTCCTCTCAAAGTGAAAATAGATGCCCCTATACAGTAAATTTGACCTAAATTCATAATGAATTTCTCTGAAATTCATAGAAATTGATTATGAATTTAGGTCGAATTTTCTCTATAGGTGCATCTATGTTTATTTTTTTAGTAAAGTTAATCACAAACTTGTGATTCACACAAATTTTAAAAAATTCAAATTTAAACTATTCAAATTTAAAAACTAATGGCACTAACAAAAAGTTTATAATTTTTGTGACCTAAAAGAAAAAAGAAATCACTAAAAAACTATAAGTATTTATAAAAAATGAAAAAATAAATAGAAAAAACGAAAAAATGCCTATAATATTTGTTATGACTAACTAAAATTTCCAAATCGAGTATAATGATAAAACACAGTAATATTAAATATCAGGAAAAAGAATGACTCAAAAATGATTTTTTATAGTAAAGTTATTCATAAACTAGTGATTCACACAAATTTTAAAAATTCAAATTTAAACTATTCAAATTTTAAAACTAATGGCACTAACAGAAAGTTTATAATTTTTGTGACCTAAAAGAAAAAAGAAATCACTAAAAAACTATAAGTATTTAGTTCTAAGTAGAAATGAAAAATTAAATAGCAAAAAAGAAAAAAATGCCACCTACTGGGCCACCACGGCCTGAATACGACTAGAAACCCATCCATGGGCCAGGATTCAGGCCCGCAGAAGGCCCAGAAGGCCTACAAGCATAGCGGTGTGAGATTAGGCCCATAGGCCTGCAGTTCTAAGGAGTTGGATGGAGATGGCGAGGCAGCGCTTATAAACAGGTGCGGCCGCTCCTCAGCTAGCGAGGTGGGACTAAACATCCCACCGCACCGCGGCTTTGGCAGGTGCAGGACACTGGTCCCGGTTGGAGCCACGAACCGGGACCAATGCGTACCTTTGGTCTCGGTTCGTGTCACCAACCAGGACCAATGCCCCCCTTTAGTCCCGGTTGGTGCCACCAACCGGGACCAAAGGCCGCCGCTTCCCGCCCTTTGCACTGGCGAAATCAGGCCTTTGGTCCCGGTTCGTGGCACCAACTGGGACTAAAGGTGGCATTGGTCCCGGATCGTGCCACGAACCGGGACCAATATTCCGTCTATATAAGCCACACTTGTGAAAAAATTGGTTTAGTTCGATCCCGCCCCGATGACGCCGCCAGGCTGCCCCTCTGCGCCACGCCGTCGCCGTCGT
The DNA here is from genome assembly GCA_032464435.1 of Aegilops umbellulata. Lineage (NCBI taxonomy): Eukaryota > Viridiplantae > Streptophyta > Magnoliopsida > Poales > Poaceae > Aegilops > Aegilops umbellulata. The sequence goes on from CP136057.1 coordinate 554,404,447, forward strand.
CACCCTGCCTCCGACGCCATCCCGCGCTGCCTAGACGCTGGTGCCACCCCGCGCCGCACCGACGCCGTCGCCGCGCGCCGCCCCGACGCCGTTGCCGCGCACCGCCCCGACGCCGTCGCCGCGCGCCACCCCACGTCGTCGCGGTCACCTCCCCGTGCCGCCCCGACGCCGTCGCCGCCCCGCCTCTGCCTCACCGTCACCGCCCCGCGCCGCCGTCGCCTCTCGGTTTGGTCAGGGCCGGCACCGCCCCCCTTTTCCCCCTGTTCTTTTTGCTGGCACGCAAATGGCTGCACCCGAAGAATTGGCAGCGGAAGACCATTTGACGGTACTGCTTAATAGCCCAGTTCTCATCGCTTATGCCGAAGAACACTTGGCGGAGATACGCCAAAGCTTCTTACCAATGGTTCCTTCATCAGAAGTGGAAACAAAGGAGCACACCAAGAAGTACGATGGTTCTATAGGACATTTACAGTCATGCGATGGCATATCACGCGGACCCATTCATTCTTGCCAGCGATGCTACCCAGATTTTGTTTGTGGAACACCCCTTGCATAAGAACGGCCATTTAGCGATGCATGGGAAGAGAAAGGTACTGGGTGTCGATGATTTTGCTGATCAGAATGAGTACGATGAATTTGATGAGTTGCCAGCCAAGGGATCGCGCACTGGTGCAACAGAGAAGCGTAAAATCATCAAAAAACCCAAGTTCATTTCGGTCAACTTAATGATCCCAGTTCCCCCATATACATGGGAATTAAGCCGTAAGACTAGTATTTATGCCTACCCTGCAAGTTAATTCGTTCAATTTAGAACTGTCGTGTGTACTGAATTTGTGAGTTATGCCCGGTTTTCTTTTGATGTAAGAACCGTTAATACGTTGACCTTGATATGATGTCAGCTCAGGCAATGAATATGAATAGTTTTTTTGTTATTATTATTATTATTATTGTTATTATTATTATTATTATTATTATTATTATTATTATTATTATTATTATTATTATTATTATTATATCATAGAGGTAGCACACTCAATCGATCTCACTACAGTATGTGTGAACAAAAATATGCAATCTGGTTTGCGAATAGCACACGGTTTGTTGATGAAAGTCGTGTGTCGACCAAACCCCATCACCCCGCCCACGATCTGAGTCATGCTTTCTGATTGGCCAGAACCCAAACCCCATGGGTCGTACGTCTGCACCGTTGGATGCTCCTAGATCGAACGACGATCCTCATCCCTTTCGACAACACATGCAGTTCCAGTTGTAATTTTATTTTTATGTGCAAAATGCACGTTAATCTCAAAAAATGTCTTAAATATAGCTAACGATACCTGAAAGGCGCCAGAAAATCAAACCCGTGGTATAATGATGATTGTGTACCATGAAAATTTTTATGAGGCCAAACGATGAAGTCACTAACCAAAGGAGTTTGAATTGACACGTCTCCTTTTGGAAAACCATGATCCTTCGTGTGAGATGCTCCGGTTTGGAAGGAGCAGTCATCAAAATGTGTGCAAACTTTACCCATTTTTTCCACGGTGCTGTGAGAGCACGCCACAGGCACACATCGATTTTGATGATGTCCGAACTCCATTTTAATTTTCTGTAATTAAAATATCAACTAGGCCTACACCAGCGGCCGCACCTGACGGCCGAAATGTTTGAAACTTCTCCCGGCTTCTCGAACACATGGATGAAAACTCACAAAGCGATGGACAAATGATCTGTACACCTTTGCTAGGCTGATAGTAAGGTGGTACCATAGCTAGTATCATGCATGCCAACTAGGCAATTTTGATGAGCTGTCATAGAATTAATTAAATGAACAAAGAGATGGTTAAGTATCATATCATGAAACCGTGTCATAATAAATTGTATGCTACAATGTGTCATGGATGACAATATAAATAATGTACTACATATGATACTAGCTAGCTACTCTATCATACTATGCATTAGAGCAAGTAAGTACATAATAGAGTGACATAAGACTAGCGACAATGGGTAGTAACATAGAATGTTACTATAGTCTATGTTACTACCTCTATAGTGGGGAGTAACATATGTGTAGTAACATGCAACACTTCATTTATTAGGCTATAGACTCATCTTGCCTTGAGATGTGTGATGTTACTCAGACTAGCCACAATGGGTAGTAACATAGACTAGTAACATGCCCATGTGTTACTAGTCTATGTTACTACCTCTATGGTGGGGAGTAACATATATGTGTGGTAACATGCAACAGTTCATTTATTAGGCTATAGACACATCTTGCATTGATATGTACATGTGATGTTACTCATACTACTAGTAACTAGCTATGTTACTACTTTCCTCTATTTCTTCATTTATTGCTTGCCACATCATCTACTTAATTTATCTAGATATGTGTGATGTTACTACCTATGTTACTCCCATTGTGGGTAGTCTCATACTATAGTAAGACTATACCCACAGTGGGAGTAACATAGGTACGTAGTAACATCACACATATACACTTTCCCCCCATTTATTCATTTATTGCTTGCCACATCATCTATTTTATCTGGATATGTTTGATGTTACTACATATGTTACTCCCACTGTGGGTAGTGTGGCTATAAGGAATAGAATAATATATATGTGCTTATTAGTTGGAAGAAAGAGAAGAGAAGCGGGCTTTTGGTTAGTAGAGCCAGCTGCAACACGAGACCCAAGACACTTTGTGAGGATGTAAGGTGGGCCAACTATTGATAAACTAGTACGTATATGAAACTTAATATTGTACATGCCCGCTAAGAGGTTGGCTGTATATGACATGGCAACTTCTTATAACCCTTGGTTGTATTATTAACCATGATCTTAGTGAGGTAGCTAGTATATCACCAGACGACTAGCTAGTATCAGACTAGCCACACTGGGAGTAACTTCAGTAGTAACACCGACTCCAACTCAGCAAACTTGCTTATGTAGCAATAAGTTAATGAGGTGAGAGATAGTTTCAGTAACTTAGCTAGTTACTGTAGCATCACATGTCCCAATGCAATATGAATATGTAACCTAAGAAATGAAGCTTTGCATGACACTACTTGTGTTACTACCCACTATGAAGGTAGTAACATATATAGTCTAGGGATATGTGTATGTTACTAGTGTACTACTCTCCATTGTGGCTAGTCTCATACTCCCTCCTTTCCAGTTTAGGCTGGTTGTAATGGTATTGTCATAAGCGGTATCATGCATGCCAACTAGAATCTCTGGATGATGTGGCACACAAGAGAGGATGTGGTATCATATCATGATACCGTGTCATATTAAATGTTGTACTACTACTTTGTGTGATGCATGACAATTATTAAGGCAACCTAAGATGTTAACTTATGATACTATGCATTACGAAAGTAGTATCCTAGCTACACTATCATATATATGCATGCATGATACTACTAGTATATATATATATATATATATATATATATATATATATAACACTCCCCATTACAACCAGCCTTATAGGGCTCAATTCATAAATACGATCATCTATGATATATACTCCCTCCGTAAACTAATATAAGAGCATTTAGCACTACAAGAAATCTGTTAATACATGACAGTTCTTGTCCGTCACAGAACAGGGGAAAACTGTCATGCGTGGCCATGCATGACGGATTTGAATTCCGTCATGTATATCGCGTCATAATTTGACACCAAGCCGTCCATGACGGTTCTCGACCGTCAAGGATTAGCCCGAGGCCCGCGCAGTCCAAACCAGGCCCTAACCTTCGTGACAGAAAAGACCGTCATGGATCGATGCCATGTAGGATTTTTGAATCATAAATTGGAATGACGTGGCTGCCTACGTGGGAATTATTTTATCATCATGGATTTAGGCACAATTTTAATTTAGTCCCATTGTCTGTTTCTTTCCACCCAAGTTTCACCAACACATTTTTTAGCATAACTAGATAAAAAGATCATAATGCCAACTTTCACCAAAGACAAGTATTTCCAAAATCTCATAGATACATATATGAATTAATATGTGTCCACCCAAAGGTATCTACAACATTTGCAATTCACAAAATTCTCCATGAAATAATAATTTACAACATAGATTTACAAAATATATCACACAACAAGATTAGGACATAGTAGAATCCAGGTTACATAGACAGAACATACAAACTATTGAGGTTTTTATTATAGGTCTTCCCGTCAGCCCTCTTTATGGCAATTATCACGTCATAACAGATTGTGATGGGAAGCAACGAGTAGCCCACTACCCAATCATACCTAGCATATTTACAAAACAACAGATATTGGTCAAAATGGATAGATAATAAGAAAATTGCAAAAAAAGTGAAAATGGATTACATGCTGTCAAAAAATTGTAAATCTTATAGTGCCTACAAATGAGGATAACATAGTATCTACAACATATATATTTCATTTATATCCAAATTAATTAAAACAACCAAGTTACGGGTAAAAAAAATGAAGTGTTAAGCAAGTTTCATCAAGAATACCACTACAGGAAAACTCATATTACTGGAAATTACGAATTAGTTCTCCAACAAGAGTTGATGTTTGGAACATCTGTCATTTGGTGCAGAAAAAAATAAAACTACATTATCTGTGTGTACATCTAAATCGCAAAGATTCAGATTGTTACAATATTTCATTATTTTATTGTTTCAATCGTGTCTAATGGAGCAGCTTGTTCAATGGTAATCTTGTGCCTCTCCCTATCGCTCAGGGAGCAGCTCATTCATTGGGTAAACTCGTATGCTTAGCTTTCTTCCATCTACAAAAGCTGGAAGGGAGAAGGAGAAGCACACAAGTTAACCACCGAAAAAGCTGCTCCGTGAGTGAGAGGGAGAGGCACAAGATTTACCACTGAATAAGCTTCTCCATCAGGTTTATGCACTTGGACCCCATCAGGTTTCAAAAATATATATAATTGTAGTTTATGCACCGGCCCTTCCATAACTTCAAACTATTTTTTTCATTCATCCTTTTCTAATGCATACATATAGAGACAAACTTAACTGAACTCATCTCCCTCTCTGAACAAACTAAAATTCTCAAGTACACGTACATTCAGTGAGATACTGAAATTCTCAAGTACACATACATTTAGCGAGATACTGAAATTTTCAAGTACACATACATTCAGGACATGGTCTGGTTCATTGCATTTGAAAGCAAGAAGACTTGCACACATAGTAGAAGTTCATAAGTTCAGCCAACTAACTTGTACATACTTAGTTCAAGCAGGACATGGTCTGGTTCATTACATTACAAAGTAATAACCTCACCATTTGAAAAAAAGAAGTAAACAAAGTAAAATTAGGTACTGCAAGCCTCACCATTTAAAAAGATGTTCTTCACAGAAATGCATTACATAATTTGTTTGAAACCAGTCTATGAATGCAAAATAAATGCGGGGGATCGATTTCTCAATAGCAAGGCAAGATTGAATTGGCAGCAGTACCTAATTTTGTTTCTAGTTAATAATTAGCATCAATAAGCTCATTAAGATCTATGATGAGCCAAACAACCAGCACTAGTTGGAATAAACAAACAAAGATCTTACCCTGCTATTGAGAAATTGATAAAAAGGCAAACAAGCCAGCTAGAAATGGAGCAATCATGTAGATTCCATCTGGAGCAAAATATTCACTTCCATGCAAGAACTAGCAGTTCAACCTTCAGCAATAATCACACATCAATAGGAGGACATTAATCTCTTGTGGTTCTGAGGACTAAGATATAAGATAGCTAAAGAAAATGAAGATGGAAAATCTGGCTATTCTTTTAGATTCGCAAGAAAACTTTGTAGCAATGTAAATTCTAGTAATATGCGACTGGCTGCCCTGGTCAAAATCTTCACACCTAGTCACAGCAATATTAGTTTCTTTCTTCCAACTGAAAAATAGTTTATATCTGAAAAATCGAACATAGAAGAGGCTATCACAAGATATGAAGTGCTAAGCAACATCATGGACAAAAATTACAAAGAGGATAACCTCATGTACGACCTTGTTGAGACAAGGTCCCTCGTGTACGACCTAGTTAGGACAACCTCGTCGGCATGCACAAAAAAAAATTGTGGAACATAGGGGATGGGGAGAAGCAGAGCCTCACCAGATCTTGAGGGGCACGAGGAAGAGGTGTCGTGGGAGTCGTGGGGTTGCCGGTGAGATCCAGGAGGACGCCATTGGCACACGGGCATCGCCAAGATCCCAAGGTTAGCTCGCCGTAGGACGTCACCATCCTCCCGCATCTGCTGCTGCTCAGGGCCGTCCTCTTGTCCTGCACGTTTCGTCCTCCCCTGACCGGCCAAGGACGCGATGGTCATCGTCGTGGTAGTTAACGATGCAGTGGTTTTCCAGATCTAGAAAGAGGTAATAGATGTTAGGGGATAGAGTGGCGGCAGTTGACGGTGCGGTGGTCATCGTCCTGCCTCTAGGAGAGGGGAGGGAGGGCCGGCGGCGATCTATGGGAAGAGGGAGGCGATGATATCTTGGGTGGCGGCGCTGTGTGGGGAACGATGGGGAAGTAGGAGGGGGCTGCGCAGGAGGGAGAGAGGAGGGGGCGGCGAGGAGGGTTAGGGTTAGGCTTTTATACGGGCAAATATCAGGCGGGCTGTAGCGGTCTTTGGCGGGCTTGCGGGACTGTACTACTCTATCCATGACAGTTTCTGAAAACGTCATCCGAAATCCGTCATGTATTAACAGATTTCTTGTAGTGTAGGTCACTATTTAGTAATCTAAACGCTCTTATATTAGTTTACAGAGGGAGCTAGTACTACTCTATGATACTATATATGCACTATGAAGGTACGTACGTAGTATCATACACTAGTATCATATGCACGATACTATATATATATATATAGTATATGATACTCCCCAGTATATAAGGCTGGCCATAGTGGTGGTATCATAGCCGACGATGTCATGCACTCGGAAATAGCAAGTATGCTGATGTGGCCAAGAATTAAATATATATAAAGAGGGTTAGAGTAACATATGTAGGCAGATACCATATCATGTTAAATGTGATGCTAGTTTGCGTCATGCATGGCAATAAATATGATCTATATATGATACTAAACTCTATGTATTATACTATGCGCTATAATTAATTAAAGGTAGTATCATATGTACTATTAATCATGATGCTAGTATATGACACTCTCCACTATACTCATGATTTCTTAAGGTGGAAAAAATATGGAGGCGAAACGATGAACTCATGTTGTCATTCGAACAAAAATATGACGTTAGGTAATGTAAATGTTTTCAAAGAGCACACGATTCACTTACGAAAGCCGTGTGTCCACTAAACCGTGGTCGATGCACCCCCACCCCTCTGCCACACGCGCGATCTGAGTCATGCGTTTTGATTTGCCAGAACCCAAACCCCACGGATCGTACGTTTGCACCATTGGATTTTCCTTGATCGAACGGTGATCCTCATCCTTTTCGACAACACATGTACATGTTTCCAAATAGCCCCTCCCATAAAATGTTTTCAAATAGCACATGGTTCACACACGAAAGCCGTGTGCCTACCAAACCGTGGTTGATGCCCCCATAGCTGCGTGCGCGATCCGAGTCATGCGTTCTGATTGGCCAGATCCCAAACCCCATGGATTGTACGTCTGCACCGTTGGATGCTCCCAGATCGAATGGCAATCCTCATCCCTTTCGAAAGGAAATTCAGTTCAGCTAGGAATTGATTTATATGCCAACATGCATGGTAAATGCCAAAAATGTCTTACATATAGCACATGAGACCTAAAATGCGACAGCAAATCAAACCCGTGGTAAAATTTTGATTGGTTTATGTGCGAAATATTTAGAGGCGAAACGATGAACTCATGTCTTCATTTCAAAATTAGTACATCTTCATTTCAAACGAAATTATTCTGTTTGTGCACATGAGCGCTTAGAGGCAACCGTTTGCATAGGCCTTTCCGCGCGCGCGATGGCGGTGATATTTTTCACCCTATTAACCTAGGCCGCCAACACGCCCCCCCCCCCCCGCACCGTCCGCCCGCGTTTCACTCGACTAGTCCACCCAATCTCCTTCGCCAGCTCCACCCTCCCCAGATCCACAGCAGAACCCTCTTTAGCGCCGCCGTGCTCACCCCAGCCGTGTGCCCGCTCTTCGGTGTCAAGCCTGCCTCCATTGCCATTCCCACCACGCGGAAGCCCGCGCCTCGCCGTCTTTGTTTGCTCGCCAGCCACCCTCGAGCATATCGATGATGTAACCCTCACCTCTGCTTTGGTCCGGCCAGGTTTGCATTAAGAAGCCTATTAGTTACCGCTCTCCATCGCGGTAAGGCATATTTCTTCGCAATCCCTCTTCCAATTTCGTTCCGTATGTTCCCAAATTAGCTATAAATAATGGAGAGCGTATATATGTTCATTATCTACCTTCCTTACTACATATAAGTTGTATTTGTTCCAATAAGTTATTGCCCATTTACATATCGCAGGCGCCCGAGTCACACAAACTTAACAAATTAGCCGTACATTTTCTAAATTATTGCATGGCATGTTTAGAAAGCTTGATACCAAGTTGTTAGTTTTATGGTTATCCTCCTTTCCTGAGTTTCGCATGTGTTCTCTGTAGATGCCGAGTAGCAGCGACAACACTCATTCAGGTCATGTATCTACATCTGATTCGGACAACCCTAGGTCTTCAGCAGATTGTGAGGGATCAAGTAGTCTTGAATGGGATAGAGCTGCAACAATTACCCTTCTAGTCAGGACACGGAGGAACGCTCCAAGGAAGCCCACACACCAGCCTAAAGGTGTATATGTAGTAACCAATATTGTTTTAAAGTCCTGGGCTCCAACTAAACCAGATAAAGCACGCATGAGGTTCAAGAGTGTGTGTGGATTTGTTGGAAGGGCAAGGCTCAACATTAATCTGCCGGGGTTTCGGAAGGTTGACACAGAAACACGGAGAAGGATAGTCCGGGAGATCATGGATCACTTCAACGTTCCAGAGCAATGGAGAATGCAGGTGGAACACGATGCACTGAAGAAGGCTAGGGATGCTTGGAGAAACTGGAAGCACGTGTTGTAAAAGAAGTACATGAGTGAAGGCAAGGACCCAATCCCCGCATACCCCCAAATTACAAAGGCAGAATGGGAAGAATTCAAAAGGGTTAGGGAAACTCCAGAGTTTGCTGCGAAGAAATTCAAGCAATCAGAACTTCAGAAGAAGAACATACACCCCACCGTATGGGTGTGGCAGGATAGTACGACATGAAACTGATTTGGGAACAGGAGGACAAAGAAGCAGTAGCGGCGGTTGGGAATCCATCCTTTAGTGAAATCAAGGGCGAACGCGCTAGAAACTACTTGTGGGCACGTGTAAAGAGGCGTGACGACGGAACTTATTACTATGAAAACGCACGTGACGCTAAACTGTATGAAGTGATGGCAAAGGCTTCCAAGATCCCTGGATGGTTCTACAGGAACTCCGGGCCATGTGACATTCTGTCCATTGCTCTTGACATAAAAGAGCCCCTTGCCGTGCAAGGGGTATATGTGTTAATGTCCCGCAAAGAGGGCTTTCACACTCAACAAAGAAGAGAGGATCAACATGAAAAAAGCGAGGAGTGAAATGAAGCAGAATGCATTGTTTGAAAAGTTGAAGGAGATTTATCCGGGTGTTCGAAAGGATGTTGAGGAGTCAATGATGATGCAGAAGACTCTAACACTGACAGATAGCCAGCAGATGGGAGGCGAGGCGGGCATGGATGATGCTGCTTATTGCGCGACAACACTGCACAAGAGTAGCTATGCATCAGCTGACCCCACCGACATAGAGACTGCAGCTACTCGTGATGATGCTATATCTGATCTGTCTGGAATGAAAGACAGACTGAAGGGCATGCTAACACATGCTGAAGGTACATTCAAATGTGCAACAGGCTGGGTTTGCCCACCCTTCTTGGAATATAGCTCATCTTGGATAATCTGCCATTGAAGCCGCGTTGTGTGAAGTGCTACGCGACTAAGTAAAGCCTAGATTCAATGCATTTGCCCTGAAGAATGTCCTAGGAGACTTCAATGAGCAAAGGACCTTGGGAGAAACACTACTACATCACATCCAGTGGCCACAAAAGGAAACAGAGTTCATCGATGAGATTCCTGAAGCCCCGCCAAGAGCAACCACTGTCGCCCCTCAACCGGTGACGCTCTCCTTGCCAGAGCAGCTCTCGCGGGCTGATGCATCAACTTGTGATCAGCCGTACCGACTTTGTGGCATACATGCCATGTCATCTTCCGCCCCAAATCAGCCAGTGGCAAGGCCTACAACTGCTGATGACGCACCACCGGTTTAGATGCCGCCCGCTGAAGCAGCGGGGGGAGACCTAGCTGCAGCACATGCTCAGCAGACCAACCTGGTAGAACAGACTGCTAAGCAGTCTGATGCTTCGGAACTGCCTGCTAATGAGTTTGTAGCTCCAAAATCGACTGCTCATTAGTCCGCCGGTCCGCAGGCGCGTGATCAGCATACCAATGCGTCAGCACTTCTTGCTCAGGACACCAACGCATTGGCACGGCCTCCTCAGCACACCGACAAGTTGGCACCACCTTCGCAAAAACCTGACATAGCTTCAATGCATGGTCAACAGTCCGATACCTCTGCTCCTACAGCCCAGCAGTCCGCCGCAGCAGCACTGTCAGCTCAGCGGTTCGGCACCGTATGCGAAGAAGTCTGTCCAAGCTTCACCGTCTGCTCGGTAGTCTACCGTGCAGGAAACCAGACGTTCTGCCAAAAATGCTTCAAGTACCAAGAAGGAAGTGGCCAAAAAGGCTACACCCACGACCACGAGGAAGCGCAGCAGGAAACTGAAGAGGAAAGAGAATGATTGCCTCTTTCTTAAAGCACTCATCGCCCAGAACCAAATTAACAGCAGCTTGTTCGAATCCGGGAGTAATATTATTTATGACGCCATGGATGATGAAGAAGTAGAATTATTTCTTGCTAAAATAAAAGCATAAGTACTTGAAGCATGCAATTACGTCCATGGCCAGCCATTTCTTGTTGGCGAATACTATGATGAGTGCAGCTCCAATTGCCGCGAGTTGCAAGAATATTGCATGGATCAAATGTTAGAAGGTCATCACCATTTGCTAGTCCACTACAACAGAGATCATTTCCGACACGATGTTGGTTCCATCATTGTGAGTTTCGAGGACATACAACTCTTCTTCAACTTCAACGTGCTTGATGCCACTCTTGTTAGATGCGTGATTTTGTAAGTACTTAACAAACTCTGATCAACTTCTCCATAAAAGGTTGTAAATGATAAACAACTAACTGCATTTTATTCCTCTCAGGGGGTTGAACGCGTAGAGAAGACAAAGTGAGATTGTTTATTTCATAGATCCTACATTAGCAAATGGCACAACATTACAAGAAAAGGACGAACGGGACTGGGCCAATAACACGGTCGTCCGTATCGTCAAAAACGCGTCCCATGCAGAATCATTTCTCTGGCCATATCATGAATGGTAAGTCAAGTAAACAACCACGCATACATTGATTGCCTTTCAGATTTCTAAATCATTCGTAAGTTCGTGGCTTTCTTAATATGTAGCAATCACTGGATATTGGTATTCATTGTTCCAAAGAAGAATACAATTTACTAAATCGATTCTCTCAGAGAGTCAACAAACGCTCAGGATCTGACGCATCTTCAGCAATTCTTGGATAGGTATTGAATTCTATGATGTTGAAATTAATTTGCATTCATATCTGGTTCAATAATTGATGTTGTCAAAATTCATTATCATTTGTTGTGTGCTCGCATTTTGGGAAACTAAAACAGGGAACCTGTTCAAGAGGAAACTACCTCTGCAGCACGAGATCATTTCTGCGGTAACACACCGAAATCCATTATTTTTGAAAAATTTATCCAACAGTCTGCAAATACCTTTCCTTACGCTAGTCAAATATTCAAGCTTCTAAATAAACCTCTTTCTATTTTGTCCAAAGAAAAGATAATACATCTAACACCGGTTAGGTTGTTCCTAACAGGACAAATACATGACTAATTTTGTACATAAAATTTCAGTGTCCGACCTTTGTGGATACTATGTCTGCAGACACATGACACTAATAGAAAGAGGGTCAAATGTTCACCCCTTTAGCCCCGATTTGTATTTGAGCTGGCACTAATGTGACCATTAGTGCCGGTTCGAATGGCTATGCATTAGTGCCGGTTTGAAATGAACCTTTAGTACCGGTTCGTGCCACGAAACGGTACTAAAGGGGTGGTGGCAGACTGGCGTTAGGTCGGGGCCCCACGAGCCCCTTTAGTGCCAGTTTGTGACACAAACCGGTACTAAAGGTCTAACCTATAGTACAGGTTTGTGTCACCAACCGGCACTAAAGAGTCTTAACTTATAGTCCCGGTTGGAGACACAAACCGGCACTATAGGCCAATTTTCAAACTCTACCCCCTCGGGTGTATCACCATTTCAGTTTTGAAAAAAAACAAAAGAAAATGGTAAAAACATCAAAAAAATAAAATCCCTCGAGTTCTAGTTATATTACTACATCTACTAGTTAGGAAAATTTAAAAACTTAAATTTGGACATGTTTTGCAAAAAGTGTAGGGAAGAAGTAAAACGGCTATAACTTTAGCATACGATGTCGGAAAAAAGTATAATATATCAAAATGTTCAGCACGAAAATCCCCATCAGATGTTCAGGAGTCTGTGTGGATTCCTAGGCAGGGCAAGGCTCAACAATAATCCACCGGGGTTTCAGAAGGCTGACAAAGAAACACGGCGAAGGATAGTCTGGGAGATCATGGATAACTTCAATGTTCTAGAGAAGTGGAGAATGCAGGTGGAACACACTGCACTGAAGAAGCCTAGGGATGCTTGGAGAAACTGGAAGCACGTGCTGTACAAGAAGTACTTGACTGAAGGCAAGGACCCAATCCCCGCATACCCCCAAATTACAAAGGCAAACTAGGCAGAATTCAAAAGGGTCAGGGCAACTCCAGAGTTTGCTGTGAAGGGTTTCAAGTAATCAGAACTTCAGAAGAAGAACATACACCCCCACCATATGGGTGTGGCAGGATACTACGACATGAAACTAATATGGGAATAGGAGGACAAATAAGCAGTAGCGGCGAGTGGGAATCTGGCCTTTAGTGAAATCAAGGGCGAACGCGCCAGAGACTACTTGCGGGCACGTGCAAAGAGGCGCGATGATGTAGCTTATTACTTTGAAAACGCACGTGACGCCAAACTGTATGAAGTGATGGCAAAGGCTTCCAAGATCCCTAGAAGGTTCTACAGGAACTCAGGGCCATGTGACATTCTATCCATTGCACTCGACATAAAAGAGCCCCTAGTCGTGCAAGGGGTATAGGTGCTAATGTCCCGCACAAGAGGGCTTTCAGACTCAGCAAAGAAGAGAGGCTCAACATGAAAAAAGCGAGGAGTGAAATGAAGCAGAATGCATTGTTTGAAAAGTTGAAGAAGGAGATTTATCCAGCTGTTCGAAAGGATGTTGAGGAGTCAATGATGATGCAGAAGACTCTAACACTGACAGATAGCCAGCGGATGGGAGGGGAGGCGGGCATGGATGATGCTGCTTATTGCGCGACAACACTACACAAGAGTAGTCGTGCATCAGCTGACCCCACCGACACTGAGACTGCAGCTACTCATGATAATGCTATATCTGATCTGTCTGGAATGAAAGACAGACTAAAGGGCATGCTAACACATTATGAAGGTACATTAAAATGTGCAACAGCCTGGGTTTGCCCACCCTTCTTGGAAGATGGCCTCACTTGGACAATGTGCCATTGAAGTCGGGCTGTGTGAAGTGCTACGTGACTGAAGTAAAGCCTGGATTCAGTGCATTTGACCTGAAGAATGTCCTTGGAGACTTCGATGAGCAAAGGACCTTGGGAGAAACACTGTTACATCACATCCAGTGGCCACAAAAGGAAATAGAGTTCATCAATGAGATTCCTGAAGCCCCGCCAAGAGCAACCACTGTCGCCCCTCAACCGGTGACACTCTCCTTGCCAGAGCAGCTCTCGCGGGCTGATGCATCAACCTGTGATCGCCTGGACCGACTTTGTGGCGTATAGGCCATGTCAACTTTTGCCCCAAAGCAGCCAGTGGCAAGGCCTACAACTACTGATAATGCACCACCGGTTCAGATGCCGGCCGCTGAAGCAGCGGGGGGAGTCCCAGCTGCAGCACATGCTGAACAGACCAACCTTGTGGAACAGACTGCTAAGCAGTCTGATGCTTCGGAACTGCCTGGTAAGGAGTATGTAGGTCCAGAACTGACTGCTCATTAGTCCGTTGGTCCGCAGGAGCATGATCAGCATACCAATGTGTCAGCACTTCCTGCTCAGCAAACCAACCTGTTGGCACGACCTCCTCAGCACACCGACAAGTTGGCACCACCTTCGCGGAAAGTCGACATAGCTTCAATGCATGGTCAGCAGTCTGATGCCTTAGCTCCTACAGCCCAGCGGTCCGTCACAGAAGCACTATCAGCTCAGTGGTACATCATAGATAAACCGTCTGCTTAGAAGTCCGTCCAAGCTTCACCGTCTGCTCGGCAGTCTACCGTGCAAGCAACCAGATGTTCTTCCAGAAATGCTTCAAGTACCAAGAAGGAAGTGGCCAAAAAGGCTACACCCACGACCACGAGGAAACGCAACGGGAAAGTGAAGAGGAAAGAGAAAGATTGCCTCTTACTTAAAGCACTCATCGCCCAGAACCAAATTAATAGCAGCTTGTTCAAATCGGGGAGTAATATTATTTCTGACACCATGGATGATGAAGAAGTAGAATTGTTTCTTGCTAAAAGAAAAGCAGAAGTACTTGAAGCATGCAATTTGGTCCATGGCCAGCCATTTCTTGTTGGCGAATACTATGATGAGTGCAGCTCCAGTTGCCGCGAGTTACGTGAATATTGCATGGATCAAATGTCAGAAGGTCCTCGCCATTTGCTAGTCCACTACAACAGAGATCATTTCCGACACGATGCTAGTTCCATCATGTGAGTTTCGAGGACTTACATCTCTTCTTCAACTTCAACGTGCTCGATGCCACTCTTGTTAGATGCGAGATTTTATAAGTACTTAACAAACTCTGATCAACTTCTCCATACAAGGCTGTAAATTATAAAAAGCTAACTGCATTTTATTCCTCTCAGGGGATTGAACGCGTAGAGAAGACAAAGTGAGAGTGTATTTTCATAGATCCTGCATTAGCAAATGGCACAACATTACATGAAATGGAGCGACGGAACTGGGCAGTTAACACGGTCGTCCGTATCTTCGAAAACACGTCCCATGCAGAATCATTTCTCTGGCCATATCATGAACGGTAAGTCAAGTAAACAACCACGCATACACTGATTGTCTTTCAGTTTCGACATCATTCGTAAGTTCGTGGCGTTCTTAATATCTAGCAATCAATGGATATTTGTATTCATTGTTCCAAAGAAGAACACAGTTTACTAAATCGATTCTCTCAGAGAGTCAACAAACGCTCAGGATCTGATGCATCTTCAGCAATTCTTGGATAGCTATTGAATTCTATGATGTTGAAATTAATTTGCGTTCATATCTGGTTTAATAATTGATGTTGTCAAAATTCATGATCATTTGCAATGTGCTCGCATTGTGGGAAACTAAAACAGGGAACCTGTTCAAGAGGAAACTACCTCTGCAACATGAGATAATTTCTCCAGTAACACACCGAAATCCATTCTTTTCGAAAAATTTATCCAACAGTTTGCAAATACCTTTCATTACGCTAGTCAAATGTTCAAGCTTCTAAATAAACCTCTTTCTATTTCATCCAAAGAAAAGATAATACATCTAACACCGGTTAGGTTGTTCCTAACAGGACAAATACATGACTATATTTGTACAAAAAATTCCAGTGTCCTCAGCAAGAAGCAGGGACCAACCTTTGTGGATAATATGTTTGCAGACACATGACACTAGTAGAAAAAGGGTCAAATGTTCACCCCTTTATCCCCGGTTTGTATTTGAGCCGGCACTAATGTGACCATTATTGCCGGTTCGAATGGCTATGCATTAGTGTCGGTTCGTAATGAACATTTAGTACCGGCACTACAAAAAAATACACTTCCGTGATGATACGTGTTTGTCACAGTAGGTCGCGTTTTTTGTCATGCATGTACATCCATGGCAAATTTATGGCAGAATCAAGATAGTCATACCTGTGCTGTCGTAGAAGTGTTCCATGACATTACCAAAATTATCACCACGGAAGTGTCCACTTCCATGACGATAAATCGCGCGTCACAGAAGTGCTTTCGTCAAGGGTGACCGACACGTGGCATCCACCGTAACGGAACGTCGTTAGGCTATCGGGTCGGCTTTTGGTTCCGATAACCTGTTAACAGCCCCGACCAATGGGAAATTTCCATGTGCAAATTTCTTATTGGCCGGACGAAACACGTGTCAGCTCGTCAGTGGGTCAGATAGGAGCCTATGATACGTCGACACATGGCACGGCCCAACAGAGGCCCATTCCTGTGAAAAGGCCGGCCCGTTTGACTTGGTCAAAAGCTGGCGGGCCGGCCCATGGAAAGCCTGTTAACAGTCTCTTCGCATATAGCCCATTTACAGCCCGCTAACCCAAGGCCCGTTACGCCCTATTCGAATTAGGCCGAGTAGCGTCATCTGGGCCATCCAATATGATTCCAGCCCATTTTCACTTCTGGCCCATGTATGGCCCATGACGTCTTTCAGTCCATATGAGGCCTTATGTAACTCTTGGCCTATTAACGGCCCGTGGTGAAACTGGCCCGTAATGAACACTGTATCACTTTACACCCATTAACGGCCCGTGGTGAAACTGGCCCGTAAAGAACAGTGTATCACTTTATACCCATTAACGACCCGTTATTCCGTTGGGCCGTTTCCAGCCCATGTTATCTTTCGGCCTTCTCAGAGCCCATTTATTCTTGGGCTGTTTTCCAACATTCGTTTACTTATGGCCCGTTACTGTCATTTTCTGCTTGTGGACCCGTGGTTATAGTCGGACCGTTTATGGTCCGTTAATACGTTGGGCCGTTTTCATAGTGTCATCAAATACGGCCTAGTAACGATGGCCCATTATGGTCGGCCCATGAACGGATGATTCCAACTCTAGCCTGTTTACGGCCAGAATGCGGTCTGTTTGGCCCATGTTTGGCCAATCGATCACACGACCCATATAAGGCCCATTGATGATACGGCCCGTAGAAGGCCCATTGATGATACGGCCCATAGAAGGCCCATTGTTTCTACGGCCCGTAGAAGGGCCACTGTTTCTATGGCCCATAGAAGGCCCACTGTTTCTACGGCCTGTAGGTGGCCCAGTGTCACTACAGTAAATATTCGCCCATGGTTATTGTGGCCTAGTTTAAAAAAATAGGTTATTGCAGCCACTAGCAAACCGCAGAGAAAGAATTGCACTGACTACAAGCAAATAAATAAACAAGACAACAAGGAAATAAATAAGAAAGCAACTTACACTAGGCTATCACGGCTATTACACATATTACATCCACTGGGCATCAAAGTTCGCCACCAGTGCAAATATAGGGAACACAACAGCATATAAACACCGCAGCAAAACAAGTCTAGAACTGAAACCACTTTAGATAGATCAAGAAACAATATCCTGGGTACCAATAATGCTAGCAAGATGCTTAGCAAGCTTATTAACTTTCTCTTGTTTGGCGCTTAAGTCCTCCAGCGCTTGCTGTTGCACCAGAAAGTATGCATCTGAATTCTGCAGGGACTTCCTTAGTCCTTCGGCTTCCTGTCGCATAACATCTGATCAATGTCTTTCAACTTGAAGTTGAGACTCAAGAAGCCGAACTGATTCAGGCAACGAGTTCGAAGAGCTGGTGCCAGCAGTGGTAGCCAGTAACTCGAACACTACATCAAGACAGGACTTTGGGGTTGTCTCAGTGTCTTCAATATAGTTTTTATCAGCTTTCTTGGAGACCAATAGGGATGTCTCACTATCTTGAACCTTATCTACATTACTTCCTTTACCATTGCATAACACGGTACTCTTCTCCAATATTTTATCCGCGTTCTAAAAGAGAAAGAAACAAACACATCTCAGGTTTACAATGTAGTATATGAAACTAATTTTGGTAAACCAGTTCAGTAGTAAGGTGGACAGGATAGCAGCATGAAACAAACATATATCTATGTAGTATGGTCACCGTATGGTCTATATCATTCTAGTTTATGTTGCCAAATCAAGATAGATACAGTTCGAATCATTTCTATTTAAGACAAAGCAGCATAGACAGAATATAAGTGTGGGAAACTACACAACAATAACAACACTTGTAATGTGCATGGCATGAGAACATAATTGTTTATTCAATTGAAACTGAAATCAACATAGAGCAAGTTACAACAGCAAACAGCCAAACACGTTGAAGAAACAGGTTTAAAACATACCTGTTGCGCCATTGGAGTTTCAATTACATCCTTCAAATTTGAAATTAGTTGGTATCAGTAAATACAGTGATGCAAGAGGAAAGTACTATGAACCATAGCTACGGAACCTGACCTGAGAACAATTCTTCTTCTGCTGTAAGCGTTGACTTCGGGTTCGGAGTGGTGGTCCTCGTGATTTGGGCACTGCAGTTTCCTTACTAACTGCTCGTGTTTGGGTGCTCTGTGGTGGAGACGGTGTTGTGTCAATGGGAAGTGGGTGTCTATCTGCTGGGGTTGGGGTTAGAAGGGGTGTAGCTGGTTCTTTGTCCAACTGGCTAGGGGTAGAATCTGCATGAGTGTGGGTTATGTGTGGTGGGGCTGGTTCTTGGGCAAGTACAACCGTGGTTCTATCCGCATCGACAAGTAGCACGATCTTTTCTGAAGACCGTGTTTTTACTCCCATAGATACTGCCAGCCCTCCCTCCAATTGGAATGGCTGATAAACAAGAAAAGTAATTGAATGTACAGACATTGTAAGATAGACAGGTGCAATGGATAGTAGGGAAGAAAACATGGCATGAAATAATTCACATTATGTTGTCTAAGCAAACAGAATAGCAGGACATAATTTCACATATATGATGGCTAATTAAACAGGATAGCATGACACAATTTCAGATGTATGATGGCTAACTAAACATGATAGAATGACATACTTCAAAATATGATTACTATGTAAACAGGATGACATGATATAACTACACGATGTGTCTATTAAAGTGGTTGGCATGCCATAAATCACAAACATGCCTTCGATGGAAACATGATGGCATGATATAATTCACGGGTAGAATGACATAATTTAAAATATGATGACTATGTAAACAAGATGAGATGATATAACTATAGTATGTCTTTAGAAAATGGGTTGGCATGCCATAATTCAGATACATGCTGTCTATGTGAACATCATGGCATGACATAATTCAAATATATGATTTATATACTAAGTGACCAGAGAGCAATCGCATACATGATGTGTCAACTAAGGAGATGGCATTCAATATTGTGTATATGATGTAAAAACTAAGCATTGCAATACAACATATGCATTATATGAGTAATATAACCCTGCCAAGTTTGAGCATACACCTCAGGGGGATAATAGGACTGGTCATCTGCCTCTGAATCCTCCTCTGAAGAGCTATCTGTAACCAGCAAGATATCTGCTTCAGCAGGTAGCATTGTCTGCTCTGAAGACCTTGTTTTCACTCCAGATTTCTCCATCACCAATTCAAATGGCTGATGCACAGGAAGAGCAGTTGAATATACAAACATTGTCGACAAAAGCAATGAGAAATACAAAAAAAGGACGGCATGATATAATTCACATATATGACACTTGCCTAAACAACATGGCATTGCATAATTCACATACATAATGCCTTGCAACAAGATAACATTGCATAATTCACATATATAATGTCTTGCAACAAGATGGCATTGCATAATTCACATATATGGTAATTAGACACTAAACATGTGACATTCGCACAAAGCATGTCTAAACTAAGCAAATGACATAGCAATGCAAGATACCATACGAGCGATATGAGCAACATAACCCTGCCAAGTTAGGGCATGCACCTCGGGGGTGGGGGGATATGTCTGGTCATTTGTCTCTGAATCCTGCTCTGAGGAGCTATCGGTAACCAGCAAGACATGCTCTTCGTCAGATAGCATTGTCTGCTCTGAAGACCTTGTTTCCACTCCAGATTTTTCCATGACCGTGCCAAATGGCTGATGCACATGAAGAGTAATTGAATGTACTAAAATTGTTGACAAATTTAACACATAATAAAAAAATGATGGCATGATATAATTCACGTATAAGATGACTGGCTAACCAGGGTGGCATTGCAAAATTCACATATATGATGCCTGGCTAGACAAGATAGCATTGCATGATTCACATATACGATAAAGAAACTAAACAGATGGCATTGACACAAAGCATGTCTAAACTAAGCAGATGACATCTTTAATGTATACAGTAAGCAATGCAAGGCACCATATGGATGATATTACCAACATCAGCATGCCAAGTTAGAGCGAAGACCTCATGGGGTAAATAGGAGTGGTCTTCTCCTTCTGAAACCCCCTTATAACAGTTATCTTCCTCTTGATTATGATCCAAAATGGGTGGGGGGGATGCCTTTGCGCCCACCATGGAACGACGTCTACATGAAATTTTATTGCCACACAAGGCTCGTCTCTTTTGCTCTACATGATCAGTTCATTGTGTACAATAACTGGCATGCATAGGAATAAAACATAGTGAGATTATGTAAGGAGTGCATGCACAAATCCAGAGTGATGGTAGCAAACTGTGGATAGACCCAAAACCAATGATAGCAGGCAGATAATAGCTTTAGTTAAAAAATACAGATAATGGGTCCTTTAATGTTTGTTTGCACCCAACATGAAACTCATAGTAGACACTGGAGATTAACCAGATAGTAGACATATAGTACTGATTGCTGCCCCAAAATGTACCCCACAACCATTTAAAAAATCAAGTTTCAGCATTAGTTTGGACCTGACTCGGAGTCTAATAGGTGAACACGATGATAATGTAGCATGTCATCATATTAAGAGACGCATAACGTAAGAAGACACGGAAGAGTGCGACCTCTCTTGCGGACCTGTGTAGTCCTCAAGGTCATCTGCTCAGTTGATGATGGTAATGCAGTTGTCGTGGTTGCCGGCGGCGGGGAAGAAGATTTGAGGCGGCGAGCGACAGTCTGGAGAGCGGATCCCTTCTGTGGTGAACCCTTCCATCGTTGGAGCAGCTGAGCTGGGGTGGAACACAGCGCCACAGGAGCAGGACAAACCACACAAGGTTTTCTTTGACACATATCTGTAATAGAAGTAATTGAGTAAGGGCTTGTTTGAATTTCAGGATTCTAACAATGCAAGGATAGGAAATATACAGGAATATGGTAGGAATGCACGGGCAAAACAGAGAATTTAAAAACACATGATTTCTGCCAATCTGGATGTTTGATTCACAACAATTTGAAGATCACAGGATGCAAAAAAGCATGGTGAGATTAAGTCAAACCACAAGAAAATGTACGGTTATAATGCTATTATGCTACTATGTCTTAGTCTTGTGCTTGATGAATAGGAATATGAAAAGGAGGAGAAGTGGAAATTAGAATTCCTACAGTTTTTCTTTCAAGCAGACACTAAAGGAACAAATCCTACAGTTTTCCTTTGCTCCATTCCTTTGCACCAAATTCATGAAAAGTAGTACCATAGGAAACTTTCCAATTCCGATGTTTTTCATTCACTTTTCCTTTCAAGAACTGGCGATTCTAGTAGGCAGGCTTGAGCAAGGAAAATCCTACACTAAAAATGTTTTTGTGCTACTTCCATTACTTTGGACCCAGGCCACTGCCATACTAGCTCAACTCCCGGGCCCATCGACAAATGCACAGCTCAAACACGCAGAGATAAATAATGATGGCATTCAAGAGAGTCCATCACGGATAGCTAAGTTGCCTGGTACCTCATTGCTTGTCATATAGTAGGATAAAATAATCGTATTTCCCGTTACTAAGAGTGCTCAGTGGACAATATATATAACATGTAGAGTAAAGAAGAGATGCAACAAGTGTACAACCTCTTTGGTGAAGCCATGTCGATCTCAGCGTGATTGGGTTGACCGGTGAGGATGCTCCGGCTGACTTGGCTATCGGAGGAGGGGAAGAAGATCTTAGGCGTCTGGAGATGGAGCCCAAGGTACTGCTCCGCTGTGATGGAGGGTTTCGTCGTTGGAGCAGCTCCGGTGAGTTGAACGACGCCGAGGCTGAAGCAGGACAAAAGAGACAACGAACAATGTTAACCTGAGTGGAATTCTAATAGCATCTCAAATACATGATGTAAAATACATAACCACAAAGTGCTAGATGTAAAATACATCAGCCGCTCATCTCTGAACTTAACTATCGAAACTGAGTTTAACTGTCGAAACTGAACTTAATTAACTGCCGAAACTGAACTTAACTATCGAAACTGAATTTTGCTGTCGAAACTAAACGCACTAGCAAGGTGAGGCTACACGTCGGTCGACTGACTTTTTCATCTCTGGTTAGTCGATTTTGCAGCCGTTGGATACGAAATCAAGGGCCTCCGGTTCATCTTCAATCTCCACCCCCCTGAGCCCGCCAAACAGTAGCCCCCCGCTGCCCGCGGCCGGTGATGCGCCGCCCCGCCCGCCCCGAAAACACTCCCCACAGCCGGTCTGCCGCCGCCCCGGCCATCCCTCTAGGCCCCCCCGTGCTGAGCTTTTTCTCCGGCGATCCCCACGCCACCGCCCCGCCAACGCCCCACCACCGTTGGCGACCACCGCCCCCATCCTGAACCCTAAGATAGATAGTGGCATACCTCTCCGGCGAGCCCCCTCCCAACTGCAGCTGGTTCTTCCTACACCCAGCGAGCCCCCCCCACCCCATGAAAACCGACTGACCCAAAAGTCGATTCAGTCGACTGAAGTGTAGCTAAATCGGAGCAGCATCGCAAGCAAGAGCAAGAGCGAGAGCTGCAGTACGAGCAAGAGCAATAGCAAGAGCAGACCAGGGAGGGGACCAAGAGCAAGAGCAGAGCAGCAGCACGAGCGAGAGCTAAAGCAACAGCAGCTCCTACTGATGTGGACGTCGCCGCCGAGGGAGCGACGCCGTGGAGGAAGTGGCCGGCGACGCTGCCGTGGATGGAGCCGCGCCGTGTCGGCTCGGGACCGAGCGCCGGCAGCACCGTGAGATCGAATCAAGAAGAAAATGCAGCGATTAGTGTACAACCTCTTTGGTGGTGCCGATTAGGCCGCAGCTTCATCCGAGGAAACGGTGATGATGATGCTCTTCCGGTGGTGCAGGTGAAGACGGTGGTGTGGGAATGGAGGTGGCGCGAAAGACGAGGGGAACGTCGGGGCAGCTCCTTGGAGGTGGATGACGGGGTGGCTGAACCGGCGGGACAATGAGATCGACGACGGATCCTCATCCAGTACGGTGGATGAGGGACGTTGAGGTGTTGCTGTGGACGATGTCGTCGGGGAAGAGGCTCCGGCTGGGTGGCGGACGGAGCAGGGTGTGGGTTCCGTCGCGGGTTTTCACGGCCTCGGTGTATGAATGGGTGGGCGGATGGGATGGCAGTGGGGAACCATGGCTTAGAGACGCGCTTGTCCGAAATGTGGGGTAAGTTATGAAAGTACCCCCACCGATTTGAGGCGGTTCTTTCGTTTCAGGGGTACCACGGGCATTTCACGTGTCGGGATTTCACAGGAGGTGGGAGTTTTCGCGCGCGTTGTAATCTCGGAATAGCAAGGCGCGGGTTGAGATGGAGGGAGTTGTCGGAGCACAACGAGACAAAGATATATCTTAAATATTTCGGGCTAACAAGGCGCAGGTTGAAGAGGCGGGAGTTTCACAGCACGATAGACAGAGACGCTAGCTTGAATTTTCGGCATAATAAGGCGCGGCTTGAAATTACGAAAGAACAAGCTTAACGTGTACAAAAAAAGACAATTTGCACCTCAACACGCACAACACACACACAAACACCATTTAGACTAGAGTAAGGTACACGTGCATTGCACGCATGAGATTTTGCAACAAATTATGAATAAATACCACATTATAGCATGCAAGCTTTGAGTCACATATGCATGATGTAGATGTTCGTTTAATTCTTATAGTTCATTTCATTCAAAATCATCTCATTTTTATAAGAAAGCTAATCTATTTTAAGATTCATGGAATTGTGCGTCGTAAGACATAAAGTGAAAACTAATAATGGCAAATCATGTAGAAAAACATTTGGGCAATTCTGATACGGAAGATTCTAGAACAAATAAGAAGTGCTTGTGTTTTGATGTTTGTGCATTATGCTTAAGTTCAACAATGGAGTCTTCTAGATTATACATGTGGCGAAATCTGGTGGAATCTAGATCATAATCAATGGCCAGTAGTGCTCAAATTTGCCATCTTTGGACCATCGGATTCGCCTTATCCAATGACCATCTTTCAAAGTTAAAGTTACCCGCACACAATATTAAAAATATAATATATAATATATATATATATATATATATATATATATATATATATAGGGGTATAGATATAGATATGTGATGCGAAATCCGCCCATCATCTCCAATTAGAATAGTGTGTCCATGCACGGATGCGATGTGGCCAAATGATGTCTGCCATCGGTATCTCAAATTCAAATCAGTCTGACCTTGTTCAATGTGTATACATGTCACATCCCTAGTCCTGGTATGCACTAGGCTAGCCCTCCATGTGTGCATCATGTTTAAATTTTCAAATGAACTTGAAATGGGGGATATTCAAACCCTAGCATAAAAAGGAACCCACTAGGTTCAACTAAAATACTTTTCAGTGAACCCAAATGGCCTTAAAAAATGTTCATCATTTTTGGAAAATGCTCGATAGAGCAACCAGAGGTGATGCACATTTTTGCATGACATTTTGGATTGTTGAATTAACACATATTGTATTTTGAATTGGAGCAAATAAATACTATAAATACTTTATTGCTCCAATAATTCTGATTTTTGTTGAGGGGCTTTGGAATAATCCTTTTAGTCCCTGCAAAGTTTATCAAAAGCAACAAAATTAGTTTGGTTCAAAAACCAAATTAAAACAAATGTCAGAAATAGAAAAACAAAAACATAATAAAGAGAGGGAGAGAAAGGCAACTGGGCCACTTACCTAACAGCCCACCTGGCAGCCCACTACTGTGCTAGGCCCAGCCAGCCACCGCCCCGTCTTCAACCTCCTGCCAGTAGGCAGGAGGGCGTGTGCCCATGGCATGCCGGCCACCTACTGCTTACCTGCTCGCCGCTGGAAGCACCCGAGGTCGCCCTGCACCCCCCTCGACACCCCTGGACCGCTCGCTCTCTCTCGTCCCCATCCCCTCCCCTGGCTCTTTCCGTCGCACGCACCGAAAGCAGCCGCCGCCGCCGCTCGCCGTTGCCGCGCCCACCGCCGATGCCTTGCCTCCCCGATCAGTCCAGCACCTCCGCCACCCCGCACCACGCCTGTCCATCAAAGAAAGCTAACGCGGAGGCCCTGTGGAGCCGCCATCGAAGCCATCTTCCTCGCCTCTGTCCGGTGATCGCCGCCGTCGATTCGCCGCACGCAGGACGTCCCCGAGCTGACCGAGACCGCCTACGAGACCGTTGTGAGCTCTACTACCTTTCCCATCTTCCCCTGTAGTCTTTCCCCTTGCGGTAGCCGTGCTAGCCACCGTACAGAGCACCGCCGTCCGCCATGGACGCCGGGCATGGCGGTGCCGTGCCGCTCCGCTCAAGCCGACGAGCCTAGCGAGCTCCTAGATGTACCAAGAGGCCGCAGATCCCCTTAGCTGGCCTCGCCGTACCCTGCAGCCTCGCGCCCGCATCAACCCGAACTCCAGCCACCGCCTTGCTCGCCACTGTCGCCAAGTCCGGCCTCCTCAGCATGAACTAATGCCACCACCCGATGCGCGCCACTGCCCGCGTTCGAACGCAACCGACCGCGGCCAAAATGATGCCTTGCGGCCCATTTCCGAGCCGCTCCGCCGCGTCTGTCGTCGCCGGTGTCGAGCCGCCGGCGAGATGACCTCGTTTGACCTGGGGTTTGACTCCCCTGGGTCAACGGAAGGTGGGCCCAAGCCCCTGCTTAATTAGTGTAGGTTTAATTAGTGCTAAATTATCATAGTTCATTAGATGAGCCGCTGACATGTGGGCCCAGGCCCTAATTAACCTAGGTTAGTGCTAACCTAACACTAACTAACTCTATTAGTTAGTTGTTACACCGACATGTGGGTCCCAGCCGTCAGGTTTGACCTGGGCTGGCGTCTTTGACCTCCTGACGTCACCCCGACATCATGCTGACGCAGTATTATATTTCCGCTTGAAGGTTGCCGAGGTACATGACGTGTACATGGTGGTAAGGGGCGAGAGCGTGTGTGAAGAAGTACACCCCTGCAGGGTTATCATTATCTATTCGAATAGCCGGATTCCTCAGATATGGAAACTTGGACCCCTTGCATAGTTCATAGACAAGTGAAAGTGGATACTCTAAAACGCGCAAGATAAGCGTGAACGCTATGGATGGTGTTCTCGTAGGGAGACGGGAGCAGATCCATAGTGGTGTATTGAAATGGTGAATATGTGGACTCATGTGCGCCACCTCAAAAGAGTTATTTGCAGTCGTAGTTCAGGATAGCCACCGAGTCAAAGCTGGCTTGCTGCAGTTAAACTCCACCACTCCTTTATTGATAACGATGCATATGTAGATAGTTCTTATGTAAGTCTTGCTGGGTACATTTGTACTCACGTTTGCCTATTTTATGTTTTGCAGAGAGACGTCAGTCTCAATAGTAGTTCCGTGTGGACTTCTACGTTTAGCTTGTTACCTCAGCTACGATCTTGTGCCCTCGGCAGGATCTGGTAGATTGTAAGGCTTCTCAGCCTTTTTCATTTGTAGATGTCTGTACTCAGACATGTTAAGCTTCCGGATGTGCTTTGACTTCTTTGCTCTGAATGTTGGGTCATGAGACCCATGTTTGTAATATCTCGCTCCTCGGAGCCTAATGAATAAATACTTGAGTCGCAGAGTTATGTTGTGATGCCATGTTGTATTTACACATATCGAGCATATTGTGTGTATGATTGAAATGCTTGGTATGTGTGGGATCCGACAACCTAGTTGTTTATCCTTGGTAGCCTCTCTTTTGGGGAAATGTAGTCTAGTGCTTCCTTGAGCCATAGTAGTCCGCTACAGCCCAGTTCACCGGAGTCCTGCTAGCCCAGCACTACTGCTCAGGACACTTGACTGGCCGGCATGTGTTTCACTTCGTTCCTATGTCTGTCCCTTCGGGGAAATGTCACGCGATGACATCCGAAGTCCTGCCTAGCCTGCTACAGCCCGGGTTACCGAAGTCCTGTTAGCCCAGTGCTACAGCCCGGATTCATACGCTATTGGCCGACATGCTCAAAGTTGATTCATGTATGCCTGTCCCCATGGGTTAGTGCCGCTTTGGGTTCACGACTAGCCATGTCGGCCCGGGTTCTTTGTCATATGGACGCTAGCGACACTATCATATACGTGAGCCAAAAGGCACAAACGGTCCCGGGCCAGGTAAGGTGGCACCCGTGGAAATACTGTGCGTGAGGCCGCAAAGTGATATGATGTCTTACATGCTAGATCGGTGTGACTTAGGATCGGGGTCCTGACAATACATTACAACATGCTCGTTTCCAAACCACACCGTGCAGATCTCTGTTATATTCATGCATGCATGGGTTTCAAACATTAGGATCTCTTATTCAAATATTTGAGTTCAACTTTACATTGATTATGACCTCATCTATTGAGATATTATTTTACACCCACACAGTAGTCATCTCTTTATAATTGTACCACTAACTTTCTCTCGTGCATGCATGCACACACACTACCAGTCGGCATTATCCATCGCACGCATGCAATCTTTTTCTTCAGGTCGACCTCCCATGAAGGCACACACCCACACACATCCCCCTCTCCATCATATCGGGCATTCTTTATCTCTCACGCGTGCATGCACAACGATCGATGTTCCTCTATGTATGTGTTTATATAGCTAGGTCTTTCATAGTTTTCCACACAAACAGATCAATCGATATATCCAGTGAGGTCTCACCCTCTTTCCCACGTCCACATCGATCAATCTATACCTCTCTATATAGGATTAACATATATAGCTAATACACCCACATTTATTATATATCCAACGTCCCCCTCTCATCATCCATGGCTTCCGCTTCATCTCTCAAACACGTGCACAATGGCAAAGACAGTGGGCAGTAAGGGCCCTGCCCCCTCCCCCCTAACATCACTATATATCGAGGCTAATATGAATGTGATCATTAGACAATAGCTGCTAAAAATGGTTTAAGTTCATTAATTGACCCTCCTCGTAAAGGATTAGCAATGCTTGGCCCCCTAGCTCATTTATTTTTCATGACTCCGCCACTTCGTGCAACAGCGCACGTGTTCGCCCCCTCTCTCTAAATATCGATCTTGCACTTGTGCATTCCTTCATAGTCTCCCTCCACTCGGCCCCTCGCACCATCTTCTAGTCCCCACCGGATTTTGCCACATGTACAATCGAGCTGACTCCATGGTTGAACTTAAGAATAATGCACAAACCTCAAAACAACAGTGGTTCTCTTTTGTTCTAGAATCTTCCATATCATATCTGCCCAAACTTTTTTTCGAGTTGAATTGCCATTATTTGTTTTTACTTTATGCTTTACAATGCACAGTTCCATGAATCATAAAATAGATTAAGGGCTTCTTTGATTCAAAGGATTCTCAAAGGAATTTTGGAGGATTCTAATCATTAGGAATTTTGCCTATCTTGGTTGTTTGATTCGTAGGATTGTAAACCATAGGAATTTTTCCATATGATTCATTTGCACTAGATTTGATAGGAAACATCCCATCCACTCAAACCTCTTTGAAAGAATTCTGCGTTTTTTCTATGCCCAATCAAACACTCGTACAATCCTGTAGGATTCAAGACGACATTTTACTATAATCCCATGTTTTTCCTATTCCCGCGTTCTTAGCTTTTTTATAAAAAATAATTTATTTTGAATGAGATGAACTATAAGAATTAAACGAAGGGCTACATCAGGCATATATGACTCAGAGCTTACATTCTATAGTGTGGTATTTATTCATAATTTGGTTGCAAAATCTGATGCGTGCAATGCACGTGTACCTTACTAGTACTTCGAGTATGTGCAAAACAAATAAATTAGAATACCAATGGCACGCTGCACAGTGTCTCTCTTACTGTTCATGAAGCCACGTGGCACATGTGGAGGCGTTGTGGCGACCTCCTTGCGTGGATTGATCACAGTGAAGTGTTGCTGGTTCCAGAAGAATGTACTCGTCCTCACTGAGCCATACTGGCGGTACATGCACGAAGCAAAGATTTGCACGCACGCCACGCACGCACTCATTCCCTCGCACGCACACGCGGGTACACGGGCGGACGCAATGTTGTACCAAGATCCACCCCATGTGATAATTTGACGCATGTAAAGTCGTTCACTTCATTGATGGTCAATTAATACAATGCATGCAAATTTAGTGGACGTGAGGGTGGAAGAAAGACATTATTACTCCACTGCGCGCATGCAAGTAGTTAAATCATGGATTGCTAGTAGTACTTCCATTGGTCTCCTTCGTATTTTGTGCCAATTTATGACAGTAACATAATATTTACGCATTTGAGCAGTGTAGTACCTGAAATTTATGTTCCGCTAATCTCATCGGGAGCCGTTTCGGGCCTCGAAACCAAAACCATCAATTAATCTTTACCTTGTTCCCATCACATTCGAAAGCCTGCTCACACCTACTAGTACGTACCAAACCTGAATGTGTTCCCACTATGTAGGTATTAGTACTAGTGCTAGTACTTAGGTTATAAAAAGGGGAACTACCTAACCGAAAATTACTCTACCTTTCCTCCTCATAAGTGCTTCTTCTTCGTTCGTCGTTGCCATGGCCGGTGAGCAGAGCTCTAGGTCGAGAACTACTCGTAACAAGGGAGCGGCAACCAAGGCTGCGGAAAAAAGAGAGGGATCGCCGCTACGGATAGACCTCGAAAGATCTCTCACGGGCAGGCGATGGCTCCCAGGAGTGCCCTAACCGCGGAGGCGAACATGCCGAGCCGGTGGAGCTGGAATCGTTATCCCTCGACGACGTGCCCGATCAGCTCAATAAGTAGAAGGAGTTCATCCAAGGCTTGACGGAGTTGCTAAAGGAGAGCCTCGACGACATGCTCGCTGAGCTCAATCAGCAGGGGGAGTTGACTGCCAGCTTGGTGATGCTGCCGAAGAAGAGCATTGCCTCGGAGAAGAAGGCGACCGGCGAAATCCTGCGACTTCGGGATGACAATGCGATGCTCTGCCACGAGATCGACCTGTTGAAGGAGAAGAACGCCGGCTAGAAGAAGTTCCATGAGAATAGTAGTTCCTCGATGAAGATGCTGCAGGCCCTCATCATGGAACAGAAGGAAGAGTTGGTGAAGCTCCGCATCGAGCACCCGGCTGCTGTCAAGGTACATAATATGGTCGTGGAACAGACGATGAAGGCTCGCATCGAGAAATGCCGCGTCATGGACATAATCACTACTAGGGAAGACCTTATACACCGAAATATAGCAACAACGTGGGTCAAAAAAGGGCGCTAGTGCTAGATAGCAGTAGCAGTTCTGAATAAACCGTGCTGCAGATATGATTGTAGAAGTAGCGCGTGCGGCCGTAAAAGTGCTACTACTAATATTCCCATTGGTGGAACGATGGGCTACGCATAGAAGTAGCGGGCTTGCAGGAAGCGCCCTACCGCTAGGGCATGAGTAGTAGGGCGTTTCCCAGTAAGAGCGCTACTGCTAATGGAAATAAAATAAAATGAAAAACAAATAGAAAAGTAAATGAAAATGAAAGAAACAGAAAAAGGAGAAAGAAAAATAAAATAAAAGGTAAAGCAAAATAAATGAAAAAGCGAAAAAACAGAGAAAGGCATAGCTGTAGCGTGTGTTAGTAAGAGGCGCTATAGCTAATGTAGCTGCAGCGCGTTTCCCGGATCCCCGCTATAGAAACAGAGAAGGAAATAAAAAAGGGAGAAAATTACATAGGTATAGCAGTAGCGCGTTTTGGAAAAAGCGCTATAGCTACCTTAGCTATAGTGCGTTCTGCGAAACGCGCTACCGCTAGTTTTGACTTAACCAAAAAACGGTTTCCCCCCGGCCAGCACTTGCCCCCCAAATCTCTCGACACACCCCGCCGCCGTCTCCCCGATTCGCCGTCGCCCCACTTCGCCGCCGTCTCCTGCCGACGTCGACGCCCTCGGAGCCACCATAGCCATGTGCAGTTGACACCACCGGAGCCGCCCCCAACGCCACAGAGCCGCGCGGCCTCATCAACACCACCAGAGCCGCCGTCGACGCCACCGAATCCTCCCTCGCCGTCACCAGAGACAGCCCTGCCTCCCTCGCCACCACTGCCTCCCTCGCCACCATCGGAGCCATCCTCTATAAGCCCCCACCCCTCCTTTCTCTCTCTCATGCATAGGTTAGCTAGTTTAATTATGTTAATTATCTAGGTTAGGGCAGAAATTTAGTTAGGGCTTTGACAGAGAAGTAGTTAGGTTAACTAGTTTAATTAGGTTAATTATCTAGGTTAGTGCAAAAATATAGTTAGGGCTTTGACAGAGAACTAGTCAGGTTAACTAGTTTAATTAGTTTAATTATCTAGGTTATTTAGGCAAGTTTTATTTTAAAGATGATCCCTTCCTACACTTTTATTGTTGATTATATCTTTTCATTGAAGTGGTCATGTTGTTTGTGCCCAAGTGGCTTTGTTGTTTCAATGAAGCTGAGTGGCCTATATATGTTTTGCCGGAATGTTGATTCATTTCCGTTCCGGAAAATTTCTGGTTCTCGATTTGTCCACTTTTTAGGAAAGGTCATGCCGAAATTTTCCGTGAATTTCGGCATGACTTGTGCTACAAACTAGGACATATCGAGTGCCCGAGATTTGCCGCACGAGGAAGGAGTTAACGTTCCTACAAAACACTAGGCCTTTTTTATGTCATTATTCATTTTATTAGTTCTAGAATTAATTGACTAGATTTAATCATAGGAAATATGGCTAGCAACGATGAAGGACGGGGTTCTGGTGATTGCGACAACGTCTACCGGGTGGCAGACAAATGTTTTAGCCTTGCCGACGATCAACCGATGTTGTTGCTGGGCCCACCGGTGGCATCGGGGACTGAGACCGACACGCAGACCGGTGCTAAGACTGAGACCGGCGCTCAGACTCAGACCGACACCAAGACCGACACTGAGACTTAGACCGGCGCTACCTCGGGAAAGGAGCTAGTGTCTAATCGAAAGCAAAGAGGCAACGACTTCCTAACAAACTCAGGACTACTAGACTGGTGGTCACGGAGGTGGACGACGGCAATTTTGAGCCAACGGGGCCCCAGGAAGCGCGCTTGTGCTACGACAATCAAATAGGCTGCATCGTAGGGACAACCGCCACCATCAACGATGAGAAACTACAAAAGATAGAAAATATGAGGAGCTCCCTCCTAAATAAGTTTCACCAGATATTCTTGTTTCCGGGCCGGAATGAGAAGGATTATGAAGATCCAGATGAGGACCCGGCAATGAAGAAGATAAACAAACACACCATGACCAAGTTTAGCGACGCGTTCGCCGCCTGGAAAAATCGAGTGAAAGCGAAGATCATCGACAAGAAGGAACCCTACTCCGAGATTGTAAAGGATAATCCGACAATCACGGAAGAGCAGTTTCAAATATTCAAGGAGGCTTGCAAGGCCGAAGCTGCCAAAAAAAGTCTAAGTACATGAAGGGGCTTCAAGAGAGGAACATTGGGAGCCACCAGCTCGGAAGCCGTGGTTACGGCGGAAAGAGGTCCAAATGGGCCAAGGAGGACGCGGAAGCCGCGAGTCTAGGCATCCCAGACCCCTTGGCGGAGTTCACCGTCCCGCAGGAGCGTGACGTCCTCAGGGCCCGACACCGTTGGGACCCAGTGAAGAAGGTTTACGAGACAAAACCGGTCATTACGGAGTTCATGAGACTGCTAGTAATTTTAGTTTCTGATCAATTCAACTGCACACGTTAGTCATATTTGTAAACGATCCTTGTGCCTTTTGTAGAGAGAGCAGCACAGGATTGCAGCCGAAAGCGACTCGCCGTTTGAGGCATTGGCGAGGCCCAAGTGGGACACTCCATTCAACCGGGCGTTGAACATATTGAAACCACAACCGGTGGATACTCGACCGTCGTATGAGAAGGAAAGACGGAGGTTAAATGAAGAAAACATCAACAAGAAGGTTGAGATTGTGGTTGAGAAGAAATCAACTCAGTCAGTCGCAACAGCGGTAGGTGCCGCAAAACAGGTGGCTGTAGATATTTCTACTTCCTTGGTTCCGGCCGTTTTCAATTGGACCAGGCAAAATCCATAAAAAAATGTAGTGGAATTTCCCCTTGCCGACTTCTTGGCGGGGAGCAGCTCGACTAGCCTTGCACCAGCACCCACAGCTGCACCTGCTCCCGCACCGGCTCCCGCACCGGACGTGCTCGGCGGTGCTTCATCTTTGGCTGAGCTCGACGCCCTCACGGTATCTGTCACACTGGCCCCCTTCAATATATATGTATAATCTCCCTTTTTCGTTGCCTTTCGGATGTCTCACGTCGCAGACTTTTCTTTGCAGGCTGACGAAACCCTGTGCACCATATTGTACACCATCGGCGACCAGAAGGTGGACGTGGGGAAGGCGACGGTAATGGAGCCGAAGGAACCATTGTTATACAGCCGGCCGATCCCCCCGAACGTCTTCAAGGTTTCCATGGCCAGTATCAAACCGGGCCACGAGAATTTGCCTCCTCCAATACTAGTGGGGGATGACAACGAGACACTGCGGCGACTTGGTGATTGTTGCAATGGGTGGGTCCTGTTGTGGCCAAAGAGCCTGCTTCGTCTGGAGGCGGCCGGGAGCACACCCACGAGCACGCAGCCTCAGCAAGGTATGAACATCAACACCCCACCTACCCAATTAGTGTCAGGTGTCGGGTTGGGTGATAGCGGACGGGGTAAGGAGGAGGCTCCATTAGTCGCTGTCGGTGGAAACGACACCTATGGGATCACAAGAATCCCTACTACGGTTGCGGGGGTGCGGGGTTGAGACAAGAGCGGATCAAACAGATAGCACGCGGTTCGTTTATCCAGGTTCGGGCCGCGAGGATGCGTAAAACCCTACTCTTCCTTTGGTGGATGTATATTTGTGTTCTTGAACTAGCTATGCAGCGTGAGGAGCTCCAAAAAGCCGAATCCCTCTCCTGGTCGCCTCGGGCCTCCTTTTATAGGAAAAAGGGGTTGCCACAGTGGCACACAGGAGGTGGAAAGGGCATAGTGTTGCGAGGTTATCCCTCGCATTAGATGACAAGGCGCATTTAATGCGCCTGCTTAGGTGTCCTCTTGCTATATTGGGGACGGGGGGGGGGGGAGCCTGTCCTGTCCGTTGCCGCTCCTCCTCATGTTGACACGAGACCTGGACAGCGGTGCGCGCGATCCCATGTAGGCAGGCAGGCAGCTGAGGTGGCACGGTGGTGGAGTCTTTACGAAGATCTGCATGCCACCACGCAAGTGCCTGCCCAGTTGGTTGGGTCGGCAGCTGCATGTGAATGGCGGTGGAGGCTTGGTCGGCGCGAGCCTGGTGGTGGCCCTGTAGATGCCCTCGGCAAGGGCCTTGCCGGGGCCCCGGCAAGGGTCTTGCCGTGGGGCCCGCTGTTGTCCCTGACGAGGTGCTTGCCAGGGGTCTCGTGGTTTTCCTTGGCTGGGGCCTCGCCAAGGGTCGTCGTCTTCTAGTACTCATTTGATCTTGAATGTTTATTCACGAAGATCTGCATGTTACTCGCTCCGTAGGCGTGGGGCGAGCTACCGCGGCAAGGGTCTTGCCGGGGCTTCTTACCCTGGCTCACCTCCCTTGCCTTGCTTGGTGTGGCCGCGAGCATGGCTCTGACTGCCCGTGCACAGTTATAGGGGTACAGAAAGTGTACCCCTCTTCTTGTACGCCGACAGGAGCCCCCGGGCCTGGGCCACACATAAGCGCAATGTGTTGTTGGGCTAGGCCCAGAACGGTGCGCGGACAGGCGGGGCGGTTTTTACCGTGGTAAGATTCTTCGCTCGTTGCGCTTCCGATGACTCGCGCGCGCGGCGCGGCGTGGAGAGGTGCGCGTGACGTGGGCGGCATGCGTGAGGTTGGGTTCCGCACACATGCGTCACGTCGTAATAAAGGGGCGGCTCGCGCCTTCCCTGTAAACGGAGGGAGGCGTGGAGGCACGGCCCATTTACCGAATGGGGCCGAGGCGCAGTCTTCAATGCATCCACTCCCCACGATCACGGGGTGGGGAAAGGTCGCCTCACCCGTCCCCTCGGTTCTGCACGTCTTCCATGCGGCTCCCATGCTCTCAGGGTGGCAAACGGTGGAGGCGAGAAACCGGGCCGTTGCTGGTTGGGGGATCTTGATTGGCCGAGTGGGGCGGCCGAGCCCCACCGCCGTGCCCTTATAAAGAGCGGGAGGGGGGACGGCATCCCGCACTCTTCCATCTTCTTCTTCCTTCTGCTTCTGCTCCTCTCCTCCATTCGTCATGGAGAAAGGAAATCTCAGTCCTTCGACGGTGGCGGCGAGGGTTGCTGCTCGACAACACGTCCCTCCTCCTACTGCGCCTGCGGTGGCAGAGCCGGCCGCGAGGGGAAGGGGTAGGGGGCGAGGCCACAGTGCTCGGGGAAGAGGAGGACGGGGTGGCGCGCCGGCCTCGCCACAGCTAGCAGCCCTTCCTCCGATGGAGGGCCACGTTGGGGACGACCCCTGCAAGTTCTTCGTCAGGCTGCGCCGGCCGCCGTGCCGTCGCCTTCCCCCCTCCTCACGTGATGTATCTCCGTCGGGGATGGAAGACGTTTGCTCGTATCCACAGCTTGACGGATGGGCTCACTCTCCACTTTAAGCTGATGTAGGGTGGCCTCCTTTCCATCAAGGTCTTCGGGCACTTCGGGACTCACGCAAGGTGCTGCATGAAGAGCTCTTCTGATGACAAAGACTTCTCCTCGAGCGAGAGTGACGAGGAGGACAGCGACAGCGACGACGAGGGTGGTAGGCGGCGGGATGACAAGTCCAACTAGGCGTCGGGCGCCGCTCCGAGCGGCACCGGCGACCCCATCATCCGTGTTGCCGGCGCCTTGAACTTCTCGGGGTCGCCTCCTTGGGCGGCTGGCGTTGGGAGGCTGCGGAAGAGGAAGAGGGCGGGAGGCAAGGCCGACAAGTTGGAGTACACGGTCACCGACGCCTTCGACGCGTACTGACGTCCTGCCGCCTCGTCTTCGAGCTCTGCCTCCAGCGCCGTCATCACCATCCAACCCTCGGAAGACCACCAAGACGTTCTCTTGGTGTCTTCTGCCACTCGTAGCTCGCATAGGCGCCCCTTTTGCCCTTTTCACCTCCTTGACCTGCCTCCTGAGGAGAGGGACAAGAAAGGGATTACGGGCACCTTATCTCTTTTTAGTTTGTAAGCCTTCGGGCCTCTGTTGAATTTAAAACTTGTAATACCCTTGTTCATGTTTTTCATTCCCTATGGACTGTACTTGGGCGGGATGTTTTTTCAATGAAAAAGGGATGTTTGCCAGGTTATCTATTTGCGGGTGGAACCCACGGCAAGGAATAAATCCTTGATATCTCTAAGATAAACATTTTTTCGCCCGGAAACAGGCCTTGCCGCCCCCACTTCACTCGATATTTCTCGCGCCTTTGGCGGAGGCAGGGATGAAGTGGGTTTAGGCTCCTTGTTTCACCCTTTCACTACTGCGACTACGACCAAACTCGGTCCCAGGAACGAGCCCCAGGGCCTAGAGTTAGGGGAGCATGGTAGCCTAAGGATAAAATGAGGTTTCACATACCTCAGTCCATAAGGGAATGCATGATAAGGGATGGAATACTTATCTGAATCTGCAGCCCCCAGCAACCTCGGTTTGCCATGGGTGAATCTTTGCTCCTGCGGTCCCCGGTAATACTGGCTTGCCGGGGACCGGATGCTGGTCTGCCCCATTTTTCTTCCCAAGCGGCTCGGGAAGGATATTCGTGTGTCCTGGGAACCAAACAAGACAAAGAAGGACAAAGAGACGCACACTCAACCTCTAAGCTAGGGGTTAGCCGCTGCTAAGCACTATCAACCCTAACCAAGGACGAGACTCGACCTAGCATGCATGCGATAACTTAGGGCGCCAGCGCTTCATCTATTTATGTTCAGGGTCTGCGCCTGGCTTTGTACAAAGGGTTACATGCCTCGCCGGCAAGGCTTGTACAAAAGGTGGCTTGCCGGGGGGCCCGACAAACCGCACCTTATGGGCAAAACTTGCGAAGATGCTCAATGTTTCAGGAGTTGCTCACTAGAATGGCATCTTCGGTCTCTAGGCGGACTGCGCCGGGCCTGGTGACTCATATTACCCGATAAGGGCCTTCCCAATTTGGCGTCAACTTGTTGGTATTCTTAGCCGATTGAATGCGCCGAAGAACAAGGTCGCCTTCCTCAAAGCTTCGGGCATGAACCTTGCGGCTATGGTAGCGGCGCAAGGCTTGCTGGTAGCGTGCTGCTCTCACAGCCGCCCAAAGACGATCTTCCTCAAGGAGCATCGCGTCATCTTGGTGCAACGACTCTTGCTCAAGCTCATCATAAGCGAGAATTCGAGGTGACCCGTATATGAGTTCCGTGGGGAGAACTGCTTCTGCCCCGTATACCAGGGCAAAGGGTGTCTGGTCGGTGGCTCGATTTGGTGTCGTTCTGATTGACCGAAGAACCGTCGGCAACTCATCAATCCAGTGCCTTCCACTCTTGTACAGCCTGTGAAAGGTCTTTGTCCTCAGGCCTCGCAACACTTCAGCGTTTGCCCTCTCAACTTGACCATTGCTTCGTGGGTGAGCAACGGAAGCGAAACAGACCTTGCTGCCGAGGTCTTGGATGTATTGCATGAAGGTGCGGCTTGTGAATTGCGTGCCATTGTCATTGATGACCCTGTTGGGTACACCAAAACGGCATACTAGCCCCTTGAGGAACTTGACGGCTGACTGGGCTGTAAGTTTCCTCACTTCTTCCACCTCTGGCCACTTTGTGAAATTGTCGATTGCGACGTACAAGTACTCAAAGCCCCCGACAGCGTGGGGGAAGGGGCCCAGTATGTCGAGCCCCCAGACCGAGAAGGACCAGGAGAGAGGAATGGTTTGAAGGGCTTGAGTTGGCTGATGAATCTTCTTTGAATGGAACTGACATGCTTCACACTTGGTGACTAGCATCGTTGCATCCTGGAGGGCAGTGGGCCAGAAGAAGCCCTGCTGAAATGCCTTACCGACAAGGGCTCTCGACCCTATGTGGGATCCACATATGCCTCCATGTATCTCCGCCAACAGCCCCAGTCCTTCCTCCTCAGGGATACACTTCAATTTCACACCGTTCGGCCTTTTCATGTACAGGACGTCATCAACGAACTGATACATAGCAGACCGGCGGGCTACTTTTTCCGCTTCTTCTTGCTCCTCAGGAAGTTCCCCTGTTTGGAGGAATCGGACGGTAGGTTGTGCCCATGCCGGAGCCTGAGGCTCGACGGTAAGGACCAAAGGCATTCCTTCCATCATAAGGGTGGTCGTCTCTATGGCAAGAGCTTGACGCTCTGCCGGAGCCGATCGCCCTACGACAGGCTCATCGTCTCCGGCAACATCTTCGCCGGCGGCTCCGGGGAGCTCGGCGGGGAAGTACTTGCCGGGCCCTGATTTCCATCTCTTGTTCTGCTCTGCTGATTGATCAACGGATGGCTGAGTTAGCTGGAGCACGAAGGTACCTGGTTCCACAGGCAGCTTGAGGGCAGCGTGCTTTGACAGGTAAACGGCGATGTCATTCTCCGCTCGGGGAACGTGCTCTGCCTGTATACCATCAAAGCGCTCTTCCATCTTTCTCACTTCATCTACGTATACCTTCATCAACGAGCTCTGGTAGTCTTTGTTGACTTGCTTGACGACAAGTTGCGAGTCGCCCCTGACGATGAGTTTCTTGACTCTGAGGTCTGCCGCGATCCTGAGACTGGCAAGCAGCCCTTCGTACTCGGTAGTATTGTTTGTCGACGCCTCCCTGGGGAAGTGCATTTGGACCACGTACTTGAGGTGCTCTCTAGTGGGCGCGAGAAGCAGTACGCCAGCCCCGACGCCCTGTAAGGAGAAAGCTCCATCAAATTACATGATCCAGTTGCAACTTGCCTCCTTGTCGGGGAGGACAGTCTCCTGAGCTTCTTCATTGGGCATCGCAGTCCACTCTGCAACGAACTTCGCCAGAACTCGACTTTGGATCGTTGAGGTACTCTCAAATTTGAGGCCAAAGCTGGACAGCTCCAGTGCCCACTCTACGATCCTTCCATTCGCGTCTGGATTGTGCAATATCCGTTGTAGAGGGAGGCGTGTGACGACAGTGATTTCATGTGCCTGGAAGTAGTGACGCAGCTTCCTCGAGGCCATAAGAAGGCCAAAGAGCATTTTCTGCACACCGGAGTACCTTGATCTAGCCCCCTGCAGGAGGGAGCTAACAAAGTAGACCGGGTGCTGCATCATTTTCCTTCTCGGCAGCACTCCAACTGGTTGCGTCATCTCTACACCAATGGCATCGGGCTCTGTTGCTGCTGTCACCTGATCGTCGACTTCTCTCTGCGCCACTAGTGCGGCGCTGACCACCTGGTTCGTTGCCGCCAAGTACAGCAGCAACGGTTCCTATGGTTTAGGCACAACTAGTACTGGCATAGAGGAGATATACCTCTTCAGATCTTGTAATGCCGCTTCGGCTTCTGGTGTCCACTCCATTGGGCCTGCCTTTTTCAAAATCTTGAAAAAGGGGAGGGCGCTCTCGGCGGACTTGGAGATGAACCTGCTCATGGCGGCAATGCAACCAGCAAGCCGACGCACATCCTTGACCCGCTTGGGTGCCACAATCTGCTCTATAGCCTTGATGTTGTCCGGATTGGCCTCTGTCCCACGCTGCGACACAAAGAACCCGAGAAGCTTGCCGGACGGGATGCCAAAAACGCACTTCTCAGGGTTCAACTTGAGGTTGATCTTGCGTAGGTTTGCAAATGTCTCTTGTAAATTCGGTATCTGGGTCGCCCTATTCTTGGTTTTGACCACTATATCATCCATATAAGCTTCCATATTTCTATGGAGCTGGGGTTCAAAACCAATCTGGACCGCCCTTGCAAATGTTGATCTAGCACTCTTCAACCTGAAAGGCATCCGTATGAAACAATACGTACCACATGGGGTGATGAACGCTGTCTTCTCTTCGTCTTCTCTCGTCATGAAGATCTGGTGGTAGCCAGAGTAGGCGTCGAGGAATGACAGCAAGTCACACCAGCTGTGGAGTCAACAATCTGGTCGATGCGCGGCAATGGGAAAGGGTCCTTGGGACAAGCCTTATTGATATCTGTGCAATCAATACACAGCTTCCACTTCCCATTTTCCTTGCGCACTACCACTGGATTGGCCAACCACGTTGAATGGAGCACTCCTCTTACCAAACCCGCTGCTTCCAGTTTCCGGATCTCTTCTGTAATGAACCCTTACCGTTCCAAAGCTTTATTTTTTACCTTCTGCTTGACGGGCCGTGCATGAGGGCAGACAGCAAGATGGTGCTCAATCACATCCCTGGGAACGCCGGGGATGTCGGATGCTTGCCATGCAAATACATCGACATTCACCCGCAGGAAGGTGACGAGCGCGTCTTCCTATTTGTCGTCAAGGGCGGAGCTTATGGTGAAAGCTCCTCCCGTGCCGTCCTCCTTGGCGGATACCTTCTTGGTCTCCGGCGGAGTGGCCCTGGATTTCTTGTTCCTTCCGGTGGAGCTCTCTGGCATGTCCTTGACGGGAGCGCCACACTCCGAAGAGGTGCGCTTGCCGGAGTGGGTGTTAGAGGTCTCACCGGTCTTCTTCTTCTTCCCTCTCGGGGGTCCAGGGGCAGGAGCAACTGCCTTAGCGGCGGCGGCTGCTACAACTGCTTCTTGGTAGAGTTGGTCAGCGCAAACCAGCGCATCTTTCTTACTGGAGGGGACTGTGATGATCGTTACAGGCCCTAGCATCTTCAGGGTGTTGTAGGCGTAGTGTGACGCTGGCATGAACTTGGCCAGCGCTGGGCGGCCAAGGCTTCCGTTGTAGGGCAAGGGGATCTTGGCAACATCGAACACGATCCTTTCCGTCCTGTAGTTAGAATCACTCCCGAAGGTCACAGGAAACGTGACCTTCCCCCTTGGTTGGCTTCTTCCCGGGTTGATCCCCTGGAATGTGCCCGTTTCTTCGAGGTCTCCGTCAGGAATCTGCAGCTTCTTGATCACGGCGGGCGAGATTAAGTTCAGACCGGCCCCGCCATCGACTAGCATTTTCGTCACCTTGAGGTTGCGTATTGTTGGCGAAACCAACAACGGCAAGCACCCGGCCGCAACGGCTTTCGGGCATCAAACGACGGCTCCGCTGCTGTAATCTCACGCGCCCACTGTTTAAGCTGGCGGTGTGAGGTATGCAGCGAGGCGCCGCCATCGACGCACATGGCCTCTGTAGCTTTCTGAAACTCTTGGTCACCGGACTTCTCGTCCTCTTCGTGATCATCGTCTTCTGGCTTCTTGTCACGGCCCCGGGCGAGCCTCTCCTGCTGTTTATCCTTACCGCGACGGCCTGCCTAGCCGTCACGCTTCTTGCCGGACCCCTCAGCACCGTCCTAGCCCTTCTCCTTCTCCCGCCTCTCTTATTCAGCTTTTTGCTTCTCAACAAGCAGCTCAACTTGTCGGCAGTTCTGGAGGTCATGGCCTTTGGTGCGATGGATCTTGCAGTATTGCTTGTCGGAGTTCCCTGGCTTCTCTGTAGCCGCCAAGGCCCGACAGGCGACACATCCGGCAATTTCCTTGCCGGGGTCATCTGCCTTGGTTTTCTTGGTGGAGCCGGTGTCATCAGATCCCTCGACGAAAAGCACAGCTTTACACTTACGCTTCCTATTGCGGCGCCGGCCTTTCTTCGCCGGGGCGGCAATATCCTCGTCTGAAGAGTCGGTTTCCACGCCGGCATCTTCGCTGGGGTACTTCCTTCCCTCTTCAGGCCGGGCACATCTGTTGGCAAGAACGTAGAGTTCCGCCACATCCTTCACCTTGTTCATTGCCAGCTCTTCGCACATCTTGCGGTTACGCACATTCTGATGGAATGCGCTAATGATTGCGGCAGGATGAACATCAGGGATACACCCGTACTGTACCCGACTCAATCTCTGTATGTACTTGCGCAGACTCTCGCCTCCCTTCTGGGGGATGATGTGCAGGTCGCTCACCTGGCCATGGGCTTGGTGGCCTCCAGTGAAGGCGCCAACAAACTCATGGCACAAATCCGACCAAGAGGAAATTGAGTCTACTGGCAAGTGCATCAACCATGACATGGCATTGGGTTTAAGAGTCAACGGAAAGTAATTCGCAAGCACCTTATCGTCTCAGGCTTCGGCAGCTTGCATCGCGATGGTGTAGATGCTGAGGAACTTCGACGGGTGGGTCTTGCCGTTGTACTTCTCGCCAACGTCAGGTTTGAAAGTGCGGTGAGTGGGCCATTGGAACTGCCGCAGCTGACGGGTAAAAGCTGGACAACCTACCTCGTAAGGTAGACCTGCATGGCTCTCCGGTGCTGGGTGGTTCACAGCAGGCCCTGCTCACCTGTCTGACTGAAGGCACGCTCCGCGCCGGCGCTCGATGGTGGTTCGAGCGTCTTCATGGGCTCGCTCCCGAAGAACTAGACGCTGGTCATAGTGGGTCCATGGGTCGGAAGATGCTATGGAGATGTCGTCGCCCGTAACGTCACGACGAGTCGACATCCGCGGTACCGGGCGAGGAGAGGGCGAAGGCACTGTGGCCGCGGCGCCGCCGGTCCTCCCGCCGCTGGTACGGGGGACTCCATCGGAGCGTCGACCCAGGGGCCCCGCTGGACTTGGTTCGTCCTTGTTGGCGACGGCAATAAGGCTTCAGATGGTAGCTCTCCACTCGTCGAGTTTCCCCATAGCGGGAGGAAAGTCGAGGAGCAACTGCGTGCGCGCCAGGGCCTCTACCGGCGTTGGGGGCAGTGAAACCTGGACGGGCCGCGACGCGCTTCAACTTCAAACTATGTTAGAAGGAGCTCTATCGCGGTCCCGCGGTTGCACGCCATTTTCGCCAGTGCTTCGGCAAGCGGGCAGGTCTTCTGCGTCCCGAGAGTGGTGCTCGGGGCTCTTCCCCCGGCGGCGTCTGGGATCTTCGTCGCGGCGACGCCGTTCGTCGCGTGCAGCTTGAGAGGAGTGCGCCATGGGCACCGGCGTGAGAGTCTTTGAGGCCACCGCGCCTCCTTCGGGCGGTGCGACTGCGCTTCTGGAGGGCCCCGCGCCGCCTACAGAGGGCCTGGCTCCAATTTTAGATTTGGCGACGTGCGGCTCATCACCAAGAACGCGAACGTCGCCGCCTCCCAAGCTGGGGTGTTGTTAGTGCTCGCGAGCTGCGCCCTAGGTCCTCTCCGCGACCGGTCCGCTGCTCGCCCGCGTCAGGACGGGCCGTCCGGCTCCCGACGGGCCGACCGTCACCGTTGCCTTCTTCTTGGGCGCCATGGTGATGAAGAAACGCTGAACTAACTGCTAAAGCCGATCCTGACAACTGTAACCCCCTACCTGGCGCGCAAAAGATGTCGGTGGAAACGACACCTATGGGATCACAAGAATCCCTACTACGGTTGCGGGGTGCGGGGTTGAGAGAAGAGCGGATCAAACAGAT
This sequence comes from Aegilops umbellulata, assembly GCA_032464435.1. Classification (NCBI taxonomy): domain Eukaryota; kingdom Viridiplantae; phylum Streptophyta; class Magnoliopsida; order Poales; family Poaceae; genus Aegilops; species Aegilops umbellulata. The sequence continues at coordinate 554,448,438 of CP136057.1, forward strand.
AGCACGCAGTTTGTTTATCCAGGTTCGGACCGCGAGGATGCGTAAAACCCTACTCTTGCTTTGGTGGATGTATATTTGTGTTATTGAACTAGCTATGGGGCGTGAGGAGCTCCAAAAAGCCGAATCCCTCACTTGGTCGCCTCGGGCCTCCTTTTATAGGAAAAAGGGGTTGCCACAGTGGCACAGAGGAGGTGGAAAGGGCACAGTGTTGCGAGCTTATCCCTCGCATTACATAACAAGGCGCATTTAATGCGCGTGCTTAGGTGTCCTCTTGCTTTATCGGGGACGGCGGCGAAGCCCGTCCCGTCCGTGGCCGCTCCTCCTCGTGTTGACACGCGCCCTGGCCAGCGGTGAGTGTGATGCCATGTAGGCAGGAAGGCAGCTGAGGTGGCGCGGTGGTGTAGTCTTTACGAAGATCTGCATGCCGCCACGCAGGTGCCTGCCCAGTTGGTTGGGTCGGCAGCTGCATGTGAACGGCGGTGGAGGCTTGGTCGACGCGGGCCTGGCGGTGGCCCTGTAGATGCCCTCGGCAAGGGCCTTGCCGGGGCCCCGACAAGGGTCTTGCCGTGGCGCCCGCTGTTGTCCCCGGCAAGGTGCTTGCCGGGGCTCTCGTGGTTTTCCTTGGCAGGGGCCTCGCCAAGTGTCGCCGTCTTCTAGTACTCATATGATCTTGAATGTTTCTTCACAAAGATCTGCACGTGTCACATCCCTAGCTTTACCCTGGCCTTGGACTAGCCTGGTTGCTGCATCATGTTTAAATTCAATTAAAATCTGAATTGAGGAATTTTTCAAAGCCTCAGAAAACCTTTAAAAATAAGCAACATTTAAATCTCATCAAATGAGTCCAAGAAAATGTTCCCGTTATTCTGTGAAAATATTGGCATGATTTGAAATCCCAACCAATATTTTTGGAGTCACAGGAATAATTTATTTTGGGCCTTTGATTTAAATCAATAATATATTTGGGTTGGAATTGTTTCTGTTATATAAGAAATAATGTTCAAATATTTTGTAAGTTTGCATGTGACCTTGGACAAGCTCTCTGAGCTCACATAAAATTTACAGAAACTTTTAAAATGGTTTAGTTTCCAAACTAAATCAAAACAAAATAACAGAAATAGAAAAGAAAAACAAAAAGCAGAGAGAGAAGGAATCTCACGTGGGCTTACCAGGCGGCCCAAGTGGCCGGCCCAGCCCACCACCACAGCCTCCCTGTCGTCTTCTTCCCTGGACAGAAGGACGAGCGCGTGCTCGCCGCGCGCTGGCCATGCGCCTCGCCAGCTCCTGCTTACCGCTCTTCCTCGATGCTCTGGACGCCCTGGACGTCGACACGCAGCCTCCCCGACCGCCCCTCACTCTCTCCCGAGCTCTCTCCTTCCTCTGATCTCTCTCCCTCTCATCCCCGAACGCAGCCGTCGCCGCCGCTCGCCACCACCGCGGCCACCGCACTCCCCACGTCCTGCCGCAGTGCCAAATCGCTCCACCACGACGCCTCGCTTCTTCAAGCCGAATAATACCACCCCGGACGGCGTACAGTGACGCCCCGAGCTCGTCTTCCTCACCGGCATCTGAAGATCGCCGGCGTCGATTTGCCGCCGTCTCCGCCTCCCCGAGCTCAATGATCGCACTAGAAGACTTGCCGTGAGCCCCGCCATCTTCCCCCCTCCTCCCGCGTTCATTTGCGTGCTCTAGCCGTGCTAGCCACCGGACCCGAGAGCTCACCGCCGCCGCGCCCATCGTCGTCGGCGAATAGGCTAGCAACCGTCGCGTACAAGCACTGCTACGTGCTCAGCATGTTCCCAGGAACCCAACTCCACCATCAGCTAGTCCTCCCGTGCACCACAGCGTCGTTGCCGAGCTTGTCCGAGCTCCGGCCGCTGCACTTGCCCTCGCCGCCGTTGTTACAGTCCACTCCGGCGCGAGCTGATGGCTACGTTGGATGCGGACGAGGACCAGCTTCACGCCAAGCCAAACCGCCGCTCGTTTCATCGCCTGTGCTGTGTTTGTGAGCCTCGCCGCCGTCTCGGGACTCGCCGGCGTCATGTCGCCGGCGGGTTTGACCTGTTGACCAGGGGTTTGACTCCGCTGACCAAGTTGACCCCAGGTGGGCCCAGTTTGACCCCTCTGGGTCGATGACAAATGGGACCCGCCTACTAATTAAGTTAGGATTAAGACTAAATAAAAACTAGTTAGACTAATGGCAATGACACGCGGGACCCACTGGTCAGCTTGACCTGGGCTGCCCCGTTGACTCGCTTATGTCATGCTGACGTAGTGCTGACACAATAATGCATTTTCTGGAATTAGATTATTTCTAAATAATTAGAAAATCCAGAAAATTGCCTAAACTTCTAAAATTCATAGAAATTCAACCGTAACTCCAAATGAAATAAGTTATATATGAAAAATTACCAGAAAACTCCAAGGAGTCTGTTTGTAGCATTCTCATGCATGTTTGAACAACTTACAACCACTGTATACGACAATTTGAATTAATGGTATTGGAAATGCCTCATGTGGGGTTCAAATTTGAATCTATTGCTCAAACCAACTCCATTTAAATCGTTGCTATGTGCATTAACTCAAATCACTGCATATTTCCATGTCATGATCATGCATCATATTGTCACATTGCATTGACTGTGTTCTTTCTCTGTTGCCGGTGACTGTCCCCTCTCAGTAGACAATGTTTCGACGATTATTCGATGACACCGATGAAGAACTATATTATCTTCAGAAGTGCCAGGCAAGCAAAACCCCCTTGTTCATTCTGATACAATCCCACTCTCTCGCTCCTCCTCTCTTTTACTGCATTAGGACAACAACGATTCAACTGTTACATGCAGCGGTAGTTGAACCCCTTATCTTCTGCATGACCTGTCATTGCCACAGTAAATAGATGAAACCCACTAGTATGAGTAGGAGTTGTTTGAGCCCTGATGTGCCTACTCATTCATGTTTGTTGTCATGCCTGCTACTGCTTAGAGTTGAGTCGGGTCTGATTCATCGGGGATGAATTGGAACAGTGATGAACATGTCCTACTATGTGTGAGTTAAGTGTGTGAATACGATTTGGTAAAGGTAGCGGTGAGAGGCCATGTAGGAGTACATGGTGGGTTGTATCATTGAAGCCGTCCTCAGGAACTAAGTTCTGTGTTTGTGATCCATGAAACAGTTACTACCATGCATTTGGCCCGAAACCAATGGACCCTCTCGACTTATTAACTGCCCTTATCCTCTGTCCAGGAGTTGCAAGTAGTTTCTGGTGTTAGTAGTATGCTGGGGGCCGCACGCAGCGCTGACCATAGGGGTGGGCTGTGTTGCGGTAGGCACGTTGCACGGTGTATCGGGCGCTCGTTTGGTGTCTCGGGAACCCTGCACACATCGTTTGGGGCTGTGAGCGAAACTCCGGCCGGATCTCCTCGTGGATGGAACCCGAATAGGCGATAAACCTGGACTAGAGACTTGTGTGGTTAGTCAGGTCATGGCCGACTCCCTCGCCAGGCTTCCTCTTGAAGGGTGCCGAGATACACGACGTGTACATGGTGGTAAGTGGAGAGAGCGTGTGTGAAGAAGCACACCCCTGCAGGGTAACATCATCTATTCGAATAGCCGTGTCGGCGGTAAAGGACTTCTGGGTTTCCTATAACAGTTCATAGACAAGTGAAAGTGGATACTCTAAAATGCGCAAGATAAGCGTGAGTGCTATGGATGGCCTTCTCGTAGGGAGACGGAAGTGGATCCATAGTGGTGTATTGATATGGTGAATATGTGGACTCGTGTGCGCCACCTCAAACGAGTTACTTGCACTTGTAGTTCAGGTTAGCCACTGAGTCAAAGCTGGCTTGCTGCAATCAAACTCCACCACCCCCTTTATTGATACTGATGCATCTGTAGCTAGTTCTGATGTAAGTCTTGCTGGGTACATTTGTACTCATGTTTGCCTATTTTATGTTTTTGCAGAGAGACGTCAGTCTTGCTAGTAGTTCCGTGTGGACTTCGACGTTTAGCTTGATACCTCAGCTACGATCTTGTGCCCTCGGCAGGATCTGGTAGATAGTCAGGCTTCTCAGCCTTTTTTCATTTGTAGATGTCTGTAGTCAGACATGTTAAGCTTCCGCATGTGCTTTGACTTATATGCTCTGAATGTTGGCTCATGGGACCCATGATTGTAATATCTCACTCCTCGGAGCCTATTGAATAAATACTTGAGTCATAGAGTTATGTTGTGATGCCATGTTGTATTTACACATATCGAGCATATTGTGTGTATGATTGAAATGCTTGGTATGTGTGGGATCCGACAATCTAGTTGTTTATCCTTGGCAGCCTCTCTTATGGGGAGATGTAGTCTAGTGCTTTCCTTGAGCCATAGTAGTCCGCTACAGCCCGGATCATCGGAGTCCTGCTAGCCCAGCACTACTGCTCAGGACACTTGACTGGCCGGCATGTGTTTCACTTCATTCCTGTGTCTGTCCCTTCGGGGAAATGTCACGCGGTGACATCCGGAGTCCTGCCTAGCCTGCTACAGCCCGAGTTACCGAAGTCCTGTTAACCCAGTGCTACAGCCCGGATTCACACGCTGTTGACCGACATGCTCGAAGTTGATTCATGTATGCCTCTCCCCATGGGTTAGTGCCGCTTTGGGTTCATGACTAGCCATGTCGGCCCGGGTCCTCTGTCATATGGATGCTAGCGACACTATCATATACGTGAGCCAAAAGGCGCAAACGGTCCCGGGCCAGGTAAGGTGGCACCCGTGGGAGTACCGTGCGTGAGGCCGCAAAGTGATATGATGTGTTACATGCTAGATCGGTGTGACTTAGGATCGAGCCAGTCGGCAAAAGTAGCCGAGGGCCTAAGGCCGCCTTCCTCTCCTCCGCTGCCTCCGTCGGCGTCGGCCTCCATCACTGCCGCCCCCAGGTCGGGGTCGTCAATGTTGCTCGCCGCTCGGTCAGGGGCGAACTGGCGGGCTGGCCCCGCGGTGCCGGCCGAGGCTGGACGAGTGGGTTCTGATTCGAAGACCAAAAAAGATCAGAAGTCGGATTCGGCTGCAAAAAGGAAACAGAAGAGGAAGAGAGACAACTTACAATCGGCAGGGGGTTGGCGCGCGAGTACGGCTCCATGCCGAACTGCCAATCCTCCGAGAGGCCGCAGTTTGCGATGTAATTCACCGTGTCCGCCACCTACGCGTGGGGCATGTCTTTGGAGCACATCCGACTGGGGTCCCGGTGGCCGCTCATCTGACAGATCAGATGAGGCCGGCCTTGGAGCGGGAGGACTCGGCGCACCATGAAGGCAGCCAGCAAGTCGGCCCCTGTCAAACCCTCCGACTGCGTCAGTACTCGGAGCCGCGCGACGGCGGCAGCACCGGCCGGAGTCCGCGTCTTGGCTCGGTGGGACCAGCTAGGGAGCCTCCCAGCCGGCGCGCCGGCTTCGTACTCCGGCAAGTTGACCCAGTCGCCTTCTGGGGCGACGTTCTTCACATAAAAGTAAGATCGCTGCCACATCTTCATCGACTTGATCAGCGAGATGGAGGGGAATGGGTTGTCGGCCACCGACCTCCGCATCGCGATGTAGGCGCCGCACTGGGCTGGCACGCCGGCGACGTGCGTGCCGAGCTTGGACTGGAAGAATTCCCCCCACAGCTTGATGGTGGGGAGAACGCCGAGGACGCCTTCGCACAAGGTGGCAAAGGCAGCCAGCAGCACCACCGTGTTCGGGGTGAGGTGGTGCGGCTGGAGGCCGTGGAGCTCCAAGAACGAGCGGAAGAAGCCGCTCGCCGGCAGCCGTAGGCCGCGCATGAAGTGCGAGCGGAATACAACCCGCTCGCCCTCCTCCGGCGCCGGCGACACCTCCTTCGCCGGTGGGGCGCGGGCCCGCACTAAGTTCGCGTCGGGGAGGCGACGCGTCTTGCGGAGGAACTCTATGTGGTCGTCGTTGACATCGGAGCCGTCCCAGACGCCGGAGCGCACGACGGCGGGCGTGGCAGCAGAAGAAGAGCTCATCGCCGCGAGCGTGACGTGGTTCGGCGCAGCAGCGGGGGGAGGAAGAAGAAGGAAGTAGAAGCAAAGGAGAGCAAGGGAGAGCAGGAGCGCGTGCTTCGCCGCCCCGCTCCCTCCGCCTACTTATAGGCTCGTAGGCTGAGAAACCGAGGGGGCGTCGTGGGATTAACTGCGCCCACGACCCCACGACCCCCACGACTTACCACACAAAGTTACTGCGCGCAGTTACTGTGCAGGAATCCCAACCGTCCACACGACCGGAACGGATCCGTTCAAAGGCCGAGGCGCGGTAGTGGCGGGCCCCGCCTGCGTGCCTGTCCCGTCGCGCGCGTGGGCGGGCAGACAGGCCCGGACACGTGGCGCCACCCGGCGGGTCCGCAACGGGCGGCAGCCGGAAAGCTTATCAGACACGCCGCCTGAATCCTGCTACGACTTTCAAAACTCTTTAAGGAGCGAGACGACCTTCAACGAGTCCGGCTCCCGATAGTCGGCTTGGTGGAGACGGCCTGAGCAAGTTCGCCTCCCGATAGTCGGCTTGAGGGAAGACGGCGGGCGAGGCCCAGATCCAACCACCGGAAGGAAGAAACTATTGAGGCTCCTCGACGTGTCTCCCTTGGCGCCTCACCAGCTTCGGGGACTACTGTCGAAGTAATGGGCCACGGGTAGGCTAACCCGAGGCCCGGAACCTTTCAAGACATCGGGGCAGGCTATGCCCCTCTGGAACCTCAAGATGGAGGGCCGCCTCTGGGAGTCGGCAGCGGCGCTGCCGACTATCTACTTACGACCGAGTCCTAGGGACGGCTACGAGATGAGCCGACTCCTAACTGGTGGCTTTCAGGGAAGCCGTCCATGGGGAGTTGGCCCGCGACTCCAGCCACTCCATGCCTTCGTAGGAAGGGACGGGACGGGGAACGGCCGTAGCACGGCCCGCTCCCGCCCCGATTACCTAGGGCAGGCATGGCCACAGTGCATCGTACCAACAGAGATCTCCGTCACGGCGCGACACTGTTGCCATGCCAGCCCTGACACCAGCTCCACCGGCGGAACCCTGTGCCCACGTCGGCCTGCCTATGCGGCCCGGAGAGGGCGGGCCCCGCTTGTCGGCGGGGGTACAGTAGACAGCGAGAGCGCCACAAGACGGAACCCGTGGGAGACGGCCGGCTTCACCCACGGGCCCCGCACGCCATTAACTAAGACAAGACGGGGAATGGAAACAGTGATCGCCCGTCAGGCGGCGGCACTGTTGCCATGACCCCATGACCAAGCCAGCATCATTAGAAGCGTGGATACAGTAATCCGCAGCCGGCGAGACCCGCCCGCGGCGGACAAGGCATGTCGGCTCTGTACCAGACCCGTCAGCAGGGCCCACCAGTCGGTGGACCCTAGTAGTCGGCGGAGAAGACGGCGGCCTGAGAGATAGACGTCTGGGACCCGTGCCCAGCCGGATTACCATTGTACACCCGGGGGGTAGGCCTATATAAACCCCCCGGGCCACCCATGCAAAGGGTTCGACCCCATTAGCACTAGACCAGAGAGCATAGGAAGGAGAGAGCTAGCCTTGCCTTCTCCTACCTCCAGGAAACAGGTCAAGGAGCAACCTTGTACACACTCTGCCATAGTGATCATGCGGAGACCCCGCAGAGCATCAGTAGGGGTATTATCTCCTCGGAGAGTGTCGGTGTACTAAAGTAGGGGTACCTTAGTACCCCAGACTTGTGCACGGGCAGTTGCAGCACCCTGCGGCAAGGCCCGCCCCGGAAGCGCCAAGAGAAGACCAAGCATTCAAGACAAGGCCCCCGGCAAGAGGAGCTTGCCGGGTCAAGAAGACAAGGCCCCCGGCAAGAGGAGCTTGCCGGGCCGAGAAGACAAGACCCCGGCAAGAGGAGCTTGCCGGGACGACTGCGCCCATGTAAGGCCATCCAAGAACAAAGTATAACGAGATAGAAGATCGAGCCCCCGACAAGAGGAGCTTGTCGGGAAGGCCGAACCCAGGCATCACAAGAGAAGCCCGCCGTGGCGCGCCAAGCGCCCCGGCAAGGCCTGATAGCTGGCACGCTATCAGGCACAGGAAGACGACCCCCGCGGCAAGCCACTTGCCACGGCAAGATCGCCACCTCAAGACTGCGCTCCAGCTCGCCCGCCCACGCGTCACTCCGGGGCTTCCCCCAAGGGCACGTGGCGAGGCACCACGCAGCCTGAGACATGCGGCGGCATGCAGCCGCCATCGTGGCGAGCGGTGGCGCACCTAACGGTCCGCCTCGGTGCTGTCCGAGCGACCGTGACGGGCATTTAATGCCCTTGTCCCCTACCGTCAGAAGTAGGTATGATAACACTGTGCCGCACTGTAGCGCCACCGTTCCCGCACTATTACAGCTACCACCCCTTTTACACTTTTGCCCCTTTCTCCTACGTTGACACCTGTCGGTGACCCCTTTGCGCTATAAAAGGAGGCCCGTGTGCGACGTAGAGGGGGTTCCGGGGTTCGGAGAATCGGCACCCAGACAGCCATACGGTCGGTGCAGCTAGCTCCCCAAGCTCCCGAGCTCCCCAGTTCAATACAACTAAGCAGGAGTAGGGTTTTACGCGTCCATCGCGGCCCGAACCTGGGTAAACCGCCCGTGTGCTCGCTTCGATCTGCTCTCCGCGCTCCCTCCGCCCCCCTCCGGACAACGAAAGGGGCTCCGGCCCCATAGGTGCCCGCGGGGGACAGCCCGTCCGCCCGCGACATCTTTGGAGCCCCGCCAGCGGGTCGCTGACGTCCCGCGCTCGGCGCCCGTGGCAAGGCGGAGGCCTACGCCGGCAAGTCCCCGAAAGCGTAGGGCGGAAACAAACAAGGCGCCGGTCAAGTAGAGGGGATAACAGCGCGATGCATAGCTTAAGATGAAAAGTTATATTACAAAATGCCTTACTGCTGCCCTAACCAGCCGTTTCCGTGGCATATTTGACAGCGGCAGGGGAGGGAGATTGCCGGAGCTGACGACGACGGGCGCCCCAAGAACAAACCGCTGCTGCCTCTGAGAGGAGGAGGTGGCAGAGGTTTTAGAGGGGTAGTGACCGAGGGAAAGGCGAACCGCCCCTACTTTCCTCCGCTATAAGAGGGAGAGGTGGGAGAGGGGGGGGGGACGCTTCGCCTCTCCGAATCGAGAGGTCGTGCGCGACGTGACGCGCGCCTGCGCGGTTCAGCCCCGCGCACGCCACCCACGTCACGCTCACCTCGCACGCCCCGCCCCCACGACGCCGCGGTAAGCGCGCGCCGCCTGGGGAAGGCGCGGCGGATGCGGAGTTAAGGAGCAGCGCGACCAAGGCCACGCGTGCCCGTGCACTGTTAGGGCCTGGCCCAACGACGCTCGGCACCGTGTGTGGCCCAGGCCCGGGGGCTCCTGTCGGTGTACTAAAGTAGGGGTACCTTAGTACCCCAGACTTGTGCACGGGCAGTTGCAGCACCCTGCGGCAAGGCCCGCCCCGGAAGCGCCAAGAGAAGACCAAGCATTCAAGACAAGGCCCCCGGCAAGAGGAGCTTGCCGGGTCAAGAAGACAAGGCCCCCGGCAAGAGGAGCTTGCCGGGCCGAGAAGACAAGACCCCGGCAAGAGGAGCTTGCCGGGACGACTGCGCCCATGTAAGGCCATCCAAGAACAAAGTATAACGAGATAGAAGATCGAGCCCCCGACAAGAGGAGCTTGTCGGGAAGGCCGAACCCAGGCATCACAAGAGAAGCCCGCCGTGGCGCGCCAAGCGCCCCGGCAAGGCCTGATAGCTGGCACGCTATCAGGCACAGGAAGACGACCCCCGCGGCAAGCCACTTGCCACGGCAAGATCGCCACCTCAAGACTGCGCTCCAGCTCGCCCGCCCACGCGTCACTCCGGGGCTTCCCCCGAGGGCACGTGGCGAGGCACCACGCAGCCTGAGACATGCGGCGGCATGCAGCCGCCATCGTGGCGAGCGGTGGCGCACCTAACGGTCCGCCTCGGTGCTGTCCGAGCGACCGTGACGGGCATTTAATGCCCTTGTCCCCTACCGTCAGAAGTAGGTATGATAACACTGTGCCGCACTGTAGCGCCACCGTTCCCGCACTATTACAGCTACCACCCCTTTTACACTTTTGCCCCTTTCTCCTACGTTGACACCTGTCGGTGACCCCTTTGCGCTATAAAAGGAGGCCCGTGTGCGACGTAGAGGGGGTTCCGGGGTTCGGAGAATCGGCACCCAGACAGCCATACGCTCGGTGCAGCTAGCTCCCCAAGCTCCCGAGCTCCCCAGTTCAATACAACTAAGCAGGAGTAGGGTTTTACGCGTCCATCGCGGCCCGAACCTGGGTAAACCGCCCGTGTGCTCGCTTCGATCTGCTCTCCGCGCTCCCTCCGCCCCCCTCCGGACAACGAAAGGGGCTCCGGCCCCATAGGTGCCCGCGGGGGACAGCCCGTCCGCCCGCGACATCTTTGGCGCGCCAGGTAGGGGGCGAGGCAGGACACCAAGGGACAGCCCGCTCCTGCGGATCCCAGGATCCGTCCAGTCGAAGCAGGTGTCCCCGGTAAGCCTTGCTCCGGCGAGCAGACCAGCGGTCTGAACGCCGGGGAACAGTCCGCTCCTGCGGATCCAAGTATCTGTCCAGTTGAAGCGGGGGTTCCCGACGAGCTTTGGCATTCCTTCCCACGGGCTCGCGTGCGGCCCTCCTCGAGTATCCGCTCGCGCAGAGTTCGGGCAAGAAGCAGCTGCTCCTTGAGGAGGACCGCCTTCCGGCTGCTGGGCGAACCGATCGCTTCCAGCGAACCCTGCGCCGCTCCCGTAGCCGCAGCGGATTGCGCCGGAAGCCGCGAAAAAGGCGACCTCGTTCTTCGGCGCGCTTCGTCCGCCAAGATCCAAACGAGTCGACGCCGACCGTGGGAGGAGTTTCGCCAGCGCGGTTGCCGGAACCTGTTTCCGCCAACCATCCTCTCTGCCCAAGTCTTGCCGCGGTCGCATGTGATCCTTGGCGCAGAGAGGGGCGCGGATCCCCAAGCATAGCTACGCCTAGCTCCGGAGGGTCGTGAGGCCCTGCGCCCTCACCTACCCCCAGGATGGGCTGGATGCTGCCCAAGGAGGTTTTACCCCACCGAGCGGCAAGCGATAAGAGAAGATAAGTTGCCGAAGCTCGAGCAATTGCTCCATTGATTTTTAAGAGTTATCTCCCTCGAACGACCGAGCCTTGGTTGAGAGGCCTGAGCGCGGAAGGACCGGCACGAGACTGGTTGCGCCCTCATTCCGTTTCGAGTCCGCTCAACGACTTGAGTGTGCTACACCCCGAGTAGCGTCCTCACTTTGTTTCGAGCTTGCCCGGCACCCCAAGCGTGCTGCGACCGCAGTCGCACCGTTTGCTTTGCTTTGAGCCTGCTCAACAATCTGAGTGAGCGACAACCAGCCGCGGCCAGGTTTCTTGCCGGTGGTAGCCCCGCCAGCGGGTCGCTGACGTCCCGCGCTCGGCGCCTGTGGCAAGGCGGAGGCCTACGCCGGCAAGTCCCCGAAAGCGTAGGGCGGAAACAAACAAGGCGCCGGTCAAGTAGAGGGGATAATAGCGCGATGCATAGCTTAAGATGAAAAGTTATATTACAAAATGCCTTACTGCTGCCCTAACCAGCCGTTTCCGTGGCATATTTGACAGCGGCAGGGGAGGGAGATCGCCGGAGCTGACGACGACGGGCGCCCCAAGAACAAACCGCTGCTGCCTCTGAGAGGAGGAGGTGGCAGAGGTTTTAGAGGGGTAGTGACCGAGGGAAAGGCGAACCGCCCCTACTTTCCTCCGCTATAAGAGGGAGAGGTGGGAGAGGGGGGGGGACGCTTCGCCTCTCCGAATCGAGAGGTCGTGCGCGACGTGACGCGCGCCTGCGCGGTTCAGCCCCGCGCACGCCACCCACGTCACGCTCACCTCGCACGCCCCGCCCCCACGACGCCGCGGTAAGCGCGCGCCGCCTGGGGAAGGCGCGGCGGATGCGGAGTTAAGGAGCAGCGCGACCAAGGCCACGCGTGCCCGTGCACTGTTAGGGCCTGGCCCAACGACGCTCGGCACCGTGTGTGGCCCAGGCCCGGGGGCTCCTATCGGTGTACTAAAGTAGGGGTACCTTAGTACCCCAGACTTGTGCACGGGCAGTTGCAGCACCCTGCGGCAAGGCCCGCCCCGGAAGCGCCAAGAGAAGACTAAGCATTCAAGACAAGGCCCCCGGCAAGAGGAGCTTGCCGGGTCAAGAAGACAAGGCCCCCGGCAAGAGGAGCTTGCCGGGCCGAGAAGACAAGACCCCGGCAAGAGGAGCTTGCCGGGACGACTGCGCCCATGTAAGGCCATCCAAGAACAAAGTATAACGAGATAGAAGATCGAGCCCCCGACAAGAGGAGCTTGTCGGGAAGGCCGAACCCAGGCATCACAAGAGAAGCCCGCCGTGGCGCGCCAAGCGCCCCGGCAAGGCCTGATAGCTGGCACGCTATCAGGCACAGGAAGACGACCCCCGCGGCAAGCCACTTGCCACGGCAAGATCGCCACCTCAAGACTGCGCTCCAGCTCGCCCGCCCACGCGTCACTCCGGGGCTTCCCCCGAGGGCACGTGGCGAGGCACCACGCAGCCTGAGACATGCGGCGGCATGCAGCCGCCATCGTGGCGAGCGGTGGCGCACCTAACGGTCCGCCTCGGTGCTGTCCGAGCGACCGTGACGGGCATTTAATGCCCTTGTCCCCTACCGTCAGAAGTAGGTATGATAACACTGTGCCGCACTGTAGCGCCACCGTTCCCGCACTATTACAGCTACCACCCCTTTTACACTTTTGCCCCTTTCTCCTACGTTGACACCTGTCGGTGACCCCTTTGCGCTATAAAAGGAGGCCCGTGTGCGACGTAGAGGGGGTTCCGGGGTTCGGAGAATCGGCACCCAGACAGCCATACGCTCGGTGCAGCTAGCTCCCCAAGCTCCCGAGCTCCCCAGTTCAATACAACTAAGCAGGAGTAGGGTTTTACGCGTCCATCGCGGCCCGAACCTGGGTAAACCGCCCGTGTGCTCGCTTCGATCTGCTCTCCGCGCTCCCTCCGCCCCCCTCCGGACAACGAAAGGGGCTCCGGCCCCATAGGTGCCCGCGGGGGACAGCCCGTCCGCCCGCGACAGAGAGCCCTGGAGCTGGGTAAGATTCGCCGGCGTGCATGTCTACGCCTCATCCCGCTTCCAGGCACCGGCGACGTTCTACTCGCCCCCACCATGATAAGCCATCCTTTGGCATATGTCGCACCCAACCCCCGACAGAACGGTTGCATGGCGTGATTCTAGACCTATGGGTGAATATCCTATCCTGGAGGGTTATTCTGCAAATTTTCAGCAACTTAGCATGCGACCGTTTGATCTCAGATCCAAGGGCTGCCAGCAGCCCGTATCATGGTCGCGCCTACCACGACCGTCGCGTCGCTCGCGCGGTCGCGCCCTTGGAGATTTAACACGATGCGTTAGGCTATCTGATGTTGGCATGTCATACATAGTCATCACTTAGTCACTCATACTAGAACAAGGTTGGCTATAAGTGTATTTTTTTGCTCCTCTCTATCTCTTTCTTCGTACTCAAGGAAGAAACGGTGCTAAGCGCGTGTATTTATTGCATTTGTTAAGGAGTGACCTCTTCCAATGAAATGGTGTTGCTAAGTTTGCTTCATTTAATTAACTATAGACTCGAAATTGTCTTTTCACCTAGGTACACGCGCTTAGCACCGATTCTTCCTTGGGTCATCAAACTAGTCTCTCTCTTCTTGATTAACTTGCCACATCAGACTTTATGCCTATGTGGCAAGCTTAAGAACCTGTAGGAGCAAGTAAAAGTAAGTACAATGGTGCACTTTACATGGCCTTTTTGCATATGTGGAGGAAAGAGAGGCAAGGAAAAAATGGAGAAGTGGTCTCTCATGCAAGAGCCAGCCTCTACTACATGGTGAAGCATTGGGAGAGGCACATGTATGGAGGTGGTCAGAAATCTGGGAGACTCATGCTAGTCATAGCGCCGCAGTTAAAATGATAATGGCAAGTCAAATCACGGGGCCCCACCTGTCCAGCAGTAACTCGCTGTCAAATCACACAGCCCTACGTTTGCAGCAGCCTACCCCCTCGTCTTCTCACGTCTCTATCGAACCGACTAGGCGGAACTGCCCCGCCGCCTACCGCACAGGAAAAGCCCCGCCCTCGACTTTTAAATAGTATACAGTATACTAATTTTGTATCCATGGATTGCGCCCGCGCCATGGAGAAAAGCGTCTAGAAAACGGCGGTACACATGTACAGAGTATACAGCAAGCCCGTCGCGTTCGCGTCGCACCCCAGATGGTCGGTCGGTCGGTCTGGCACACTGCTCTCTGAATGGAACGCGCGTCATATTGCGTTTGCACACACATGTGGGACGGCAATTGAGAACCGACCATAGGCATGCCCGTCGCATTCACGTCGCACCCCAGACGAGAGGGCCGGCGTGTTGTGACTGGATCAAAATCAAAATCAATTTACCCTTCAATTAAGAAAGCGAACCCACATTAACTAGTCTCCCTTTTATTCTGGGTCACAATTGACCATGATTTTCGCACATAAAATATATGTTATACATTGTAAAAATAATACTCCCTCCATTTTTGTATGCAAGGCCACTATCAAAATTAAAATTTGCAACTATACAAGGCCACTAACATTAATCGAGGCAAAATTGATGGCGTTTGCCTCGTACTAGCACCCGAGGACATTAATATTGCTTGTGTGCATGCGGGAGTGAGAAGGTTAGCTTGCATTCCCAACATTAATCAACCAATGAGGAGCAAGGGGTTGACTTGTTGTGCTTGGGAGAGAAAAACCACATTAATTAACACGACAATCAAGGTGACAAGCTAGCTTGCAACATTGACTTAAATATAGCATTGATTTTTACCTTGGTACCTGTAATATGAGTTTGTGGCCTTGTATAAAAAATGGAGGGAGTATAATTTGAAAGTACATTCAGATACGAACCAAACGATAAAAGTTTTGGTGACATGCATTCACATTTTGCTTGTCAAATACAGTACGTGGTCAAGCTTTGACCCAAATACGCAAAACAACAAAAAAATACTTCCATGACCAGCGCCGCTCTTCCGCTCTTCTCCTCTTAAAGCACCAGCGCTCCTCTCCTGTTCCAATCTAAATGCAGCGCCTCTCCTCTTCCATTTCAAAACCACCGCTCCTCATCTCCTGTTCCAGTCCAAAACCAGCGTCGCTCCTCTCTCGTTCTAATCCAAAACCAGCGCTGCTCCTCTCCTCTTCCATTCAAAAACCACCGCCGGCGAGTGAAGGTGCTGTGGAGAAGTAGATCCATTGAGGAGTACAACCGAAACGTGAGGATCGCAGATGGGGACCCTATGAAGCTAGCTAGGATGTTGGAGATACAGTCTTGGTTTGACAACAAGGACCAACTAGCAGCGACGTCGACATCCATGGCCAAATATCTGGAACAGAGCGAAAAGGCGGCGATACTCCCGGAGGGAGTCGTCGCGCCGGAGTGCATAGAGCTGCTCCTCTGGGGCATGGAGCAAACAGATTCACCAAATCCGATTGTGAGGGAGCGGTAGTGGGAGTATCGATCCCAGATAGAGCATCCACCAGAGATTGAAGGATCGAGCATCTATAGGGTGCCGTTTGTGAGGGTGTCCTGCCAGAGCGAGCCGGTGGAGTCTTCGTCGACCAAACCCAACTGCAAGAGGAGTAAATTAGTTGGCCCGACGATGCTTCTGCTCCATCGTCTCCCTCGCCGTTCACATCGTCTCACGGGGTGGCTGTCTGCCGCCGAGGAATAGGAGGGGGCTGCCCCCCAGCCCAATAGTCAGGTAGGTTGTGAATTGTCAGGAGGAGCTTAGGGTTGTCAGTATTTGCCGGTTGTGAATTGTGTTTTGTGTTGTGTATTTTGTGAGTACTTTCAGATATGAATGTCTTTTGAATTTAAGATTTTAGTATTGAGCATATGAAGTGTTTTATGAATTCTAGAGATCTATTTTTAGCATTTAAAAAATGTAGTTTCATAGGAGTATAAAAGTGCAGACAATGTGATTCTCAGAGAAGAAACTACAAGTTTCAGTTTCAGATAAGAAACTGCAAGTTCAGTTTCAGATAAGAAACTACAACTTTCAGAGGCAGATCATTTATATTAACACGGCCTTCTCAAACAGGGTTAACATCGTGTTGGAAGTTTTATTCATGGACGAAAAAATGGAACTACCAGCCAGTTAACATCATGCTGATCAACATTCATGCATAGCACATCTTCATATAATGCACAGTCAAAATGCCCACACAATGTCGAGTGTGCGAAACACAGAGAAAACGAGGGACGAAGTTTTGGCAAGTGTTGGACATGGTTTTGGGCTGCCCCGTCTAGGCTTTCATTTTTAACATGCACAGCCCACGACCTCGGATGGGAGGTCCATAGGCCTGTTTGTATTTTCTTAGGGCCGTCATGTATCGACCGGCCTATGGACCTCCCATCCGAGGTTTTATTTTTGGCAGCCCAATTTATGTATTTTTTTGAAGAAAACGCAGAGGTCTGTTCTATTTTTCTATATATAAGAATAGGAACACCAGGTCCAACTTATGTTTCCCTTCTAACTATATTATATATATTTAAATTATTTTATATGTTGACTGTTTAGTTCACATACTCCCTCCTTTTCGGTATATAGGGCCTATCTCAAAATTTTAGTTTTTCCATTTTATAAGGCTCAATTTGGTTGTTTTCCATCACATGTTCAGATTCCAAGGTGCATTAAATCATTGCATGCAAGTATTAAGAGAAAATTGACCAATGCATGTACTTTATGCATGCATGCATTGCAATTTATTCATTGATAAACATATTTTTTTGAGGAAACAAGTGCATTAATTAGGTGCTTTTGCAAACTACAAAAAGTATTCCACCATTCATCATCTACCTTGGTTGGTGAGATTTTAGAATTGAGCCCTATAAACCGAAAATGAGGGAGTAATTGGCAAATAGATGACCGCTCTCGCGATCCCCTTCGCCCCCGCCACTACCTCCACCCTCGCTGCTGCCACAGATCTCGCCGCCACCCCCCGCCTCCTGACTCCGGGCGCGCCTGCCCCCCTCAGCAAGTCCGCTTGCGCGCCCCATGGATTCGCCGGCCATATCCATGAGGGAATGGCTGGAAGACAGGCAGATGTAAAAGATGCATCTCCCACATGTCTATAAAGCCTTCCCGCGGATGCTCCAGCCGCTCGACTTCGTCCTGCCGGCGGTGCTACGGGAGACTCGAGGGAGGAGATGGAGGGAGCGGGCGATGCGGATCCGCGATGACACTCTCTCCTTGACCTAGTGCACGCGCGAATGGAGGGAAGCAGAGGAGGAACCTGCGAGGGAGGAAGCCGAGGAGGGACCGAATCGGTTCTCTCATTCGCGCACCTATGCCCGGATGTGCAAGGATCATGTGGATTGGGAGCTGCTAAATCTAGCCCTGCGGATCTACTTCGAAGGAGATTTCTCGGAGAAGCACAGGATGCCCCACGCCTGTGAGCCGCCGATTGCGTTCGTTCGATGGGCGAAAGGAGAAGCGAATTCAAGAGATCCACGCCATGCTGCGAGATGGGAATGCTTGACTGGACTCCTGCCCACCAGCACACCACCGGAACCAGAGCAGTTGGATCCACTACCTTACCTCTCCCCCAAACCTGCAGAAGATTGAAATTAGGCTTGCAATCTGCTTCAATTGAGCTGTCTGGTGGTTATTTCTGCTTCCCGAGAGACAACATCTGGCTGGAGGATGAGAAGGAACCAGAAACTCCAATGAATTTCCCCTATCACAATGGGGGGAGCGCCGGTTGGGCAGTGGTACGACCCACCTCAGCCCCAAATGGGGGCACAATCTGGGCAGGCTCCTGTAATTGCCCAAGATCAATCTGCTGGTTGTTCTAATTCTTAGATCAGTGGGAAATCTCAAGGAAAGAATCAGGAAAAGAAGAGATAGGACATCCAGAAAACTGCTCCTGCCCTTGCTTCGGGCCTTATGGCATACTCTGAGGTGATCTGCTACTATTGTGGGGAACTAGGGCATCATTTGGATAAATGTGTCAAGCCCAAGAGTTGTTTTATCTGCAAAATGGTTACCCATAAAGTTGAGAATTGCCCTGTCAGAAGAAAAACCCACAGTCTGCTAGATATGTTGGAAGTGCTGCTCCAGGATTATGTCCACCATTCACAGAATTTTCTGTGACACAGAATTAGATAGTTTCTTTCCCCTTTCTTGTTGTAGAGATCTAACCAGATGTGGTAGTGACCACACTCCTTTGCTCTGGGACTCTAGTCTTAACCAAACTCCAGAGAGCAATAGTTTTAAATTTGAAAAGTGGTGGTTGCTTAGAGAAGATTTTACTGAGCTAGTCAGGAAAATCTGGAATGAGCCTACTGGGAGCAGCTACCCCCTACAAAATTGGCAGATCAAAATCAGAAGATTTAGAAGAACTACCAAAGGGTGGAACTCCAATGAGGAATCTAATCTTCTAGGGTCTTGGATTAAAATCTGTCTTCTAGGGTCTTGGATTAAAAGATTCTATGAGGAAGACCTGAAACCCTGGAAGCTTCTTATTGCCCATAAATACCTAGGAAATAAACCTAATATTTTTGTCCCTTCCTTCAACCCTAAGACCTCTAGATTCTGGAAAAGATTAAAATCTATTATGCATGCTGTGAAATTTGGCTACAGATGAAACATAGGGGATGGGAGCAGAACCAGGTTCTCGGAAGATACTTAGTTTGGCACATCCCCCCTAGCAGTCCAATTTTGGCCTATTTACTCTGTCTGCAATGAGATTAACAAAAGTGTCAATGAAGTTTGGGATTGTTAATGCCTAAAACTCTCTTTTAGAATGAACTTTAGTGATAGTCTCATGGAACAATGGTTCCAGTTGGAGGAAATTGCCAAAAGCATTACCTTTACTGCCGAGTCGGATGCCCTGATTTGGCAGCTGGACAATAAGGGGAAGTATTCCTCCAGCTCCCTCTATCATGTTATCAACTTTAGAGGGGTTCAACCCGTGTTTATGCCTGCTGTCTGGAAACTGAGAGTTCCCCCTAAAATTCATGTATTTCTCTGGCATCTCTCCAAAAACAAATTGATGACTAGGGATAACCTTAGGAAGAGATACATCATCAAACCCCTTGATTGTGTTTACTATTTGGAACAAGAGTCTTGTTCTCACCTATTTTTTGAATGTATAGTTCCAAAATCTCTGTGCCCACATTGAGGAATATTTCTCTAGTCAGATTGGCTCATCCTTCGAATCTGTCACCAGATTCTGGATTGCTACCAAAAAGTGCTCAGTTTTAAACACTGTTAGCTCAGTTGTCCTTTGGTGCCTCTGGAAATATAGAAATGCTATGATTTTCAGTAACACCTCCTGGATTTCCATTCCACATGTCTTGAGGTTGGTCAGGAACGTGGTGAGGAACTGGGCAATTCTCTCCTCCGGATTGGACAAGGACAAGTTGATGAGCTTCATGGAAACGCAAACAAGATCACTTGTGGCTGGACCCGTGGGCTCGTCTCAAGATATCTGATGAAGATGATGGGTAATTGGCGCCGAAAAAGAGGGACATCCACCATGCTACGCCTTCCAGCCCGATGTCTCCGCTTGCTTACTGGTCACCGCAGGCTGACACGACCCCTTGGCTGAAGACCATGAAGGCTTCGCTGGACCCTCCTTGTGTAATTTGAGTTCTCTATCCGCTCTACCTTTGGCACCGCTCGGGTGATTTGTGTTATTCAGAGAACTTGTTCATCCACCCCCCCTACTTTGTAGCTTTTCTACCTTTGCTTTCGAACTGCTCTTTGAGCTGCTGTATCAGAATATGTTGTGGTTTCGTTCTCAGCAATGGAACCGGGGAGATGCTCCCTGTTTTTCTAATTTTTTTTATTTTATATGTTATTATATATTATTTTTATTGTCATCATATATTTAACAGATACTTACATATGTAAGAAAACAATATCCCACATCTTATTAACTTATAAAAATAATTTCTTAACAAATAAAATCCTGGATTGTTTTGGCACGAAAATCCTAGTGATTGTGTAGAAAAGCTTGGTAAGATTTAAGGACAAATATAATAATATCACTTATTATTTTATAACAAAATGCTCAGCCCCTTTTTATTTTTTGATAACATTGCTGCCCAGCAAAATCGTGTATTTCGAGAAAGTGCAAATGGCCTATAATTTTTTAGGAAATAAAATAAACGGGCCGCATGGACGCTACATTATTTTTTCACCCAGCCCAGCTAATGGTTGTAATTCAAAAAAAAAGTTCAAATAGATTGTAAATTCTACCGCGCAAAAAAAGGACTGTAAATTCTAAAAAAATGGGTTGAATACGTGCCACATTTTTGGAGGCTGAAATGTGGGCCAATAGGTCGAAGCCAACGCAAGTCGCTATCAATTTAGTCAACAAATGATTCTGACATGTTAGCCGTTGGATTTACATCCACCGACCGACATCCCTCTTCAATCTCTCGTCTTCTTCCTCTAGCGCCGCCAGGACCACCTCCCGCCTCCTCCTGCTAGTAGCTCTGCTTAGCACGCTTCGCTATGAAGCGCTACTCCACTGTTGGCCAGGCCATCCCTCCACCCCTCCACACCTCCCGTTCTTCTCCACCGACTGCCGAACCACACCGCACTAGAACTAGTTAACCCTCGTACACCTCTCCGTCTGCGACTCTACTCCCGCGTCTTCCCATCTCTGTCTAGTTGCTGTCTGGGGCCTCGCCGTCATCCACCACCTTGGATGCGCTCAACGCGGCGTGGTCAACGTGGTCAACAAACGACACCATCGGAAGTAGACTGTGCATGGAGAGGCTGATAGCTGGGTCCACGGCCGAACACAAGGAAATGCCTCCTTATTACACGCAAAATAATGATTCCTCCACCTGACATCTGGGACCCACCAGAAGGGCCTCTGATTTCGTAAAAATAACGTGCCCCCACTGACATGTCGGACCCACCAGCTATCTTCGCACGCAAGGAAGTGCCTCCTTATAACGCACAAAAAATGAATATTCCCCCTGCCAGCTGGAACCCATCATAGTGGGAGGCTGACTTGTGGGCCTATCAAGTTAACGGGACGGAGGACTTTGTCAACTTAGTCAATATGAACGATTCTAGCTCCTGTTACCGTATGATGTTCATCCAATGACTATAGTGCTTCTTCAACGTCTGGTCTTCTTGCTCTAGTCGCCCAAACCAGCACCGGTCGTGCTGCGTGCTCCTGCCTCCCGTGGCCGGCTGATGTCGCGGAGGCCTCACCGCCCCCTACTACTCCCACCGCTGGCCAGGCCATCCCTCTACGCACCCACACCCCTTGTTATTCTGCGGCGACAGCAGCCTCACACCCCAGCCGAACCAGTGAACCCTCGTACTCCTCTTCGCGTGGGCATCTACTGCTGCATCTTCCCCGGCTCCGAGTCGTCCCCTTCGTAGTCCTCGCCGTCGTCCACCACCCTGGTGCTCTCGGCGCGGCGTGGTCAACATGGTCAACGACCGACTTCCATCGGAAGAGTACTGTACGTGGACAGGCTGACAGCTGGGTCCAGGCGGCCGCAAGGAAGTGCCTCCTTATTACGCGCAAAATAATTATTCCTCCACCTGACAGCAGGGACCCACCGGACGGGCCACCTTATTTCATGAAAAAAACGTTTCCCCCCTGACTGCTGGGACCCATTGGACGGGCCAGCGTATTTCGCGAAAAATACATTCACCCCACAGTCAGCTCGGACCCACCGGAAGTGCCTCCTTATTACGCAAAAAAATTGAATACTCCCCCTGCTAGCTGGGACCCATCATGGTGAGAGGCTGACTTGTGGGCCTACTATGTGGACTGGGACGGGGGCCTTTGTCAACTTTAGTCAATATGAACGATTCTAGCTCTAGTGACCGTACGATGTCCATCTAATGGTCGTAGTGCTTCTTCAACCTCTGGTCTTCTTGCTCCAGCTGCCCAAAGCAGTGCCGGTCGTGCTGCATGCTCCTGCCTCCCGTGGCCGGCTATGCTGCCGCGGAGGCCTCACCTCCCCCTACAATTCCCACCGCTGGCCAGGCCTTGCGGCGACGACAGCCTCACACCGCAGCCGAACCAGTGAACACTCGTACTCCTCTCCGCGCGGGCTTCCACTGCCGTGTCTTCCCCGGCTCCCCGTCGTCCCCTTCCTAGGCCTCGCCATCGTCCACCGCCCTCATGCTCTCGGCGCGGCGTGGTCAACATGGTCAAGGAACGACATCCATCGGACGTGGACTGTACGTGGAGAGGCTGACAGCTGGGTCCACGGCCGCAGCAAGGAAGTGCCTCCTTATTACGTGGAAAATAATGATTCCTCCACCTGACAGCTGGGACCCACCGGACGGGCTACTGTATTTCATGAAAAAAACATTTCCCCTGACTGCTGGGACCCACCAGCTACATGTTCGCACGCAAGGAAGTGCCTAACAGTCGGGACCCACCTGGTCGAAGCGTACGTAGCGTTGTCATCCTGGTCATTCTGGTCGCGCGCATGTGTCGTAGTAGAGGCGCGTACATGTCCTACTAGAGGCGCGCACGTAGCATGTACACGTACGTACAACGGCCAGGGTGCAAGAAAGAAAATATGGCCACGTATGTGTACATACGGGCGGGGTCTCGAACGCCTACTCGCGCATACGTACGGCGAGGGCTCGTGTACATGCCTGGGTCAGAACAGAGAAACAACGTCATCGTTGTGTTAATGGGGAGGCAATGGAATGTGTGGTCGTGTTCATCGGGAGGGCTTGGACGGAACAGGCGATGGAAACGAGGCCTGGTGTAGCGTAGAACGGAGGAAACGGCCTTGTGTTCGACCGGCCATGTTCGAAATGGGATTCTGTTCATCAGGAGGGGTCTGGCGTACCGCAAAACGGAGGAAACGGACCTCCTACGGTCGAAACGGGGTCCTGTTGATCGGGAGGGGTGTGGCGTACTGCAAAACGGATGAAACAGACTTGTGTTGGAGCGCTACGGTCGAAACGGGGGTCCTGTTCATCGGGAGGGGTGTGGCGTACCGCAAAACGGGACTCCACAGGATACTGTTCATCTCCACCGTCGACCTCCTCCAGCCTCCTCGGGCTCCTGTTCATCCATCCTCCACGGGCTCCTGTTCATCCAGCCTCCACCGCGCGCTACTCCACCGGCTACTCTTCAACCACCCCTCCACCATCTACTATTCCTCCAGCCCTCCACACCACGGGGTCCAGTTCAACCACCCCTCCACGGGCACCCCGCCATCGTCTACTTTACATCCAGCCCTCCACACCACGGGGTCCTGTTCAACCACCCCTCCACGGGCAACCCTAGACCGTCTACTGTTCATCCAGCCCTCCACACCACGGGGTCCTGTCCAACCACCCCTCCACGGGCACCCCTCCATCGTCTACTGTTCATCAAGCCCTCCACACCAAGGGGTCCTTTTCATCCACCCCTCCACGGGCACCCCTCCACTGTCTACCGTACATCCACCCCTCCACCACATCACGGGGTCCTGTTCATCCAGAGGCAACGCCACCGCTCACTATTCATCCAAACCCCCCCGCAACGCTCACTGTTCATCCCATCGACCGGCTTTAGTTAGCAGAAGTAGCTAAGGAATCACTCGATCGGGTTCAGTTAATAGCCATCGATCGATCGCTCGGGTTCAGTAACGTGTAGCCTGCAGTGCAATCGCTCGGGTTCAGTTAGAGCCCAACGCCTCGCTCGGGTTCAGTTAGAGCCAACGCCTCACACACACGCGCGTACGTTTACGAGAGAAACGCGCATCGCTCGGCCCCGACCTCCCACCGTAACCGGGAACTCCCCGAAATTTTCCTCCCCCTCGCTTCTACCACGGTCCGTCATGGACGACCCAAAGAATGTCATGCAGCTGCATCTCCGGCTCGCCCAGGACGAAAAGCCCAGTTTCTGTCATGATTTTTTGTCATAGAAGTAGGAGCCCACCACATCTATGATGATACCGGGTTTTGTACAAATTATCGTCATAGAAGTATCATATGTATGACAGAATTTTTTTTCGTTCGGCCCAAAATGTCACGGATGTGTCTTTTTTTGTAGTGCGGTTCGTGCCACGAACCGGTACGAAATGGGTGGTGGCAGGCTGGCGTCAGGCCGGGGCCCCACGAGCCCCTTAGTGCCGGTTTGTGACACAAACCAGTAGTAAAGGTCTAACCTATAGTACCGGTTTTTGTCACCAATGAGCACTAAAGAGTCTTAACCTATAGTCCCGGTTGGAGACACAAACTGACATTATAGGGCAATTTTCAAACTCTACCCCCCTGGTGTATCGCCAATTCAGCTTTGAAAAAAACAAAAGAAAATGATAAAAAACTTCAAAAAATTAAATCCATCGAGATGTAGTTATATTACTACATCTACTAGTTAGGAAAATTTATAATCTTAAATTTGGACATGTTTTGCAAAAAGTGTAGGGGAAAAGTAAAACGACTATAACATTTGCATACGATGTCGGGGAAAAACGTATAATATATCAAAATGTTCAGCATGAAAATCTCCATCCGAGGTTTAGGAGTGTGTGTGGTTTTGTTGGCAGGGTAAGGCTCAACATTAATCTGCCAGGGTTTCAGAACGCTGACAGAGAAACACGGCGAAGGATAGTCCGGGAGATCATGGATCACTTCAACGTTCAAGAGTAGTGGATAATGTAGGTGGAACACACTTCACTGAAGAAGGCTAGTGATGCTTGGAGAAACTGGAAGCACGTGCTGTACAAGAAGTACTTGACTGAAGGCAAGGACCCAATCCCCGCATACCCCCAAATTACAAAGGCAGACTAGGTAGAATTCAAAAGGGTCAGGGCAACTCCAGAGTTTGCAATCGGAACTTCAGAAGAAGAACATATACCCCCACCGTATGGGTGTGGCCGGATACTATAGCATGAAACTGATATGGGAACAGGAGGACAAAGAAGCTGTAGCGGCGGGTGGGAATCCGACCTTTAGTGAAATCAAGGGTGAACGCGTCATAGACTACTTGCGGGCATGTGCAAGGAGGCGTGATGACAGAACTTATTACTTTGAAAACGCACGTGACGCAAAACTGTATGAAGTGATGGCAAAGGCTTCCAAGATCCCTGGAAGGTTCTACAAGAACTCAGGGCCATGTGACGTTCTGTCCATTGCTCTCGACAGAAAAGAGCCCCCTGGCTGTGCAAGGGGTATATGTGTTAATGTCCCGCACAAGAGGGCTTTCACACTCAACAAAGAAGAGAGGCTCAACATGAAAAAAGCGAGGAGTGAAATGAAGCAGAATGCATTGTTTGAAAAGTTGAAGAAGGAGATTTATCTGGCTATTCGGAAGTATGTGAGGGGAGGTGGGCATGGATGATGCTAGTTATTGCGCGACAACACTTCACAAGAGTAGCTGTGCATAGCTGACCCCACCGACATTGAGACTGTAGCTACTCATGATGATGCTATATCTGATCTATCTACAATGAATGACATACTGAAGGGCGTGCTAACACATTATGAAGGTACATTAAAATGTGCAACAGCCTGGGTTACCCACCCTTCTTGGAACATGGCCTCATCTTGGACAATGTGCCATTGAAGCCGGGCTATGTGAAGTGCTACGTGACTGAAGTAAATCATGGATTCAATGCATTTGCCCCGAAGAATGTCTTAGGAGACTTTGATGAACAAAGTACCTTGGGAGAAACACTGTTACATCACATCAAGTGGCCACAAAAGGAAATAGAGTTCATTGATGAGATTCCTGAAGCCCCGCCAAGAGCAACCACTGTGCCCCTCAACCGGTGACGCTCTCCTTGCCAGAGCAGCTCTCGCGGGCTAATGCATCAACCTATGACCAGCCGGACCGACTTTGTGGCGTACATGCCATGTCATCCTCCGCCCCAAAGTAGCCAGTGGCAAGGCCTACAACTGCTGATGACACAGCACCAGTTCAGATGCCGGCCGCTGAATCCGCGGGGGAAGACCCAGCTGCAGCACATGCTCACCAGACCAACGTGGTGGAACAGACTGCTAAGCAGTCTGATGCTTCGGTACTGCTTGCTAAGAAGTCTATAGGTCCAGAATCGACTGCTCATTAGTCCGTCGGTCCGTAGGCACGTGATCAGCATACCAGTGCGTCAGCACTTCCTGCTCAGTAAACCAACGCGTGGGCACGGCCTCCTCAGCACACCGACAAGTTGGCACCACCTTCGCAGAAACCCGACATAGCTTCAACGCATGGTCAGCAGTCCGATGCCTCTGCTCCTATAGCCCAGCAGTCCGTCACAGCAGCACCACCAGCTAAGCGGTCCGGCATATATAAACCGTCTGCTAAGAAGTCCGTCCAAGCTTCACCATCTGCTCGGCAGTCTACAGTGCAGGCAACCAGACGTTCTGCCAGAAATGCTTCAAGTACCAAGAAGGAAGTGGCCAAAAAGGCTACACCCACGACCACGAGGAAGCGCAGCAGGAAAGTGAAGAGGAAAGAGAACGATTGCCTCTTACTTAAAGCACTCGTCGCCCAGAACGAAATTAACAACAGCTTGGTCGAATCGGAGAGTAATATTATTTCTGACGCCATGGGTGATGAAGAAGTATAATTGTTTCTTGCTAAAATAAAAGAAGAAGTACTTGAAGCATGCAATTAGGTCCATGGCCAGCCATTTCTTGTTGGCAAATACTATGATAAGTGCAGCTCCAATTGCCACGAGTTACATGAATATTGCATGGATCAAATGTCAGAAGGTCATCACCATTTGCTCGTCCACTGGAAATGAGATCATTGTGAGTTTCGAGGACTTACATCTCTTCCTCAACTTCAACGTGTTCGATGCCACTCTTGTTAGATGCGTGATTTTGTAAGTACTTAACAAACTCTGATCAACTTCTCCCTACAAGGCTGTAAACGATAAACAGCTAACTGCATTTTATTCCTCTCAGGGTATTGAACGCGTAGGGAAGACAAAGTGAGAGTTGTCGGGGATATACCCCACGGTGTAAACCGGCCGGAAGTTAACCCGGCCGGACTTGGCGGTTTATCTGAAGACCCACCCTGACCTTGGCGGTTTACAAGCAATCCGTTTGGTCGTTATGACTCACTGGTAAACCGGCGGGTGGATCAGACGGATGACAAGACCCAAGGCCTAGAAGGCCGGTTCAACCATTGTGGGTCGGTTTAAGAGGAAAGGCATAAGGAATATTTACCTTACAAGGAGTTAAGACCAAGACTTGTATCCGGTTTGTATTAGAGATAGACTAGTCCTAATCCTAATAGGACTCCACATGTAACCCTCCCCTTCAACATATATAAGGAGGGGCAGGGCTCCCCAAAGAGGGACGGGTTAAAAGCTACAAGCTACAAGCAATCAATAATCTCTAGGGCTAGACACAAGAGCCGGTTTACGGCGTCTCCCTCGGGATGATAATGAGACCTAACCTCAAACAGCATGTAGGGTTTTTACCGGATGATGTTCCCGGGGCCCGAAGCTGTCTAAACCCTTGTCTTGCGTGTTGATCCGCCCTGCGTCTCTCGTCCCGCTCAACCCCTCTCAAGCTACCACATAGATGCGTTGGCCTCGCGACTAAGTCCTGACACTAAGGACATCTGCCGTGACAAATCCACGACAGTTGGCGCCCACCGTGGGGCCTGCGCACGGTGGTGTCGAGTTCTTGAAGGGATTTCCCTAGGGATCGAGGAGTTTGAAATTTTTCGGATGAAGATTTTACTATCAAGTTACCGGTTTCGTTCAGCATCAGCGTTGGTTAGTCGAGTCTGATAGAAGAAAATCAGGCAAGGCCAAGTCCCAATCAAGCCATCGGATGAGATTACGGACCGAACACTATTTGTGAAGATCAATAAGAAATTAATGATTAAAGGTATGTCAGGTGGATCAACGCATCGTTCCACGACTCGAAGGAGATTATCCTTAGGCTCGGGCTCCTCCGTTGACCCGCCCCGTTCTTAACCTTGGGTCCAGTTCATGGCTGGCCTCCGCCACCGGCGGCGGCACGTGCGGCCTCAGGTTTCTAAACCGTCCCGAGCTCGGCCTCGCCAACCTGCCTGCGCCTCGCCTCCTCGAGCCGGCCACAACCACCACAGTAATACCAAAAACGTCCGGGCCTCGTAACTCCAACTCCAAGTCTCCTCCGCATGAACCGCCAGCTTACGGACCCGCTCACCGCCCCGTTTCTGGCCGCGATGCCGGCTGCTGCCGTATCTCCCGCCGGGTTCCTCCAACTGGATTGAGCCGCCGCTGGGTTTACTCGCGCCAATGCGCCATCTGCTGCCGGCCGTACTTCTTCCGAGCTACCAGCAGGCCCTCGACCTTCACGCCCGGTTCGTCTCCACTTGAGCCGCCCGCGCCTCGCCGGTTTTGCCTCTGCGTTGAGTCACCGCAGAGCTGCCCGCCTCGGGTCGACCTCCCTTCGCCGGCGTTCCGCCGCTGCATCTGCGGTCCGCCTGCGTGTGCCGCCTCATCTCTACAAGAGCAACCGCGGCAGGTCACCCTCGCTGTCTTCAGCTGTCTGTCTATCTCAAATGCAGCAGAGCTATCCGCCGCCTACCTGAGTCGCTATTACGCCCTGAGCTCGCTAGTGCCCCGAGCGCTTGCGGCCTCCGTTCTGCCTTGAGCGCCGCTCGAGCTCTCTTCTCCGCCCATGGCTCTGACCAACTACTGCTGCACACCGCCACCTCATCCCCGTCGGCCGTCCTTCGCCTCTGTTATACCGGGTGTTTTTTGTTGTCAGCGGCCTCGTCTTCAAACTGCCGTTCTGGACCGCCAGCCGCCTTTTTTCTTTTGCTGAGGCATCCATCTTGAGCCGGTCGTGCTGCCCTCCTACTGCCAGCGCCGCGTCCGCTATCGCGTTTGCACCGGTTTACAACACCACGGACGACTCACCCGTCTGCTCTCATGGCGGTTCACGCGTCCGCACCGACTTACTAACGTCGCGGCCGACTCACCCATCCGCAGCGGTTTACCACACCGCGGCCGGTTCGCCCGTGAAGCGATTTCAGTTTCACGTAGCGATCGTCAATTTCATGGCGGATTATTTCCGGCCTGACATATCAGGTGATATCTATCTAAAACATATTTCATTGACACATATTATTTTGTCAAAGAGCAGTTTATCTTTGCCTTGGTCTGCAATACTGTTTATGCAGGACAATTGTTCATTACAAATGAGGAGCTATGTTACGGGCACGGAGCATGCGTTAGCAACGTTATGCACGGGTGTTTCGTCCGTGTCCTACCATTCGGTGAATAAACGTGAGAAGGTCGTCGTCCCTGAGGCCCGGTTTACATCAGCTTGCCGGGACCGCGCCCGTGATTAACTCGCCCGTTCAAGCCGGTTTACGAGACCGGTGCCGATCTTCCCCGTCCGCACCGGCTTACAATGTTGCGGCCGACTCATCTGTCCATGCTGCCTCTGATGTTGCGGTCATCTCTGCTGTCCGTCTCTCGCGGCCTGGTCTACATCAACACACTGGGCCGCACCTGTCTGCATGAGCTGTTTATTGGGTATGAGCAAGTCACAGCTTGGGTAGCCCATTTTTTTTTCAAATTGGAGGCAAATTATTATCAACCGCCGTCTGCACTGGATGGATCAATGGGCAGGCGCACAAGTCGCCGCCGCTACTGTTTGGTTAAACTTCAAATCACCAGTTGGAAGGAACCATTGGCCGAGTTGCTGACACGGTTCATACGGGATCATTTACAACCCGCCACAATCACCTCAACCTTCTATGGATTCACATCGTGCTATCAATACCAATGATATACAAGGTATGCCGGTTTATATCACGGTCAAATATGGAGAATCTCAAGCCAACTCCTCGAGTCACCTTGAGACTTGGGGGCTACGATGATATGACGCAGCGCAGCAAGCCTTGCCAGTTTTAGCCGGTTTAAGAACCCGAGGACGATGGAGGAAAAGATAACCCGATCCCGGAGGCTACTGTTATGTTGATGAAAATTTAAAGGCCATCAGAAAAATTCCGGCTTGGAAAGTATATGACAGTTACAAAATCCCGACTCAATGAAGAAGTCTCGGATCATCAGAAAGGATTCCGGTTTGAAACCTGGCTAAAGGGAAGTCAGTATCACTGAAGCTCTCAAATATCCGGTTTACAATCTGGTTCAAGAGAAATC
Source organism: Aegilops umbellulata (assembly GCA_032464435.1). Taxonomy (NCBI): domain Eukaryota; kingdom Viridiplantae; phylum Streptophyta; class Magnoliopsida; order Poales; family Poaceae; genus Aegilops; species Aegilops umbellulata. The sequence continues at coordinate 554,478,635 of CP136057.1, forward strand.
TATTCCCCACAAAGTTCTGAAGCGCTCAGATCCGGTTTAACAATGTCCGGTTCAAAAAGGAATTAACTTCTCGCAAGTTCGAGCTTAAAGGCCGTCAGAAAATTTCCGGCTGAAAATGAAGATTCCGGTTTAAAATCCGGTTCAAGGGAAAGATGTCTCCCACAGCTTTGAAGCTTTCAATATCCGGTTCAAGATACCGGTTCAAGAAGAATTTACCTCTTGCAAAAAAGTTAAAAATTACCGAAGAGGACCTGCTGCCATGATGCGCGGTTCAAACATGGGTATCCGGCCTTATTGGCTTGGCATGTTATTTATCACATGGGGGCTCCCGCTTTGTAAAGCGGGGTATCTATTATTTATATCATGCGTGGTTACACGGAGTGGATTCGCTTTATGGCAACCTCCGGTTTACCCCTTGAGGCCGCTTCACAGAAGAGCAACAAAGTCAGTTGGGGACCTAGTCGACTTGAACCGTAGCTACACCTCCTGGGAGCTTGGTCATGTCTTGACGACGGTAATGCCTTCTGGCTGGCACATTTGCCACTAAGTCAGTTGGGGACCTAATCGACTTGAACCGTAGTTACACCTTATGGGAGCTCGGTCATGTCTTGATGATGGTAATGCCTTCTGATCGGCTTTTAAACAGCCAATAAGTCATTTGGGGGCTTGGTCGTGTCCGAACCAATGCAATGCCACTTGATCGGCCCTAGGCCACTGAGTCATTTGGGGGCTTGGTCGAATCCGAACCAATGAAATGCCACTTGGCCGGCGTAACGCCACGCGTCATTTTGGGGTCCTGGCTGACTCGCACCATTGCTACGCCTTCGGGGGGCTTGGTTGCGTCTGACCATGGTGATTCCATCTGACCAAGCTCAGTAGAGCTCTTCTTTTGCAAAAAGTTGTTGCCATTGCTTTTGCTTTAATAGCCTTTCTTGAGAAGTTGCTATTTTATTTGCGTTTTTTAAACCGACAGTATTTTGTACCGGTTCAAACAGCTAAATTGGCAGAACACGGTCCATTTTTAGACCGGAGATTATCTGCCCGGTTTGATTTTCTGATACCATCCTATTATGGAGTAAACCGGTGTTTATCAACCCGGCTCGGCCTTCAACTACAAGTTGTGAGTACATGATCAAGTTATAATCCGGAGATTATCAGCCCGGTCTGGTTTGACTACAAGTCACCAGTATTATATATTGTTAAACCGGTGTTTATCACAGCCCGGTACGGTTTTATCATAAACCGGCACAATATGGAAGGAGGTATCATTACTCAAGATTGGGGTTATCACTCTTACTACAAAAAGTTGGTAAACCGACTATATCACAGGTATGATATATTTCATATTTGATTATTCTTAAGCGCAGCCTTGGTTATAAACCTGGGTTTTATGTTGGGCATTATGACCCGTCTAGCGGTAAACCGCCAGGACACTTTAAACTTGTTTTATGCAGAAACAGGTTGAATAAAGCATGATTATAAATCACCAGTGTTTATTAAACCGGCCTGGCTTTAAGACGATAAGTTGCCAGTATCTGATGAGAAATTATCGGTGTTTATTAAACCGGCCTGGCTTTAAGACGATAAGTTGCCAATATATGATGAGAAATTATCCGGTGTTTATTAAACCGGTCTGGCTTTGGACTATAAGTCGCCAGTATATATTTGGATTGCGCCATTGGAATCTTGCGCTTATAAATTATTGGATTATATTATTCAAATAGCCAAACTTGGCTGAATTTTCATTATGATATTGGAGGAATAAGGTTTTCATACTAGATTATATTATCTTGAATAGCCAACATGGCTGGATTTTTATTATTAATGTTATGATTAAGGTTTTTCAAAGTCGCTTTAGCGCAATGGTTATCATTTTCTACAATTGAAGGAATAGTCCCGAGTTGCTGCAGGCTTACAACCCGGCACTTGGGGGCTACATTTTTGCTCATCTTATTGAAGACCCAACTCATCACATCGTAATAAGCTGGCCCTTGGGGGCTACCAATTGCTCCTGTCAACTATTCAAGGTACAAAGCTTTTTATCTATTATATTGAAGGGTCTACTGCTCAGTTGGTAAAGCACAAGGCTCTTAACCTTGTGGACGTGGATTCAAGCCCCATGATGAGGGGTTACATCATATGATGTTATTTTCATTGAAGTATATATCAAAATCCCAGCTCAATATTATCTTACTGAGCCGGTCCTTGGGGGCTACACGTTGCTGTTCAAAGTTTACAAGATTATATTTACAAAGTCCCTGCTGATTATTACATAATGACCCGGCCCTTGGGGGCTACATTGGTTGAAGTTTTATGGGCATCAGTCAATTACAAGTCCCAGGTTGCTGCAAGCATGACAACCCGGCACTTGGGGGCTACAGGTATTATATTATTATCGAAGAAAGATTTTCAAAATTCTCTGTTGAGCAAATCAGATTGACCCGGCGTCACCAATCATAAACCGATGTTGGCAACAATCATGAACCGGTGTCTGCAACAATCATAATCCGGGGTCATCAGTTTTTATAACCCGGCCATTTGGTAATGTTAAACCGGCAAGTTTTCAAGACCGGGGTCATCTTCAAACCGGCTGAATATCACATGAATATTTCAAGACCAATATTTCTTAAACCGGCGTTTTGGAAGCCGACTCAAGTGGATTATTTCTTCACAATATTTTTCCATGAGAAACCAATGTCAGCAATTTGAGTATGAAGCTGGTTATTAACCTAGATTTTCTAGAAGGAGGAATGACAAGGACTTAAGGATGATCAGGTGCCGGTTTACAAGAATTCTTAACCCGGAGCGCAACCTGTCAAATTTGTTCTTATGTTTATTTTGCAGCATGAGTTTACCATGGATGAATCCAAGCTAAACTTGGGGGCTAATGTCGGGGATATACCCCGCGGTGTAAACCGGCCAGAAGTTAACCCGGCCGGACTTGGCGGTTTATCTGAAGACCCACCCTGACCTTGGCGGTTTACAAGCAATCCGTTTGGTCGTTATGACTCACTGGTAAACCGGCGGGTGGATCAGACGGATGACAAGACCCAAGGCCTAGAAGGCCGGTTCAACCATTGTGGGTCGGTTTAAGAGGAAAGGCATAAGGAATATTTACCTTACAAGGAGTTAAGACCAAGACTTGTATCCGGTTTGTATTAGAGATAGACAAGTCCTAATCCTAATAGGACTCCACATGTAACCCTCCCCTTCAACATATATAAGGAGGGGCAGGGCTCCCCAAAGAGGGACGGGTTAAAAGCTACAAGCTACAAGCAATCAATAATCTCTAGGGCTAGACACAAGAGCCGGTTTACGGCGTCTCCCTCGGGATGATAATGAGACCTAACCTCAAACAGCATGTAGGGTTTTTACCGGATGATGTTTCCCGGGGCCCGAAGCTGTCTAAACCCTTGTCTTGCGTGTTGATCCGCCCTGCGTCTCTCGTCCCGCTCAACCCCTCTCAAGCTACCACATAGATGCGTTGGCCTCGCGACTAAGTCCTGACACTAAGGACATCTGCCGTGACAAATCCACGACAAGAGTGTTTATTTCATAGATCCTACATTGGAAAATGTCACAAGATTACATGAAAAGGACCAATGGGACTGGGCCGTTAACACGGTCGTTCGTATCTTCGAAAACACGTCCCATGCAGAATCATTTCTCTGGCCATATCATGAACGGTAATTCAAGTAAACAACCATGCATACACTGATTGTCTTTCTGATTTCGACATCATTCGTAAGTTCGTGGCTTTCTTAATATGTAGCAATCACTAGATATTGGTATTCATTGTTCCAAAGAAGAACATAGTTTACTAAATCGATTCCCTCAGAGAGTCAATAAACGCTCAGGATCTGACGCATCTTCAGCAATTAGTTCTTGGATAGGTTTTAAATTCTATGATGTTGAAATTAATTTGCATTCATATCTGGTTCAATAATTGATGTTGTCAAAATTCATCATCATTTGCAGTGTGCTCACATTGTGGGAAACTAAAACAGGGAACATGTTCAAGAGGAAACTACCTCTGCAGCACGAGATCATTTCTTCGGTAACACACGACAATCCATTATTTTCGAAAAATTTATCTAATAGTCTGCAAATACCTTTCGTTACGCTAGTCAAATGTTCAAGCTTGTAAATAAACCTCTTTCTATTTTGTCCAAAGAAAAGATAATACATCTAACACCGGTTAGGTTGTTCCTAACAGGACAAATACATGACTAATTTTGTACAAAAAGTTTTAGTGTCCTCAGCAAGAAGCAGGGACCAACCTTTGTGGATACTATGTTTGCAGACACATGAGATCTCCATCTGCAAATCTGCAAATAGTTGTGACGGTCCTCGTGAATTAGTACCAGTAAGTCTATCTTAATTAATATCTTCTACTGCACTCATATGGCACATTATGATCTTAAAAATACTATAGCTCATCTTAAAACCGAGGACCCCTAAACTGCTCCCGGCTAGTGAATTGCTGGTGGTTCGGAGATTTATCTGCGACTTCTTCCTGGATCACTCCATCAATCCCACTTGTGATAGAGAAGATTTCATCATGCGTTCTCGTGAAACATTGAGTAAGAGTTAGCTGCTAAACATATAACGCATGGATCCATTGTCTTCCATCTGATGAGGTCTTCGTATTTCGTACACTATGATTAATTATGTAATGCATATATGTGTGGACAAATCATTGGAATTTAACTACCATATGTTCAATTGCAATTGTTTCTAAATCTGATGAATGTTCTTCCTGTGGACACTATTTGTTCAATTGAATATTATGCAATTTGCTTTTTGCATGCCGATTCAAAATGGGACTTTTTTTATTTGTTAAATTAAATATTGTGGTGAATTTGCTTTTTGCGTGCTGATTAAAAATGGGATATTTTTGTTTTAACCTGGCAATTGCTCCGCACACGGTTCCACTAAATGAGTGTGTACGATCCACATCGGAAAGCATACGTCAATTGTAGCGGAACCATCGGTGATACACAGCAGATCATAAACGATTTGCAGTGCTACTACGTGTGCTTAGGTTCTCCGGAACCGTTTGTGATATCGCATTATCACGCACGAGAATTGTGAGTAAACCGTGCCCAATGCAAAATACAATCTCGGTTGTATTTTTTTAAGGAAACGTGTGGGATCCCAAACGAAAAGCACACGCCACTCTTGCGGCAACCGTCGGTGATACCTAACAAATCACGAACCGTTTTGTGATAGAACATTATCGCAGACGGTAATTGTTGGAAAACTTGTGCGATGGAGTCTAGAATGGAAGACGGGTTACGCAGAAAACTCATGCACGATGGAGCACAAATCGCACACAGTTCATATGTTGGCTCTTGTGCCTTACATACTGTTTCCCAAACGGTTCATTATGACAGTCCGTATGGTTTTAGTGCGTCATTACAAACGCTTAATCACCGATACCACACATGCGAACGAATTTAGTGTGTGCTGCATCGCACACCATTACATTTTGGAAGGCCTCTGCATCACTGTTCCATATCCCCTATGGTTTCTGGGTCATGCGGGAAGGACCCCCTATCACACACAATAACTTGGCGACGATTCCAAAGGCCATCGTGGAAAGGGGTTAAAAACCGATTGTTTAGGACCGGTGCGCACCAGTGGCATGTTCTAAAAACCCCACCCTCCCAGATAGTAAAGAGGATTATAGGAACATACTATGCGTGTTTTAAAATCCTGTGTTAGGATGAGAAGGAACAATTTTGGCATCTCGCCAAGGGCGCAGAAACCTGTAGGGTCCTCGCACTTTGTGCACTGCAAATGAAACACACTAGATTCAGTAGGAAGAAAAATGCATCAACGACGGCGGCTGCCATTATAGGATTACCCGCGACCAAGGGACTTTGATTTATCGGGGATGGATGAAGAATTCGTACCACGTTCTCCATGAGAAAACCCTATGCAATCGCCGAGCGGGGGTTTTCTCTGAACAAGCAGAGGAGGGAGAAGGGGATTCAGGCCTAGTGAAATATTGCCGCTTCGTTCGTCCAACTTACTTCTAAAGCTGGAAAGGTGGGGGTTTTTGTGATTTGACGGCTCATTGGGCATTACTGCGGTGCTACGACCGGGGTGTTTCTACCTAGCAGTTGTGCACTCTAATTTGGTGCATATGGCACGTGGACCCCGTTGCCGGATGCCCCACATATGAGTGAAAGGAAGTAGAAAGATGCTTATAGTCACTATATTGGATTGAAAGAAAAATTGATGAAATTGATGAAAGTGGGATTGAAAGAAATAAAAATTTAGATGTTGCTAAACCCACTATATTGGATTTCAAGGAATTTAATTATGAAAGTTGCTCTTTGAATGATTGTATTTCCTTGTCGCAATCCGTGCTAAATTCTCCACATGCTTATAGTCAAAAGAAAGCCTTCACCGAACATATTGTTGATGCCGTGATGCAATCTTATGAAGAAAAACTTGAGTTGAAAGTTTCTATCCCTAGAAAACTCTATGATGAGTGGGATCCAACCATTAAAATTAGAATTAAGGATCATGAGTTTTTGTGTGATTTGGGTGCTAGTGTCTCCACTATCCCCAAGACTTTGTGTGATTTGCTAGATTTCAGCGATCTTGAAAAATTGCTCTTTAAACTTGCATCTCGCGGATTCTACTATTAAGAAACCTATGGGAAGGATTAATGATGTTCTTATTGTTGCAAATAGGAATTATGTGCCCGTAGATTTCATTGTTCTTGATATAGATTGCAATCCTTCTTGCCCTATTATTCTTGGCAGACCTTTCCTTAGAACGGTTGGTGCGATTATTGATATGAAGGAAGGGAATATTAGATTCCAATTTCCATTAAAAAAGGGCATGGAACACTTTCCAAGAAATAAAATAAAATTGCCATATGAAACCATCATGAGATCCACTTACGGATTGCCTTCCAAAGATGGCAATACCTAGATCTATCCTTGCTTTTATGCGTAGCTAGGGGCGTTAAACGATAGCGCTTGTTGGGAGGCAACCCAATTTTATTTTTAGTTTTTTGTGTTTTTCTTATGTTAGGGAATAAATAACCCATCCACCTTTTGTTTGGATGTAGTTTTATGTTTTAATTAGTGTTTGTGCCAAGCTAGACCTATTGGATCTTCTTGGATGATAGTTATTTGATCTTGCTGTAATTTCTAGAAACTTTGCGTTCAGTGCCCGAATGATTAAAAATCATAAGAACGTGATAAAATACTGATTCCAATTGCTTATGATCAATAAACAAATTCTCTAGGTATTCTAATTTTGGTAGATATTTTGGAGTTCCTGAAGTTTGCGTTAGTTACAGATTACTACAGACTGTTCTGTTTTTGACAGATTCTGTTTTTCGTGTGTTGTTTGCTTATTTTGGTGAATCTATGGTTAGTAAAATAGTTTATAATCCATAGGGAAGTTGGAATAAAGTAGGTTTAACACCAAAATAAATAAATAATGAGTTCATTACAGTACCTTGAAGTGGTTTTATGTTTTCTTTCTCTAACAGAGCTCACGAGATTTCTATTGAGTTTTGTGTTGTGAAGTTTTTAAGTTTTGGGTGAATTCTTTTGATGGATTATGGAACAAGGAGTGGCAAGAGCCTAAGCTTGGGTATGCCCATGGCACCCCCAAGATAATCCAAGGACACCAAAAAGTCAAAGCTTGGGGATGCCCCGGAAGGCATCCCCTCTTTCGACCACTTCCATCGGTAATTTACTTGGAGCTATATTTTTATTCACCAACATGATATGTGTTTTGCTTGGAGCGTCTTGTATTATTTGTGTCTTTTTTTGTTAGTGTGCCACAATCATCCTTTCTGTACACACCTTTTGAGAGAGTCATCTATGAATTAAAATTTGTTAGAATACTCTTTGTGCTTCACTTATATCTTTTGAGCTATGTAGTTTTGCTCTATGTGCTTCACTTATATCTTTTGAGCGTTATAATTTTGCTCTATGTGCCTCACTTAGAACTTTTAGAGAACGGTGGTGGTTTGTTTTAAAGAAACTATTGATCTCTCATGCTTCACTTAAATTACTTTGACAGTCGTAATAGCATGGTAAATTGCTTAATGTTAATATGCTTGCTATTCATGATTTGTGAAATTTTCTTTTGAGTGTGTTGAATACTAAGAAAAGATTGAAGCATGATAATTGTTTTGATATATGAAGATGATAATATTAGAGTCATGCTAGTGGAAGTAGTTGTGAATTTAAAGAATACTTGCGTTGAAGTTTGTGATTCCCGTAGCATGCACGTATGGTGAACCGTTATGTAACGAAGTCGGAGCGTGAAGTGTTTATTGATTGTCCTCCTTATGAGTGGCGGTCGGGGACGAGCGATGGTCTTTTCCTACCAATCTATCCCCCTAGGAGCATGCGCGTAATACTTTGCTTTGATAACTTCTAAATTTTTTCAATAAGTATATGAGTTCTTTATTACTAATGTTGAGTCCATGGATTATATGCACTTTTTCCCATCCTTCCACCATTACTAGCCTCTCTAATACCGCGCACTTTTCGCCGGTATCATACACCCACCATATATCTTCCTCAAAACAGCCACCATACCTACCTATCATGGCATTTCCATAGCCATTCCGAGATATATTGCCATGCAACTTTCCACCGTTCTGTTTATTATGACACGCTCCATCATTGTCATATTGCTAGCATGATCATGTAGTTGACATCGTATTTGTGGCAAAGCCACCATTCATAATTCTTTCATACATGTCACTCTTGATTCATTGCATATCCCGGTACCCCGCCGGAGGCATTCATATAGAGTCATATCTTGTTCTAAGTATCTTGTTGTAATTGTTGAGTTGTAAGAAAAATAAAAGTGTGACGATCATCATTTTTAGTGCATTGTCCCAAGTGAGGAAAGAATGACGGAGACCATGACTCCCCCGCAAGTCGGGATGAGACTCCGGACGAAAAATAAAAAAATAAAATAAAAAAAAGAGGCCATAAAAAAAGGCCCAAATAAAAAAATGAGAGAAAAAGAGAGAAGGGGCAATGTTACTATCCTTTTACCACACTTGTGCTTCAAAGTAGCACCATGATCTTCATGATAGAGAGTCTCTATGTTGTCACTTTCATATACTAGTGGGAATTTTTCATTATAGAACTTGGCTTGTATATTCCAATTATGGGCTTTCTCAAAATGCCCTAGGTCTTCGTGAGCAAGCGAGTTGGATGCACACCCACTTAGTTTCTTTGTTGATCTTTCACATACTTATAGCTCTAGTGTATCCGTTGCATGGCAATCCCTACTCACTCACATTGATATCTATTAATGGGCATCTCCATAGCCCGTTGATACACCTAGTTGATTTGAGACTATCTTCCCCTCTTTTTGTCTTCTCCACAACCACCGTTCTATTCCACATATAGTGCTATATCCATGGCTCACGCTCATGTATTGCGTGAAGGTTGAAAAAGTTTTGAAAATGTTAAAGTATGAAACAATTGCTTGGCTTGTCATCGGGGTTGTGCATGATTTAAATACTTTGTCTGGTGAAGATGGAGCATAGCCAGACTATATGAATTTGTAGGGATAACTTTCTTTGTCCATGTTATTTTGAGAAGACATAATTGCTTTATTAATATGCTTGAAGTATTATTATTTTTATGTCAATATGAACTTTTGTCTCGAATCTTTCAAATCTGAATATTCATACCACAATTAAGAAATTTTGCATTGAAATTATGCCAAGTAGCACTCCGCATCAAAAATTCTCTTTTTATCATTTACCTACTCGAGGACGAGCAGGAATTAAGCTTGGGGATGCCTGATACGTCTCCAACGTATCTATAATTTTTGATTGCTCCATGCTATATTATCTACTGTTTTGGACTATATTGGGCTTTATTTTCCACTTTTATATTATTTTTGGGACTAACCTATTAACCGGAGGCCCAGCCCAGAATTGCTGTTTTTTGCCTATTTCAGTGTTTCGAAGAAATAGAATATCAAACGGAGTCCAAACAGAAAGATCCTTTCTGGAGCGTGATTTTCTTCCCGAATAAGATCCAGGAGACTTGGAACCTATGCCAAGAAAGCTCCGAGGAGGGCACGAGGTAGGGGGCGCGCACTACACCCCCAGGCGCGCCCCCACCCTTGTGGACCCACCGAAGCTCCACCGAAGTACTTCTTCCTCCTATATATACCCACGTACCCCCAAACGATCAGAACAGGAGCCAAAAACCTAATTCCACTGCCGCAACTTTCTGTATCCACGAGATCCCATCTTGGGGCCTGTTCCGGAGCTCCACCGAAGAGGGACGTCATCACGAAGGGCTTCTACATCATCATAGCCTCTCCGATGAAGTGTGAGTAGTTTACCTCAGACCTTCGTGTCCATAGTTATTAGCTAGATGGCTTCTTCTCTCTTTTTGGATCTCAATACAATGTTCTCCCCTCTCTTTTGGAGATCTATTTGATGTAATATTCTTCTTTTGCGGTGTGTTTGTTGAGACATATGAATTGTGGGTTTATGATCAAGTCTATCTAAGAATAATATCTGAATCTTCTTTGAATTCTTTTATGTATAATTGGTTACCTTTGCAAGTCTCTTTGAATTATCCGTTTGGTTTGGCCGACTAGATTGGTAGTTCTTGCCATGGAAGAAGTGCTTAGCTTTGGGTTCGATCTTGCGGTGGCCTTTCCCAGTGACAGAAGGGGCAGCAAGGCACGTATTGTATCATTGCCATCGAGGATAACAAGATGGGGTTTTATCATATTGCATGAATTTATCTCTCTACATCATGTCATCTTGCTTAAAGCGTTACTCTATTTTTAACTTATACTCTAGATGCATGCTGGATAGCGGTCGATGAGTGGAGTAATAGTAGTAGATGCAGAATCTTTTCGATCTACTTGTCACGGACGTGATGCCTATATACATGATCATGCCTAGATATTCTCATAACTATGCTCAATTCTGTCAATTGCTCAATAGTAATTTGTTCACCCACCGTAGAAAACTTATGCTCTCGAGAGAAGCCACTAGTGAAACCAATGGACCCCGGGTCTATTCTCACCATATCAATCTCCATCACTTTAATCTTGCTTTGTTTTTACTTTGCCTTTTACTTTTCACTTTGTATCTTTATATCAAAAATACCAAAAATATTATCTCTATTAGATCTCACTCTCGTAAGAGACCGTGAAGGGATTGACAACCCCTAATCGCGTTGGTTGCGAGTTGCTATCGATTTGTGCAGGTACGAGGGACTTGAGCGTGGCCTCCTACTGGACTAATACATTAGTTCTCAAAAACTGAGGGAAATACTTACGCTACTCTGCTGCATCATCCTCTCGTCTTCGGGGAAAACCAACGCAAGCTCAAGAGGTAGAAGTGAACTTGTTGATGGAGACGCAGAGGTAGCAGTAGCCCCCAGGATCTCGAGGGATCGGGCCTAAGATATCCAGCCCCTAGACCGCGAATGGCCACGAGAGTGGGATGGTTTGGAGGCACTAAGCCGGCTCATGGATCTGCTTGGCATGGAACTGGCACGCCTCGCAGGATCTCACTAGCTGAGTCGCGTCATTGGGTGTCGTAGGCCAGTAGAATCCGCTGCAGAACACCTTGCCAATGAGGGTCTGTGACGACGAGTGGTGCCCCGAGTCCCCGCCGTGTATGTCGGCCAGCAGTTCTTTCCCCTGCTCCCTGGAGATGCAACGCAGGGAAAACATCATTCGGTTGGTTCCTGTACAACTCACCTTCCCGGATGCAGTATGTCGTGGATTGTCGGGCCACACGCTCCGCGTTCTCCTCCTTCTCCGGCAGCGTCCCTTGAGTCAGGTATTCCCTGAATTCCCTGGTCCAGCACCCCTCCTGAGGCTCGAGCGCCTAGAGCAAGCGCGCTCTTGTGGTCGGGCCACAGGCCGGGGCTCCCAAGGCTGGTGGTTGAGGGGGTTCCTCGTAAGGCAGCGCTGCTCGTGAAAGCGGTGGTGTTGCCGATGGCTTGAAGAGTCGCTCCTCAAAGACGCCTGGCTCTCGGGGTAGCCGCTTGGATGCTCTCCTGGCGATGTCGTCAGCTTCCTTGTTGGCGCCACAGGGCACATGCTGCAATTCCAGGCCTAAGAACTGTTTCTCCATCTTGTGCACCTCCGCGAGGCACGCCTCCATGTGCTCATCCTTCGGCTCATACACCTTGTTGGAGAAGTTGACGAGGAGCTACGAGTCAGTGTTGATGGTGAGGCACTTCACCCCCATGGCCATGCAGCCTTGAGGCCAGTTATGAGGCTTTCGTACTCTGCTATGTTGTTGGAGACCTTCTCGCCCTGCTGGAAGCAGAGTTGCGCGGCGTAGTAAAGCTTGTCCTGAGTGGGTGAGATGAGCACTGCTCCAGCCCCCGCGCCCTGGCGTGCAAAGGCACCATCGAAATACATAACACAGCCATCTGGCGCTTCACTCCCCGGCGAGAGAGACCTATCCTCGCCTTCCCCAAGCCCCGGGGCATCCGTCCATTCTACTGCCAAATCAGCGAGTGCGGTTCCCTTGATGACCCTGGTCGTGCTGAACTCCAACTGGAATGCCTGTAGCTCGATGTTCCACTCAGCGACTCTCCCGACAGAGTTGGGGCTCCTGAGCACCCTCTCCAATAGGTAGGCCTAGACGACCTTGATGGGGTGGCCTTGAAAGTAGTGCCGCAGCTTGCGAGAGGCCACCAAGAGCGCGAGCAGGAGCTTCTGAGGCATGGGGTAACGCGCCCTCATGTCCCGCAACACTGTGCTGACAAAATACACAGGGTGCTCGACGAGGGCGGGTGCATTGACAAGGCTTGCAGCTTCTGGAGGTTGGGGTGCCTTCTGATACGATGAAGACACCGAAGCCTAGTCGCTCGTTGGGTCTTTCGTAGGCCCAGGCGTGCCGTCTTGTTGAGCCTGGTCCTTTGCTGGCGTCGCTGCAGCCTTCGCGGAACCCTCTGGGTCTAGCGCCGCTCCGGCTGAGGAAGAGGCTTGGCGTGATGTATCCCTGACTCGGCGCTCCTCCCGTACCGCCACCAGAGCTGCGCTGGCGGAGTAAGGGGTGGCGGCAAGTTACAACACTAGAGGCTCGAGAGGTCGGGGTGCCACCATCACCGGAGGGCTGGTCAGGTATCTCTTGAGGTCTTGAAATGCATGGTTAGCCTCCGGAGTCCACGCGAATGGGCCCTTCTTCATCAGCTTGAAGAACGGCAGGGCGCGCTCTCCTAGCTTGGAAATGAAACGCCCCAATGCAGTCACGCGACCAGCGAGCTTCTGCATCTCCTTGAGGGTTTGCGGTGGACTCATGTCTTCGATTGCCTTTACCTTCTCTGGGTTTTCCTAGATCCCTCTGTGGGACACGAGGAAAGCCAGCAGTTTGCCGGAAGGGATGCCAAACATGCATTTCTCTGGGTTAAGCCGCAAGTCCATGCGGCGCATGCTCTCGAAGGTCTTCTCGAGGTCCTAAATTAAAGTTCTCGCCTCCCGAGACTTCACCACAATGTCATCGACGTAGGGTTCAGCGTACCTCCCGAGCTGCTGACCCAAGGCGATGTGCATCAGCCGTTTGAAGGTCACGCCCGTGTTGCACAGCCCGAATGGCATGCAAGTGTAGCAGTATACCCCGCACGGGGTCAAGAAGGGCGTCTTCTTGACGTCTTGTACCGCCATCTTGATCTGGTGGTAGCCTGAGAACGCATCCAGGAAGCACAGCAAGTCACACTCGGTGATGGAGTCGACGATCTGGTCGATGCGTGAGAGCGGGAACGGATCTTGGGGGCAGGCCTTGTTGAGGTTGGTGAAGTCGACACACATGCGCTCCTTTCCACCTTTCTTGGGCACAACGATGGGGTTTGCCAACCATTCAGGGTACCGGACCTCGCGAATGACGCCTGCTACCTCCAGATTGCGGGTTTCTTGGACGATGAAGGTCTGCTTCTCCGTGGACTGCCGCCGCGCCCTCTGCTTCACAGGGTGTACATTGGGGCACACCTTCAAGTGATTCTCAATCACTCCTCTTGGGACCCCTACCAGCTGATGGGGCTCCCAAGCGAATACTTCCTTGTTTGTGCGCAAGAACTTCACCAGTGTCTCCTTTTGGTCGGGGTCGAGGTTAGCACCTATGGTCAAGGTGGCCCCTGAGGACCCGTCTTCCTCGACCGGCACCTGCTTGGTCTCTGCCTGGTCTTGAGTGAACAACTGCTACTTCTTGGTCGGTGCGGCCGCCTTAGCTCCGGAGGTGCCCACATCGGCTGATTGCGCTGCCGTGGCGGTCTTGAGGGCAAGCTTGAGTGCCGCCAGAGCCACCTTAGTACAACCCACTATGGTGAGGACGTCCTTGCTCCCTGTCATCTTCATGAGGTTGTAGGCCGTATGGGTCACCACCATGAACTGAGCTAAGGCCGGGTATCCAAGGATAGCGTTGTATGGCAGGCCGATGTGGGCGATGTCGAAGTCGATCAGCTCGGTGCGGTAGTTGTCGCGGTGCCGAAGGTCGCGGGAAGATGGATCTGCCCCAGAGAGCTAGAGGAGCCGCCTCCGACGCCGGAGAAGGGCTTGCTGAGGCGGAGCCACTTGAGTGGTACGTGAAGTAGGCTGAAGGCCTCCACCGAGATCATGCTGAGGCTGGCGCCGCCGATGAGGGTCTTGGTGACGGCGACATGGCAGATGGTGAGCGTGCAAAGCATTGGGAGCACACACGAGCCGACGGTGGTAATGGGGTGATCTTCCAAATTGAAGGTCAGGTGGGCCTTGGGCGCCACCCAACCCGGTGGAGCCCCGTGTTGCATGGAAGTGGCGCTGATATGGCGAAATAGCGACTTTGCGTGATGGTTCGAGGGCGGCACCTACAAGCCGCCGAGGTGGGCCGCGACCGCATGGGGCGCTGGTGCCACGAAGCAAGCAGCGAAGAGACCACGCAACTCCTCCCAGGATGCCACCATGGATCCGGGGAGGTTGAGCAGCCAGGAGCGCGGCACGCCAGTGAGGGCCATGGGAAGCCAGTTGGCCATGACCTTGTCGTCGCCCCCGGCCTTAAAGACGGCCTCTTCGTACGCCAGCAAAAAACCACCGGCTCCATCGCGCCGTCATACCGCCGTGGCATCTCCGGCTTTAACTTGGGCGGCCACGGCGCCTGTCGTAAGGCGGGGGCCAAGGCTCGGAGCCCCCTCGCGCTGCTACTCGCACCAGTTGTCGGAGCGGGAATCACGGCGACTGCCATGGGGGCGAATCGCGGTGGCAGCGTGAAGGAAATATGCCCTAGAGGCAATAATAAAGTCATTATTTATTTCCTTACATATCATGATAAATGTTTATTATTCATGCTAGAATTGTATTAACTGGAAACATAATACATGTGTGAATACATAGGCAAACAGAGTGTCACTAGTATGCCTCTACTTGACTAGCTCATTAATCAAAGATGGTTATGTTTCCTAACCATGAACAAAGAGTTGTTATTTGATTAGCGAGATCACATCATTAGTTGAATGATCTGATTGACATGACCCATTCCATTAGCATAGCACCCGATCATTTAGTATGTTGCTATTGCTTTTATCCATGACTTATACATGTTCCTTTAACTATGAGATTATGCAACTCCCGTTTACCGTAGGAACACTTTGTGTGCTACCAAACGTCACAACGTAACTGGGTGATTATAAAGGTGCTCTACAGGTGTCTCCGAAAGTATTTGTTGGGTTGGCATATTTCGAGATTAGGATTTGTCACTCCGAATGTCGGAGAGGTATCTCAGGGCCTTCTCGGTAATGCACATCACATAAAGCCTTGCAAGCATTGCAACTAATGAGTTAGTTGCGGGATGATGTATTACGGAACGAGTAAAGAGACTTGCCGATAACGAGATTGAACTAGGTATTGGATACTGTCGGTGTACTAAAGTAGGGGTACCTTAGTACCCCAGACTTGTGCACGGGTAGTTGTAGCACCCTGCGGCAAGGCCCGCCCATGAAGCGCCAAGAGAAGACCAAGCATTCAAGACAAGGCCCCCGGCAAGAGGAGCTTGCCGGGCCGAGAAGACAAGACCCCGGCAAGAGGAGCTTGCCGGGACGACTAAGCCCATGTAATACCATCCAAGAACAAAGTATACGAGACAGAAGATCGAGACCCCGACAAGAGGAGCTTGTCGGGAAGGCCGAACCCAGGCACCACAAGAGAAGCCCGCCACGGCGCGCCATGCGCCCCGGCAAGGCCTGATAGCCGGCAAGCTATCTGGCACAGGAAGACGACCCCCGCGGCAAGCCACTTGCCGCGGCAAATCGCCACCTCAGGACTGCGCTCCAGCTCACCCGCCCACGCGTCGCTCCGGGGTTTCCCCCAAGGGCACGTGGCGGGGCACCGCGCAGCCTGGGGTATGCGGTGGCATGCATCCACCACCGTGGCGAGCGGTGGCGCACCTAACGGTCCGCCTCGGTGCTGTCCAGGCGACCGTGACGGGCATTTAATGCCCTTGTCCCCTACCGTCAGAAGTAGGTATGATAACACTGTGCCGCACTGTAGCGCCACTGTTCCCGCACTGTTACAACTTCCACCCCTTTTACACTTTTACCCCTTTCTCTTACGTTGACACCTGTCGGTGACCCCTTTGCGCTATAAAAGGAGGCCCGTGTGCAACGTAGAGGGGGTTCGGACATCCGGAATCCAGACAGCCATACGCTCGGTGCAGCTAGCTCTCCAAGCTCCCAAGCTCCCCAGTTCAATACGACCAAGCAGGAGTAGGGTTTTACGCGTCCATCGCGGCCCGAACCTGGGTAAACCGCCCGTGTGCTCGCCTCGATCTGCTCTCCGTGCTCCCTCCGCCCCCCTCACCGGACAACGAAAGGGGCTCCGGCCCCATAGGTGCTCGCGGGGGACGCCGTCCACCCCGATAGATACCGACGATCGAATCTCGGGCAAGTAACATACCGATGACAAAGGGAACAAACGTATGTTGTTATGCGGTCTGACCGATAAAGATCTTCATAGAATATGTAGGAGCCAATATGGGCATCCAGGTCCCGCTATTGGTTATTGACCGGAGACGTGTCTCGGTCATGTCTACATTGTTCTCGAACCGTAGGGTCCGCACGCTTAACGTTACGATGACAGTTATTATGAGTTTATGCATTTTGATGTACCGAAGGAGTTCGGAGTCCTGGATGTGATCACGGACATGACGAGGAGTCTCGAAATGGTCGAGACGTAAAGAATGATATATTGGAAGCCTATGTTTGGACATCGGATGTGTTCCAGGTGAAATCAGGATTTTACCGGAATACCGGGAGGGTTACCGGAACCCCCCGGGAGCATAATGGGCCAACATGGGCCTTGGTGGAGAGGTGAGAGGGCTGCCCTCATGGGCTGCGCGCCTCCCCCCTTCCCCTAGTCCTATTAGGACTAGGAGAGGTGGCCGGCCCCCCTCTCTCTCTCTCCCCCTTGGAGAATCCTAGTCCAACTAGGATTGGGGGGGGGGGGGAATCCTACTCCCAGAGGGAGTAGGACTCTCCTGGCGCGCCAGGCTTGGCCGGCCAGCCCCTCCCCCTTGGATCCTTTATATACGGGGGCAGGGGCACCCCATAGACACACAATTGATCATTGGGATCTTTCCTTAGCCGTGTGCGGTACCCCCTTCCACCAAATTCCACCTCGGTCATATCGTTGCAGTGCTTAGGCGAAGCCCTGCGCCGGTAACACATCAAGATCGTCACCACGCCGTCGTGCTGACGGAACTCTTCCCCGACGCTTTGCTGGATCGGAGCCCGGGGATCATCATCGAGCTGAACGTGTGCCAAGAACTCGGAGGTGCCGGAGTAACGGTGTTGTGATCGGTTGGATCGCGAGGAGAACGTACGACTACTTCCCCTACGTAGCATCAACGCTTCCGCTTCGGTCTACGAGGGTACGTAGACAACACTCTCCCCTCTCGTTGCTATGCATCACCATGATCTTGCGTGTGCGTAGGATTTTTTTTGAAATTACTACGTTCCCCAACAGTGGCATCCGAGCCTAGGTTTTTATGGTTTGATGTTATTTGCACGAGTAGAACACAAGTGAGTTGTGGACGATACAAGTCATACTGCCTACCAGCATGTCATATTTTGGTTCAGCGGTATTGTTGGACGAGACGATCCGGACCAACCTTACGCGTACTCTTACGCGAGACCGGTTCCCTCGACGTGCTTTGCACATAGATGGCTTGCGGAAGACTGTCTCTCCAACTTTAGTTGAACCAAGTGTGGCTACGCCCGGTCCTTGAGAAGGTTAAAACGGAGTCTATTTGACAAACTATCATTGTGGTTTTGATGCGTAGGTAAGATGAGTTCTTGCTTAAACCCGTAGCAGGCACGTAAAACTTGCAACAACAAAGTAGAGGACGTCTAACTTGTTTTTGCAGGGCATGTTGTGATGTGATATGGTCAAGACATGATGCTAAATTTTATTGTATGAGATGATCATGTTTTGTAACCGAGTTATCGGCAACTGGCAGGAGCCATATGGTTGTCGCTTTATTGTATGCAATGCAATCGCGATGTAATGCTTTACTTTATTACTAAGCGGTAGTGATAGTCGTAGAAGCATAAGATTGGCGAGACGACAACGATGCTACGATGGAGATCAAGGTGTCGCGCCGGTGACGATGGTGATCATGACGGTGCTTCGACGATGGAGATCACAAGCACGAGATGATGATGACCATATCATATCACTTATATTGATTGCATGTGATGTTTATCTTTTATGCATCTTATCTTGCTTTGATTGACGGTAGCATTATAAGATGATCTCTCACTAATTATCAAGAAGTGTTCTCCCTGAGTATGCACCGTTGCAAAAGTTCTTTGTGCTGAGACACCACGTGATGATCGGGTGTGATAGGCTCTACGTTCAAATACAACGGGTGCAAAACAGTTGCACACGCGGAATACTCAGGTTTAACTTGACGAGCCTAGCATATAACAGATATGGCCTCGGAACACAGAGACCGAAAGGTCGAGCGTGAATCATATAGTAGATATGATCAACATAGTGATGTTCACCATTGAAACTACTCCATCTCACGTGATGATCGGACATGGTTTAGTTGATTTGGATCACGTGATCACTTAGAAGATTAGAGGGATGTCTATCTAAGTGGGAGTTCTTAAGTAATATGATTAATTGAACTTAAAATTATCATGAACTTAGTACCTGATAGTATCTTGCTTGTCTATGTTGTGTAGATAGATGGCTCGTGCTGTTGTTCCGTTGAATTTTAATGCGTTCCTTGAGAAAGCAAAGTTGAAAGATGATGGTAGCAATTACACGGACTGGGTCCGTAACTTGAGGATTATCCTCATTGCTGCACAGAAGAATTACGTCCTGGAAGCACCGCTAGGTGCCAGGCCTGGTGCAAGAGCTACACCAGATGTTGTGAACGTCTGGCAAAGCAAAGCTGATGACTACTCTATAGTTCAGTGTGCCATGCTTTACGGCTTAGAACCGGGACTTCAACGACGTTTTGAACACCATGGAGCATATGAGATGTTCCAGGAGTTGAAGTTAATATTTCAAGCAAATGCCCGGATTGAGAGATATGAAATCTCCAATAAGTTCTATAGCTGTAAGATGGAGGAGAACGGTTCTGTCAGTGAGCATATACTCAGAATGTCTGGGTATAACAATCACTTGATTCAACTGGGAGTTAATCTTCCGGATGATTGCGTCATTGACAGATTCTCCAATCACTGCCACCAAGCTACAAGAGCTTTGTGATGAACTATAATATGCAAGGGATGACCAAAACTATGCCCGAGCTCTTCGCGATGCTGAAAGCCGCGGAGGTAGAAATCAAAAAGGAGCATCAAGTGTTGATGGTTAACAAAACCACTAGTTTCAAGAAAAAGGGCAAAGGGAAGAAAAAACGGGAACTTCAAAAAGAACAGCAAGCAAGTTGCTAATCAAGAGAAGAAACCCAAGTCTGGACCTAAGCCTGAAAATGAGTGCTTCTATTGCAAGCAGACTGGTCACGGGAAGCGGAACTGCCCCAAGTATTTGGCGGATAAGAAGGATGGCAAGGTTAACAAAGGTATATATGATATACATGTTATTGATGTATACCTGACTAATTCTCGCAGTAGCACCTGGGTATTTGATACTGGTTCTGTTGCTAATTATTTGCAACTCAAAACAGGGGCTACGGATTAAGTGAAGATTGGCTAAGGACGAGGTGACGATGCGCATGGGAAATGGTTCCAAAGTCGATGTGATCGCGGTCGGCACGCTACCTCTACATCTACCTTCGGGATTAATATTAGATCTAAATAATTGTTATTTAGTACCAGCGTTGAGCATGAACATTATATCTAGATCTTGTTTGATGCGATACGGTTATTCATTTAAATCAGAGAATAATGGTTGTTCTATTTATATGAGTAATATCTTTTATGGTCATGCACCATTAAAGAATGGTTTGTTCTTACTTAATATCGATAGTAGTGATACACATATTCATAATGTCGAAGCCAAAAGATGCAGAGTTGATAATGATAGTGCAACTTATTTGTGGCACTGCCGTTTAGGTCATATCGGTGTAAAACGCATGAAGAAACTCCATACTGATGGACTTTTGGAGTCACTTGATTATGAATCACTTGGCACTTGCGAACCGTGCCTTATGGGCAAGATGACTAAAACACCGTTCTCCGGTACTATGGAGAGAGCAACAGATTTATTGGAAATCATACATACTAATGTATGTGGTCCAATGAATGTTGAGGCTCGTGGCGGATATCGTTATTTTCTCACCTTCACTGATGATTTAAGCAGATATGGGTATATCTACTTAATGAAACACAAGTCTGAAACATTTGAAAAGTTCAAAGAATTTCAGAGTGAAGTGGAAAATCATCGTAACAAGAAAATAAAGTTTCTACGATCTGATCGTGGAGGAGAATATTTGAGTTACGAGTTTGGTCTACATTTGAAACAATGCGGAATAGTTTCGCAACTCACGCCACCCGGAACACCACAACGTAATGGTGTGTCCGAACATCGTAATCGTACTTTACTAGATATGGTGCGATCTATGATGTCTCTTACCGATTTACCGCTATCGTTTTGGGGTTATGCTTTAGAGACGGCCGCATTCACGTTAAATAGGGCACCATCAAAAACCGTTGAGACGACGCCTTATGAACTGTGGTTTGGCAAGAAACCAAAGTTGTCGTTTCTTAAAGTTTGGGGCTGCGATGCTTATGTGAAAAAGCTTCAACCTGATAAGCTCGAACCCAAATCGGAAAAATGTGTTTTCATAGGATACCCAAAGGAGACTGTTGGGTACACCTTCTATCACAGATCCGAAGGCAAAATTTTTGTTGCTAAATTCGGAAACTTTCTAGAGAAGGAGTTTCTCTCGAAAGAAGTGAGTGGGAGGAAAGTAGAACTTGATGAGATAACTATATCTACTCCCTTATTGAGAAGTAGTACGTCACAGAAATCAGTTTCTGTGACACCTACACCAAATAGGGAGGAAGCTAATGATAATGATCATGAAACTTCAGATCAAGATTCTACTGAACTTCGTAGATCAACCAGAGTAAGATCCGCACCAGAGTGGTACAGTAATCCTATTTTGGAAGTCATGTTACTAGACCATGATGAACCTACGAACTATGAAGAAGCGATGGTGAGCCCAGATTCCGCAAAGTGGCTTGAGGCCATGAAATCTGAGATGGGATCCATGTATGAGAACAAACTGTGGACTTTGGTTGACTTGCCCGATGATCGGCAAGCAATTGAGAATAAATGGATTTTTAAGAAGAAGACTGACGCTGATGGTAATGTTACTGTCTATAAAGCTCGACTTCTTGCAAAAGGTTTTCGACAAGTTCAAGGGATTGACTACGATGAGACTTTCTCACCCGTAGCGATGCTTAAGTCTGTCCGAATCATGTTAGCAGTTGCCGCATTCTATGATTATGAAATTTGGCAAATGGATGTCAAAACTGCATTCCTGAATGGATTTCTGGAAGAAGAGTTGTATATGATGCAACCAGAAGGTTTTGTCGATCCAAAGGGAGCTAACAAAGTGTGCAAGCTCCAGCGATCCATTTATGGACTGGTGCAAGCCTCTCGGAGTTGGAATAAACGCTTTGATGGTGTGATCAAAGCATTTGGTTTTATACAGACTTTTGGAGAAGCCTGTATTTACAAGAAAGTGAGTGGGAGCTCTGTAGCATTTCTGATATTATATGTGGATGACATATTACTGATCAGAAATAATATAGAATTTCTGGATAGCATAAAAGGATACTTGAATAAGAGATTTTCAATGAAAGACCTCGGTGAAGCTGCTTACATATTAGGCATTAAGATCTATAGAGATAGATCAAGACGCTTAATAGGACTTTCACAAAGCACATACCTTGACAAAGTTTTGAGGAAGTTCAAAATGGATCAGGCAAAGAAAGGGTTCTTGCCTATGTCACAAGGTGTGAAGTTGAGTAAGAATCAATGCCCGACCACCGCAGAAGATAGAGAGAAAATGAAAAATGTTCCCTATGCTTCAGCCATAGGCTCTATCATGTATGCAATGTTGTGTACCAGACCTGATGTGTGCCTTGCTGTAAGTTTAGCAGGCAGGTACCAAAGTAATCCAGGAGTGGATCACTGGACAGCGGTCAAGAACATCCTTAAGTACTTGAGAAGGACTAAGGATATGTTTCTCATTTATGGAGGTGACAAAGAGCTCGTCGTAAACGGTTACGTCGATGCAAGCTTTGACACTGATCCGGACGATTCTAAATCGCAAACCGGATACATATTTACATTAAACGGTGGAGCTATCAGTTGGTGCAGTTCTAAACAAAGCGTCGTGGCGGGATCTACATGTGAAGCTGAGTACATAGCCGCTTCGGAAGCAGCTAATGAAGGAGTCTGGATGAAGGAGTTCATATCCGATCTAGGTGTTGTACCTAGCGTATCGGGTCCAATGAAAATCTTTTGTGACAATACTGGTGCAATTGCCTTGGCAAAGGAATCCAGATTTCACAAAAGAACCAAACACATCAAAAGACGCTTCAACTCCATCCGGGATTTGGTCCAGGTGGGAGACATAGAGATATGCAAGATACATACGGATCTGAATGTTGCAGACCCGTTGACTAAGCCTCTTCCACGAGCAAAACATGATCAGCACCAAGACTCCATGGGTGTTAGAATCATTAATTTGTAATCTAGATTATTGACTCTAGTGCAAGTGGGAGACTGAAGGAAATATGCCCTAGAGGCAATAATAAAGTCATTATTTATTTCCTTACATATCATGATAAATGTTTATTATTCATGCTAGAATTGTATTAACTGGAAACATAATACATGTGTGAATACATAGGCAAACAGAGTGTCACTAGTATGCCTCTACTTGACTAGCTCATTAATCAAAGATGGTTATGTTTCCTAACCATGAACAAAGAGTTGTTATTTGATTAACGAGATCACATCATTAGTTGAATGATCTGATTGACATGACCCATTCCATTAGCATAGCACCCGATCGTTTAGTATGTTGCTATTGCTTTTATCCATGACTTATACATGTTCCTTTAACTATGAGATTATGCAACTCCCGTTTACTGTAGGAACACTTTGTGTGCTACCAAACGTCACAACGTAACTGGGTGATTATAAAGGTGCTCTACAGGTGTCTCCGAAAGTATTTGTTGGGTTGGCATATTTCGAGATTAGGATTTGTCACTCCGAATGTCGGAGAGGTATCTCGGGGCCTTCTCGGTAATGCACATCACATAAAGCCTTGCAAGCATTGCAACTAATGAGTTAGTTGCGGGATGATGTATTACGGAATGAGTAAAGAGACTTGCCGATAACGAGATTGAACTAGGTATTGGATACCGACGATAGAATCTCGGGCAAGTAACATACTGACCACAAAGGGAACAAACGTATGTTGTTATGCGGTCTGACCAATAAAGATCTTCGTAGAATATGTAGGAGCCAATATGGGCATCCAGGTCCCGCTATTGGTTATTGACCGGAGACGTGTCTCGGTCATGTCTACATTGTTCTCGAACCGTAGGGTCCGCACGCTTAATGTTACGACGACAGTTATTATGAGTTTATGCATTTTGATGTACCGAAGGAGTTCGGAGTCCCGGATGTGATCACGGACATGACGAGGAGTCTCGAAATGGTCGAGACGTAAAGAATGATATATTGGAAGCCTATGTTTGGACATCGGATGTGTTCCAGGTGAAATCAGGATTTTACCGGAATACTGGGAGGGTTACCGGAACCCCCCGGGAGCATAATGGGCCAACATGGGCCTTGGTGGAGAGGTGAGAGGGCTGCCCTCATGGGCTGCGCGCCTCCCCCCTTCCCCTAGTCCTATTAGGACTAGGAGAGGTGGCCGGCCCCCCTCTCTCTCTCTCCCCCTTGGAGAATCCTAGTCCAACTAGGATTGGGGGGGGGGAATCCTACTCCCAGAAGGAGTAGGACTCTCCTGGCGCGCCAGGCTTGGCCGGCCAGCCCCTCCCCTTTGGCTCCTTTATATACGGGGGCAGGGGGCACCCCATAGACACACAATTGATCATAGGGATCTTTCCTTAGCCGTGTGCGGTGCCCCCTTCCACCAAATTCCACCTCGGTCATATCGTTGCAGTGCTTAGGCGAAGCCCTACGCCGGTAACACATCAAGATCGTCACCACGCCGTCGTGCTGACGGAACTCTTCCCCGACGCTTTGCTGGATCGGAGCCCGGGGATCGTCATCGAGCTGAACGTGTGCCAAGAACTCGGAGGTGCCGGAGTAACGGTGCTGTGATCGGTTGGATCGCGAGGAGAACGTACGACTACTTCCCCTACGTAGCGTCAACGCTTCCGCTTCGGTCTATGAGGGTACGTAGACAACACTCTCCCCTCTCGTTGCTATGCATCACCATGATCTTGCGTGTGCGTAGGAATTTTTTTGAAATTACTACGTTCCCCAACACAGCGAAGCGCGGATCAACGAAAGAAAAGCTCCGGCGCACCCCTACCTGGCGCGCAAAATGTCGGATTTTGGGTTCCGGCAAAACCCTTGAGGTTCGAACACTGGGGTGCGCACGAAGATTTACCCCTACCTAATCACGCCCTCAACCTTGCCGCAATCTCAATGCCTAGCTCGATGAACTCGCAACACAAGAGACACGAGATTTCTGGTTCGGGCCACCATTGTGGTGTAATACCCTACTCCAGTGTGGTGTGGTGGATTGCCTCTTGGGGTGAGGATGAACAGTACAAGGGGAAGAATAGCCTCCTGAGGCGAGGTGTTCTTGTGCTTGGTGAGTGTGAGGATGATCTGAATCAGTTCAGGCTGAGTTGGCTCCTACTATGGTGGCTAGTCCTATTTATAGAGGCCCTGGTCCTCTCCCTAAATATTGAATTGGGAAGGGATCCAACAACGGCCAATTTGGAAGGGGACATCTAGTATAAGCTATCCTGACTAAAGGAGTTCTTCACCTGCCAAAGGCTCTGGTGGTGACGCCGTCTTGGGCTCCACGGTGACCTCCGTCCTGCCGTACGTCCTGCTGGTCTTGGTCTCGTTTCACCGATATGGAAACCTTTCCTGATGCCTCGGTACTCCTCGCCTGCGCTTCCCTCCTTAGCACCAAAGAGGAAACAAGGACACTGTGCACGCTGGCGCCCGCCTGACGCCCGCCTGGTCTTGGTCGTCATGGCTGATGTCGTAGGAACCTCGCGAGGTTCTCCTTGCCTTGATCTCTCCGCCCCTAGCGAGCCAGCCTGGTGAGGCCACTCCCGAGGAAGCCCTGTGTCATCCGCCTCATGAGGCTTGGCCCTTCGCGAGGGTCTTGAGCGCTTTTTGGTGAAGACGGGCCGTACTGGGCCGCGAGTGGAGCCACACTGTGGGCCGCAGGCAGGCAAGTCTGGGACCCCCGTTCCCAGAATGCCGATAGTTTTCTTGAAGAAATGAGGAACAAGATGAGGGTGAAGCGAGTTGGGTAGAGAGGAAGCTGAGAGAGAAGAGTGAAATGATGGTTGCCTCGTCCGTCCAACTTACTTCTGGAAAGGAGGGGGTTTTGTGATTTGACGGCTCATTGGACATTACTACGGCGCTTCAATCGGGGTAGTCTACCATGCAGTTGGGCACTCTACTATGGAGTAATTTAGTGCATGGCTGGTTACCCTGATGCTGGCTGTCCCACACGTCGGCGAAAGTGAGTAGCAAGGTTCCCCATGACCGTAGAGGAGGATACGCACAGTAGAGCGTGTCCACTATTTTTTAAGGAAAAAATGATTACAGAAAGCGTTTCCACTCTTACGATGGAGGAGTGCAAAACACGGTAGCCACTTGAACATACACAGTGCTCCCACTACTAGGCATGTGCAGTGGTTCATATGTCAGTACTACATAATCTTGTTTCTAGTGTAGTAAGATATGACGATAACAAATGATGTTGTGCGCATGTCAATGTCGGATCACGGGTTCCGGCGGACCCTTAAGGTTCGAACTTTGGGGTGCGCGCGGAGATCGTGCCCTCTACCTCTCCGTCTCGTAAGGATCTAAACTACTGCAGGAACAACACATGAGACACAAGATTTATACTGGTTCGGGCCACCATCGTGGTGTAATACCCTACTCCAGTGTGGTGGGTGGATTGCCTCTTGGGCTGATGAGGAAGAACAGTACACGTGAATGGCCTCGCGAGGGCCCGTTCTTGGCTAGGGGATGAACTGCTAGGGAGAGTTCAATCACCCTTCTCTTTCTCTTTCTCTCTACTTGCTCTAGATACTGAATCAGATGCCTCTACCCTGGGGGTGGCTAGTCCTATTTATAGGCAAAGGCCCTGGGCCTCTTCCCAAATATTGAGCGGGAAGGGCGCGAACAATTGGCCAATTTGAAGGGGAACAACGAGTACACTTATCCTGACTAAAGTTGGTCTTCGCCTGCCAAAGGTTATGGTGATGACGCCGGCTTGGGCTCCACAGTGACTTCCTCCTTGTCGTGGAGCTGGACTTGGTCTCGTTGCACCGAAATGGGTGCCTTTGCTTGATCCTCTCGCCTGCGCTTGCCCCCTTTGCACCAAAGAGGAAAGGGGGGACACTGCGCGGGCTGGCGCCCGCCTGGCACCCTTGGTCGTCATGGCTTGCGTCATGGGCACCTTGTGAGGTACCCCACCTTGATCTCTCCGCCTCCTCGCGAGCCAACCCAAGGAGGTCGTGCTGGAGGAAGCGCCGTGTCGTCCGCCTCGCGAGGCTTGGTCCCTCGCGAGGGTCATGTGCCTTGTGTTGATGAAGATGGGCCACGTTGGGCCCCCACTCGAGCCACGCCGCAGGCCGCAGGCAGGCAAGTCTGGGGACCCCCGTTCCCAGAACGCCGACAGTAGCCCCCGGGCCCAAGGCGCGCATGGACTTGGCCGTGCCGAGAGGCGAAAGGGCAAGGGCGAAGCGCCGCGGGCCCTAACAGCCTGCGGCCTCGGGCGCCGCGTGGCGGTTGATTGGACATGGGCGTCTCCACTTCCCCACGACGCCTCGACAATGGCACAGATTGGACAAGTCCCTGCATGCAAACCATGTCATGATTACCTGTGATCGTGGAGGCCGGCGGTTGGCCTCCGCCGGCTATAAGTACGGCACCGCGCGTGCCCTTCCAGTCCATCTCTTCTTGCTTCCTCCCCCGCCTCAGTTATTGCTCCGCCTTGGTGAGATGGCTCCGATTCGCCGGTTCTCCGCGGCGGAGAAGGGAAAGGCTCCTCAAGAGGTACCTGACCCGCTCCCGCCGAAGAAACGGCCTGCCTTGCGCGGCCAAGACGAGGAGAATCGCCTGGTGGTGCCGAGGCCTTGGTACGAGCGGCCTCTGCCGGGGTTCCCGCTTCCCTTGTATGCCCACGCCGAGGGCTCTGGAAGAGGAGATGTCGATCCCCTCAGCCAGCGCCATCGGCGGCGCCGGAGGGTCACGAAGGTGTTTGTTGTTCCTCCTGGAGTCCACACCGAGGGCTTCTCCCGCGAGCTCGTACTCCACGCCGCCATGCCTCCGCGGACTTGGATCCGCCTTCCTCCCTTCTTCGCCTCCGCCTTCCAGCAGGGGAGACTCCTGGAGCTGTGGCTGCAGCACGCCGACTGTAGCACTCCTGCGACCGGGGTAGAGGTTGCAATCACCGCCCCGGGCGAGGTCTTCATGACTCGTGGCTGGGGTGAAATCGCCCGGTGCTGCAGAACGAAGGGTGCCCTCACGATCCACCTGGAGTACGACGGCGCTTCGGTGATGTTCTTCAAAGTCTTCGACACGAACGGTCGCCGGCTGGAGTGCTGCCCCGGGGGAGGCGGCCAGGACCTTGCCACGGCGACGGCTGGGCCCGCCAATCGCCCCCTGGACAGCTCCGCAAGCGACGGGAGCGCCGGAGGATCCAGCGATCCCAGTGAGGTCTTCGCGACGCCGGAGACGAGCGACGACAGCTACGAGCCTGCGAGCCGACGCCGCTCCCGGAGCAGGGCAGGCTCGCTTGGTCGCCGTCGATCCTGATCTGGATGGGGTTGGCGCCGGTGCCTGCCGGCCCACTGTTGATGATGGCATCTTTTGTAGGGGCGCGTGTAATTAGCACCTTTTAGGATTCGTTCCCTGCGAGGAATCACATTGTGCCCCATAGGGGCTTGTAAGGTGGCCGTGATCCTTGTTGTTAATATGTAACCCTTGCTATGGATTCGTGCGAATCGCGAATTCCGTCATAGTTTGGTTCCCCCTTTCGTACCTCGCGAGGGCTTGGTGCTCTGCGTCGACAGGTCCCAGTCCCAAGGCGGCGTCAGCCGTCGCTGGTATGCCAGGTCACGATGTCGTGGTCAAGGCCAGGAGGTGAGCGACCCGGGGTCCGGTAAGAGTGTAACACCCCGGATGTAACTTGCCATAATTGTAACCTTAATTCTTGCCATTTTCGGCTATGTGATATGATATTCCCTCCGTGGTTGGGTTTTCCTTCTTTTTGCATTTTGGTCATGTCATGCATTTCATATCATGTCATCATGTGCATCGCATTCGCATACGTGTTCGTCTCATGAATCCGAGCATTTTCCCCGTTGTCCGTTTTGCAATCCGGCGCTCCTATGTTCCCCGGTGTCCCTTTTTACCTTTTTCCGTGTGCGGGTATTAAACCTTCTCGGAATGGACCGAGGTTTATCAAGCGGCCTTGGTATAGCACCAGTAGACCGCCTGTAAAGTTTCGGGTGATTCGGAGCTCGTTTGATACTCCAACGGTTAACCGGGTAGCCGTAAAGGCCTCGTGTGTGTTGCAGCCCAAAACCCCTCCAAGTCAGCCCAATAACCCATCTAAGTCACTCCCATGTCCATCGCCGTTCGATCACGATCGCGTGGCCAAAAACCGCACTCCATTTGAAGCTTCCTAGCCCCCTCTACCTATAAATATACCTTCCCCTCCGAAATCCCGGGTCCAATCCACCCCTAACCCTAGCCAAACTCCTCCCCGCCGCCGGACGTGTCCAACTCCGGCCGGACGAAACCCGCCGCCGCATCGAGGGCGTTACAAGTTGGTAATCATAGCCTTCCCCGACCTTAGGAGCCCCCACTATTTGATCGTTTTTAGCGGCCGAGTTGTGTCTAGAAAAGTGTTTTGAGTCATTTAGGAATTATATATCGGAGAGTTTAGGAATTCTTTTTACTTCCCAGTCTCCTCATCGCTCTGGTAAGGCATCCTGACATAGAGTTTTGACTCTTCTCTTCTTAAATTTCACTAAAAAAAATTTAGGATCACGCGGGTATCTTAGAATCGTTCCGATGGTTTTATGATGGCAACATTGTCTTGGTGCCTCCTGTCAGCAGGGGTTTAGTGGAGGTGTCCCGGGGAGTTGAGCTCCGAGGTGTTGTCGTCATAATTTTATCGTTGCGGTTTTGGAATACCTGAGTTTAGTACGCCGACATCGAAAATCTCTTTTGTACAGTTGTCGGTGAGGTAACCCTGATAGCCCAGTACTGAGGCGAGTGCGGAAGTATTGCCATGACTCGTATAACGGATGCTTTTCGAAGGTTGAGGTAGACGATTTCCGAAGGTTTCTTGGTTATGTGTTGAAGGATGTATACAGCTGGATCTAGGTATTGTTAGTTTGGGTGATATATTTTGTGTCCCCTGTATGCCCAACACCTGATTGCATAACCAGAAAGTTTCGGGAGTTTATAAGTGGGAATTCATGTAGCTCTAGTGTTTCTTCCCGCAAATATTTGGTTCGTGATTGGGTAATCCTTACCAAGTATTTGTTCACATCCCTACCTTGTTGATTTTATTCCATACCTTTTTCTAAGTGGCTTCTCAGCTTATGGAAGTGTGGTGCTTTACTTTGGAATTCATTCATTCATTCTCGTTCGGATGTTTATTGTGAAGACTATATGTTGCAATTTTGTTCCTTTGATTCAGCTTGAATATATATCTTTTCAAGATGCTAATGGATGTCACCCTCTTCAGGATGGCTCCGCCAACGCGTCAGAATCCGGAACGCAATGAAGGAAGTCAGGCTAACCCTCCGCCACCACCTCCGCCTCCGGAGGCATGGCAAGCCTTGATGACTGCCACAAATGCCAATGCTCAGATTCTGATTCAGCTCTTGCAAGATCGCAACCAAGGGCAAGGTAATTAGGAGAATCAAGGCCAAGGCAACAATCAGCCGCACTTCGCTTCACTCAATCAGTTCCTTGCTAATCAGCCAAAGACCTTCAGCTACTGTGTCGAGGCCACAGATGTGGATATCAGCAAGCATTTCGAGTGCAGCCATGTCAGACCTGAGGACTTTGTCAAGTTTGCCTCTTTTCAACTCAAAGATCAAGCTGCTGAGTGGTTCCAACAATACAAAGATTCCAGAGGAGGTCGTGTGATTACCTGGGATGATTTCCGCCGTGACTTCAAAGCTCATCACATACCAGAAAGTGTTGTTGAGAGTAAGCGTGAGGAGTTCCGCAATCTCAAGCAAGGCAACATGTCTGTGTATCAATACAACACTCAGTTCCAGAAGATTTCTCGTTTTGCGAGGCAAGACATCCTTGATGAGAAGAGCATGATTTACCAATTCAGGCGTGGTCTCAGAGAAGATTTGCAACTAGCTCTCGTGCTTTTTGAGCCGTTAAAGTATGATGAATTCAACAACATGGCACTGAAACAAGAAGCTGCTCAGCTCAAGTGTGAGGCATCTAAGAAGAGAGTTAGAGACGCAGTTCAGTCTTCTTCTTCCTCACTTGTGGCAGCTAAGCAACAGAAGTTCTGGTTGCCTCCTCCTCCTCCGTTCCGTCAGCCTTATCAGCAGAAGAACTCAGGTGGTCGTGGATCTTCCCACCCACCCAACCCTGGCTATCAGAACAAGTCTCAGAATCAAGCTCCAAGGCCAAGTGCTCCTTATCACCGTCCGCTCTCAGAGGTGACTTGTAACAAATGTCAGCAAAAGGGTCAGTATGCGAACAAGTGCTTCAACCAAAGGCGCCTTCCGCCTCCTCCTCCTGTGAGATCTTCCAGCAATGCAGTGGTCAAGCATAATCCTAAGTCTGCAAAGGTGAACATGATGAATGCGGCTCAGGCAGAGGATTCTTCAGAAGTGATCATGGGTAACCTTCCTGTTAATGATATTCCTGCAAAAGTCCTATTTGATACTGGTGCTTCGCATTGTTTCATCTCAAGACCTTTTGCATCTAAGCATGAGTTGGGTTATCAAGTTTAGCCTAGTTCTTTATCAGTGGTGTCCCCGGGTAAGCAAATGACATCTAATATTTGCGTCCCGAATGTTTCCATCAAGATGGGCGACTATAGATTTCTGGCTAAACCAATTGTTCTTGGTGACTCTGATATTGATCTTATTCTCGGGATGGACTGGCTTTCTAAGCACAAGGCTTAGCTTAATTGTGCTGCCAGGGAAATTCAATTGACTCACTCTTCTGACGATGTGATCATTTATGCCGCTCGTGATGATACGATTCGGTTGTTTTCTCTCAATGAGAAGGGTGAATTGGATCCTATCTCTCAAATTCCAGTCGTTTATGAGTACCAAGATGTTTTTCCAGAAGAGCTTTCGGGTATGCCTCCTCACCGGCCAGTTGAATTCGTTATTGATCTTGAGCCTGGCACGGAACCCGTCTGCAAGCGTCCTTACAAGCTTGGGCCAAAAGAGTTGAAGGAATTGAAGAAACAGCTCGATGAACAAGAGCGTCTGGGTTTGATCAGACCGAGTTCTTCTCCATGGGGTTGTGGTGTTCTTTTTGTCCAGAAGAAGGATGGCACGGACCGACTTTGCGTCGATTACCGTCCATTGAACAAGAAGACAATCAAGAACAAGTACCCACTTCCCAACATCAATGAGCTATTTGAGCAACTTAAAGGTGCTAAGGTGTTCTCCAAGCTTGACCTTCGTATGGGGTATCATCAGATTCGCATTCATGAAGAGGATATTCCCAAGACAGCATTCAGAACAAGTTTTGGTTCTTATGAATATACTGTCATGTCTTTCGGCCTTGTCAATGCTCCTCCAACATTCACTCGCTTGATGAATTTCATCTTCAACCCCTACACCAATGAATTTGTCTTGGTCTATCTCGATGATATTTTGGTCTTCTCCAAGAATAAGAAGGATCATGGCATACATTTGCGATTGGTGCTCGACAAGCTTAGAGAGTATCAATTATATGCGAAGTTCTCCAAATGTGAATTTTGGCTTGATGAAGTTCTTTACCTTGGGCATATCATCTCTGCCAAGGGCATTGCTGTTAATCCTGAGAAGGTTTCTGCAGTCGTGAACTGGGAACCTCCTCACAATGTCAAGCAGCTTCGTAGTTTTCTTGGACTTGCAAGCTATTGCCGAAGATTCGTTGAGAATGTTTCCAACCTCCTCCAGAAGCATGTGAAGTATGTCTGGTCTCCTGAGTGTGATGTTGATTTCAACACTCTCAAAGAGAAACTTGTCACTGCTCCAGTGTTGACTCCTCCTGATGATTCCAAGCCTTATGAAGTTTTCTGTGATGCTTCTCTTCAAGGCCTCGGTGCCGTGTTAATGCAAGAGAAGAAGGTTGTGGCCTATACCTCTCGTCAGTTGAAGCCCAACGAAAAGAACTACCCCACTCACGATCTTGAGTTGGCGGCAGTTGTCCACGCACTAATAACATGGAGACATCTCCTGTTGGGAAGGAAAGTGGACATTTTCACTGATCACAATAGTCTCAAGTACATCTTCACTCAGCCCAACCTCAACCTCAGGCAAACTCGATGGGTCGAAATGATTCAAGAGTATAATCCGAGTATTGAATATACTCCAGGCAAGGCTAATGTGATTGCAGACGCTTTGAGCAGGAAGGCTTATTGCAACAGCTTAATCCTCAAGCCCTTTCAACCGGATCTTTGTGAAGCTTTCCGCAAGTTGAATCTCCAAGTTGCTCCTCAAGGTTTTCTTGCCAACCTCATCGTCTCTCGTACTTTGGAAGATCAAATTCGTGAGGCACAACTGATGGATACCATGGTGAAGAAGGTGAAACGTGGTATTGACAAGGGCATTTCCAAATACAAGTGCTATCGAGTTGATGACAGAGATACTCTTTTCTTTGAGGACCGTATCATGGTTCCAAAGGGTGATCTTCGTAAAGTCATTATGAATGAAGCGCACAATTCTCTGCTGTCAATTCATCCTGGAAGTACGAAGATGTACCATGACCTCAAGCAGTCGTATTGGTGGACTCGAATGAAGCGAGAGATTGCTCAATTCGTGAATGAATGTGATGTCTGCAGAAGGGTGAAAGCAGAACACCAACGACCAGCTGGTCTACTCCAACCTCTTGCCATTCCAGAATGGAAGTTTGATCATATCGAAATGGACTTCGTGACTGGATTTCCCAAGTCCAAGCGTGGAAATGATGCTATCTTCGTCGTCATCGACAAGCTCACCAAAGTGGCTCATTTTCTTCCTATCAAAGAGCCTATTATAGCAGCGCAGCTGGCAGAGCTCTACACATCCAGAATTGTCTCCTTGCACGGCATTCCACAATTGATCTCTTCAGACCGTGGCAGCATCTTTACCTCCAAGTTTTGGGATTCTTTTCAGAAGGCCATGGGCACAAATATTCGCTTCAGCACAGCTTTCCACCCTCAAACTAGTGGACAAGTCGAGCGTGTCAACCAAATTCTTGAAGATATGCTCAGAGCTTGTGTTATCTCTTTTTGCATGAAGTGGGAGGATTGTCTTCCTTATGCTGAGTTCTCTTACAACAACAGCTTTCAAGCCAGCTCGGGCAAAGCCCCATTCGAGATGCTCTATGGCAGAAAGTGCCGTACTCTCAATTGGTCTGAGACAGGCGAATGTCAACTGCTTGGCAACGATTTGATATCAGAGGCTGAGGCAATGTGCAAGGTCATTCGTGAGAACCTCAAAGCCGCACAATCACGCCAGAAGAGCTATTATGATAGCAAACACCAAGATTGGCATTCGAGATCGGAGACCATGTCTACCTCCGCGTCTCTCCAATGAAAGGGACTCGTCGCTTCGGTATCAAGGGGAAACTTGCCCCTAGATACGTGGGTCCTTTCAAGATCATCGGCAAACGAGGCGATCTCGCCTATCAACTTGAGCTTCCCTCCAACTTTGCAAATGTGCATGATGTCTTCCCCGTGTCACAGCTTCGCAAGTGCTTCAAGCCGCCTGAGCGCACCATCAACTTCGAAGAGATTGATCTTCAAGAAGATTTGTCCTATCATGAGCATCCCGTTGCTATTCTTGAAGAAACTGAGCGCAAGACTCGCAACAAGTCAATCAAATTCCTGAAAGTGAAGTGGTCACACCATTCAGACCGAGAAGCCACCTGGGAGCGCGAGGACCACCTCCGTTCCGAGTATCCGGAGTTCTTTCAGTCCTAGATCTCGGGACGAGATCCTCTCGTAGTGGTGGAGTGTTGTAACACCCCAGATGTAACTTGCCATAATTGTAACCTCAACTCTTGCCATTTTCGGCTATGTGATATGATATTCCCTCCATGGTTGGGTTTTCCTTATTTTTGCATTTTGGTCATGTCATGCATTTCATATCATGTCATCATGTGTATCGCATTCGCATACGTGTTCGTATCATGAATCCGAGCATTTCCCCCGTTGTCCGTTTTGCAATCCGGCGCTCCTATGTTCCCCGGCGTCCCCTTTTACCTTTTTCCGTGTGCGGGTATTAAACCTTATCGGAATGGACCGAGGTTTGTCAAGCGGCCTTGGTATAGCACCGGTAGACCGCCTGTCAAGTTTCGGGTCATTCGGAGGTCGTTTGATACTCCAACGGTTAACCGAGTAACCGTAAAGGCCTCGTGTGTGTTGCAGCCCAAAACCCCTCCAAGTCAGCCCAATAACCCATCTAAGTCACTCCCATGTCCATCGTCGTTCGATCACGATCGCGTGGCCGAAAACCGCACTCCATTTGGAGCTTCCTAGCCCCCTCTACCTATAAATATACCTTCCCCTCTGAAATCCCGGGTCCAATCCACCCCTAACCCTAGCCAAACTCCTCCCCGCCGCCGGACGTGTCCAACTCCGGCCGGACGAAACCCGCCGCCGCATCGAGGGCGTTACAAAGAGCCACTGAGTCGCGATGCTCAGGAGGTCCCCTTTGGCGCCCAAGCAGCCGTCGCTAGGTGAGAAAAGGAAGCAACATCGCTAGTACGGAGTCGCTCTAGGTTCGGGGGTAGTGCCACGGTAGCCAACGCTTTGGATGGTGACTTATCTTGAGGATCGGAGATTGCCCTCAGCATGCCGCCGGGTCCGGGGGGTAGTTTTAGTGGAGCTGCTTGACGAGGTCCCCGCGTGCCCCTTCTCCCTCGCCTCTGCTCCCCTTTCTGCTCTACGTCCTCGGGTCCCGGCCCTCGAGCTGGTCTCAGCCGTCGCTGGTATGCCAGGTCGCGATGCCATGGACAAGGCCAGAGGGAGAGGGCTGGAGAGCCAGTAAGATCCCTGAGTCGCGATGCTCAAGCACCCCCCTTTAACGTGCAAGCGGTTTGCGCGGGCGAGGGTGAAGGAGACGCCGCGAGGGCCTTGGCTAGCACGGCTTCCTCTAAAGATCCTGCAGATTCACCATGAACAAAGAAGACGGGGCTGCCATAGCAGCGATTAGTTGACCGTTAGTCGCTCAGGAGCTCGCTGGTTGGAGCGGGTGAGGTGTGTCTGGGCACCCGTGAGCCAGCGCGGGACTCACGAGGCCCTACCTCTAGGTGGGTTGCGCCTGGCACTGGGCCGTATCTTATGATGTGTTCCTGCAAAATCTGGTTAGATGACGGCACTCTACTTCCTCGGGTCCCGACCCTCGAGCTTGTCTCAGCCGTCGCTGGTATGCCAGGTCGCGATGTCGTGGACAAGGCCAGAGGGTGAGGGCTGGAGATCCAGTAAGATCCCTGAGTCGCGATGCTCAGGCGCCCCCCCTTTAACGCGCAAGTGGTCGTCATGAAGAAGAAGAGGTGCCGCGGACGGCGTCAAGGAATGATGCATAATTGTAAATTAGCGCGGAAGGGATACATGCCGCTGGGCCTAGCCCGAGTGGCCTAGCGATGATGCAACCCGAGGGGCGCCCCCAGCAAAGCAACCTAGCGACTGAGAAGATAAAAAGGGATACACGCCGCAGGGACAGACCCACGCGGCCTGAGAATGACGTAGCCCTGGGAGGGCGCTCCCAGCTGAGAATGAAACTTGAAAGATGTCACCTGAAGACGTCGTCGGTGTAGTGGCGTTGGTGTAGCAGACTCGTTGGGCCGCGGAAGTTGATCCTCATGAGCCCCCAGGCTCGGGGGCCTCGGGAGGCTCCGGAGGCCCTGGTGGCTCCTCGTGAGCAGCCTCCGTCTCTGCCAGGGCTGCGGAATGCCTGCTTTCTTGCGCCTCCAAGATGCTCCTCATGATGCGCTGGTACGCCGCAGCCACGCTCGGCAGGCCATAAGGCATGCGAACATAGCTATGGGGTGGTCCTCCGCAGCGCCCCACTTGTGAGGGCCAGAGCCGCTCCGCCGTGGCGATCTGATTGAGCCCTGGTACGTCAACGCAGACGCGCATCCCACCATCCTCGCCTGGATGGGGAGCCACAGCTGGTGGGCGACGGCAACCTCTCATGATCCTCGACTCCTGTAGTTCTTGAATGGCCTTGCTAACAAACTCCTGCTGGTCTGACCTTCCTCCCATGGCTTCCTTCCAAGGGAAGTGTGCTTCGAAACACGCCTCCACATGGTGCCCCAGCGCCTTCCTCGTGACCTTGGCGAGATCGGTGGCCCTCCAGGTGAGAGCCCCAGAGCCCTGCCTGAGGAGGGCGCCGGGCGCGCTTCCCTATGCGATTGAAGGAGGGTCCCCCTGGGCAGACGCGGGCCTTGAAGGGCCTGCCTCCTGTGGGTCTGAGCCTGACGTTGTCTTCTTCTTCTTGGGGGTGGTCTCAGGAAGCCTCCTGCTTCCGCGATCTGGGTCTTCTAGTGACGCCTCTCGCTCCAGGGCTCACACTGCATCCTTCTCTTTACATGGCACCGTGATGACGCCGCCGCTTCCTGGCATCTTGAGGACGTTGTAGCCATGGTGAGTCACGACCATGAACTTGGCCAGCGCCGGGTACCCGAGGATGGCGTTGTACGGCAGGCGGATGTGGGCGACGTCAAAGTCGATGAGCTCGGTGCGGTAGTTGTCGTAGGTGCTGAAGGTGACTGGGAGGCGGACCTGCTCGATCGGGACTGTGGAACCGTCAGTGACTCCGGAGAAGGGCTTGGTTGGCTGAAGCTGGTCATAGGGCGCTTGGAGGCTGTTGAACGTTTCCACGGACAAGACATTGAGCCCTGCCCCTCCGTCGATGAGGGTCCTAGTGACCA
Organism: Aegilops umbellulata; assembly: GCA_032464435.1. NCBI lineage: Eukaryota > Viridiplantae > Streptophyta > Magnoliopsida > Poales > Poaceae > Aegilops > Aegilops umbellulata. Next base: position 554,516,453 of record CP136057.1, read on the forward strand.
GAACGTTGCAGATGACTGGGGAACAAAGCATTGGGAGGACTCCGGCTGTGGGTGCGCACTTGAGCTGGTCTGCTGAGCTAAACGTGATGGTGCAGGCCGACCACCTGAGGGGACGCGTTGCTTCAAGCTTGGGGAGGACTGCATTCACTTTGCGGGCAAACTACTTGAAGATACGTTGAGAGGCTGGGGCTTGAGCTCCGCCCAGGATGCAGGCGATGGCGCGAGGCTCTTAGAAGCCCCCAGCCCCCTCGTCTTGGTGGCGGTCTTCATTCCTTCTCGGCTGAGGCGGCAACGGCGGCAGGCCTAGGTTGCCATGAGGGCGATCCTCACGAGGCTGATCCCTCCAGTCCCCCTCGCGAGGCGGGTCGCGCCAGCGGTCCTCGCGAGGTTGGTCACGCCAGCCTGGACGTGGGCCGCGGTCTTCCCAGCGTCCCGGGTTCCTTCCTCCTCCTCGGCCGTAGCCTCGGTGAGCACAGTCAGGGCGTCGGCCGGCTCTTCCTTCTCGCACGGCGCGGAGTTCTTGTCATTCATTGGTGTTGTGGGTGTGGAGGTCGTGGTACACGCAGTACCGGCTGCCCCTGGAGGATTCAGGCAGATCCTTGCCCCGCTTGGTGTCCGGTTCTGCCGCGAGCACGGCAGCCCCCTTGCGCTTCACGTCCTTGGCCTTGGGCTTCTTCTCTTCTGGGTCTGCGGCAGGCAGCTCGAGGAGGGAGAGGCGTCCCTCCTCAGCTCTGGCGCACTTGGTCGCCAGGTTGAACAGCTCCAGGGAGGTGCAGAGGTCTTCATGCATCGCCAGCTCCTCCTTCATCTTGACGTCGCGCATGCCATCGGAGAAGGCTGAAATGATGGCTTCTTCAGACACCCTAGGGATCTTGAGGCGCGCACTGTTGAAGCGCTGGATGTACTTCTGCAGGGTCTCTCCAGGTTGCTGCTTGATGCGGCGCATGTCGCTCATGGCTGGAGGCCGGTCACGGGTACCTTGGAAGTTGGCGATGAAGCGAGTACGCATCTGGTCCCAGGAGGAGATCGTGCCTGGGGCCAGGTTCAGGAGCCAAGTGCGAGCACCTTCCTTCAGTGCCATGGGGAACCAGTTCGCCATGACCTTCTCGTCCCCGCTGGCAGCTTCGATTCCCAGCTCGTAGAGCTGGAGGAACTCCGTGGGATCAGTTGTGCTGTCATAGCGAGGAGGCAGGTCCAGCTTGAACATGCCGGGCCACGCGACGCTACGCAGCTCGGGGGTGTAGGCGCGGCAGCCTGCGGTGGCTGCTGGAGGTTTTGGTTGAGGGAGAGCTTGGCCTTGTGGGTCCCCTTGCGCCGCAGCTGGGAGCAGCGCGGGGTCTTGACGTGCCGGAGCTGGAGCAGGATCTCGGTGAGCCGGGGCCGGGAGCGCCCGGGCGGCCTCTTGCGGTCGCGGGACTTCTTGGCAGCTCCGTTCCTGCTGGGCCGGCGCATGACGGAGTGGGTTCCGCCCAGGAGCTGCGCGCCTTGGGGCCATGGCATCTTCTTGGAAAGGTGGCGGCTGGAACGCCCCCGGGGCTTCATTGCCTACGCGGGGCGGAGTGCGGCGCAGTGGTGTAGAAGGCGCGGGAGAGCCCCCTGCGGTGCGGACGAGCTCGGCGGCGCGGACGAGCTCGTTCGCCGCGATGAGCGCAGCTCGAGCCTCCAAGGGCGCGCGAAGCGCGTGCGACGAAGAACCGGACGGGGTGAGCGACGGAGTGGCGGTGCGGCCATCCCGCCGCATAGATGGGTGCTGAGAGGATGCTTGCTGCTTGTTCCCCGCCGGGCCGGTGGCGGCGTTGACAGCGGGCGACGGGGAACGACGAGGACGCCCACCGACAGGGGCCGTCTGGACGGCGCGGGAAGCGATGGCGGCCCGGCGTTTGGCGTGGGCCCGACGAGCGTCAGACATGGATGCGGTGGTCGGTGGAGAGCGAAGCGGTGGAAGACTGATTCCGGCGCACCCCTACCTGGCGCTCCAAATGTCGGATCACGGGTTCCGGCAGACCCTGAAGGTTCGAACTCTGGGGTGCGCGCGGAGATCGTGCCCTCTACCTCTCCGTCTCGTAAGGATCTCAACTACTGCAGGAACAACACATGAGACACAAGATTTATACTGGTTCGGGCCACCATTGTGGTGTAATACCCTACTCCAGTGTGGTGGGTGGATTGCCTCTTGGGCTGATGAGGAAGAACAATACAGGTGAACGGCCTCGCGAGGGCCCGTTCTTGTCTAGGGGATGAACTGCTAGGGAGAGTTCAATCGCCCTTCTCTTTCTCTTTCTCTCTACTTGCTCTAGATACTGAATCAAATGCCTCTACCCTGGGGGTGGCTAGTCCTATTTATAGGCAAAGGCCCTGGGCCTCTTCCCAAATATTGAGCGGGAAGGGCGCCAACAATTGGCCAATTTGAAGGGGAACATCGAGTACACTTATCCTGACTAAAGTTGGTCTTCGCCTGCCAAAGGTTCTGGTGATGACGCCGGCTTGGGCTCCACAGTGACTTCGTCCTTGTCGTGGAGCTGGTGTTGGTCTCGTTGCACCGAAATGGGTGCCTTTGCTTGATCCTCTCGCCTGCGCTTGCCCCCTTTGCACCAAAGAGGAAAGGGGGGACACTGTGCGGGCTGGCGCCCGCCTGGCACCCTTGGTCGTCATGGCTTGCGTCATGGGCACCTCGTGAGGTACCCCACCTTGATCTCTCCGCCTCCTCGCGAGCCAACCCAAGGAGGTCGTGCTGGAGGAAGCGCCGTGTCGTCCGCCTCGCGAGGCTTTGTCCCTCGCGAGGGTCTTGTGCCTTGTGTTGATGAAGATGGGCCACATTGGGCCCCCACTCGAGCCACGCCGCAGGCCGCAGGCAGGCAAGTCTGGGGACCCCCGTTCCCAGAACGCCGACAGTCAACTATATGAACAGTAATGTAACATAGTACCGCTTTTTGACTGTCGAGTCGAGAATGAACGATGAGATCAATGTTAACAGAACTAGGTCTACAACACACAGAGAGTACGGTGCTACATTACTCCACGACACATGAACCATATGAAGCACGACTCAGTGTTAGGCAAGGTGTATGAAGGGTGCACGGGATGGGAGCAAAAGTTCCCTTCTCGACCCACTTTTGGGTGTTTGGCAGAGTGCATGAATGGTGCATGAGTCCACACTAGTAGGTTAACACAAATACACGATGAGGGAACAACTATATTGAGATGAGAATGCAACCAAACACACCCACACGCTTTGTGCTGCAGTGTGTGATCTGCACAATCTGAGTTTGATCCAACGGTCATGTTGCACCGAGACATGGACATGCCCATGCAGAGGACGCCTTAACACAACCGAAGTCCCTCTGCAGGGTGCAATTGCCCGCAAAGCTAGCTCCCGGATGATGGGAGCCCGCTCGTCAAAGACGGCATCCAATGGCACGAATGGATTTCGGTGACGGAGACCTGAGAGGATCAGGCGACAACGGCGACGGCATCCCGCAACCCCTCCTTGTCCAGCTCCGCACCCACCATCGTGTGGAGACGGCTCAGCTCCTCAAAAATATAGGTGAAGAAGGATACCAGGTCACGAAGGCGCTGCTCGTTGAAGTCCATGGGGTGGTCGAACGGGTTTAGCCCGACGGCCAGCATGGTCGCACCGGCACGACGGTAGGCATCGCGCAGCCGCAACACGTGCATGGCAACTTGGTCCACCGAGTGGCTGAGGTGATCTTGGACCTCGTCATGATCGACCCGCTCGCGCTGCAGCCGGCTCCTCTGACGGCCTATCTTATCTCCCACTTTGTGCTGGACGCATGCAGCTTTTGAAGCTTCGTAAACTCCCGCACATAACGGAGGAGCCTAGCACTCCTCTCCTCCCTGAGCTCACGGAGCTCCATGTCCTTGGCCCTGAGCTCCGCATCCTTGTCCTGGAGCTCCCGTGTCAGGCGCCTCACCTCAGACTCTGTGGTCTGCCGCGCCACCATGGCACCAGGTAGAAGCAATGGGGCGAGGAAGCAAAGGGGGCGAAACGGCTAGAAGGCAATGCAATCTACGGGAAGGCGGAGGGAGCCAGCCGAGGAGCGAGGAATCTTTTGGTTTTCACCATTGGAAAACACCAGTCGACGACTTCTCACATCAGGGAGCATTGGGTTTTACAGGCGGAGTCATTGTGACTAATTACTACCATGCCTGCTCCCGTCAATCAAAAATTAAAAATCCTGCTGCGCCTACCGCACCCAAAGACAAGAGCAATGCCGCGATGGATATTTAAATTTACCTGCCGGCAAGGAGATAAAAAAAGGGGTGAAAAAACAAATGTGGCGGCGGCCTACCTAATCGGTCGCACTAGCCCAACTAGCTAGCCACCGTGCTTCACTTATGTACTCGGCGGGAAAGGTGGTCTTTCGTGATTTGACGACTCATTTACTTGTTTCGGTGCTACGACCGAGGATGACCCAGAAAACACGCGGTAGGGCATCCCATGGCTCAGCAACGAAGAATATATGCGTGCACCACCCGGGAGGACCCTGAAACCGCGTGTTAGGGTGTGCCACCTCTCGGCACGGAGGAAAAGTGTGCGTGTAAAAATATATTGTATCAGACGTAGTAGTACCTATGGTTTGACCTTGGGACCCAGCCAGTCGGTCGAAAACACACCACTAGCCACACAACTTCATCATGCTAACGTGTCACGGAGGATAAGTGTTGTTAGCCCCGTCTCGACCAGCCACAACGTCTCTTGTTCTAGGTGATTCTTCTATTTTCCATGCTTTTTTAGTTATAATAACACCACGGCAAGCTAGCGCCACTCTTCGTGTGTGCCCGTGCGTCTAAAGGTTAGACGATGGAGAGGAGAGAGAGATCGAAGACCTGGGACCCACCAGTAAGTGAGTCAACGGTCATGCACGTGTTGACGAGGCACTCCCTCTACTCTATTCAATGTAATACTGTATAAAATCAAGTTATGGGACAAAGCGAACAACCGTTGTTGTTTCAGGCTATCGACTTATGCTTTGCAGTCCAGGTTGCCAGTTCGAATGTCATCTTTCAGATTTTTTAGTTTTAGGTCCAAATTTGATCAATGACAAATGGGACCCCTGTGTGTTGTTTCGATATTTCAGTGGAAGATGGTTTTTTTTTGAACAAACACTTTGCAGAGTTAGACAAGTAACGACATGAGTTAAAGATATTTTGCAAGTTTATGAACAAAAATGACAGCGACATAGAATATCACATCCACCCCGCAGCTTAGATGCTATGGTGATATGAGTTTTTACATCGTTGGAACTAAGATCCAATGGCTTGGGAGTAGTCTTTGTAATTATGCACAACTTCCAAACTCTCCAAGGTTTTTTTGCAAATAAAACATTCAGGCCTCGTGTGTGCCGCTGCATCTTGGATCCAACGGCTCCCCGTTGTTCATATTAGGTGCTCCCCATAGCTTAATTAGCCGCTACGATGATACGAGCATCTAGGTCGTATGATCTGTGATCAGATGCCACATGCGTACGTAGTACTTGTACCTTCTGCGCAATTCCCAAACTCTCTCAGGCGTATATTGCAAAAACATTCAAACCTCCTACTGTGAGCCATATGTCCTGAACTCGTATCACCATAGAATCTACGATGCGGGAGCATCTCATATTCTCTCGTGCGAGCAAACATTAGGTGCTCTCGCAGCTTGGATGGTATGGTGATACGAGCTTCGAGGTCATTTGATCTGAGATTCCTGTAAAAATATTAAGACATCCTGTGAGCTGCTATATCTCAGATCAACAAGCTCCAAGCAACTCAAATCAGCATATAGCATCTAAGGTGTGGGGGCACATGATATTCTCCTGGGGAGGAGGGGGGTGCACAACCAATTGGTGTTTGGGAGGGTGGGGACGAATATAATCTAAGCAATCCTACACAGAGCTTCACAATTTTATCTAGGGTCGAGGGGTTAACCCCCAACAATGTACATAGCTCCGCCTAAACACAACATTTGCACGTACTGTAGTACTAGACTTAATATTCATCTTTTAGTTTCCTGTTCATTTTAAATATTAAATTGCGGATGCATGTCTTACATTTTACTCCCTTGTTTCCTAAATATTAGTCTTTTTAGAGATTTCAAATGGACTGCCACATACGGATGTATATATAGACATATTTTAGAGTGTAGATTCGCTCTTTTTGCTCCGTATGTAGTCACTTGTTGAAATCTCTAAAAGACTAATATTTAGGAACATAAGGAGTATTTTTGAATTCGTGTCATACATGCATGCTTTGAAAACATAGATGCACTATACTTATTGGATTGAGTTTTGTTCGTGTGTGTTCTTGTTCGTGTGTGTGTGTGTGGTCGTATGCTTGATACATACAAAGTTTTCTCACCACCATACGGTTCATCTTTTAAATTTGAATTTTCAATGAAAATGTTACTAGGGATACCATGAAATGTGAAATCCACGTTGATACCACTATATCACAAACTCACTCTAATTCAAGAACTCGTCATAAATCAATTAGCATGTTGAGATACTATTTGCAAGGAAAATACAGGCATTGTAAGACATATAGATTCGTTCGGCAATTTAAAAGATTCCTTTCATATTCTTTTTTTTGAGGGATCCTTTCGTATTCTCGAATGGTAGGACCCAATGGCATACCAGCCAGACCTTGGCTCGTGTTGATCCTAAAAAAACGGGATCGTGCCCTTCTGGTGGCGTGCGTGGTACACACATTAAGCCAACCCCAACCAGTCGAGCCTCTGTGTTTCGAGTCGAAATATCTGGCGGCCTGAATTCCAACCCTAGGAAATTCCCCTGATGTCTCCGGTCCATAATGATTACCGATGAACAATCATGGGATGCTTTAGTAACTAGACAATGTTACCTACCATGCCGAGCACGGTTCAATTCCCTCGGTCGCCGCTACCAAGGTCACCCGTCAACTGCATTGCCTAGTACTACTACTACAGTAGGATGAGCACAAAATTGAGCCAGTTTGTTCATGCCTACTAGTACTTGAGTTAATATATCATGCAATGCACTGGTACGGAGGGATTATCCTTTTACTACGCATATATCACTTGTCTGAAGTCTAACTAAGCAAAATGTTTGACCAAATCCTTTCTTAAGAAATACAAAGGAAAGATGTATCGCTTGAAAATTTATTGCATGATGCAGGTTATGATATTGTTTCGAATCCTGGATTTTAAATTTCAGAAAATCCAAAAGTGACCTGAAATTCATGGAACTAAGCATGGTCACGTGATATGGCGCAAATATTCCTACGTAATTTTTTCTTCAATTTGAGACAAACTGCTTATGAGAAGTTGCACAAATGAAGAGCCAAGGTAATTTGGAAGAAAGACCTGTCACGTCAAGGCGAACTCTTTCACTATTGAAACCATGGGCATCTACGTGCTGCCACGAGTCCCACTTCTCATTGGCAGGTGCCGTCCAAGCAAGCGTGTGAGTCGACGGGAGGCGTGCGAGCAGATCGCTGCGCTGGCTGACAGGGAGGTGTTGGAAATATGCCCTAGAGGCAATAATAAAGTGGTTGTTATTATATTTCCGTGTTCATGATAATTGTCTATTGTTCATGCTATAATTGTATTAACCGGAAACCATAATACATGTGTGGATACATACATCGTAATATGTCCCTAGTAAGCCTCTAGTTGACTAGCACGTTGATCAATAGATGGTCATGGTCTCCTGACCATGGACATTCGATGTCATTGATAATGGGATCACATCATTAGGAGAATGATGAGATGGACAAGACCGAGTCCTAAGCGTAGCACAAGATCGCGTAGTTCATTTGCTAAAGCTTTTCTAATGTCAAGTATCATTTCCTAAGACAATGAGATCGTGCAACTCCCGGATACCATAGGAATGCTTTGGGTGTACCAAACGTCACAACATAACTGGGTGGCTATCAAGGTGCACTACAGGTATCTCCGAAAGTGTCTGTTGAGTTGGCACGAATTGAGACTGGGATTTGTCACTCCGTATGACGGAGAGGTATCTCTGGGCCCACTCGGCAATGCATCATCATGATGAGCTCAATGTGACTAATGAGTTAGCCACGGGATCATGCATTGCGGAATGAGTATAGAGACTTGCTGGTAACAAGATTGAACGACGTATGGGGATACCGACAATCGAATCTCAGGCAAGTAACATACCGATAGAAAAAGGAATTGTATACGGTATTGATTGAATCCTCGACATCGTGTTTCATTTAGATCCCGCTGTTGGTTATTGGCCGGAGAGATGTCTCGGTCATGTCTGCATGGTTCCCTAACCCGTAGGGTCTACACACTTAAGGTTCGGTGACGCTAGAGTTGTTATGGGAAATAGTATGTGGTTGCCGAAGGTTATTAGGAGTCCCGGATGAGATCCCGGATGTCACAAGGATTTTTGGAATGGTCCGGAGATGAAGATTTATATATGGGAAGTCCTTATTCGGTCGCGGGAAGTGTTCGGGTGGTTACCAGTATTGTACCGGGACCATCGAAGGGGTTTAGAGGGTCCACCGGGAGGGCCACCTGCCCTGGAGGGCCCTATGGGCTGAATATAGAGGGCAACCAGCCCCTAGGTGGGCTGGGCACCAACTCCCCTCTTGGGCCCATGCGCTTAGGGTTGGGGGAAATCCTACAGGGGGTGCCCCCCACCTGGCTTGGGGGGCAAGCCTCCCCTTGGACGCCTCCCCCCTTCTAGATGCATCTAGGGGGGCCGTCCCTCTCTCCCTTGCCCCTATATATAGTGGGGGGTTGGGAGGGCAGCTGCACCCTTCCCCTGGTGCAACCCTCCCCCTCTCCAACACCTCCTCCTCTGTCACACTTGGCGAAGCTCTGCCAAAGAACCACGAGCTCCATCACCACCACGCCGTCGTGCTGCTGGAGTTCTCCCTCAACTTCTTCTCTCCGCTTGCTGGATCAAGAAGGAGGGGACGTCCCCGGGCTATACGTGTGTTGAACATGGAGGAGCCGTTGTTCGGCGCTTAGATCAGAATCGACCGCGATCTGACTAGCTGCGTGTACGATTCCACCGATCGCGTTCTTGCAATGCTTCCGCTTAGTGATCTTCAAAGGTATGAATATGCACTCCCTCTCTCTCGTTGCTAATATCTCCTAGATTGATCTTGGTGACACGTAGGAAATTTTTTGAATTATTGCTACGTTCCCCAACAGTGGTATCAGAGCTAGGTCTACGCGTAGATTCTATGCACGAGTAGAACACAAAGCAGTTGTGGGCGATGATTTGTACAATTTGCTTACCGTTACTAGTCTTATCTTGATTCGGCGGCATTGTGGGATGAAGCTGCCCGGACCGACCTTACACGTACGCTTACGTGAGACTGGTTCCACCGACTGACATGCACTTGATGCATAAGGTGGCTAGCAGGTGTCTGTCTCTCTTACTTTAGTCGGGTTGGATTTGATGAAAAGGGTCCTTATGAAGGGTAAATAGCAATTGGCATATCACCGTTGTGGTTTTGCATACGTAAGAAACGTTCTTGCTAGAAACCCATAGCAGCCACGTAAAACATCCAAGAACAATTAGAGGACGTCTAACTTGTTTTTGCAGGGTATGCTATGTGATCTGATATGGCCAAAAGGATGTGATGAATGATATATGTGATGTATGAGATTGATCATGTTCTTGTAATAGGAATCACGACTTGCATGTCCATGAGTATGACAACTGGCAGGAGCCATAGGAGTTGTCTTAATTTATTGTGTGACCTGCGTTTCAATGAAAACGCCATGTAATTACTTTACTTTATTGCTAACCGTTATCCATGGTAGTAGAAGCAATAGTTGGCGAGACAACTTCATGAAGACACGATGATGGAGATCATGGTGTCATGCCGGTGACGATGGTGTTCATGCCGCGCCTCGAATATGGAGATCAAAGGCGCAAGATGATATTGGCCATATCATGTCACTTTATGATTTGCATGTGACGTTTGTCATATTATTTTCTTAGAACGACAGTAGCATAAATAAGATGATCCCTCACTAAAATTTCAAGAAAGTGTTCCCCCTAACTGTGCACCATTGCGAAGGTTCGTTGTTTCGAAGCACCACGTGATGATCGGGTGTGATAGATTCTAACGTTCACATACAACAGGTGTAAGCCAGATTTACACATGCAGAACACTTAGGTTGACTTGATGAGCCTAGCATGTACAGACATGGCCTCGGAACACGAGAGACCGAAAGGTCGAACATGAGTTGTATAGTAGATACAATCAACATGGAGATGTTCACCATTGATGAATAGTCCGTCTCAGGTGATGATCGGACACGGCCTAGTCGATTTGGATCATGTATCACTTGGATGACTAGAGGGATGTCTGTCTGAGTGGGAGTTCATTAAATAATTTGATTAGATGAACTTTATTATCATGAACTTATTCTAAAATGTCTTTACAATATGTCTTGTAGATCAAATGGCCCATGCTAATGTTGCCCTCAACTTCAACGCGTTCCTAGAGAAAATCAAGCTGAAAGAAGATGGTAGCAACTATACGGATTGGGTCCGTAACTTGAGGATCATCCTCATAGCTGCCAAGAAAGCATATGTCCGTGAAGCACTGCTAGGAGACACACCCATTTTCCCAACAAGTCAAGACGTTATGAACGCCTGTCAGTCGCGTAGTAATGATTACTCCCTGGTTCAGTGTGGCATGCTTTACAACATAGAACTGGGGATCCAAAAGCGTTTTGAGCAGCACAGAGCATATGAGATTTTCCAAGAGCTGAAAATTCTTTTTCAAGCTCATGCCAGGGTCGAGAGATATGAAGTCTCTGAGAAGTTCTACAGATGTAAGATGGAGGAAAACAGTTCTGTCAGTGAGCACATACACAAAATGTCTGGGTTGCACAACCGCTTGTCTCAGCTGGGAGTTAATCTTCCAGATGACTTGATCATTGATAGGATCCTCCAGTCGCTTCCACCTAGCTACAAGAGCTTTCTGATGAAGTACAATATGCAAGGGATGGATAAGTCCATTCCTGAGTTACATTCAATGCTGAAATCAGCGGAGGTGGAAATCAAAAAGGAACATCAAGTGTTGATGGTGAATAAACCACTAGTTTCAAGAAAGCCAAGGGTAAGAGGAACTTCAAGAAGGACGGCAAGGGAGTTGCCGCGCCCGGTAAATCAGTTGCCGAGAACAAGCCAAGGAATGGACACAAGACCGAGACTCAGTGCTTCTATTGTAAGGGAAATTGCCACTGGAAGCGGAACTGCCCCAAGTACTTAGCGGATAAGAAGGCCGGCAACACCAAAGGTATATGTGATATACATGTTATTGATGAGTACTTTACCAGCGCTCGTAGTAGCTCCTGGGTATTTGATACCTGTGCGGTTGCTCATATTTGTAACTCAAAACAGGAGCTGCGGAATTAGCGGAGATTGGCGAAGGGCGAGGTGATGATGCACGTCGGGAATGGTTCCAAGGTCGATGTGATTGCCGTCGGAATGCTATCTCTACATTTATCTATGGGATTAGTTTTAAACCTCAATTATTGTTATTTAGTGCCAGCTTTGAGCATGAACATTGTGTCTTGATCTAGTTTAATGCGAGATGGCTACTCATTTAAATATGAGAATAATGGTCGTTCCATTTATATGAGAGATATGTTTTATGGTCATGCCCCTCTGGTCAATGGTTAATTTTTGTTTAATCTCGAACATGATGTTACACATATTCATAGTGTGAATGCCAAAAGATGTAAGGTTGATAATGATAGTTCCACATACTTGTGGCACCGTCGCCTCGGTCACATGGGTGTCAAACTCATGAAGAAACTCCATGCAGATGGACTTTTGGAGTCTCTTGATTATGAATCATTTGACACGTGCGAACCATGCCTCATGGGCAAAATGACCAAGACTCCGTTCTCCAGAACAATGGAGCGAGCAACCAACTTATTGGAAATCATACGTACTGATGTGTGCGCTTCAATGAGCATTGAGGCTCGTGGTGGCTATCGTTATGTACTCACCCTCACCGATGACTTAAGAAGATATGGGTATGTCTACTTAATTAAATACAAGTCTGAGACCTTTGAAAAGTTCAAGGAATTTCAGAGTGAGGAAGAGAATCAACGTGACATGAAAATAAAATTCTTATGATCAGACAGTGGTGGAGAATACTTGAGTCATGAGTTTGGCAGGCACTTAAGGAAATGTCGAATTGTTTCACAACTCACGCCGCCTGGAACACCTCAGCGAAATGGTGTGTCCGAACGTCGTAATCGCACTCTATTAGATATGGTGCGATCTATGATGTCTCTTACCGATCTACCACTATCATTTTGGGGTTATGCTTTAGAGACTGCCGCATTCACTTTAAATAGGGCTCCGTTGAAATCCGTTGAGACGACACCGTATGAACTATGGTTTTGGAAGAAACCTAAGCCATAGTTTCTGTAAGTTTGGGGATGCGATGCTTATGTCAAGAAACTTCAACCTGAAAAGCTCGAACCCAAGTCGGAAAAATGTGTCTTCATAGGATACCCTAGGGAAACTATAGGGTATACCTTCTACCTCAGATCTGATGGCAAGATCTTTATTTCGAAGAATGGATCCTTTCTAGAGAAAGAGTTTCTCTCGAAAGAAGTAAGTGGGAGGAAAGTAGAACTTGATGAGGTACTGCCTCTTGAACCAGAAAGTAGTGCATCTCATGAAGATGTTTCTGTGGTGCATGCACCGACTAGAGAGGAAGTTAATGATGATGATCATGAAACTTAAGATCAATTTGCTACTGAACTTCGTAGGTCCACAAGGACACGTTCCGCAACAGAGTGGTACGACAACCCTGTCCTGGAAGTCATGTTTTTAGACAACGGTGAACCTTTGAACTGAGAAGAAGCGATGGCGGGACAGGATTCCAACAAATGGCTTGAAGCCACGAAATCCGAGATAGGATCCATGTATGAAAAAGAAGTATGGACTTTGACAGACTTGCCCGGTGATCGGCAAGCCTTTGAAAATAAATGGATCTTTAAGAAGAAGACTGACGCGGAGGGTAACGTGACCATCTATAAGGCTTGACTTCTCGCTAAGGGTTATCGACAAGTTCAATGGGTTGACTACGATAAGACCTTCTCACCCATAGCGAAGCTGAAGTCCGTCCGAATCATATTATCCGTTGCCGAATTCTATGATTATGAGATATGGCAAATGGATGTCAAAACGGCTTTCCTTAATGGTTTCGTCAAGGAAGAACTGTATATGACACTACTAGGGAAAACCTTATACAAAGAATCTTTGCAGCAGCGCGGCTCAAAAAGGAGTGCTGCTGCTAATTATTACTAGCGCGGTTACAGGCAACTCGCTGCTAACAAGTTTTTAGCAGTAGCACGCACGGTGTAAACCGCGCTGCTACAAATATCGACTGGCAGTGTCCACCAACCTCCATTTAGCAGCAGCGCGTTGCCACGAGCCGCGCTACTGCTATGGATGTAGTAGTAGCGCGCTTTTTCTGAGGTCGCTGCTGCTAAATTTCAAATTGGCACACTTTTTTGTCCCGGTTAGCAGTAGCGTCATTGCCGTAAGCGCGCTGCTGCTACTTCCTTGGCAGCAGCGCGTTTTACGTCCTGCGCTACTGCTAATCCGCACCCACCCACCACCTTTTCCCCACCCGTCCCTCCCCCTCCCCCCTCCTCTCTTCCCTTTCCCCTACCTCCCACATGCTCCCACTCTCACTCTTCTTCTTCCTCAATACTTCTCCCCCATTACTCTCCCTCTTCTATCTACCTTTCTCTCTCTCTTCATTACTCCTACCTAACTACACCACCTCCATTAATGCATCTCCTTTCTCTTTTTCCTTCCCCCTCCACTAGTTGAAGTTGTCTCCTCCCAAATTAGGTAGCTAGGTAGATGTAGCATTTAGTTAAGTGACCTATTTGCCCACTAACTAGATCTATATTTGTCAAGAAGAGCTTTGTGCACTTTTGATCTCCCTACAACATCATCTCCACCGTGTGCTCGATCTCGAGATAGAGGTGATTAAAATTCCATGCTTTTGCAAAATGGAAATATGTTTGTGTGTGTGTGATATGTTTATGGAAATTGCATGTGTGGCATGAGTTGATGCCAAATTGTGCTTTTGAGTTGCCTATGTTTTGCCGAAATGTCGATTTATTTCCATTTCGGCGAATTCTGGGCAAACTCTAGATCTATATATGTCCTATTTTTAACGAAGGTCATGCCGAATTTTTGTATGACTTTGATGGATGCATGCATTTTTATAATCAATTTGTTGATTATTACCATGCAGAGTTGACGATGGTCAGTGGAACGATGCTGGACAGGTGGTTGCGGTCGGCGGTGCAGGACATGAAGGAAAATAACCGGACAGAGGTTTTATGTCCATGTAGAAAATGCAAAGGAATAGTTTGGCTCGACCCCCATGATGATGGTCGTGTCGAAGCGCACCTGCTCATGACTGGATGGCTATACTCGGTGGAGAATTGAAGATGAGGATGACGATGTTGAGGATGCCGATGGGGCAGGCAATGATGACACGGGGCAGGACGAAGATATGATCGATAATGGCGGCGGGGAAGAGCCGGACATGGCGGCGGAGAAGGGGCCGGATACGGCGGAGGATAAGGGGCCGGACATGGCGGCGGAGAGAACGACATGGACTCCATGCAGCTGAGTTCGTCGGTACTAATTTCAATCGTGCAGGACCCTCATGTTCAAGCATTGCTTCGCAAGGAGACGAGTACTGAGAGAGCTGCTTCTAGAGAGGAGGCTAAGCTGGAGCAACTGGTGGTAGACTCGAACACTCCATTGTATGATGGTTGCAATCCTGAGGTGACCCCTCTTGAGTTTTACGCTCCAACTCCTGAATACGAAGGCTAAAAACAAATGGACCGACACTAGCCTCGATGAGCATCTCAAGTACCTAAAGGATCACTACTAGGAAAAGCGCTATAGATGGAATTGACACTAATGGCGCACCAGACATGTGGTGCGCCATTACTATATACTAATGGTGCACCATGTGTTGGTACGCCATTAGTGTCCAAATACTAATGGCGCACCACATCCACGGTGCGCCATTAGTAAAAATATTTTTTTTAATTTTTTTTTCAAAACTACTAATGGCGCACCGTGGCATGGTGCGCCATTACTAGTTGAACTAGTAATGGCGCACCACATCCACGGTGCGCCATTAGTAAAAAAAATTTGTAAAACTTTTTTTTGATTTTTTTTTCAAAACTACTAATGGCGCACCGTGGGGGTGGTGCGCCATTACTAGTTCAAACTAGTAATGGCGCACCATGCCACGGTGCGCCATTAGTAACTTGGCCACCACTTCCACCGAATGCACCCCCACCCCCGTGGATCGCCTTTTCAGTTTAAAAAAAAAGAAAATGATGAAAATGTCAAAAATCCCATGTGATATGTGGTCTAGTTGTTGGGAAAATTTGCAAATATGAATTTCGACTTCATTTGCAAAATCTCGCGAGAATTTGTAAAAATGGGTATAACTTTTGCATACTAACTCGGATGAAAAAGTTTTTTATATGAAAAATCATCTACTCGAAAAGTTACATCCAAATTTAACTAGGGGAACCCCGTTAAACATTTTCAAAATCCTCAAAAACCTAACAGAAAAAAAGATACGGGGCTTTTAAGATCTGGAGAGGCAAAAAAATCAAAAAAATTCAAACTTACTAATGGCGCACCTACCCATGGTGCGCCATTACTATCTTCCCGCCTTCAAAATTCAAAATAAGTCAAAAAAATAAAAAATAAAAGTTACTAATGGCGCACCTGCCCATGGTGCGCCATTAGTATCTTCCCGCCTTCAAAATTCAAAATAAATCAAAAAAAATAAAAATAAAGTTAATAATGGCGCACCTGCCCATGGTGCGCCATTAGTATCTTCTCGCCTTCAAAATTAAAAATAAATAAAAAAAAATAAAAAAAAGTTACTAATGGCGTACCTGCCCGCGGTGCGCCATTAGTATGCCGTATATATGGCTCGCTGTGGTCCTCTCCTCCTTATCTCTTCATTTCACCTCTCCTACACTCCATCTCCTCCTCTCCTCCACTCCATCTTCCCTTCTCTCCTCCACCATATACTACCCTCCTCCTCTCCGGCGACCTCCTCCTCCTCTCCAGCGACCTCCTCCTCCCTCCTCTCCTCCCCTCCCCTCCCCTCCCCTCCCCTCCCCTCCCCTCCCCTCCCCTCCCCTCACGGTTTCTTCTCCCTCCTCTCCGGTGAGCTCCTCCTCCCTCCTCTCCGGTGAGCTCCTCCTCCCTTCTCTCCGGTGAGCTCCTCCTCCCTCCTCTCCGGTGAGCTCCTCCTCCCTCCTCTCCTCCCATCCTCTCATGGTTTCTCCTTCCTCCTCTCCGATGCTCCAGTGAACTCCTCTCCAGCGACCTCCTCCTCCTCCTCTCCGGCGATGTAGGCGAGCGCCTCTCCGGTGACCTCCTCCTCCTCCTCTCCGGCGAACTCCTCTCCAGCGAACTCCTCTCCGGCAAAAGAACACGACAAAAGAACGTACAAGATCCAAAAACAGGAACAAAATTTGAAATAATGTCGTGCCAAAAAACGAGCAAAAAATGGGCAAAAAATCACGATCCAGATCTAGATTCAAAATGGCGCATCACTAAACAGTGCGCCATTAGTATGCCGAAGTTACTAATGGCGCATCTCGTTGTCGTGCGCCATTAATATGCCAAAGCACCTGGGTATACATGGCCCCTGGGAGGCATACTAATGGCGCACCGTGGCCTATACTAATGGCGCAACAGTGGTGCGCCATTAGTATACCAGATACTAATGGAGCACCAGTGGTGCGCCATTAGTAAAAATTACTAATGGCGTGCTAGTAATGGCGCACCAGTGATGCGCCATTAATGGCCAAATTAGGTGCGCCATTAGTAGCGGTTTTTCTAGTAGTGGATGTTCTTCCCACGGGTAATCTATGTCCTACTAGTGTTGATGAGTCCAAGAAGATCGTGTGCCCTCTTGATCTGCCACATGTTAGATACCATGCATGCATCAACGATTGCATAATTTATCGGAAGGAGCACGCGGAAAAAACAAGCTGTCCGGTGTGCAATGCTTCTCGATACAAGAAGGCCGGGAAGAAATGTCCCCAGAAAGTAGTATGGTACTTACCGATCACTCCCCGTCTCCAGAGGTATTTTGTAGATCCCAAGGAAGCAAAGCTAATGCGCTGGCACGCGGAGAGGAAGAAGCCCGACGATGGAGATGATCCGAAGCTGAGACACGTGAAGGATGGAAGCCAGTGGAGAGCGTTGAACACCTTCTATCGGTATTTTGAATGTGCTGCAAGGAACATCGTGCTCCGCGCGTGTACCAGTGGCATGAATCCGTTTGGCAACCAGAACACCAACCATAGCACATGGCCCATGTTTGTATGGATGTACAACCTCCCCCCTGGTTGTGCATGAAAGCGAAGTACATTCACATCTGCATGCTTATTCAAGGGCCGAAACAACCAGGAAATAATATTAATTTGTATCTGGGGCTACTTCAAGAGGAGTTAGACACGTTATGGAAAACACCAGCCAAGACATGGGACGCCAGCAAAGGCGAGTATTTCAACATGAGAGCCGCGCTGATCACGACAGTGCACGACTATCTCGGTTACGAATATGTGGCAGGCTAGGTGTGCCATGGATATTGCGGATGCACGCGGTGCATGGATGATATGACGTCTCAGCAGCTAACATCAAGGAAAGATGGCGGGTCTGGGAAAATCGTGTACATGGGGCATCGAAGATGGCTCGAATAGGACGACCCATGGAGAAACCGTGGAGATCTATTCAATGGTCACACTGAGCATCGAGGACCTCCATGTAAGCGGAGCGTTACCGAAATCGATGAGATGTTGAAAAACTGGAAGGAGTGCCCGCGCCGGGAAAGACGATGAGAAAGGCGCCGGAGCCGTTGCTGAAGGTATGGAAGATGAGGTATGTGTTGTGGGACTTGGAGTACTGGCACAAACTCGATAGACCTCATTGCCTTGATCAAATGCATATCTGTAAGAATGTCCTTGAGAGCTTGCTCGCAACACTGATGAACATGACGGATAAGACCAAGGATGGGCCGAAGGCAAGAAAAGACTTGCAAGATTTGAAAATGAGGGAAGATCTGCACATGCCGCCTCGTAAAATATCAGACGAGACAGAGACGGAGACAGAGGCACGGGAGAAGAAGGGCAAGAAAATAAAAAAAGAGGATTATTGCCCCCCATCTTGCTTCACCTTAAGTCAGGCTGAGATCCGTCAATTCTTTAAGTGCCTTACCGGAGTCAAAGTTAGTTCCGGTTACTGTGGCAAGATAAGCAGATATCTAGACACGGACAAGAAAAGGTTCAGTGGGATGAAGTCCCATGACTGTCATGTGATGATGACGCGGATACTACCTGTTGCCCTTAGAGGGATAATGGACAGGCACGTCCGTGACATGCTTATTGGTCTATCTCTCGAAAGTCGATCGGTGTGAAGCAGCTCCGAAGGCTACAGGAAGAGATTGTTGTGACCTATCATCATGAAAGAAGTCGTCGATGAGAAGGGGATGTTCCACCATGGCCGTCACATCCCCAGATCAGCCCTTGTTTGATTTTGCTTATTCATCATACCATCATGTTTAAAATTCCAAAGAAATTTGAAATGGGGATGTTGAAACCCTAGCACTAAAGGAATTCACTAGATTCACCTAAAATATTTTCAGAAAATCCAAATGTCCTTCAAAAATGTTCGTCATTTATGGAAAATGTTGTAAACAGTAACCAAAGGTGATGCACATTTTTCCATGACATATTTGGGCTCTGAGTTAAATCATACTCTATTTGCATTTGGGCATTTAAATGCTATAAAATAATTTAAATGCTCAAATAATCATAAACTAAAATGTTTACTGTTGGATATATTCTAAACAGTAGCCATGATTAGTTTCATGAATTCTGGTAATGCCCTGGCATTTTTAATAAAGCCCTAAATTTACAGAATAATAGAAAACAGAAATAAACAGAAAAACAGAGAGAGAGAGAGAGGCCCACCTAACTTACCTGGCCTACCCAGCTGGCCAGCCCACCACCGCCACCTCTCCCGTCGTCTTCCTCCTTTGCCAGGAGGACGAGCGCGTGCTCGTCGCGCGCTGGCCGCGCGCCCCGGCCACCTCCTCCTTGCCGCCCTCCCCCTCGCGCCCTGGCCTTCCCTGGCATCGCCACGCACCCCCCCAGGCCCTCTCTCACTCTCCCGTGCCTTCTCCCCTCCTCTGCTCTCTCTCCCTCTAGCAACCGAACGCTGCTGTCGCCGTCGTTTGCTGCTGCCGCGGCCACCGCCTCCCCCTTGCTTCTCTGACCAGCCCACGAGCTCCGCCTAGAACCCGAGCACCTCTCCGCCGACCCACGCAAGGCCAGAGGACCCCAAGACGAAGCCGCGACCCTTCTTCCCTGTCCACGGCCGCCGGATGCCGCCGCCCGATTCGTCGTCCATAGGGCCTCCCCGAGCTCGCCGTCTGCTTCAACCGATTCCCCGTGAGCTCCTCTTCCTCCTCCCCCTTCCCGTTCTCGCTCTCGAGCACCACAGTAATAGCACCGAGCTCGGCCGCACCCGCCGCCGCCATCGCACGTCGCCGTAGTGGCCACAGCCATGTTGGGTCGATTTTGAGCACGTCATCATCTCCGCCGTACTCGCACGAGCCCGTAGCACTCCTCACGCGCCTCGCCGTGCCCCCTAGCATCGGAGCCGACCTCGTCCGAACTCCGGCGACCGCCAAGGTCTTCGCCGGCGACAACTCCGGCCACCCCAGGCCCAGCTGCCACCACCACCCGATGCGGACGTGCGTCTGCATCACATAGATGCCCTCCGCCGGCCATTTGGTCGCCGGAGACACAAACCCGAGGCTCGCCACCACGGCTGGCCTCGCCGGCGTCAAGCCGCCGGCGAGTTTGACCCGTTTGACCGGAGTTTGACCTCCCTGGGGTCAACACACGTGGGCCCAGGCCCCTGCTTAATTAGTGTAAGTTTAATTAGTGCTAAACTAATTTAGTTAACTAACCAAGTCACTGACGTGTGGGTCCAGGCCCTGATTAACTTAGGTTAATGCCAACCTAACACTAACTAACTCGGTTAGTTAGTTGTCTCACTGACATGTGGGTCCCAGCCGTCAGGTTTGACCTGGGCTGGCTCCTTTGACCTGCTGACATCACCCAGACGTCATGCTGACGCAATTAACCTTTTTTCTGGATTTATTTTTATTCAGGAATTTCAGAAAATAATGCAAACTTCTAAAAATCATATAAAATCAACCGTAACTCCAAATGAAACAAATTATATATGAAAAATGATTAGAAAAATTCAATCTATCCATCTGTGCCATTTGCATGCATGTTAGAACACTTTAACCGTGATGTTTAGGTGAAACAAGCTAATGTACCATTATGACTATATACATTAGCTCACATTTGAATCTCTGATTCAAATGGGTTCAAATCAACCTGTTCTATTATGCATTAGCTCAAACACATAGCATATTGCCATGTCATAGCATGCATCATATTGCTGCATATCGCCATGTGTTAATTGTGTTCTTTCTGTGTTGCCGGTAATTGCCCCCTTTCGATAGACGCGTTTCGACGATGTGATCGTTGACACTGATGAAGACTCAATGTTATCTTCAGAAGTGCCAGGCACGCAAAACCCCCTTGTTCATTCCGATACAATCCCACTCTCTCGCTTCTGCTCTCTTTTACTGCATTAGGACAACAACGATTCAACTGTTACATGCTGCGGTAGTTGAACCCCTTTCCTCTGCATGACCTGTCATTGCCACAGTAAATAGATGAAACCCACTAGCATGAGTAGGAGTTGTTTGAGCCCTGATGTGCCTACTCATTCATGCTTGTTGTCATGCCTGCTACTGCTTAGAGTTGAGTCGGGTCTGATTCATCGGGAATGAATTGGAATGTGGAGAACATGTCCTACTGTTGAGAGCTAAGTGTGTGAACACGATTTGGTAAAGGTAGCGGTGCGAGGCCATGTAGGAGTACATGGTGGGTTGTCTCATTGAAACCGTCCTCAGGAACTGAGTTCTATGTTTGTGATCCATGAACAGTTACTACCACACATTGGGTTCCGGTAACTCGACCCCTCTCGACTTATTAATCAACTTGATCTCTGTCCAGGAGTTGCAACTAGTTTCTGGTGTTTGTAGGTAGTGTTAGTAGTCTACCAAGTGGTACCCGGTACAGGTGGGCTTCGGACAGACTAGGCACCGTGGCATGGTGTACCAAGCGTAGATCTACCCGTCGAGGTGGGCTTGGGAACCCTGCACACATCGTTTGGGGTCGTGAGCGACACCCCGGCCGGATCTCCTTGCGGATGGAACCCGAATAGGCGATAAACCTGGACTAGAGACTTGTGTGGTTAGTCAGGTCGTGGCCGACTCCCTCGCCCGGCTTCCGCTTGAAGGTTGTCGAGGTACATGACGTGTACAGGGAGATAAGTGGCGAGAGCGTGTGTGAAGAAGTACACCCCTGCAGGGTTATCATTGTCTATTCGAATAGCCGGATTCCTCGGATATGGAAACTTGGACCCCTTGCATAGTTCATAGACAAGTGAAAGTGGATACTCTAAAATGCGCAAGATAAGCGTGAGTGCTATGGATGGCGTCCCCGTAGGGAGACGGGAGCGGATCCATAGTGGTGTATTGATATGGTGAATATGTGGACTCGTGTGCGCCACCTCAAAAGAGTTACTTGCAATCGTAGTTCAGGATAGCCACCGAGTCAAAGCTGGCTTGCTGCAGTTAAACTCCACTACCCCCTTTGTTGATACCGATGCATATGTAGATAGTTCTGATGTAAGTCTTGCTGAGTACATTTGTACTCATGTTTGCCTATTTTATGTTTTGCAGAGAGACTTCAGTCTCGCTAGTAGTTCCGCGTGGACTTCGACGTTTAGCTTGTTACCTCAGCTACAATCTTGTGCCCTCGGCAGGATCTGGTAGATAGTCAGGCTTCTCAGCCTTTTTCATTTGTAGATGTCTGTACTCAGACATGTTAAGCTTCCGCATGTGTTTGACTTGTATGCTCTGAATGTTGGGTCATGAGACACATGTTTGTAATATCTCGCTCCTCGTAGCCTAATGAATAAATACTTTGAGTCGTAGAGTTATGTTGTGATGCCATGTTGTATCTACTCATATCGGGCATATGGTGTGTATGATTGAAATGCTTGGTATGAGTGGGATCCAACTATCTAGTTGTTTATCCTTGGCAGCCTGTCATATGGGGAAAGGTAGTCTAGTGCTTCTGAGCGACAGTAGTCCGCTACAGCCCGGTTCACCGGAGTCCTGCTAGCCCAGCACTACTGCTCGGAACACTTGACTGTCCGGCATGTGTTTCACTTCGTTCCTGTGTCTGTCCCTTCGGGGAAATGTCACGCGGTGACATCCGGAGTCCTGCCTAGCCTGCTACAGCCCGGGTTACCGGAGTCCTGTTAGCCCAGTGCTACAGCCCGGATTCACACGCTGTTGACCGACATGCTCGAAGTTGATTCATGTATGCCTGTCCCCATGGGTTAGTGCCGCTTTGGGTTCACGACTAGCCATGTCGGCCCGGGTTCTTTGTCATATGGATGCTAGCAACACTATCATATACGTGAGCCAAAAGGCGCAAACGGTCCCGGGCCAGGTAAGGTGGCACCCGTGGGAGTACTGTGCGTGAGGCCGCAAAGTGATATGATGTGTTACATGCTGGATTGATGTGGCTTAGGATCGGGGTCCTGACAGCGTTGGTATCAGAGCCTGACTGCCTCTAGGATTACCAAGCCAAACTGGTCGAAGTTGTGTCTAGAGATGCTTTAGTTATGTAAGGGAATTGATTGGGGAAGGGAACGTAAGGCTCTTTTACTCCTTATACCTCATGGCCTTCTGATCTGAGTCATCCTCTTCTCTTATACGGGGGTTAAGAACTAGGCCTTCTCTTCTATCTCTCAGGATGACGTGTTACTAAACCGTAGTTGCCTAAGATTGTTGGACTCAAGCCTCTATTCAGTTTCTACTACTTCCATGTGTTCTTAGTTGATCTCAGAACATTGATATTGTGATATTGGGTGGTTATGCCACCATTTTGCAGGATGTCTTAAATCTTTTTGAGCATTTACAGCCGTTATGCTGTCCGAGTCATCCCAGGTTTCTAAATAATCTGATGCATTTGAAAATCCTTCCTCCCAGTTCCCGATGTCCTTTTGGGCCAGTTTAACCACACTAATCGGTAAGTTGAGGTACTCTGTTGCCTCGACATATATGTTGGAGCTATTATTATGACCCTTGGTGTCTAGAGTGTCACCTAGTAATCTAGCAATGTTTTGTGTTCCCAGTGTGATGAATCTGGCCACCATTCTCGAAAGCATCCCGTGATGCTAATTAGTAGTAGGTATTCTACTCCTGGGTTTCTGAACCCGAGATTCACCCTACTTACCTCATGTCAATAGTGTTTGCTAGTTCCTTTAGGATATTAGTAACCTTTGCATTAGTCCTCGAGGTCCGTGGTATTTCCTTCTTCCAAATACCATGAACCATCCCTGGCAGAAATTCGTGTGAATCAAAAGGTCACAACTAGGGTGTTCTTGAGGAGTACTCCATTCATATTGTGACTCTGCCAGTTCTATCATTATGCATGGGTTATCCGGAAGAAATTTGTTGAAATCGTTTGACATACTAACCCATGAATCCACAACTCAGAAAGTTATATGTTCCTTGAGTTGACCCTCCTCAGCTGTATTCCGACCCTAGTCTATCAATTGATAGTCAGGAATAGTTGTGCATTCGTGTTCATCGATGCCTATTATTCTTGTGGTGCGTCAAGCCATTCTATTCGGGAATGACTAGGATAAACAAACTCCAGTGCCTCATCCATTTCTAGGATTGGGTCAAAGTAATTGTCTCCCGCAGATCAAAATGCCAATACAGCTTCTGCTTTGCTCTACCTTGGAGTGTTACCATCTTTATGTCAAGAGAGTCATGAGAATAGCACCACCTCTTATGAGTTCTTGACGCAGTAATACTTCTTGCCATCATTATTCATTCCTCGGTTCCGTGTTATCGTAACCGGAATGCCGACAAGTGAATCGTGTTGCGTGTAATCAATACTCCTAGCAACTGTGTTGCTTGGTAGTAAATGGACAATATTCTCATTCTTAGCGTGTTGGTTATGGAATCATCATTCTAAGATTGATCGTGCTACCTAGTCCTTATTTCTGGTGCACTCTTTGATCAATGAGTTAGGATTGTGTCAATCCCTCACTCTGTTTATCATATCATCTTGCCCTAAAAAGCAAGGTTGTTCTCGAGCTTAGTAACATACCGGTGGTTCGTGATGTTCCGAATATCTTCTCGGAAGTATTACTAGGTTGTCACCTGACCGCTATATTGAGTTCATGATCAAGTTGGTTTTCTTGTAAACCAGTCATTCTCCAAGAATCTGTGTTGGATACCCCTGAGCTAGTTGGTTAAGCTAAACAACAACTTGGAGAGTTGGAAGATAAAAGCTTCTCCGACTTAGTTCATCTTAAGGGATATCGTTTTGAGTGTTTGTGTTGAAGAAAGATGATATCTTCATCGATTGGTCCTCATGATCAGTTGTTGGATCTATTGTCTTGTCAAAACTTTGACTTGAGTATGGCTATCGTCAAGTCAAATCAGAACCAGCGATATTCGTAATGCTGTCTTACCCGTGGTTGATCCCTCGAGCATACACCATTATATCTTTTGGTCTGACCAATGCTATCACCGTGTTCACATGATGGTGGAAGTCCAGTGATATGGAAATTTCGATGAGTTGTTGTTGAGCCCATCAGCAGCATTTTGTCTCCCCCATGCTTCATGTTGAACATCAACCTAGTGTTGGAAACTTTGTAAGCAATGCCTTCGTGTTCCGTTCATGAAGCTTATGCTTGGATGGAAGAAGTGACTTCCTCGAATTCATGTGCATTTGATGCAAGTTGTCGCCGTGAGTTTGAGAAATGTCTGTTTTGTTTCCCTTGGATTCGTCCCAAATCAGTCATGCATACGTGCGAAGTATTCTATGGTTTGGTAGATTAATTACCTCCACTCCATATGTGTCCCTAGCACACCAAGCCACTGATTGATTTGTTCAAAGAAAAGAAGTTCATGCGCTACTCCTGAAGGGCCCAGACGGATATGCACAAGACTTGTTATCTCAATGATGGTTTCCCACCTGAACTCAGTAGTGTTTTATTATAAGACTTCTATGTGATCATGCTCGTCTTGGACATCATGTTCACATGTATGTAGCAGAATCAGCTCATGTTTTGGATCTTGCTATCATAGTTCATTCCCGAGAATCTCGCAACTCCGTCTCGACGGTTTGTGTTGCAACCTTTCTTTTCCAGACATGATGTCTGAAATATCCTGTCTTCAACCAGATCTGAATCTCAGGCAGATATGATGGTTGGAACGTTTCCAACATTTGCATGTTGTTCCCAGCTTGCACCGCCGTTGTGCCATCCTATCATGGGTCCCCTCCATTTCCGGTGATAAGCAAAAGTCCTCCATTGCGTTGCCTTCAACAAGGTAGTCCACATCATCCAACCAAGTCCGAGTATGCCATTACTTCGAGCTCTTTCAAACGATCGTTGTGATTGCCTTAGGCTGGTATAAAGAATTTCAATGATCTTTGTATCAAAAGTAATTCTTTTTGCCACTTAAGGGAATAGTTCTTCGAGTCACCTCCTCTAGGGTGCCCCTATATGGAATCATGGTAATTATCTCCTCGCTACTTGAAACCATCCGCCATCTTCTTAAGCGTGGAATAGATGCCTACCAAATCGAACTTCACCATCCCTTACTATCCACCCGTCTTGATGTATGTTTGTGTCCCAACTCAAGAGATGTTTCAACATCTCACTCCATGAGTGATCCTGAGTGCTCGACCTTTGAGGAGATCGATTCCTGTAGAGCTTCGTCTGTCATCGTTGTGTTGGGGAACGTTGCAGAAAATTAAAATTTTTCCTACGGTTTCACCAAGATCCATCTATGAGTTCATCTAGCAACGAGTCATGGGAGGGAGAGATTGCATCTACATACCACTTTGTAGATCGCGAGCGGAAGCATTCAACGAACAGGGATGAAGTAGTCGTACACACCGTGATCCAAATCACCGGAGATCCTAGCACCGAAAGCACGGCACCTCCGCGTTCAACACACGTACGGTCAGCGTAACGTCACCTTCTTCTTGATCCAGCAAGGCAAAGGAGAGGTTGGGGAAGAAGACTCCAGCAGCAGCACGGCGGCGTGGTGATGGTGGAGCTGCAGTACTCCGACTGGGCTTCGCCGAGCTCTACGGAGGAGGAGGATGTGTTGGAGAGGGAGAGGGAGGCGCCAGGGCAAAGGGTGCGGCTGCCCCCCTCCCCTCTCCCCTTTATATATAGGCCTCTGGGGGGGGCGCCGGCCCTAGGAGATCTGATCTCCCAAGGGGGCGGCGGCCAGGGAGGTTTCCCTCCCCCAAGCCATCTAGGAGGTGCCTTCCACCACTAGGACTCCTCGCTTTTGGAACCCTAGGCGCATGGGCCCTTTTGGGGCTGGTTCCCCTTGGCCCATGCAGGCCAAGGCGCACCCCCTAAGGCCCATGTGGCCCACCAGGGCAGGTGGCCCCACCTGATGGACCCCCGGGACCCCTCCGGTGGTCCCGGTACAATACCGATAACACCGAAACTTGTCCCCATGGCCGAAATAGCACTTCCTATATATAATTCTTTACCTCCGGACCATTCCGGAACTCCTCGTGACGTCCGGGATCTCATCCGGGACTCCGAACAATATTCGGGTTACTGCATATACATATCTTCACAACCCTAGCGTCACCGAACCTTAAGTGTGTAGACCCTACGGGTTCGGGAGACATGCAGACATGACCGAGACAGCTCTCGGGCAATAACCAACAGCGGGATCTGGATACCCATGTTGGCTCCCACATGCTCCACTATGATCTCATCGGATGAACCACGATGTCGAGGATTCAATTAATCCCGTATACGATTCCCTTTGTCAATCGGTATTTTACTTGCCCGAGATTCGATCGTCGGTATCCCAGTACCTCGTTCAATCTCGTTACCGGCAAGTCACTTTTCTCGTACCGTAATGCATGATCCCGTGATCAAAACCTTTGATCACATTGAGCTCATTGTGATGATGCATTATCGAGAGGGCCCGGTGATACCTCTCCGTCAAGCGGAGTGACAAATCCCAGTCTCGATCCATGTCAACCCAACAGACACTTTCAGAGATACCCGTAGTATACCTTTATAGTCACCAAGTTACGTTGTGACGTTTGGCACACCCAAAGCACTCCTACGGTATCCGGGAGTTACACGATCTCATGGTCTAAGGAAAGGATACTTGACATTGGAAAACTCTAGCAAACGAACTAAGCGATCTTATGCTATGTTTAGGATTGGGTCTTGTCCATCACATCATTCTCCTAATGATGCGATCCCGTTATCGATGACATCCAATGTCCATAGTCAGGAAACCATGACTATCTGTCGATCAACGAGCTAGTCAACTAGAGGCTCACTAGGGACATGTTTGTTGTCTGTTATTCACACATGTATTACGATTTCCGGATAACACAATTATAGCACGAATAAAGACAATTATCATGAATAAGGAAATATAATAATAATGCTTTTATTATTGCCTCTAGGGCATATTTCCAACAGTCTCCCACTTGCACTAGAGTCAATAATCTAGTTACATTGTGATGAATCGAACACCCATAGAGTTCTGGTGTTGATCATGTTTTGCCTTAGGGAGAGGTTTAGTCAACGGATCTGCGACATTCAGATCCGTGTGCACTTTACAAATCTCTATGTCTCCATCTTGAACTTTTTCACGAATGGAGTTGAAGCGACGCTTGATGTGCCTGGTCTTCTTGTGAAACCTGGGCTCCTTTGCAAGTGCAATAGCTCCAGTGTTGTCACAGAAGAGCTTGATTGGCCCCGACGCATTGGGTATGACTCCGAGGTCGGTGATGAACTCCTTCACCCAAATTGCTTCATGTGCTGCCTCCGAGGCTGCCATGTACTCCACTTCACATGTAGATCCCGCCACGACGCTTTGCTTGCAACTGCACCAGCTTACTGCCCCACCATTCAAAATATACACATATCCGGTTTGTGACTTAGAGTCATCCAGATCTGTGTCGAAGCTAGCGTCGACGTAACCCTTTACAACGAGCTCTTCGTCACCTCCATAAACGAGAAACATTTCCTTAGTCCTTTTTAGGTACTTCAGGATATTCTTGACCGTTGTCCAGTGTTCCTTGCCGGGATTACTTTGGTACCTTCCTACCAAACTTATGGCAAGGTTTACATCAGGTCTGGTACACAGCATGGCATACATAATAGAACCTATGGCTGAGGCATAGGGGATGACGCTCATCCCTTCTATATCTTCTGCCGTGGTCGGACATTGAGCTGAGCTCAATTTCACACCTTGTAACACAGGTAAGAACCCTTTCTTAGATTGATCCATATTAAACTTCTTCAATACTTTATCAAGGTATGTGCTTTGTGAAAGACCTATGAGGCGTCTCGATCTATCTCTATAGATCTTGATGCCTAACATATAAGAAGCTTCTCCAAGGTCCTTCATTGAAAAACTTTTATTCAAGTAGGCCTTAATGCTGTCCAAGAGTTCTATATCATTTCCCATCAAAAGTATGTCATCTACGTATAGTATGAGAAATGCTACAGAGCTCCCACTCACTTTCTTGTAAACGCAGGCTTCTCCATAAGTCTGCGTAAACCCAAACGCTTTGATCATCTCATCAAAGCGAATGTTCCAACTCCGAGATGCTTGCACCAACCCATAAATCGAGCGTTGGAGCTTGCACACCTTGTCAGCATTCTTAGGATCGACAAAACCTTCCGGCTGCATCATATACAATTCTTCCTTAAGGAAACCATTAAGGAATGCCGTTTTGACGTCCATTTGCTATATTTCATAATCATAGAATGCGGCAATTGCTAACATGATTCGGACGGACTTCAGCTTCGCTACCGGTGAGAAAGTCTCATCATAGTCAATTCCTTGAACTTGTCGATAACCCTTAGCGACAAGCCGAGATTTATAGATGGTCACATTACCATCCGCGTCTGTCTTCTTCTTAAAGATCCATTTATTTTCTATGGCTCGCCGTTCAACGGGCAAGTCAGTCAAAGTCCATACTTCGTTTTCATACATGGATCCTATCTCGGATTTCATGGATTCTAGCCATTTGTCGGAATCCGGGCCCGCCATTGCTTCCTCATAGTTCATAGGTTCACCGTTGTCTAACAATATGATTTCCAAGACAGGGTTGCCGTACCACTCTGGTGCGGAACATGTCCTTGTGGACCTTCGAATTTCAGTAGGAGCTTGATTAGAAGTATCTTGATCATCATCATTAATTTCCACTCTAGTCAGTGCAGGCACCTCAGAAACGTTTTCCTGAGCTTCGCCATTTTCCGGTTCAAGAGGTAACACTTCATCAAGTTCTACTTTCCTCCCACTTACTTATTTCGAGAGAAACTCTTTCTCTAAAAAGGATCCATTGTTGGCAACAAAGATCTTGCCTTCGGATCTGAGGTAGAAGGTATACCCAACAATTTCTTTAGGGTATCCTATGAAGACGCATTTTTCCGACTTGGGTTTGAGCTTTTCAGGTTGAAGTTTCTTGACATAAGCATCACATCCCCAAACTTTTAGAAATGACAGCTTAGGTTTCTTCCCAAACCATAATTCATACGGTGTCGTCTCAACGGATTTCGACGGAGCCCTATTTAAAGTGAATGCGGCAGTCTCTAAAGCATAGCCCCACAAAGATAGCGGTAAGTCGGTAAGAGACATCATAGATCGCACCATATCTAACAGAGTGCGATTACGACGTTCAGACACACCATTACGCTGAGGTGTTCCAGGCGGCGTGAGTTGTGAAACTATTCCACATTTTCTTAAGTGTGTGCCAAATTCGTGACTCAAGTATTCTCCTCCACGATCTGATCGTAGAAACTTGATCTTTCTATCATGTTGATTTTCAACCTCACTCTGAAATTCCTTGAACTTTTCAAAGGTCTCAGATTTGTGTTTCATTAAGTAGACATACCCATATCTACTCAAATCATCAGTGAGGGTGAGAACATAACGATAGCCACCGCGAGCCTCAACACTCATTGGACCGCACACATCGGTATGTATGATTTCTAATAAGTTGGTTGCTCGCTCCATTGTTCCTGAGAACGGAGTCTTGGTCATTTTACCCATGAGGCATGGTTCACACGTGTCAGATGATTCATAATCAAGAGACTCTATAAGTCCATCTGCATGGAGCTTCTTCATGCGTTTGACACCTATGTGACCAAGGCG
The DNA here is from genome assembly GCA_032464435.1 of Aegilops umbellulata. Taxonomy (NCBI): domain Eukaryota; kingdom Viridiplantae; phylum Streptophyta; class Magnoliopsida; order Poales; family Poaceae; genus Aegilops; species Aegilops umbellulata. The sequence continues at coordinate 554,546,873 of CP136057.1, forward strand.
GCAGTGCCACAAATATGTGGGACTATTGTTATCAACTTTAACTCTTTTGGTATTCACACTATGAATATGTGTATCATCACGTACGAGATTCATTAAGAATAAACCATTAACCATCGGAGCATGACCATAAAACATATCTCTCATATAAATAGAACAACCATTATTCTCGGATTTAAATGAGTAACCATCTCGAATTATACGAGATCCAGATAGAATGTTCATGCTCAAACTTGGCACTAAATAACAATTATTGAGGTTTAAAACTAATCCCGTAGGTAAATGTAGAGGCAGCGTGCCGACGGCGATCACATCGACCTTGGAACCATTCCCGACGCGCATCGTCACCTCGTCCTTCGCCAGTCTCCGTTTATTCCACAGCTCCTGCTTTGAGTTACAAATGTGAGCAACTACACCGGTATCAAATACCCAAGAGCTACTACGAGTACTGGTAAGGTACACATCAATTACATGTATATCACATATACCTTTGGTTTTGCCGGCCTTCTTGTCCGCTAAGTATTTGGGGCAGTTCCGCTTCCAGTGACCACTTCCCTTGCAATAAAAACACTCAGTCTCGGGCTTGGGTCCATGCTTTGGCTTCTTCCTGGCAACTTGCTTACCGGGTGCGGCAACTTCCTTGCCGTCCTTCTTGAAGTTCTTTTTACCCTTGCCCTTCTTGGACTTAGTGGTTTTATTCACCATCAACACTTGATGCTCTTTCTTGATTTCTACCTCTGCTGATTTCAGCATAGCATATACCTCAGGAATGGTCTTTACCATCCCCTGCATATTGTAGTTCATCACAAAGCTCTTGTAGCTAGGTGGAAGCGACTGGAGGATTCTGTCAATGACCGCTTCATCCGGGAGATTAACTTCGAGTTGAGTCAAGCGGTTGTGCAACCCAGACATTTTGAGTATGTGTTCACTTACAGAGCCATTTTCCTCCATCTTACAGCTAAAGAATTTGTCGGAGACTTCATATCTCTCGACCCGGGCATGAGCTTGGAAAACCATTTTCAGCTCTTCGAACATCTCATATGCTCCATGTCTCTCGAAACGCTTTTGGAGCCCCGGCTCTAAGCTGTAAAGCATGCCACACTGAACGAGGGAGTAATCATCGGAACATGACTGCCAAGCGTTCATAACGTCTTGCTCAGCAGGGAGAACAGGTGTGTCACCCAGCGGTGCTCGTAGGACATAATCTTTCTTGGCAGCTATGAGGATGATCCTCAGGTTCCGGACCCAGTCCGTATAGTTGCTGCCATCGTCTTTCAGCTTGGTTTTCTCTAGGAACGCGTTGAAGTTGAGGACTACGTTGGCCATTTGATCTACAAGACATATTGTAAATATTTAGACTAAGTTCATGATAATAAAGTTCATCTAATCAAATTATTTAATGAACTCCCACTTAGATAGACATCCCTCTTCTAGTCATCTAAGTATTACATGATCCGAGTCAACTAGGCCGTGTCCGATCATCACGTGAGACGGACTAGTCAACATCGGTGAACATCTTCATGTTGATCGTATCTTCTATACGACTCATGCTCGACCTTTCGGTCTTCTGTGTTCCGAGGCCATGTCTGTACATGCTAGGCTCGTGAAGTCAACCTAAGTGTTTTGCGTGTGTAAATCTGTCTTACACCCGTTGTATGTGAACGTTAGAAACTATCACACCCGATCATCACGTGGTGCTTCGAAACAACGAACTGTCGCAACGGTGCACAGTTAGGGGGAACACTTTCTTGAAATTATTATGAGGGATCATCTTATTTACTACCGTCGTTCTAAGTAAACAAGATGCAAAACATGATAAACATCACATGCAATCAAATAATAAACGTGACATGATATGGCCAATATCACATAGCTCCTTCGATCTCCATCTTGGGGCTCCATGATCATCTTGTCACCGGCTTGACACCATGATCTTCATCATCATGATCTTCATCATCGTGTCTCCATGAAGTTGCTCGCCAACTATTACTTCTACTACTATGGCTAACGCGTTTAGCAATAAAGTAAAGTAATTTACATGGCGATTCTCAATTACACGCAGGTCATACAAAAAATAAAGACAACTCCTATGGCTCCTGCCGGTTCTCATACTCATCGACATGCAAGTCGTGATTCCTATTACAATAGCATGAACATCTCATAAATCACATATAGATCATTCATCATTCATCACAACTTTGGCCATATCATATCACAAAGCACTTGCTGCAAAAACAAGTTAGACATCCTCTAATTGTTGTTGCAAGTTTTACGTGGCTGAATAGGGTTCTAGCAAGAACGTTTTCTTACCTACGTGAAAAACCACAACGTGATTTGTCAACTTCTATTTACCCTTCATAAGGACCCTTTTCATCGAATCCGCTCCAACTAAAGTGGGAGAGACAGACAACCGGTCTCACGTAAGCGTACGTGTAAGGTTGGTCCGGGCCGCTTCATCCCACAATACCGCTGAAGCAAGATAAGACTAGTAGCGGCAAGAAGAGTTGACAACATCTACGCCCACAACAAATTGTGTTCTACTCGTGCAATAGAGAACTACGCATAGACCTAGCTCATGATGCCACTGTTGGGGAACGTTGCAGAAAATTAAAATTTTTCCTACGGTTTGATCAAGATCCATCTATGAGTTCATCTAGCAACGAGTCATGGGAGGGAGAGATTGCATCTACATACCACTTTGTAGATCGCGAGCGGAAGCGTTCAACGAACGGGGATGAAGTAGTCGTACACACCGTGATCCAAATCACCGGAGATCCTAGCACCGAAAGAACGGCACCTCCGCGTTCAACACACGTACGGTCAGCGTAACGTGTCCTTCTTCTTGATCCAGCAAGGCAAAGGAGAGGTTGGTGAAGAAGACTCCAGCAGCAGCACGACGGCGTGGTGATGGTGGAGCTGCAGTACTCCGACAAGGCTTCGCCGAGCTCTACGGGGGAGGAGGATGTGTTGGAGAGGGAGAGGGAGGCGCCAGGGCAAAGGGTGCGGCTGCCCCCTCCCCTCCCCCCTTTATATATAGGCCTCTGGGGGGACGCCGGCCCTGGGAGATCTGATCTCCCAAGGGGGCGGCGGCCAGGGAGGTTTCCCTCCCCCCAAGCCATCTAGGAGGTGCCTTCCACCACTAGGACTCCTCCCTTTTGGAACCCTAGGCGCATGGGCCCTTTTGGGGCTGGTTCCCCTTGGCCCATGCAGGCCAAGGCGCACCCCCTAAGGCCCATGTGGCCCACCGGGGCAGGTGGCCCTACATGGTGGACCCCCGGGACCCCTCCGGTGGTCCCGGTACAATACCGATAACACCGAAACTTGTCCCCATGGCCGAAATAGCACTTCCTATATATAATTCTTTACCTCCGGACCATTCCGGAACTCCTCGTGATGTCCGGGATCTCATCCGGGACTCCGAACAATATTCGGGTTACTGCATATACATATCTTCACAACCCTAGCGTCACCGAACCTTAAGTGTGTAGACCCTACGGGTTCGGGAGACATGCAGACATGACCGAGACGGCTCTCGGGCAATTACCAACAGCGGGATCTGGATACCCATGTTGGCTCCCACATGCTCCACGATGATCTCATCGGATGAACCACGATGTCGAGGATTCAATTAATCCCGTATACGATTCCCTTTGTCAATCGGTATTTTACTTGCCCGAGATTCGATCGTCGGTATCCCAGTACCTCGTTCAATATCGTTACCGGCAAGTCACTTTTCTCGTACCGTAATGCATGATCCCGTGATCAAACACTTTGATCACATTGAGCTCATTGTGATGATGCATTACCGAGAGGGCCCGGTGATACCTCTCCGTCAAGCGGAGTGACAAATCCCAGTATCGATCCATGTCAACCCAACAGACACTTTCAGAGATACCCGTAGTATACCTTTATAGTCACCCAGTTACGTTGTGACGTTTGGCACACCCAAAGCACTCCTACGGTATCCGGGAGTTACACGATCTCATGCTCTAAGGAAAGGATACTTGACATTGGAAAACTCTAGCAAACGAACTAAGCGATCTTATGCTATGTTTAGGATTGGGTCTTGTCCATCACATCATTCTCCTAATGATGTGATCCCGTTATCGATGACATCCAATGTCCATAGTCAAGAAACCATGACTATCTGTCGATCAACGAGCTAGTCAACTAGAGGCTCACTAGGGACATGTTTGTTGTCTGTTATTCACACATTTATTACGATTTCCGGATAACACAATTATAGCACGAATAAAGACAATTATCATGAATAAGGAAATATAATAATAATGCTTTTATTATTGCCTCTAGGGCATATTTCCAACAAAGATCAATTTGAAGCAATTAATCAACATCTATGAATAGGACAGTTGGATCATGAAGACCGTGTTAGCTTGTGCCCCTCTGTCTTCTTACCTCACGACTTGAATCTCGGGACGAGATTCTTGTTTAGTGGGGGTGAGCTGTCACAGCCCCAGATCAGCCCTTGTTTGATTTTGCTTATTCATCATACCATCATGTTTAAAATTCCAAAGAAATTTGAAATGGGGATGTTGAAACCCTAGCACTAAAGGAATTCGCTAGATTCACCTAAAATATTTTCATAAAATCCAAATGTCCTTCAAAAATGTTCATCATTTATGGAAAATGTTGTAAACAGTAACCAAAGGTGATGCACATTTTTCCATGACATATTTGGGCTCTGAGTTAAATCATACTCTATTTGCATTTGGGCATTTAAATGCTATTAAATAATTTAAATGCTCAAATAATCATAAACTAAAATGTTTACTGTTGGATATATTCTAAACAGTAGCCATGATTAGTTTCATGAATTCTGGTAATGCCCTGGCATTTTTAATAAAGCCCTAAATTTACAGAATAATAGAAAACATAAATAAACAGAAAAACAGAGAGAGAGAGAGAGAGGCCCACCTAACTTACCTGGCCGACCCAACTGGCCAGCCCACCTGGCGGCCAGCCCACCACCGCCACCTCTCCTGTCGTCTTCCTCCTTTGCCAGGAGGACGAGCGCGTGCTGGCCGCGCGCTGGCCGCGGCCCCGGCCACCTCCTACTTGCCGCCCTCCCCCTCGCGCCCTGGCCTTCCCTGGCATCGCCACGCGCCCCCCAGGCCCTCTCTCACTCTCCCGTGCCTTCTCCCCTCCTCTGCTCTCTCTCCCTCCAGCAACCGAACGGTGCCGTCGCCGCCGTTTGCTGCTGCCGCGGCCACCGCCTCCCCCTCGCTTCTCTGACCAGCCCACGAGCTCCGCCTAGAACCCGAGCACCTCTCCGCCGACCCACGCAAGGCCAGAGGACCCCAAGACGATGCCGCGACCCTTCTTCCTCGTCCACGGCCGCCGGATGCCGCCGCCCGATTCGTCGTCCACAGGGCCTCCCCGAGCTCGCCGTCTGCTTCAACCGATTCCCCGTGAGCTCCTCTTCCTCCTCCCCCTTCCCGTTCTCGCTCTCGAGCACCACAGTAACAGCACCGAGCTCGGCCGCACCCGCCGCCGCACCCGCCGCCGCCACCGCACGTCGCCGTCGTGGCCAAAGCCACGTTGAGCACGTCATTGTCTCCGCCGCACTCGCACGAGCCCGTAGCACTCCTCACGCGCCTCGCCGTGCCCCCTAGCATCGGAGCCGACCTCGTCCGAACTCCGGCGACCGCCAAGGTCTTCGCCGGCGACAACTCCGGCCACCCCAGGCCCAGCTGCCACCACCACCCGATGCGGACGTGCGTCTGCATCACATAGATGCCCTCCGCCGGCCATTTGGTCGCCGGAGACACAAACCCGAGGCTCGCCACCGCGGCTGGCCTCGCCGGCGTCAAGCCGCCGGCGAGTTTGACCTCCCTGGGGTCAACACACGTGGGCCCAGGCCCCTGCTTAATTAGTGTAAGTTTAATTAGTGCTAAACTAATTTACTTAACAAACCAAGTCACTGACGTGTGGGCCCAGGCCCTGATTAACTTAGGTTAATGCCAACCTAACACTAACTAACTCGGTTAGTTAGTTGTCTCACTGACATGTGGGTCCCAGCCGTCAGGTTTGACCTGGGCTGGCGCCTTTGACCTGCTGACGTCACCCCGGCGTCATGCTGACGCAATTAACATTTTTTCTGGATTTATTTTTATTCAGGAATTTCAGAAAATAATGCAAACTTCTAAAAATCATATAAAATCAACCATAACTCCAAATGAAACAAATTATATATATGAAAAATGAACAGAAAAATTCAATCTATCCATCTGTAGCATTTGCATGCATGGTAGAACACTTTAACCTTGATGTTTAGGTGAAACAAGCTAATGTACCATTATGACTATATACATGAGCTCACATTTGAATCTCTGATTCAAATGGGTTCAAATCAACCTGTTATATTATGCATTAGCTCAAACACATAGCATATTGCCATGTCATAGCATGCATCATATTGCTGCATATCGCCATGTGTTAATTGTGTTCTTTTTATGTTGCCGGTAATTGCCCCCTTTCGATAGACGTGTTTCGACGATGTGATCGTTGACACTGATGAAGACTCAATGTTATCTTCAGAAGTGCCAGGCAAGCAAAACCCCCTTGTTAATTCCGATACAATCCCACTCTCTCGCTTCTGCTCTCTTTTACTGCATTAGGACAACAACGATTCAACTGTTACATGCTGCAGTAGTTGAACCCCTTTCCTCTGCATGACCTGTCATTGCCACAGTAAATAGATGAAACCCACTAGCATGAGTAGGAGTTGTTTGAGCCCTGATGTGCCTACTCATTCATGCTTGTTGTCATGCCTGCTACTGCTTAGAGTTGAGTCGGGTCTGATTCATCGGGAATGAATTGGAATGTGGTGAACATGTCCTACTGTTGAGAGCTAAGTGTGTGAACACGATTTGGTAAAAGTAGCGGTGAGAGGCCATGTAGGAGTACATGGTGGGTTGTCTCATTGAAACCGTCCTCAGGAATTGAGTTCTATGTTTGTGATCCATGAACAGTTACTACCACACATTGGGTTCCGGTAACTCGACCCCTCTCGACTTATTAATCAACTTGATCTCTGTCCAGGAGTTGCAACTAGTTTCTGGTGTTTGTAGGTAGTGTTAGTAGTCTACCAAGTGGTACCCGGTACAGGTGGGCTTGGGACAGACTAGGCACCATGGCACGGTGTACCAAGCGTAGATCTACCCGTCGAGGTGGGCTTGGGAACCCTGCACACATCGTTTGGGGCCGTGAGCGACACCCCGGCCGGATCTCCTTGCGGATGGAACCCGAATAGGCGATAAACCTAGACTAGAGACTTGTGTGGTTAGTCAGGTCGTGGCCAACTCCCTCGCCCGGCTTCCGCTTGAAGGTTGCCGAGGTACATGACGTGTACAGGGCGATAAGTGGCGAGAGCATGTGTGAAGAAGTACACCCCTGCAGGGTTATCATTATCTATTCGAATAGCCGGATTCCTCGGATATGGAAACTTGGACCCCTTGCATAGTTCATAGGCAAGTGAAAGTGGATACTCTAAAATGCGCAAGATAAGCGTGAGTGCTATGGATGGCGTCCCCGTAGGGAGACGGGTGCGGATCCATAGTGGTGTATTGATATGGTGAATATGTGGACTCGTGTGCGCCACCTCAAAAGAGTTACTTGCAATCGTAGTTCAGGATAGCCACCGAGTCAAAGCTGGCTTGATGTAGTTAAACTCCACTACCCCCTTTGTTGATACCGATGCATATGTAGATAGTTCTGATGTAAGTCTTGCTGAGTACATTTGTACTCACGTTTGCCTATTTTATGTTTTGCAGAGAGACTTCAGTTCCGCTAGTAGTTCCGCGTGGACTTCGACGTTTAGCTTGTTACCTCAGCTACGATCTTGTGCCCTCGGCAGGATCTGGTAGATAGTCAGGCTTCTTAGCCTTTTTCATTTGTAGATGTCTGTACTCAGACATGTTAAGCTTCCGCATGTGTTTGACTTGTATGCTCTGAATGTTGGGTCATGAGACCCATGTTTGTAATATCTCGCTCCTCGGAGCCTAATGAATAAATACTTTGAGTCGTAGAGTTATGTTGTGATGCCATGTTGTATCTACTCATATCGGGCATATTGTGTGTATGATTGAAATGCTTGGTATGAGTGGGATCCGACTATCTAGTTGTTTATCCTTGGCAGCCTATCATATGGGGAAAGGTAGTCTAGTGCTTCTGAGCGATAGTAGTTCGCTACAGCCCAGTTCACCGGAGTCCTACTAGCCCAGCACTACTGCTCGGGACACTTGACTGGCCGGCATGTGTTTCACTTCGTTCCTGTGTCTGTCCCTTCGGGGAAATGTCACGCGGTGACATCCGGAGTCCTGCCTAGCCTGCTACAGCCCGGGTTACCGGAGTCCTATTAGCCCAGTGCTACAGCCTGGATTCACACGCTGTTGACCGACATGCTCGAAGTTGATTCATGTATGCCTGTCCCCATGGGTTAGTGCCGCTTTGGGTTCACGACTAGCCATGTCGGCCCGGGTTCTTTGTCATATGGATGCTAGCGACACTATCATATACGTGAGCCAAAAGGCGCAAACGGTCCCGGGCCAGGTAAGGTGGCACCCGTGGGAGTACTATGCGTGAGGCCGCAAAGTGATATGATGTGTTACATGCTGGATCGATGTGGCTTAGGATCGGGGTCCTGACAATGGCCCTATATCGCGAGCTGATGTTCGAACTCGCATAGGCATGCAACGTCTAGACCTCACACCGTTCAAGAAGCTAGGTTCCATCCTCGATAATATGGAAGGATGGAACTTCTAGTGATTTATGATGCCGATGATGATGATATGTGTCGGTTGAACATGTATACTTTTTGTAGCGATGAAACTTTGTGATGTCCATGGTCCCAACCGAACTTGCGTAACGCTACTTCGTTAGTTTGCGTACGATGACCTGCATACCTCTAGTTAATTAAATTGCGTACTATATGTTGCATCTAGTTGCTAACCCTTTCTTTTTCGGTGTTGCTCTAGTATATTTTGTTGCATATATATGATTGTACATCCTCTTCATGAACTTGCATCTCTAACAGGTACCTAGTTTCTTGATGGCAAGATGGAAGTGATATGTCGTGTACAAAGGGAAGGTTCTGGGGGTGTACAACGAGTGGCATGAGTGTCAGGCGCAAGTGAATGGGTTCTCGAGTGCCAGCCATAAAGGCTTCAAAAGCAGACAAGAAGGAGAAGCTAGTTACTTGAGGTTCACGCTAGCGCGAGAGAGGACTCGTAACCGCCACCTCATGTACTGCATAGTTCCGCTCTCACTCATAGTGATAGCTCTTCTCACGTATACCTTTGTTTAGATGGATGACGTTGTAGTTGCAAGTATTCGAGACTTGCATGTATCGCTATCTTCGAGATGATGACAAGATACCACTTTGTGTTGGATGATGGTTATGATGAGACTATTTGTATGTATATGCTATGATTACATTTGTGGTCTTGCAGGCATTTGTATATGTATCATGATGACATTTGTATGTGCTAAAGATTCTTCTATAAAGTCTGTTCAAATACAAAACAAATATGCCAAAAAAATAGAAAACTACTAAAATTAGCAGTAGCGAGTGGATAAAAGTTAGCAGCAGCACCGCGCTATGAGTAGCGCGTCCAAGCAAAGCGCGCTACAGCTACTAGCAGTAGCGAGCTTCCACTAAGCGCGCTGCTGCTACACTTGTGTAGCAGTAGCGCTGGTGAGCACGCGCTACTGCTATGTGTTAGCTGTAGCGCCTTATTAGTAGCGCCAGTCCCCGCGCTACTGATACACCTAAAACCCGCGCTGCTGCTGGCCTTTTTCCCTAGTAGTGTGATGCCGCCAAAAGGTTTTGTCGATCCTAAGAATGTTGACAAGGTATGCAAGCTCCATTGCTCAATCTATGGGCTGGTGCAAGCATCTCAGAGTTGGAACATTCGCTTTGATGAGATGATCAAAGCGTTTGGGTTTACGCAGACTTATGGAGAAGCCTATGTTTACAAGAAAGTGAGTGGGAGCTCGGTAGCATTTCTCATATTATATGTGGATGACATACTATTCATGGGAAATGATATAGAACTTTTGGAAAGCATAAAGGCCTACTTGAATACGTGTTTTTCAATGAAGGACCTTGGAGAAGCTGCTTACATATTAGGCATCAAGTTCTATAGAGATAGATCGAGACGCCTCATTGGTCTTTCACAAAGCACATACTTTGACAAGATATTAAAGAAGTTCAATATGGATCAGTGAAAGAAGGGGTTCTTACCTGTATTGCATGGTGTGAAATTGAGCACGGCTCAATGCCCGACCTCGATAGAAGATAGAGAAAAGATGAGTGTCATCCCCTATGCCTCAGCCATAGGGTCTATTATGTATGCCATGCTGTGTACCAGACCTGATGTGAACCTTGTCGTAAGTTTGGTAGGAGGTACCAAAGTAATTCCGGCATGGAACACTGGATAGGGGTCAGGAATATCCTAAAGTACCTGAAAAGGACGAAGGATATGTTTCTCGTTTATGGAGGTGATGAAGAGCTCGTCGTAAAGGGTTACGTCGATGCTAGCTTTGACACAGATCTGGATGACTCCAAGTCACAAACTGGATACGTGTACATTTTGAAAGGTGGGGCAGTCAGCTGGTGCAGTTGCAAGCAAAGCGTTGTTGCGGATCTACATGTGAAGCGGAGTACATAGCGACCTCAGAGGTAGCACAGGAAGCAATCTGGATGAAGGATTTCATCACTGACCTAGCAGTTATTCCCAATGCGTCAGGCCTGATGATTCTCTTCTGTGACAACACTGGAGCTCCTTGCCAAGGAGCCGAGGTTTCACAAGAATACCAGACATATCAAGCGTCACTTCAACTCCATTCGTGAAAATATTCAGGATGGAGACATAGATATTTGTAAAGTGCATACGGATCTGAATGTCACAGATCCGTTGACTAAACCTCTTCCGCAAGAAAAACATAATCAACACCAGAACTCTATGGATGTTCGATTCATCACAATGTAACTAGATTATTGACTCTAGTGCAAGTGGGAGATTGTTGGAAATATGCCCTAGAGGCAATAATAAAGTGGTTGTTATTATATTTCCGTGTACATGATAATTGTCTATTGTTCATGCTATAATTGTATTAACCGGAAACCGTAATACATGTGTGGATACATAGATCGTAATATGTCCCTAGTAAGCCTCTAGTTCACTAGCTCGTTGATCGATAGATGGTCCTGGTCTCCTGACCATGGACATTGGATGTCATTGATAACGGGATCACATCATTAGGAGAATGATGTGATGGACAAGACCGAATCCTAAGCGTAGCACAAGATCGTGTAGTTCGTTTGCTAAAGCTTTTCTAATGTCATGTATCATTTCCTTAGACCATGAGATTGTACAACTCCCAGATACCGTAGGAGTGCTTTGCGTGTACCAAACGTCACCACGTAACTGGGTGGCTATAAAGGTGCACTACAGGTATCTCCGGAAGTGTCTGTTGAGTTGGCATGAAAACGAGACTGGGATTTGTCACTCCGTATGACGGAGAGGTATCTCTCGGCCCACTCGGCAATGCATCATCATGATGAGCTCAATGTGACTAATGAGTTAGCCACGGGATCATGCGTTGCGGAACGAGTAAACAGACTTGCTGGTAACGAGATTGAACGAGGTATGGGGATACCGACGATCGAATCTCGGGCAAGTAACATACCGATAGACAAAGGGAATTGTATACGGGATTGATTGAATCCTCGACATCGTGGTTCATCCGATGAGATCATTGTGGAACATGTGGGAGCGAACATGGGTATCCAGATCCCGCTGTTGGTTATTGGCCGGAGAGATGTCTCGGTCATCTCTGCATGGTTCCCGAACCCTAGGGTCTACACACTTAAGATTCGGTGACGCTAAAGTTGTTCGGAGTCCCGGATGAGATCCCGGACATCACGAGGAGTTTCGGAATGGTCCGGAGATGATGATTTATATATATGGGAAGTCCTGATTCGGTCAACGGAAGTGTTCGGGGGGTACCGGTATTGTACTGGGACCACCGCAGGGGTTCCAGGGGTCCACCGGGAGGGTCCACCTGCCCCGGAGGGCCCAACAGGCTGAATATAGAGGGGAACCAGCCCCTAGGTGGGATGGGCACCAACTCCCCACTAGGGCCCATGCGCCTAGGGTTGGGGGAAACCCAAGAGGGGGTGCCCCCACCTTGCTTGGGGGGCAAGCCTCCTCTTGGCCGCTGCCCTCTAGATGCATCTAGGGGGGCCGGTCCCCCTCTCCCTTGCCCCTATATATAGTGGGGTTTGGGAGGGCAGCCGCACCCTTCCCCTGGCGCAGCCCTCCCCCTCTCCAACACCTCCTCCTCCATCATGCTTGGCGAAGCTCTGCCAAAGAACCACGAGCTCCATCACCACCATGCCGTCGTGCTGCCGGAGTTCTCCCTCAACTTCTCCTCTCCCCTTGGTGGATCAAGAAGGACGAGACGTCCCCAGGCTATACGTGTGTTGAACATGGAGGCGCCGTTGTTCGGCGCTTAGATCGGAATCGACCGCGATCTGAATCGCTGTGTGTACGACTCCACCAATCGCGTTCTTGCAACGCCTCCGCTTAGCGATCTTCAAGGGTATGAAGATGCAATCCCTCTCTCTCGTTGCTAGTATCTCCTAGATTGATCTTTGGTAAAACGTAGGAAATTTGTTGAATTATTGCTACGTTCCCCAACAGGAGTTGTGCGAGCAGACCGCTGCGCAGGATCGACAGGAGGCGAGCCCTTTGACCAGGCTCCACTGCCCACCTTCATCCCAACTGCTCCCTCTTTTAATGTCGCTAGTGCCGTAGTTTAAAATCAACCCCGCACTACTCTGCATCGCCACAATCTTCTCTCTTACCCTTGGGTTCTCCTGTCGTCTACCTCCAGCCAACCTGACCTAACTGTACGCCATGCCACATCATGATGGTCTGCCCTTGGTCTTCTAGTTTCCTGAGGAAGACACCCAGCCAGAGTCTAAAAAAATAAGGCGCTTTGGGACGAGCTTGAACCGGCCTTGCGAGACGAGACGGCGCCTGTCCCCGCTCCCATTTCGGCTCCCATCGCCCCTACTGCGCCAGTGCCCGTCCCCGTGGCATTGATGGGCTGGGAGCCGCACATTGTCACCGAGCTTGATGCCACGGGGTTCCACGAGGCCCCCGCCGACTTTCACACGCCCGTGCACCTGCCAGCGCATGCACTAACGTGCGCGGCCATGCCGGTGCCCGTGCACACGAATGTCTCCGCCGAGCCGTTGCCAGCGCCTATCCCCGCGCGGTTGCCAGTGCCCCCCTCAGCAGCATGGATGACCTCCGTCGACCACTTCCTTGCACCAACGCCAGTCGCCTCCTCCTGCCAGTTGACTCGCTCCTGAAGACCGAAGTCTAGAACATTGTGGCCTTTCTTGAAGTTAGGGCCAACGTCCAGGAGTACGCCGCCGTCGCCGTCTGTCTATGGCCCGATGACACATAGAGCACGGCAGAGGAGCCGCTTCCCACGGCAAGACGCCCCCGCCGCCGCGTAATCTAAATTTGCCATGAAAAACGTTTGGATTTCCATGCTTAAAACACAAACGTTTATCATTTCCGTCTATTTCAGATTGATCGTCATATGAATGTAAAGTCAGAGTCAGATTGTATGGAATCTATGGTTTGATCGATTGAATGTTCTGCTAGAGCCGTATCAAATTAAATATAAACCGTCATCAATCCACATGTATTCCTTCTCATCCAACGACCTAGACTGCTTCAATGTCGAACGCTCAACATGTTTAGCATGTAGTTAATTTCATGCCAAAAATAGTGCTAATCATATAATAACATGCAAATAATATCCTACTTAATATCCGCATGCACTTAATACACTTCCAAATTAACGTGCATTGCACGTACCCATTGACTAATACTACTAGTACGTGAAACTGGTGCCGTAACTTGTGAAGGTGTCCAGATATAGTCAACGGCAACATCGCCCGCGAGTTCTTCGTGTTTGCCCGTGCGTCTAAATGCAGAAGGGGAGGAGAGAGAGAGCACACATGGAACCCACCAGTAAGTGAAGGCGAATAGTACGTGCTAACGAGCCGGTCCCACTAATGTACGAAAAAATATTACATGTTATCCATTAAATAGGTTGTGGTAGTATAAAAACATTATATGAACAAAGGGGGGTACAACAAACATTGATGTTCTACCTATGTTACCTATTGACGTGCGTAGGTCGCATGTTCGGTGTGTGGTTTTGTAGCTTATTTGTAATAATAAAGGAGAACAATAAAGTTTTTTGCAATAATACCATGGTGCAACGTTGAAGGCGAGAAAGGACGTGCGAGAGTGCGATGATCGAGCCAGAGGGAATCAATTGGGGGAGGTGCGGGGATTGCAACGGTGTTTGGAGTAGTTGTGGGTCGAATGCTATGAAAATATAATCTAAATCCACCGGAATAAATTCCTACACAAATTAATCCAGGGTTGGAGTCCCCCTCACAATGTAAATAGCTCCGGCTTTGCGAGGGATGGAGAGGTAGCTTCAATGTGTGGAAGATACGACGTGAGAAAGCGAGGCCAATCGAGACAAAGTGAGTGTGGTCTGACATTCATTGAATATATATATATATATATGCTCTGGAGAGATATTGTCCGATTGAGCTTTTGGGAAGGGTGAGGGCTTTACGATAGAGCTTGAGGATGATCCAGTCAGAGACATGTAGATATATTTTGTGCGTGGGAGGAAGCAAGGTAAATGGATACATATATAAAGGGAGAGAGGTTGAGCGAGTGTGGGTCGTCGTGCGATCGAAAGAGTGAGACGGGTTGGAGAGAGTGCCCTAGATAAACAATGTGAGTGGGATAGTATACAATATGAACATGTCGAATTGGGCTCCAACATGGAGCTATATCGTTTGTGTCCGAGAAAGAGCGAAGTCAATCGACACATACAAAGAGAGAGAGAGAGGGAGAGAGAGGGGGGGAGGGAGAGAGAGAGATTGAGCGAGCGTGGCCCGCCATGAGGTCGAAAGAGTGGGGGCGGCTTGGATGGACTGACCTAGATAGACAATCTGAGTGAGATAGTATAGAGCGTGACGATCGAGGCCCGAACAGGGAGATATATCTTTTCTGTTTGAACGAAAACGAGGTTAATCGAGACTTATATCAAGAGAGCGAGATTGAGCGAGTGTGGCCCGCTGTGCGGAAGAAAGAGTGAGACAGCCTCGAGGTAGTGGCCTGGATAGACAACATGCGTGCATGCGCATGAGAGGTTGGGGGGCTAGATAGGCAATGCATGTATCTAGCGAGAGAGGGTGGGAGGGAGAGAGAGAGAGATAGAGAGAGAAAGATAGATAGATAGATAGATAGAGAGAGCTCGGCATGGGGTGCAATGGCGGGTGTCGGTGTTCTGGGAACGGGGGTCACCAGACTTGCGTGCCTGCAGCCTACGGTGTAGCTCGAATGGAGGCCCAGAGTGGCCCATCTACATCGACACAAGGCTCAAGACCCTCGCGAGGGGTCAAGCCTCGCAAGGCGGACGACACGGCGCTTCCTCAAGCACGGCCTCCTTAGGCTGGCTCGCGAGGAGGCGGAGAGATCAAGGCAGGGTACCTCGCGAGGTGCCCATGACGCAAGCCATGACGATCGAGGGTGCCAGGCGGGCGCCAGCCCGCGCAGCGTCCCCCCTTTCCTCTTCGGTGCAAAGGGAGCAAGCGCAGGCAAGAGGATCAAGCAAAGGCACCCATTTCGGTGCAACGGGACCAAGACCAGTCCAACGGTGGGAAGGAGGTCACCATGGAGCCCAGGACGGCGTCACCACAAGGCCTTTGGCAGGCGAAGACCAACTTTAGTCAGGATAAGTGTACCAGATGTTCCCCTTCAAATTGGCCAATTGTTGGCGCCCTTCCCGCTCAATATTTGGGAAGAGGTCCAGCGCCTTTGCCTATAAATAAGACTAGCCACCCACAGGGTAGCGGGGATCGAATCCAGCATCTAGAGAGAGAGAATGGCGATCGAACTCCCCCTAGCAGTTCATCCCCTAGCCAAGAACTGGCCCTCGCGAGGCCGTTCCCCCTTGTACTGTTCTTCCTCATCAGCGCAAGAGGCAATCCACCCACCACAAACTAGAGTAGGGTATTACACCACAATGGTGGCCCGAACTAGTATAAACCTTGTGTCTCTTGTGTTGTTCTTGCAGTAGTTAGATCTTTGCGAGACGGAGAGGTAGAGGGCACGATCTCCGCGCGCACCCCAGAGTTCGAACCTTAAGGGTCTGCCGGAACCCGTGATCCGACATTTGGCGCGCCAGGTAGGGGTGCGCTGGAATCTGCCCTTCCATTGCTCCGTCTCTCGTTGCGTCGTCGTCGCCATGTCCGGCGACCAGGCGGGCAACCAAGGCCAGTGGGCGGCATGGCCCATCTGCGCGGAGCCTCCCGCTCCGGGCGACCCCGCGCCGCAGGCAGCTTGCGGTCCGCAGGGCGCTACGGACCGCGGGCAACGCGGGTAAGCTTCTGCGACCCTCACACCGTGACAGGCGCGGTCGACAGCGAGGGCATCCAATCACGCCGCAACTACGACACCGTACACCCGCCGGGAACAGGCAAACTCGAGGGCCGCGCTCACAGTAGCACGGGAGCTGCTGCAGTGCAGGCTATTGGAGGGAGGCTGCGACGTGCTGCTGGAGCGGGTCGCCGAGCTCCTGGGCTTCGCCGCTTCGGGGGCTCACCCCTTCTGCGTCTAGCTTCCACCTCAAGCTCAAGGCGGCGCACGAGGGGGCCCCGCGCACCCGCACGGGCCTCAAGACTACCCCAACACCGGCGAATCCGCCGGCACCAGACTGGCGGTGGCGCTACCCCCACCCCCGGCGCACGAAGGAGAGGGGCTCGGTGCGGCCCACGGCGCCAGCGGCCAACCGCGCTACCACCCCGCGGTGGGCACGACAAGCAACGCCGCATGGCGCATGGAGCACTATAGCACATCATTCGGGGTGGCAGCGCCAGAGGAATACGTGCCCCACATGATGGACCAAGGGCACGCTCGCGGGGGCGAACATGGCTCACTCTTCAGCCCCAGCTGGGAGGATGAGACGCCAGAGGCCGAGCCCTTCCAGGAACCCCAGGACGGCTCCGTCGGTCACACTGGAGGCAATGACTATCGGGTACCATTAATTCCTCAAGAGCAGGCATACGCTAATCATGGGTCACAGGAGATGCAGGTCGCCGCAACAAGCAGCTGCCCCGCTCCTGGGGTCTCCTACCCCTCGGGAGGAGGACGCAGGGGGCTGCAGGAAAGGGGCAGAGATCCTACATCACCACCGCGGCGTTCGGAGCAAGGCGTTCTTAGAAGATAGGCCCTCCGCTGGGGAGGCGCCCGAGGGCCTGCCCCTGGCGGAGGACCCGTGGTCGTAGGGGGAACCGCTGGCAACCGCTCTACCCCACCGGCGGCGTCCTGGTTTCCGGTCATCGTTGGTGGCACTAGAGTGTGGCGCAAGGCGGGGCCCTCGTCGGGCGATATGAAGCAAGGCCGGTTCCTGTGAAGAAGGCGTTCCTGTGAAGAAGGCCCAGTGCCTGTGAAGCTCGCCGCCCCGTGACACTCTCACGTAATAATGAGTGGGGCTGTACACGCCCCGGAGTCTCAGGGGTGCCGGCCTCAGGCCTTGGGGCTCCCTCCCACGCCTAGTGGAAGCACTTAGCTCCGCGCTGGTGAGAAGACGTTGAAGACTAGATTAGGTGCCGGACGCAGCCTTTTTGTTTGCTTTCATTGCCTTCTTCCTTCGGTTGTAACCTTTTTCCCCCGCTGGATTTAAGTTGAATTCGAATTTGAGCTTTGCGTGCGTTCGGGGAAGGGGTGCTTGGTCTTGTTTGAATCGTTTCCCGTGTTCTGGTCACCATCTCACCACAGCTGCCTCCCCTCGCGAGCCCCTCGCGAGCCGGGCCAGGCCTAGCTTAAGCACGGTCCAGACTGCCGCTGCCGCTCCCTCGCGAGGTGACCTTTGGTGCTTGCGGAGATCGTTTTCTCATGAAAGGCCCGGAGCCTGTGAAGAAGGCGAATGCCTGTGAGCTGTCCCGCTCGGGAGAAGGCCCGGAGCCTGTGAAGAAGGCGAATGCCTGTGAAGTCGTCCCGCTCGGGAGAAGGCCCGGAGCCTGTGAAGAAGGCGAACGCCTGTGAAGATCGTCTCTTTTTGGAGAAGGCCCGGAGCCTGTGAAGAACGCGAACGCCTGTGAAGACGTCCCGCTCGGGAGAAGGCCCGGAGCCTGTGAAGAAGGCGAATGCCTATGAAGACGTCTCGCTCGGGAGAAGGCCCTGAGCCTGTGAAGAAGGCAAATGCCTCTGAAGACGTCTCGCTCAAGAAAAAGGCCCTGAGCCTGTGAAGAAGGCAAATGCGTGTGAAGACGTCTCGCTCGAGGAAAAGGCCCAGAGCCTGCGAAGACGGCCCACGCCTGTGAAGACGTCTCGCTCGAGAAAGGGCCCGGAGCCTTCGAAGACGGCCCACGCCTGTGGGGTTTCCTGTCAGCAATGACCCCGCCTCCCGAGGTTTCAACTACCCAGCACCCGGGACGTGACGCCCTCCGGAAGGCAGCTCCGGAGCTAGCAAGGAACAAGGGCGAACCAGCCTACCGTCGGACACACGTATGATTTAATCACTGCAGATACATGAGATACGAGTTCATACATGAGGGGCTTCCCCTCCCAAAATGCTCTCACAACCGTCGGGCCAAACGCCTGAGTTCTATCTATACAGGGTAAAAAGACGAGGATAGTACACGGTCAATCTGACAAATCCCCCAATGCATCCTCGGAGGCGCCTCCCGAGCTGTCGCTGGCGTCGCTGAACTCACCTTCGTTGTCTGCGCCCCCATCAGCGGCATTGGGGTCTTCCACCACGCCACCTTCGTCGGCACCCACGATCACGTCGTCATCATCCGAAGTGAAGGCCCGGACGAGAGCATCTACGTGGCTCTCCACCCATTCAGCCAAGTCACCTCGAACAGCTTGGGGAACTGGGGCGATGGCGGCGTCGAAGTCGAAGTGGGGATCCATGTTTCGAAGATGGCTGAAGACGCGGGAAAAGGCGCGCCCGAGCAGGGCGCGGCTCCTCTCCTCCACCAACCTATCGGGTTTGGCCGACCGTGCCTCCAGCTGTGTCACCACGGTGGTGAAGAACTGCAGGTTGCCGGCGTAGTTAATCGTGTGCGGCTCGCCCCCGGCAGCCTCACAGATGTTGCCCAGGGCAATGTTAGCCCTCTCCCTGAGCTTGGTGACCATGGGGCCGTGCTCGTGCTCCAGGACTTGCCGTTGGCGTATCTCGTCGGCGTTCTGACGCTCGACGGCCACGGCCTCTACCACATGTTGGCGCAGGCGGAGCACCTCGGCCTAGGAGGTGGCCAGCACCTTCTGCGCTGCCCCAAGAGCGACCCCGGGAGGCGTCCGCTCGTCGCGTCGCCATATCCCGTTGGGCCCTCAAGGCGGCAGTTCTACCCTCAGCTTCGACTCGGATCATCCCCAGCTTCCCCTCGAACTCACGCTCGAGGCCTTGGCGCGCTGTCGCCACCCGACGGCAAACCTCTTCCAGGACACGCGTTTCTCGCGCGGCGACATCGTCTTCCGCCTGCGTCACTAGGCGCTCCCTCGTCTCCAATTGCTCGAGCTCGCGAGCACGTTCGGCGGCCTCCAGCACCAACGCTTCCTCGCGCTTCCGAAGCTCAGCCGGGTCGCCAGAAGCCACCTCCATCGATGCAAGGGCTGCCTCGCGCAACTCCGCTTGCTCCTCCAACGAGCGACACCAGGCCAAGAGCTCCCGAGCCTGTTCTTCTGCTGCTCCTCGCCGTCGGTCTGCTCCTCGGGCCTCCTCAACGGCCTGAGACCGAGCCGCCAGGGAAGCCTCCAGCGACGCCTTCGCTTCTTCATCATCAAGGACGCGCTGACGACGCGCAAGGGCAGCGGCTGCCTCCAGCTCGCGCCGCTCTGCGGCCAGGCGCAGGCCCTCGGCTTCCAGGCGCGCGTCTTCCTCAGCGAGCTCCTGCCCAAGCAGGTCTACGACGCCACTCCCCCTCCGAAGGAATTCGTGGCGATGGGCACGGCGCTCCCGAGCACGCTCAAGCACGTCTGCCACTCCATCATCCGCCCCAAGCGGGCGTCGAGGACCTCGGATCATCGCTCCGGCCCTGGGCAGGGGGCTGGGGGCTGGCGCCTTCACGACGGCCGGCCGCGCCGCATCAGAAGCCCGACCTGGGTCCAACCTGACCTCAGGAGAAGGGCCCCGGAGGTGCCTCCGCCGGTCGCAGCCCGCGACCAGACGGGAAGCCCACGGCAGGCTGCCTATGTCGAGGGAAGGCCTGCGGAAGGAGATCGAGGCAACGGGAGAGTCGCTGCGCGCTATGCAGCGGACCGCGCCGTCGCCTGCCCAAACCACAAGGGCAGTGCTGCTCGAGGCACCCAGGGGTGGCGGAGGAGACGGAGTCAAGGAAGGCGTCGACCCCGCGGCTTCATCGAGCTCAGTAGGGAGAGGCCTGCAGAGCAAGGATCAGCGGATGCGGCAAGCAGGATAAGGAACAGAAAAGGAGAAGGCTTACTCATCGACAGCAAAGTACTTCCGGCGCTTCAGCAAGCGGCAAGGGAAGTCGTCGCCCAGGGCCTCACTTTTTCTCCGGAGGGCCTCAAAGTCCACACGGAAACGGCCCAGGAGAGATGCACAGGAATCAGCCTGCGAAGAGGACGGACCGCCAAGGCCACTTGCGTCGAGGACGCACGGGCAGTCGCCTCTTCAGAGACCACGGCCAGGGGCTCAGGAGCCTCGGTCTCAAGCATTGGAGGCGGCAGCGCCTCACCCGTGGCCTCGGCAGCGCGGACCTCGCGAGCTGCTCCATCAAGAGCATCGCCAGGTGCAGTCACATCGTCCGCGGCTCCCTCGACCCCCGCTGTCTCCTGCCTCCCTGCGCCGCCACTCGAGGAGGATTCACCCAGGCCGACCGGAAGGGAAATCACCACCACAGGGTTCTCGCGAGGCTCCTGGAGGCCGACAGGGCGTAGCCCCCACTCGTCGAAAGGGGGCATCTGCCACACGAAGTCATCCCTGTTGTGGCAGAGGTACAGCAAGGCTCCCCCCTGCCGGACACCCCCGGGGTTGGGATCGCCTGTCAGGACCAAGAGCACCTTCCTCAGCACCTCGGGCGTCAGGTCGTCTCCCTGAAGCCTCATGCGGTCACCATGCCCGCTGAAGGCCCACATTCGACGAGAATGGCGTTGGAGAGGGGCAATGCGGCACAATAGGAACTCCTTCACCACTTTGGGCGCCGTTACGCCAAGCTTCTTCTGGGACATGAAGCGGTGCCAGACGAAGGCGAGCCGAGGACTTACGAGCGTCTCCTGGCCCCAGCCTGAATTTGGCACATCAGGCAATGTCGGCTTCACAAGCCGGGGGCTGGGTACCCCGACATCAATGTACAACCACCGCTCGCGGAACCCGGCTGAAGGCAGAGGGAGGTTGAAGTCGATGCCAGAGTCTGCGGTCTCGGGCAAAGCTACGAAGCTCACGCATGCCGAGCATTGCGTGGGGTCGGAAAGATGCAAGGAAAAGAAGTGGCGCAGCAGGGCAACAGAAGGAGGGATGCCCACCATCGCCTCACAAACAAAAGCGAAGACTGAAAGAAGAGCAATGGACTCAGGACCCAAATGCATCATGTGGATCTGATAATGATCAAGGACGGCGTTGAAGAAATCGGAGAAGGGAGGCACCAAACCTGCCCACAAGGCGTCGGCAAAGTAATGGACCTCGGTGATTATCCTATCAGTGGGGAGGTGACACGTAGGCCACGCCGTCGTCCTCCCGCACTCGTTGAAGGCGGTGGCCAGAGCCGAATTGAGCTTGCCCAGGCACTCCAGGTTGAGTATGATTGAGCGGCCGACAGCAGGCGCCACCGGCGGCAGCGGGCGAGATGGAGCCGCAGTCTTCTTCCCCTTCCCTTTCTTTGGAGCCATGGCGGCGGGCGGAAGAGAGGAGATGCGAGATGGGATTGGAAGCAAGGGTCAGAGTTCGGAGGGAGGAAGAGCAGGAGACGGTCAAGCAACAGGGAAAAGGGCGGCTGTGTACAACTGTGGGGCAACCTAGTGCGGCGCAGAATAAGGGAGCGTGGGTAAACAGTGCCGCCCACGTCCAATCAACCGCCACGCGGCGCCCGAGGCCGCAGGCTGTTAGGGCCCGCGACGCTTCGCCCTTGCCCTTTCACCTCTCGGCACGGCCAAGTCCATGCGCGCCTCGGGCCCGGGGGCTACTGTCGGCGTTCTGGGAACGGGGGTCCCCAGACTTGCCTGCCTGCGGCCTGCGGCGTGGCTCGAATGGAGGCCCAGCATGGCCCATCTACATCGACACAAGGCTCAAGACCCTCGCGAGGGGACAAGCCTCGCGAGGCGGACGACACGGCGCTTCCTCAAGCAAGGCCTCCTTAGGCTGGCTCGCGAGGAGGCGGAGATATCAAGGCAGGGTATCTCGCGAGGTGCCCATGACGCAAGCCATGACGATCGAGGGTGCCAGGCGGGCGCCAGCCCGCGCAACGTCCCCCCTTTACTCTTTGGTGCAAAGGGAGCAAGCGCAGGCAAGAGGATCAAGCAAAGGCACCCATTTCAGTGCAACGAGACCAAGACCAGTCCAATGGTGGGAAGGAGGTCACCATGGGGCCCAGGACGGCGTCACCATAGGGCCTTTGGCAGGCGAAGACCAACTTTAGTCAGGATAAGTTTACCAGATGTTCCCCTTCAAATTGGCTAATTGTTGGCGCCCTTCCCGCTCAATATCTGGGAACAAGACCAGGGCCTTTGCCTATAAATAATACTAGCCACCCACAGGGTAGCGGGGATCGAATCCAGCATCTAGAGAGAGACAAGGGCGATCGAACTCCCCCTAGCAGTTCATACCCTAGCCAAGAACTGGCCCTCGCGAGGCCGTTCCCCCTTGTACTGTTCTTCCTCATCATCCCAAGAGGCAATCCACCCACCACAAACTAGAGTAGGGTATTACACCACAATGGTGGCCCGAACTAGTATAAACCTTGTGTCTCTTGTGTTGTTCTTGCAGTAGTTAGATCTTTGCGAGACGGAGAGGTAGAGGGCACGATCTCGGCGCGCACCCCAGAGTTCGAACCTTAAGGGTTTGCCGGACCCCGTGATCCGACAGCGGGTGTGTGAGGTAAATACATTTGGTAACAAAGTGTAAAAAGGGGGTTGTGTAGTTGAGAGAGTTAGAGATCGAAACATTGAGAGAAAGAATGAAAGTGTGTCGGAAACCG
The DNA here is from genome assembly GCA_032464435.1 of Aegilops umbellulata. Taxonomy (NCBI): domain Eukaryota; kingdom Viridiplantae; phylum Streptophyta; class Magnoliopsida; order Poales; family Poaceae; genus Aegilops; species Aegilops umbellulata. The sequence continues at coordinate 554,570,166 of CP136057.1, forward strand.
ATAGCTTTCTAATGTGGTTAGGAGAGGAATATTGACAGATACAGGAAGCATGTAGCGTGTGTGACAAGGGGGGGGGGCTAAAACCAACATTTGGATGTAGATAGTACGAGACTTAATATCGATGTTTCAATTCGGTGTACATTGTAGGATTTGAACTGAGGACCATGCATATGGGTAATTATTTCGAATTCGTGCCATACTAGGTTTGGAAAAGTTGACATTGACTTGATTGTTGGGCTATTTATTAGGTCATATGTTTGAATCCATCCAATGTTTTCTCACTACCATGGTGTTCAACATATATATATGAATTTGTATTAAAAAAAAGTGTGGATACCATGAAACGCGAAATCCACGTTAGAATTGGAGATCGCTATGTGACACACACTCTAATTCAAATAACTAATTTTGTGACACACACTCCAATCCATGTTAGCGTGGATACCATTTCGATTTTTTTCAAGTAACTCCTCATTAATTAATTAATAGTATCTCGTTTCAAATGACTAATTATTTGCAAAGAAAACACGGGGGTAATACATACAGATTTGTTTGCAAATAAAATAAGATTCGTTTGCATTCTCAAAGGTAGGCGCACCAGGCAGACCAGGGTCGTATCGTGGTGGTCGCGTGTGTCGTACGGACGCTTAGCACCGAGCACTAGTAGAAAACGGCCCATTTGTCCTGGTTGGTAAGGGCCTTTTGTCCCGGTTCCTGAACCGGGACTAAAGGGTCGTTACTAATGCCCTGGCCCTTTAGTCCCGGTTCAGTCAAGAACCGGGACAGATGGGCCTGCACGTGGCCTGTGCGCCGAGCCCAGGCAGGAGGGCCTTTGGTCCCGGTTGGTGGCACCAACCGGGACCAATAGGCATCCACGCGTCAGCATTTCTGTGGCTGGGGTTTTTGTTTTTTTAAAGGGGGGTGGGGTTTTGGGGGGTTAATTTAGGTGTTTCATATATTGTGTTAGCTAGCTAATTAATAGAGAGAAGTGTCCTCTCTTATGTCCGTGCTTGGTCGACATACGTATAGAGACGACTAGACACGCTAGCTAGCTAGTAAGCAAATGAAGGAAACATAAGATCGTCATTAACATATATGCATATAGAGAGAAGTGATATCGACCACCTCTCCTTCTCCGAGAGATTGGTCGAACAAAAAGTTCTTGTATATCTATCCGACACTATCGTCTACATATATACAATGATTATCTCTTACAAATATAATCTCCTAATATATGGACGCAGGGTCCACATAGTATTCTCCGTCTTAAGTGATCACGTGGTCAAGAAAGAATGCCTCCAATTGCTCTTGAATTGCTTGCATGCGATCTGGTGCTAGGAGTTCATCCCGCATCCGAAACATCTAATTTGAAGAAGGGGGTCAATACATATATATATGAATGAATGAAACTCAACACAAATGATGGTAATAAAATAAAATTGTGAATATTGTTATTTACGCACTTCATATTGTTCGTCAAAGTAGCCCCGCTCACAGGTCGTGTTGCGGATGGACTCGCAAACGTAGTATCCACAGAAATCATTCCCTTGTTCCTTCCACAACCACTTTACAATAAATAGAGGTCAATCAAACTGATAAGCAAGAATGCCAAATGGTATTGATGAAACTAGTGCTTGAATCACTAGGAGATGCGCGGAACATGCTACTATAGTACTTACTTTCGGGTGTCTAAATTCCAGCTTCTTCAGCAGTCCCGGAGCTTTTTTGGTGAATTTTCTCCAAACCCTGCCAGACAAAGAAAACAATTACTTGATATCAGAAATGAACAAAGTTGCTGATATGGTGGATAATGATCGATTTAACTTACTTCTTGAGCATTTGAGTCATGTCTGCATACTCCTGGGGATCTTTTCGGTTTGAGTCTAAGACAATTACTACTCCCTGCTCAAGCTTAATCTCTAGGAGAATATAGTGGAACCTGCGCACGCATGCATAACTCATCAATTACATTACTATAACCTGGACTAATATATAAGGGAAACCGAATATGCACAAGAAAGTAACACTCACTTGAAGTTGTAAGGAAAGAGTATTATATCTTTGTTTTCATTTATTACCAACGATCGTAGCAAGTTGGCCTCGGTATCTTCGGCATGAAATTCATCCTCATATGCATCTATGAGATTTATGTTAATGAACCCAATATCATCGACTTGTCTTTTCTTCAATTCGGCGATCTTCAATCTGCATAATATAGTGAGGATAATTATAAATACATGCAATGAAAGAGCTGACCTATATAGAGAGACTTAATGTTAGAAGTAGTACTACTTCCGGACAGTAGCGGGTGATCGTTGCTTGATCAAGGGCCAGTTGATTGGAAAACTGAAAGAACTCCTCAAATGGAACATGCAACAGTTCAATTCCAACGAGCTCATGCTCCTTTTTAACTCTCAGATACAAAGTATTCCCCCCCAGACTCTTTGCAGGTTTTCTCGTACCAATCATGGAATCTTCGCATCATCATCGTTAGAGATATTTCATCTTTGACGAGAGGCTTCCCGTACTCGTATTTGTGTATCTGCACCTCCAAGAAATCATAATGTACATCGTCGGGCAGGTAATCTCCAAGATTGCTATAACCGGGAACGATCCTCGAATCATTAGCGTTGATGTCGCTAGGCACCTTGAGCGGGGGGCACGATTGCTTCGCTTGTTCGCAGAGCTGGGCAATTTGTTTCCCAGCTTGTCGTTCTTTCGTCCTTTGATCACTGACAGTACTTCCCGACCGCTCCGCTTTAACAAATGCCTTTCCAATAATGCACTCATACTTGCCTTTCGGTGGAGACTTGGGTGGTTTTCTCAGGGCAGCCAGAGTGCACTTTGCTTTCACCGGATCTACCTTCTCCTCCGGAGGTGTATGTCTCTGTGCTTTCAACCCTTGAAACTAGTCCTTCACTTCGGTTCGCGCGATCTTCGCGTTCTCCTCCGGGGTCATCTCGTATGGTAACTTCTCTGGAATCTTCAGAGAAAGACCGAATCTGTATTTCCTCCCGCCTCTGGCTGTACTGCTAGACGCCGGTAGAGCAGACGGAACGACTGTCTTCTTTCCTTGATAACAAGGCGGAGGAGAAGGACTACGACACGCTGGAGCAGCCGGAGCGGCGGCGGGTCTCTTCCGCCCTTGCTGACGAGGCGGAGAAGGAGGAGGCTGGCTACTCGGGCGCGCCGGCGCAGGCGGAGAAGGAGGCGGAGTGCCGCCACATGACGGAGAAGGAGCTGACCGAGTGCCCTGATCGTCACTCGCCGGAGGATGAGGCGGCGGAGGAGGCGGAGGCGTCCAGTTCGTAAGGTTGATGAGCTTCTTCCGCCATAGACATGGAGTCTTCAGAGCAACCCAGCCGAGTCTCCCCTTCACCGGTAGGGTGGTCAAGATGGAAGTCCTCAAATCCCTCCGTTATTTCATCCACCATCACCATAGCATATCCATCTGGAATCGGCCGGCAGTGAAAAGTTGCGCCGGGTTTACTAGGGAAAATAGAGCCAACAGCCGCCTTGACCTTCAAATTCATCCATTGCGTCATAAGGTGGCAATTTTGAGACTCCGTGATAGCATCCACGAGATAGCTGGCAAGAGCCGTCAAGACATGCTCCGGCTGAAGCAGCTCGATGGAAGCCACACTGCTTCTCCGCTGAGATGGCGGGTTAGCTTCGGGGGAAGCTTCGGCAGTTCGTGTGCTCTGATTTGCTTCTGTTCCTCTATCGTTTGTACCCTTGCGTGCAGCGCCTGTAGTTGGGTCTTGTGCACTTTCTTCCTCCTCCCCTGCCATTTGTAACCGCCTGCGTCCGGAAACCCAGCCTTCCATGGAACGGAGCCTGGCATGCCTCGTGTCCGTCCAGGGTGCTCAGGATTCCCGAGGGCCATTGTGAGCTGGTCATTCTCTCAGTCTGGAACGAACGTCCTTTGCTGCGCTGCATCTATATAGTGCTGAAGCCTCGTGACTGGTATTTCCAATTGCTCGTCCGTCCAAATGCACTTCCCTGATACAGGGTCCAAGGTTCCGCCAGCCCCGAAGAACCAAGTCCGGCAACGGTCTGGCCAGTTCATTGTCTCTTGTTCGATCCCTTTTTCAAGCAGATCTTCCAGCCTTGGCCCACTTAGGTAGGGCTACGAGGTAGCCACCTGACCCCGTGCGATGGTGATGCTTCTTCTTCGCAGCATTTTGCTTGTTTTTCGCCGACATCTTCTTACCCTTTTCCGATGTCTTGTGGGCCACAAATGCGGGCCAGTCATCTCTGGTCTTCTCATATTTGCCCTTGAATTCTGGTGTCTCTTTTTTATCGACAAACCTATTCAGGTCTTTCTTCCACCTCCTGAATAGGTCTGCCATCTTCTTAAGAGCACAAGACTTGATTAATTGCTCTTTAACTGGCTTCTTCGGTTCATCCTCTGGCGGTAGGGTGAAATTTGACTTCAGCTCAGCCCAAAGATCATTTTTCCGCATATCATTGACATAAGACAACTCATGGTCTTCTTTAGTCGGCTTTAACCATTGTTGGATGCTGATCGGGATCTTGTCCCTAAACAGAACCCCGTAGTGAGCAACAAATGCGTTCTTTGTCCGGATGGGCTCAAACGGTTGGCTGTCGTGCGCGATTTCTATGATCTCAAACCTTTCATTCGAGCTCAACTTTTTCTTCAGGCCTCGTCTCTTTACCGAAGTTGTGCTCGATCCGGAGGGCTAGAAAAAGAACAAAGACGAGAGTTAATTAATATGTGTACATACCAAAACAATGAATGCATCAATTAGCTAGTCAGCACAGGCTTAACTAATATATATACCTGGCCGGACTCGGTTAGGTCACCGTAGCCGTCATCACAGTCTCCTTCTTGCACCGGCATTGGGTCACCAGAGCCGTCCTCACGGTCTCCTTCTTGCACCGGCATTGGGTCACCGGAGCCATCATAATCATAGCCAGCTGCTTCTTCACCCTCTCCTTCCAGACCATCGGTGTCGTTGAGAAACAGTGAGCAGACAGCATCACTTCCTTGTGCGATTATGTCCCCCAACAACGCTTCTTTTGCTTCGTCTTGGGTGGTGTCCATAGTTTCTACAAATATTTACAACATGGCAATTATTATTCACACATGACAGATGGATTTATTAGTGGCAAGCGTAGAACTAGATAGCTAATCACAGTAAGGAATCATATTAATTAGTGGCCTCGACGCTGCTTCTCTAGGGTTTGGGGTGGCCTTGACAACGCTTCAAGGGTTTGGGGTGGCCTCGAGAACGCTTCAAGGAGGAGGTAATATCGACAACGACGACATACGTACATGGGAAAATAATGTTATCAGGGAGGGGTTATATCGACCCCCCCCCCCACATGTTGAAGTTATCGGGGAGGGGGTATATCGACCCCCCACGTGTTGAAGTTATCGGGGAGGGGGTATATCGAACCCCCACGTGTTGAAGTTATCGGGGAGGGGGTATATATCGACCCCCCCCCCCAGGTGTTGAAGTTATCGGGAGGGGTCGTGTTGAAGTTATCGGGAGGGGGTATATCGACCCCCCCCCCCACGTGTTGAAGTTATCGGGAGGGGGTATATCGACCCCCCCTCGTGTTGAAGTTATCGGGAGCGGGTATATCGACCCCCCCACATGTTGAAGTTATCGGGGGCTTATATCGACACGACATACGTACATGGGAAAATAATATTATCGGGGATAGGGTATATCGACCCCCCCCCCCTCGTGTTGAAGTTTTCGGGAGGGGTATATTGACGACGACAGACCCGATAAAACATAAGAAAACAAAGAAGAAATAAAAAGTGGAGAAGAAGAAAGGAATAGAGGACAAGATCGAAGAAAAAAAAGAAAAATTTTCTATTTTTTCTTCTTCTCCTCTATTCCTTTCTTCTTCTCCTCTTCCTTTTCTTCTCTTTTCCTCTTCTTATTTATTTCTCCTCTTCTTCCTGTCCTCTTCTTCTTTCTTTCCTCTTCTTAGTTTCTTCTTTCCTATCCTTCTTTTTCTAAAATTGTAACTTTTGCATATATAAAACTTTTCTAAAATTGTAACTATTGCATATATAAAACTTTTCCATGGATCATCATTTCTCATATATATGGAATATATATCCATTGTCATATATAAAAACTTTCTATATATGAACAAAAAACTTTCTATGAACAAAAAAACTTTTTAAACATATATATTTAGCATATTCTAGCCACATACACATATACATTATAGCCACATACACATATACATCACATATAAACAAAAAAATTAAACTAATAAAAATAAGAAAACATATAGCCACATGTGAACAAAAACATAAAGCCACATACATACACATATACATGATATATATATATATGAAAAAATTTAAACTAATAAAAAAACAGAGTCGGGCTGCGGCTCACAGCGCGAGGGCAGGCGAGGGCGCCGGCGCGCGGGGGCGGGACGGGGCAGGGGCAGGGTGACGGCTACGAGGAGCGGGCCGCGACGGCGAGCCCGTGGCAGGGGCTCGGGGCGTGGGGCGGCGCCCGCGAGCAGGGGAGCTCGAGGCGACGGCGGGGACGGCGAGGGCGCTGGCGCGCAGGGGCGGGATGGGGCAGGGCGACGGCGACGAGGAGCGGGCGGCGACGGTGAGCACAGTGCAGGGGCGGGGGCCACAGCGACGGCGAGCACGGGCAACCTGGCGGCGTCGAGGAGGTCGGCGTCATCGGGGGCAACAGGCGAGGGAAATCTGAAAATTTCCCAAGTGTTGCTTATATAGCAAAGGCTTTGGTCCCGGTTTGTGGCACATACCGGGACCAATGCCCCCTTTAGTCCTGGTTGGTGCCACCAACGGGGACCAAAGGCCGGATTTCGGCATCCCAAAGGGCAGGAAGCGGCGTCCTTTGGTCCCGGTTGGTGGCATCAACCGGGACTAAAGGGGGGCATTGGTCCTGGTTTGTGCCACGAACCGGGACCAATGCCAACCTTTAGTCCCGGTTGGTGCCACCAACTAGGACCAAAGGCCTTGTACTGCCCCGCGGCAAAACTTTAGTCCCACCTCGCTAGGTGAGAGAGCTCGAGAGTGGTTTATAAGCGCTTCTGCGCCTTCCCTCTCGAGCTCCTCTCAATAGCAGGCTTTCAGGCCTAACCCTACGCTGTGTGCCTGTGGGCCTACTGGGCCTCCTACGGGCCTGAATCCTGGCCCATGGTAGCGTTTCTAGTCGTACTGAGGCCGTAGGGGCCCAGTAGGTGGCACTTTTTTATTTTTTTTCTTTGTTGCTTTATTTATTTTATTTTATTTCTACTTACAACAAAATACTTATTGTTGCTATTTTTATTTATTTTTTTCATTTTTTTGTTTTGTTTTCTGCATTATTTATTTTCTTTTGTTTTTTGCTTTATTTTTTAATTCTTTTTGCTTTTAGTTCTAGAAAAATAATAAACTTTCTGTTAGTGCCATTAGTTTTCAAATTTGAAAACACTTTTTCGTTTTTTTCTTCGTTGCTTTATTTATTTTGTTTTGTTTCTACTTACAACGAAATACTTATTGTTGCTATTTTTATTTTTTTCCCTATTTTTTTGTTTTGTTTTCTGCATTATTTATTTTCTCTTGTTTTTTTGCTTTATTTTTTAATTCTTTTTTCTTTTAGGTCAGCAAATATTAAATATCAGGAAAAAGAATGACTCAAAAATCAATTTTTATAGTAAAGTTATTCATAAACTAGTGATTCACACAAATTTTAAAAAAATCAAATTTAAACTATTCAAATTTTAAAACTAATGGCACTAACAGAAAGTTTATAATTTTTGTGACCTAAAAGAAAAAAGAAATCACTAAAAAACTATAAGTATTTAGTTCTAAGTAGAAATGAAAAAATAAATAGCAAAAAAGAAAAAAATGCCACCTACTGGGCCACCACGGCCTGAATACGACTAGAAACCCATCCACGGGCCAGGATTCAGGCCCGCAGAAGGCCCAGCAGGCCCACAAGCATAGCGGTGTGAGATTAGGCCCATAGGCCTGCAGTTCTGAGGAGTTCGATGGAGATGGCGAGGCAGCGCCTATAAACAGGTGCGGCCGCTCCTCAGCTAGCGAGGTGGGACTAAACATCCCACCGCACCGCAGCTTTGGCAGGTGCAGGACATTGGTCCCGGTTGGAGCCATGAACCGGGACCAATGCGTACCTTTGGTCTCGGTTCGTGGCACCAACCAGGACCAATGCCCCCCTTTCATCCCGGTTGGTGGCACCAACCGGGACTAAAGGTGGCATTGGTCCCGGTTCGTGCAACGAACCGGGACCAATACTCCGTCTATATAAGCCACACTTGTGAAAAAATTGGTTCAGTTCGATCCCGCCCCGACGACGCCGCCAGGCTGCCCCTTTGCGCCACGCCGTCGCCGTCGTCGCCCTGCCTCCGACGTCGTCCCGCGCCGCCCAGACACCGTCGCCACCCCGCGCCGCGCCGCCCCGACGCCCTCGCCACCCCACGCCGCCCCGACGCCGTCGCTGTGCGCCACCCCGCGCCGTCGCGGTCACCTCCCCGTGCCGCCCCGACGCCGTCGCCGCCCCACGTCGCCACCCCGACGCCGTCACCGCCCCGCCTCTGCCTCGCCGTCACCGCCCCGCACCGCCGTCGCCTCTCGGTTTGGTTAGGGCTGGCACCGCCCCCCTTTCCCCCCTGTTTTTTTTGCTAGCACGCAAATGGCTGCACCCGGAGAATTGGCAGCGAAAGCCCATTTGACGGTACTGCTTAACAGCCCAGTTCTCATCGCTTATGCCGAAGAACACTTGGCGGAGATACGCTAAAGCCTCTTACCAATGGTTCCTTCATCAGAAGTGGAGACAAAGGAGCACACCAAGAAGTACGCCGAATGGCTAAAGAATCGTTTGGCACAAGGATCCATCGATGACAATGCTACGTGGTTGGCACAAAAGCCATCACCTACTGTGTTGACATACCAAGCATATGACATAAATGGATACATGTTCTACACTGAGGAACGTGATAAGAAGACCTCGTATCAGAACAGCTCTGTTCAAATAGAATGCATGACTGTAAATGAAGATGATAAAAGGGTATACTATAAAACCATCAAAGAGATTTGGGAGCTTTACTATGTGAAAGTTAAGGTGGCATTATTTAGGTGCGCATGGATCCCACTTGGTCAGGTAAGGATTGATGAGTACAAGAAGACGTGTGTTAATAGGACAACGATGGCATATCACGCGAACCCATTCATTCTTGCCAGCGATGCTACCCATATTTTGTTCGTGGAACACCCCTTGCAAAAGAACGGCCATTTAGCGATGCATGGGAAGAGAAAGGTACTGGGTGTCGATGATTTTTCCGATCAGAATGAGTACGATGAATTTGATGAGTTGCCAGCCAAGGGATCGCGCACTGGTGCAATAGAGAAGCGTAAAATCAGCAAAAAAAACCCAAGTTCATTTTGGTCAACTTAATGATCCCAGTTCCCACATATACATGGGAATTAAGCCGTAAGACTAGTCTTTATGCCTACACTGCAACTTAATTCGTTCAATTTAGAACTGTCATGTGTACTGAATTTGTGAGTTATGCCCGGTTTTCTTTTGATGTAAGAACCGTTAATACGTTAACCTTGATATGATGTCAGCTCAGGCAATGAATATGAATAGTTTTTTTTTGTTATTATTATTATTATTATTATTATTATTATTATTATTATTATTATTATTATTATTATTATTATTATATCATAGAGGTAGCACACTCAATCGATCTCACTACAGTATGTGTGAACAAAAATATGCAATCTGGTTTGCGAATAGCACACGGCTTGTTGATGAAAGTCGTGTTTTGACCAAACCCCGTCACCCCGCCCACGATCTGAGTCGTGCTTTCTGATTGGCCAGAACCCAAACCCCACGGGTCGTACGTCTGCACCGTTGGATGCTCCCAGATCGAACGACGATCCTCATCCCTTTCGACAGCACATGCAGTTCCAGTTGTAATTTTATTTTTATGTGCAAAATGCACATTAATCTCAAAAAATGTCTTAAATATAGCTAACGATACCTGAAAGGCGCCAGAAAATCAAACCCATGGTATAATGATGATTGTGTACCATGGAAATTTTTATGAGGCCAAACGATGAAGTCACTGACCAAAGGAGTTTGAATTGACACGTCTCCTTTTGGAAAACCATGATCCTTCGTGTGAGATGCTCCGGTTTGGAAGGAGCAGTCATCAAAACATGTGCAAACTTTACCAATTTTTTCCAAAGTGTTGTGAGAGCACGCCACAGGCACACATCGATTTTGATGATGTCCGAACTCCATTTTAATTTTCTGTAATTAAAATATCAACTAGGCCTACACCAGCGGCCGCACCTGACGGCCGAAATGTTCGAAACTTCTCCCCGCTTCTCGAACACATGGATGAAAACTCATAAAGCGATGGACAAATGATCTGTACACCTTTTCTAGGCTGATAGTAAGGGGGTATCATAGCTAGTATCATGCATGCCAACTAGGCAATTTTGATGAGTTGTCATAGAATTAATTAAATGAAGAAAGAGATGGTTAAGTATCATATCATGAAACCGTGTCATAATAAATTGTATGCTACAATGTGTCATGCATGACAATATAAATAATGTACTACATATGATACTAGCTAGCTACTCTATCATACTATGCATTAGAGCAAGTAAGTACACAATAGGGTGACATAAGACTAGCGACAATGGGTAGTAACACAGAATGTTACTATAGTCTATGTTACTACCTCTATAGTGGGGAGTAACATATGTGTAGTAACATGCCACACTTCATTTATTAGGCTATAGACTCATCTTGCCTTGAGATGTGTGATGTTACTCAGACTAGCCACAATGGGTAGTAACATAGACTAGTAACATGCCCATGTGTTACTAGTCTATGTTACTACCTCTATGGTGGGGAGTAACATATATGTGTGGTAACATGCAACGGTTCATTTATTAGGCTATAGACACATCTTGCCTTGATATGTACATGTGATGTTACTCATACTACAAGTAACTAGCTATGTTACTACTTTCCTCTCTTTCTTCATTTATAGCTTGCCACACCATCTACTTAATTTATCTAGATATGTGTGATGTTACTACCTATGTTACTCACATTGTGGGTAGTCTCATACTATACTAAGACTATACCCACAGTGGGAGTAACATAGGTACGTAGTAACATCACACATATCCACTTTCCCCCATTTATTCATTTATTGCTTGCCACATCATCTATTTTATCTAGATATGTTTGATGTTACTACATATGTTACTCCCACTGTGGGTAGTGTGGCTATAAGGAATAGAATAATATATATGTGCTTATTAGTTGGAAGAAAGAGAAGAGAAGCGGGCTTTTGGTTAGTAGAGCCAGCTGCAACACGAGACCCAAGACACTTTGTGAGGATGCAAGGTGGGCCAACTATTGATAAACTAGTACGTATATGAAACTTAATATTGTACATGCCCGCTAAGAGGTTGGTTGTATATGACATGGCAACTTCTTATAACCCTTGGCTGTATTATTAACCATGCTCTTAGTGACGTAGCTAGTATATCACCATACGACTAGCTAGTATTAGACTAGCCACACTGGGAGTAACTTCAGCAGTAACACCGACTCCAACTCAGCAAACTTGCTTATGTAGCAATAAGTTAATGAGGAGAGAGATAGTTTCAGTAACTTAGCTAGTTACTGTAGCATCACATGTCCCAATGCAATATGAGTCTGTAACCTAAGAAATGAAGCTTTGCATGACACTACTTATGTTACTACCCACTATGAAGGTAGTAACATATATAGTCTAGGGATATGTGTATGTTAGTAGTGTACTACTCTCCATTGTGGCTAGTCTCATACTCCCTCCTTTCCAGTTTAGGCTGGTTGTAATGGTATTATCATAAGCGGTATCATGCATGCCAACTAGACTCTCTGGATGATGTGGCACACAAGAGAGGATGTGGTATCATATCATGATACCGTGTCATATTAAATGTTGTACTACTACTTTGTGTGATGCATGACAATTATTAAGGCAACCTAAGATGTTAACTTATGATACTATGCATTACGAAAGTAGTATCCTAGCTACACTATCATATATATGCATGCATGATACTACTAGTATATAAATATATATATATATATATATATATATATATATATAACAGTCCCCATTACAACCAGCCTTATAGGGCTCAATTCATAAATACGATCATCTATGATATATACTCCCTCCGTAAACTAATATAAGAGCATTTAGGTCACTATTTAGTAATCTAAACGCTCTTATATTAGTTTACAGAGGGAGCTAGTAGTACTCTATGATACTATATATGCATTATGAAGGTACGTACGTAGTATCATACACTAGTATCATATGCACGATACTATATATATATAATTATATATATATATAATATATGATAGTCCCCAGTATATAAGGCTGGCCATAGTGGTGGTATCATAGCCGACGATGTCATGCACTCGGAAATAGCAAGTATGCTGATGTGGCAAATAATTAAATATATATAAAGAGGGTTAGAGTAACATATAGTAGGTAGATACCGTATCATGTTAAATGTGATGCTAGTTTGTGTCATGCATGGCAATAAATATGATCTATATATGATACTAAACTCTATGTATTATACTACGCGCTATAATTAATTAAAGGTAGCATCATATGTACTATTAATCATGATGCTAGTATATGACACTCTCCATTATACTCATGATTTCTTAAGGTGGAAAAAAATATGGAGGCGAAACGATGAACTCATGTTGTCATTCAAACAAAAATATGATGTTAGGTAATGTAAATGTTTTCAAAGAGCACACGATTCACTTACGAAAGCCGTGTGTCCACTAAACCGTGGCCGATGCACCCCCACCCCTCTGCCACGCGCGCGATCTGAGTCGTGCGTTCTAATTGTCCAGAACCCAAACCCCACGGATCGTATGTCTGCACCATTGGATTTTCCATGATCGAAAGACGATCCTCATCCTTTTCGACAACACATGTACATGTTTCCAAATTACCCCTCCCATAAAATGTTTTCAAATAGCACATGGTTCACACACGAAAGTCGTGTGCCTACCAAACCGTGGCTGATGCCCCCATAGCTGCGTGCGCGATCTGAGTCATGCGTTCTGATTGGCCAGATCCCAAACCCCATGGATTGTACGTCTGCACCGTTGGATGCTCCCAGATCGAATGGCAATCCTCATCCCTTTCGAAAGGAAATGCAGTTCGGCTAGGAATTGATTTATATGCCAACATGCACGGTAAATGCCAAAAAATGTCTTACATATAGCACATGAGACCTGAAATGCGCCAGCAAATCAAACCCGTGGTAAAATTTTGATTGGTTTATGTGCGAAATATTTAGAGGCGAAACGATGAACTCACGTCTTCATTTCAAAATTAGTACATCTTCATTTCAAACGAAATTATTCTGTTTGTGCACATGAGCGCTTAGAGGCAACCGTTTGCATAGGCCTTTCCGTGCGTGCGGTGGTGGTGATATTTTTCACCCTATTAACCTAGGCTGCCAACACCCCCCCCCCCCGCACCGTCCGCCCACGTTTCACTCGACTAGTCCACCCAATCTCCTTCGCCAGCTCCACCCCCCCTAGATCCACAGCAGAACCCTCTCCAGCGCCGCGGTGCTCACCCCAGCTGTGTGCCCGCTCTTCGGTGTCAAGCCTGCCTCCATTGCTATTCCCAGCACGCGGCATCCCGTGCCTCGCCGTGTTTTTTGCTCGCCTGGGTTTTCCCACCCTTCTTGGAAGATGGCCTCACTTGGACAATGTGCCATTGAAGTCAGGTTGTGTGAAGTGCTACGTGACTGAAGTAAAGCCTGGATTCAGTGCATTTGACCTGAAGAATGTCCTAGGAGACTTCGATGAGCAAAGGACCTTGGGAGAAACACTGTTACATCACATCCAGTGGCCACAAAAGGAAATAGAGTTCACCAATGAGATTCCTGAAGCCCCGCCAAGAGCAACCACTGTCGCCCCCAACCGGTGACACTCTCCTTGCCAGAGCAGCTCTCGCGGGCTGATGCATCAACCTGTGATCGCCCGGACCGACTTTGTGGCATATAGGCCATGTGAACTTCCTCCCCAAAGCAGCCAGTGGCAAGGCCTACAACTATTGATAATGCACCACCGGTTCAGATGCCGGCCGCTGAAGCAGCGGGGGGAGTCCCAACTGCAGCACATGCTGAACAGACCAACCTTGTGGAACAGACTGCTAAGCAGTCTTATACTTTGGAACTGCCTGCTAAGGAGTATGTAGGTCCAGAACTGACTGCTCATTAGTCCATTGGTCCGCAAGAGCATGATCAGCATACCAATGTGTCAGCACTTCCTGCTCAGCAAACCAACCTGTTGGCACGACCTCCTCAGCACACCGATAAGTTGGCACCACCTTCGCGGAAAGCCGACATAGCTTCAATGAATGGTCAGCAGTCTGATGCCTCAGCTCCTACAGCCCAGCAGTCCGTCACAGCAGCACTGTCAGCTCAGTGTTATGGCATAGATAAACCGTCTGCTAAGAAGTCCGTCCAAGCTTCACCGTCTGCTCGGCAATCTACAGTGCAAGCAACCAGATGTTCTGCCAGAAATGCTTCAAGTACCAAGAAGGAAGTGGCCAAAAAGGCTACACCCACGACCACGAGGAAGCGCAGCGGGAAAGTGAAGAAGAAAGAGAAAGATTGCCTCTTACTTAAAGCACTCATCGCCCAAAACCAAATTAATAGCAGCTTGTTCGAATCGGGGAGTAATATTATTTCTGACGCCATGGATGATGAAGAAGTAGAATTGTTTCTTGCTAAAAGAAAAGCAGAAGTACTTGAAGCATGCAATTTGGTCCATGGCCAGCCATTTCTTGTTGGCGAATACTATGGTGAGTGCAGCTCCAGTTGCCGCGAGTTACATGAATATTGCATGGATCAAATGTCAGAAGGTCCTCACCATTTGCTAGTCCACTACAACAGAGATCATTTCCGACACGATGCTAGTTCCATCATGTGAGTTTCGAGGACTTACATCTCTTCTTCAACTTCAACGTGCTCGATGCCACTCTTGTTAGATGCGAGATTTTGTAAGTACTTAACAAACTCTGATCAACTTCTCCATACAAGGCTGTAAATGATAAAAAGCTAACTGCATTTTATTCCTCTCAGGGGATTGAACGCGTAGAGAAGACAAAGTGAGAGTGTTTATTTCATAGATCCTGCATTAGCAAATGGCACAACATTACATGAAATGGAGCGACGGGACAGGGAAGTTAACACGGTCGTCCGTATCTTCGAAAACACGTCCCATGCAGAATCATTTCTCTGGCCATATCATGAACGGTAAGTCAAGTAAACAACCACGCATACACTGATTGTCTTTCAGTTTCGACATCATTCGTAAGTTCGTGGCGTTCTTAATATGTAGCAATCAATGGATATTGGTATTCATTGTTCCAAATAAGAACACTGTTTACTAAATCGATTCTCTCAGAGAGTCAACAAACGCTCAGGATCTGATGCATCTTCAGCAATTCTTGGATAGGTATTGAATTCTATGATGTTGAAATTAATTTGCATTCATATCTGTTTCAATAATTGATGTTGTCAAAATTCATGATCATTTGCAGTGTGCTCGCATTGTGGGAAACTAAAACAGGGAACTTGTTCAAGAGGAAACTACCTCTACAACATGAGATAATTTCTCCAGTAACAAACCGAAATCCATTATTTTCGAGAAATTTATCCAACAGTTTGCAAATACCTTTCCTTACGCTAGTCAAATGTTCAAGCTTCTAATAAACCTCTTTCTATTTCGTCCAAAGAAAAGATAATACATCTAACACCGGTTAGGTTGTTCCTAACAGGACAAATACATGACTATATTTGTACAAAAAATTTCAGTGTCCTCAGCAAGAAGCAGGGACCAACCTTTGTGGATACTATGTTTGCAGACACATGACACTAGTAGAAAAAGGGTCAAATGTTCAACCCTTTATCCCCGGTTTGTATTTGAGCCGGCACTAATGTGACCATTATTGCCGGTTCGAATGGCTATCCATTAGTGCTGGTTCGTAATGAACCTTTAGTACCGACACTACAAAAAAATACACTTCCGTGATGATACGTGTTTGTCACAGTAGGTCGCGTTTTTTTTCACGCATGTACATCCATGAAAAATTTATGACAGTATCAAGATAGTCATACCTGTGCTGTCATAGAAGTGTTCCATGACATTACCAAAATTATCATCACGGAAGTGCTTTCGTCAAGGGTGACCGACACATGGCATCCACCGTAACAGAACGTCGTTAAGCTATCGGGTCGGGTTTTAGTTCCGATAACCCGTTAACAGCCCCGACCAATGGGAAATTTCCACGTGCAAAATTCTTATTGGCCGGACGAAACACGTGTCAGCTCGTCAGTGGGTCAGATAGGCGCCTATGATACGTCGACACATGGCACGGCCCAACAGAGGCCAATTCCTGTGAAAAGACCAGCCCGTTTGACTTGGTCAAAAGCTGGCGGGCCGGCCCATGGAAAGCCTGTTAACGGCCTGTTCGCATATAGCCCATTTACAGCCCGCTAACCCAAGGCCCATTACGCCCTATTCGAATTAGGCCGAGTAGCGTCATCTGGGCCATCCAATATGATTCCAGCCCGTTTTCACTTCTGTTCCATGTATGGCCCATGACGTCTTTCAGCCCATACGAGGCCTTATGTAACTCTTGGCCTATTAACGGCCCATGGTGAAACTGGCCCGTAATGAACACTTCATCACTTTACACCCATTAACGGCCAGTGGTGAAAATGGCCCATAAAGAACAGTGTATCACTTTATACCCATTAACGGCCCGTTATTCCGTTGGGCCGTTTCTAGCCCATGTTATCTTTCGGCCTTCTCAGAGCCCATTTATTCTTGGGCTATTTTCCAGCATTCGTTTACTTACGGCCCATTACTGTCATTTTCTGCTTGTGGGCCCGTGGTTATAGTTGGCCCGTTTGTGGTCCGTAAATACGTTCGGTCGTTTTCATAGTGTCATCAAATACGGCCTATTAACGATGGACCATTATGGTCAGCCCATGAACGGACGATTCCAACTCTAGCCCATTTACGGCCAGAATGCGGTGTGTTTGGCCCATGTTTGGCCAATCGATCATACGGCCCATATAAGGCCCATTGATGATACGGCCCATAGAAGGCCCATTGATGATACGGCCTATAGAAGGCCCATTGTTTCTACGGCCCGTAGAAGGGAAACTGTTTCTACGGCCCGTAGAAGGCCCACTGTTTCTACGGCCCGTAGGTGGCCCAGTGTCACTACAGTAAATATTAGCCCATGGTTATTGTGGCCTAGTTTAAAAAAATAGGTTATTGCAGCCACTAGAAAACCGCAGAAAAAGAATTGCACTGACTACAAGCAAACAAATAGACAAGACAACAAGGAAATAAATAAGAAAGCAACTTACACTAGGGTATCACGACTATTACACATATTACATCCACTGGGCATCAAAGTTCGCCATCAGTGCAAATATAGGGAACACAACAGCATATAAACACCGCAGCAAAACAAGTCCAGAACTAAAACCACTTCAGAACAGATCAAGAAACAATATCCTGGGTACTAATAATGCTGGCAAGATGCTTAGCAAGCTTATTAACTTTCTCTTGTTTGGCGCTTAAGTCCTCCAGCGCTTGCTGTTGCACCAGAAAGTATGCATCTGAATTCTGCAGGGACTTCCTTAGTCCTTCGGCTTCCTGTCGCATAACATCTGATCAATGTCTTTCAACTTGAAGTTGAGACTCAAGAAGCCGAACAGATTCAGGCAACGAGTTCGAAGAGCTGGTGCCAGCAGTGGTAGCCAGTAACTCGAACACTACATGAAGACAGGACTTTGGGGTTGTCTCAGTGTCTTCAATATAGTTTTTATCAGCTTTCTTGGAGACCAATAGGGATGTCTCACTATCTTCAACCTTATCTACATTACTTCCTTTACCATTGCGTAACACGGTACTCTTCTCCAATATTTTATCTGCGTTCTAAAAGAGAAACAAACAAACACATCTCAGGTTTACAATGTAGTATATGAAACTAATTTTGGTAAACCAGTTCAGTACTATGGTGGACAGGATAACAGCATGAAACAAACATATATCTATGTAGTATGGTCACCGTATGGTCTATATAATTCTAATTTATGTTGCCAAATCAAGATAGATACAGTTCGAATCATATCTATTTAAGACAAAGCAGCATAGACATAATTTAAGTGTGGAAAACTACACGGCAATAACAACACTTGTAATGTGCATGGCATGAGAACATAACGGTTTATTCAATTGAAACTGAAATCAACATACAGCAAGTTACAACAGCAAACAGCCAAACACGTTGAAGAAACAGGTTTAAAACATACCTGTTGCGCCATTGGAGTTTCAATTACATCCTTCAAATTTGAAATTAGTTGGTATCAGTAAATACAGTGATGCAAGAGGAAAGTAGTATGAACCATAGCTACGGAACCTGACCTAAGAACAATTCTTCTTCTGCTTGAAGCATTGACTTTGGGTTCGGAGTGGTGGTCCTCGTGATTTGGGCACTGCAGTTTCCTTACTAACTGCTCGTGTTTGGGTGCTCTGTGGTGGAGACGGTGCTGTGTCAATGGGAAGTGGGTGTCTATCTGCTAGGGTTGGGGTTAGAAGGGGTGTAGCTGGTTCTCTGTCCAACTGGGTAGGGGTACAATCTGCATGAGTGCGGGTTATGTGTGGTGGGGCCGGTTCTTGGGCAAGTACAACCGTGGTTCTATCTACATCGACAAGTAGCACGATCTTTTCTGAAGACCGTGTTTTTACTCCAATAGATACTGCCATCCCTCCCTCCAATTGGAATGGCTGATAAACAAGAAAACAGGGCATGAAATAATTCACATTATGTTGTCTAAGCAAACAGAATAGCAGGACATAATTTCACATATATGATGGCTAATTAAACAGGATAGCATGACACAATTTCAGATGTATGATGGCTAACTAAACATGATAGAATGACATACTTCAAAATATGATGACTATGTAAACAGGATGACATGATATAACTATATGATGTGTCTATTAAAGTGGTTGGCATGCCATAAATCGCAAACATGCCTTCGATGGAAACATGATGGCATGATATAATTCACGGATAGAATGACATAATTTAAAATATGATGACTATGTAAACAGGATGAGATGATATAACTATAGTATGTCTTTAGAAAATGGGTTGGCATGCCATAATTCAGAT
Organism: Aegilops umbellulata; assembly: GCA_032464435.1. Taxonomy (NCBI): domain Eukaryota; kingdom Viridiplantae; phylum Streptophyta; class Magnoliopsida; order Poales; family Poaceae; genus Aegilops; species Aegilops umbellulata. Next base: position 554,589,480 of record CP136057.1, read on the forward strand.
ACATGTTGTCTATGTAAACATCATGGCATGACATAATTCAAATATATGATTTATATACTAAGGAAGTGAGCAGAGAGCAATCGCATATATGATGTGTCAACTAAGGAGATGGCATTCAATATTGTGTATATGATGTAAAAACTAAGCATTGCAATACAACATATGCATTATATGAGTAATATAACCCTGCCAAGTTTGAGCATACACCTCAGGGGGCTAATAGGACTGGTCATCTACCTCTAAATCCTCCTCTGAAGAGCTATCTGTAACCAGCAAGATATCTGCTTCAGCAGGTAGCATTGTCTGCTCTGAAGACCTTGTTTTCACTCCAGATTTCTCCATCACCAATTCAAATGGCTGATGCACAGGAAGAGCAGTTGAATATACAAACATTGTCGACAAAAGCAATGAGAAATACAAAAAAAGGACGACATGATATAATTCACATATATGACACTTGCCTAAACAGCATGGCATTGCATAATTCACATACATAATGCCTTGCAACAAGATAACATTGCATAATTCACATATATAATGTATTGCAACAAGATGGCATTGCATAATTCACACATATGGTAATTAGACACTAAACAGGTGACATTCACACAAAGCATGTCTAAACTAAGCAAATGACATAGCAATGCAAGATACCATACGAGCGATATGAGCAACATAACCCTGCCAAGTTAGGGCATGCACCTCAGGGGGGGGGAATATGACTGGTCATTTGTCTCTGAATCCTCCTCTGAGGAGCTATCGGTAACCAGCAAGACATGCACTTTGTCAGATAGCATTGTCTGCTCCGAAGACCTTGTTTCCACTCTAGATTTTTCCATGACCGTGCCAAATGGTTGATGCACAGGAAGAGTAATTGAATGTACTAAAAAAGTGATGGCATGATATAATTCACGTATAAGATGACTGGCTAACCAGGGTGGCATTGCAAAATTCACATATATGATGCCTGGCTAGACAAGATGGCATTGCATGATTCACATATACGATAAAGAAACTAAACAGATGGCATCGACACAAAGCATGTCTAAACTAAGCAGATGACATCTTTAATGTATACAGTAAGCAATGCAAGGCACCATATGCATGATATTACCAACATCAGCATGCCAAGTTAGAGCGAAGACCACATGGGGTAAATAGGAGTGGTCTTATCCTTCTGAATCCCCCTCATAACAGTTATCTTCCTCTTGATTATGATCTGAAATGGGTGGGGGGATGCCTTTGCGCCCACCATGGAACGACGTCTGCATGAAATTTTATTGCCACGCAAGGCTCGTCTCTTTTGCTCTACAAGATCAGTTCCATTGTGTACAATAACTGGCATGCATAGGAATAAAACATAGTGAGATTATGTAAGGAGTGCATGCACAAATCCAGAGTGATGGTAGCAAACTGTGGATAGACCCAAAACCAATGATAGCAGGCAGATAATAGCTTTAGTTAAAAAATACAGATAATGGCTCCTTTAATGTTTGTTTGCACCCAACATGAAACTCATAGTAGACACCGGAGATTAACCAGATAGTAGACATATAGTACGGATTGCTGCCCCAATATGTACCCCACAACCATTTAAAAACTCAAGTTTCAGCATTAGTTTGGACCTAACTCGGAGTCTAATAGGTGAACACGACGATAATGTAGCATGTCATCATATTAAGTGACGCATAACGTAAGCAGACATGGAAGAGTGCGACCTCTCTTGCGGACCTGTGTAGTCCTCAAGGTCATCTGCTCAGTTGATGATGGTAATGCAGTTGCCGTGGCTGCCGGCGGCGGGGAAGAAGATTTGAGGCGGCGAGCGACAGTCTGGAGAGCGGATCCCTTCTGTGGTGAACCCTTCCATCGTTGGAGCAGCTGAGCTGGGGTGGAGCACAGCGCCGCAGGAGCAGGACAAACCACACAAGGTTTTCTTTGACACATATATGTAACAGAAGTAATTGAGTAAGGGCTTGTTTGAATTTGAGGATTCTAACAATGCAAGGATAGGAAATATACAGGAATATCGTAGGAATGCACGTGCAAAACAGAGAATTTAAAAACACATGGTTTCTGCCAATCTGGGTGTTTGATTCACAACAATTTGAAGATCACAGGATGCAAAAAATCATGGTGAGAAGAGGTCAAACCACAAGAAAATGTACGGTCATAATGCTATTATGCTCCTATCTCTTAGTCTTGTGCTTGATGAATAGGAATATGAAAAGGAGGAGAAGTGGAAATTAGAATTCCTACGGTTTTTCTTTCAAGGAGACACTAAAGGAACAAACAAATTCATGAAAAGTAGTACCATAGGAAACTTTCCAATTCCAATGTTTTTCATTCACTTTTCCTTTCAAGAACTGGCGATTCTAGTAGGCAGGCTTGAGCAAGGAAAATCCTACACTAAAAATGTTTTTGTGCTACTTCTATTACTTTGGACCCAGGCCACTGCCATACTAGCTCAACTCCCAGGCCCATCGACAAATGCACAGCTCAAACGCGCAGAGATAAATAATGATGGCGTTTAAGAGAGTCCATCACGGATAGCTAAGTTGCCTGGTACCTCATTGCTTGTCATATAGTAGGATAAAATAATCGTATTTCCCGTTACTAAGAGTGCTTAGTGGACAATATATAGAACATGTAGAGTAAAGAAGAGATGCAACAAGTGTACAACCTCTTTGGTGAAGCCATGCTCCGGTGAGGATGCTCCGGCTGACTTGGCTATCGTAGGAGGGGAAGAAGATCTTAGGCCTCTGGAGATGGAGCCCAAGGTACTGGTCCGCTATGATGGAGGGTTTCGTCGTTGGAGCAGCTCCGGTGAGTTGAACGATGCCGAGGCTAAAGCAGGACAAAAGAGACAACGAACAACGTTAACCTGAGTGGAATTCTAATAGCATCTCCCATACATGACGTAAAATACATAACTACAAAGTGCTAGATGTAAAATACATCAGCCGCTCATCTCTGAACTTAACTGTCGAAACTGAACTTAATTAACTGTCAAAACTGAACTTAACTGTCGAAACTGAATTTTGCTGTCGAAACTGAATTTTGCTTTCGAAACTAAACGCACTAGCAAGGTGAGGCTACACGTCGGTCGACTGACTTTTTCATCTCTGGTCAGTTGATTTTGCAGCCGTTGGATAGAAATCAAGGGCCTCCGGTTCATCTTCAATCTCCACCCCCCTGAGCCCGCCAAACAGTAGCCCCCCGCTGCCCGCGGCCGGCGATGCGCCGCCCCGCCCGCCCCGAAAACACTCCCCACCGCCGGTCTGCCGCCGCCCCGGCCATCCCTCTAGGCCCCCCCGTGCCGAGCTTTTTCTCCGGCGATCCCCACGCCACCGCCCCACCAACGCCCCACCACCGTTGGCGACCACCGCCCCCATCCTGAACCCTAAGATAGAAAGTGGCATACCTCTCCGGCGAGCCCCCTCCCAACTGCGGCTGGTTCTTCCTACACCCGGCGAGCCCCCCCACACCATGAAAACCGACTGACCCAAAAGTCGATTCAGTCGACGGAAGTGTAGCTAAATCGGAGCAGCATCGCAAGCAAGAGCAGAGCGAGAGCAGCAGTACGAGCAAGAGCAGACCAGGCAGGGGACCAAGAGCAAGAGCAGAGCAGCAACGCAAGTGAGAGCTAAAGCAGCAGCAGCTCCTACTGATGTGGACATCGCCGCCGAGGGAGCGGCGTCGTGGAGGAAGTGGCCGGCGACGCCGCAGTGGATGGAGCCGCGCCATGTCGGCTCAGGACCGAGCGCCGGCAGCACCGTGAGATCGAATCAAGAAGAAAATGCGGCGATTAGTGTACAACCTCTTTGGTGGTGCCGATTAGGACGCAGCTTCATCCGAGGAAATGGTGATGATGATGATCTTTCGGTGGTGCAGGTGAAGACGGTGGTGTGGGAATGGAGGTGGCGCGAAAGACGAGGGGAACGTCGGGGCAGCTCCTTGGATGTGGATGACGGGGTGGCTGAACCGGCGGGACAATGAGATCGACGACGGATCCTCATCCGGTACGGTGGATGAGGGACGTTGAGGTGTTGTTGTGGACGACGTCGTCGGGGAAGAGGCTCCGGCTGGGTGGCGGACGGAGCAGAGTGTGGGTTCCGTCGCGGGTTTTCGCGGCCTCGGTGTAGGAAAGGGTGGGCGGATGGGATGGCAGTGGGGAACCATGGCTTAGAGACGCGCTTGTCCGAAATGTGGGGTAAGTTATGAAAGTACCCCCACCTATTTGAGGCGGTTCTTTCGCTTCAGGGGTACCACGGGCATTTCACGTGTCGGGATTTCACAGGAGGTGGGAGTTTTCGCGCGCGTTGTAATCTCGGAATAGCAAGGCGCGGGTTGAGATGGAGGGAGTTGTCGGAGCACAACGAGACAAAGATATATCTTAAATATTTCAGGCTAACAAGGCGCAGGTTGAAGAGGCGGGAGTTTCACAACACGATAGACAGAGATGCTAGCTTGAATTTTCGGCATAACAAGGCGCGGCTTGAAATTACGAAAGATCAAGCTTAACGTGTACCAAAAAAAAGACAATTTTCACCTCAACACGCACAACACACACACAAACACCATTTAGACTAGAGTAAGGTACACGTGCATTGCACGCATGAGATTTGGCAACCAAATTATGAATAAATACCACATTATAGCATGCAAGCTTTGAGTCACGTTAGTTCATTTCGTTCAAAATCATCTCATTTTTATAGGAAAGCTAATCTATTTTAAGATTCATGGAATTCTGCGTCGTAAGACATAGAGTGAAAACTAATAATGGCAAATCATGTAGAAAAACATTTGGGCAATTCTGATACGGAAGATTCTAGAACAAATAAGAAGTGCTTGTGCTTTGATGTTTTTGCATTATGCTTAAGTTCAACAATGGAGTCTTCTAGATTATACATGTGGCGAAATCTGGTGTAATCTAGATCGTATCCAATGGCCAGTAGTGCTCAAATTTGCCATCTTTGGACCATCGGATTCGCCTTATCCAATGACCATCTTTCAAAGTTAAAGTTACCCGCACATAATATAAAAAAATATAATATATAATATATATAGGGGTATAGATATAGGTATGTGATGCGAAAGCTGCCCATCATCTCCAATTAGAATAGTGTGTCCATGCACAGATGCGACGTGGCCAAATGATGTCTGCCATCGGTATCTCAAATTCAAATCAGTCTGACCTTGTTCAATGTGTATACATGTCACATCCGTAGTCCTGGTATGCACTAGGCTAGCCCTCCATGTGTGCATCATGTTTAAATTTTCAAATGAACTTGAAATGGGGGATATTCAAACCCTAGCATAAAAAGGAATCCACTAGGTTCAACTAAAATATTTTTCAGTGAACCCAAATGGCCTTCAAAAATGTTCATCATTTTTGGAAAATGCTGGAAACAGCAACCAGAGGTGATGCACATTTTTGCATGACATTTTGGATTGTTGAATTAACACATATTGTATTTTGAATTGGAGCAAATAAATACTATAAATACTTTATTGCTCCAATAATTCTGATTTTTGTTGAGGGGCTTTGGAATAATCCTTTTAGTCCCTGCAAAGTTTATCAAAAGCAAAAAAATTAGTTTGGTTCAAAAACCAAATTAAAACAAATGTCAGGAATAGAAAAACAAAAACATAATAAAGAGAGGGAGAGAAAGGCAACTGGGCCACTTACCTAACAGCCCACCTGGCAGCCCACTACTATGCTAGGCCCAGCCAGCCGCCGCCCCGTCTTCAACCTCCTGCCAGTAGGCAGGAGGGCGTGTGCCCACGGCATGCCGGCCACCTCCTGCTTACCTGCTCGCCGCTGGAAGCACACCAGGGCGCCCCGCACCCCCCTCGACACCCCTGGACCGCTCGCTCTCTCTCGTCCCCATCCCCTCCCCTGGCCCTCTCCGTTGCACGCTCCGAAAGCAGCCGCCGCTCGCCGTTGCCGCGCCCACCGCCGATGCCTTGCCTCCCCGATCAGTCCAGCACCTCCGCCACCCCGCACCACGCCTCTCCATCGAAGAAAGCTAACGCGGAGGCCCTGTGGAGCCGCCATTGTCGCCATCTTCCTCGCCTCTGTCCGGTGATCGCCGCTATCGATTCGCCGCATGCAGGACGTCCCCGAGCTGACTCAGACCGCCAATGAGACCGTTGTGAGATCTACTACCTTTCCCATCTTTCCCCGTAGTCTTTGCCCCTGCAGTAGCCGTGCTAGCCACCGTACCGAGCACCGCCGTCCGCCATGGATGCCGGGCATGGCGCTGTCATGCCGCTCCGCTCAATCCGACGAGCCTAGCGATCTCCTAGATGTACCAGGAGGCCATAGATCCCCTTAGCTGGCCTCGCCGTACCCTGCAGCCCCGCACCCGCATCAACCCGAGCTCCGGCCGCCGCCTTGCTTGCCGCCGTCGCCAAGTCCAGCCTCCCCAGCACGAACTGATGCCACCACCCGATGCGCGCCACTGCCCGCGTTCGAACGCAACCGACCGCGGCCAAAATGATGCCTTGCGGCCCATTTCCGAGCCCCTCCGTCGCGTCTGTCGTCGCCGGTGTCGAGCCGCCGGCGAGTTGACCTCGTTTGACCTGGGGTTTGACTCCCCTGGGTCAACGAAAGGTGGGCCCAAGCCCCTGCTTAATTAGTGTAGGTTTAATTAGTGCTAAATTAACATAGTTCATTAGATGAGCCGCTGACATGTGGGCCAAGGCCCTAATTAACCTAGGTTAGTGCTAACCTAACGCTAACTAACTCTATTAGTTAGTTGTTACACCGACATGTGGGTCCCAGCCGTCAGGTTTGACATGAGCTGGCGCCTTTGACCTGCTGACGTCACCCTGACATCATGCTGACACAGTATTATATTTTCTGGATTTATTTTTAATCAGGAAATTCCAGAAAATGTCCTAAGCTTCAAAAATTCATATAAATTCAACCGTAGCTCAGATTGAAATAAATTATATATGAAAAATGATCAGAAAAATCCAATCCATGCATCTATACCATTTTCATGCATGTTAGAACAATTTAACCTTGATGTTTAGGTGAAACAAGTTAATGCACTAATATGACTTCATGAAATGGGTTTGCATTTGAATCTTTGGTTCAAATGGACTCATTCCAATCTGTTCTAGCTTGAATTAGCCCAAAACACGTTCATATTGCCATGTCATGATCATGCATCATATTGTTGCATTGCATTGATTGTGTTTCCTCTTGTTGTCGGTATTTGTCCCTTCTCGGTAGACGTGGTACTGACGACGAGAACGATGACACTGATGAAGAACTATATCATCTTCAGGAGTGCCAGGAAAGCAAAACCCCCTTGTTCATCCCGATACAATCCCACTCTCTCGCTCCTGCTCTCTTTTACTGCATTAGGACAACAACGTTTCAACTGTTACATGCTGCAGTAGCTGAACCCCTTTCCTCTGCATGACCTGTCATTGCCACAGTAAATAGATGAAACCCACTAGCATGAGTAGGAGTTGTTTGAGCCCCGATGTGCCTACTCATTCATGCTTGTTTGTCATGCCTGCTACTTCTTAGAGTTGAGTCAGGTCTGGTTCATCGGGGATGAATTGGAATGTGGTGAACATGTCCTAGTGTTGAGAGCTAAGTGTGTGAACACGATTTGGTAAAGGTAGCGGTGAGAGGCCATGTAGGAGTACATGGTGGGTTGTCTCATTGCAGCCGTCCTCAGGAACTGAGTTCTGTGTCTGTGATCCATGAACAGTTACTACCACACATTGGGCTCCGGGCGCCCCAAGCTCTCTCGTCTTATTAATCAACCTGATCTCTGTCCAGGAGTTGCAACTAGTTTCTGGTGTTTGTAGGTAGTGTTAGTAGTCTACCAAGTGGCACCCGGTACAGGTGGGCTTGGGACAGACTAGGCACAGTGGCACGGTGTACCAAGTGTCACCCGGTTGGTGGGGTTGGGAACCCTGCTCACATTGTTTGGGGCCGTGAGCGACACCCCTGCCGGATCTCCTTGCGGATGGAACCCGAATAGGCGATAAACCAGGACGAGAGACTTGTCTGGTTAGTTAGGTCGTGGCCGACTCCCTTGCCAGGCTTCCGCTTAAAGGTTGCCGAGGTACATGACGTGTACATGGTGGTAAGTGGCGAGAGCGTGTGTGAAGAAGTACACCGTTGCAGGGTTATCATTATCTACTCGAATAGCCGGATTCCTCGGATATGGAAACTTGGACCCCTTGCATAGTTCATAGACAAGTGAAAGTGGATACTCTAAGACGCGCAAGATAAGCGGCAGTGCTATGGATGGCGTTCTCGTAGGGAGACGGGAGCAGATCCATAGTGGTGTATTGAAATGGTGAATATGTGGACTCGTGTGCGCCACCTCAAAAGAGTTACTTCCAGTCGTAGTTCAGGATAGCCACCGAGTCAAAGATGGCTTGCTGCAGTTAAACTCCACCACCCCTTTATTGATACCGATGCATATGTAGATAGTTCTGATGTAAGTCTTGCTGGGTACATTTGTACTCACGTTTGCCTATTTTATGTTTTGCAGAGAGACGTCAGTCTCGCTAGTAGTTCCGTGTGGACTTCTACGTTTAGCTTGTTACCTCAGCTACGATCTTGTGCCCTCGGCAAGATCTGGTAGATAGTCAGGCTTCTCATCCTTTTTCATTTGTAGATGTCTGTACTCAGACATGTCAAGCTTCCGGATGTGCTTTGACTTGTATGCTCTGAATGTTGGGTCATGAGACCCATGTTTGTAATATCTCGCTCCTCGGAGCCTAATGAATAAATACTTGAGTCGTAGAGTTATGTTGTGACGCCGTGTTGTATTTACACATATAGAGCATATTGTGTGTATGATTGAAATGCTTGGTATGTGTGGGATCTGACAACCTAGTTGTTTATCCTTGGTAGCCTCTCTTATGGGGAAATGTAGTCTAGTGCTTCCTTGAGCCATAGTAGTCCGCTACAGCCCGGTTCACCGGAGTCCTGCTAGCCCAGCACTACTGCTGAGGACACTTGACTGGCCGGCATGTGTTTCACTTCGTTCCTGTGTCTGTCCCTTCGGGGAAATGTCACGCGATGACATCCGAAGTCCTGCCTAGCCTGCTACAGCCCGGGTTACCGGAGTCCTGTTAGCCCAGTGCTACAACCCGGATTCACACGCTGTTGGCCGACATGCTCGAAGTTGATTCATGTATGCCTGTCCCCATGGGTTAGTGCCGCTTTGGGTTCACGACTAGCCATGTCGGCCCGGGTTCTTTGTCATATGGACGCTAGCGACACTATCATATACGTGAGCCAAAAGGCGCAAACGGTCCCGGGCCAGGTAAGGTGGCATCCGTGGGAATACCGTGCGTGAGGCCGCAAAGTGATATGTTGTGTTACATGCTAGATCGGTGTGACTTAGGATCGGGGTCCTGACAATACATTACAACATGCTCGTTTCCAAACCACACCGTGCAGATCTCTGTTATATTCATGCATGCATGGGTTTCAAACATTAGGATCTCTTATTCAAATATTTGAGTTCAACTTTACATTGATTATGACCTCACCTATTTAGCTATTCTTTTACACCCACACAGTAGTCTTCTCTTTATAATTAATTTGTACCACTAACTTTCTCTCGTGCATGCATGCACACACACTACCATTTGGCATTATCCATCGCACGCATGCAATCTTTTTCTTCAGGTCGACCTCCCATGAAGGCACACACCCACACACATCCCCCTCTCCATCATATCGGGCATTCTTTATCTCTCACGCGTGCATGCACAACGATCGATGTTCCTCTTTGTATGTGTGTATATAGCAAGGTCTTTCATAGTTTTCCACACAAACAGATCAATCGATATATCCAGTGAGGTCTCACCCTCTTTCCCACGTCCACATCGATCAATCTATACCTCTCTATATAGGATTAAAATATATAGCTAATACACCCACATTAATTATATATCCAACGTCCCCCTCTCATCATCCATGCCTTCCGCTTCATCTCTCAAACGCGTGCACAATGGCAAAGATAGGGGGCAGTAAGGGCCCTGCCCCCCTCCCCCCTAACATCACTATATATCGAGGCTAATACGAATGTGATCATTAGACAATTGCTGCTAAAAATGGTTTAAGTTCATTAATTGACCCTCCTCGTAAAGGATTAACAATGCTTGGCCCCCTGGCTCATTTATTTTTCATGGCTCCGCCACTTCGTGCAACAACGCACGTGTTCGCCCCCTCTCTCTAAATATCGATCTCGCACTTGCGCATTCCTTCATAGTCTCCCTCCACTCGACCCCTCGCACCATCTTCTAGTCCCCAACGGATTTTGTCACATGTACAATCGAGCAGACTCCATGGTTGAACTTAAGCATAATGCACAAACCTCAAAACAACAGTGGTTCTCTTTTGTTCTAGAATATTCCATATCATATCTGCCCAAACTTTTTTTCGAGTTGAATTGCCATTATTTGTTTTTACTTTATGCTTTACAATGCACAGTTCCATGAATCATAAAATAGATTAAGGGCTTCTTTGATTCAAAGGATTCTCAAAGGAATATTGGAGGATTCTAATCATTAGGAATTTTTCCTATTTTGGTTGTTTGATTCGTAGGATAGTAAACCATATGATTTTTTCCATATGATTCATTTGCACTAGATTTGATTGGAAACATCCCATCCACTCAAACCTCTTTGAAATAATTCTGCGTTTTTTCTATGCCCAATCAAACACTCGTACAATCCGGTAGGATTCAAGACGACATTTTACTATAATCCCATGTTTTTCCTATTCCCGGGTTCTTAGCTTTTCTATAAAAACTAATTTATTTTGAATGAGATGAACTATAAGAATTAAACGAAGGGCTACATCAGGCATATATGACTCAGAGCTTACATGCTATAGTGTGGTATTTATTCATATTTTGGTTGCAAAATCTGATGCGTGCAATGCACGTGTACCTTACTAGTACTTCGAGTATATCCTTTAGCCCCATGCGTCGAAAGGTCTCATAGTATAGGATATTAACACTGCTACCCCCGTCCATGAGTACTTTGGTGAACTTATAGCCTCCCACCTGAGGCGCCACCACCAAAGCCAGCTGACCCGGATTGTCAACCTGGGGGGGTGATCCTCTCTACTCCATACAATTGGCTGCTCTGACCAGCGCAGATACCGTGGCACAGCCGGTTCAACAGAGTTAACCGCCCGCTTCTGGACCTTTCGGTCCCGCTTGTCCAAGCTGGTGGTAAACACATGATATTGTCCATTGTTTAACTGCTTTGGATTACTCTGGTAACCCGACTGCTGTTGTTGCTGACTGTTTTGATTATGCTGATTGCCATGTCCGCTCGGATTACCGTTAAACCCTGAACCGGGATTTCCTCCACCATGACTCGGCCCGGATCCTGAGCCGCCACCGGAGCCGGGGTCATACCGAAAAGCATTGGAGCTCTTAAACTCTTGCATGATATAACAATCCTTCCAAAGGTGGTTTGCTGGCTCCTCTCTGGTCCCATACTTTGGACAAGGCTGATTCAATAGATAATTTAAGCGCTCCGGATTGGGTCCAGGTCCGCCACTGCGGTTTTTGCCCCTACGTCATCGGCCCCTGTCCTGCACATTAGTGTCAGCCACATAATCCGTGTTGCCATCCGCTTTACGCTTGCCACCACCTACGTTTCCTGCCGAGTTATGCTGCTGACCTCTGGGGTTGTCGTTCTTCCTTCCCTTTCCTATCTTTTCATCATCAGACTCGGGATCCTTGGTACTATCAGAATCAGCATACTTCACCAGAGCAGTCATGAGCGTTCCCATGTCAGTACAATGGCGCTTCATCCGTCCCAATTTTAACTTTAAAGGCCCAAATCGGCAATTGCCTTCCAGGGTTACAACCGTGATGTCCGCATTGATACGGTCTGATGAATGTAGGATCTTTGAAACCCGGCGCACCCAATGAGTTGTTGACTCTCCTTCCTCCTGGACACAAGCCGCTAAATCCACCATCGACATGGGCTGCTTGCACGCGTCTTTAAAATTGCTTATGAACCGGGCTCGCAACTGTGCCCATGAACCGATAGAATTGGGCGGCAGGCTTTTTAACCAAGTACGGGTTGTCCCTTCAAGCATCATGGTGAAATATTTTGCGCACGCCGCATCATCCATGTCCAGCATCTCCATGGCCATCTCATAACTCTCAACCCACGACTCTGGGGGCTGATCCGCCATATAGTTCGGCACCTTGCGCGGGCCTTTGAAATCCTTGGGCAGGCGCACATTGCGGAGGGCTAGGACGAGGCAAGGCACTCCAAAAGCGCTAGAAGTGAGTCCCGATTCAACTGAAGTGGTGGGCCGAACCGGTGTAATCTGATGAGTCTGATGCGGTACTGCTAACTCAGCTTGCCTACGCGCCCGGGCCCGGTCTACCACCTCCTGGGCGTCGGGGACCGGATTGTTGCCGTGGGGAGCCCTACGGCGTGCATTACTTGACTCGGCTGGTTCTTCCATATCTCTACTATAACTCCGGCCTGGACGCGGGGTGGAGTGAATCCGTTCGCGGCTATATGAATACGCTTCCTGCTGAACCAACGCTGTTCTGAGGAGCTCCTTAACCCGGCGTGTCTCTATCGCTTGCAGTGAATCTCCCTCGACCGGAATAGCTTCCAAACGTGCCGCCGCTGCAACAAGGTTGTCCAGCGGATTAGAATAGTGATCCGGAGGGGGCATGCCCGACCCGTGGTTCTCCCGAGTTATGTCGGGGCAGATCTATTACACGGGGCTGAACCGGCGCGCCCGTCCCGGGCGCCTCCGCCCGATTTACCACCAGTTGGTTACTGGTCCCTGCCCAAGGGGTATTGAAAAGATCCCTTCCTTCAAAGACCAAGGGCAAGCGAGATCGGAACTTTCTCCTCAGGACTTCCTGCGAAGCGTTCTGATCCAGCATAAGTTTATAAGCTTGCGCGTTCAAAGCGGCCCGCTCCGCGGTCATCCTGACCTCCTCAGCTGCCAGATCTACTTTGGCCTGGTTAATCTGCTCTCTCACCTTTGCCATCTCTGCATTATGAGCATCCCGATCCGTCGGATTAGCCTCTGCCATGAGCGCAGCCAATGCATCGAACAGGTCAGATAACACTTGAGCCGGTGGGCGCACAGAGCCTCCTGCTCCGGCAGCCGCCGCTGAACCGGAAACCATTGCCGCGGCCGTCGATGAGTGAAGCGCCGCTTGCGTACCGGCCATGAATATACCGACCCGGCTAGGTAGATTAGAGGGGTCCGGAATACTGTCGCCATCGGAACAGCCCCCAATCCGACCATCTTGCACTTGATACAAGGACTCAGTTTCCCCGGTTGACGACTCGTCGCCGGAATAAATGACGGTTTCGCCACCAGATCCTGATCCGTCCTCATAGTTCCCTCCATGGATCACTCCCACAAAGGCACGCTTCACGGCTGGCTTAACCCGGGCAGGTCGCGCACGCTGAGCTGTTTCGATGAGGTCGGTGCAGGTGTCCAACTCAGGGCCCGGTTCACCGATTTTGCCGATGAAGATGTGTATACCGCCAAAGGGGACCCGGTACCCGTACTCAATCGAGACGGCCTCGGGGCCCCAGCCCGCGTCGTCGATGTAGATCTTGCCGCGACGACTCTTGGTCATCCGGCCCATGGCGTATCCCTCTAGTCCTTCAAAGCGGCCCTCCAAGAACTTGAAACCATCGTGCGATAGCCCCACGGTGGGCGCCAACTGTCATGGGTTTGTCACGGCAGATGTCCTAGCCAAAGGACTTAGTCGTGGAGCCATCGCAACGAGTTAACTCGAAGGGGTTAAAGCGGACACAGGGACGCAGAGAGTTTATACTAGTTCGGCCCCTTCGATGAAGGTAAAAGCCTACGTCTAGTTTGTGGTGGAAGTGATGACGTCTCGATGACTAGGGAGCAAACAAGCTTCGCCTAGGCCTCGAGTTATGGTTGTCTCCCCTTGAACCGCTGTCGGGTCGTCCCCTTATATACACGGGTGACGCCCGTCGGTTCACAGAGTCCCAATCTCCAGTTTATACTCGTACCCGGGTTGGTCTCTTTCTTTCCCTATCTTATAGTACAAGTTTATACAAGCCGGTTTATGGCTACAGATACTAAACCGACTACGGCCTTGGGCCTTTACAAGTTTATCGGGCTTTAACATCCTTGAATTACTGTTGAAGTTAACCCGGCCCAAGCAGGCCGGTTTACGCCCAGTAGTGATATCTCCAACACCTGCAGTGTTTGAACTTTCGAAAGCCGTGCTCGCGGTTGTGTGGCAGATGGGAATTTGTTAATGTCCGGTTGTAGAAAACCCGAAGTTGATCTTAATTAAAATACATCAACCGCGTGTGTAACCGTGATGGTCTCTTCTCGGCGGAGTCCGGGAAGTGAACACGGTGTTGGAGTTATGCTTGACGTAAGTAGTTTCAGGATCAATTCTTGATCATAGTTGTTCGACCGTGCTTTTGGCTTCTCTTCTCGCTCTCATTTGCGTATGTTAGACACCATATATGCTAGTCGCTTGCTGCAGCTCCACCTCACTACCCTGTCCTGCCTTTAAGCTTAAATAGTCTTGATCTCGCGGGTTTGAGATTGCTGAGTCCCCGTGACTCACAGATACTTCCAAAACCAGTTTGCAGGTGCCGATGAAACCATGCAAGTGATGCACCCGAGCTCAGGGAGGAGCTCGATGAAGATCTTGTTCATTGTGTTGTTTCGTTTCAGTTGATCAGTAGTGGAGCCCAGTTGGGGTCGATCGGGGATCTATGTAGCATTTGGGGTACTCTTCTTTTATTTTGGTTCCGTAGTCGGACCCTGATTGTATCTGTTTGATGTAATGCTTTACTCATGTATTGTGTGAAGTGGCGATTGTAAGCCAACTATGTATCTCTTTCCCTTATGTATTACATGGGTTGTGTGAAGATTACCTCACTTGCGACATTGCTTTCAATGCGGTTATGCCTCTAAGTCGTGCTTCGACACGTGGGAGATATAGCCGCATCGAGGGTGTTACACATTGGCCCTGGGGGGGCCCGCCTCCTGAGGGGCCGGTCCGGACGACGCCTTCTTCTTCTTGGGGGTGGTCTCGGGAAGCCTCCTGCTTCCGCGATCTGGGTCTTCTAGTGACGCGGCCTGAAAGGCTCGCTCTAGGGAACACACTGCATCCTTCTCTTCACATGGCACCGTGATGACTCCTCCACTTCCTGGCATCTTGACGACGTTGTAGCCATGATGAGTTATGGCCATGAACTTGGCCAGCGCTGGGTACCCGAGGGTGATGTTGTACGGCAGGCGGATGTGGGCGATGTCGAAGTCGATGAGCTCGGTGCGGTAGTTGCTGCGGGCCCCGAAGGTGACAGGGAGGCAGACCTGCCCGATCGGGATCGTGGAACCGTCGGTGACTCCGGAGAAAGGTCTGGTTGGCTGAAGCTGGTAATAGGGCACTTGGAGATTGTTGAATGTTTCCACGGTCAGGACATTGAGCCCTGCTCCACCATCGATGAGGGTCCTGTTGACCAGTACGTTGCTGATGACTGGGGAGCAAAGTATCGGGAGGACCCCGGCTGCGGCCGTGCACTTGAGCTAATCCGCTGAGCTGAACGTGATGGCGCACGCCGACCACTTGAGAGGGTGCGTTGCTTCAAGCCTGGGGAGGACTGCATTCACTTCGCGGGCACACTGCTTGAAGATGCATTGGGAGGCTGGGGCTTGAGCTCAGCCCAGGGTGCAGGCGATTGCGCGCAGCTCCTAGAAGCCCCAACCCCCCTCGTCTTGATGGCGGTCCTCGTTCCTCCTTGGCTGAGGCGGCAGTGGAGGGAGGCCTGCGTTGCCCTGCAGGCGATCCTCACGAGGCTGATCCTTCCAGTCCCCCTCGCGAGGCAGGTCTTGCCAGCGGTCCACGCGAGGTTGATCACGCCATCCTTGGCGCGGGCCGCGGTCTTCCCAGCGTCCTGCGTTTCTTCCTCCTCCTCGGTCGTAGCCCCGGTCAGCGCGGTCAGGACGACGGCCGATCCTTCCTTCTCGCACGGCGCGGAGCTCTTAGCATTCATTGGTGTTGTGGGTGTGGAGGTCGTGGTACACACAGTACCGGCTGCCCCTGGAGGACTCGGGCATATCCTTGCCCCGCTTGGTATCCGGTTCCGCCGCGAGCACGACAACCCCCTTGCGCTTCACGTCCTTGGCCTTGGGCTTCTTCTCTTCTGGGTCTGCGGCGGGCAGCTCGACGAGTGAGAGACGCCCTTCCTCAGCCCTGGCGCACTTGGTCGCCAAGTTGAACAGCTCCAGGGAGGTGCACAGGTCTTCATGCATCGCCAGCTCCTCCTTCATCTTGACGTCGCACACACCATCGGAGAAGGCTGAGATGATGGCTTCTTCGGACACCTTGGGGATCTTGAGGCGCGCACTGTTGAAGCGTTGGATGTACTTTTGCAGGGTCTCTCCGGGTTGTTGCTTGATGCGGCGCATGTCGCTCACGGCGGGCGGCCGGTCGCGAGTGCCTTGGAAGTTGTCGATGAAGCGGGTGTGCATCTGGTCCCAGGAAGAGATCGTACCTGGGGCCAGGTTCAGGAGCCAGGTGCGAGCTCCTTCCTTGAGCGCCATGGGGAACCAGTTTGCCATGACCTTTTCATCCCCGCTAGCAGCTTCGATGCCCAGCTCATAGAGCTGGAGGAACTCTGCAGGGTCGGTCGTGTCGTCGTAACGAGGAGGCAGGTCTGGCTTGAACTTTCCGGGCCATGCGACGTTGTGCAGCTCGGTGCTGTAGGCACGGCAGCTAGCAGTGGCCACGGGAGGCTTTGGTCGAGGGAGAGCTTGGCCTTGCGGGTCCCCATGCACTGCAGCTGGGAGCAGCGCGGGGTCTTGACGTGCCGGAGCTGGAGCAGGGTCACGACGAGCTGGAGCTGGGAGCGCCCGGGCAGCCTCTTGCGGTCGAGGGACTTCTTGGCAGGTACGTTCTTGCTGGGCTGGCACCAGACGGAGCGGGTTCCGCCCAGGGGCCACGCGCCTTGGAGCCATGGCGTCTTCTTGGAGAGGACGTAGCTGGTACGCCCCCAGAGCTTCATTGCCCGCGCGGGGCGGGGTGCGGCGCAGCAGAGCGGACGGCGCAGGAGAGCCCCCTGTGGCGCGGACGAGCTCGGCGACGCGGTCGAGCCACTCTTCGTAGACGTCGTCGACGGGACGGTAGCGCAGGAGCTCGTTTGCCGTGATGAGCGCAGCTCGAGCCTCCAAGGGTGCACGGAGCGCGCGGGACGAAGAGCCAGCTGGTGTGAGCGATGGAGTAGCGGTGCGGCCGTCTTGCCGCACGGACGGATGCTAAGACGACGCTTGTTGCTCGTTCCCCGCCGGGCCGGTGGCGGCGTTGATGGCGGGCGACGGGGAACGACGAGGACGCCCACCGACGGGAGCCGTCTGGGCGATGAGTGAAGCGATGGCGGCCCGGCGCTCGGCGCGGGCCCGACGAGCGTCAGACATGGACGCGATGGCTGGTGGAGAACGGAGCGGTGGAAGACAAATTCCGACGCACCCCTACCTGGCGCGCCAAATGTCGGATTTCGGGTTCCGACAGACCCTTAAGGTTCGAGCTCTGGGGTGCGCGCAGAGATTATGCCCTCTACCTCTCCATCTCGCAAAGATCTAAACTACTGAAAGAACAACACATGAGAGACAAGGTTTATACTGGTTTGGGCCACCGATGTGGTGTAATACCCTACTCCAGTGTGGGGTGGTGGATTGCCTCCTGGGTTGATGATGATGAACAATACAAGGAAGAACAGCTTCGCGAGGGTCTGTTCCTGGCCTGGGGGATGAACTGCTAGGAGGAGTTCGATCGCCCTTCTCTCTCTCTGATGCCTATCTAACTGATTGCTGGGTTCCTAGGTGATCCGATCTTCCTAGATGCCTCTACCCTGGGGGTGGCTAGTCCTATTTATAGGCAAAGGCCCTGGGCTTCTTCCCAAATATTGAGCGGGAAGGGCGCCAACAATTGGCCATTTTGAAGGGGAACATCTGGTACACTTATCCTGACTAAAGTTGGTCCTCGCCTGCCAAAGGCTCTGGTGATGACGCCGTTCTGGGCTCCATGATGACCTCCTCCTTGTCGCGGAGCTGGTCTTGGTCTCGTTGCACCGAAATGGATGCCTTTGCTTGATCCTGTCACCTGCGCTTGCCCCCTTTGCACCAAAGAGGAAAGGGAGACACTGCGCGGGCTGGCGCCCGCCTAGCACCCTTGGTCGTCATGGCTTGCGTCATGGGCACCTCGTGAGGTACCCCGCCTTGATCTCTCCGCCTCCTCGTGAGCCAGCCTGACGAGGCCGTGCCTGAGGAAGCGCCGTGACATCCGTTGTCACAGCCCCAGATCAGCCCTTGTTTGATTTTGCTTATTCATCATACCATCATGTTTAAAATTCCAAAGAAATTTGAAATGGGGATGTTGAAACCCTAGCACTAAAGGAATTCGCTAGATTCACCTAAAATATTTTCAGAAAATCCAAATGTCCTTCAAAAATGTTCATCATTTATGGAAAATGTTGTAAACAGTAACCAAAGGTGATGCACATTTTTCCATGACATATTTTGGCTCTGAGTTAAATCATACTCTATTTGCATTTGGGCATTTAAATGCTATAAAATAATTTAAATGCTCAAATAATCATAAACTAAAATGTTTACTGTTGGATATATTCTAAACAGTAGCCATGATTAGTTTCATGAATTCAGGTAATGCCCTGGCATTTTTAATAAAGCCCTAAATTTACAGAATAATAGAAAACAGAAATAAACAGAAAAACAGAGAGAGAGAGAGAGAGAGAGAGAGAGAGAGAGAGAGAGAGGCCCACCTAACTTACCTGGACGACCTAGCTGGCCAGCCCACCTGGCGGCTAGCCCACCACCGCCACCTCTCCTGTCGTCTTCCTCCTTTGCCAGGAGGACGCGCGCGTGCTCGCCGCGCTCTGGCCGCGCGCCCCGGCCACCTCCTGCTTGCCGCCCTCCCCCTCGCGCCCTGGCCTTCCCTGGCATCGCCACGCGCCCCCCAGGCCCTCTCTCACTCTCCCGTGCCTTCTCCCCTCCTCTGCTCTCTCTCCCTCTAGCAACCGAACGCTGCCGTCGCCGCCGTTTGCTGCTGCCGCGGCCACCGCCTCCCCCTCGCTTCTCTGACCAGCCCACGAGCTCCGCCTAGAACCCGAGCACCTCTCCGCCGACCCACGCAAGGCCAGAGGACCCCAAGACGACGCCGCGACCCTTCTTCCCCGTCCACGGCCGCCGGATGCCGCCGCCCGATTCGTCGTCCACAGGGCCTCCCCGAGCTCGCCGTCTGCTTCAACCGATTCCCCGTGAGCTCCTTTTCCTCCCCCTTCCCGTTCTCGCTCTCGAGCACCACAGTAAAAGCACCGAGCTCGGCTGCACCCGCCACCGCCACTGCACGTCGCCGTCGTGGCCACAGCCACGTTGGGTCGATTCTGAGCACGTCATCGTCTCCGCCGCACTCGCACGAGCCCGTAGCACTCCTCACGCGCCTCGCCGTGCCCCCTAGCATCGGAGCCGACCTCGTCCGAACTCCGGCGACCGCCAAGGTCTTCACCGGCGACAACTCCAGCCACCCCAGGCCCAGCTGCCACCACCACCCGATGCGGACGTGCGTCTGCATCACATAGATGCCCTCCGCCGGCCATTTGGTCGCCGGAGACACAAACCCGAGGCTCGCCACCGCGGCTGGCCTCGCCGGCGTCAAGCCGCCGGCGAGTTTGACCCGTTTGACCGGAGTTTGACCTCCCTAGGGTCAACGCACATGGGCCCAGGCCCCTGCTTAATTAGTGTAGGTTTAATTTGTGCTAAACTAATTTAGTTAACTAACCAAGTCACTGACGTGTGGGCCCAGGCCCTGATTAACTTAGGTTAATGCCAACCAAACACTAACTAACTCGGTTAGTTAGTTGTCTCACTGACATGTGGGTCCCAGCCGTCAGGTTTGACCTGGGCTGGCGCCTTTGACCTGCTGACGTCACCCCGACGTCATGCTGACGCAATTAACCTTTTTTCTGGATTTATTTTTATTCAGGAATTTCAAAAAATAATGCAAACTTCTGAAAATCATATAAAATCAACCATAACTCCAAATGAAACAAATTATATATGGAAAATGATCAGAAAAATTCAATCTATCCATCTGTACCATTTGCATTCATGTTAGAACACTTTAACCTTGATGTTTAGGTGAAACAAGCTAATGTACCATTATGACTATATACATGAGCTCACATTTGAATCTCTGATTCAAATGGGTTCAAATCAACCTGTTCTATTATGCATTAGCTCAAACACATAGCATATTGCCATGTCATAGCATGCATCATATTGCTGCATATCGCCATGTGTTAATTGTGTTCTTTCTGTGTTGCCGGTAATTGCCCCCTTTCGATAGACGCGTTTCGACGATGTGATCGTTGACACTGATGAAGACTCAATGTTATCTTCAGAAGTGCCAGGCAAGCAAAACCCCCTTGTTCATTCCGATACAATCCCACTCTCTTGCTTCTGCTCTCTTTTACGGCATTAGGACAACAACGATTCAATTGTTACTTGCTGCGGTAGTTGAACCCCTTTCCTCTGCATGACCTGTCATTGCCACAGTAAATAGATGAAACCCACTAGCATGAGTAGGAGTTGTTTGAGCCCTGATGTGCCTACTCATTCATGCTTGTTGTCATGCCTGCTACTGCTTAGAGTTGAGTCGGGTCTGATTCATCAGGAATGAATTGGAATGTGGTGAACATGTCCTACTGTTGAGAGCTAAGTGTGTGAACACGATTTGGTAAAGGTAGCGGTGAGAGGCCATGTAGGAGTACATGGTGGGTTGTCTCATTGAAACCGTCCTCAGGAACTGAGTTCTATGTTTGTGATCCATGAACAGTTACTACCACACATTGGGTTCCGGTAACTCGACCCCTCTCGACTTATTAATCAACTTGATCTCTGTCCAGGAGTTGCAACTAGTTTCTGGTGTTTGTAGGTAGTGTTAGTAGTCTACCAAGTGGTACCCGGTACAGGTGGGCTTGGGACAGACTAGGCACCGTGGCACGGTGTACCAAGCGTAGATCTACCCGTCGAGGTGGGCTTGGGAACCATGCACACATCGTTTGGGGCCGTGAGCGACACCCCAGCCGGATCTCCTTGCGGAAGGAACCCGGATATGCGATAAACCTGGACTAGAGACTTGTGTGGTTAGTCAGGTCGTGGCCGACTCCCTCGCCCGGCTTCTGCTTGAAGGTTGCCGAGGTACATGACGTGTACAGGGCGATAAGTGGCGAGAGCGTGTGTGAAGAAGTACACCCCTGCAGGGTTATCATTATCTATTCGAATATCCGGATTCCTCGGATATGGAAACTTGGACCCCTTGCATAGTTCATAGACAAGTGAAAGTGGATACTCTAAAATGCGCAAGATAAGCGTGACTGCTATGGATGGCGTCCCCGTAGGGAGACGGGAGCGGATCCATAGTGGTGTATTGATATGGTGAATATGTGGACACGTGTGCGCCACCTCAAAAGAGTTACTTGCAATCATAGTTCAGGATAGCCACCGAGTCAAAGCTGGCTTGCTGCAGTTAAACTCCACTACCCCCTTTGTTGATACCGATGCATATGTAGATAGTTCTCATGTAAGTCCTGCTGAGTACATTTGTACTCACGTTTGCCTATTTTATGTTTTGCAGAGAGACTTCAGTCTCGCTAGTAGTTCCCCGTGGACTTCGACGTTTAGCTTGTTACCTCAGCTACGATATTGTGCCCTCGGTAGGATCTGGTAGATAGTCAGGCTTCTCATCCTTTTTCATTTGTAGATGTTTGTACTCAGACATGTTAACCTTCCGCGTGTGTTTGACTTGTATGCTCTGAATGTTGGGTCATGAGACCCATGTTTGTAATATCTCGCTCCTCGGAGCCTAATGAATAAATACTTTGAGTCGTAGAGTTATGTTGTGATGCCATGTTGTATCTACTCATATCGGGCATATTGTGTGAATGATTGAAATGCTTGGTAGGAGTGGGATCCGACTATCTAGTTGTTTATCCTTGGCAGCCTATCATATGGGGAAAGGTAGTCTAGTGCTTCTGAGCGATAGTAGTCCGCTACAGCCCGGTTCACCGGAGTCCTGCTAGCCCAGCACTACTGCTCGGAACACTTGACTGGCCGGCATGTGATTCACTTCGCTCCTTTGTCTGTCCCTTCGGGGAAATGTCATGCGGTGACATCCGGAGTCCTGGCTAGCCTGCTACAGCCCGGGTTACCGGAGTCCTGTTAGCCCAGTGCTATAGCCCGGATTCACACGTTGATGACCGACATGCTCGATGTGACCCACGTATGCCTGTCCTCATAGGTTAGCGCCGCTTTGGGTTCACGACTAGCCATGTCGGCCCGGGTTCTCTGTCATATGGATGCTAGCGACACTATCATATACGTGAGCCAAAAGACGCAAACGGACCCGGGCCAGGTAAGGTGGCACCCGTGGGAGTACCGTGCGTCAGGCCGCAACGTGATATGATGTGTTACATGCTGGATCGATGTGAATTAGGATCGGGGTCCTGACAGCGTTGGTATCAGAGCCTGACTGCCTGTAGGATTACCAAGCCAAACTGGTTGAAGTTGTGTCTAGAGATGCTTTAGTTATGTAAGGGAATTGATTGGGGAAGGGAACGTAAGGCTCTTTTACTCCTTATACCTCATGGCCTTCTGATCTGAGTCATCCTCTTCTCTTCTACGGGGGTTAAGAACTAGGCCTTCTCTTCTATCTCTTAGGATGACGTGTTACTAAACCGTAGTTGCCTAAGATTGTTGGACTCAAGCCTCTGTTCAGTTTCTACTACTTCCATGTGTTCTTAGTTGATCTCAGAACATTGATATTGTGATGTTGGGTGGTTATGCCACCATTTTGCAGGATGTCTTAAATCTTTTTGAGCATTTACAGCCGTTATGCTGTCCGAGTCATCCCAGGTTTCTAAATAATCTGATGCATTTGCAAATCCTTCCTCCCAGGTCCCGATGTCCTTTTGGGCCAGTTTAAGCACACTAATCGGTAAGTTGAGGCACTCTGTTGCCTCGACATATATGTTGGAGCTATTATTATGACCCTTGGTGTCTAGAGTATCACCTAGTAATCTAGCAATGTTTTGTGTTCCCAGTGTGATGAATCTGGCCACCATTCTCGAAAGCATCCCGTGATGCTAATTAGTAGTAGGTATTCTACTCCTGGGTTTCTGAACCCGAGATTCACTATACTTACCTCATGTCGATAGTGTTTGCTAGTTCCTTTAGGATATTAGTAACCTTTGCATTAGTCCTCGAGGTCCGTGGTATTTCCTTCTTCCAAATACCATGAACCATCCCTGGCAGAAACTCGTTTGAATCAAAAGGTCACAACCAGGGTGTTCTTGAGGAGTACTCCATTCATATTGTGACTCTGCCAGTTCTATCATTATGCATGGGTTATCTGGAAGAAATTTGTTGAAATCGTTTGACATACGAATCCATGAATCCACAACTCAGAAAGTTATATGTTCCTTGAGTTGACACTCCCCAGCTGTATTCCGACCCTAGTCTATCAATTGATAGTCAGGAATAGTTGTGCATTCGTGTTCATCGATGCCTATTATTCTTGTGGTCCGTCAAGCCATTCTATTCCGGAATGACTAGGAGAAACAAACTCCAGTGCCTCATCCATTTCTAGGATTGGGTCAAAGTAATTGTATCCCGAAGATCGAAATGCCAATCCAGCTTCTGCTCTGCTCTACCTTGGAGTGTTACCATCTTTATGTCAAGAGAGTCACGAGAATAGCACCACCTCTTATGAGTTCTTGACGCAGTAATACTTCTTGCCATCATTATTCATTCCTCGGTTCCGTGTTATCGTAACCGGAATGCCGACAAGTGAATCGTGTTGCGTGAAATCAATACTCCTAGCAACTGTGTTGCTTGGTAGTAAATGGACAATATTCTCATTCTTAGCGTCTTGGTTATGGAATCATCATTCTAAGATTGATCGTGCTACCTAGTCCTTATTTCTGGTGCACTCTTTGATCAATGAGTTAGGATTGTGTCAATCCCTCACTCTGTTGATCATATCATCTTGCCCTGAAAAGCAAGGTTGTTCTCGAGCTTAGTAACATACCGGTGGTTCGTGATGTTCCGAATATCTTCTCGGAAGTATTACTTGGTTGTCACCTGACCGCTATGTTGAGTTCGTGATCAAGTTGGTTTTCTTGTAAACCAGCCATTCTCCAAGAATCTGTGTTGGATACCCCTGAGCTAGTTGGTTAAGCTAAACAACAACTTGGAGAGTTGGAAGATAAAAGCTTGTCCGACTTAGTTCATCTTAAGGGATATCTTTTTGAGTGTGTGTGTTGAAGAAAGATGATATCTTCATCGATTGGTCCTCATGATCAGTTGTTGGATCTATTGTCTTGTCAAAACTTTGACTTGAGTATGGCTATCTTCAAGTCAAATCAGAACCAGCGATATTCATAATGCTGTCTTACCCGTGGTTGATCTCTCGAGCATACACCATTATATCTTTTGGTCTGACCAATGCTATCACCGTGTTCACATGATGGTGGAAGTCCAGTGATATGGAAATTTCGATGAGTTGTTGTTGAGCCCATCAGCAGCATTTTGTCTCCCCCCATGCTTCATGTTGAACATCAACCTAGTGTTGGAAACTTTGTAAGCAATGCCTTCGTGTTCCGTTCATGAAGCTTATGCTTGGATGGAAAAAGTGACTTCCTCGAATTCATGTGCATTTGATGCAAGTTGTCGCCGTGAGTTTGAGAAAGGTCTGTTTTGTTTCCCTTGGATTCATCCCAAATCAGTCATGCATACGTGCAAAGTATTCTATGGTTTGGTAGATTAATTACCTCCACTCCATATGTGTCCCTAGCACACCAAGCCACTGATTGATTTGTTCAAAGAAAAGAAGTTCATGCGCTAATCCTGAAGGGCCCGGACGGATATGCACAAGACTTGTTATCTCAATGATGGTTCCCCACCTGAACTCGGTAGTGTTTTATTATAAGACTTCTACGTGATCATGCTCGTCTTGGACATCATGTTCACATGTATGTAGCAGAATCAGCTCATGTTTTGGAGCTTGCTATCGTAGTTCATTCCCGAGAATCTCGCAACTCCGTCTCGACGGTTTGTGTTGCAACCTTTCTTTTCCAGACATGATGTCTGAAATATCCTGTCTTCAACCAGATCTGAATCTCAGGCAGATATGATGGTTGGAACGTTTCCAACATTTGCATGTTGTTCCCAGCTTGCACCGCCGTTGTGCCATCCTATCATGGGTCCCCTCCATTTCCGGTGATAAGCAAAAGTCATCCATTGCGTTGTCTTCAACAAGGTAGTCCACATCATCCAACCAAGTCCGAGTATGCCATTACTTTGAGCTCTTTCAAACGATCGTTGTGATTGCCGTAGGCTGGTATAAAGAATTTCAATGATCTTTGTATCAAAAGTAATTCTTTTTGCCACTTAAGGGAATAGTTCTTCGAGTCACCTCCTCTAGGGTGCCCCTATATGGAATCATGGTAATTATCTCCTCGCTACTTGAAACCATCCGCCATCTTCTTAAGCATGGAATAGATGCCTACCAAATCGAACTTCACCATCCGTTACTATCCACCCGTCTTGATGTATGTTTGTGTCCCAACTCAAGAGATGTTTCAACATCTCACTCCATGAGTGATCCTGAGTGCTCGACCTTTGAGGAGATCGATTCCAGAAGAGCTTCGTCTGTCATCGTTGTGTTGGATGAAGTTTTCGAAAGCATGGATGTCAAGATCAATTTGAAGCAATTAATCAACATCTCTGAGAAGGACAGTTGGATCATGAAGACCGTGTTAGCTTGTGCCCCCTCTTTCTTCTTACCTCACGACTTGAATCTCGGGACGAGATTCTTGTTTAGTGGGGGTGAGCTGTCACATCCCCAGATCAGCCCTTGTTTGATTTTGCTTATTCATCATACCATCATGTTTAAAATTCCAAAGAAATTTGAAATGGGGATGTTGAAACCCTAGCACTAAAGGAATTCGCTAGATTCACCTAAAATATTTTCAGAAAATCCAAATGTCCTTAAAAAATGTTCATCATTTATGGAAAATGTTGTAAACAGTAACCAAAGGTGATGCACATTTTTCCATGACATATTTGGGCTCTGAGTTAAATCATACTCTATTTGCATTTGGGCATTTAAATGCTATAAAATAATTTAAATGCTCAAATAATCATAAACTAAAATGTTTACTGTTGGATATATTCTAAACAATAGCCATGATTAGTTTCATGAATTCTGGTAATGCCCTGGCATTTTTAATAAAGCCCTAAATTTACATAATAATAGAAAACAGAAATAAACAGAAAAAGAGAGAGAGAGAGAGGGCCCACCTAACTTACTTGGCCGACCCAGCTGGCCAGCCCACCTGGCGGAAAGCCCACCACCGCCACCTCTCCTGTCGTCTTCCTCCTTTGCCAGGAGGACGATCGCGTGCTCGCCGCGCGCTGGCCGCGCGCCCCGGCCACCTCCTGCTTGCCGCCCTCCCACTCGCGCCCTGGCCTTCCCTGGCATCGCCACGCGCCCCCCCAGGCCCTCTCTCACTCTCCCGTGCCTTCTCCCCACCTCTGCTCTCTCTCCCTCTAGCAACCGAACGCTGCCGTCGCCGCCGTTTGCTGCTGCCGCGGCCACCGCCTCCCCCTCGCTTCTCTGACCAGCCCACGAGCTCCGCCTAGAACCCGAGCACCTCTCCGCTGACCCATGCAAGGCCAGAGGACCCCAAGATGACGCCGCGACCCTTCTTCCCCGTCCACGGCCGCCGGATGCCGCCGCTCGATGCGTCGTCCACAGGGCCTCCCGGAGCTCGCCGTCTACTTCAACCGATTCCCCGTGAGCTCCTCTTCCTCCTCCCCCTTCCCATTCTCGCTCTCGAGCACCACGGTAACAGCACCGATCTCGGCCGCACCCGCTGCCGCCACCGCACGTCGCCGTCGTGGCCACAGCCATGTTGGGTCGATTCTGAGCACGTCATCGTCTCCGCCGCACTCGCACGAGCCCGTAGCACTCCTCACGCGCCTCGCCGTGCCCCCTAGCATCGGAGCCGACCTCGTCCGAACTCCGGCGACCGCCAAGGTCTTCGCCGGCAACCACTCCGGCCACCCCAGGCCCAGCTGCCACCACCACCCGATGCGGACGTGCGTCTGCATCACATAGATGCCCTCCACCGGCCATTTGGTCGCCGGAGACACAAACCCGAGGCTCGCCACCGCGGCTGGCCTCGCCGGCGTCAAGCCGCCGGCGAGTTTGACCCGTTTGACCAGAGTTTGACCTCCCTGGGGTCAACACACGTGGGCCCAGGCCCCTGCTTAATTAGTGTAGGTTTAATTAGTGCTAAACTAATTTAGTTAACTAACCAAGTCACTAACGTGTGGGCCCAGGCCTTGATTAACTTAGGTTAATGCCAACCTAACACTAACTAACTCGGTTACTTAGTTGTCTCACTGACATGTGGGTCCTAGCCATCAGGTTTGACCTGGGCTGGCGCCTTTGACCTGCTGACGTCACCCCGACGTCATGCTGACGCAATTAACCTTTTTTCTGGATTTATTTTTATTCAGGAATTTCAAAAAATAATGCAAACTTCTAAAAATCATATAAAATCAACCGTAACCCCAAATGAAACAAATTATATATGAAAAATGATCAGAAAAATTCAATCTATCCATCTGTACCATTTGCATGCATGTTAGAACACTTTAAACTTGATGTTTAGGTGAAACAAGCTAATGTACCATTATGACTATATACATGAGCTCACATTTGAATCTCTGATTCAAATGGGTTCAAATCAACCTGTTCTATTATGCATTAGCTCAAACACATAGCATATTGCCTTGTCATAGCATGCATCATATTGCTGCATATCGCCATGTGTTAATTGTGTTCTTTCTGTGTTGCCGGTAATTGCCCCCTTTCGATAGACGCGTTTCGACGATGTGATCGTTGACACTGATGAAGACTCAATGTTATCTTCACAAGTGCCAGGCAAGCAAAACCCCCTTGTTCATTCTGATACAATCCCACTCTCTCGCTTCTGCTCTCTTTTACTGCATTAGGACAACAATGATTCAACTGTTACATGCTGCGGTAGTTGAACCCCTTTCCTCTGCATGGCCTGTCATTGCCACAGTAAATAGATGAAACCCACTAGCATGAGTAGGAGTTGTTTGAGCCCTGATATGCCTACTCATTCATGCTTGTTGTCATGCCTGCTACTGCTTAGAGTTGAGTTGGGTGTAATTCATCGGGAATGAATTAGAATGTGGTGAACATGTCCTACTGTTGAGAGCTA
Source organism: Aegilops umbellulata (assembly GCA_032464435.1). Taxonomy (NCBI): domain Eukaryota; kingdom Viridiplantae; phylum Streptophyta; class Magnoliopsida; order Poales; family Poaceae; genus Aegilops; species Aegilops umbellulata. The sequence goes on from CP136057.1 coordinate 554,617,869, forward strand.
AGTGTGTGAACACGATTTGGTAAAGGTAGCGGTGAGAGGCCATGTAGGAGTACATGCTGGGTTGTCTCATTGAAACGGTCCTCAGGAACTGAGTTCTATGTTTGTGATCTATGAACAGTTACTACCACACATTGGGTACCGGTAACTCGACCACTCTCGACTTATTAATCAACTTGATCTCTGTCCAGGAGTTGCAACTAGTTTCTGGTGTTTGTAGGTAGTGTTAGTAGTCTACCAAGTGGTACCCGGTACAGGTGGGCTTGGGACAGACTAGGCACCGTGGCACGGTGTACCAAGCGTAGATCTACCCGTCGAGGTGGGCTTGGGAACCCTGCACACATCGTTTGGGTCCGTGAGCGACACCCCGGCTGGATCTCCTTGCGGATGGAACCCGAATAGGCGATAAACCTGGACTAGAGACTTGTGTGGTTAGTCAGGTCGTGGCCGACTCCCTCGCCTAGCTTCCGCTTGAAGGTTGCCGAGGTACATGATGTGTACAGGGCGATAAGTGGCGAGAGCGTGTGTGAAGAAGTACACCCCTGCAGGGTTATCATTATCTATTCGAATAGCCGGATTCCTCGGATATGGAAACGTGGACCCCTTGCATAGTTCATAGACAAGTGAAAGTGGATACTCTAAAATGCGCAAGATAAGCGTGAGTGCTATGGATGGCGTCCCCGTAGGGAGACGGGAGCGGATCCATAGTGGTGTATTGATATGGTGAATATGTGGACTCGTGTGCGCCACCTCAAAAGAGTTACTTGCAATCGTAGTTCAGGATAGCCACCGAGTCAAAGCTGGCTTGCTGCAGTTAAACTCCACTACCCCCTTTGTTGATACCGATGCATATGTAGATAGTTCTGATGTAAGTCTTGCTGAGTACATTTGTACTCACGTTTGCCTGTTTTATGTTTTGCAGAGAGACTTCAGTCTCGCTAGTAGTTCCGCGTGGACTTTGACGTTTGGCTTGTTACCTTAGCTACGATCTTGTGCCCTCGGCAGGATCTGGTAGATAGTCAGGCTTCTCAGCCTTTTTCATTTGTAGATGTCTGTACTCAGACATGTTAAGCTTCCGCATGTGTTTGACTTGTATGCTCTGAATGTTGGGTCATGAGACCCATGTTTGTAATATATCGCTCCTCGGAGCCTAATGAATAAATACTTTGAGTCGTAGAGTTATGTTGTGATGCCATGTTGTATCTACTCATATCGGGCATATTGTGTGTATGATTGAAATGCTTGGTATGAGTGGGATCCGACTATCTAGTTGTTTATCCTTGGCAGCCTATCATATGGGGAAAGGTAGTCTAGTGCTTCTGAGCGATAGTAGTCCGCTACAGCCCGGTTCACCGGAGTCCTGCTAGCCCAGCACTACTGCTCGGAACACTTGACTGGCCGGCATGTGATTCACTTCGCTCCTTTGTCTGTCCCTTCGGGGAAATGTCACGCGGTGACATCCAGAGTCCTGCCTAGCCTGCTACAGCCCAGGTTACCGGAGTCCTGTTAGCCCAGTGCTACAGCCCGGATTCACACGTTGATGACCGACATGCTCGATGTGACCCACGTATGCCTGTCCTCATAGGTTAGCGCCGCTTTGGGTTCACGACTAGCCATGTCGGCTCGGGTTCTCTGTCATATGGATGCTAGAGACACTATCATATACGTGAGCCAAAAGATGCAAACGGTCCCGGGCCAGGTAAGGTGGCACCCGTGGGAGTACCGTGCGTCAGGCCGCAAAGTGATATGATGTGTTACATGCTGGATCGATGTGGCTTAGGATCGGGGTCCTGACATCCGCCCCGCGAGGCTTGGCCCCTCGCGAGGGTCTTGGGTCTGGTGTTGATGAAGAGGGGCCGTGCTGGGCCCCCTTTCGAGCCACGCCGCAGGCCGCAGGCAGGCAAGTCTGGGGACCCCCGTTCCCAGAACGCCGACAGGCCTCCTTTCCGTCAAGGTCTTCGGGCACTTCGGGACTCGCGCAAGGTGCTGCATGAAGAGCTCTTCTGATGACGAAGACTCCTTCTCGAGCGAGAGGGACGAGCGGGCGCGGCTCGAGAGGCACCGGCGACCCCATTATCCGTGTTGCCGGCGCCTTGAACTTCTTGGGGTCGCCTCCTTGGGCAGATGGCATTGGGAGGCTGCAAAAGAGGAAGAGGGCGGGCGGCAAGGCCGACAAGTCGGAGTACACGGGCACCAACGCCTTCAACGCGTACTGACGTCCTGCCGCCTCGTCTTCGAGCTCTGCCTCCGGCGCCGTCATCACCATTCAACGCTCGGACGACCACCAAGATGTTCTCTTGGTGTCTTCTGCCACTCGTGGCTCGCCTAGGCGCCCCTTTTGCCCTTTTCGCCTCCTTGACCTGCCTCCTGAGGAGAGGGACAAGAAAGGGATTACGGGCACCTTATCTCTTTTTAGTTTGTAAGCCTTCGGGCCTCTGTTGAATTTAAAACATGTAATCCCCTTGTTCATGTTTTTCATTCCTTACGGACTGTACCTGAGCGGGATGTTTTTTTAGTGAAAAAGGGATGTTTGCCGGGTTATCTGTTTGCGGGTGGAACCCACGGCAAGGAATAAATCCTTGATATCTCTAAGATAAACATGTTTTCGCCCAGCAACAGGCCATGCCGCCCCCACTTGACTCGACCTTTCTCGCGCCTTTGGCGGAGGCAGGGATGAAGTGGGTTTAGGCTCCTTGTTTCACCCTTTCGCTACCGCGACAACGACCAAACTCGGTCCCAGGAACGAGCCCCAGGTCCTAGAGTTAGGGGAGCACGGTAGCCTAAGGATAAAATGAGGTTTCACATAACTCAGCCCATAAGGGAATGCATGATAAGGGATGGAAAACTTATCTGAATCTGCAGCCCCGGGCAACCTCGGTTTGCCATGGGTGAATCTTTGCTCCTGCGGTCCCCGGTAATACTGGCTTGTCGGGGACCGGATGCTGGTTTGCTCCATTTTTCTTCCCAAGCGGCTCGGCAAGGATATTCGTGTGTCCTGCGAACCAAAGAAGACAAAGACGGACAAAGATACGCACACTCAACCTCTAAGCTAGGGTTTAGCCACTGTTAAGCACTATCAACCCTAACCAAGGACGAGACTCGACCTAGCATGCATGCGATAACTTAGGGCGCTAGCACTTCATGTATTTATGTTCAGGGTCTGCGCCTGGCTTTGTACAAAGGGTTACATGCCTTGCCGGCAAGGCTTGTACAAAAGGTGGCTTGCCGGGGGGCCCGACAAACCGCACCTTATGGGTAAAACTTGCGAAGATGCTCAATGTTCCAGGAGTTTCTCACTGAAATGGCATCTTCGGTCTCCAGGCGGACTGCACCGGGCCTGGTGACTCGTATTACCCGATAAGGGCCTTCCCACTTTGGCATCAACTTGTTGGTATTCTTGGCCGATTGAACGCGCCGAAAAACAAGGTCGCCTTCCTCAAAGCTTCGGGCATGAACCTTGCGGCTATGGTAGCGGGGCAAGGCTTGCTGGTAACGTGCTGCTCTCACAGCCGCCCAAAGACGATCTTCCCCTAGGAGCGTCGCGTCATCTTGGCGCAACGACTCTTGCTCAAGCTCATCATAAGCGAGAACTCGAGGTGACCCGTATATGAGTTCCGTGGGGAGAACTGCTTCTGCCCCGTATACCAGGGTAAAGGGTGTCTGGCCGGTGGCTCGATTTGGTGTTGTTCTGATTGACCATGGAACCGCCGGCAACTCATCAATCCAGTGCCTTCCACTCTTGTATAGCCTGTCAAAGGTCTTTGTCCTCAGGCCTCGCAGCACTTTAGCGTTTTCCCTCTCAGCTTGACCATTGCTTCGTGGGTGAGCAACGGAAGCGAAACAGACCTTGCTCCCGAGGTCTTGGATGTATTGCATGAAGGTGCGGCTTGTGAACTGTGTGCCATTGTCGTTGATGACCCTGTTGGGTACACCAAAATGGCATACTAGCCCCTTGAGGAACTTGACAACTGACTGGGCTGTAACTTTCCTCACTGCTTCCACCTCTGGCCACTTTGTGAACTTGTCGATTGCGACGTACAAGTACTCAAAGCCCCCGACAACGCGGGGGAAGGGGCCCAGTATGTCGAGACCCCAGACCGAGAAGGACCAGGAGAGAGGAATGGTTTGAAGGGCTTGAGCTGGCTGATGAAGCTTCTTTGAATGGAACTGACATGCTTCACACTTGGTGACTAGCGTCGTTGCATCCTGGAGGGCAGTGGGCCAGAAGAAGCCCTGCTGAAATGGCTTACCTGCAAGGGCTCTCGACCCTATGTAGGATCCACATATGCCTCCATGTATCTCCGCCAACCACCCAGTCCTTCCTCCTTAGGGATACACTTCATTTCACACCGTTCGGCCTTTTCATGTACAGGACGTCATCGACGAACTGATACATAGCAGACCGGCGGGCTACTTTTTCCGCTTCTTCCTGCTCCTCAGGAAGTTCCCTTGTTTGGAGGAATCGGATGGTAGGCTGCGCCCATGCCGGAGCCTGAGGCTCGACGATAAGGACCAAGAGCTTGACGCTCTGCTGGAGCCGATCGCCCTATGACAGGCTCATCGTCTCCGGCAACATCTTCGTCGGCGGCTCCGGGGAGCTCGGTGGGGAAGTACTTGCCGGGCCCTGATTTCCTTCTTTTGTTCTGCTCTGCTGATTGGTCAACGGATGGCTGAGTTAGCTGGAGCACGAAGGTACCTGTTTCCACAGGCAGCTTGAGGGCAGCGTGCTTTGACAGGTAATCGGCGATGTCGTTCTCCGCTCGGGGAACGTGCTCTGCCTGTATACCGTCAAAGAGCTCTTCTAGCTTTCTCACTTCATCTATGTATGCCTTCATCAATGAGCTCTGGTAGTCTTTGTTGACTTGCTTCACGACAAGTTGCGAGTCGCCCCTGACGATGAGTTTCTTGACTCCAAGGTCTGCCGCGATCCTGAGACCGGCAGGTAGCCCTTCGTACTCGGTAGTATTGTTTGTCGACGCCTCCCTGGGGAAGTGCATTTGGACCATGTACTTGAGGTGCTCTCCAGTGGGCGCGACAAGCAGTACGCTAGCCCCGGCGCCCTGTAAGGAGAAAGCTCCATCAAAGTACATGATCCAGTTACAACTTGCCTCCTTGTCGGGGAGGACAGTCTCCTGAGCTTCTTCATCGGGCGTCGCGGTCCACTCTGCAACGAACTCCGCCAGAACTCGACTTTGGATCATTGAGGTACTCCCAAATTTGAGGCCAAAGCTGGGCAGCTCCAGTGCCCACTCTACGATCCTTCCAGTCGTGTCTGGATTGTGCAATATCCGTTGTAGAGGGAGGCGTGCGACGACAGTGATTTCGTGTGCCTGGAAGTAGTGATGCAGCCTCCTCGAGGCCATAAGAAGGCCGAAGAGCATTTTCTGCACACCGGAGTACCTTGATCTAGCCCCCTGCTAGAGGGAGCTAACAAAGTAGACCGGGTGCTGCATCGTTTTCCTTCTCGGCAGCACTCCAACTGGCTGCGTCATCTCTACACCAATGGCATTGGGCTCTATTGCTGCTATCACCTGATCGTCGACTTCTCTCTACGCCACTAGTGCGGCGCTGACCACCTGGTTCGTTGCCGCCAAGTACAGCAGCAACGGTTCCTATGGTTTAGGCGCAACTAGTACTGGCATAGAGGAGAGATACCTCTTCAGATCTTGTAGTGCCGCTTCGGCTTCTGGTGTCCACTCCATTGGGCCCGCCTTTTTCAAAATCTTCAAAAAGGACAGGGCGCGCTCGGCGGACTTGGAGATAAGCCTGCTCATGGCGGCAATGCAACCAGCAAGCCAATGCACATCCTTGACCCGCTTGGGTGCCTCAATCTGCTCTATAGCCTTGATCTTGTCCGGATTGGCCTCTATCCCACGCTGCGACACAAAGAACCCGAGAAGCTTGCCGGATGGGACGCCAAAGACGCACTTCTCAGGGTTCAACTTGAGGTTGATCTTGCGTAGGTTTGCAAATGTCTCTTGTAAATTCGGTATCAGGGTCACCCTATTCTTGGTTTTGACCACTATATCATCCATATAAGCTTCCATATTTCTATGGAGCTGGGGTTCAAAACCAATCTGGACCGCCCTTGCAAATATTGAGCTAGCACTCTTCAACCTGAAAGGCATCCGTATGAAACAATACATACCACATGGGGTGATGAACACTGTCTTCTCTTCGTCTTCTCTCGTCATGAAGATCTGGTGGTAGCCGGAGTAGGCGTCGAGGAACGACAACAAGTCACACTAGCTGTGGAGTCAACAATCTGGTCGATGCGCGGCAATGGGAAAGGGTCCTTGGGACAAGCCTTATTGATATCTGTGTAATCAATACACAGCCTCCACTTCCCATTTGCCTTGCGCACTACCACTGGATTGGCCAACCACGTTGGATGGAGCACTCCTCTTACCAAACCCGCTGCTTCCAATTTCCGGATCTCTTCTGTAATGAACCCTTGACGTTCCAAAGCTTTCTTTTTGACCTTCTGCTTGACGGGCCGCGCATGAGGGCAGACAGCAAGGTGGTGCTCAATCACATCCCAGGGAACGCCGGGGATGTCGGATGCTTGCCATGCAAATACATCGACATTCGCCCGCAGGAAGGTGACGAGCGCGTCTTCCTATTTGTCGTCAAGGGCGGAGCTTATGGTGAAAGCTCCTCCCGTGCCATCCTTCTTGGCGGATACCTTCTTGGTCTCCGGCGGCGTGGCCCTGGATTTCTTGTTCCTGCCAGTGGAGCTCTCTGGCACGTCCTCGACGGGAGCGCCACAGTCCGAAGAGGTGCGCTTGCCGGAGTGGGTGTTAGAGGTCTCACCGGTCTTCTTCTTCTTCCCTCTCGGGGGTCCAGGGGCAGGAGCAACTGCCTTTGGGGCGGCGGCTGCTGCAACTGCTTCTTGGTAGAGTTGGTCGTTACAGGCCCTAGCATCTTTAGGGTGTTGTAGGTGTAGTATGACGCTGCCATGAACTTGGCCAGCGTTGGGCGGCCAAGGCTTCCGTTGTAGGGCAAGGGGATCTTGGCAACATCGAACACGATCTTTTCCGTCCTGTAGTTAGAATCACTCCCGAAGGTCACAGGCAACGTGACCTTCCCCCTTGGTTGGCTTCTTCCCGGGTTGATCCCCTGGAATGTGCCCGTTTCTTCGAGGTCTCCGTTGGGAATCTGCAGCTTCTTGATCACGGCAGGCGAGATTAAGTTCAGACCGGCCCCGCCATCGACTAGCATTTTCGTCACCTTGAGGTTGCGTATTGTTGGCGAAACCAACAACGGCAAGCACCCGACCGTAGTGGTGCGGTCAGGGTGATCCTCAGTGTAAAAAATGATAGGTGTGCTGGACCACTTCAGCGGCTTTCGGGCATCAAACGACGGCTCCGCTGCTGTAATCTCATGCGCCCACTGTTTAAGCTTGCGGTGTGAGGTATGCAGCGAGGCGCCGCCGTCGACACACATGGCCTCTGTAGCTTTCTGGAACTCTTGGTCACCGGACTACTCGTCCTCTTCGTGATCATCGTCTTCTGGCTTCTTGTCACGGCCCCGGACGGGCCTCTCATGCTGTTTATTCTTACTGCGACGGCCTGCCTGGCCGTCATGCTTCTTGCCGGACCCCTCAGCACAGTCCTGGCCCTTCTCCTTGTCCCGCCTCTCATATTCAGCTTTTTGCTTCTCAGCAAGCAGCTCAACTTGTCGACAGTTCTGGAGGTCATGGCCTTTGGTGCGATGGATCTTGCAGTATTTCTTGTCGGAGTTCCCTGGCTTCTCTGCAGCCGCCAAGGCCCGGCAGGCGACACATCCGGCAATTTCCTTACCGGGGTCATCTGCCTTGGTTTTCTTGGTGGAGCCGGTGTCATCAGAGACCTCGACGAAAATCACAGCTTTGCACTTGCGCTTCCTATTGCGGCGCCGGCCTTTCTTCGCCGGGGCGGCAATATCCTCGTCTGAAGAGTCAGTTTCCACGCCGGCATCTTCGCCGGGGTACTTCCTTCCCTCTTCAGCCCGGGCACATCTGTCGGCAAGAACGTAGAGTTCCGCCACGTCCTTCACCTTGTTCATTGCCAGCTCTTCGCACATCTTGCGGTTACGCACATTCTGATGGAACGTGCTAATGATTGCGGCAGGATGAACATCAGGGATACACCCGTACTGTACCCGGCTCAATCTCTGTATGAACTTGCGCAGACTCTCGCCTCCCTTCTGGGGGATGACTTGCAGGTCGCTCGCCTGGCCATGGGCTTGGTGGCCTCCAGTGAAGGCGCCAACAAACTCATGGCACAAATCCGACCAAGAGGAAATAGAGTCTACTGGCAAGTGCATCAACCATGACATGGCATTGGTTTTAAGAGTCAACGGAAAGTAATTCGCAAGCACCTTATCGTCTCAGGCTCCGGCAGCTTGCATCGCGATGGTGTAGATGCTGAGGAACTCCGGCGGGTGGGTCTTGCCGTTGTACTTCTCGCCAACATCAGGTTTGAAAGTGTGGTGAGTAGGCCACTGGAACTGCCGTAGCTGACGGGTAAAAGCCGGACAGCCTACCTCGTAAGGTAGACCTGCATGGCTCTCCGGTGCTGGCTGGTTCACAGCCGGCCCTGCTCGCCTGTCCGACTGAAGGCACGCTCCGCGCGGGTGCTCGATGGTGGTACGAGCGTCTTCATGGGCTCGCTCCCGAAGAACTAGACGCTGGTCACAGTGGGTCCATGGGTCGGATGACGCTATGGAGATGTCGTCGCCCATAACGTCGCGATGAGTCGACATCCGCCGTACCGGCCAAGGAGGGGGCGAATGCACCGTGGCCGCGGCGCCGCCGGTCCTCCCGCTGCTGGTGCGGGGGACTCCATCGGAGCGTTGACCCAGGGGCCCCCATGGAGTTGGTTCGTCCTTGTTGGTGACGGCAATAAGGCTTCAGATGGTAGTTCTCCACTCGTCGAGTTTCCCCGTAGCGGGAGGAAAGTCGAGGAGCAACTGCGCGTGCCAGGGCCTCTGTCGGCGTTGGCGGTAGTGAAACCTGCACGGGCCGCGACGCGCTTCAACTTCAAACTATGTTAGAAGGAGCTCTATCGCGGTCCCGCGGTTGCACGCCATTTTCGCCAGTGCTTCGGCCAGCGGGCAAGTCTTCTGCGTCCCGAGAGTGGTGCTCGGGGCTCTTCTCGCGGCGGCGTCTGGGTCTTCGTCGCGACGACGCCGTTCGTCGCGTGCAGCTTGAGAGGAGTGCGCTGTGGGCGCCGGCTTGGGAGCCTTCGAGGCCACCGCGCCGCCTTCGGGCGGTGCGACAACGCTTCTGGAGGGCCCCGTGGCCCTGCGGAGGGCCTGGCTCCATTTTTAGATTTGGCGACGTGCGGCTCATCGCCAAGCACGCGAACGTCGCCGCCTCCCAAGCCCCGGCTGCTGGGGTGGTGTTCGTGCTCGCGAGCTACGCCTCAGGTCCTCTCCGCGACCGGTCCGCTGCTCGCCCGCGTCAGGATGGGCCGTCCGGCTCCCGACGGGCCGACCGTCACCGTTGCCTTCTTCTTGGGCGCCAAGGTGAGGAAGAAACGCTGAACTAACTACTAAAGCCGATCCTCACAACTGTAACCCCCTACCTGGCGCGCCAAAGATATCGGTGGAAATGACACCTATGGGATCACAAGAATCCCTACTACGGTTGCGGGGTGCTGGGTTGAGAGAAGAGCGGATCAAACAGATAGCACGCGGTTCGTTTATCCAGGTTCGGGCCGCGAGGATGCGCAAAACCCTACTCTTGCTTTGGTGGATGTATATTTGTGTTCTTGAACTAGCTATGGGGCGTGAGGAGCTCCAAAAAGCCGAATCCCTCTCCTGGTCCCCTCGGGCCTCCTTTTATAGGAAAAAGGGGTTGCCACAGTGGCACAGAGGAGGTGGAAAGGGCACAGTGTTGCGAGGTTATCCCTCGCATTACATAACAAGGTGCATTTAATGCGCCTGCTTAGGTGTCCTCTTGCTTTATCGGGGACGGGGGCGAAGCCCGTCCCGTCCGTTGCTGCTCCTCCTCGTGTTGACATGCGCCCTGGTCAGCGGTGCGTGTGATGCCATGTAGGCAGGCAGGCAGCTGAGGTGGCGTGGTGGTGTAGTCTTTACGAAGATCTGCATGCCGCCACACAGGTGCCTGCCCAGTTGGTTGGGTCGGCAGCTGCATGTGAACGGTAGTGGAGGCTTGGTCGACACAGGCCTGGCGGTGGCCCTGTAGATGCCCTCGGCAAGGGCCTTGCCGGGGCCCCGGCAAGGGTCTTGCCGTGGCGCCCGCTGTTGTCGCCGGCAAGGTGCTTGCTGGGGGTCTCGTGGTTTTCCTTGGCAGGGGCCTCGCCAAGGGTCGCCGTCTTCTAGTACTCATTTGATCTTGAATGTTTCTTCACAAAGATCTGCATGTGTCACATCCCTAGCTTTACCCTGGCCTTGGACAAGCCAGGTTGCTGCATCATGTTTAAATTCAATTAAAATCTGAATTGAGGAATTTTTCAAAGCCTCAGAAAACCTTTAATAATAATTAACATTTAAATCTCATCAAATGAGTCCAAGAAAATGTTCCCGTTATTCTGTGAAAATTTTGGCATGAGTTGAAATCCCAACCAATATTTTTGGAGTCACAGGAATAATTTTTTTCGGCCTTTGATTTAAATCAATAATATATTTGGGTTGGAATTGTTTGTGTTATATAAGAAATAATGTTCATATATTTTGTAAGTTTGCATGTGACCTTGGACAAGCTCTCTGAGCTCACATAAAATTTACAGAAACTTTTAAAATGGTTTAGTTTCCAAACTAAATCAAAACAAAATAACACAAATAGAAAAGAAAAACAAAAAGCAGAGAGAGAAGGAATCTCACCTGGGCTTACCTGGCGGCCCAAGTGGCCGGCCGAGCCCACCACCACAGCCTCCCTGTCATCTTCCTTCCTAGACAGAAGGACGAGCGCGTGCTCGCCGCGCGCTGGCCACGTGCCTCGCCAGCTCCTGCTTACCGCTCTCCCTCGATGCTTTGGACGCCCTGGACGTCGACACGCAGCCTCCCCGACCGCCCCTCACTCTCTCCCGAGCTCTCTGCCTCCTCTGCTCTCTCTCCCTCTCATGCCCGAACGCAGCCGTCGCCACCGCTCGCCACCACTGCGGCCACCGCACTCCCCACGCCCTGCCGCAGTGCCAAATCGCTCCACCATGACGCCTCACTTTTTCAAGCCGAATAATACCACCCCGGAAGGCCTACAGTGACGCCCCGAGCTCGTCTTCCTCACCGGCATCTGAAGATCGCTGGCGTCGATTTGCCGTCGTCTCCGCCTCCCCGAGCTCAACGACCGCACAAGAAGACTTGCCGTGAGCCCCGCCATCTTCCCCCCTCCTCCCGCGTTCATTTGCGTGCTCTAGCTGTGCTAGCCACCGGACCCGAGAGCTCACCGCCGCCGCACCCGTCGTCGTCGGCGAATAGGCTAGCAACCGTCGCGTACGAGCACTGCTACGTGCTCAGCATGTTCCCAGGAACCCAACACCACCATCAGCTAGTCCTCTCGTGCACCGCAGCGTCGTTGCCGAGCTTGTCCGAGCTCCGGCCGCCGCACTTGCCATCGCCGCCGTCGTTACAGTCCACTCCGGCGCGAGCTGATGGATCCTTTGGATGCGGACGAGCACCAGCTTCACGCCATGCCAAACCGCCGCTCGTTTCATCGCCCGTGCTGCGTTTCCGAGCCGCGCCGCCGTCTCGGGCCTCGCCGATGTCATGTCGCCGGCGGGTTCGACCTGCTGACCAGGGGTTTGACCCCGCTGACCAAGTTGACCCCGGGTGGGCCCAGTTTGACCCCTCTGGGTCGATGACAAATGGGACCCGCCTACTAATTAAGTTAGGATTAAGACTAACTAAAAACTAGTTAGACTAATGGCACTGACACACGGGACCCACTGGTCAGTTTGACCTGGGCTGCCCCGTTGACTCGCTTACGTCATGCTGATGTAGTGCTGACGCGGTAATGCATTTTCTGGAATTAGATTATTTCTAAATAATTAGAAAATACAGAAAATTGCCTAAACTTCTAAAATTCATAGAAATTCAGCCGTAACTCCAAATGAAATAAGTTATATATGAAAAATTATCAGAAAAATCCAAGGAATCTGTTTATAGCATTCTCATGCATGTTTGAACAACTTACAACCATTGTATATGACAATTTGGATTAATGGTATTTGAAATGCCTCATGTGGGGTTCAAATTTGAATCTATTGCTCAAACCAACTCCATTTAAATCGTTGCTACCTGCATTAACTCAAATCGCAGCATATTGCCATGTCATGATCATGCATCATATTGTCGCATTGCATTGACTGTGTTCTTTCTCTGTTGCCGGTGACTGTCCCCTCTCAGTGGACAACGTTCCGACGATTATTCGAGGACACCAATGAAGAACTATATTATCTTCAGAAGTGCCAGGCAAGCAAAACCCCCTTGTTCATTCCGATACAATCCCACTCTCTCGCTCCTGCTCTCTTTTACTGCATTAGGACAACAATGATTCAACTGTTACATGTTGCGGTAGTTGAACCCCTTATCCTCTGCATGACCTGTCATTGCCAAAGTAAATAGATGAAACCCACTAGTATGAGTAGGAGTTGTTTGAGCCCTGATGTGCCTACTCATTCATGTTTCTTGTCATGCCTGCTACTGCTTAGAGTTGAGTCGGGTCTGATTCATCGGGGATGAATTGGAAGAGTGATGAACATGTCCTACTCTGTGTGAGCTAAGTGTGTGAATACGATTTGGTAAAGGTAGCGGTGAGAGGCCATGTAGGAGTACATGGTGGTTTGTCTCACTGAAGCCGTCCTCAGAGACTGAGTTCTGTGTTTGTGATCCATGAAACAGTTACTACCATGCATTGGGCCCGAAACCAATGGACCCTCTCGACTTATTAACTGCCCTTTTCCTCTGTCCAGGAGTTGCAAGTAGTTTCTGGTGTTAGTAGTATGCCGGGGGCCGCACGCAGCGCTGACCATAGGTGTGGGTTGTGTTGGGGTAGGCACGTGGCACGGTGTACCGGGCGCCCGTTTGGTGTCTCGGGAACCCTGCACACATCGTTTGGGGCTGTGAGCGAAACTCCTGCCGGATCTCCTCGTGGATGGAACCCGAATAGGCGATAAACCTGGACTAGAGACTTGTGTGGTTAGTCAGGTCGTGGCCGACTCCCTCGCCAGGCTTCCGCTTGAAGGTTGCCGAGATACACGATGTGTACATGGTGGTAAGTGGCGAGAGCGTGTGTGAAGAAGTACACCCCTGCAGGGTAACATCATCTATTCGAATAGTCGTGTCCGCGGTAAAGGACTTCTGGGTTGCCTATAACAGTTCATCGACAAGTGAAAGTGGATACTCTAAAATGCGCAAGATAAGCGTGAGTGCTATGGATGGCCTTCTAGTAGGGAGACGGAAGTGGATCCATAGTGGTGTGTTGATATGGTGAATATGTGGACTCGTGTGCGCCACCTCAAAAGAGTTACTTGCACTCGTAGTTCAGGTTAGCCACTGAGTCAAAGCTGGCTTGCTGCAGTCAAACTCCACCACCCCCTTTATTGACACTGATGCATCTATAGCTAGTTCTGATGTAAGTCTTGCTGGGTATATTTGTACTCACGTTTGCCTATTTTATATGTTTGCAGAGAGACGTCAGTCTCGCTAGTAGTTCCATGTGGACTTCGACGTTTAGCTTGATACCTCAGCTACGATCTTGTGCCCTCGACAGGATCTGGTAGATAGTCAGGCTTCTCAGCCTTTTACATTTGTAGATGTCTGTACTCAGACATGTTAAGCTTCCGCATGTGCTTTGACTTGTATGCTCTGAATGTTGGGTCATGAGACCCATGATTGTAATATCTCGCTCCTCGGAGCCTATTGAATAAATACATGAGTCGTACAATTATGTTGTGATGCCATGTTGTATTTACACATATCGAGCATATTGTGTGTATGATTGAAATGCTTGGTATGTGTGGGATCCGACAATCTAGTTGTTTATCCTTGGCAGCCTCTCTTATGGGGAAATGTAGTCTAGTGCTTTCCTTGAGCCATAGTAGTCCGCTACAGCCCGGTTCACCGGAGTCCTGCTAGCCTAGCACTACTGCTCACGACACTTGACTGGCCAGCATGTGTTTCACTTCGTTCCTGTGTCTGTCCCTTCAGGAAATGTCACGCGGTGACATCCGGAGTCCTGCCTAGCCTGCTACAGCCCGAGTTACCGGAGTCCTGTTAGCCCAGTGCTACAGCCCAGATTCACACGCTGTTGACCGACATGCTCGAAGTTGATTCATGTATGCCTGTCCCCATGGGTTAGTGCCGCTTTGGGTTCACGACTAGCCATGTCGGCCCGGGTCCTCTGTCATATGGATGCTAGCGACACTATCATATACTTGAGCCAAAAGGCGCAAACGGTCCCGGGCCAGGTAAGGTGGCACTCGTGGGAGTACCGTGCGTGAGGCCGCAAAGTGATATGATGTGTTACATGCTAGATCGGTGTGACTTAGGATCGGGGTCCTGACAGCATGCCACCACAGAGGTGTCTCCCAAGCCCTTGCCCCAAGATAGTGGTCTATGGTGGGGGCCGTGGACTCAAGGATGACTCGCTCCCTAGGCGTGGGGCGAGCTACCACGACAAGGGTCTTGCCAGGGCTGCTAGGGCTGATCCCGGCAAGGATCTTGCCGGGGGGAGCCCGCTTCGTCCCTTTGCTCCTCGTGGTCTTGGCCTCGGCATTGTTCCAGCTATCTTGGGCTTTGGTCTTACCCTGGCTCACCTCCCTTGCCCTGCTTGGTGTGGCCGCGGGCGTGGCTCTGACTGCCCGTGCACAGTTATAGGGGTACAAAAAGTGTACCCCTCTTTTTGTACACCGACTGTCGCTGATGACGTCGCCATGGATGATAAGGATGATGATGGCGCTGAACAGTATGTCTATACTGGCACCTCCTCAGGGTTTGAGCGTCATGAGTCGGTGCCTGAATTGCCGTCTCAATGTATTATGGACGACCTTCCGGTAGTAAAGAAGTTTAGGAAGAGAGCGAGGAAAGGCAAAAAAGAAGATTCTATGATCCAGCGTCCTCAGCAGCCTCGGCTTCAGGACCGTATAGTGTCGGTGTACGAAAAGAGGGGTACACTTTTTGTACCCCTATGACTGTGCACGGGCAGTCTGAGCCACTGGCGCCGCCGCACCAAGCCCGGCAAGGGGGGGTAGAACCAAGGTAAGGCCGAAGCCAAAGAGGAGCAGAACGACGCCAAGTCCAAGACCACAAACAGCAAAGGGGACGAAGCGGCCCACCCGGCAAGACCCTTGCTGGGAGGCGGTTTTTGCAAACTCGGCAAGACCCTTGCCGTGGTAGCCTCGCCCCACACCTATGGAGCGGGTCACCCTTGAGTCCACTGCCCCCATGGGGCAAGGATTCGGGAGGCATCCCCGTGGTGGTATGCAGATCTTTGTGAAGACATTCAAGATGAGATGCACACTCTAGAAGATGATGGTCCTTGGCGGGATCCCAGGCAAGGAGAACCACAAGGCCCCCATCAAGAGCCTTGCCGGGGAGAGCAACAGGCGCCACGGCAAAACCCTTGCCGGGGCCCCGACAAGACCCTTGCCAGGGCCGCGGCAAGGCCCTTGCCGAGAACACCCGCGGGGCCACCATCGGACCCGCACCAGTCATGCCTCCACCATGGTTCGCATGCAGCTGCCGACCCAACCAGCTGGGCAAGCGCCTGCGTGGCGGCATGCAGATCCTCGTGGAGACCCACCGCTGCGCCACCTCAGCTGCCTGCCCGCCTACATGGCATCGCAGGCACTGCTGGCCAGGGCGCGTGCCGACGCGGGAGATAGCGGCGACGGACGAGACGGGGCTCTCCCCCGCCCCCGATAAAGGAAGGACACCTAAGCAAGGCGCACTAAATGCGCCTTGTCATGAATGCGAGGGATAACCTCGCATCACTGTACCCTTTCCACCTCCTGTGTGATGCTGTGGCAGCCCCTTTCCCTATAAAAGGAGGCCCCAGGCGACCAGGAAGAGGATTGGGCTTTTTGGAGCTCCTCATGCCCCATAGCTAGCTCAAGAACACAAACATATAATCCACAAAAGCAGGAGTAGGGTGTTACGCATCTTCGCGGCCCGAACCTGGGTAAAGGAATCGTGTACTGCCTGCTCGATCAGCTCTTCGCACGACCCCCGTGCCCTCGAACCGCAGGAAGGGATTCTCGTGATCCCATAGAGGTCGTTTCCCACCGACATCTTTGGCGCGCCAGGTAGGGGCAGCGCAGTTGTGAGAATCGTCTTTAGCAGTCAGTTCGATGCTCCTTCGTCTTCGTGATCTTTGAAGAAGAAAAGGGGCCAGGGGATCGACGCTCGAGCGACCGCAGACAAAAAGCTAAGTTGCACTGGACTCTTGCCTATAATCCCCTCTTTATTTTGAGGTTATTTCCCCTCGGAGATGTTCACTTTGTATGAAAAGAACCTGGACGCTAGGGGGCTCTACCACGATTGGCAACACCCTTGCCCTGTTTCGAGTCCGCTCAACAGCTCGAGCGGCTGCGTCGAGAGTGGCGGGGTAGCCTCCCGTAATCGGCAACGTCCTCGATTCTGACTCGAGTCAACCTCGACAGTTCGAGCGACCGCGTTCGGAAAGGGAAGGTGGCTCACCCGGTTGCACGCGTACCCGGCAGGCCATGGGGATCCGTCCCCAAGACGCCGCTTGGGGCGTTCGAGCCGGCAAGCCTTCCCGATCGGCGTAGGGCACACATACAAAGAGGAATTGAACGCGGGAATAAAATGCATGAAATTAAAGAGTACTTCAGAGTTATATTACATCACATCATTGTTGTGGTTCTAACTAAAGATAAAATTTATCTTGGTCAAGGGCCCGCAGCGGCGAAGAAGAACGGGACGCCTAGTCCCGGCGCTGGCCTTCCACCCTCTTGATTTCGCCGATGCAGTCGCTGATGGGCTTAATGCGCTCCTTCAGGACTGCGGGGTCAGCATCCTCCGGCAAGCTCTTCATCGCAGCCGCGAAGTCAAGATCAGGATTCCAATATGCCACCTTGGTGAGGACCTTGGTCACGACCCTCCGGCAAAGACGCCGGGCCTCTTCGGCCAGCGTGGCCTTCCTGTTGGAGTGGAGATAGGCCAGGGCCCCGAGGACGCCCTCGAAGAACTGGGTCAGCTTGGCGTTGACTGTCCCGCTACGCTCAGGACCGTACCTCACATTTGGCAACCCCATGGTGGCCAATTGCGAGGTAACCCTGCCGGCGACGACCTCCAGATGGATGATCCACCTGTTCTCGCCCGCCACATACTCTTGGTGGGAGGCGGCCTCGGCTACCCGGTGCTGCTTCTCCTCCTCCAGGCTTTTGTTCAATGCCTCCTCCCGACCTCTGCTCTCTGGCAACAGCTTCTCGAGATCCTTCAGCTTTAGCTTGAGGTCTCTGATGGAGTCTCGCGCCTCGGAGAGCTCACCAGTCCTACAGACGACCTTTCCCTGCGCCTCCACCAAGGCGCGGTTGAGCGTGTCCATCTTGCCGGACAGCTGGAGGGCCTGCTCCTTCAGCTGGTCCTGCTCTGCCTCCAGCTCCTTCACCTTGCCGGCGTGGGCCAAGGCTTGGGCATCGAGCGCCTCTCTGTGCTTCTGCTCTAGCTCCTGGGTCCGTCGTGCGACAAGGGCCTCGAGCTCCTCGTCCTTGTCTCGGAGCGTAGCGGCAAGCTTCGCCTCGCGCGCGGAGAGGTCCTCCTCCTGGGAGTTCAGGGTGCCTTGATGCTGGTTCCGGATGGCTTCGGCCGCGGCGGCCAAGTTCGCCGCCTTTTCCTGGGCCTTCTTGATGTCGGCCATCTTCAGGGCGAGCTCCACCTCGCGCTAGGCCAACTTCTCCTGGAAGGCCCTCTGCTCCTCGGAAGACTAGTGTAACCAAGCGTGCGTTTCAGCGACGCGCGCCTTGAAGTCCGCCTCCGCGTTGTCCACCGCTGCCGCCCTAGACTCAACTTTGTCCAGGCGGCCGCGGTAGAGCGCTTGGAGCTTCCGGAAGTTGGCCCCCATGGCGCAGAAGAGCTGCTCCTCTAGAGAACCGTAGCCGCCGATGCCCGGCGCATCGACGATCTCGAACCCGGTGGCGGCAAGCACTTCGTCGTCAAAAACTTCCCCTTCGGCGGGCGCTCGACTTGGCGCCCCTAGGAGGTGGACGAAGAGATCATCACCCACCTTCAGGTACCTGCCGGGGCCCGAGGCTGAGGAGGAGGGAGGCTGGTCAACCATCACCTATTCCTCGGCAGGGGCCTTGCCGCCCCCCCGGCAGGACCACCGCCGGCGCTCTCGGCGGAGGCCTCATCGGCAGCTTTGGCGGCCCCCGCGCTGGCCCCCTCGGCGGTGTCCTTGGCGGCCTCACCAGTGGCGGCCTCCTCGGCGGCCACCCTGTCGGCCTCAGCCGCGGCCTCTTCAGCAATATCCCTGACAACGGAGTCCACGTCTTCCGTGTCCATTAGGGGAGGTCCTGGGTGGAGATAGGAGCAATGAAGCCAAGAGAAGCACAAGAAAAAAAGAAGAACGAAGGGCGAAGGGCAGGCGACTCACCAGTGCTGGGCTGTGAAGCAGAGGTCCCCTCTCCGCCGGTCTTTGGCGTCGAGGCAGAGCCACCAGTGCCCAAGTTCCCCTCTTCCTCCATGTGTGTGGGCCCCGCGCCTGGTGCCCTTGCCGGGGACGCCCCCAGCGGCGGCGTAGTCGATGGGGGTGGCGTGTTGGGGCTAGCCCTCTGCGGCTCCTCCTGCTGCCGCTCCCCTCCTACAAACCCGGCAAGGTCAGCATCGTGGCATCGGGTGCCTACCCCAAGTCGAGTAAGAAGGGGGTGATGAACTTACGCTGGGGGCTACGTCGGGGGCTGCTGTCCGGGCTGCTCAACACCACCAATGGTGTCGTTGAAGCCCCGGCCGGGGGCTGGCCGCTCGCCAAGGTCCTCGCCCTCTTCGCCCTGTGGGCAGCGTCTCTGCGTCCCTACAAAAGCAAAATGGATCAGGACAAGTGGCCCCCTTCAGGGAAATGGAAACGACAATAAGGAACGGAGCACTTACTCATCATCCATCTCCTCCTCCTCCGCCGGCTTCCTTTTCCTCTCCGTGCTGAGGGGCCCGAAGTCATAGTGGAGCACCCCGTCATCATCCGAGTCGATGCCTGCCGGAGGGGGGGGGGAGGCGGTGAGGTCTGCGGGCGCCCAGAATGGGAGGAGGCTTCGGCCTTCTTCTTCCCAGCGGCCGTCGTCGTCTTCTTTGTTGCCGAGGCCCTCGTGTGGTGCCCAGACCCTTGGAGGGTCAATTGAGGCCGCGGTCCCCTGCCAGGCCGGACTAGCTTGCCGGAGTAGGCCTGCCGCAGGACTCGCCCTCTTCCCCTGGTTGGCGTCGAGCCCGCCGCCACGCCCTCCTCTGACGACGACGATTCGTCAGCCACGTCCTCGACAAGTGGAGCCCTGGTGTCGGCGCCGCTGGCCCCCGTGGTGGCCGCCGCCCACAGGAAGAACTGCTCCTCCTCCGCGGCCGCGGCGTCCTCGTCCTCCATGCCCCCGGCGCTGCCGGCCTCCAGGGCGAGCTGTGCCTCCTTCGCCCTGGTGGCGATGTAGTCCACCTTCGCCTGGGTGGTGTCCATGACGAGCCACCGCTCGGCGTCGGTGTTGACATACACCTCGGCCAAGGTGTCGAAGAACTGCCGCACATCTGCGGCCGCCGGCTCCCTCCAGCTCGTGATGGGGCCGTGCGCGTTGCAGTCCGGCATCATGGCGATGATATCGGACCGGCGCGAATTGTTGCACAGCGGGACGATTCCCGCGGGCAACCTAAAGAGCGGCCTCTTGACGGCCTTCCCAGTCTTCACGGCAACCCTCGCGGCCTTGCCGGTCAGCTCGACCTCGCCGTCACTATCCACGTCCAGCTGGAAGAGCCGCTGGCAGAAGTGGGCGTGCCCCATCACCGTGAAGTTGTGATCCAGGCCAGGGCGGAGCCGCATGATGTCGGCCGGGTTCGTGAAGAGCCAAGGTGGCCTCCCCTTATTGTGCAATGGGGCAATCCGACGGCGGATGAAATCCGACCCAATCATCTCCAGGGTGAGCCCCGCCCGGGTCAGCCGGAGGATTCTGGTGGTGGCGATGGCAAGCCTTCCGTCGGCGGCGTCGACCTCACCCCAATTGTTGCCACGGGCAGGCGGCGTCAGGCGGACCTTGCAAAATTCCGGTGGGTCTTCGTCTTCGATCCAGCACCAACGGTCACGGCATTCGTCCCACCTCTCCCTCATGGCGCCATCCGGGTACGCCCCCTTGGACCTTGGAATCCAGGCGACACAACCAGCAATGGCACCTCCAGTTTGGATTCGAGGGTAAAAATAATGACGGAAGAGCGCCGTGTTGGGCCGCACTCCGACAAAGCCCTCGCAAAGATGCGCAAAGCAGGACATGCACTCCACCGCATTCGGAGTAAAATCCAGAAGGCGGAAGCCAAAGGTGTGCATGATATCGCAGAAGAACTCAGAGAAAGGGGGGCATAACCCACAAGAAAAATAGTCGACGAAGAAGGGGTACCAGTTTGGAGCAGGGTCGGTGCAGGCGGCAGGAATGATGCACGTCACCGGGTGCCTCGAGTTATCTCCCCCCGTCTTCACTCCCCATAAAGGCCTGAAAGAAGCCCAGAGCTCGTGGACGTCGACCGACGAGGGGTAGAAGAAGGCGAACTTCGTCTTGTACCCCAGCAACGCGCTCTCCGGAGGCTCCACGTTCACGAGGCCCTTAGCCACCCCCTTGCCCTTGGCGGATTTGGGCACCATGGCGGCCAAGGGGCTTAGAGGGTTGAGGAAAGGGAGGAGGGCGGGGACGAGACGGCGACGACAGGCGACGGTGAAAAGCTTGCAAGAGAAGGAAGGAAAGGAGTGGCGGCTCTGAGATTGGAAAAGGCACGAAGGAAGAGGGATAGTGAGCAGCGCGCCCGCGGTTATTCCTTCTTATGGGGGAGAACGCGGGACGCCTCCTTTCACATTAACTGTGATGTGACGCATGCCCGCGGGGAGCGAACCCGCGCATGCCGCCCACGTCACGCCCACCTCCCCACGCCGCGCCACGCGCGGGAAGCATGGGAGGCGCAGCGCGCGAAGAAACTTACCGCGGTAAAAACCGCCCTAGCTGCCCGCGCACTGTTCTTGGGCCTGGCCCAACAACGCGTCGCGCTCATGTGTGGCCCCGGCACGGGGGCTCCTGTCGGTGTACAAAAAGAGGGGTACACTTTTTGTACCCCTATGACTGTGCATGGGCAGTCTGAGCCACGGGCGCCGCCGCACCGAGCCCGGCAAGGGGGGTAGAACCAAGGTAAGGCCGAAGCCAAAGAGGAGCAGAACGACGCTAAGACCAATACCACAAAGAACAAAGGGGACGAAGCGGGGCCGGTCTTGCCGGGAGGCGGTTTTTGCAAACCTGGCAAGACCCTTGCCGCGGCAGCCTCGCCCCACACTTACGGAGCGGGTCACCCTTGAGTCCATTGCCCCCATGGGGCAAGGATTCGGGAGGCATCCCCGTGGTGGTATGCAAATCTTTGTGAAGACATTCAAGATCAGATGCACACTCTAGAAGATGATGGTCCTTGACGGGATCCCAGCCAAGGAGAACCACAAGGCACCCGGCAAGAGCCTTGCCGGGGATAGCAACAGGCGCCGCCGCAAGACCCTTGCCGGGGCACCGCCAAGACCCTTGCCGGGGCCGCGGCAAGGCCCTTGCCGAGGACACCCATGGGGACACCATCGGACCCGCACCAGTCACGCCTCCACCACCGTTTGCATGCAGCTGCCGACCCAACCAGCTGGGCGGGCGCCTGCATGGCGGCATGCAGAACCTCGTGGAGACCCACCACTGCGCCACCTCAGCTGCCTGCCCGCCTACATGGCATCGCAGGTACCGCTGGCCAGGGCGCGTGTCGACGCGGGAGATAGCGGCGACGGACGAGACGGGGCTCTCCCCCGCCCCCGATAAAGCAAGGACACCTAAGCAAGGCGCATTAAATGCGCCTTGTCATGTAATGCGAGGGATAACCTCGCATCACTGTGCCCTTTCCACCTCCTGTGTGCCGCTGTGGCAGCCCCTTTCCCTATAAAAGGAGGCCCTAGGCGACCAGGAAGAGGATTGGGCTTTTTGGAGATCCTCATGCCCCATAGCTAGCTCAAGAACACAAACATATAGTCCACCAAAGCAGGAGTAGGGTGTTATGCATCTTCGCGGCCCGAACCTGGGTAAAGGAATCGTGTACTGCCTGCTCGATCCGCTCTTCTCACAACCTCCGTGCCCTGCAACCACAGGAAGGGATTCTCGTGATCCCATAGG
This sequence comes from Aegilops umbellulata, assembly GCA_032464435.1. Taxonomy (NCBI): domain Eukaryota; kingdom Viridiplantae; phylum Streptophyta; class Magnoliopsida; order Poales; family Poaceae; genus Aegilops; species Aegilops umbellulata. The sequence continues at coordinate 554,640,197 of CP136057.1, forward strand.
TGTCGTTTCCCACCGACATATAGATATCCCCGATGCGGATAAATGGCATATCCCCGGTCAACCAATCCTACCTGCAACAGTGCTACGAGTAAGATTCGACGAGCTAAGGAGACTTCATGACGATGTGATGCGGGTAGAGAAAGGCCTCATCGCCTCGAAAGATCCAGGATACCCACTCTACGTGGTTAACGTTCCGCGGCAAAAGTCATACGTCGACAGCTTCCCCGCGGATAAGTTCTTCCTCCGATTTGATTACATATTCGACATGTTTCATGTGAAGAAGATGGATTTTACGTTTGTCCACCTTTATGCCTTGCACATGAACTACATCATCGGGGTTGAGCAGATATCTCATGTCTGTGTCGCTGACCCGTACTACATGCACGAGGGCTTCTTGGGAGTCTGCGCAAAGCACCGTGAATACGCGAGTGGTTACATCGTCAGCTTCATGCTTGCCAATAAGGACAAGGGGGCGATTCTCGTGGCTTATCATCCCGTGTAAGTCATCCGCGCTGCTATCCTTCCGTCGATTTCAACCATTCATTTCCACGGTGGAGGCTAATTAATTTGAGGTGTACTTATTTTGCGCAGCGGCGGGCGCGCCGTCCTCAACATCCTCTACCTCCGATTCTCCCATGCTCTTTACTTGGACTCATCGAAGAACATTCACAAAAAGGATTACACCCACATCAAGGATGTCCTCGACAGTGCCATATTTTACTACCAAGCAATGGGTGGAGAGGTCAGGGACAAGAAGAGAAGGGGCGGCAGGGTCGCCTTCGGCCATAAGACCGACTTCTGGTGCATCCAGCAACGGGACGATTCTCTTAATGATGGATGATATGTCCTACACCACATGCTGGTGTACAGACGGGATCACCAGAACCTTCGCATGTCACCTAGATCCGGCGATGCCCATATTCTGCAATGGGCAAAGGACATAGGAGATATCGAGGATCATCGACTTCGAGCTGAGTTCTATAACATCCAGCGCGAACTTGCCCAAATCATCATGAAGGAGGTCGTCAGAAAAACAAGTATGTTCTACGGAGAAGGACAAGTGTCGCGGGAAGACGTCCGAACATGGATAGCCTCTCAGCGTCTCGACATGAAGCCTTTCACTAAGCTCGAGGACTATCTCCCTGACTTGGATGGATGGAACGACAAGTTGGAGTGATTGTCGATATATGACAATGTGTCCGTTTAGTCCATACTTTCTGTATGACAAAACTTTGAGTTATGCATGGTGAAACTTTATTTGTGATGTAATTAAACCGTCCTCCTCCTCGACTAGCGAAAATCACTCTAGTTAGGGCATTTTGGGGTACGATGAACTTTCTTATTTATGCTTATGATATGTTGTTTTTATTTTGTCGAGTCTTTCTCTTTCTGTTGCTCAACTATATCTGTTGCATATCATCGACTCATTTGACTATGCAGGTGCATAGATCATAGATGGCGAAGAAGTGCTACGCCAGGAGTATATATACAACAAGTGGCCGGAGTGTCAGGCCCAGGTGTACCGGTTTCCGGTTTCCGAGCGACAGGCAGTAGATAGTTTAGGTTCACGCCAATGCGAGAGAGGGATACGAACTCATGTACTCAAAGTGATAGCTCTTCTCGCGTATATCATTGTTTAGATGGATGACGATGTATTTGCAAGTAATCGAGACTTGTATCGCTATTTTCAAGATGATGACGAGAGACCACTTTGTGTTGGATGATGATTATGATGATGACATGATTTGATGAGACTAATTGTATGTATATGCTATGATTACATTTGAGTATGATATGGTAAAGATTATTGTATAAAGCCTATTCAAATACAAAACAAATATGCAGGGAAAAATAATAATAAAACTAGTATTAGCGGGCGGGGGCGAATTTAGTAGTAGCGCCGCCTTACCGGTCGCGCTTCCCAGTAAACAGCGCTGCAGATAATATCAGCAGTGCCCTTTTCTAAAGAGCGTTATAGCTATTCATGTATAGCAGTAGCGTGGGACAACAGGCTCTACTGCTATACGTTAGGTGTAGCGCCAGTCACCGCGCTATTGAGAGGCCCAAAACCCACGCTGCTGCTAGGCTTTTCCCTAGTAGTGAATGATGAAGATGGCGGAGGAGACGCGCAAGGAGATAGAGTTCGTGGAGGCGATGAAGAAGCAGTTATGACTCCGCGGCAAATTAGATCATTTGGGGTGATAATCTTCCTTCTTCTTTTGCTCCTGTGTTTCATCTTTTGCTTCGGGTGTTTCACCGCACGTGTCACGTTCTCTGCGAGGCATGAATAGAACAATGGTTTTTTAGGGAATGAATAGAACAATGCTAACAATGAGATGACTAGCAAATTAGATCATTTTTTTATCGCCATATAGCACTGGGCTGCCGTGTTTCGTGGTCTTACGTCGCAGTACTACTCTAGTGGAAAACTTGAGTATACCGCACGGTTCTTTGCTCCTCCTCGATCAGGTCATCGGCGCATTTATACGAGCAGTCAAATCACAAAGTCTCACCTTCCAGCATTAATGAGCCATCAAATCACAAAGGCCCTCACCTCTTGTGAAACGGACCAAGCTAGACTGCCCCGCCCTTTAGCCTTTTAAAAAATGTATACTTTTGTACAACAGTAGTATCGATGGATTGCGCCATGGAGGAAAACTTGAAATTAAAAAAAGGTGGTACATATAGGGAGCGCTCGTCGCCAAATTTTGCATATAGTACTATTAAAAAGGCTAGTCATAATAATGGTGTCCAACACAACCCACCCCTCAAATAAAACTAAGAGGGTGCTTGGATATGTTTTAGTCCCATGACTAAAAGTAGTGGGACCAAAACATGCTAGCCTCACCCATGCTTGGATCCATATACTAAAAATGTTAAAATAAAGTTAATGAGCATTTATTATCCTCCAAACCCTCTAATCCAGAACTCGCCTGTGTTAAAGGAGAGGAGTTAAATGAGTAGAGAGAGGACTAATCCACATTTTAGTAGGGGTACCACTGACTAAAAATTTTTAGTCTCAAGACTAGTTTTAGCCCCTCTTTAGTCAGGGGTGCTTGGAACTTTAGCCTCTTAAAGAGACTATTTTTATTCAGACTAAAATAAGTCCCTTGGATCCAAGCACGCTCTACGCATCCTGGACTTCTTTGACAAAACTAAGCACCCTGAAATTCTTTGACAACTAAACTACTGGCTATATGATGTTGGCCATATATATTGCACGTATATAATGTGAATAAACGAGTGGTAGTACTATACCAACTAAAAGATGAAATGTAAGAAATACTAGTATGTACATACTGAAGAGTTAAAGTAACGGGAAGAAATATAACATAGTTCTGCTGGGGGCTCAGCACAAGACACCCCTCAAATTAAATTAAGCACACCCGAAATTAAACTTTGCAACTATTCCGCTAGACACTGCATTAGAACCACCATGAGCAACGACACTGCCACCTTACATGGAGTCCACGTCCACGTCCTCGACTTCGTCCTTGTCCCTCTTCCTCTTGGCCGATACTTCTTTGCTTGAACCGCACACTTGGCTGTTGCTCCTCATCCAACCCTTGTAGATATTGAAGCAAAGGTAGCCATCCATTGCAGCATAGTGGATGTGGTCTATATCTAGTACATTCTGCTGCCATGCATGACGATGAAACGTGTAATGAGGTTTCTCCAGTTTACCGTACGAAGGATGAACCATGGCTCCTACCAGGGTCAGCATTGAAGGCTGTCGAGACGACACCAGCCGATTCTTCTGGAGGTCGAAGGTGTTGCCTACAATGAGGCCTATCCGACGCAGGACTTCTTTGTCGTTACCAAAGTCTACAGTATCGAATTTGACTAGGTTTCTCTCGAGGAAGTCCTTAAAATCCTGGCACTCAACGTCGGCATGGCATATGTGGTAGACCAAGCATAAGTCATGCAAGAAAACCTGGATCACGACGTGCTTCTTCCTCTCTTCGTCCTTTAGATCCTTCTCTCGTCCCAGGACTGTTGTTTACTCAACATCTAGCCCAGCGACCCACTCATCGTCTGAGTTTTCGATCATGCGTCTGAAGCGAGAAAGGCATCCTTTCACCATCGCGGAAGAACGGGTGTAGATGAGGTCGAACTCATCGCTGGTGATGGTTCTAACCGTGTACTCATCGCCGATCGTGGAGATTTGGGACGCCATGGATTTGGGAGGAGGGTTAGGATTAGTGGAACAGCCGTAATTTGAATGGACGGGACGACTAGGAGCGAACCGCCGTAGTATTGAAGGACGTGCAGGGACGAGTAGGAGCGAACTGCCAGCATGCGAACGGCAGGGTAGTGGCTTTCCATTCTCTCATGATACGGGCTTCGGAGAGACCTTGTATCTGAGATCGAACGTGTCGGAGTAATGGGCCACGGGTAGGCTAACCCGAGGCCCAGAACCTTTCAAGACATCGGGGCAGGCTATGCCCCTCAGGAACCTCAAGATGGAGGCCGCCTCTGGGAGTCGGCAGCGGCGCTGCCGACTATCTGCTCACGACCGAGTCCCAGGAACGGCTACGAGATGAGCCGACTCCTAACTGGCGGCTTTCAGGGAAGTCGGCCATGGGGAGTCGGCCATAGGAAGGGACGGGACGGGGAACAGCCATAGCACGGCCCGCTCCCGCCCCGATTACCTAGGGCAGGCATGGCCACAGTGCACTGTACCAATAGAGATCTCCGTCACGGCGCGGCACTGTTGCCATGCCAGCCCTGACATCAGCTCCACCGGCGGAACCCTGTGTTCACATCGGCCTGCCTGTGCGGCCCGGAGACGGCGGGCCCCGCTTGTCAGCGGGTGTACAGAAGACGGCGAGAGCGCCACAAGACGGACCCCGTGGGATTCGGCCTCCAAGAGTCGGCCGACTTCACCCACGGGCCCCGCACGCCATTAACCAAGAAAAGACGGGGAATGGCAACAGTGATCGCCCATCAGGCGGCGGCACTGTTGCCTTGACCCCATGACCAAGCCAGCGTCATTAGAAGCGTGTATACAGTAATCCATAGCCGCCCGCGGTGGACAAGGCCTGTCGGCTCCGTACCAGACCGGTCAGCAGGGCCCACCAGTCGGCGAGCCCCAGTAGTCGGCGGAGAAGACGGCGGCCTGATTGACAGACGACTGGGACCCGCGCCCAGCCGGATTACCATTGTACCCCCGGGGGGTAGGCCTATATAAACCCCCCGGGGCACCCATGCAAAGGGTTCTACCCCATTAGCACTAGACCAGAGAGCATAGGAAGGAGAGAGCTAGCCTTGCCTTCTCCTACCTCCAGGAAACAGCTCAAGGAGCAACCATGTACACACTTTGTCGTAGTGATCACGCGGAGACCCCGCAGAGTAGCAGTAGGGGTATTATCTGCTCGGAGAGCCCTGAATCTGGGTAAGATTCGCCGGCGTGCATGTCTACGCCTCATCCCGCTTCCAGGCACCAGCGACGTTCTACTCGCCCCCACCATGATAAGCCATCCTTTGGCATATGTCGCACCCAACCCCCGACATTTGGCGCCCACTGTGGGGCGAGGTGCACTGTCGTCCGGAGACCTGCTCTGGACGGGAACCCTGTTCTTCCCTGGTGGGCGCAGCCAGCCCGGCATGCAAGGTGGAGTTTGCGCCGACACGCTGCACGGCGTTGAGCTGGCCGGCGCGGCCAGCTGCCTCGCCGAACTTGTCGGCGAGATTCGCGTCTCCGACGAGCCTGCATCCGATGCAGGCACGGGCGGCCCCGAGAGTCTCCTCGCGGGCCTCCTTGACCAACTCCATGTCGTCGGCGAGCCTGCCATCGACTTAGAGTCCGTAGGCTCCACCGACCCGATGCTGGTCGACTCCGACACTGCGTCACTCGACGCGTTCCCTACCAACGTGGTGGTCTATGACGAGCCACTCCCTCGCGCGGAGAGCGGCGGAAGCACCGTCATAGAAGTGCTCGTCATCGGTCACGGTGAGCACTCCGACGGCGGAGCTCACGAACCGCTGGACGCGGCTCTGCAAGACCTGGAAGCGCCCATTCCAGAAGACGCTGACGCCGAGACACTCGAGGCACGACGCCTCCAGCTCGTCGAAGGCGCGAAGAAGCTGGCAAGCATGAGACGCTTGTCAGAGGCCTACCAGCGAGAGATGGATCGCGTTGTGGGCAGCTTGCCGGCTCCGACAGGGCCTGGCCGCCTAGGCGCGGTCCGGCAGCGCGGCGCGGACATCGCCAACCTGTTTGGGGCGGATTGCCCCGTATACGCCACGCTTGCAGAGAACATCCGAGCCGCCCAGGCGGCGGCGAACGAGTTGGACAACTTCGAAGGCGAAGAGCGCCGCCTGATGATGGAGCGAGTCCAGCGGCTCCTCGACGCGGCTGCCGCGCAAAACGCAGTCGGCGGCCGCACAGAGGCGCCGCAACGACAAAATGACGACCCGCCTCCCCACCGAGATCAAGGAGCGACGTCTCGGACGCCGACTGGAGGAGTCCGCGGAAGAAAAGACAAGGATCCGGCTGCCAGTCGTAGTCGAACTCACATCACCATCGAGCGCAACCAAGACGGCCGCCCAAGAGCAGTGGAGCGGCGGGACGACTATCCGCCTCCCCCACCTCGCAGAGAAAGGCGAGTCTCCCCGCCTCCCGTTGAGCATCCGACTCTCGGTGACCGCCTCGGCCGCCGGGAGGGAGTCGGAGAGAACGACGCGTGCCACCGGATCGATCGACTCCACCGATCCCTGGCGTTGGAAGAATAAGACTAGTTGGGCCCGCCCTGTTTCGGGCCCCGCATTCGAGATGAGCCCTTTCCCAAAGGGTTCATGCTCCCCCGAGATACACCCAAGTACACGGGCTCTGTGAAGCCGGAAGATTGGTTGGTTGACTACGCCACGGCCGTCGACATAGCGAGCGGCAACAAGCGTGTTGCCATGAAGTATGTACAGCTCATGCTCCAGGACACGGCCCGGACATGGCTGAATAGCCTGAAGCCCCGCAGCATCAATAGCTGGGTCGACTTCACCGAGGCCTTCGTCCGCAACTTTACGAGAACGTACAAGCGACCTCCCAAGCTTCGCCAGCTCTCCTTGTGCGTGCAGGGTCCCAACGAGTCGACTCGCGACTACCTCACGCGTTGGGCCGAGATTCGGAACTCCTGCGATGGCGTGCACGAGGTGCAGGCTATCGAGTACTTCACTGCCGGGTGCAGAGAAGCACCCTCCTCAAGCACAAGCTCCTCTGCGACGAGCCTGAAACCCTCGATGAGCTGCTGATCATAGCAGACAAGTATGCCACAACCGACTCCTCCATGAAGGCGGAGATTCAAGTTAGTGCGACTGGCAAAGTGGCCCCTCAGGCTCCCAGGACTCCAGCTGGATACGCCATTTGGCGACAACAGCAGAATGACCACAAGCGGAAGGCCCCGCAACCGACTTCCAGCAGTCGGCAGGTTGCGATAGTCGAAGACCAGTAGCCAGAATGGCGCCCTCCTTCCAAGCGACCGAAAGGCGGCAAGTCCAACTGTTTGCCGGCTTTCTCTTACGAGCAGACTCTAGATGGTCCCTGCAAGTTCCACAGCGGCACGAAGACGTCGAACCACATCACCCGGAAGTGCCACTGGCTCACCATGATCACCAAGGGAGACAACCTTCTGCCTCCCCGCCTGCTGGGCTGCCGCCTCCGCCTCCACCCCAGCAGCCGGCTGCCAGGCCAGTCGGCGCAGTATAGGACGAGTATCCAGAAGAGCATGGGGCCTATGTGGTGTTCACCAGTATGGCAGACAATAAACGCAGAAAGCGGCTGCAGCAGCAGGAGGTGAATGCAGTGGCATCAAATGTTCCAGAGTTCATGCACTGGTCCGAGAAGCCCATAAGTTGGAGCAGAGCTGATCACCCCGATGTAATGCCGAATTCGGGCTCCTATGCCCTGGTCTTGGATGCCACCTTTGCCACGGGTAAAAGAGCCGCTCGTTTCTCACGAGTGCTGAAAGACGGAGGCAGCAACATCAACATCCTGTACAAGGATACCATGGAGAAGTTAGGAATCAAGCAAAGACAGCTTCAGAACAGTCGGACTGTGTTCCACGGCATTGTCCCTGGCCTTTCCTGCTCACCAATCGGCAAGATTGTGATAGATGTCCTCTTCGAAGACAAGGATCATTTTCGCCGAGAGCCAGTCTGGTTTGAAGTGGTGGACCTTGAGAGCCCGTACCATGCGTTGCTTGGCCGACCTGCCTTCGCGAAGTTCATGGCGGTCCCCCACTACGCCTACCTCAAGATGAAGATGGCGAGTTCCAAGGGGATTCTGACCATAACCGGCGACTACAGAAAGTCGTCCGCTTGCGCGGCCGAGAGCAGTCGGCTAGCCGAGTCCCTGGTGATTGCAGCTGAGAAGCGACTTCTGGATCGGTTGTGGCGATGGCCGGCAAGCAACCAGAGATGTCGCTCGGCCCCAAGGAGTCGGAAGCTGAGGGCTCGTTCAAGCCGGCCAAAGAAACAAAGAAGATACCCTTGGACCCGGAGCACCCGGAGAGGTACGCTATCATAGGTGCAAACCTTGACAACAAATAGGAAGGCGAGCTCGTCGATTTCATCCGTGAGAATCAGGACATCTTCGCATGGTCCCCCAAAGACATGCCAGGTGTACCGACGGAATTCGTCGAGCACAAGTTACATGTCCAATCTGATGTGAAGCCCGTCAGACAGCCCTTGCGCCGCCTGTCAGAAGAGAAAAGAAGAGTTGTTGGAGAAGAGATAGCCCAGCTCCTTGCGGCCGGCTTTATTATGGAAGTGTTCTTTCCAGAATGGTTAGCAAATCCAGTCTTGGTGCTGAAGAAGAACAAGCAGTGGTGGATGTGTATTGACTACACGAGCCTCAACAAAGCTTGCCCCAAGGACCCGTTTGCTCTACCGAGAATTGATCAGGTGATAGACTCCACAGCCGGATGCGAGCTGTTGAGCTTCTTAGATGCATATTCAGGATATCATCAGATCAAGCTGAACCCCGCAGACAGACTGAAGACCGCCTTCATCACACCCTTTGGAGCCTTTTGCTACCTGACCATGACGTTCGACTTGAGGAATGCGGCGCCACCTTTCAGCGATGCATGCAGAAGTGCCTCCTCAAGCGACTCGGCAGAAATGCCCACGTCTATGTGGATGATGTGGTGGTGAAGACGGAAAAACACGGAACCCTATTGGAAGACCTCAAGGAGACCTTTGAGAACTTACGCCGATTCCAGATCAAGCTCAACCCTGAGAAGTGCGTCTTCGGAGTACCAGCCGGCCAGCTTCTCGGCTTTCTGGTCTCCGAACACTTCATAGAGTGCGACCCTGTGAAGATCAAGGCCATCGAGAGGATGGAGGTACGCAGCCGACTGTTGGATCTGCAGAAGTTCACTGGCTGCTTGGCGTCCATCAGCCGGTTCATCAGTCGGCTGGGCGACAAAGCTCTCCCCTTGTACCAACTCATGAAGAAGACCAATTTTTTCGAGTGGAACCACAAGGCGGACGATGCTTTTCTCCAGATGAAGAAGATGTTGGTTACTCCCCCTTTGTTGGCGGCTCCGACTCCCAAAGAGCCCATGCTCCTGTACATTGCCGCCACCAGCCGGGTAGTCAGCACAGTCATCGTAGTTGAACGCAAGGAGGAAGGCAAGGCACTACCTGTCCAGAGACCTGTCACAGCCCTAGCCTTGGCCTTGCTTGTCCTTGCATCTTCTTTTTTGCATCATGTTTAATTTTCTCAGAAACTTGAAATGGGGACTGACCAAACCCTAGCATCAAATGAATTCAAATAGGCTCAAATAAAATTATTTCCAATAAGCCCAAAGTGACTTCAGGAAAAGTCCATAATTTTTGAAACTGGTGAAAACCCCTGACAAAAATTGGTGCATATTTTCCCTAGGTCATTTCAGGTTTATGGATTAAATCATAAGTATTTGAATTGGAGCATTTAATGGCTATAAATATTTTAAATGCTTCAATAATTCTGAAAACATTTGAGGGCTGTTAGTAAACATTTTAAAAGTGCCCACAAATCTTCTCAGGAGTTTTAAAAGTGGTTTAGTGTTTCTGCTAGATCAAAACAAAATAAAATAAATAGAAAACAGAAATAAAAGGAGAGAGGATCTTACCTGGCCTCACCTGCGCAGCCCACCAACCGGCCCAGCACTGAAGCTGGCCGGCCCAGCCCACCACCGCCACCTCCCCTGTCGTCTTCCTCCTCCGCCAGGAGGACGGAGACGCGTGCCCGCCCCGTGCCGGCCACCTCCTCCCTCCCTGCCTGCCTGGCTCCCCCTCGGTGCGCCCAGACGACGCCACGGAGATGCCTCGACCCCCTGCACCTCTCCCCTCTCTCCCTGGATCTCTTTCCCCTCCCCTGCTCTCTCTCTCACCCGCGCCGAGCGCCATCATCGCCGCCGCTTGCTGCTGCCACGGCCACCGCCACTGACTCGCCCCCTCCCCATAGCCACAAGCTCCGTATGCTCGCGCTGAAGCTCTTAGGCGAGCCGCCCGACGCCGGAAGCCCTGGATGCCGCCTGCACCTCCGTTCCCCTCCTCGGGCACCCGAGATCGCCGCCGTGATTTCGTCGCCTCCGAGCCGCCCCCAAGCACGCTGAGCTCCTCAACGACCTCCCAGTGAGCTCCGACGCATTCCCCCTCTCTTTTCCGCGTCTTCCCCGACCTCTAGCCGCGGTTCCGTCAAGGCCGATGCTCACCGCCGCCTGAGCTCAACGTCGGCGTGGCTCCGGTGACCAATTGGTCCCGGGCGTGCGTACGTTACGCTCAGGGCATCGCGTGCTGCATCTTCAGCATGCTAGCTCGCTCGCTTGGGCACCGTAGCCGCGTCCCCGCACCTGCCCGAGCTCCGGCCGCCGCCCCGAGCTCCGCTCCGGCGAGCTCCGGCCGCCCCTGCCTCTCCCACTTACTCCAGATGACGCGGACGAGGCTCAGCTCCTCGCCCGTGGTCCCCGTTGCTCGAATGGTCGCCGAAGGATGAAACCCGAGCGCCTCCGCCGTCCCTGGCCTCGCCGGCGACGAGCCGCGGGTCAACTCCGGTGAGTTTGACCCAGGGTTGACCAAGGTTTGACCTCCCCTGACGTGTGGGCCCAGGCCCCTGCTTAATTAAGTGTTAATTTAATTGGTGCTAATTAACCTAGTTAACCACTGACTCGCTGACATGTGGGCCCAGCCCTGCTGACATTTTAGTTAACATTAGCTTAGCGCTAATTAACTCAGTTTACTAGCTGAGTCACTGACCAGTGGGTCCCCCAGGTCAGGTTTGACCTGGACCGTGTTCCGTTGACCTGCTGACGTCATGATGATGTCAGGCTGACGCAGTAATCTTTTTCTAGAATTAAATAAATCTTAAATGATTTATTTATTTCAGAAAATATCCAAAACTTTAAAAAATCATAGAAATTAATCTATAACTCCAATGGAAATAATTTATATATGAAAAATGATCAGAAAAATCCAATCTATCCATCTGTATCATTTTCATGCATGTTAGAGCAACTTTTGTTCACTGTTTAGTTCAAATCAATTGAATGGCATTTAAATAACCATATGTGGAGTTTGAATTTGAACCTAGGGTTCAAATCAACTCCATTTAACATGTTGCCAGTTGCATTAGCCCAATCAACAGCATATTGCCATGACATTATCATGCATCATAACTGTTGCATTGCATTGATTGTGTTTCCTTCTCTGTTGCCGGTAATTGTCCCCGCTCGATAGACGATGTGCCGACGATGAGATCGATGACACTGATGAAGAACTATATTATCTTCAGAAGTGCCAGGCAAGCAAAACCCCCTTGTTCATTCCGATACAATCCCACCCTCTCGCTCCTGCTCTCTTTACTGCATTAGGACAACAACGATTCATGTGTTACTTGCTGCGGTAGCTGAACCCCTTTATCCTTTGCATGACCTGTCATTCCACAGTAAATAGATGAAACCCACTAGCATGAGTAGGAGTTGTTTGAGCCCATGTTGTGCCTACTCATTCATGCTTGTTTGTCATGCCTGCTACTGCTTAGAGTTGAGTCGGGTCTGATTCATCGGGAATGAATTGGAATGGTGATGAACATGTCCTACTGTGTGTGAGCTAAGTGTGTGAATACGATTTGGTAAAGGTATTGGTGAGAGGCCATGTAGGAGTACATGGTGGGTTGTCTCATTGAAGCCGTCCTCAGGAACTGAGTTCTGTGTTTGTGATCCACGAAACAGCTACTACCATGCATTGGGCCCTGAAATATGACCCCGCTCGACTTCTTAATCACCCTTGTCCTCTGTCCAGGAGTTGCAAGTAGTTTCTGGTGTTTGTAGTATGCTGGGGGCCGCACGCAGCGCTGACCGTAGGGGTGGGCTGTGTTGCGGTAGGCACGTGGCCGGGCAGCCGGGCGCCCGTTTGGTGTCTCGGACCCTGTACACATCGTTCGGGGCCGTTAGTGGAAACCTCGGCCGGACTCCCTGCGGATGGAACCCGAATAGGCGATAAACCTGGACTAGAGACTTGAGTGTTTAGGTAGGTCGTGGTCTACACCCACGTCGGCTTTCGCTTGAAGTCTGCCGAGCACATGTCGTGTGCAGACGCTAAGTGGTGGAAACATGTATGAAGAAGTACACCCCTGCAGGGTTAACATCATCTATTCGAGTAGCCGTGTCCGCGGTAATGGACTTCTGGGTTGCCTATAACAGTTCATAGACAAGTGAAAGTGGATACTCTAAAATACGCAAGATAAGCGTAAGTGCTATGGATGGCCTTCTCGTAGGGAGACAGAAGTGGATCCATAGTGGTGTATTGGATGGTGAATATGTGGACTCGTGTGCGCCACCTCAAAAGAGTCGCTTGCAGTCGTAGTTCAGGATAGCCACCGAGTCAAAGCTGGCTTGCTGCAGTCAAACTCCACCACCCCCTTTGTTGATACTGATGCATATGTAGATAGTTCTGATGTAAGTCTTGCTGAGTACGTTTGTACTCACGTTTGCCTATTTTATGTTTTTTGCAGAGAGACTTCAGTCTCGCTAGTAGTACCGCATGGACTTCGACGTTTAGCTTGATACCTCAGCTACGATCTTGTGCCCTCGGCAGGATCTGGTAGATAGTCAGGCTTCTCAGCCTTTTTCATTTGTAGATGTATGTACTCAGACATGTTAAGCTTCCGCATGTGCTTTGACTTGTATGCTCTGATTGTTGGGTCATGAGACCCATGTTTGTAATATCTCGCTCCTCGGAGCCTAATGAATAAATACTTTGAGTCGTAGAGTTATGTTGTGATGCCATGTTGTATTTACTCATATCGGGCATATTGTGTGTATGAATGAAATGCTTGGTATGAGTGGGATCCGACTATCTAGTTGTTTATCCTTGGCAGCCTATCATATGGGGAAATGTAGTCTAGTGCTTCTGAGCGATAGTAGTCCGCTACAGCCCGGTTCACCGGAGTCCTGCTAGCCCAGCACTACTGCTCGGAACACTTGACTGGCCGGCATGTGTTTCACGTCGTTCCTGTGTCTGTCCCTTCGGGGAAATGTCACGCGGTGTTATCCGGAGTCCTGCCTAGCCTGCTACAGCCCGGGTTACCGGAGTCCTGTTAGCCCAGTGCTATAGCCCGGATATATACGTTGTTGACCGACATGCTCGATGTGATTCATGTATGCCTGTCCTCATGGGTTAGTGCCGCCTTGGGTTCACGACTAGCCATGTCGGCCCGGGTTCTTTGTCATATGGATGCTAGCGACACTATCATATACGTGAGCCAAAAGGCGCAAACGGTCCCGGGCCAGGTAAGGTGGCACCCGTGGGAATACCGTGCGTGAGGCCGCAAAGTGATATGATGTGTTACATGCTAGATCGGTGTGACTTAGGATCGGGGTCCTGACAAGACCGGTATATTACCTCAGCGAAGTGTTGTCGACCTCCAAGCAGAACTACCCCCACTACCATAAGATGTGGTACGGCGTGCACTTTGCCACCAAGAAGCTGAAGCCTTACTTTCAAGAGCATCCAAATGGGCCATAGAGTTGGCCCCCTACACAATCTACTATCAGCCCCGCACCGCCATTAAGTCGCAAGCACTGGCCGACTTCCTCGTCGACTGGGCCGAGACCCAGTACCTGCCGCCAGCACCCGACTCCACCCATTGGCGGATGCATTTCGATGGCTCCAAGATGCGCATTGGCTTGGGAGCCAGCGTTGTCCTCACTTCTCCTAAAGGCGACAAGCTCAAGTATGCGCTGCAGATTCACTTTGCCGCCTCCAACAACGTCGCCGAATACGAGGCGCTCATTCACGGGCTCCGGCTTGCCAAAGAACTTGGCATTCGCCGGATCCTGTGTTATGGCGACTCCGACTTGGTGGTCCAGCAGTCATCTGGCGACTGGGACGCCAAGGATGTAAACATGGCAAGCTACCGTTTTCTCGTGCAGCAACTCAGTGGATATTTCGAGGGGTGCGAGTTCCTCCACGTGCCAAGAAACGACAACGACCAAGCAGATACCCTGGCACGAATCAGCTCCACCCGCCAAGCAATACCATCTGGCGTCGCCCTTCGGCGCCTCCTCAAGCCGTCTATCAAGCCTTCACCGGAGTTAGACTCCATTTTTGTGCCGGCTCCCCCTCAAGAGCCCCAGCAGACGGCACAAGAACTCTTGCAGACGCCTCCAAGAACGCCGCAGTCGAAGCCGGCCCGGGGACTTCAGAACCCGGCCCGGGGACTGCGGCGACCAGACCAAAGACTCCAGAGCTCGGCCCGAGGACTGCACCAGTCGGCCCGGGAACTTCGCCGATCCAGCAAGCGGCCGCGGACTCCAGCCCGCCGCCTCCCAGCCCAGCCGCCCTCGTCGAAGTCGCAGTTCTCGCAGTCGAAGAAATAGCAGCACCCTCATGGGCACAGCCCATCCTCAAGTTCCTAGTGAGCAAAGAGCTGCCAACCGATGAAATCTTGGCTCGGCGTAGCATCACTGGTGTCTACCAGCGTTGCGTCGAGCCAGGGCAAGGCCAGGCAATCCTCAAAGACATCTATCAGGGCGAGTGCGACCATCATGCGGCCTCAAGAGAACTTGTCGCCAAAGCTTTTCGACACGGTTTCTTCTGGCCGATTGCCCTAGAAGAGGCCAAGGAGTTGGTCCAGAAGTGCAAAGGGTGCCAGAAGTTCCGATCCAAGCCGCATCAGCCGGTTTCAGCGCTCAATACTATCCCTGTCGCTTGGCCCTTTGCAGTTTGGGGCCTGGATATGGTGGGACCCTTCAAGACGGCACGAGGCGGCCTAACTCACTTGCTTGTCGCGGTGGACAAGTTCACCAAGTGGATAGAAGTAAAGCCCATCAAGAAGTTGAATGGTCCGACTGCCATGACTTTCATCTTCGACATCACAATTCGGTACGGTACACCGCAGAACATCATCACCGACAACGGCACGAACTTTGCCAAAGGCGCCTTGGCCCGTTTCTGCGCGACGCAGGGCATCCGACTGGACTTAGCGTCCATTGCCCATCCGCAGTCAAACGGCCAGGTGGAACGGGCAAATGGCCTCATCCTGTCTGGCATCAAGCCTCGACTGGTCGAACCACTGGAGCGTTCGGCCGTTTGTTGGCTTCACAAGTTGCCAGCCGTCCTCTAGAGTCTGCGCACGACTCCAAACAAGTCGACCGGCTTCACGCCCTTCTTCCTCGTCTATGGTGCCGAACCGTCATCCCAACGGACATAGAGTTCGACTCCGTGCGAGTCACCATGTACACCGAGGAAGAAGCGGAACAAGCACGCCAAGATGGCGTCCATCTGCTGGAAGAGGGCCGGCTGTTGGCACTCAGCCGGTCCAGCATCTACCAGCAGAGCCTACGTCGATACTACAACAGGAAGGTCAGGCCGAGATCTTTCCAATAGGGCGACCTTGTGCTCCGGCTAATCCAGCGGACAGCCGGCCAGCACAAGTTGTCGACGCCTTGGGAAGGCCCCTTCATCATCAGCAAAGTGTTGGGCAACGACTCCAACTATCTGATCAACGCTCAGAAGCCCCGAGCACGCAAGAGGGAGGACTCCGGGAAAGAGACAGAGCGGCCATGGAATGCAAATCTTCTCCGAAGATTTTACAGTTGATGCAGTATGTACCACGCTACCCTTTGTATTAAAAGTACCAAGACTTCGGGCCCCCCGAGACGAGCTCGGGGACTGCCCCTTTTTGTTATCTGTATGATAAGAATTATGCCTTCGAGTATGCCACTCTTTTTTATGCCGCTTGGCACCAGGACCGACTAGTCGGCCCGGGGACTTGCCGTCTTGCGCTATGAAATGCTTCCTGCAGTCGGACAAGTAGTGTGTGGTGCCTAAGCCGTCTCCTGTCAGAAGCCGCAGCTCGTAGAGCGACTGTCTGGCGGGCAGGATCAAGGAAGAATAGGAGCCCACATGAAAAATGGCTAAGGACTCAAAGCATAGACATAGATTAAGCCGTCTTTCCAGCCGCCCTTCGCAAAACCGAGTCAGGAGTAGTGAGCTTGCCGCCTTCTATTCAACTTGCTAAAAAACTCTAGAAACGGCCATTACTTGCCTTCCCAAAGTAGCCAAGCACTTGAACCAGTGGCAGTCCGCAGAGCGGCTGTCCGACTGGCAAAGATGGCAACTAAGGGAAGGTGGCAAAGGAAAAAGCCAAGAGAGCGAAGCAAGAAATGATAGAACTTGAATAAATATTTACATAACATAGGCCCTTGGCCGAATATTCAAACTGAAGTTCAAAATACACCCCACGGGTGGAACTGTGCGAATTAGCAAGTTCTTCAAAGAGTACTAAAAGCAGATAAATAAAGGCCAGACGACGGCCTAGGAAGCAGCAGACGGGTTTGGAGGGTCGGAGGAGACGGCGGTGTCGGGCGCTGGGGCGGCCGGCTTGATCATCTCCAGCAGCAGGCGGCTAAGTCGGGCACGGCTTGTTGCTGGAGGCGCGGTCGAGCTGAGGCTGGTTCATCGCTCCGTCTTCTGGCGCCTCCGTCTCGTCTCCGACCTCCGCCTCGCCTCCCTCCTTGGCGCTGGAGCCGATCACCTCCGCCGAATCCTCGTCATAGTCCGGGTTCATCCCAAACCACTCCGGAGGTGCCTCCTCGCCATCGTCAGTCCGCTCAGGAATGAAAACGCTGGTATCGGCGTACTCGGTGATCGCCGCGGTGCGCTTGACAAGGGTGTCTTCCGCGGCTGCCAGCTCCGGCTGGGCCTCTGACCAAAGTGTGGCCAGCCGGTCCAGGTCCAGGTCCGGATACCACGCCTTGACGAACTCCAAGGCCTAGCACGTCCCAGCCCGGGCCGAGGAGCCCTTCCAAGCCTCAAGACGGCCTGCTGCGACCTCTATCCAATCGACAGTCCGACTGGGAGTGCGCAAAATCGGCATCTCTAGCCACAAGGTAGCAATCGCCTGGGCGCCGACACGATGAAGCCGGCGCAGCATCCGGTGGGCCGGCCGCAGACGAGCCTCGATGCTCAGAAGCTGCTCATCAAGGGTCCGGGGGGCATTGGCGGCAACCTCCTCGTCAGCTGACCTCCGCGCCTCGCGATCAGCCTCGATGGCTTGGGTGGCAGCTTGCGAGTGGCCAGGGAAGAAGTCGGCCAAGAAGAAAAAGAAGCAAGTCAGAAAATCATGAGTCGGCCCGACCTGCAGTCGGCGGCTCAAAGAAAGAAAGTAAAGAGAACTCACCGTCGACGATATCCTCAATCTCATGGAAGCTGGAGGTCAGGATTGCCTCCTTGTCGGTCCAGGAGGAGCGCTCGACCTCGAACTCGGCCAGGAGTGCAGTTTATTTCTTCTCTACCTCCTCCCGCGCCTTCTTCAGCAGATCCTTCTGCTCCGCCAGCTGCGTAGCCAGCAGGTCGTGCTCTACGACGAGCTTGCCGCACTCCACCCCCTTAGCGCGCAAGGCGGTGTTGGCTTCGCCCAGCTGCTGGTGAAGAACGGCGTTGGCCTCTGAAGAAAGAAGAAAAGAGACATAAGTCGCCAACAAAGAAGTTCGCCGGGAAGATCCGGCCCGACTGCTCAGCAGTCGGCCCGAATCTCGGGGACTACAGCCCGCGGGTGCGCCAGCGGGCCCCCGCGAAGAAGAAGGCGAACTTACTCCGGCTCTCCGTCAAGTCAGCAGTCCTCTTGCCCAGCTCTTCAACATTGCGGTTGAAGGTGGTGACCAGGAGGTTGTGATAATCCTCTGATAAATATTTCAAACAAAAGTAAGTGCGCGGAACTCGCCACTGGAGTTCCAGCCAGCCTGCTCAGCAGCCGGCCCGGAACTCGGGGACTACACCAAGTGGGTGCGCTGGCGCGCCCCCACGGAGAAGAACAAGAAAAACAAAGTCAGAAGAAACATACCCGGACGGCTGCTCGCGACGCCAGATACGCCTTGGTGCAAATCTGGATGGCGTCGCCCTCAGCTCGCAGCTTCGCCTGGACGTCCAGAAGCGCCTGGTTCAGCGGGCCCTTAGCCGCCTCCTCGCACCCACCCGACGGGCGCGGCGCTCGTTGCCTCAACGTCTGGGATTACCGAGCTGGCGGCGCCGACCTCCAGGGGGCGTGGCGACGAAGTCGCCTTCTCAAGACGGCGGTGCGTTGGCGAGGAGACTTGGAGGAGTAGCTACGCCACGGCCTCGTCGTTAGTCGGCAGCACCGGAGGGTCCGCCGGCAGTTCGCCTCGCATGCTCCCAGACGGCGGCGGAGGCGGTGGTGGCGGCACGACCGTGTCCGACACGGAGGCCTTGCCGCCTTCCCTCTCCATGATGGGTTGCTCGCCGCCGACTTCCCCAGTCTGCTCCGTGAATTCTGGAGGCGGCCATGCTGAGTTCGGCGGGTTGACGAGCAACGACGACTGGCGGTGCGCGGCTTCCTCGGTCTGCCGTTTTGCCGCAACCGTGGCTTCGGCATCATCCAGCCTCTTCTGGGCGGAGGCGGCCGCCTGCTCGGCCTCCGCCTTCTCCCGGTGGGCGGCTTCCTCCTCGTCACGCTTCTCCTGCGTGTTCTGCTCCGTCGCCTCCCGGAGGTCGGCGGCAGGGTCAATGTGCCGAGTGGTGGCGGACGTCTCTGCCGACCCCTTGATGGAGGTGGCGATAACTCTCCCAAGGGTGAGGGGAGCCCTGGAACAAGGAAAGCGTGTAAAAGATTTGGACAAAGTCCATTAGAAGAAAATAAGACTAAGAACGGAGGCACTTACGTAGAGACTAGTGGCGGTTTCTTCACTTCCTTGCGGAAGCGTTGGGCCGTCGCGACCGCCTCTTCCCGCTTGGTCACGGCGGCCGCCCCCTTGAACTTATTCTCCCGGCCGCCAAGAGAACTCGGCCCGGCCCGACGCTTCGTCGCGCCGCCTAGACCGCCCAAGACGGCGGAGGAACTCGCGCTGGGCTGGCCGGCCTTCGACTAGTGGCGCGGGCCGACTTCCCCATCATCATCAACGGGCCAGTCGGCAAAAGTAGTCGAGGGCCTGAGGCCGCCTTCCTCTCCTCCGCCGCCTCCGTCGGCGTCAGCCTCCATCGCTGCCGCCCCCAGGTCGGGGTCATCAATGTCGCTCTCCGCTCGGTCAGGAGCGAACTGGTGGGCTGGCCCCGCGGTGCCGGCCGAGGCTAGACGAGAGGGTTCTTATTCGAAGACTAAAAAAGATCAGAAGTCGGATTCGGCTGCAAAAAGGAAACAGAAGAGGAAGGACTCCATGCTGAACTGCCAATCCTCCGAGAGGCCGCAGTTTGCGATGTAATTCACCGTGTCCGCCACCTCCGCGTGGGGCATGTCTTTGGAGCACATCCGACTGGGGTCCCGGTGGCCGCTCATCTGACAGATCAGATGAGGCCGGCCTTGGAGCGGGAGGACTTGGCGCACCATGAAGGAGGCCAACAAGTCGGCCCCTGTCAGACCCTCCGACTGCGTCAGCACTCGGAGCCGCGCGACGGCGGAGGCACCGGCCGGAGTCAGCGTCTTGGCTCGGTGGGACCAGCTGGGGAGCCTCCCAGCTGGCGCGCCGGCTTCATACTCCGACAAGTTGACCCAGTCGCCTTCTGGGGCGACGTTCTTCACATAAAAGTAAGATCGCCGCCACATCTTCACCGACTTGATCAGCGAGATGGCGGGGAATGGGTTGTCGGCCACCGACCTTCGCATAGTGATGTAGGCGCCGCACTGGGCTGGCACGCCGGTGACGTGCGTGCCGAGCTTGGACTGGAAGAATTCCCCCCACAGCTCGATGGTGGGGAGAACGCCGAGGAAGCCTTCGCACAAGGTGGCAAAGGCATCCAACAGCACCACCGTGTTCGGGGTGAGGTGGTGCGGTTGGAGGCCGTGGAACTCCAAGAACGAGCGGAAGAAGCCGCTCGCCGGCAGCCCTAGGCCGCGCATGAAGTGCGAGCGGAATACGACCCGCTCGCCCTCCTCCGGCGCCGGTGACACCTCCTTCGCTGGCGGGGCGCGGGCCCGCACAAAGTTCACGCCGGGGAGGCGACGCGTCTTTCGGAGGAACTCGATGTGGTCGTCGTCGACATCGGAGCAGTCCCACATGCCGTAGCGCACGACGGCGGGCGCAACAGCAGAAGAAGAGCTCATCGCCGCGAGCGTGACGTGGTTCGGCGCAGCAGCGGCGGGAGGAAGAAGAAGGAAGAAGAAGCAAAGGAGAGCAAGGGAGAGCGGGCGCGCGTGCTTCACCGCCCCGCTCCCTCCGCCTACTTATAGGCTCGTAGGCTGAGAAGCCGAGGGGGCGTCGTGGGATTAACTGCGCTCACGACCCCACGACCCCCACGACTTACCACACAAAGTTACTGCGCAGGAATCCCAACTGTCCACACGACCGCAACGGATCCGTTCAAAGGCCGAGGCGCGGTAGTGGCGGGCCCCGCCTGCGGGCCTGTCCCGTCGCGCGCGTGGGCGGGCAGATTGGCCCGGACACGTGGCGCTGCTTGGCTGGTCCGCAATGGGCGGCAGCTGGGAATCTTATCAGACACGCCGCCTGAATCCAGCTACGACTTTCAAAACTCTTTAAGGAGCGAGACGACCTTCGACGAGTCCGGCTCCCGATAGTCGGCTTGGTGGATACGGCCTGAGCAAGTTCGCCTCCCGATAGTCGACTTGAGGGAAGACGGCGGGCGAGGCCCAGATCCAACCACCGGACGGAAGAAACTGTTGAGGTTCCTCGACGTGTCTCCCTCGGCGCCTCACCAGCTTCGGGGACTACTGTCGGAGTAATGTGCCACGGGTAGGCTAACCCGAGGCCCAGAACCTTTCAAGACATCGGGGCAGGCTACGCCCCTCGGGAACCTCAAGATGGAGGGCCACTTCTGGGAGTCGGCAGCAGCGCTGCCGACTATCTGCTCACGACCGAGTCCTAGGGACGGCTACGAGATGAGCCGACTCCTAACTGGCGGCTTTCAGGGAAGCCGGCCATGGGGAGTCGGTCCGCGACTCCAGCCACT
Source organism: Aegilops umbellulata (assembly GCA_032464435.1). NCBI lineage: Eukaryota > Viridiplantae > Streptophyta > Magnoliopsida > Poales > Poaceae > Aegilops > Aegilops umbellulata. The sequence continues at coordinate 554,661,596 of CP136057.1, forward strand.
CCATGCCTTCGTAGGAAGGGACGGGACGGGCAACGGCCGTAACACGGACCGCTCCCGCCCCGATTACCTAGGGCAGGCATGGCCATAGTGCACCGTACCAACGGAGATCCCCGTCACGGCGCGGCACTGTTGTCATGCCAGCCCTGACATCAGCTCCACCGGCGGAACCCTGTGCCCACGTCGGCCTGCCTGTGCGGCCCGGAGACGGCGGGCCCCGCTTGTCGACGGGGGTACAGAAGACGGCGAGAGCGCCACAAGACGGACCCCATGGGAGTCGGCCTCCAAGAGTCAGCCGGCTTCACCCACGGGCCCCGCGCGCCATTAACCAAGACAAGACGAGGAATGGCAACAGTGATCGCCCGTCAGGCGGCGGCACTGTTGCCATGACCCGATGACCAAGCCAGCATCATTAGAAGCGTGGATACAGTAATCCGCAGCCGGCGAGACCTGCCCGCGGCGGACAAGGCCTGTCGGCTCCGTACCAGACCCGTCAGCAGGGCCCACTAGTCGGCGGAGAAGACGACGGCTTGAGAGACAGACCACTGGGAGCCGCGCCCAGCCGAATTACCATTGTACCTCCCGGGGGTAGGCCTATATAAACCCCCCGGGGCACCCATGCAAAGGGTTCGACCCCATTAGCACTAGACCAGAGAGCATAGGAAGGAGAGATCTAGCCTTGCCTTCTCCTACCTGCAGGAAACAGCTCAAGGAGCAACCTTGTACACACTTTGCCATAGTGATCATGCGAAGACCCAGCAGAGCAGCAGTAGGGGTATTATCTCCTCGGAGAGCCCTAGAGCTGGGTAAGATTCGCCGGCGTGCATGTCTACGCCTCATCGCGCTTCCAGGCACCGGCGACGTTCTACTCGCCCCCACCATGATAAGCCATAGTTTGGCATATGTCGCACCCAACCCCCGACAGAACGGTTGCATGGCGTGATTCTAGACCTATCGGTGAATATCCTATCCTGGAGGGTTATTCTGCAAATTTTCAGCAAGTTAGCATGCGACAGTTTGATCTCAGATCCAAGGGCTGCTAGCAGCCCGTATCATGGTCGCGCCTACCACGACCGTTGCATCGCTCGCGCGGTCGCGCCCTTGGAGATTTAACACGATGCGTTAGGCTATCTGATGTTGGCATGTCATACATAGTCATCACTTAGTCACTCATACTACAACAAGGTTGGCTATAAGTGTATTTTTTTGCTCCTCTCTATCTCTTTCTTCGTACTCAAGGAAGAAACGGTGCTAAGCGCGTGTATTTATTGCATTTGTTAAGGAGTGACCTCTTCCAATGAAATGGTGTTGCTAAGTTTGCTTCATTTAATTAGCTATAGACTCAAAATTGTCTTTTCACCTAGGTACACACGCTTAGCACCGATTCTTCCTTGCGTCACCAAACTAATATCTCTCTTCTTGATTAACTTGCCACATCAGACTTTATGCCTATGTGGCAAGCTTAAGCACCTGTAGGAGCAAGTAAAAGTAATTACAATGGTGCAATTTACATGGCCTTTTTGCATATGTGGAGGAAAGAGAGGCAAGGAAAAAGTGGAGAAGTGGGATCTCATGCAAGAGCCAGCCTCTACTACATGGTGGAGCATTGGGAGAGGCACATGTATGGAGGTGGTCATGAATCTGGGAGACTCACGCTGGTCGTAGCGCCGCAGCTAAAATGATAATGGCAAGTCAAATCACGGGGCCCCACCTGTCGAGCAGTAACTCGCTGTCAAATCACACAGCCCTACGTTTGCAGCAGCCTACCCCCTCATCTTCTCACGTCTCTGTCGAACTGACTAGGCAGAACTGCCCCGCCCCCTATCGCACAGGAAAAGCCCCGCCCTCGACTTTTAAATAGTATACAGTATACTAATTTTGTATCCATGGATTGCGCCCGCGCCATGGAGAAAAGCGTCTAGAAAACGGCGGTACACATGTACGGAGTATACAGCACGCCCGTCACGTTCGCGTCACACCCCAGACGGTTGGTCGGTCTAGCACACTGCTCTCCGAATGGAACGCGCGTCATATTGCGTTTGCACACACATGTGGGCCGACAATGGAGAACCGACCATAGGAACGCTCGTCGCGTTCGCGTCGCACCCCAGACGAGAGGGCCGACGTGTCGTGACTGGATCAAAATCAAAATCAATTTACCCTTAAATTAAGAAAGCAAACCCACATTAACTAGTCTCCCTTTTATTCTGGGTCATAATTGACCATGATTTTCGCACATAAAATATATGTTATACATTGTAAAAATAATACTCCCTCCATTTTTGTATACAAGGCCACTATCAAAATTAAAATTTGCAACTATACAAGGCCACTAACATTAATCGAGGCAAAATTGATGGCGTTTGCCTCGTACTAGCACCCGAGGACATTAATATCCCTTGTGTGCATGCGGGAGTGAGAAGGTTAGCTTGCATTCCCAACATTAATCAACTAATGAGGAGTAAGCGGTTGGCTTGTTGTGCTTGGGAGAGAAAAACCACATTAATTAACACGACAATCAAGGTGACAAGCTAGCTTGCAACATTGACTTAAACATACCATTGATTTTTCCCTTGGTACCTGTAATATGAGTTTCTGGCCTTGTATACAAAAATGGAGGGAGTATAATTTGAAAGTACATTCAGATACGAACCAAACGATACAAGTTTTGGTGACATGCATTCACATTTTGCTTGTCAAATACAGTACGTGGTCAAGCTTTGACCCAAAATACGCAAAACAACAAAAAATACTTCCAAGACCAGCGCCGCTCTTCCGCTCTTCTCCACTTAAACCACCAGCGCTCCTCTCCTGTTCCAATCTAAATGCAGCGCCGCTCCTCTCCTCTTCCATTTCAAAACCACCGCCCCTCATCTCCTGTTCCAGTCCAAAACCAGCGTCGCTCCTCTCCCGTTCTAATCCAAAACCAGCACTGATCCTCTCCTCTTCCATTCAAAAACCACCGCCGGTGAGTGAAGGTGCTGTGGAGAAGTAGATCGATTGAGGAGTACAACCGAAACATGAGGATCGCAGACGGTGACCCTATGAAGCTAACTAGGATGTTGGAGATACAGTCTTGGTTTGACAACAAGGACCAACTAGCGGCGACGTCGACATCCATGGCCAAATATCTGCAACAGAGCGAAAGATGGCGATACTCCCGGAGGGAGTCATCGCGCCGGAGTGCATAGAGCTGCTCCTCTGGGCCATGGAGCAAACAGATTCACCAAATCCGATCGTGAGGGAGCGGTGGTGGGAGTATCGATCCCAGATTTAGCATCCACCAGAGATTGAAGGATCGAGCATCTATAGGGTGCCGTTTGTGAGGGTGTCCTGCCAGAGCGAGCCGGTGGAGTCTTCGTCGACTGAACCCAACTGCAAGAGGAGTAAATCAGTTGGCCCGACGATGCTTCCGCGCCATCGTCTCCCTCGCCGTTCACATCGTCTCACCAGGCGGCTGTCTACCGCAGAGGAATAGGAGGGGGCTGTGTCACGACCGGTTTTCCAATAAAATATTTATTGAGAAACCAATCTATAGAAATCCAGTTTGAGATAAAACCACCTCACTGGCAGACAAACTTTTGATACAATAAGCCAGTAGCATAAATATATTACAGGGTTGAGCTGACGATACTCAACAATTTATTACAAGCGTGCCAATAATTATACATGAAGGCGATTAATGACACAAGGGGGTGGTGGCATACTACTGACTCGCAAATAAGGTAGAGGTGGAGTAACACAGTGGGAGTGTTTAAGGGATTCTCAAACTAACATCCCATCGAGCGTCGAGGTGAAGCTCGAAGAACTTATTCGGGTAGCAGAAGCGGATATGAAACAGTGACCAACTCCAAGGTTGCACGAGACTGACTGGGACTCCTCTAGGCGTCGGATTCGCTATCGAACTCTTCATCCATGAGATCACCTTCGTCAGCATCTGGCCAAATCAACAAGCCAGTGAGTACTTTGAAAGTACTCGCAAGACAGTTCGGACGTAAGATATAACAAATGCCAACATGAGATTCATGGATAAGTTAACCAGTACGATCAGACATAGAGGTGATAATGCTGGGTGCCAAACGAGTGTCTGGAAGACTCCTCGAGCGGAAAATGCGGAACAATAATACTGGTGCCAAACGAGTGTCTCAAAGACTCCTCGAGCGGAAATTGCGAAATAATAATACTGGTGCCAAACGAGTGTCTGAAAACTCCTCGAGCGGAAAAATGCGGAATATTAATGCCACAATCGGGCGTCTGAGCGACACCACATAAAGGGGTTTAAAAGAAATGCCACAGTCGGGCGTCTGAGCGACACCACAAAAAGGGCTTTAAAAGAAATGCCACGGTCGGGCGTCTGAGCGACACCACATAAAGGGCTTTAAAAGAAACGCCACAGTCGGGCGTCTGAGTGACACCACATAAAGGGCTTTAAAAGAAATGCCATAGTCGGGCGTCTGAGCGACACCACATAAAGGGCTTTAAAAGAAACGCCACAGTCGGGCGTCTGAGCGACACCACATAAAGGGCTTTAAACTGATAAGGAAATAATACATTCATCATAATTATATTCAACTCATGGAAATAAACGGGTTAGCACATCCACAAGGATAACATTTAACCGGTCTTACTGCCCATGTGTTCCATCGGGTAATCTGTCACCAAACTGGCACATGACTGTTAGCAGGGAACTTGGAAATAGATAAGATGATTTAAGGATATGGAGCTCTGCAGAGTTTGTACAAAAATTTCCCACAGTCGACGGATTTCCGTAGTCACTAGGACTAGTTCCCTTACGGTATTTCAGAAGAAAACACAGCAATCCAGTACACACCCATCCAACTCTTTGATGCCAGGAATCACCCTCAACATCGTCCAAGAAAAACCATTGAGATGGGGAGATCACAATCTTGAATAGCATGGGATCAAATTTATATACGCGCGCTCTAAGGGGTGCCCCCCTCTCGGTCCCAACCGGAAACACCCATGCCCCCTGACCGGATGCCTGGCTTTAATCCAGGGCCATGGAACCAGCATCCCGGCCTCTCCTTTTTGGTGTGTACCAAGAAAGCGGTTTGCGACTTACTAAACCATATCCCTTTCGGGAAACATGTGGTAGTACAGGAAAAGGGAATGGATATGAACCAACCGATACGGGTTGGTACTGACGATAACTTGCATGGCCTAAGACTGGCATGCTACAACACTGCCATCTTACCCATCTTCATGCCAACCCATGGCCTTACATACTCACGTCCAATGACGTGTGAAATCACCGGGCTTACTTGCCCCAACAATGCATAATGAACTATTCATCGGTATGCTTCACACATGTCATGAAACTATCTATATGCAAACATGCCAATACACTCATCATATCAAAAGTTCGAACATTGCTTGCCTGGTTCAGAGTAGTCGGAGCCTAGCTTGGTGAAGTTTGCGGCCCCATCACCTCTGTCGGTATCTACGGTACAGAGAAAACATACGCGCTAACGTGAATACCGAGAGGTGCAGAAAAAGTATTGCAAATATTTTTCAAATAAATCTGATAAAAAACTAGACAAAAATTTGAAGAGGACAGAAAAAGAATCAATCAAACATATGCTTCTGATAAAAAGTTATAAGGGTTTTTGCCCAGGGACTCATCTGTAATGAAACAGAAACTTTCCAGGGTTCTAACTGAGAAAACAGAAAACGGTTCGATAGGAAATGCGCAAGCGCAACGGAGAAAGCGTATTTTGCCCGAAGGCGTTTTCAGAAAATTATCCGAATAGAAAAGACAGAGAAGCTGACAGGCGGGTCCCATCTGTCAGGTTTAAAATTTAAAAGAGGCGGGTCGGGCTCGCCGGCGCCCGAGAGCCGCGGTGGTCGCCGGCGGCAATCCACGGCGAGGCAGAGAGATCGGAGGTTACCTCCGTGCTCAGGGTGCCATTCCGCGTTGGATGGTGGTCGAGGTGGTCGCCGGGAAGCACCACGTCGGCGGTGGCCCCTGCTCCGGCAGACGGCGGTTCGGGCGTGGTTGGAGGTCGCCGGAGAGAGCTGCCCTGATCAAATTGAGGAGGGGGTTAAGAATCTGGTAGCTAGAGAGGGAGATGGACGGAGTTTGGGCGCCGGAGACGGCCTCACCGGAGCGAATCGAGCTGGAGGCCGAGGCGGAGCGGGGTGGCCGGAGTCGGGGGAGGAGACCTCCTCGAGGTCCTCCAAGTGACCTGGCACGGCGTTGGCGGAGTGCAAGGGTGGTGCGTGCTCGCGGGAGGGCTCGGGGTCTCCTTTTATAGGCGATCCGAGGCGGTGGCCGAGAACGGCGTTCTCCGGCGAGTGATTACGGTGGTGCAGTGCTTGGTCGGGGGAGTTTAGGAGTTGAGCACCGTCGTGGAGGTTCGCGGAGTCCATTTTGGAGCCAACGGCGTTGGTTTAAGCTTGCTGAGGTGGAGCTCGACGGAACGGGACGGCGCGGGTCCATCGGCGCCAGAGAGCACGCTCTGTGCGTGCCGCGCCACTACAGTTGTGCTGCATGCGTGCGCTGGCGTGGAGGTGGACACGCGGAGCCATCAGCGGGGCTGTGCGGCGCGGAACGGCGTTGAGCCGCCGTTCTGCTCCCTGTTGGCTGCCACGGCGGTTCAGCCGCCGCGGGACACGCCGGCGCGGTCGGGTCAGAGCGCCTCCGACGCCAGGAAGAAGCCAAGCGCGCGTGCGGGGCTCTGGACACGCAGACCAGGCGGCGAGCAACGTGCCAAGGGCACTGTGTGCGCGTGACTGAAGATGAACTGCAGCAAACAACACTGAAGACTGAATTTGACTGAAAGTGTTCGAACAGTGCCTGCAAGGTGCTCGACAGAATGATCCAAGCATGTAGGGATTTTTCCTTGGGCTGATTTTTGGTGGAGTGGCTTCTCATTGCTCTAGTAGGCTGCCTGATTTTTGGTGGAATTTTTGGAGGAGTGTAGATATGAATTTCACCAAATTTGTCAAATCTGGTCCAAAATTGCAGGGAGTGTAAGTTGAAAAATCTGAAGAGAAGATGAGTGGATCAAGATGGTTCTGGGTTGTGGGTGTAAAGGACTAGCCAGTAGAGTTGGTTTGAAGTCAAATCTCAAATGGAAAAGGGTACTTGCTTTGAAAATCCATCAGGCTTAAAATAATTGACGGAAAATATTTGAGAGATAAAACAAAATCCAAAGCTTGTTTGGATGAGTTGGGATAGGGAATGTGAGTTGTTGACAAGGAGGGGAGAAGATGTTGGAGTGGTTTAACCTCATGGGCAAATTACAAGGTCATGGATGGTTTTCAAATAGAAAAAAAAACAACTCTTTTTCATAGAGTTTTTTTTTTAGAGGGAACTCCAAAAAAAAATCTAAGAAGAGAAATAATAGAGAGAAGGAGTTTTTAAGAAGGTCAAACCAAAGGCTGGAAGGAGAAAACAGAAATAGCAATCCCTAGTCAAGGAAAAGGATTTTTAATAGGGTTGTTTTTCTGAAAGCCTCAAATCTCAAGGAAAAATCCAGCAAGGATTTTTGCAAAAAACCCAAATGAAATTTTTGGAGTGTCACAACACCTACCCCCTTAGGAAAAATCTCGTCCCCGAGATTTCAGTTGATCCTTAAATAAGTGAGGATGCTCTGTTCGGAGAAAGTCCTCTCTTTCCCATGTTGCTTCACTTTCGGTGTGATTACTCCACTGAACTTTGAAAAATTTGACGGTTTTTTGTCGGGTCCTCCTTTCAGACTCCTCTAATATCTTTACTGGGTGTTCCCGATAAGTGAGGTCTGGCTGCACGTCTATGTTCTCATGGGATACTTGTTTCTCTAGGTTGCTCACACATTTCCTCAATTGCGATACGTGGAACACGTTGTGAACATCTGACAGTTCCTCAGGTAGGTCTAGTTGGTATGCTACTGCGCCTTTCCGTGCCAATATACCGAATGGCCCGATGAATCTTGGCGCTAGCTTTCCCTTAATTTTGAATCGCTGCAACCCCCTCATAGGTGACACCCGTAGGTACACGAATTCACCAGGTTCAAAGTTGACCCCACGATGTTTCTGATCGTAATAACTCTTTTGCCGGCTTTGGGCGGTCTTGAGTCGATCTCTGATTAGTTGGACCTTTTCCTCGGCTTCCTTGAGCACGTCTGGGCCGAAGATACGGCTGTCTCCGGTCTCTGACCAATTTAACGGGGTACGACATCTTCGTCCATACAAGGCTTCAAATGGTGCCATTTGCAGGCTGGCCTGATGACTGTTGTTGTACGCGAACTCGGCGTATGGCAGGCTGTCTTCCCAACTGGCTCCGTAGGTGAGGACACATGCTCTCAGCATGTCCTCTAAAATCTGGTTTACCCGTTCTGTTTGTCCATCTGTCTGAGGGTGGTATGCCGTGCTGAAGGCTAGTTGAGTTCCTAGAGCCTGTTGTAACTGCTCCCAGAATCTTGAGACGAACTGTGTTCCTCTGTCGGATATTATAGTCTTCGGGACACCGTGCAGACAAACTATGCGAGAGAGATATATTTTGGCAAGCTTCTGAGTGGTGTGGGTCGTCTTTACTGGAATGAAATGTGCCACCTTAGTCAATCTGTCGGTGATAACCCATATGGCATCATTCCTGTGTCGTGATCGAGGTAGTCTGACAATGAAATCCATCCCTATTTCATCCCATTTCCACTCAGGTATTTTATTTGGTTGCAGTAGTCCAGCTGGTCTCTGATGTTCGGCCTTTATACGTTGACAAGAGTCGCAGCATGCAATGAAGGTGGCTATGTCCCTTTTCATACTGTGCCACCAAAATCCTTCTTGGATATCATTATACATCTTGGTTCCTCCAGGGTGGATCGAATATGGAGCGGTGTGGGCTTCAGCTAGAATTTGCCGTTTGAGGTCGTCTACGTCCGGTACGCAGAGTCTGTTTCCGTACCATAGTGTCCCTTCTTCGTCTATGATGAATTCCGAGGCCTTGCCCATACTCACCTTTCTTTTGATACCTTCAATGCTGGGGTGACCGGGCTGGGCTTCTTTGATTCTTGTCACAAGGTTGGGCTGTATCTCTAAGTTTGTTATGGTGCCTTCTGCTATCATCAACAAGTTGAGTCTGGCAAATTCCTGTTGAAATTCGGGTCTTAAGTTGGGCAGATTGTTGTTGTTGGCGCTGGGGTTCCGACTAAGAGCATCGGCTACTACATTTGCTTTTCCAGGATGATAGTGGATTCCGACATCATAATCCTTTACTAGCTCCAACCAGCGTCGTTGCCTTAAATTCAGCTCTGGCTGTGTGAAAATATATTTGAGACTTTTATGGTCCGTATATATTTCACATCGATTTCCAGGAAGGAAGTGCCTCCATTCCTTGAGTGCATGAATAACTGCTGCCATTTATAAGTCATGAGTGGGATAGTTTTCCTCATGCTTGCGAAGTTGCCTTGAAGCGTATGCGACAACTTTGCCTTCTTGCATTAATACGCATCCGAGTCCCTTCCTGGACGCGTCACAAAATACTTCAAAATTCTTGCGTATGTCCGGCACAATCAATACTGGTGCTATTGTTAATTTCCGTTTTAGCTCTTGGAAACTTTTCGCACAGGCTTCTGTCCATTCAAATTTCTTATCTTTCTTGAGCAATTGCGTCATTGGCTTGGCTATGGTGGAGAATCCTTCAATAAATCTGCGGTAATATCCTGCCATTCCCAAGAAACTCCGTATGTCCGTTACACTGGCTGGTGACTTCTAGCCATGCACGGCCTTGACTTTCTCTGGGTCCACGGCGATCCCGTCTTGGGTTAGCACGTGGCCTAGAAAGCCTACTTGCCTTAACCAGAATTCACACTTGCTGAACTTGGCGTACAATTGGTGTTTCCTGAGTTCTCCTAGTACAATTCTGAGATGTTCAGCGTGTTCTTCTGGTGTTTTGGAGTATACTAAAATATCGTCGATGAAATACCAAAACGAACTTGTCCATAAACTTCATAAATACTTTGTTCATGAGGTGAACAAAATATGCAGGGGCATTTGTTAATCCAAAAGGCATTACTGTGAACTCATACAGTCCATATCTGGAGGTGAAGGCTGTCTTGGGGATATCTTCTGTTCGTACTTTTAATTGATGGTATCCTGACCTTAGGTCGATTTTTGAGAATACCTTGGCCTTAGCGAGTTGATCGAATAAATCATTTATTCTTGGCATCGGGTATTTGTTCTTGATTGTGACCATGTTGAGTGCTCGGTAGTCAATACACAATCGCAGTGTTCCATCTTTCTTTTTGGCAAACAAAATTGGTGATCCCCATGGTGAGGAACTGGCTCGAATGTATCCCTTGTCAAGCAATTCCTTTATTTGTTTCTTCAGTTCAACCAACTCGGATGGTGCCATTCTGTATGGTTTCTTGTATATGGGGGTGGTTCCTGGTGCTAGCTCAATGCTGAACTCTATCTCTCGGTCGGGTGGCATGCCTGGTAGCTCTTCGGGAAATACGTCTGGAAATTCATGTACTACTGGAACCTTGTTTAATTCAGAAATGTCCACCTTGTTCAGTCTTGGTTGTCTGGAGATTTCCCTTTCTTTGGCGGATACTCTTATTGTCTTACCATGGTGGTGTGTGAGAATCACGGTCCGATTGAAACAATCAATGAAACCTTTGTTGGTGGTTAACCAGTCCATCCCTAGGATGACATCTAGTCCTTTATTTTCCAACACAATGAGATTGGCGTGAAACTTCAATCCTTTGAACTCAATAATCACATCCTGACAGTAATTCTGAGTAACTTGCTGAATTCCAGGGGACTTGATGATCATGGATTTCTCCAAAGGGAGCATCGAAATATTATTTTGCGAAGCAAAACTTTTCGAAATAAAAGAGTGAGAAGCTCCAGAATCAAACAAAACTGTTGCAGGTATTGTGTTGACAGGGAACGTACCGAGTACGATATCCGGAGCATTTTGTGCCTCCTCTTTGGTCACGTGGTTCAAATGACCTTTCCTGTGGTTATTGTTGGGATTGAAGTTGTTTCGCTTGGGCGCTGAATTATTGCTGCAGTTGTTCGGTTTTGGTGCTGAGCTTCTTGGCTTGGGACACTGCTTGGCATAGTGTCCTTCTTCTCCACAGGCGTAACAAGTAACACCTGGGCGATATGTGAACTCCTTGTCCCTAGCATGGAAATTCTTTGTTGGGCGTGAGACGTTGGATGATGATTTGTGCGTCCCACCCTTCTGAAAATCGGTCTTACTTCGGTGATTGCGAGCATGGTTAGTCTGGTCCCTTTTTCGCTTGCGGATATCATCCAAACTGCGTCTTTCATTTTCTAGAGTAATGGCTTTATCCACCAGCGTCTTAAAATCTGGGAAAGTGTGTATGACCAGTTGGCATTTAAGCGCGGGTGCTAGGCCGTCAAGGAACTTCTCCATTTTCTTGCTTTCAGTCATACGCTCTTCGTTGGCGTAGCGGGATAACAGAGTAAATTGGCTGTTGTAATCTGACACTGTCATGCTCCTTTGCTTGAGGTCATCGAACTCTCTTTTCTTGATTTTCATAATACTCTTAGGAATATGCGCGCCACGGAAACCTTCCTTGAAATCATCCCATGTTATATCATTTTCGTTGGGATGCATGTGCAGAAAATTTTCCCACCAGGATGCGGCTGCTCCCGTGAGATAATGCGGTGCGTACTGTACCTTTTCTGGGTCTGAGCATTTTGCAATAATTAACTTTCTCTCCATATCGCGAAGCCAGCCTTCGGCTTCAAGTGGCTTGTCAGTATGAGAAAATGTTGAGGGACGTGTCTTCTGTAGTTCAGATTACTTGGAATGCTGCGGATACTGCCCATGGTGATTTCCCATGTTAATAACTTGGTTCATTATTTCCCGATGTTGTTGCTGACTTTGTTCATAAAGGCGGCACATTTGGGAAAGTGCCGTTTCACTGTCCGGTTGACTTGTCTGACCTCGAGTAAAATTGTTGCCTGATTGAGTATTATAGTGTTGACTTGACTGCCCTTGTGCAAAGTTGTTGCCCGGTTGGTTGCCATAATCTTCCTCTGGTGGAGTGGGCATGGAGCGAGTCCAAGGACGAGACATTTTTCACTCTGGGGATGTATTTATAAAACCATAAGAAAAATGGAAGGGTTGCAAAGATAAAACCCATAATGCACAAGGTTGACAGATAAATTTTTAAAACCAAGATACTCAAGGGAAAACAAATTGATTTGCGCATAGAGAAGGACTACATCATTACGTATCTTACACGCGGCGATAATTATACAATACATCACTCAGGATATGCGTACATAATCCTGACATGTTATTTAGGCTAGTGCACTTCTCCATATCCTACATGATGCGCAAACAGCTACTTCTCACAACATCTTACATGGCGATGCAACGCATGACGGCTATGCGTACTCAGTCGGAGATGTTGATGACGTCCTTGGCCCTGCCAAGGGTGAGGCATAGCGAAGCCGGGGACTCGACTTCCTCCTCGCTGATAGGCTCCATGCGAGTAGTGCTGCGCCGAGTGGATGGAGCGGGTGCGTGGGGCGGAATGACGCGGATTGGAGTCGGCGCGAGTGGCGGTGCAGTGCGCGCGGGAGTGGGCGCAATGACCTGGTTGAACTCCTCGGTGGTAGGCAGGTGACGAGCAGGAGCATGGGATGCAGAGGACGAGACGAAAGTCAGTGGCGGTGCGGTGGGCAGGAGCTCCCTCCTGTTGGCGGCACAACCGTGGACAGAGTCCATGCGGGCGGCCACAAAGTCATCCACCAAGTTGTCGAAGGCTGCCTCCAAGGCCCGGAGATACTCAATAAGCATCTCAAAAGCCTCGTCCCGTTCTCCTCTGTGGCAGGAGAATGCGTAGTGACAGGTGTAGGGCACATGGCAAGGTAGATAGCGGTAGCGACGAGCCTTCATCGCGGGAAGGACATCCCTGAGACGAGCTATCGCCTCGCGGGCTGCCATCTGGATGGCATGCTTCTCCGAAGGCATGGCTCTCCCTAAGAATCGGAAGCGGCGTAGATCACCACGCCCTCCCTTGAACTGTACCGCGGCCTGGTGCATAGTCAGACTGTCGTTGACTCTGTGCTGACAGAGAGTGACGACTGGGCGCACAGACGGCCCCATCGCGACCTGAACGACGAAGGAGAGAAGCTTAACGAACCCATCGGGTACGTTGGCGAAGGTCTGAGACTCGCAGCTGCGGTCGGCCATCTACAAAAGTTGGCAAAAATCCTGAATGGTCAGATCATAAATATATGTTGACTGTCAGAAAAATGACTACTATTGTAAAAACATGAATAAGCTCTATCATGCTAATAACCGATTAGCGATCGCACCTAGTGGCTTCCTACAGTCAGCCTGGCTCTGGTACCAAGCTTGTCACGACCGGTTTTCCAATAAAATATTTATTGAGAAACCAATCTATAGAAATCCAGTTTGAGATAAAACCACCTCACTGGCAGACAAACTTTTGATACAATAAGCCAGTAGCATAAATATATTACAGGGTTGAGCTGACGATACTCAACAATTTATTACAAGCGTGCCAATAATTATACATGAAGGCAATTAATGACACAAGGGGGTGGTGGCATACTACTGACTCGCAAATAAGGTAGAGGTGGAGTAACACAGTGGGAGTGGTTATGGAATTCTCAAACTAACATCCCATCGAGCGTCGAGGTGAAGCTCGAAGAATTTATTAGGGTAGCGGAAGCGGATATGAAACAGTGACCAACTCCAAGGTTGCACGAGACTGACTGGGACTCCTCTAGGCGTCGGATTCGCTATCGAACTCTTCATCCATGAGATCACCTTCGTCAGCATCTGGCCAAATCAACAAGCCAGTGAGTACTTTGAAAGTACTCGCAAGACAGTTCGGACGTAAGATATAACAAATGCCAACATGAGATTCATGGATAAGTTAACCAGTACGATCAGACATAGAGGTGATAATGCTGGGTGCCAAACGAGTGTCTGGAAGACTCCTCGAGCGGAAAATGCGGAATAATAATACTGGTGCCAAACGAGTGTCTGAAAGACTCCTCGAGCGGAAATTGCGGAATAATAATACTGGTGCCAAACGAGTGTCTGAAACACTCCTCGAGCGGAAAAATGCGGAATAATAATGCCACAATCGGGCGTCTGAGCGACACCACATAAAGGGCTTTAAAAGAAATGCCACAGTCGGGCGTCTGAGCGACACCACAAAAAGGGCTTTAAAAGAAATGCCACGGTCGGGCGTCTGAGCGACACCACATAAAGGGCTTTAAAAGAAACGCCACAGTCGGGCGTCTGAGTGACACCACATAAAGGGCTTTAAAAGAAATGCCACAGTCGGGCGTCTGAGCGACACCACATAAAGGGCTTTAAAAGAAACGCCACAGTCGGGCGTCTGAGCGACACCACATAAAGGGCTTTAAACTGATAAGGAAATAATACATTCATCATAATTATATTCAACTCATGGAAATAAACGGGTTAGCACATCCACAAGGATAACATTTAACCGGTCTTACTGCCCATGTGTTCCATCGGGTAATCTGTCACCAAACTGGCACATGACTGTTAGCAGGGAACTTGGAAATAGATAAGATGATTTAAGGATATGGAGCTCTGCAGAGTTTGTACAAAAATTTCCCACAGTCGACGGATTTCCGTAGTCACTAGGACTAGTTCCGTTACGGTATTTCAGAAGAAAACACAACAATCCAGTACACACCCATCCAACTCTTTGATGCCAGGAATCACCCTCAACATCGTCCAAGAAAAACCATTGAGACGGGGTGATCACAATCTCGAATAGCATGGGATCAAATTTATATACGCGCGCTCTAAGGGGTGCCCCCCTCTCGGTCCCAACCGGAAACACCCATGCCCCCTGACCGGATGCCTGGCTTTAATCCAGGGCCATGGAACCAGCATCCCGGCCTCTCCTTTTTGGTGTGTACCAAGAAAGCGGTTTGCGACTTACTAAACCATATCCCTTTCGGGAAACATGTGGTAGTACAGGAAAAGGGAATGGATATGAACCAACCGATACGGGTTGGTACTGACGATAACTTGCATGGCCTAAGACTGGCATGCTACAACACTGCCATCTTACCCATCTTCATGCCAACCCATGGCCTTACATACTCACGTCCAACGACGTGTGAAATCACCGGGCTTACTTGCCCCAACAATGCATAATGAACTATTCATCGGTATGCTTCACACATGTCATGAAACTATCTATATGCAAACATGCCAATACACTCATCATATCAAAATTTCGAACATTGCTTGCCTGGTTCAGAGTAGTCGGAGCCTAGCTTGGTGAAGTTTGCGGCCCCATCACCTCCGTCGGTATCTACGGTACAGAGAAAACATACGCGCTAACGTGAATACCGAGAGGTGCAGAAAAAGTATTGCAAATATTTTTCAAATAAATCTGATAAAAACTAGACAAAAATTTGAAGAGGACAGAAAAAGAATCAATCAAACATATGCTTCTGATAAAAAGTTATAAGGGTTTTTGCCCAGGGACTCATCTGTAATGAAACAGAAACTTTCCAGGGTTCTAACTGAGAAAACAGAAAACGGTTCGATAGGAAATGCGCAAGCGCAACGGAGAAAGCGTATTTTGCCCGAAGGCGTTTTCAGAAAAAGATTCGAATAGAAAAGACAGAGAAGCTGACAGGCGGGTCCCATCTGTCAGGTTTAAAATTTAAAAGAGGCGGGTCGGGCTCGCTGGCGCCCGAGAGCCGCGGTGGTCGCCGGCGGCGATCCACGGCGAGGCAGAGAGATCGGAGGTTACCTCCGTGCTCAGGGTGCCATTCCGCGTTGGATGGTGGTTGAGGTGGTCGCCGGGAAGCACCACGTCGGCGGTGGCCCCTGCTCCGGCGGACGGCGGTTCGGGCGTGGTTGGAGGTCGCCGGAGAGAGCTGCACTGATCAAATTGAGGAGGGGGTTAAGAATCTGGTAGCTAGAGAGGGAGATGGACGGAGTTTGGGCGCCGGAGACGGCCTCACCGGAGCGAATCGAGCTGGAGGCCGAGGCGGAGCGGGGTGGCCGGAGTCGGGGGAGGAGACCTCCTCGAGGTCCTCCCAGTGACCTGGCACGGCGTTGGTGGAGTGCAGGGGTGGTGCGTGCTCGCGGGAGGGCTCGGGGTCTCCTTTTATAGGCGATCCGAGGCGGTGGCAGAGAACGGCGTTCTCTGGCGAGTGATTACGGTGGTGCAGTGCTTGGTCGGGAGAGTTTAGGAGTTGAGCACCGTCGTGGAGGTTCGCGGAGTCCATTTTGGAGCCAACGGCGTTGGTTTAAGCTTGCTAAGGTGGAGCTCGACGGAACGGGACGGCGCGGGTCCATCGGCGCCAGAGAGCACGCTCTGTGCGTGCCGCGCCACGACGGCTGTGCTGCATGCGTGCGCTGGCGTGGAGGTGGAAACGCGGAGCCATCAGCGGGGCTGTGCGGCGCGGAACGGCGTTGAGCCGCCGTTCTGCTCCCTGTTGGCTGCCACGGCGGTTCAGCCGCCGTGGGACACGCCGGCGCGGTCGGGTCAGAGCGCCACCGACGCCAGGAAGAAGCCAAGCGCGCGTGCGGGGCTCTGGACACGCAGACCAGGCGGCGAGCAACGTGCCAAGGGCACTGTGTGCGCGTGACTGAAGATGAACTGCAGCAAACAACACTGAAGACTGAATTTGACTGAAAGTGTTCGAACAGTGCCTGCAAGGTGCTCGACAGAATGATCCAGGCATGTAGGGATTTTTCCTTGGGCTGATTTTTGGTGGAGTGGCTTCTCATTGCTCTAGTAGGCTGCCTGATTTTTGGTGGAATTTTTGGAGGAGTGTAGATATGAATTTCACCAAATTTGTCAAATCTGGTCCAAACTTGCAGGGAGTGTAAGTTGAAAAATCTGAAAAGAAGATGAGTGGATCAAGATGGTTCTGGGTTGTGGGTGCAAAGGACTAGCCAGTAGAGTTGGTTTGAAGTCAAATCTCAAATGGAAAAGGGTACTTGCTTTGAAAATCCATCAGGCCAACTCTTTTTCATAGAGTTTTTTTAAAGGGAACTCCAAAAAAAATCTGAGAAGAGAAATAATAGAGAGAAGGAGTTTTTAAGAAGGTCAAACCCAAGGCTGGAAGGAGAAAACAGAAATAGCAATCCCTAGTCAAGGAAAAGGATTTTTAATAGGGTTGTTTTTCTGAAAGCCTCAAATCTCAAGGAAAAATCCAGCAAGGATTTTTGCAAAAAACCCAAATGAAATTTTTGGAGTGTCACAGGCTGCCCCCCCCAGCCCAATAGTCAGGTAGGTTGTGAATTGTCAGGAGGAGCTTAGGGTTGTCAGTATTTGCCGGTTGTGAATTGTGTTTTGTGTTGTGTATTTTGTGAGTACTTTCAGATATGAATGTCTTTTGAGGATTTGCAGTATTGAGCATATGAAGTATTTTATGAATTCTAGAGATTTATTTTTAGCATTTAAAAAAATGTAGTTTCATAGGAGTATAAAAGTGCAGACAATGTGATTCTCAGAGAAGAAACTGGAAGTTTCAGTTTCAGATAAGAAACTGCAAGTTCAGTTTCAGATAAGAAACTACAGCTTTCAGAGGCAGATCATTTATATTAACACGGCCTTCTCAAACAGGGTTAACATCATGTTGGAAGTTTTATTCATGGTCGAAATAATGGAACTACCAGCCAGTTAACATAACGCTGATCAACATTCATGCATAGCACATCTTCATATGATACACAGTCAAAATGCCCACACAATGTCGAGTGTGCGAAACACAGAGAAAACGAGGGACGAAGTTTTGGCAAGTGTTGGACATGGTTTTGGGCTGCCCCGTCTAGGCTTTCATTTTTAACATGCACAGCCCACGACCTCGGATGGGAGGTCCATAGGCCTGTTTGTGTTTCTTAGGGCCGTCATGTATCGACCGGCCTATGGACCTCCCATCCGAGGTTTTATTTTTGGTAGCCCAATTTATGTATTTTTTTGAAGAAAACGCAGAGGTCTGTTCTATTTTTCTATATATAAGAATAGGAACACCAGGTCCAACTTATGTTTCCCTTCTAACTATATTATATATATTTAAATTATTTTATATGTTGACTGTTTAGTTCACATACTCCCTCCTTTTTGGTATATAGGGATTATCTCAAAAATTTTGTTTTTCCATTTTATAAGGCTCAATTTTGTTGTTTTCCATCACATGTTCAGATTCCAAGGTGCATTAAATCATTGCATGCAAGTATTAAGAGAAAATTGACCAATGCATGTACTTTATGCATGCATGCATTGACAAACATAATTTTTTGAGGAAACAAGTGCATTAATTAGGTGCTTTTGCAAACTACAAAAAGTATTCCACCATTCATCGTCTACCTTGGTTGGGGAGATTTTAGAATTGAGCCCTATAAACCGAAAATGAGGGAGTAATTGGCAAATAGATGACCGCTCTCGCGATCCCATTCGCCCCCGCCACTACCTCCACCCTCGCTGCCTCCATAGATCTTGCCGCCACCTCCCGCCTCCTGACTCCGGGCGCGCCTGCCCCCTCAGCAAGTCCGCTCGCGCGCAACATGGATTCGCCGGCCATATCCATGAGGGAATGGCTGGAAGACAGGCAGATGTACAAGATGCATCTCCCACATATCTACAAAGCCTTCCCGCAGATGCTCCAGCCGCTCGACTTCATCCTGCTGGCGGTGCTACGGGAGACTCGAGGGAGGAGATGGAGGGAGCGGGCCATGCGGATCCGCGACGACGCTCTCTCCTGGACCCAGTGCACGCGCGAATGGTGGGAAGCAGAGGAGGAACCTGCGAGGGAGGACGCCGAGGAGGGACCAAATCCGTTCTCTCATTCGGCAGCTAAGCTCGAATGTGCAAGGATCATGTGGATTGGGAGCTGCTAAATCTAGCCCTGCGGATCTACTTCGAAGGAGATTTCTCGGAGAAGCACAGGATGCCCCACCCTAGTGAGCCGCCGATTGCGTTCGTTTGATGGGCGAAAGGAGAAGTGAATGCAGGAGATCCACGCCGTGTTGCGAGATGGGAATGCTTGACGGGACTCCTGCCCACCAGCACGCCACCGGAACCAGAGCAGGTGGATCCCCTACCTTACCTCTCCCCCAAACCTACAGAAGATTGAAATTAGGCTTGCAATCTGCTTCAATTGAGCTGTCTGGTGGTTATTTCTGCTTCCCGAGAGACAGCATCTGGCTGGAGGATGAGAAGGAACCAGAAACTCTGATGAATTTCCCCTATCACAATGGGGTGGAGCGCCGGTTGGGCAGTGGTACGGCCCACCTCAGCCCCAAATGGGGGCACAATCTGGGCAGGCTCCTGTAATTGCCCAATATCAATCTGCTGGTGGTTCTGATTCTCAGATCAGTGGGAAATCTCAAGGCAAGAATCAGCAAAAGAAGAGATAGGACATCCAGAAAACTGCTCCTGCCCTTGCTTCGGGCCTTATGGCATACTCTGAGGTGATCTGCTACTACTTTGGGGAACCAGGGCATCATTTGGATAAATGTGTCAAGCCCAAGAGTTGTTTTATCTGGAAAATGGTTACCCATAAAGTTGAGAATTGCCTTGTCAGAAGAAAAACCCACAGTCTTCTAGATATGTTGGAAGTGCTGCTCCAGGATTATGTCCACCATTGACAGAATTTTCTATGACACAGAATTAGATAGTTTCTTTCCCCTTTCTAGTTGTAGAGCTCTGACCAGATGTGGTAGTGACCACACTCCTTTGCTCTGGGACTCTTGTCTTAACCAAACTCCAAAGGGCAATAGTTTTTAAATTTGAGAAGTGGTGGTTGCTTAGAGAAGATTTTACTAAGCTAGTCAGGAAAATATGGAATGAGCCTACTGGGAGCAGCTGCCCCCTAGAAAATTGGCAGATCAAAATCAGGAGATTTAGAAGAACTACCAAAGGGTGGAACTCCAATGAGGAATCTAATCTTAGAAGATACAAAAGGCTTCTCGTCCTTGAGTTTGATTCTCTAGATATTAAGGCAGAAACCACTGACCTCTCTGAGGCTAAGACTAATAGATTAAACTTTGTCCATGGAGAGCTCAAGAAAATTTGGCTTCAAGGAGAAATCAAAGCTAAACAAAGGTCTAGAGATAGGAACATTAAGGAGGGTGATAGAAATACTGCTTACTTCCATGCAGCAGCTAACCAGAGGAGGAGGAAAACCCTCGTTCACTCCCTTGATGGCCCTAATGGCCCTGTTACTGAGGTATATGAGATGCTGAAAGTGGCTAGTGAATCTATAAAGACCTGTTTAAGAAAGAAAACCCTTCTAGGCTCTCTCTACAAAAAAAAATTTCTCTGCTTCTGAAAAAGTCTCTCCTGCTGAAAATAAGCTGCTAGAAGCCCCTTTTTCTGAGACAGAGGTGAAGGAAGCCATTTTTAGCTCTTATCCTAATGGGGCTCCTGGTCCTGATGGGATTTCCTTCTTGTTTTACCAGCATTTTTGGGACTTGGTGAAAAATGATCTCTTAGATCTTTTCCAAGCCTTTCATATAGGAGAGTTGGATCCAGCAACTTACTCATGGGGGGTCTGTTGGGGTCAAGTTAAATAACTGTGAAAGTGATTTTTTCCTTGCTGATAAAGGCCTTAGGCAAGGTGACCCCATCTCCCCGCTTTTCTTTAATTTAGTAGTGGACGTTCTTACTAAAATGCTGAGCAAAGCTGTTGATCATAGTCTGAGTGCAGGGCTCTGTCCTGAGGTCTGCCCTGGTGGCATCATGTGCCTTCAATATGCAGATGATACCATCCTTTTCTTAGACAATGACTCCACACATGCTAGCAATCTGAAAACTATTCTAACCTGTTTTGAACAAGTCTCAGGCATGAGAATCAACTACTCTAAAAGTGAACTCATCCCTATCAACATGGATGATCAGGAGTTAGCTCACTTCCTCTCTATTCTAGTCTGTAATAAAGGTTACTTCCCCATTAAGTACCTAGGTATCCCTCTCCACTATGATAAACTGAGGAGAGAGGATATCCAACCCCTTCTATATAAAATCATTAAAAGGATTGCTGGGTGGAGGGGCAAACTTCTCTCTTACAGAGGTAGATTGATCCTCATACAAGCTTGTTTGGCTAGCATTCAGTGTATCTCCTCTCCTTCTTCAAGTTCCCTAAATGGGCAGTGAACCTCATCAATTATCAGATGTCTCATTGCTTGTGGAATGATTTTGAGGGAAATAGGAAGCTACACCTTGCTAATTGGGCCCTAGTCTCTATGAAAAAAGATTTTGGAGGCCTAGGCATACCTAACCTCCAAAAAATTTACATTTGTCTTCTAGGGTCTTGGATTAAAAGATTCTATGAGGAAGACCTGAAACCCTGGAAGCTTCTTATTGCCCATAAATACCTAGGAAATAAACCTAATATTTTTGTCCCTTCCTTCAACCCTAAGACCTCTAGATTCTGGAAAAGATTAAAATCTATTATGCATGCTGTGAAATTTGGCTACAGATGAAACATAGGGGATGAGAGCAGAACTAGGTTCTGGGAAGATACTTGGTTTGGCACATCCCCCCTAGCAGTCCAATTTTGGCCTATTTACTCTGTCTGCAATGAGCTTAACAAAAGTGTCAATGAAGTTTGGGACGGTCAATGCGTAAAACTCACTTTTAGAAGGAACTTTAGTGATAGTCTCATGGAACAATGGTTCCGGTTGGAGGAAATTGCCAAAAGCATTACCTTTACTGTCGAGCCGGATGCCTTGATTTGGCAGCTCGACAATAAGGGGAAGTATTCCTCCATCTCCCTCTATCATGTTATCAACTTTAGAGGGGTTCAACCCGTGTTTATGCCTGCTGTCTGGAAATTGAGAGTTCCCCCTAAAATTCATGTATTTCTCTGGCATCTCTCCAAAAACAAATTGATGACTAGGGATAACCTTAGGAAGAGATACATCATCAAACCCCTTGATTGTGTTTATTACTTGGAACAAGAGTCTTGTTCTCACCTATTTTTTGAATGTATAGTTCCTAACATCTCTGGGCCCACATTGAGGAATATTTCTCTAGTCAGATTGGCTCATCCTTCGAATCTGTCACCAGATTCTGGATTGCTACCAAAAAGTGCTCAGTTTTAAACACTGTTAGCTCAACTGTCCTTTGGTGCCTCTGGAAATATAGAAATGATATGATTTTCAGTAACACCTCCTGGATTTCCATTCTGCAGGTCTTGAGGTTGATCAGGAACATGGTGAGGAACTGGGCAATTCTCTCCTCCGGATTGGACAAGGACAAGTTGATGAGCTTCATGGAAACCCAAACAAGATCCCTCCAGAAACCGTTGGCGATCACTTGTGGCTGAACAATGCTCGACCTGCTCTGGGGCTGGACCCGTGGCCTCGTCTCAAGATCTCTAATGAAGATGATGGGCACTTGGTGCCGAAAAAGAGGGACATCCACCATGCTACGCCTTCCATCCTGGTGTTTCCGCTTGCTTACTGGTCGCCGCAGGCTGACACGGCCCCTTGGCTGAAGACCATGAAGGCTTCGCTGGACCCTCCTTGTGTAATTTGAGTGCTCTATCTGCTCTACCTTTGGCACCGCTCAGGTGATTTGTGTTATTCAGAGAACTTGTTCATCCATCCCCCTACCTTTGCTTTCGAACTGCTCTTTGAGCTGCTGTATCAGAATATGTTGTGGTTTCGTTCTCAGCAATGGAACCGGGGAGATGCTCCCAGTTTTTCTAAAAAAATTATTTTATATGTTATTATATATTATTTTTATTGTCATCATATATTTAACAGATACTTACATATGTAAGAAAACAATATCCCACATCTTATTAACTTATAAAAATAATTTCTTAACAAATAAAATCCTGGATTGTTTTGGCACGAAAATCCTAGTGATTGTGTACAAAAGCTTGGTAAGATTTAAGGACGAATATAATAATATCACATATTATTTTATAACAAAATGCTCAGCCCCTTTTTATTTTTTGATACATTGGTGGCCCAACCCAACATTATAATTTTTTTACCCAGCCCAGCTAATATCTGTAATTCAAAAAAAGATCAAATGGCCTATAATTTTTTAGGAAATAAAATAAAAGGGCCGCATGGATGCTACATTATTTTTTCACCCAGCCCAGCTAATGGCTGTAATTCAAAAAAAGTTCAAATTGACTGTAAATTATACCGCGCAAAAAAAGGACTGTAAATTCTGAAAAAATGGGTTGAATACGTGCCACATTTTTGGAGGCTGAAATGTGGGCCAATAGGTCGAAGCCAACGCAAGTCGTTGTCAATTTAGTCAACAAATGATTCTGACATGTTAGCCGTTGGATTTACATCCAACGACCGACATCCATCTTCAATCTCTCGTCTTCTTCCTCTAGCGCCGCTGGGACCACCTCCCGCCTCCTCCTGCTAGGAGCTCTGCTTAGCACGCTTCGCTATGAAGCGCTACTCCATTGTTGGCGAGGCCATCCCTCCACCCCTCCACACCTCCCGTTCTTCTCCACCGACTGCCGAACCACACCGCACTAGAACTAGTTAACCCTCATAGACCTCTACGTCTGCGACTCTACTCCCGCGTCTTCCCATCTCTGTCTCGTTGCTGTCCGGGGCCTCGCCGTCGTCCACCACCTTGGATGCACTCGGCGCGGCGTGGTCAACGTGGTCAACGAACGACACCATCGGAAGTAGACTGTGCGTGGAGAGGCTAACAGCTGGGTCCACGGCCGCACACGAGGAAATGCCTCCTTATTACGCGCAAAATAATGATTCCTCCACCTGACATCTGGAACCCACCAGAAGGGCCTATGATTTCGTAAAAATAACGTGCCCCCACTGACATGTCGGACCCACCAGCTATCTTCGCACGCAAGGAAGTGCCTCCTTATAACGCACAAAAAAAGAATATTCCCCCTGCCAGCTGGAACCCATCATAGTGGGAGGCTGACTTGTGGGCCTATCAAGTTAACGGGACGGAGGACTTTGTCAACTTAGTCAATATGAATGATTCTAGCTCCTGTTACCGTACGATGTTCATCCAATGACTCTAGTGCTTCTTCAACCTCTTGTCTTCTTGCTCCAGTCGCCCAAACCAGCGCCGGTCGTGCCGCGTGCTCCTGCCTCCCGTGGTCGGCTGTGATGTCTTGGAGGCCTCACCGCCCCCTACTACTCCCACCGCTGGCCAGGCCATCCCTCTACTCACCCACACCCCCTGTTATTCTGCGGCGACAGCAGCCTCACACCGCAGCCGAACCAGTGAACCCTCGTACTCCTCTTCGCGTGGGCATCCACTGCTGCGTCTTCCCCGACTCCGAGTCGTCCCCTTCATAGTCCTCGCGGTCGTCCACCGCCCTGGTGCTCTCGGCGCGGAAGAGTACTGTACGTGGAGAGGCTGAAAGCTGGGTCCAGGCGGCCTCAAGGAAGTGCCTCCTTATTACGTGCAAAATAATTATTCCTCCACCTGACAGCAGGGACCCACCGGACGGGCCACCTTATTTTGCGAAAAAAATGTTTCCCCCCTGACTGCTGGGACCCATCGGACGGGCCAGCGTATTTTGCAAAAAATACGTTCCCCCCACAGTCAGCTCAGACCCAACGGAAGTGCCTCCTTATTACGCACAACAAAGTGAATACTCCCCCTGCTAGCTGGGACCCACCATGGTGAGAGGCTGACTTGTGGGCCTACTAAGTTGACTGGGACGGGGGCCTTTGTCAACTTTAGTCAATATGAACGATTCTAGCTCGAGTGACCGTACGATGTCTATCCAATGGCCGTAGTGCTTCTTCAACCTCTGGTCTTCTTGCCCCAGCCGCCCAAAGCAGTGCCGGTCGAGCCGCATGCTCCTACCTCCAGTGGCCGGTTGTGCTGCCGCGGAGGCCTCACTGCCCCCTACTATTCCCACCGCTGGCTAGGCCTTGCAGCGACGGCATCCTCACACCGCAGCCGAACCAGTGAACCCTCGTACTCCTCACCGCGCGGGCTTCCACTGCCGCATCTTCCCCGGCTCCCCATCGTCCCCTTCCCAGGCCTCGCCGTCGTCCACTGCCCTGGTGCTCTCGGCGCGGCGTGGTCAACATGGTCAAGGAACGACATCCATCGGACGTGGACTGTATGTGGAGAGGCTGGCAGCTGGGTCCATGGCCGCAGCAAGGAAGTGCCTCCTTATTTTGCGGAAAATAATGATTCCTCCACCTGACAGCTGGGACCCACCGGACGGGCTACTGTATTTCGTGAAAAAACATTTCCCCCTGACTGTTGGGACCCACCAGCTACATCTTCGCACGCAAGGAAGTGCATGACAGTCAGGACCCACCTGGTCGAAGCATACATAGCGTTGTCATTTTGGTCGCGAACGTGTACGTACATATATACTGGTGGATGTAGAGGCGCGCACGTGTTGTATTAGAGGCGCGTACGTGTCCTACTAGAGGCGCGCACATAGCATGTACACGTACGTACAGCGGCCAGGGTGCAAGAAAGAAAATACGGCCACGTATGTGTACATACGGGCGAGGTCTCGAACGCCTACTCGCGCATACGTATGGCGAGGGCTCGTGTACATGGCTGGGTCGGAACAGAGAAACAGCGTCATCGTTGTGTTCCTGGGGAGGCAATGGAATGCGTGGCCGTGTTCATCGGGAGGGCTTGGACAGAACAAGTGATGGAAACGAGGCCTGGCGTAGTGCAGAACGGAGGAAACGGCCTTGTGTTCGACCGGCCACGTTCGAAACGGGATCCTGTTCATCGGGAGGGGTCTGGCATACCACAAAACGGAGGAAACGGACCTCCTACAGTCGAAACGGGGGTCTTGTTGATCAGGAGGGGTGTGGCGTACCGCAAAACAGACGAAACGGACTTGTGTTGGAGCGCTACGGTCGAAACGGGGGTCCTGTTCATCGAGAGGGGTGTGGCATACCGCAAAACGGGACTCCAAAGGATACTGTTCATCTCCACCATCGACCTCCTACAGCCTCCTCGGCCTCCTGTTCATCCAGCATCCATGGGCTCCTGTTCATCCAGCCTCCACCGCGCGCTACTCCACCGGCTACTCTTCAACCACCCCTCCACCGTCTACTGTTCCTCCAGCCCTCCACACCACGGGGTCCTGTTCAACCACCCCTCCACGGGCACCCCTCCATCGTCTACTATACATCCAGCCCTTCACACCACGGGGTCCTGTTCAACCACCCCTCCACGGGCAACCCTAGACCGTCTACTGTTCATCTAGCCCTCCACACCACGGGGTCCTGTCCAACCACCCCTCCACGGGCACCCTTCCACCGTCTACTGTTCAACGAGCCCTCCACA
Source organism: Aegilops umbellulata (assembly GCA_032464435.1). NCBI lineage: Eukaryota > Viridiplantae > Streptophyta > Magnoliopsida > Poales > Poaceae > Aegilops > Aegilops umbellulata. The sequence continues at coordinate 554,687,854 of CP136057.1, forward strand.
CCAAGGGGTCCTTTTCATCCACCCCTCCACGGGCACCCCTCCACCGTCTACTGTACATCCACCCCTCCACCACACCACGGGGTCCTGTTCATCCAGAGGCAACGCCACCGCTCACTGTTCATCCAAAACCCCCGCAACGCTCACTGTTCATCCCATCGATCGGCTTTAGTTAGCAGAAGTAGCTAAGGAATCACTTGATCGGGTTCAGTTAACAGCCATCGATCGATCGCTCGGGTTCAGTAACGTGTAGCCTGCAGTGCAATCGCTCGGGTTCAGTTAGAGCCCAACGCCTCGCTCGGGTTCAGTTAGAGCCAACGCTTCGCACACACGCGCGTACGTTTACGAGAGAAACGCGCATCGCTCGGCCCCCGACCTCCCACCGTAATCGGGAACTCCCCGAAATTTTCCTCCCCCTCGCTTCTACCACGGTCCGTCATGGACGGCCCAAAGAATGTCATGCAGCTGCGTCTTCGGCCCGCCCAGGACGAAAAGCCCATTTTCTGTCATGATTTTTTGTCATATAAGTAGGAGCCCACCACATCTATGATGATACTGGGTTTTGTCACAATTATCGGCATAGAAGTATCATATGTATGACAGAAATATTTTTCGTTCGGCCCAAAATGTCACGGATGTGTCTTTTTTTGTAGTGCGGTTCGTGCACCGAACCGGTACGAAATGGGTGGTGGCAGGCTGGCGTCAGGCCAGGGCCCCACGAGCCCCTTTAGTGCCGGTTTGTGACACAAACCGGTAGTAAAGGTCTAACCTATAGTACCGGTTTTTGTCACCAACGAGCACTAAAGAGTCTTAACCTATTGTCCCGGTTGGAGACACAAACTGACATTATAGGGCAATTTTCAAACTCTACCCCCCTGGTGTATCGCCATTCCAGTTTTGAAAAAAAAAACAAAAGAAAATGATAAAAACTTCAAAAAATTAAATCCCTCGAGATGTAGTTATATTACTACATCTACTAGTTAGGAAAATTTATAATCTTAAATTTGGACATGTTTTGCAAAAAGTGTAGGGGAAAAGTAAAACGGCTATAACTTTTGCATACGATGTCGGGAAAAAACGTATAATATATCAAAATGTTCAGCAGGAAAATCCCCATCCGATGTTCAGCAGTGTGTGTGGATTTGTTGGCAGGGCAAGGCTCAACATTAATCTGCCGGGGTTTCAGAACGCTGACAGAGAAACACGGCGAAGGATAGTCCAGGAGATCATGGATCACTTCAACGTTCAAGAGCAGTGGATAATGTAGGTGGAACACGCTTCACTGAAGGAGGCTAGGGATGCTTGGAGAAACTGGAAGCACGTGCTGTACAAGAAGTACATGACTGAAGGCAAGGACCCAATCCCTGCATACCCCCAAATTACAAAGGCAGACTAGGTAGAATTCAAAAGGGTCAGGGCAACTCCAGAGTTTGCTGCGAAGAGTTTCAAGCAACCGGAACTTCAGAAGAAGAACATATACCCCCACCGTATGGGTGTGGCCGGATACTATAGCATGAAACTGATATGGGAACAGGAGGACAAAGAAGCTGTAGCGGCGGGTGGGAATCCGGTCATAGACTACTTGCGGGCACGTGCAAAGAGGCGTGATGACAGAACTTATTACTTTGAAAACGCACGTGACGCCAAACTATATGAAGTGATGGCAAAGGCTTCCAAGATCCCTGGAAGGTTCTACAGGAACTCAGGGCCATGTGACGTTCTGTCCATTGCTCTCGACAGAAAAGAGCCCCCTGGCTGTGCAAGGGGTATAGGTGTTAATGTCCCGCACAAGAGGGCTTTCACACTCAGCAAACAAGAGAGGCTCAACATGAAAAAAGCGAGGAGTGAAATGAAGCAGAATGCATTGTTTGAAAAGTTGAAGAAGGAGATTTACCTGGCTGTTCGAAAGGATGTGAGGGGAGGTGGGCATGGATGATGCTGCTTATTGTGCGACAACACTGCACAAGAGTAGCTGTGCATAGCTTACCCCACCGACATTGAGACTGTAGCTACTCGTGATGATGCTATATCAGATCTATCTAGAATGAATGACATACTGAAGGGCGTGCTAACACATTATGAAGGTACATTAAAATGTGCAACAGCCTGGGTTTTCCCACCCTTCTTGGAAGATGGCCTCATCTTGGACAATGTGCCATTGAAGCCGGGCTGTGTGAAGTGCTACGTGATTGAAGTAAATCATGGATTCAATGCATTTGCCCTAAAGAATGTCTTAGGAGACTTCGATGAGCAAAGTACCTTGGGAGAAGCACTGTTACATCACATCAAGTGGCCACAAAAGGAAATAGAGTTCATCGATGAGATTCCTGAAGCCCCGCCAAGAGCAACCACTGTGCCCCTCAACCGGTGACGCTCTCCTTGCCAGAGCAGCTCTCGCGGGCTAATGCATCAACCTGTGACCAGCCGGACCGACTTTGTGGCGTACAGGCCATGTCATCTTCCGCCCCAAAGTAGCCAGTGGCAAGGCCTACAACTGCTGATGACGCAGCACCAGTTCAGATGCCAGCCGCTGAAGCAGCGGGGGGAGACCCAGCTGCAGCACATGCTCACCAGACCAACGTGGTGGAACAGACTGCTAAGCAGTCTGATGCTTCGGTACTGCTTCCTAAGAAGTCTATAGGTCCGGAACCGACTGCTCATTAGTCCGTCGGTCCGTAGGCACGTGATCAGCATACCAGTGCGTCTGCACTTCCTGCTCAGTAAACCAACGCGTGGGCACAGCCTCCTCAGCACACCGACAAGTTGGCACCACCTTCGCAGAAACCCGACATAGCTTCAACGCATGGTCAGCAGTCCGATGCCTCTGCTCCTACAGCCCAGCAGTCCGTCACAACAGCACCAACAGCTAAGCGGTCCGGCATAGATAAACCGTCTGCTAAGAAGTCTGTCCAAGCTTCACCGTCTGCTCGGCAGTCTACCATGCAGGCAACCAAACGTTCTGCTAGAAATGCTTCAAGTACCAAGAAGGAAGTGGCCAAAAAGGCTACACCCACGACCACGAGGAAGCGCAGCAAGAAAGTGAAGAGGAAAGAGAACGATTGCCTCTTACTTAAAGCACTCGTCGCCCAGAACATAATTAACAGCAGCTTGGTCGAATCGGGGAGTAATATTATTTCTAACGCCATGGATGATGAAGAAGTAGAATTGTTTCTTGCTAAAATAAAAGAAGAAGTACTTGAAGCATGCAATTAGGTCCATGGCCAGCCATTTCTTGTTGGCAAATACTATGATAAGTGCAGCTCCAATTGCCGCGAGTTACATGAATATTGCATGGATCAAATGTCAGAAGGTCATCACCATTTGCTCGTCCACTGCAAATGAGATCATTGTGAGTTTCGAGGACTTACATCTCTTCCTCAACTTCAACGTGCTCGATGCCACTCTTGTTAGATGCGTGATTTTGTAAGTACTTAACAAACTCTGATCAACTTCTCCATACAAGGCTGTAAACGATAAACAGCTAACTGCATTTTATTCCTCTCAGGGGATTGAACGCGTAGAGAAGACAAAGTGAGAATGTTTATTTCATAGGTCCTACATGGGCAAATGGCACAACATTACATGAAAAGGACCAATGGGACTGGGCCGTTAACACGGTCGTTCGTATCTTCGAAAACACGTCCCATGCAGAATCATTTCTCTGGCCATATCATGAACTGTAATTCAAGTAAACAACCACGCATACACTGATTGTCTTTCTGATTTCGACATCATTCGTAAGTTTGTGGCTTTCTTAATATGTAGCAATCACTGGATATTGGTATTCATTGTTCCAAACAAGAACACAGTTTACTAAATCGATTCTCTTAGAGAGTCAATAAACGCTCAGGATCTGACGCATCTTCAGCAATTAGTTCTTGGATAGGTTTTAAATTCTATGATGTTGAAATTAATTTGCATTCATATCTGGTTCAACAATTGATGTTGTCAAAATTCATCATCATTTGCAGTGTGCTCGCATTGTGGTAAACTAAAACAGGGAACATGTTCAAGAGGAAACTACCTCTGCAGCACGAGATCATTTCTCCGGAAACACACGAAAATCCATTATTTTCGAAAAATTTATCTAACAGTCTGCAAATACCTTTCGTTACGCTAGTCAAATATTCAAGCTTGTAAATAAACCTATTTCTATTTTGTCCAAAGAAAAGATAATACATCTAACACCGGTTAGGTTGTTCCTAACAGGACAAATAGATGACTAATTTTGTACAAAAAATTTTAGTGTCCTCAGCAAGAAGCAGGGACCAACCTTTGTGGATACTATGTTTACAGACACATGAGATCTCCATCTGCAAATCTGCAAATAGTTGTGATGGTCCTCACGAATTAGTGCCAGTAAGTCTATCTTAATTAATATCTTCTACTGAACTCATATGGCACATTATGATCATAAAAATACTACAGCTCATCTTAAAACCGAGGACCCCTAAACTGCTCCCGGCTAGTGAATTGCTGGTGGTTCGGAGATTTATCTGCGACTTCTTCCTGGATCACTCCATCAATCCCACTTGTGATAGAGAAGATTTCATCATGCGTTCTCGTGAAACATTGTGTAAGAGTTAGCTGCTAAACATATAACGCATGGATCCATTGTCTTCCATCTGATGAGGTCTTCGTATTTCGTACACTGTGATTAATTATGTAATGCATATATGTGTGGACAAATCATTGGAATTTAACTACCATATGTTCAATTGCAATTGTTTCTAAATCTGATGAATGTTCTTCCTGTGGACACTATTTGTTTAATTGAATATTGTGCAATTTTCTTTTTGCATGCCGATTCAAAATGGGACTTTTTTTATTTGTTGAATTAAATATTGTGGTGAATTTGCTTTTTGCGTGCTGATTCAAAATGAGATATTTTTGTTTTAACCTGGCAATTGCTCCGCACACGTTTCCACTAAATGAGCGTGTACGATCCACATCGGAAAGCATACGTCAATTGTAGCGGAACCATCGGTGATACACAACAGATCATAAACAGTTTGCACTGCTACTACGTGTGCTTAGGTTCTCCGGAACCGTTTGTGATATCGCATTATCGCGCACGAGAATTGTGAGTAAACCGTGCCCAATGCAAAATAAAATCTTGATTGTATTTTTTTAAGGAAACGTGTGGGATCCCAAACGAAAAGCACACGCCACTCTTGGGGCAACCGTCGGTGATACTTAACAAATCACGAACCGTTTTGTGATAGACATTATCGCAGACAGTAATTGTTGGAAAACGTGTGCGATGGAGTCTAGCATGGAAGACGGGTTACGCAGAAAACTCATGCACGATGGAGCACAAATCGCACACAGTTCATATGTTGGCTCATGTGCCTTACATATTGTTTCCCAAACGGTTCGTTATGACAGACTGTATGGTTTAGTGCGTCATTACAAATGCTTAATCACCAATACCACACATGCGAACGAATTTAGTGTGTGCTGCATCCCACACCATTACATTTTGGAAGGCCTCTGCATCACTCTTCCATATCCCCTATGGTTTCTGGGTCGTGCGGGAAGGACCCCCTATCGCACACAATAACTTGGCGACGATTCTGAAGGCCATCGCGGAAAGGGGTTAAAAACTGATTGTTTAGGACTGATGCACACCAGTGGCATGTTCTAAAAACTCCACCCTCCCAGATAGAAAAGAGGATTATACGAACATACTATGCACGTTTTAAAATCCTGTGTTAGGATGAGAAGGAACAATTGTGGCATCTCGCCAAGGACGCAGAAACCTGTAGGGTCCTCGCACTTTGTGCACTGTAAATGAAACACACTAGATTCAGTAGGAAGAAAAATGCATCAACGGCGGCGGCTGCCATTCTATGATTACCCGCGACCAAGGGACTTGGATTTATCGGGGACGGATGAAGAATTCGTACCACGTTCTCCATGAGAAAACCCTATGCAATCACCGAGCGGGGGTTTTCTCTGAACAAGCAGAGGAGGGAGAAGGGGATTCAGGCCCAGTGAAATATTGCCGCTTCGTTCGTCCAGCTTACTTCTAAAGCTGGAAAGGTGGGTTTTTTTTGTGATTTGACGGCTCATTGGGCATTACTGCGGCGCTACAACCGGGGTGTTTCTACCTAGCAGTTGTGCACTCTAATTTGGTGGACCACATTGCCGAATGCCCCACATATCAGTAAAAGGAAGTAGAAAGATGCTTATAGTCACTATATTGGATTGAAAGAAAAATTGATGAAAGTAGGATTGAAAGAAAAAAATAGATGTTGCTAAACCCACTATATTGGATTTCAAGGAATTTAATTATGAAAGTTGCTCTTTGAATGATAGTATTTCCTTGTTGCAATCTGTGCTAAATTCTCCACATGCTTATAGTCAAAAGAATGCCTTCACCGAACATATTGTTGATGCCGTGATGCAATCTTATGAAGAAAAACTTGTGTTGAAAGTTTCTATCCCTAGAAAACTGTATGATGAGTGGGAGCCAACCATTAAAATTAAAATTAAGGATCATGATTTTTTGTGTGATTTGGGTGCTAGTGTCTCCACTATCCCCAAGACTTTGTGTGATTTGCTAGATTTCAGCGATCTTGAAAATTGCTGTTTAAACTTGCATCTCGCGGATTCTACTATTAAGAAACCTATGGGAAGGATTAATGATGTTCTTATTGTTGCAAATAGGAATTATGTGCCCGTAGATTTAATTGTTCTTGATATAGATTGCAATCCTTCTTGCCCTATTATTCTTGGCAGACCTTTCCTTAGAACGGTTGGTGCGATTATTGATATGAAGCAAGGGAATATTAGATTCCAATTTCCATTAAAAAAGGGCATGGAACACTTTCCAAGAAAGAAAATAAAATTTCCATATGAAACCATCATGAGAGCCACTTATGGATTGCCTTCCAAAGATGGCAATACCTAGATCTATCCTTGCTTATATGCGTAGCTAGGGGCGTTAAACGATAGCGCTTGTTGGGAGGCAACCCAATTTTATTTTTACTTTTTTGTGTTTTTCTTATGTTAGGGAATAAATAACCCATCTACCTTCTGTTTGGATGTGGTTTTATGTTTTAATTACTGTTTGTGCCAAGCTAGACCTACTGGATCTTCTTGGATGATAGTTATTTGATCTTGCTGTAATTTCTAGAAACTTTGCGTTCAGTGCCCGAATTATTAAAAATCATAAGAACGTGATAAAATACTGATTCCAATTGCTTCTGATCAATAAAAAAATTCTCTAGGTCGTCTAATTTTGGTAGAAATTTTGGAATTCCAGAAGTTTGCGTTAGTTACAGATTACTACAGACTGTTCTATTTTTGACAGATTCTGTTTTTCGTGTGTTGTTTGCTTATTTTGAAGAATCTATGGTTAGTAAAATAGTTTATAATCCATATATAAGTTGGAATAAATTAGGTTTAACACCAAAATAAATAAATAATGAGTTCATTACAGTACCTTGAAGTGGTTTTTTGTTTTCTTTCTTTAACTGAGCTCACGAGATTTCTATTGAGTTTTGTGTTGTGAAGTTTTTAAGTTTTGCATGAATTCTTTTGATGGATTATGGAACAAGGAGTGGCAAGAGCCTAAGCTTGGGGATGCCCATGGCACCCCCAAGATAATCCAAGGACACCAAAAAGTCAAATCTTGGGGATGCCCCGGAAGGCATCCCCTCTTTCGTCCACTTCCATCGGTAATTTACTTGGAGCTATATTTTTATTCACCAACATGATATGTGTTTTTCTTGGAGCGTCTTGTATTATTTGTGTCTTTGTTTGTTAGTGTGTCACAATCATCCTTTCTGTACACACATTTTTAGAGAGTCATCTATGAATTAAAATTTGTTAGAATACTCTTTGAGCTATGTAGTTTTGCTCCATGTGCTTCACTTATATCTTTTGAGCGTTATAATTTTGCTCTATGTGCTTCACTTAGATCTTTTAGATCATGGTGGTGGTTTGTTTTAAAGAAACTATTGATCTCTCATGCTTCACTTAAATTACTTTGAGAGTCGTAATAGCATGGTAAATTGCTTAATATTAATATGCTTGGTATTCATGATTTGTGAAATTTTCTATTGACTGTGTTGAATACTAAGAAAAGATTGAAGCATGATAATTGTTTTGATATATGAAGATGATAATATTAGAGTCATGCTAGTGGAAGTAGTTGTGAATTTAAAGAATACTTGTGTTGAAGTTTGTGATTCCCGTAGCATGCACATATGGTGAACCGTTATGTAACGAAGTCGGAGCATGAAGTGTTTATTGATTGTCCTCCTTATGAGTGGCGGTCGGGGACGAGCGATGGTCTTTTCCTACCAATCTATCCCCCTAGGAGCATGCGCGTAATACTTTGCTTCGATAACTTCTAAATGTTTGCAATAAGTATATGAGTTCTTTATGACTAATGTTGAGTCCATGGATTATATGCACTTTTTCCCATCCTTCCACCATTGCTAGCCTCTCTAATACCGCGCACTTTTTGCCGGTATCATACACCCACCATATATCTTCCTCAAAACAGCCACCATACCTACCTATCATGGCATTTCCATAGCCATTCTGAGATATATTGCCATGCAACTTTCCACCGTTCCGTTTATTATGACACGCTCCATCATTGTCATATTGCTAGAATGATCACGTAGTTGACATCGTATTTGTGGCAAAGCCACCATTCATAATTCTTTCATACATGTCACTCTTGATTCATTGCATATCCCGGTACCCCGCCGGAGGCATTCATATAGAGTCATATCTTGTTCTAAGTATCGAGTTGTAATTGTTGAGTTGTAAGAAAAATAAAAGTGTGATGATCATCATTTTTAGAGCATTGTCCCAAGTGAGGAAAGAATGACGGAGACCATGATTCCCCCACAAGTCGAGATGAGACTCCGGATGAAAAATAAAAAAATAAAATAAAAAAAGAGGCCATAAAAAAAGGCCCAAGTAAAAAAATGAGAGAAAAAGAGAGAAAGGGCAATGTTACTATCCTTTTACCACACTTGTGCTTCAAAGTAGCACCATGATCTTCATGATAGAGAGTCTCTATGTTGTCACTTTCATATACTAGTGGGAATATTTCATTATAGAACTTGGCTTGTATGCTCCAATGATGGGCTTTCTCAAAATGCCCTAGGTCTTCGTGAGCAAGCGAGTTGGATGCACACCCATTTAGTTTCTTTGTTGAGCTTTCACATACTTATAGCTCTAGTGCATCCATTGTATGGCAATCCCTACTCACTCACATTGATATCTATTAATGGGCATCTCCATAGCCCGTTGATACACCTAGTTGATGTGAGACTATCTCCCCTCTTTTTGTCTTCTCCACAACCACCGTTCTATTCCACATATAGTGCTATATCCATGGCTCACGCTCATGTATTGCGTGAAGGTTGAAAAAGTTTTGAAAATGTTAAAGTATGAAACAATTGCTTGGCTTGCCATCGGGGTTGTGCATGATTTAAATACTTTGTCTGGTGAAGATGGAGCATAACCAGACTATATGAATTTGCAGGGATAACTTTCCTTGGCCATGTTATTTTGAGAAGACATAATTTTTTTATTAGTATGCTTGAGGTATTATCATTTTTATGTCAATATGAACTTTTGTCTCGAATCTTTCAAATCTGAATATTCATACCACAATTAAGAAATTTTGCATTGAAATTATGCCAAGTAGCACTCCGCATCAAAAATTCTCTTTTTATCATTTACCTACTCGAGGACGAGCAGGAATTAAGCTTGGGGATGCCTGATACGTCTCCAACGTATCTATAATTTTTGATTGCTCCATGCTATATTATCTACTGCTTTGGACTATATTGGGCTTTATTTTCCACTTTTATATTATTTTTGGGACTAACCTATGAAACGCCCTCGATGCGGCTATATCTCCCACGTGTCGAAGCACGACTTAGAGGCATAACCGCATTGAAAACAATGTCGCAAGTGAGGTAATCTTCACACAACCCATGTAATACATAAGGGAAAGAGGTACATAGTTGGCTTACAATCGCCACTTCACACAAATACATGAATAAAACATTACATCATACAGTTACAATCAGGGCCCGACTATGGAGCCAAAATAAAAGAAGAAACCCCAAAAGCGACAAAGGTCCACGATCGACCCCAACTGGGCTCCACTACTGATCGACTAGAACGAAACAACACAAAGGACAAGATCTTCATCGAGCTCCTCCTTAAACTCGGGTGTGTCACCTGCACGGTTTCATCGGCACATGCAAACTGGTTTTGGAAGTATCTGGTGAGTCACGAGGACTCAGCAATCTCACACCCGCGAGATCAAGACTATTTAAGCTTATAGGTAGGGTAAAAGGTATGAGGTGGAGCTGCAGCAAGCGACTAGCATATATGGTGGCTAACATACGCAAATGAGAGCGAGAAGAGAAAGCAAAGCACGGTCGAACAACTATGATCAATAAGTGATCCTGAACTACTTACGTCAAACATAACTCCAACAACCGTGTTCACTTCCCGGACCCCGCCGAGAAGAGACCATCACGGTTACACACGCGGTTGGTGTATTTTAATTAAGATCAACTTCGGGTTTTCTACAACCGGACATTAACAAATTCCCATCTGCCACATAACCGCGGGCACGACTTTCGAAAGTTCAAAACCCTGCAGGGGTGTCCCAACTTAGCCCATGATAAGCTCTCGCGATCAACGAAGGATATTCCTTCTCCCCGGGAAGACCCGATCAGTCTCGGAATCCCGGCTACAAGACATTTCGACAGCAATAAAACAAGTCCAGCAAAGCCGCCCGATGCGCCGACATCCTGATAGGAGCTGCACATATCTCGTTCTCAGGGCAACACCGGATGAGACATCCTACAAGTAAAACCAAGCCTCAAGTTTCCTCGAGGGGGCCCCGCAGTCTACTCGTTTCGGGCCAACACTTAGACAAGCATTGGCCCGGGGGGGGGGGGCTAAAATAAGATGACCCTCGAGAGAGCGACTCCCAAGGGAAAAGTAGGTGGTGGTGAGGCAAATGGTAAAACCAAGGTTGGGCCTCGCTGGAAAAGTCTTATTCAGAGCGAACTGTCAAGGGGGTCCCATAAATCACCCGACCGCGTTAGGGGCGCAAAATCCAGGAACATAATACCGATATGACGGAAACTAGGGTATCAAGAGTGGAACAAAACACCAGGCATAAGGCCGAGCCTTCCACCCTTTACCAAGTATATAGATGCATTAATTAAATAAGATATATTGTGATATCCCAACAAGTAAACATGTTCCAACAAGGAACAACATCTCCATGTTCCAACAAGGAACAAACTTCATCTTCACCTGCAACTAACAACGCTATAAGAGGGGCTGAGCAAAGCGGTAACATAGCCAAACAACGGTTTGCTAGGACAAGGTGGGTTAGAGGCTTGGTTTAACAATATGGGAGGCATGATAAGCAAGTGGTAGGTATCGCAGCATAGGCATAGCAAAAGAGCGAGCAATCCAGCAAGCAAAGATAGAAGTGATTTCGAGGGTATGGTCATCTTGCCTGAGATCCCGTAAGGAAGAAGAACGAGTCCATGAAGAAGACAAATGGACGAATTCGAACAAATCCTCACAACTCCGGAACGAAACCGAAGCTAACGAGAGAAGCAACCCAGAAAGAAACAAACAACATAGAAAACAACCATCACATAAACATGGCATGATGCACAATCAAGTATGATGCATGTCCGGTTTAAATATGCATGGCATGGCAAAGTGCAACAAACAACACTACAAATTAAATGGAGCTCAATATGCAACGAGTTGCATATCAACGAAACACCACATCCATTTATTTAGTTCGCTCTCGTTTATGTACCCAACAACATTAAATGTTATTAAACATGGCAAGGGGTGAAGCATATGAAAAACTACCTATCTAGACAAGTTTAAATGAGTCCGGAATAACAACGAACAACAATTCCGGAAAATCCTCATAAGCATATATTAGATTTGGTACTGTTCTGCCCTATACACAATTTTAATATTGTTAAAATGCAAAATGAAGTGCGACATGTTAATCTACGCATTTTCCCACCCCATTTACATATATAATTTATTTAATTCCGAGTTACGGTTATTTAGTTATGGAATAAATCATTTTAACATGGCATTTAAGCAAATTTAATGCAAACAGCAACTTAAACATTTTAAACATGGACGAAAGTAGCAAATTATTAAACTACACAAAATTTTAGGCAAGTTTCAAATATTAAGTTTTTACATATGATGCACCGTTTGTGAGATATTATATGCATGTTGCTTGGGGGGGTTTTCTGCAAAACAGCTAAACACTGAATAATGCTAAAATCGTAGAGCAGGGAAAAACACACACTAGACCGAATCTGGAGCACTGTAGGGCTGAACAGGGAGGAGGGGCTGCGGATTGCTCACCATGGGCCAAGCCCAGTCGGTGGAGAGGGAAGCAGGAGGCTGGAAGGGGCGCTGGGCCTTGGGGAGGCGCTGGCCCACGCGCTGGTCAACGGGGCGAGCGGCTCAAGCGAGCTGCTCTGTTCGTTTCTGAAGAAGGAACAGCAGCAGATCGAGGCAGGGGCCAGGCGCAGTGGCGCGATGCAGAGGAGGCAGGGGTGCGCGCGAGGTTCGCCGGGAAGACGGCAGTGGGCGGCGGACTTGGTTCTCGGGGCGACTCGGCGGCTTGGCGAGGGGAGAGGTCAACGCGGGCGGGGCGCTCGTCTTCGACAGAGGAAGCAAGCAGTAGCGGTTGAAGCAGGGGAGCAGCCACGCACGAACGGGAGGTAACAGCGGGGGCCGGCGAGGCAGGGGCCTCCGGGGACGGCGGGGATGGAGCGGACGGGCGGATCCGGGGCTTTGGACGGCCGGACCGAAGAAGGTGCGGCGGCGCAGCAGAGCTCGAACGGCTCCCTAGTACCTGGTACAGAGAAGAGAGAGAGGTAATGAGAGAAGAGGGGAAACACGAGAAGGAGGAAGGGCAGGGAGGAGGCCGTCGACCTGTGGGGCGAGGAAATCCGATGCGGGAACGACAGGAATGGCTGCCGGCGGCTCGACATGGAGGCGGGGAAGCTCGCATGGGCGTCCATGGCGCGGGACGCGGGGCGGCGAAGGAGCAGGAGGCTGACGAGGTCCCGTACGGGCGCGAGGTTGGAGGAGCACGGGATGGATCGAGATGGGCTACTACAGCAGGTGCTCGGGCTCGGGAGCTGGTGGTGGTGATCCGGTGGCCGGCCGGTCGAGGAAGAATGCTCGAGGACGAGCGAGCAGCGGGATGCGGGAGGAGGCAACGAGCGCCTTCGGGATTGGGTGGAGGAGGAAGCCGAGGAGAAAAGGGATCTGGGAGGATCCCAATGGGGATTTTTGGAGAGACCGGGTGGAGTGGCGGCGCGGTGATGGAATGGATGGGACATGATCCCTAGTTTCTAGGGTTGCCCATAATTTATATTGCAAAGAGCTTAGGGCAAAACGGACCCTCTGATCCAAATCGAACGGTTGGGAATAAACAGGTTAAGGAGTCCAATTAACAAAACGGAGATGTTTTGTAGACATTAGGGGATGATCCGAACACAACGGTAGTGACAGTCCGGTCCGGGTCCAGGACAACTTTCGGGCGCGCGCGAGAGGTTTGACGGAAGGCCATGGAGATAAGGGGGTTTGATGGGCTCAGAGAAGAGAGAGAAGAGAGCGGTCTGAATGATCTGAGAGGAGGTCAATAGAGACAAGAAGAAGCGCCAACAGCGAGCAGATGCAAGTTTTTTATGAAAACATGCGGATGCAATGCGTATGATGACATGAACAAAATGCAAAAAAAAACCCAACCACGGAGGAAATAACATATAACATCGCCGGAAATGGCAAGAGTTGGAGTTACGAATATGGAAAGTTACATCCGGGGCGTTACAACCTATTAACCGGAGGCCCAGCCCAGAATTGCTGTTTTTTGCCTATTTCAGTGTTTCGAAGAAACAGAATATCAAACGGAGTCGAAACAGAAAAATCCTTTCTGGAACGTGATTTTCTTCCCGAATAAGATCCAGGAGACTTGGACCCTACGCCAAGAAAGCTCCGAGGAGGGCATGAGGTAGGGGGGCGCGCACTACACCCCCAGGCGCGCCCCCCACCCTCGTGGGCCCATCGAAGCTCCATCGACGTACTTCTTCCTCCTATATATACCCACGTACCCCCAAACGATCAGAACAGGAGCCGAAAACCTAATTCTACAGCCGCAACTTTCTGTATCCACGAGATCCCATCTTGGGGCCTGTTCCGGAGCTCCGCCGGAGAGGGCCGTCATCACGGAGGGCTTCTACATCATCATAGCCTCTCCGATGAAGTGTGAGTGGTTTACCTCAGACCTTCGGGTCCATAGTTATTAGCTAGATGGCTTCTTCTCTCTTTTTGGATCTCAATACAATGTTCTCCCTCTCTCTTGTGGAGATTTATTTGATGTAATCTTCTTCTTTTGCGGTGTGTTTGTTGAGACATATGAATTGTGGGTTTATGATCAAGTCTATCTATGAATAATATTTGAATCTTCTCTGAATTCTTTTATGTATGATTGGTTATCTTTGCAAGTCTCTTTGAATTATCCGTTTGGTTTGGCCTACTAGATTGGTAGTTCTTGCCATGGGAGAATTGCTTAGCTTTGGGTTCGATCTTGCGGTGTCCTTTCCCAGTGACAGAAGGGGCAGAAAGGCACGTATTGTATCGTTGCCATCGAGGATAACAAGATGGGGTTTTATCATATTGCATGAATTTATCTCTCTACATCATGTCATCTTGCTTAAAGCGTTACTCTATTTTTAACTTATACTCTAGATGCATGTTGGATAGCGGTCGATGAGTGGAGTAATAGTAGTAGATGCAGAATTGTTTCGATCTACTTGTCACGGGCGTGATGCCTATATACATGATCATGCCTAGATATTCTCATAACTATGCTCAATTCTGTCAATTGCTCAATAGTAATTTGTTCACCCATCGTAGAAAACTTATGCTCTCGAGAGAAGCCACTAGTGAAACCTATGGCCCCCGGGTCTATTCTCACCATATCAATCTTCATCACTTTAATCTTGCTTTGTTTTTACTTTGCCTTTTACTTTTCACTTTGCATCTTTATATCAAAAATACCAAAAATATTATCTCTATTAGATCTCCGTCTCGTAAGAGACCGTGAAGGGAGTGACAACCCCTAATCGCGTTGGTTGTGAGTTGCTATCGATTTGTGCAGGTATGAGGGACTTGAGCGTGGCCTCCTACTGGATTGATACATTGGTTCTCAAAAACTGAGGGAAATACTTACGCTACTCTACTGCATCATCCTCTCCTCTTCGAGGAAAACCAACGCAAGCTCAAGAGGTACCAATGAACTTGTTGATGGAGATGCAGAGGTAGCGGTAGCCCCCAGGAGCTCGAGGGATCGGGCCTAAGATATCTAGCCCCGAGACCGCGAATGGCCACGAGAGTGGGATGGTTTGGAGGCCCTGAGTCGGCTGATGGATCTGCTTGGCATGGAACTGGCACGCCTCGCAGGATCTCACCAGCTCATTCGCGTCATTGAGTGTCGTAGGCCAGTAAAATCCGCTGCAAAACACCTTGTCGATGAGGGTCCGTAACGACGAGTGGTGCCCCAAGTCCCCGCCGTGTATGTCGGCCAGCAGCTCTTTCCCCTGCTCCCTGGAGATGCAACGCAGGGAAAACATCATTCGGCCGCTTCCTGTACAACTCACCTTCCCGGATGCAGTATGTCGTGGCTTGTCGGGCCACACGCTCCGCGTCCTCCTCCTCCCCCGGCAGCGTCCCTTGAGTCAGGTATTCCCTGAATTCCCTGGTCCAGCACCCCTCCTGAGGCTCGAGCGCCTAGAGCAAGCGCGCTCTTGTGGTCGGGCCACACGCCGGGGCTCCCAAGGCTGGTGGTTGAGGGGGTTCCTGTCAAGGCAGCGCTGTTCGTGAAAGTGGTGGTGTTGCCGATGGCTTGAAGAGTCGCTCCTTGAAGACGCCAGGCTCTTGGGGTAGCCGCTTGGATGCTCTCCTGACGATGTCGTCAGCTTCCTTGTTGGCGCCATGGGGCACATGCTGCAATTCCAGGCCTAAGAACTGTTTCTCCATCTTGTGCACCTCCGCGAGGCACGCCTCCATGTGCTCGTCCTTCGGCTCATACACCTTGTTGGAGAAGTTGACGAGGAGCTACGAGTCGGCGTTGATGGTGAGGCACTTCACCCCCATGGCCACGCAGCCTTGAGGCCAGTTATGAGGCTTTCGTACTCTGCTATGTTGTTGGAGACCTTCTCGCCCTGCTGGAAGCAGAGTTGCGCGGCGTAGTAAAGCTTGTCCTGAGTGGGTAAAATGAGCACTGCTCCAGCCGCCGCGCCCTGGCGTGCAAAGCCACCATCGAAATACATAACTCAGCCGTCTGGCGCTTCACTCCCCGGCGAGAGAGACCTATCCTCGCCTTCCCCAAGCCCCGGGGCGTCCGTCCATTCTGCCACCAAATCAGCGAGTGCGGTTCCCTTGATGACCCTGGTCGTGCTGAACTCCAACTGGAATGCCTGTAGCTCGATGTTCCACTCAGCGACTCTCCCGGCGGAGTTGGGGCTCCTGAGCACCCTCTCCAATAGGTAGGCCTAGACGACCTTGATGGGGTGGCCTTGAAAGTAGTGTCGCAGCTTGCGTAAGGCCACCAAGAGCGCGAGCAGGAGCTTCTGAGGCATGGGGTACTGCGCCCTCGCGTCCTGCAACACTGTGCTGACAAAATACACAGGGTGCTCGACGAGGGCGGGTGCATTGACAAGGCTTGCAGCTTCTGGAGGTTGGGGCGCCTGCTGATACGATAAAGACACCGAAGCCTGGTCGTTCGTTGGGTCTTTCGCAGGCCCAGGCGTGCCGTCTTGTTGAGCCTGGTCCTTTGCTGGCGTCGCTGCAGCCTTCGCGGAACCCTCTCGGTCTTGCGCCGCTCCGGCTGAGGAAGCGGCTTGGCACGATGTATCCCTGACTCGACGCTCCTCCCGGACCGCCACCAGAGCTGGGCTGGCGGAGTAAGGGGTGGCGGCAAGTTACAACACTAGAGGCTCGAGAGGTCGGGGCACCACCATCACCGGAGGGCTGGTCAAGTATCTCTTGAGGTCTTGAAATGCTTGGTCGGCCTCCGGAGTCCACGTGAATGGGCCCTTCTTCATCAGCTTGAAGAACGGCAGGGTGCGCTCTCCTAGCTTGGAAATGAAACGCCCCAGCGCAGTCACGCGACCAGCAAGCTTCTGCATCTCCTTGAGGGTTTGTGGTGGACTCATGTCTTCGATTGCCTTGACCTTCTCTGGGTTTTCCTCGATCCCTCCGTGGGACACGAGAAAAGCCAGCAATTTGCCGGAAGGGACGCCAAACACGCATTTCTCCGGGTTAAGCCGCAAGTCCATGCAGCGCAGGCTTTCGAAGGTCTCCTCTAGGTCCTAAATTAAAGTTCTAGCCTCCTGATACTTCACCACAATGTCATCGACATAGGGTTCAGCGTTCCTCCCGAGCTGCTGACCCAAGGCGATGTGCATCAGCCGCTGGAAGGTCGCGCCCGTGTTGCACAGCCCGAATGGCATGCAAGTGTAGCAGTATACCCCGCACGGGGTCAAGAAGGCCGTCTTCTCGACGTCTTCTACCGCCATCTTGATCTGGTGGTAGCCAGATAACGCATCCAGGAAGCACAACAAGTCACACTCGACGATGGAGTCGACAATCTAGTTGATGCGTGAGAGCGGGAACGGATCTTGGGGGCAGGCCTTGTTGAGGTTGGTGAATTTGACACACATGCGCTCCTTTCCACCTTTCTTGGGCACAACGACGGGGTTTGCCAACCATTCAGGGTACCGGACCTCGCGAATGACGCCTGCTACCTCCAGATTGCGGGTTTCTTGGACGACGAAGGTCTGCTTCTCCATGGACTGCCGTCGCGCCCTCTGCTTCACAGGGTGTACATTGGGGCACACCTTCAAGTGATGCTCAATCACTCCTCTTGGGACCCCTACCAGCTGATTGGGCTCCCAGGAGATACTTCCTTGTTTGTGCGCAAGAACTTCACCAGTGTCTCCTTTTGGTCGGGGTCGAGGTTAGCGCCTATGGTGAAGGTGGCCCATGAGGACCCGTCTTCCTAGACCGGCACCTGCTTGGTCTCTGCCTGGTCTTGAGTGAACAACTGCTACTTCTTGGTCGGTGCGGCCGCCTTAGCTTCAGAGGTGCCCACATCGGCTGATTGCGTTGCCGCGGCGGTCTTGAGGGCAAGCTTGAGTGCCGCCAGAGCCACCTTAGTATCCCCCACTATGGTGAGGACGTCCTTGCTCCCTGGCATCTTCATGAGGTTGTTGGCCGTATGGGTCGCCTCCATGAACTGAGCTAGAGCCGGGTACCCAAGGATAGCATTGTATGGGAGGCTGATGTGGGCGATGTCAAAGTCGATCAGCTCGGTGCGGTAGTTATCGCGGTGCCGAAGGTCGCGGGAAGACGGATCTGCCCCAGAGAGCTGGAGGAGCCGCCTCCGACGCCGGAGAAGGGCTTGCTGAGGTGGAGCCACTTGAGTGGTTCATGAAGTAGGCTGAAGGCCTCCACCGAGATCATGCTGAGGCTGGCGCCGCCGTCGATGAGGGTCCTGGTGATGGCGACATGGCAGATGGTGAGCGTGCAAAGCATTGGGAGCACACCCGAGCCGACGGTGGTGACGGGGTGATCTTCCGAATTGAAGGTCAGGTCGGCCTTGGGCGCCACCCAACCAGCTGGATCCCCGTGCTGCATGGAAGTGGCGCTGATCTGGCGAAATAATGAATTTGCGTGACGGTTCGAGGGCGGCACCTGCGAGCCGCCGAGGAGAGCCGCCACCGCATGGGGCGCTGGAGCCGCGAAGCAAGCAGCGAAGAGGCCGTGCAACTCCTTCCAGGATGCCACCATGGATCCGGGGAGGTTGAGCAGCCAAGCGCGCGGCACGCCAGTGAGGGCCATGGGAAGCCAGTTGGCCATGACCTTGTCGTCGCCCCCGGCCTGAAAGACAGCCTCTTCGTATGCCAGCAAAAAACCACCGGCTCAATCGCGTCGTCATACCGCCGTGGCATCTCCGACTTTAACTTGGGCGGCCACGGCGCCTGTCATAAGGCGGGGGCCAAGGCTCGGAGCCCCCTGGCCCTCCTACTTGCACCAGTCGTCGGAGCGGGAAGCGCGGTGGCTGCCATGGGGGCGAAGCGCGGTGGCAGCGAAGCGCGGATCAACGAAAGGAAAGCTCCGGCGCACCCCTACCTGGCGCGCAAAATGTCGGATTTTGGGTTTTGGCAAAACCCTTGAGGTTCGAACACTAGGGTGCGCACGAAGATTTCCCCCTACCTAATCACGCCCTCAACCTCGCCGCAATCTCAATGCCTAGCTCGATGAACTCGCAACACAAGAGACACGAGATTTCTGGTTCGGGCCACCGTTGTGGTGTAATACCCTACTCCAGTGTGGTGTGGTGGATTTCCTCTTGGGGTGAGGATGAACAGTACAAGGGGAAGAATAGCCTCCTGAGGCGAGGTGTTCTTGTGCTTGGTGAGTGTGAGGATGATCTGAATCAGTTCAGGCTGAGTTGGCTCCTACTGTGGTGGCTAGTCCTATTTATAGAGGCCCTGGTCCTCTCCCCAAATATTGAGTGGGAAGGGATCCAACAACGGCCAATTTGGAAGGGGACATCTAGTATAAGCTATCATGACTAAAGGAGTTCTTCGCCTGCCAAAGGCTCTGGTGGTGACGCCGTCTTGGGCTCCATGGTGACCTCCGTCCTGCTGTACGTCCTGCTGGTCTTGGTCTCGTTTCACCGATAAGGAAACCTTTCCTGATGCCTCGGTACTCCTCGCCTGCGCTTCCCTCCTTAGCACCAAAGAGGAAACGAGGACACTGTGCACGCTGGCGCCCGCCTGACGCCGGCCTGGTCTTGGTCTTCATGGCTGACGTCGTAGGAACCTCACGAGGTTCTCCTTGCCTTGATCTCTCTGCCCCTCGCGAGCCAGCCTGGTGAGGCCACTCCCGAGGAAGCCTTGTGTCATCCGCCTCATGAGGCTTGGCCCCTCGCGAGGGTCTTAAGCGCTTGTTGGTGAAGACGGGCCATACTAGGCCGCGAGTGGAGCCACACTGTGGGCCGCAGGCAGGCAAGTCTGGGGACCCCCGTTCCCAGAACGCCGATAGTTTTCTTGAAGAAATGAGGAACAAGATGAGGGTGAAGCGAGTTGGGTAGAGAGGAAGCTGAGAGAGAAGAGTGAAATGATGGTTGCCTCGTCCGTCCAACTTACTTCTGGAAAGGAGGGGATTTTGTGATTTGACGGCTCATTGGACATTACTGCGGCGCTTCGATCGGGGTAGTCTACCATGCAGTTGGGCACTCTACTACGGAGTAATTTAGTGCATGGCTGGTGGACCCCGAGGTTGGTTGTCCCACACGTCGGCGAAAGTGAGTAGCAAGGTTCCCCACGACCGTAGAGGAGGATCCGCACAGTAGAGCGTGTCCACTATTTTTCTAAAGAAAAAATGATTACAGCAAGCGTTTCCACTCTTACGATGGAGGAGTGCGAAACACGGTAGCCACTTGAACATACACAGTGCTCCTACTACTAGGCATGTGCAGTGGTTCATATGTCATTACTACATAATCTTGTTTCTAGTGTAGTAAGATATGACGATAACAAATGATGTTGTGCGCATGTCAACTATATGAACAGTAATGTAACATAGTACCGCTTTTCCGATTGTCCAGTTGAGAATGAACGGTGAGATCAATGTTAACAGAACTAGGTCTACAGCACACAGAGAGTACGGTGCTACATTACTCCACGAAACATGAACTATATGAAGCACGACTCAGTGTTAGGCAAGGTGTATGAAGGGTGCATGGGATGGGAGCAAAAATTCCCTTCTCGACCCACTTTTGGGTGTTTGGCAGAGTGCATGAAGGGTGCATGAGTCCACACTAGTAGGTTAACACAAATACACTAAGAGGGAACAACTATATTGAGATGAGAATGCAACCAAACACACCCACACGCTTTGTGCTGCAGTGTGTGATCTGCACAATCTGAGTTTGATCCAACAGTCATGTTGCACCGAGACATGGACATGCCCATGCAGAGGACGCCTAAACACAACCGAAGTTCCACTGCAGGGTGCAACGGCCCGCAAAGCCAGCTCCCGGATGACGGGAGCCCGCTCGTCAAAGACGGCATCCAATGGCACGAATGGATTTCGGTGATGGAGCCCTGAGAGGATCGGGCGGCAACGGCGACGGCATCCCGCAACCCCTCCTTGTCCAGCTCCGCACCCACCATCGTGCGCAGATGGCTTAGCTCCTCAGAAATATAGGTGAAGAAGGAGACCAGGTCAGGAAGGCGCTGCTCGTTGAAGTCCACGGGGTGGTCGAACGGGTTTAGCCCGACGGCCAGCATGGTCGCGCCGACATGACGGTAGGCATCGCGCAGCCGCAACACGTGCGTGGCAACTTGGTCCACCAAGTGGCTGAGGTGATCCTGGACTTCATCACGATCGACCCGCTCGCGCTGCAGCCGGCTCCTCTGAAGGCTTATCTTATCTCGCACTTTGTGGTGGACGCATGCAGCTTTTGAAGCTTCGTGAACTCCCGCACATAACGGAGGAGCCTAGCACTCCTCTCCTCCTTGAGCTCAGGGAGCTCCATGTCCTTGTCCCTGAGCTCCACATCCTTGGCCTGGAGCTCCTGTGTCAGGCGCCTCACCTCAGACTCCTTGGTCTGTTGCGCCACCATGGCACCAGGTAGAAGCAATGGGAAGAGGAAGCAAAGGGGGCGAAACGGCTAGAAGGCAATGCAATCTACGGGAAGGCGGAGGGATCCAGCCGAGGAGCGGGGAATCTTTTGGTTTTCACCATTGGAAAACACCAGTCGACGACTTCTCACATCAGGGAGCAGTGGGTTTTACAGGCGGAGTCATTGTGACTAATTACTACCATGCCTGCTCCCGTCAATCAAAAATTAAAAATCCTGCTGCGCCTGCCGCACCCAAAGACAAGAGCAACGCCGCGATGGATATTTAAATTTACCTACCGGCAAGGAGATAAAAAAAGGGGTGAAAAAACAAATGTGGCGGTGGCCTACCTAATCGGTCGCACTAGCCCAACTAGCTACCCACCATGCTTCACTTATGTACTCGGCGGGAAAGGTGGTCTTTCGTGATTTGACGGCTCATTTACTTGTTTCGGTGCTACGACCGAGGATGACCTAGAAAACACGCGGTAGGGCGTCCCACAGCTCAGCAATGAAGAATATATGCGTGCACCACCCGGGAGGACCCTAAAACCGCGTGGTAGGGTGTGCCACGTCTTGGCACGGAGGAAAAGTGTGCGTGTAAAAATATATTGTATCAGACGTAGTAGTACCTATGGTTCGACCTCAGGACCCAGCCAGTCGGTCAAAAACACACCACTAGCCACACAACTTCATGATGCTAACGTGGCACGGAGGATAGGTGTGGTTAGCCCCGTCTCGACCAGCCACAACGTCTCTTGTTCTAGGTGATTCTTCTATTTTCCAAGCTTTTTTAGTTATAATAACACCATGGCAAGCTAGCGCCACTCTTTGTGTGTGCCCGTGCGTCTAAAGGTTAGATGATGGAGAGGAGAGAGAGATCGAAGACCTGGGACCCACCAGTAAGTCAGTCAACGGTCATGCACGTGTTGACGAGGCACTCCCTCTACTCTATTCAACGTAATACTGTATAAAATCAATTTATGGGACAAAGATAACAACCGTTGTTGTTTCAGGCTATCGACTTATGCTTTGTAGTCCAGGTTGCCAGTTCGAATCTCGTCTTTCAGATTTTTTAGTTTTAGGTCCAAATTTGATCAATGACAAATAGGACCCATGTGTGTTGTTTCGATATTTCAGTGGAAGATGGTTTTTTTGTACAAACACTTTGCACGGTTAGACAAGTAATGGCACGAGTTACACATATTTTGCAAGTTTACGAACAAAAATGACAGCGACATAGAATATCACATCCACCCCGCAGCTTAGATGCTATGGTGATATGAGTTTTTACATCGTTGGAACTGAGATCCAATGGCTTGGGAGTAGTCTTTGTAATTATGCGCAACTTCCAAACTATCCAATGTTTTTTTTGCAAATAAAACATTCAGGCCTCGTGTGTGCCGTTGCATCTTGGATCCAACGGCTCCCCGTTGCTCATATTAGGTGCTCCCCATAGCTTAATTAGCCGCTACGATGATACGGGCATCTAGGTCGTATGATCTGTGATCAGATGCCACGTGCGTATGTAGTACTTGTACCTTCTACGCAATTCCCAAACTCTCTCAGGCGTATATTGCCAAAACATTCAAACCTCCTACTATGAGCCATAAGATGTCCTGAACTCGTATCACCATAGAATCTACGATGCGGGAGCATCTCATATTCTCCCGTGCGAGCAAACATTAGGTGCTCTCGCAGCTTGGATGGTACGAGCTTCGAGGTCATTTGATCTGAGATCCAATGGCATCTGAGTAGTCTTTGTGCTTGTAAGTAGTGGTCGAGCTCTTTGGGGCCTTTTCTACCAAAAAATATTCAAACCACCGAGGAGTTGTTGAAACACAAATCCAACGGCACGAAAGAGCTTGTAGCACCAAAGCATCTAAGGTGTGGTAGCACATGGTATTCTTACATACAGGAGAATATTATGTTCTCCTTCATCTTAGAGTCTACTGTGGTACGAGCTTCGAGGTCGTTGGATATGGGATCCAAGGGCATCTGAGTAGTTTTGGTACAAATTGTGTGAAATTCCCAAACTTATTAAGGTTTCCTGTAAAAATATTAAGACATCCTGTGAGCTGCTATATGTCAGATCAACAAGCTCCAGCAACTCAAATCAGCATATAGCATCTAAGGTGTGGGGGCACATGATATTCTCCTAGGGAGGAGGGGGTGCACAACCAATCGGTGTTTGGGAGGGTGGGGACGAATATAATCTAAACAATCCTAAACAGAGCTTCACAATTTTATCTAGGGTCGAGGGGTTAACCCCCGATAATCTACATAGCTCCGCCTAAACACAACATTTGCATGTACTGTAGTACTAGACTTAATATTCATGTTTTAGTTTCCTGTTCATTTTAAATATTGAATTGCGGATGCATGTCTTACATTTTACTCCCTTCGTTCCTAAATATTAGTCTTTTTAGATATTTCAAATGGACTGCCACATACGGATGTATATATAGACATATTTTAGAGTGTACATTCGCTCTTTTTGCTCCGTATGTAGTCACTTGTTGAAATCTCTAAAAGACTAATATTTAGGAACAGAAGGAGTATTTTTGAATTCGTCTCATACATGCATGCTTTGAAAAAATAGATGCACTATACTTATTGGATTGAGTTGTGTTCGTGTTCGTGTGTGTGTGTGGTCGTATGCTTGATACATACAAAGTTTTCTCACCACCATACGGTTCATCTTTTAAATTTGAATTTTCAATGAAAATCTTACTAGGGATACCATGAAATGTGAAATCCACGTTGATGTCACTATATCACAAACTCACTCTAATTCAAGAACTCATCATAAATCAATTAGCATGTTGAGATACTATTTGCAAGGAAAATATAGGCACTGTAATACATATAGATTCGTTCGGCAATTTAAAAGATTCCCTTCGTATTCTTTTTTTTTGAGGGATCCTTTCGTATTCTCGAATGGTAGGACCCAATGGCATACCAGCCAGACCTTGGCTCGTGTTGATCCTAAAAAAACGGGCTCGTGTCCTTCTGGTGGCGTGCGTGGTACACACATTAAGCCAACCCCAACCAGTCGAGCCTCCGTGTTTTGAGTAAAAATATCTGGCGGCCTGAATTCCAGCCCTAGGAAATTCCCCTGATGTCTTCGGTCCATAATGATTACCGATGAACAATCGAGGGATGCTTTAGTAACTAGACAATGTTACCTACCATGCTGAGCACGGTTCAATTCCCTCGGTCGCCGCTACCAAGGTCACCCGTCAACTGCATTGCCTAGTACTACTACTACAGTAGGATGAGCACAAAATTGAGCCAGTTTGTTCGTGCCTACTAGTACTTGAGTTAATATATCAGGCAATGCACTGGTATGGAGGGATTATCCTTTTACTACGCATATATCACTTGTCTGAAGTCTAACTAAGCAAAATGTTTGACCAAATCCTTTCTTAAGAAATATAAAGGAAAGATGTATCGCTTGAAAACTTATTGCATGATGCAGGTTATGATATTGTTTCGAATCCTGGATTTTAAATATCAGAAAATCCAAAAGTGACCTCTAATTCATGGAACTGAGCATGGTCACGTGATATGGCACAAATATTCCTACGTAATTTTTTCTTCAATTTGAGACAAACTGCTTATGAGAAGTTGCACAAATGAAGAGCCAAGGTAATTTGGAAGAAAGACCTGTCACGTTAAGGCAAACTCTTTCACTATTGAAACCATGGGCATCTACGTGCCGCCACGAGTCCGGCTTCTCATCGGCAGGTGCCGTCCAAGCAAGCGTGTGAGTCGACGGGAGGCGTGCGAGCAGATCGTTGCACTGGCTGTCAGGGAGGTGCTGGAAATATGCCCTAGAGGCAATAATAAAGTGGTTGTTATTATATTTCCGTGTTCATGATAATTTTCTATTGTTCATGCTATAATTGTATTAACCGGAAACAATAATACATGTGTGGATACATAGATCGTAATATGTCCCTAGTAAGCCTCTAGTTGACCAACACGTTGATCAATAGATGGTCATGGTCTCCTGACCATGGACATTGTATGTCATTGATAATGGGATCACATCATTAGGAGAATGATGAGATGGACAAGACCGAATCCTAAGCGTAGCACAAGATTGTGTAGTTCATTTGCTAAAGCTTTTCTAATGTCAAGTATCATTTCCTAAGACAATGAGATTGTGCAACTCCCGGATACCGTAGGAATGCTTTGGGTGTACCAAACGTCACAACATAACTGAGTGGCTATAAAGGTGCACTACAGGTATCTCCGAAAGTGTCTGTTGAGTTGGCACGAATCAAGACTGGGATTTGTCACTCCGTATGACGGAGAGGTATCTCTGGGCCCACTCGGCAATGCATCATCATGATGAGCTCAATGTGACTAATGAGTTAGCCACGGGATCTTGCGTTGCGGAATGAGTAAAGAGACTTGCTGGTAACAAGATTGAACAAGGTATGGGGATACCGACAATCGAATCTCAGGCAAGTAACATACCGATAGGAAAAGGAATTGTATACGGGATTGACTGAATCCTCGACATCGTGGTTCATCCAGATCCCGCTGTTTGTTATTGGCCGGAGAGATGTCTCGGTCATGTCTGCATGGTTCCCTAACCCGTTGGGTCTACACACTTAAGGTTCGGTGACGCTAGAGTTGTTATGGGAAATAGTATGTGGTTGCCGATGGTTGTTAGGAGTCCTGGATGAGATCCTGGATGCCACGAGGATTTTTGGAATGGTCTGGAGATGAAGATTTATATATGGGAAGTCCTTATTCGGTCGCGGGAAGTGTTCGGGGGGTTACCAGTACTTTATCGGGACCATCGAAGGAGTTCCGAGGGTCCACCGGGAGGGCCACCTGCCCCGGAGGGCCCTATGGGCTGAATATAGAGGGGAACCAGCCCCTAGGTGGGCTGGGCACCAACTCCCCTCTTGGGCCCATTTGCCTAGGGTTGGGGGAAACCCTATAGGGGGCGCCCCCCACCTGGCTTGGGGGGCAAGCCTCCCCTTGGCCGCCTCCCCCCTCTAGATGCATCTAGGGTGGGCGGCCCCCTCTCCCTTGCTCCTATATATAGTGGGGGGTTGGGAGGGCAGCCGCACCCTTCCCCTGGCGCAGCCCTCCCCCTCTCCAACACCTCCTCCTCCGTCACGCTTGGTGAAGCTCTGCCAAAGAACCACCAGCTCCATCACCACCACGCCGTCGTGCTGCTGGAGTTCTCCCTCAACTTCTTCTCTCCCCTTGCTGGATCAAGAAGGAGGGGACGTCCCCGGGCTATACGTGTGTTGAACGCGGAGGAGCCGTTGTTCGGCGCTTAGATCAGAATCGACCGTGACCTGAATAGCTGCGTGTACGACTCCACCGATCGCTTTCTTGCAATGCTTCCGCTTAGCGATCTTCAAGGGTATGAAGATGCACTCCCTCTCTCTTGTTGCTAATATCTCCTAGATTGATCTTGGTGACACGTAGAAAATTTTTTGAATTATTGCTACATTCCCAACAGTGGTATCAGAGCTAGGTCTATGCGTAGATTCTATGCACGAGTAGAACACAAAGCAGTTGTGGGCGATGATTTGTACAATTTGCTTACCGTTACTAGTCTTATCTTGATTCGGCGGCATTGTGGGATGAAGCTTCCCGGACCGACCTTACACGTACGCTTACGTGAGACTGGTTCCACCGACTGACATGCACTTGATGCATAAGGTGGCTAGCAGGTGTTTGTGTCTCCCACTTTAGTCGGGTCGGATTCGATGAAAAGGGTCCTTATGAAGGGTAAATAGCAATTGGCATATCACCGTTGTGGTTTTGCATACGTAAGAAACGTTCTTGCTAGAAACCCATAGCAGCCACGTAAAATATCCAACAACAATTAGAGGACGTCTAACTTGATTTTGCAGGGTATGCTATGTGATCTGATATGGCCAAAAGGATGTGATGAATAATATATGTGATGTATGAGATTGATCATGTTCTTGTAATAGGAATCACGACTTGCATGTCCATGAGTATGACAACTGGCAGCAGCCATAGGAGTTGTCTTAATTTATTGTGTGACCTGTGTTTCAATGAAAACGCCATGTAATTACTTTACTTTATTGCTAACTGTTATCCATGGTAGTAGAAGTAATAGTTGGCGAGACAACTTCATGAAGACACGATGATGGAGATCATGGTGTCATGCCGGTGACGATGGTGTTCATGCCGCGCCTCGAAGATGGAGATCAAAGGCGCAAGATGGTATTGGTCATATCATGTCACTTTATGATTTGCATGTGACGGTTGTCATATTATTTGCTTAGAACGACAGTAGCATAAATAAGATGATCCCTCACTAAAATTTCAAGAAAGTGTTCCCCCTAACTGTGCACCATAGCGAAGGTTCGTTGTTTCGAAGCACCACGTGATGATCGGGTGTGATAGATTCTAACGTTCACATACAACAGGTGTAAGCCAGATTTACACATGCAGAACACTTAGGTTGACTTGACGAGCCTAGCATGTACAGACATGGCCTCGGAACACGAGAGACCGAAAGGTCTTACATGAGTCGTATAGTAGATACGATCAACATGGAGATGTTCACTGTTGATGAATAGTCCGTCTCAGGTGATGCTCCGACACGGCCTAGTCAATTTGGATCATGTATCATTTGGATGACTAGAGGGATGTCTGTTTGAGTGGGAGTTCATTAAATAATTTGAATAGATGAACTTTATTATCATGAACTTATTCTAAAATGTCTTTACAATATGTCTTGTAGATCAAATGGCCCACGCTAATGTTGCCCTCAACTTCAAGGCCTTCCTAGAGAAAACCAAGCTGAAAGACGATGGTAGCAACTATACGGATTGGGTCCGTAACTTGAGGATCATCCTCATAGCTGCCAAGAAAGCATATGTCCTTGAAGCACCGCTAGGTGACACAGCCATTTTCCCAACAAGTAAAGACGTTATGAACGCCTGTCAGTCGCGTAGTGGTGATTACTCCCTGGTTCAGTGCGGCATGTTTTACAACATAGAACTGGGGCTCCAAAAGTGTTTTGAGCAGCACGGAGCATATGAGATTTTCCAAGAGCTGAAAATTCTTTTTCAAGCTCATGCCAGGGTCGAGAGATATGAAGTCTCTGACAAGTTCTACAGATGTAAGATGGAGGAAAACAGTTCTGTCAGTGAGCACATACTCAAAATGTCTGGGTTGCACAACCGCTTGTCTTAGCTGGGAGTTAATCTTCCAGATGACTTGATCATGGACAGGATCCTCCAGTCGCTTCCACCTAGCTACAAGAGCTTTCTGATGAACTACAATATGCAAGGGATGGAGAAGTCCATTCCTGAGTTATATTCAATGCTGAAATCAGCGGAGGTGGAAATAAAAAAGGAACATCAAGTGTTGATGGTGTATAAACCACTAGTTTCAAGAATGGCAAGGGTAAGAGGAACTTCAAGAAGGACGTCAAGGGAGTTTCCGCGCCCGGTAAATCAGTTGCCAAGAAGAAGCCAAAGAATGGACGCAAGACTGAGACGCAGTGCTTCTATTGTAAGGGAAATATTCACTGGAAGCGGAACTGCCCCAAGTACTTAGCGGATAAGAAGGCCGGCAACGCCAAAGGTATATGTGATATACATGTTATTGATGAGTACTTTACCAGCACTCGTAGTAGCTCCTGGGTATTTGATACCGGTGCGGTTGCTCATATTTGTAACTCAAAACAGGAGCTGCGGAATTAGCGGAGACTGGCGAAGGACGAGGTGACGATGCGCGTCGGGAATGGTTCCAAGGTCGATGTGATCGCCGTCGGAATGCTACCTCTACATTTATCTACGGGATTAGTTTTAAACCTCAATAATTGTTATTTAGTGCCAGCTTTGAGCATGAACATTGTGTCTTGATCTAGTTTAATGCGAGATGGCTACTCATTTAAATATGAGAATAATGGTCGTTCCATTTATATGAGAGATATGTTTTATGGTCATGCCCCGCTGGTCAATGGTTATTTTTTGTTTAATCTCGAACATGATGTTACACATATTCATAGTGTGAATGCCAAAAGATGTAAGGTTGATAATGATAGTTCCACATACTTGTGGCACCGTCGCCTTGGTCACATGGGTGTCAAACTCATGAAGAAACTCCATGCAGATGGACTTTTGGAGTCTCTTGATTATGAATCATTTGACACGTGCAAACCATGCCTCATGGGCAAAATGACCAAGACTCCGTTCTCCAAAACAATGGAGCGAGCAACCAACTTAATGGAAATCATACGTACTGATGTGTGCGGTTCAATGAGCGTTGAGGCTCGTGGTGGCTATCGTTATGTACTCACCCTCACCGATGACTTAAGAAGATATGGGTATGTCTACTTAATTAAGTACAAGTCTGAGACCTTTGAAAAGTTCAAGGAATTTCAGAGTGAGGAAGAGAATCAACGTGACAGGAAAATAAAATTCTTACAATCAGACCGTGGAGGAGAATACTTGAGTCATGAGTTTGGCACGCACTTAAGGAAATGTGGAATTGTTTCACAACTCACGCCGCCTGGAACACCTCAGCGAAATGGTGTGTCCGAACATCGTAATCGCACTCTATTAGATATGGTGCGATCTATGATGTCTCTTACCGATCTACCACTATCATTTTGGGGTTATGCTTTAGAGACTGCCGCATTCACTTTAAATAGGGCTCCGTTGAAATCCGTTGAGACGACACCGTATGAATTATGGTTTGGGAAGAAACCTAAGCCATCGTTTCTGAAAGTTTGGGGATGCGATGCTTATGTGAAGAAACTTCAACCGGAAAAGCTCGAACCCAAGTCGGAAAAATGTGTCTTCATAGGATACCCTAGGGAATCTATCGGGTATACCTTCTACCTCAGATTGGATGGCAAGATCTTTGTTGCCAAGAATGGATCCTTTCTAGAGAAAGAGTTTCTCTCGAAAGAAGTAAGTGGGAGGAAAGTAGAACTTGATGAGGTACTGCCTCTTGAACCAGAAAGTAGCGCATCTCATGAAGATGTTTCTGTGGTGCCTGCACCGACTTGAGAGGAAGTTAATGATGATGATCATGAAACTTAAGATCAATTTGCTACTGAACTTCGTAGGTCCACAAGGACACGTTCCGCAACAGAGTGGTACGACAACCCTGTCTTGGAAGTCATGTTGTTTGACAACGGTGAACCTTTGAACTGAGAAGAAGCGATGGCGGGACAGGATTCCAACAAATGGCTTGAAGCCACGAAATCCGAGATAGGATCCATGTATGAAAAAGAAGTATGGACTTTGACAGACTTGCCCGATGATCGGCAAGCCTTTGAAAATAAATGCATCTTTAAGAAGAAGACTGACGCGGATGGTAACGTGACCATCTATAAGGCTTGACTTGTCGCTAAGGGTTATCCACAAGTTCAATGGGTTGACTACGATAAGACCTTCTCACCCGTAGCGAAGCTGAAGTCCGTCCGAATCATGTTATCAGTTGCCGAATTCTATGATTATGAGATATGGCAAATGGATGTCAAAACGGCATTCCTTAATGGTTTCGTCAAGGAAGAATTGTATATGACACTACTAGGGAAAACCTTATACACAAAATCTTAGCAGCAGCGCGGCTCAAAAAGGAGTGCTGCTGCTAATTATTAGTAGCACGGTTGCAGGCAACTCGCTGCTAACCGCGCCGAGCCCAGGCAGGAGGGCCTTTGGTCCCGGTTGGTGGCACCAACCGGGACCAATAGGCATCCACGCGTCAGCATTTCTGTGGCTGGGGGTTTTGTTTTTTTTAAAGGGGGGGGTGGGGGTTTTGGGGGGGTTAATTTAGGTGTTTCATATATTGTGTTAGCTAGCTAATTAATAGAGAGAAGTGTCCTCTCTTATGTCCGTGCTTGGTCGACGCCATACTATACATACGTATAGAGAGGACTAGACACGCTAGCTAGCTAGTAAGCAAATGAAGGAAACATAAGATCGTCATGAACATATATGCATACAGAGAGAAGTGATATCGACCACCTCTCCTTCTCCGAGAGATTGGTCAAACAAAAAGTTCTCGTATATCTATCGGACACTATCGTCTACATATATACAATAATTATCTCTTACAAATATAATCTCCTAATATATGGACGCAGGGTCCACATAGTATTCTCCGTCTTAAGCGATCACGTGGTCAAGAAAGAATGCCGCCAATTCCTCTTGAATTGCTTGCATGCGATCTGGTGCTAGGAGTTCATCCCGCATCCGAAACATCTAATTTGAAGAAGGGGGTCAATACATATATATATATGAATGAATGAAACTCAACACAAATGATGGTAATAAAATAAAATTGTGAATATTGTTATTTACGCACTTCATATTGTTCGTCAAAGTAGCCCCGCTCATAGGTCGTGTTGCGGATGGACTCGCGAACGTAGTATCCACAGAAATCATTCCCTTGGTCCTGCCACAACCACTTTACAAGAAATAGAGGTCAATCAAACTGATAAGCAAGAATGCCAAATGGTATTGATGAAACTAGCGCTTGAATTACTAGGAGATGCGTGGAACATGCTACTATAGTACTTACTTTCGGGTGTCTAAATTCCAGCTTCTTCGACAGTCCAGGAGCTTTTTTGGTGAATTTTCTCCAAACCCTGCCAGACAAAGAAAACAATTACTTGATATCAGAAATGAACAAAGTTGCTGATATGGTGGATAATGATCGATTTAACTTACTTCTCGAGCATTTGAGTCATGTCCGTATACTCCTGGGGATCTTTTCGTTTCGAGTCTAAGACAGTTAGTACTCCCTGCTCAAGCTTAATCTCTAGGAGAATATAGTGGAACCTGCGCATGCATGCATAACTCATCAATTACATTACTATAACCTGGACTAATATATAAGGGAAACCGAATATGCACAAGACAGTAACACTCACTTGAAGTTGTAAGGAAAGAGTATTATATCTTTGTTTTCATTTATTACCAACGATCGTAGCAAGTTGGCCTCGGTATCTTCGGCATGAAATTCATCCTCATATGCATCTATGAGATTTATGTTAATGAACCCAATATCACCGACTTGTCTTTTCTTCAATTCGGCGATCTTCAATCTGCATAATATAGTGAGGATAATTATAAATACATGCAATGAAAGAGCTGACCTATATAGAGAGACTTAATGTTAGAAGTAGTACTACTTCCGGACAGTAGCAGGTGATTGTTGCTTTATCAAGGGCCAGTTGATTGCAAAACTGAAAGAACTCCTCAAATGGAACATGAAATAGTTCAATTCCAACGAGGTCATGCTCCTTTTTAACTCTCAAATACAAAGTACTCCTCCCCCAGACTCTCTGCAGGTTTTCATGTACCAATCATGGAATCTTCGCATCATCGTCGTTAGAGATATTTCATCTTTGATGAGAGGCTTCCCGTACTCGTATTTGTGTATCTACACCTCCAAGAAATCATAATGTACATTGTCGGGCAGGTAATCTCCAAGATTGCTATAACCGGGAACCATCCTCGGATCATTAGGGATGATGTCGCTAGGCACCACCAAGAGCGGGGGGCACGATTGCTTCGCTTGTTCGCCGAGCTGGGAAATTTGTTTCCCAGCTCGTCGTTCTTTCGTCCTTTGATCACTAACAGTACTTCCCGACCGCTCCGCTTTAACAAATGCCTTTCCAATAATGCGCTCATAGTTGCCTTTCAGCGGAGACTTGGGTGGTTTTCTCAGGGCAGCCAGAGTGCACTTCGCTTTCATCGGATCTACCTTCTCCTCCGGAGGTGTATGTCTCTGTGCTTTCAACCCTTGAAATTAGTCCGTCACTTTGGTTCGTGCGGTCTTCGCGTTCTCCTCCGGGGTCATCTCGTATGGTAACTTCTCTGGAATCTTCAGAGAAAGACCGAATCTGTATTTCCTCCCGCCTCTGGCTGTACTGCTAGACGCCGACAGAGCAGACGGAGCGGCTGTCTTCTTTCCTTGATAACGAGGCGGAGGAGAAGGACTACGACACGCCGGAGCAGCCGGAGCGGCGGCCGGTCTCTTCCGCCCTTGCTGACGAGGCGGAGAAGGAGGAGGCTGGCTGCTTGGGCGCGCCGGCGTAGGCGGAGAAGGAGGCGGAGTGTCGCCACGCGCCGGAGAAGGAGCCGGCCGAGTGCCCTAATTGTCACTCGCCGGAGGAGGAGGCGGTGGAGGAGGCGGAGGCGTCCAGTTCGTAAGGTTGATGAGCTCCTTCCGCCATAGGCATGGAGTCTTCAGAGCAGAACCCAGCCGGGTCTCCCCTTCACCAGTAGGGTGGTCAAGCTGGAGGTCCTCAAATCCCTTCGTTATTTCATCCACCATCACCATAGCATATCCATCTAGAATCGGCCGGCAGTGAAATGTTGCGCCGGGTTCAGTAGGGAAAATAGAGCCAACAGCCGGCTTGACCTTCAAATTCATCCATTGAGTCATAAGGTGGCAATTTTGAGACTCCGTGATAGCATCCACGAGATAGCTGGCAGGAGCCGTCAAGGCATGCTCCGGCTGAAGCAGCTCGGTGGAAGCAACGCTGCTTCTCCGCTGAGATGGCGGGGTAGCTTCGGGGGAAGCTTCGGCAGTTCGTGTGCTTCGGTTTGCTTCTGTTCCTCTATTGCTTGTACCCTTGCATGCAGCGCCTGTAGTTGGCTCTGCTACACTTTCTTCCTCCTCTCCTGCCATTTGTAACCGCCTGCGTCCGGAAACCCAGCCTCCCACGGAACGGAGCCTGGCGTGCCTCGTGTCCGTCCAGGGTGCTCAGGATTCCCGAGGGCCATTGTGAGTTCGTCGTTCTCTCAGTCCGGAACGAACGTCCCTTGCTGCGCTGCATCGATATAGTGCTGAAGCCTCGTGACTGGTATTTCCAATTGCTCGTCCGTCCAAATGCACTTCCCTGATACAGGGTCCAAGGTTCCGCCAGCCCCGAAGAACCAAGTCCGGCAGCTGTCTGGCCAGTTCATTGTCTCTGGTTCGATCCCTTTTTCAAGCAGATCTTCTCAGCCTTGGCCCACTTAGGTCGGGCTACGAGGTAGCCACCTAACCCCGTGCGATGGTGATGCTTCTTCTTCGCAGCATTTTGCTTGTTTTTCGCCGACATCAATACTAGGAAAAGGGCTATAGATGGAATTGACACTAATGGCGCACCAGACATGTGGTGCGCCATTACTATATACTAATGGCGCACCATGTGTTGGTACGCCATTAGTGTCCAAATACTAATGGCGCACCACATACGCGGGTGCGCGATTAGTAAAAAAAATTCAAATTTTTTCAAAACTACAAATGGCGCACCGTGGCATGGTGCGCCATTACTAGTTGTTGAACTAGTAATGGCGCACCACATCCATGGTGCGCCATTAGTAATTTTTTTTTAATTTTTTAATTTTTTTTAAAACTACTAATGGCGCACCGTGGGAGTGGTGCGCCATTACTAGTTGAACTACTAATGGCGCACCATGCCACGGTGCGCCATTATTAACTTTGCCACCACTTCCACCGAATGCACCCCCCCCTGGTGGATCGCCTTTTCAGTTTAAAAAAAATTAAAAGAAAATGATGAAAATGTCAAAAAAAAGAAAATAAGTTCCCCATGTGATATGTGGTCTAGTTGTTGGGAAAATTTGCAAATATGAATTTCGACTTCATTTGCAAAATCTCTCGAGAATTTGTAAAAATGGGCATAACTTTTGCATACTAACTCGGATGAAAAAGTTTTTTATATGAAAAATCATCTACTCGAAAAGTTACATCCAAATTTAATCGGGGGAACCCCGTTAAACATTTTTAAAATCCTCAAAAACCTAACATAAAAAAAGTTACAGGGCTTTTAAGATCTGGAGAGGCCAAAAAAATTCAAACTTACTAATGGCGCACCTACCCATGGTGCGCCCTTAGTATCTTCCCGCCTTCAAAATTCAAAATAAATCAAAAAAAATAAAAAAAGTTAGTAATGGCACACCTGCCTGCGGTGCGCCATTAGTATCTTCCCGCCTTCAAAATTCAAAATAAATCAAAAAAATAAAAAAAAGTTAGTAATGGCGCACCTGCCCGCGGTGCGCCATTACTATGCCGTATATATGGCTGGCCGTGGTCCTCTCCTCCTCATCTCTTCATTCCACCTCTCCTACACTCCATCTCCTCCTCTCCTCCAATCCATCTTCCCTTCTCTCCTCGGGCGACCTCCTCCTCCTCCTCTCCAGCGACCTCCTCCTCCTCTCCGGCGACCTCCTCCTCCCTCCTCTCCTTCCCTCCCCTCCCCTCCCCTCAAGGTTTCTTCTCCCTCCTCTCCGGTGAGCTCCTCCTCCCTCCTCTCCGGTGAGCTCCTCCTCCCTCCTCTCCTCCCATCCCCTCATGGTTTCTCCTTTCTCCTCTCCGATGCTCCGGTGAACTCCTCTCCGGCGACCTCCTCCTCCTCCTCTCCGGCGATGTAGGTGAGCGCCTCTTCGGTGACCTCCTCCTCCTCCTCTCTGGCGAACTCCTCTCCAGCGAACTCCTCTTCGGCAAAAGAACACGGCAAAAGAACATACAAGATCCAAAAATAGGAACAAAATTTGAAATAATGTCGTGCCAAAAAACGAGCAAAAAAACGAGCAAAAAGTGGGCAAAAAATCACGATCCAGATCCAGATTCAAAATTCAAAAAATAGCAATGGCGCACGGTGGGGGTTAGATGGTGCGCCACTACTATTTTCCCGCCTTCAAAATTCAAAAATACTAATGGCGCACCAGTGGCCTATACTAATGGCGCACCAGTGGCCTATACTAATGGCGCACCGTGGCCTGTACTAATGGCGCACTGCCTGGTGCGCCATTAGTATACCAGATACTAATGGCGCACCGTCGGTGCGCCATTAGTAATAAATACTAATGGCGTGGTACCAATGGCGCACCGGTGGTGCGCCATTAGTAGGCAAAACCG
The DNA here is from genome assembly GCA_032464435.1 of Aegilops umbellulata. Lineage (NCBI taxonomy): Eukaryota > Viridiplantae > Streptophyta > Magnoliopsida > Poales > Poaceae > Aegilops > Aegilops umbellulata. Next base: position 554,724,515 of record CP136057.1, read on the forward strand.
GTGCGCCATTAGTAGGCCTTTTCCTAGTAGTGCATCTTCTTACTCTTTTCCGATGTCTTGTGGGCCACAAATGCGGGCCAGTCATCTCTGATCTTCTCATATTTGCCCTTGAATTTTGGTGTCTCTATTTTATCGACAAACCTATTCAGGTCTTTCTTCCACCTCCTGAATAGGTCTGCCATGTTCTTAAGAGCAAAAGACTTGATTAATTGCTCTTTAACTGGCTTCTCCGGATCATCCTCTGGCGGTAGGGTGAAATTTGACTTCAGCTCAGTCCAAAGATCATTTTTCCGCATATCATTGACATAAGACACCTCAGGGTCTTCTTTAGTCGGCTTTAACCATTGTCGGATGCTGATCGGGATCTTGTCCCTAACCAGAACCCCGCAGCGAGCAAAAAATGTGTTCTTTGTCCGGATGGGTCAATCGGTTGGCTGTCGCGCGCGATTTCTATGATCTCAAACCTTTCATTCGAGCTCAACTTCTTCTTCGGGCCTCGTCTCTTTACCGAAGTTGTGCTCGATCCAGAGGGCTAGAAAAAAGAACAAAGACGAGAATTAATTAATATGTGTACATACCAAAACAATGAATGCATCAATTAGCTAGTCAGCACAGGCTTAACTAATATATATACCTGGCCGGACTCGGTTCGGTCACCAGAGCCATCATCACGATCTCCTTCTTGCACCGGCATTGGGTCACCGGAGCCGTCGTCACGGTCTCCTTCTTGCACCGGCATTGAGTCACCGGAGCCATCATAATCATAGCCAGCTGCTTCTTCACCCTCTCCTTCCAGACCATCGGTGTCGTTGAGAAATAGTGAGCAGACAGCATCACTTCCTTGTGTGATTATGTCCCCCAACAACGCTTCTTTTGCTTCGTCTCGGGGGGTGTCCATAGTTTCTACAAATATTTACAACATGGCAATTATTATTCAAACATGACAGATGGATTTATTAGTGGCAAACGTAGAACTAGCTAGCTAATCACAGTAAGGAATCATATTAATTAGTGGCCTCGACGCTGCTTCTCTAGGGTTTGGGGTGGCCTTGACAACGCTTCAAGGGTTTAGGGTGGCCTCGAGAACGCTTCAAGGAGGAGGTAATATCGACAACGACGACATAAGTACATGGGAAAGTAATGTTATCGGGGTGGGGGTATATCGACCCCCCACGTGTTGAAGTTATCGGGGAGGGGGTATATCGACCCCCCCACGTGTTGAAGTTATCGGGGAGGGGGTATATCGAACCCCCACGTGTTGAAGTTATCGGGGAGGGGGTATATATCGACCCCCCCACGTGTTGAACTTAACGGGAGGGGTTGTGTTGTAGTTATCGGGAGGGGGTATATCGACCCCCCCCCCCACGTGTTGAAGTTATCGGGAGTTTATATCGACACGACATACGTACATGGGAAAATAATATTATCGGGGAGGGGGTATATCGACCCCCCACGTGTAGAAGTTATAGGGAGGGGGTATATCGACCCCCCCTCGTGTTGAAGTTATCGGGAGGGGGTATATCGACCCCCCCCCCCACGTGTTGAAGTTATCAGGAGTTTATATCGACACGACATACGTACATGGGAAAATAATATTATCGGGGATGGGGTATATCGACCCCCCCCTCGTGTTGAAGTTTTCGGGAGGGGTATATCGACGACGACAGACCCGATAAAACATAAGAAAACGAAGAAGAAATAAAAAGAGGAGAAGAAGAAAGGAATAGATGACAAGATCAAAGAAAAAAAAGAAGAAAATTTTTCTATTTTTTCTTCTTCTCCTCTATTCCTTTCTTCTTCTCCTCTTCGTTTTCTTCTCTTTTCCTCTTCTTATTTATTTCTCCTCTTCTTCCTGTCCTCTTCTTCTTTCTTTCCTCTTCTTTGTTTCTTCTTTCCTATCCTTCTTTTTCTAAAACTGTAACTTTTGCATATATAAAACTTTTCTAAAATTGTAACTTTTGCATATATAAAACTTTTCCATGGATCGTCATTTCTCATATATATCGAATGTATATCCATTGTCATATATAAAAACTTCCTATATATGAACAAAAAACTTTCGATGAACAAAAAAACTTTTTAAACATATATATTTAGCATATTCTAGCCACATACACATATACATTATAGCCACATACACATATACATCACATATAAACAAAAAACTAAACTAATAAAAATAAAAATAACATATAGCCACATATGAACAAAAACATATAGCCACATACATACACATATACATTATATATATATATGAAAAAATTTAAACTAATAGAAAACCAGAGCCAGGCTGCGGCTCCTAGCGCGGGGGCAGGCGAGGGCGTCGGCGCACGGGGGCGGGACGGGGCAGGGGCAGGGCGACGGCGACGAGGAGTGGGCAGCGACGACGAGCCCGCGGCAGGGGCTCGGGGCGCGGGGCGGCGCCCGCGAGAAGGGGAGCTCGAGGCGACGGCGGGGGCGGCGAGGGCGGGATGGGGCAGGGGAATGGCGACGAGGAGCGGGCGGCGATGGCGAGCACGGGCAGCCTGGCGGCGTCGAGGAGGTCGGCGTCGTCGGGGGCAACAGGCGAGGGAAATCTGAAAATTTCCCAAGTGTTGCTTATATAGCAAAGGCTTTGGTCCCGGTTTGTGGCACATACCGGGACCAATGCCCCCTTTAGTCCTGGTTGGTGCCACCAACCGGGTCCAAAGGACGGATTTCGGCATCCCAAAGGGCGGGAAGCGGCGGCCTTTGGTCCTGGTTGGTGGCATCAACCGGGACTAAAGGGGGGCATTGGTCCCGGTTTGTGCCACGAACCAGGACCAATGGCCCCCTTTAGTCCCGGTTGGTGCCACCAACCGGGACCAAAGGCCTTCTGCTGCCCCGCGCCAAAACTTTAGTCCCACCTCGCTAGGTGAGAGAGCTCGAGAGTGGTTTATAAGCGCTGCTGCACCTTCCCTCTCGAGCTCCTCTCAATAGCAGGCTTTCGGGCCTAACCCTGCGTTGTGTGCCTGTGGGACTACTGGGCCTCCTGCGGGCCTGAATCCTGGCCCATGGTAGCGTTTCTAGTCGTATTCAGGCCGTGGGGGCCCAGTAGGTGGCACTTTTTTTCTTTTTTTTCTTTGTTGCTTTATTTATTTTATTTTGTTTCTACTTACAACAAAATACTTATTGGTGCTATTTTTATTTTTTTTCCAGTTTTTTTGTTTTGTTTTCTGCATTATTTATTTTCTTTTGTTTTTTGCTTTATTTTTTTAATTCTTTTTGCTTTTAGTTTTAGAAAAATAACAAACTTTCTGTTAGTGCCATTAGTTTTCAAATTTGAAAACACTTTTTTGTTTTTTTGTTTTCTTTGTTGCTTTATTTATTTTATTTTGTTTCTACTTACAACAAAATACTTATTGTTGCTATTTTTATTTTTTTCCAGTTTTTTTGTTTTGTTTTCTGCATTATTTATTTTCTTTTGTTTTTTGCTTTATTTTTGAATTCTTTTTTCTTTTAGTTGGAGAAAAATTATAAACTTTCTGTTATTGCCATTAGTTTTCAAATTTGAAAACACTTTTTCGTTTTTTTCTTTGTTGCTTTTAGGTCAGCAAAATTATAAACTTTCTGTTAGTGCCATTAGTTTTAGAAAAATTATAAACTTTCTGTTAGTGCCATTAGTTTTCAAATTTTAATAGTTAAAATTTGAATTCTTTGAAATTTGTGTGAATCACAAGTTTGTGATTAACTTTACTAAAGAAATGAACATAGATGCGCCTATAGAGAAAATGCAACCTAAATTCATAATCAATTTCTATGAATTTCAGAGAAATTCACTATGAATTTGGGTCAAATTCCCTGTATAGGGGCATCTATTTTCACTATGAGAGGAGCTCAACAAGGCAGAGAGGGACGGGCTTATAAACCGGTGTGAGCGCCCTTCGGTTGGCGAGGTGGGACTAAACTCTGAGCGCAACAAGGACCAACCCTTTAGTCCCGGTTTGTGGCACAAACCGGGACTAATGGTCATGGGCCAGGGGCGAGGCGCATTGGTCCCGGTTCGTGCGTGGAACCGGGACCAAAAGGTCCAGACGAACTGGGACCAATGGCCCACGTGGCTGCCCTCGTGAGAGTGTTCTTGGTGAGAACATAGTTGACAAGGAGCGATCCGGGATTAATGGTGTTACGAGGGCCAAACCATAAGACATTAAAGCATTTCAAATGAACTCTGAAAAAGTTGGCATAGCATGTGCATGTACAAAACGGACAATGGTATCTTACTCGTCTATTACAAAGTTGGCATGGTATCATCATAATAGTTGCGGGAGAAAGTCTTCACTTTTTCTTCGCTTGTGTCATTTGCTTATTGCGTCATAACCGTGGATAATCTTCATTGTTTATCAGGATGCTTGGGTCAGCCTTGACTTTGAAGGGAGGAATTTCATGAAACTTTTCATAATCTTCAGACATGTCTGTCTTGCCCTCCACTCCCAAGATGTCCCTTTTTCCTGAAAGAACTATGTGGCGCTTTGGCTCATCGTATGATGTATTCGCTTCCTTATGTTTTCTTTTTCTCGGTCTGGTAGACATGTCCTTCACATAGATAACATGTGCCACATCATTGGCTAGGGCGAACGGTTCGTTAGTGTACCCAGGATTTTTCACATCCACTGTTGTCATTCCGTACTGTGGGTCTACCTGTACCCCGCCCTGACAGATTGACCCATTTGCACTTCATGTCCGTAGTCAAGTTCCCATATGGCCACTATGTAACCATAATATGTGTCCTTTCCCCTCTCGGTTGTTGCATCAAAGCGGACACCGCTGTTTTGGTTGGTGCTCTTTTGATCTTGGTCAATCGTGTAAAATGTATTCCGATTTATCTCGTATCCTTTGTAAATCAATACAGTCAAAGATGGTCCCCTGGACAACAAGTACAACTCATCACAAACAGTGTTGTCACCTCTGAGACGTGTTTCCAACCAACTGCTGAAAGTCTTGATGTGTTCACATGTAATCCAGTCGTCGCACTGTTCCGGGTGTTTGGAGCGCAGACTGTTCTTGTGTTCATCGACATACGGGGTCACCAAGGTAGAGTTCTGTAGAACTGTGTAGTGTGCTTGAGACCAAGAATATCCATCCCTACATATTATTGAGTCCCTTCCAAGTGTGCCTTTTCCAATCAGTCTCCCCTCATACCGCAATTTAGGGAGACCTATCTTCTTAAGGCCAGGAATGAAGTCAACACAAAACCCGATGACATCCTCTGTTTGATGGCCCATGGAGATGCTTCCTTCTGGCCTAGCTCAGTTATGGACATATTTCTTCAGGACTCCCATGAACCTCTCAAAGGGGAACATATTGTGTAGAAATACGGGCCCTAGAATGACAATCTCGTCGACTAGATGAACTAGGACGTGCGTCATGATATTGAAGAAGGATGCTGGGAACACCAGCTCAAAACTGACAAGACATTGCGCCACATCACTCCTTAGCCTTGCTACGATTTCTGGATCGATCACCTTCTGAGAGATTGCATTGAGGAATGCACATATAGCTTCACAATGGCTAATCGGACGTTTTCCGGTAGAAGCCCCCTCAATGCAACCGGAAGCAGTTGCATCATAATCACATGGCAGTCATGAGACTTTAGGTTAATTCCCTTTATATTCGACTAGAAACCAGTCAGGACCGTCATACTGAGCAGGCCTTCAAAGAAGATTTCTTTCTCTTATTCCGTAAGAGCGTAGCTGGCAGGACCTTCATACTGCTTCGGAGGAATGTCGTCTTTTTCGTGCAAACGTTGCAGGTCCTCCCGTGCCTTAGGTGTATCTTTTGTCTTTCCATACACGCCCAAGAAGCCTAGCAGGTTCACGCAAAGGTTCTTTGTGACGTGCATCACGTCGATTGAAGAGCGGACCTCTAGGTCTTTCCAGTAGGGTAGGTCCCAAAATATAGATTTCTTTTTCCACATGGGTGCATGTCCCTCAGCGTCATTCGGAACAGCTAGTGCGCCAGGACCCTTTCCAAAGTTTACGTGTAAATCATTGACCATAGCAAGTATGTGATCACCGGTACGCATGGCGGGCTTCTTCCGGTGATCTGCCTCGCCTTTGAAATGCTTGCCTTTCTTTCGACATTGATGGTTGGTCGGAAGAAATCGATGATGGCCCAGGTACACATTGTTCCTGCATTTTTCCAGGTATATACTTTCAGTGTCATCTAAACAGTGCGTGCATGCGTGGTATCACTTGTTTGTCTGTCCTGAAAGGTTACTGAGAGCGGGCCAGTCGTTGATGGTCACTAACAACAACGCCTTTAGGTTAAATTCCTCCTGTCTGTGCTCATCCCACGTACGTACACCGTTTCCATTCCATAGCTGTAAAAGTTCTTCAACTAATGGCCTTAGGTACACATCAATGTCGTTGCCGGGTTGCTTAGGGCCTTGGATGAGAACTGGCATCATAATGAACTTCCGCTTCATGCACATCCAAGGAGGAAGGTTATACATACATAGAGTCACGGGCCAGGTGATGTGATTGCTGCTCTGCTCCCCGAAAGGATTAATGCCATCCGCACTTAAAGCAAACCATACGTTCCTTGGGTCCTTTGCAAACTCATCCCAGTACTTTCTTTCGATTTTTCTCCACTGCGACCCGTCAGCGGGTGCTCTCAACTTCCCATCTTTCTTACAGTCCTCACTGTGCCATCGCATCAACTTGGCATGATCTCCGTTTCTGAACAGACGTTTCAACCGTGGTATTATAGGAGCAAGCATTCCACATCACCTTCGCAGGAACCCTCTTCCTGGGGGGCTCGCCGTCAACATCACCAGGGTCATCTCGTCTGATCTTATAGTGCAATGCACTGCATACCGGGCATGCGTTCAGATCCTTGTATGCACCGCGGTAGAGGATGCAGTCATTAGGGCATGCATGTATATTCTCCACCTCCAATCCTAGAGGGCATACGACCTTCTTTGTTGCGTATGTACTGTCGGCTAATTCGTTATCCTTTGGAAGCTTCTTCTTCAATATTTTCAGTGGCTTCTCAAATCCTTTGTCAGGCACAACATTCTGTGCCTTCCACTGCAGCAATTCCAGTACGGTACCAAGCTTTGTGTTGCCATCTTCGCAATTGGGGTACAACCCTTTTTTGTGATCCTCTAACATGCGATCGACCTTCAGCTTCTCCTTTTGACTTTCGCATTGCGTCCTTGCATCGACAATGACCCGGCGGAGATCATCATCATCGGGCACATCGTCTGGTTCCTCTTGATCTTCAGCAGCTTCACCCGTTGCAGCATCATTGGGCATATCATCTGGTTCCTCTTGATCTTCACCAGCTCCCCCATTACAGCATCACCGTATTCAGGGGCACATAGTTGTCATCGTACTCTTCTTCATCGCCGTCTTCCATCATAACTCCTATTTCTCCGTGCCTCGTCCAAACATTATACTGTGGCATGAAACCCTTGTAAAGGAGGTGGGAGTGAAGGATTTTCCGGTTAGAGTAAGACATCATATTCCCACATTTAGTGCATGGACAACACATAAAACCATTCTGCTTGTTTGCCTTAGCCGCATCAAGAAACTCATGCATGCCCTTAATGTACTCGGAGGTGTGTCTGTCACCGTACAACCATTGCCGATTCATCTACGTGCATTATATAAAATTAAGTGTCCAAATTAATAGAAGTTCATCATCACATTAAAACCAAAGTACATACATAGTTCTCATCTATCAACATATAGCTCTCCAGAGCATCTAGTTAATTAAACCATACATTGAAACTATGTTAAACATTTCAATGCGAAAACAAATGCGATCATAATCGCAACCAAGGTAACAATTGATCCAATGGCATAATGATACCCAGCCTTGGTATGAATGGCATATTTTCTAATCTTTCTAATCTTCAAGCGCATTGCATCCATCTTGATCTTGTGATCATCGACGACATCCGCAACATGCAACTCCAATATCATCTTCTCTTCCTCAATTCTTTTTATTTTTTCCTTCAAGAAATTGTTTTCTTATTCAACTAAATTAAACCTGTCGACAATAGGGTCGGTTGGAATTTCCGGTTCACATACCTCCTAGATAAATAAAATCTATGTCACGTTGGTCGGCATAATTTTCATAAACAATAAATGAACCAATAGTTATAAAGACAATATATACCACATCCGAATCATAGATAGGACGAGGGCCGACGGGGGCTGATACCAAAACCATCGCACTATATAAGATGCAATAATAAAAGTAAGAAAATAATACAAGTATCTATGTAAACATACAAGTAAGAATATTTTTTCCTTTCAGAAAGATGATAAGAACAAGAGGCTCACTATGGTGGTGCCGGCGATGAGCTCGGCGCGGGTGATCGACAGCGGTGAGGAAAATGGAGCTTTGAGGTCGAGCTTGGAGAGGAGAAAGCTTAAGTAGTGTGGATCGGGAATTCCATCGAACACCTTGTGTGCATAGGAGGTGAGCTAGAGAACCACCAAGCCCTCTCCCCCTCGGCGGCCATAAAAAACAGAGCAGTGTGCTCTGCTCTGACGCGACGGGGTATATATAGGCACCTCATTGGTCCCGATTGGTGGCATGAACCGGGACTAAAGGGGGGCCTTTGGTCCCGGTTCAAGCCACCAACCGGGACCAATGGTGGTGGGCCAGGAGCCAGGCCCATTGGTCCCGGTTCGTCCCACCAACCGGGACCAAAAGGTCCACACGAACCGGGACCAATGGCCCACGTGGCCCAGCAGGCCCCCTGGGCTCACGAACCGGGTCCAATGCCCCCATGGGTCCCGGTTCTGGACTGAACCGGAACTAATGGGCTGACCCGGCCTGGACCTTTGCCCCCTTTTCTACTAGGGGAGCCACCCACCCCCTCCCTCCCTCCCCCCCAAAAAAACTACGACAAAATAAGTTCACGCTTCCATATTTCAGATTGAAATATCTGGAGGCCCCAAGCAAAATCTCCCTTCTCCACCGTCCTCTTCCGCGCCTAGATTGCTCAAATCCCTAATTCACCGCCAACCCAAGCAAAGTCCGAATCGCCCCTGTCTCGTCTCCTTCCCCACCTCTGTGCCAGACGACGAAGACGAAGACGACGGTCGTGCTTCACCACCGCACCGGAGGTACCTCATCTACGCCCTCATCCACCACACCGTGTGGTCCACTGACAACATCGGCCACCGCAACTGACGTGCCTCGTAGACACCAACTTCAACCACATCAGGTGCTCTTCACCGACACCGTCTCCCACCTCACTGGGGCTACTTCACCGAGCACATTGTCGCACCTCCGCCTCCTGAGGCTGTTGGGGCTTCACCAACGATCTCGTCCACCGCATCGTAGCACTTCACTGCCACTCAAGATCTCCATCCGTGCATGGCCAGCCAACGCCAGCGCATTACCCTCAACGTCTCTGAAGTGATCCGCACTCTAGCTAGGCGAGCATGCCCAAACGCCGGCCCGAACTAGCTATCCACACATCACTCCCTTGTGCACTGTTCCGTCAATCATTGGATATCCTTTCACTGCTCTCTTAACTCACATGCCTATGCAACTCTCACTTTAACTCTTATTTCTTCTGGAGATATCATCTCAAACAAGCAAAACCATTTTTAGCGAAGCATGACGGCGCTACGGGATCTGGTACACATCCTGCACACCCATATAACCTTTAAGTATCTGTCCTCCGATACAATAGCAAGGTCGATTCCTCTTATTTGATCAACCACTACTAGGAAAAAGCCTAGCAGCAGCGCGGGTTTTGGGCCTATTAGTAGCGCGGGGGCCGACGCTACTAATAAGGCGCTACAGCTAACGTATAGCAGTAGCGCGGGTGCCACCCGCGCTACTACTACGTCCGTTAGTAGTAGCGTGGGTAAAAACCTGCGCTAGCACTAACCCGTGCTTTGAAAAAAAATTGATTTTTTTTTCGAATTTTCAAATTTCTGAATTATTTTAAGCTCTAATCTCTAATCACCCTCATCACTGCTCAATTTAATCTCTAATCACCCATCATCATTCCAAATCACCTAACTTCCGAGTTCTATTCTCCCTCGATTCCAAGTCTGCACTTGTTGTTTTCATGACAATAGTAAGATGTCAATCCTATTAACCCTCGGGAGTTTAGCTTGAGCATGAAGTCACACATTTCACTGTTTGAGTTTAAAACTGTTATTCTATAAAACAATAATTATTTAGTAACACTAATATTTCTTGAATAAGGAGTTTGACCACATTTTGACCAAAGTTTGACCAGATTTGACCAAAACTCAAAAAAACTGAAATAATTATTTAGTAACACTACTATTCTTGAATAATTATTTAGTAACACTAATACTTCTTGAATAAGTAGTTTGACCACAGTTTGACCAGATTTGACCAAAATTAAAAAAATGAAATTTGAGCATAACTTTTTTTCCTTTTAGAATTTGAGGATTCTAAAAATTTCCATCGGATGCGGATTTTCGTGCTGAACATTTTGATATATTATACTTTTTTTCTGAAGTCGTATGCAAAAGTTATAGCCGTTTTACATTTTCCCTGCACTTTTCCAAAACATGTCCAAATTTATGTTTTTAAATTTTCCTAACTAGTAGATGTAGTAACATAAACTACATCTCGAAGGATTTTAATTTTTTAAACATTTTGATATATTATATCTTTTTTTCTAACATCGTATGCAAAAGTTATAGCCGTTTTACATTTTCCCTACACTTTTTGCAAAACATGTCCAAATTTAAGTTTTTAAATTTTCCTAACTAGTAGATGTAGTAACATAACTACATCTCGAAGGATTTTGATTTTTGAAGTTTTTATCATTTTCTTTTGCTTTTTACAAAACCGAAAAGGCGATCCACGGGGGGGGGGGGGTAGAGTTTCAAAATGGGACCTTTAGTAGTAGCGAGGGTTTTTACCCCTCGCTACGACTATGGCATGTCCCGGAGGGGCACGGTTGAGACCTCTTAGTAGTAGCGAGGGGTAAAACTTAGTAGTAGCGCGGGTTTATAACCCTCGCTACTACTATGGCATGGCCCAGGGGCACGGTAGAGACCGCTTAGTAGTAGCGAGGGGTTAAAAGCAGCGCTACTGCTATCAACTTAGTAATAGCGAGGGTTAAAAACCCGCGCTACTAATATGGCATGTCCCGCGGGGCACGGTAGATACCGCTTAGATGTAGCGAGGGTTAAAAACCGGCGCTACTGCTATCAACTTAGTAGTAGCAAGGGTTAAAACCCAGCGCTACTAGTAAGTAGCAGTAGCGAGGGATATAAACCCGCGCTGCTAGTAAGCGTCTGTGTATAAGCTTTTCCCCAGTAGTGAACCATTCACCGTGTCAAAAATGCAGAGGGGGATGCAAGGAGCACAACGATTGCACATCCAGGCAAGTGGTAACATGGACTTGTACATGGAACATCCCAAGCGCAAGAAAAGCTGCAGTGAGCCTGTACAATGAGCTAGCGTAAGTCCCTGCATTTCATTTAATTCGTACTGGCTTGCGTGTATGATTTGTGTGTAGTGGCGGATCCACGAATTCAAGTTACCAGGGGCGAACATTTAAATTAAAAAATACGCTCCTTCAAAAATCTTTTGATAATGTGGGTACCGTGATTTGCATGGAGTGAGGACAGTGGACACGTAGTAAACCGACTTTTGAAGGGGGAATTTGTGTCCGTCCATTTCCCGCTCGACGACGAGTACTGCGCTGACAACTTGATGGGTTGCTGCAATGTACAATATCATTGGTTCGCCGATGTTTGGCGCGGCCAGGACTGGGTTTGTTGTCAATATGGCTTTTATTTCGTTGAGCCCGGCAATGGCGGCATTCGTCCACTCGAAGTGTTCGGTGCGCCGAAGGAGGCAATAGAGGGGTAGTGCCTTTTCTCCCAAGCGGGAGATGAAGCGGCTTAGAGCCGCCACGCATCCGGTTAATTTTTGTATTTGTTTGAGGTCCTTTGGGATATCCAATTGTGACAAAGCTCGGATCTTGGCTGGATTTGCTTCGGTTCCTCTACCGGATACAATGAAGCCCAAGAGCTTTCCGGCTGGAACGCCGAAAATGCATTTTTCTGGGTTTAGCTTGATGTCATATGTTTGAAGATTATCGAATGTAAGCCTCAAGTCGTCTACTAGAGATTCGACATGTTTTGTTTTTACGACCACATCATCCACGTATGCCTCCACTGTTTTGCCGATCTGGTTTGCCAGACATGTCTGAATCATGCGCTGATATGTTGCGTCGGCGTTTTTGAGCCCAAAAGGCATTGTGTTAAAGCAGAATGGGCCTTATGGGGTGATGAATGCCGTTGCGGCTTGGTCTGACTCGGCCATCTTGATTTGATGGTAGCCGGAGTATGCGTCGAGGAAACACAACGAATCGTGTCCTGCTGTGGCGTCGATAATTTGATCGATGCAGGGGAGGGGGAAGGGATCCTTTGGGCAAGCCTTGTTAATGTCTTTAAAATCAACGCACAGGCGCCAGGATTTGTCCTTCTTTGGTACCATCACCAAGTTTGCTAGCCAGTCCGGATGTTTTATATCTCTGATGAATCCGGCCTCCAGTAGCTTGGCTAGCTCCTCTCCCATAGCCTGTCTCTTGGGTTCAGAGAAACGCCGAAGTGCTTGTTTGACAGGTTTGAATCCTTTTAGGATATTTATGCTGTGTTCGGCCAGCCTGCGTGGGATTCCTGGCATGTCTAAAGGGTGCCAGGCGAAAATGTCCCAGTTCTTGTGTAGGAACTCTCGCAGTGCGGCGTCTACATCAGGGTTTAGTCGTGCCCCGATGGAAGCTATTTTATTGGGGTCCGTTGGATGGACCTGGAATTTGACTATTTCATCCGCTGGTTTAAAGGAGGTGGACTTGGATCTTTTGTCGAGTATCACATCGTCCCAGTTTAGCGTTGAGCGCAGCGCAGTCAGTTCCTCAGCCGCTAGGGCTTCGGACAGTGCCTCGAGGGCCAGTGCGGCTGTCTTGTTTTCGGCGCGGAGGGCTATGTCCGGATCACTGGCGAGAGTGATGATTTCGTTTGGCCCGGGCATCTTGAGCTTCATGTACCCGTAATGGGGTATTTCTTGGAAGATTGTATACGCTTCCCACCCTAGAAGAGCATGGTATCCGCTACTGAACAGGGCCACCTGGAATGTGACTTCTTCGGACCTGTAATTATTCAGCGTGCCGAACACCACGTCTAGTGTGATTTTTTCTGTACAGCGCGCTTCCTGACTGGGGATTATTCCTCTAAAGGTTGTGCTTCTTCGCTCAATGTGGTTCCAGTCTATTTCCATTTTTTGGAGGGTTTCCTCATAAATGAGGTTCAATCCGCTGCCTCCGTCCATGAGTACCTTGGTGAGGCGAAAGTCGTCCACTATTGGTCTGAGGACCAATGCGGCTGGTGCTTGGGCTGTTCGGAATTTCGGTTTTCCAGGCGCTTTCCATACAGTACTTTTGTACTATGGACGCCAAGTCAGCGAAGCATGTAATATCACGACGACCTGTGGCGTTGAGGATTCCCTTGTCCGTGCAATTATTGCAGAAGATTGAGATTGCGTCTTCCTCGTGGCAGTCGTTTATCCTGTTCATAACCAGGAGGAACCTTGCCCAGTAATGATGTACTGTTTCTTCGGGCTTTTGCCTGATTTGGGATTGATGGCTTATGTTCGGGTGGGTGGGTGGAATTAAATCCGCAACCTTACCCAATCTATGACTCAGAGGCCAAGGAGTTTCCGAACACTGGAGTTTGGATTCTTGGATGTTGTCCAGTGAATCTGACCCGTTGCCTGATTCTAAGTTCAGGTCTTGAATTACATCCTCCCCTCCACGGATATCCGGCTTGGAGGGATCGGGAATCCGGACGTTGCTAGTCCTTAAGATAGCTGAAGGGTCGCCGCACTGTGCCTCTAATACAGCAACATGATGGGTGCCATGGGGAGAATTAATCTCTCTTAGATCGGGTTTAAGCCAAACCTGGTCATAATCCGTAGTGACCCCCAAGGCGGCGATGCGATCCAAGAGCTCGTTTACAGAAGAGAGCTCCATTGGATCCAACTGCTCGGCGAGTTCCGAGCTGATGTGAAGATTGCTTTTGATGACCCGAGAGGTCACCGTCGGCGCAACGACCGAACAGGTGATCATGAGGAAACCACCTAGCCGGAGAGTTTGGCCGACAGCCAAGGCTCCCTTAGTAACGGCGCCGTCTTTAAGGACGGGAAGAGGCATCCTTCCTGATTGTGACGGCACATAGGAACTCTCAATGAAAGCACCAATGTCGGTGTCAAAACCGGCGGATCTTGGGTAGGGGGTCCCGAACTGTGCGTCTAGGCGGATGGTAACAGGAGACAAGGAACACAATGTTTTACCCAGGTTCGGGCCCTCTTGATGGAGGTAAAACCCTACGTCCTGCTTGATTAATATTGATGATATGGGTAGTACAAGAGTAGATCTACCACAAGATCAAGGAGGCTAAACCCTAGAAGCTAGCCTATGGTATGATTGTTGTATGTTGGAATTGTTGTCCTACGGACTAAATCCCTCCGGTTTATATAAACACTAGAGAGGGTTAGGGTTACACAAAGTCGGTTACAATGGTAGGAGATCTGAATATCCGCATCGCCTAGCTTGCCTTCCACGCCAAGAAAAGTCCCATCCGGACACGTGACGAAGTCTTCAATCTTGTATCTTCATAGTCCAGGAGTCCGGCTGAAGGTATAGTCCGGCTATCCGAAGAACCCCTAATCTAGGACTCCCTCAGTAGCCCCTGAACCAGGCTTCAATGACGACAGTCCGGCGGGCAGATTGTCTTCAGCATTGCAAGGTGGGTTCCTCCTCCAAGTTCTTCATAAAAGTTGGTAAACACCAAGAGTAGTGTCTAGCTCTGCAAAATAAGTTTCCACATATTTCCATAGAGAGAATAATATTAACACAAATATAATCTGCTGACGTATTCCATAGCGTGACATCACACTGCAGCCAAGCCTTTATTCGAATCGTTTTCACTTCTCGACCTCAGTGTGTTTTGCGAGGCGGTTTCCTTGGCACGTCTTGTCAAAGCAGAGATTGTGTCCCCCATTTACGGGATTCTCATCAATACGGACGTGGGTAACCCAACTGCACCATTTATCACGATGCTTGGGAGGCAAGCAAGTTTTACTAGACTGGTGGGGACGCATAGCCGCATCCGCCCATATAAGGGGATAAGGATCCACCTTTTTTCCAATGCCTTCTTCCTCCTTTGCATATCCATCTTCTGCGCACCCGAGCTCCAACGCCCAAGCCCACACTTCCCACCTCAACCTTCTCCAGCAATGTCCGGAGCGGGAGGCAAGTGGATGGTCTCCTCCGTCACGGAGGGCCATGTCAAAAAGCTAAGGAAGGCCGGATACTTGTCCAAAGACATCGTGCATCGGCTTCCTGAAAAGGGGCAGCTTCTCCCCACCCCAGAGCCCCATGAGAGGGTCATATTCCTTCCCCACTTCCTCCGCGGACTGGGCTTTCCTCTCCACCCATTTGTCCGGGGGCTCATGTTCTACTATGGCCTGGATTTCCATGAGCTGGCCCCGAACTTCATCCTCAACATCTCGGCGTTTATCGTCGTGTGTGAGGCTTTCCTCCGCATCCACCCCCATTTCGGCCTTTGGCTAGAGACTTTCAACGTCAAGCCGAAGGTGGTGCGCGGCAGCCAAGCAGAGTGTGGAGGTGCCATGGGAGGCAAGATGGCCAACGTCCTATGGCTCGAGGGCTCCTTTGTGGAGACCTTGAAGGGGTGGCAATCAGGGTGGTTTTACATCACCGAGCCGCGCAATCCGGAATGGATCACAGCCCCTGAGTTCCGATTCGGAGCCCCTACGCGGCTCACGTCCTGGAAAGAGACAGGCCTGTCGTGGGGTGATGAAGGAGAGGTGATCGGATTGCAGACATGCATCCAGTCCCTGGTGAACAAGCAGCTCAAGCTTGTCAATATAATCCAGGTCATGCTCGTCCGCCGGATTCTCCCGTGTCAACAACGGGGTTTCAATCTGTGGGAGTTCGATCCGGCGCAGCACCGAACCTTGAACGGGCTCGTCGACATGATGTACGAAGACGCCTGGAAGGTGCTTTTCAAGGGCGCCGAGACTCCCGCATCCACATCCGGGGACCGCGGATTCAGCACACAACGCACAGCCAGCATGGTGAGTTATCTATACCTTTTACAGGACATTTGTTTCTTATAGTTTGACTCTATGTGGCATCTAAACTCCCTTACCTTGACAGGAATGGCGGGTGAAGTCCGGACCAATTGACTGTCCGACTCCTTTACCCAAAGACCCAGCAGACACTCGTTTATCGAAGCTGCTGGCTCCGGCGCCTTATGTGGTGGCGGAGAAGAAGGCCAAGAAGAAGAAGGGCACGGGGACTCGAAAGAGTTCCCGTAATATGGTGGTGTCGGACTCGTCGTCTGACGAATCTGAGACGCACTCCTCCCGTGAAGACGAGGAGGAGGAAGAAGAAAATTCTCCCCCTCCAGCGGGGGGAGGAAAGAAGAGGAAGGCCGCCCCAACTGGGGGGCCGAATGGTCCAAGAAGGGGAAAACCCTTCTGCTGGACTACTCCCCTCACGCCGACGAGGGCGAAGAGGAGTGGACACAATGGGCCAGGCGCCCGGCGGGATCGTAAGTATTCGGATGCTAGAGTGACTCATAGCTTTATTTTGTTGCACAACTTTTCCTTATGTCGAACATAATTATGCAGTCCGCCGAAGGCCGGGCTCGGTGAGTCATCGAGCGGCTCCCTGGACTCATCGGATCTGAATTCACTTCCGACGGCTACCTCCCCCCGCCCTGCGGACGATGCCGAAGTGTTGTCCCAACAGGTTCCAAGCTAGGAGGAGGTGGTCCCGGAGGTGCCGCGAGGCGACCTCCCGGACTCCAGGAGTGGAGGGGACAAGACCCCCCAGGGCTCCAAGTCCGGCTTTGAGCCGGACACCGCGCCGGAATCTTCAGCGGTTCCGGACTATGGTAGGCAAACTCCTTCTAAGAGGAGCAAGCCTTCTGAGCCGGCGGCCTCCGTCCAACCGGAGGTGCCGGACAATCTGCTGGAGGTGCTTAACGGCGCCTCCATCGACGAGGAGCACTGTACTATTATGAGTACGGTGATCCAGAAGGTTCAGTCCGCTAAGAGCGGGCTGATTGAAGGTTGTGCTAGCCTTTTAATAGGCTTTGAGGTAAGTAAAAATATGTAAAAATATTACTGCATAGACAGTAGCCCCTGATGCTCTCTTTGGTGTTCGGAAAGAAAAGCCGAATAGAGGATCAAATAATTTCGCAGGAGTCTAACAAAAGATGAGTCAATATGCGTATGCAGGCTTCGCTGCTTGCTACCGCCGCACTGACTGCGGAGGTAGGTACCCTGAAGCAGGGTCTCGAGTGGACCGAGCAAGAGCTCGGCCGTGCCAAGCGACAGCTCGGGGAGAAAGAAGGTAAGAGATACCTTATAGAAAAAAAATATATAAAATATTCAATTGCAAAAATAACAGGATTATACTGCTTATTGTAGGGGCCATGACTGAGGTGGCGACACTCAAGCAGGCACTGTCCGATGCCGAAAAGAGAGCGGCCATGGAGCGCACCGAGCGAGAGAAATTTGAGGCCCAGGTCGGCGAGGTGCGGCAAGAGCTTCAGGCTCTCACGAAAAAACATGAGAGTTTGGAGCAGGACTCGAGGATGCGAGCATCCGAGCTTGCTACGGCCCTTGAAACTACCAAGTCTGCCAAGGCCGAAGCCCAGAAGGCCCTCCAGGAATTGGATGCGGTGAAAAAGATATCGGCGGGTAAGGCATTCTCTATGCAAAGCAGACATATAAAAGTAAACTACTTGTTACTTACCCGAATCCGGAGTTCTCCAGGGGCATTGACCGATCTTCCCCGCAGCGTATCCGATGCCGCCGCATTCTACCGAGCCGAGGAAGGCAGCTCGATGGAGAAGGTGTTCTGGTCTCAGTACGCTGAGGCCGGACACCCTATGCCCTTGAGCGACCAGCTGAAGCAGCTGGTCGAGCTCCACAAGGCGGCCGAACAGGCCCTGAAGGGCTTCATAATTCGGCTGTGGCCTAGAGAGGCCCTGCCTGGGAGCTACTTCGGGCTGGTGCGGCGGTTGGTGGAGGCATGTCCACGGCTCGAGTTCATCAAGAGCTCCGTCTGCATCGAAGGTGCCCGTAGGGCCCTTGCCCGTGCAAAGGTGCACTGGGGTAAGCTAGACGGTGAGAAGCTTGTGAGGGACGGGCCGCCGCCGGGGAAGGAGCATCGCAAGCCCGAGAACTATTACAAGGATGTTCTGAAGGGTGCCCGCCTTGTGGCGGATGAATGTACAAAAGATGTAATTTTTGAATGAACTCGCTCGTGTTGTCCTGTGCGCTGAAAATTTGTTCATTTGCGCTAAGCAATGCTTGTTGAATTTAAAATATATTTTTTTCTGTGCGGCCATTTATCAAAAAATTGAGAGATGGCCAGTCGTCTGCTTCGGCCCCCATGCCACTAGTGTTGGGATGTTCGGGATAAACCTCAGCGCTCTTTTTCCCATGTTTGGGTCCTTCGAGGGAGGCGCTCAGCACAATGAACAAGGCAATCGGACTATGATCCATACCGCAGGATCTGTTGTGCCATCATATGATTCGATGTTTACGGGTTTGAAGCCCTCAGGGATTTTATGATCCATTACTTCATCTGTGAAGCAAAGTGGGTGTGCGACGCCTCTGTATTGGGCTATATCTCGACGCAGCTCAAAGGAGCTTTGTCTATTGTGTTCGGCCCGGCGGGATTTATTGTATCCGGAGTGACGATCACCGTCACGTGACATGGGGCGCCCGCGCGATCCGTAGATCGATCTTGTTTGCCTTGCCTTGTCCTCCAGTATATCTCGCAGGTCTGGCACATTTTCCCGTGCCTTAGCATGTTTTGGGCGGCGTTGGGGCATGGCTTGAGTGGAGGGCCTAGAGGCCTCTCTGTCGCGGCCACGAGGTGGCCGGTCGGCCATGTCATGCGCTAGTGATGTAGGTGCTTCCTCCTCTAATGGGGGTAGCAGCCTGCGCTTTGGGTAACGCTTCGAGGGGCGTTCGAGTTCATACTCTTCGGCCGCAAGGACTTCAGTCCATCTGTCAGCTAGCAAATCTTGATCAGCTCTAAGCTGTTGCTGCTTTTTCTTGACGCTGCTTGCCGTGGCTAAAAGCCTGCGTTTGGAACATTCTTGTTCGGCGGGGTCTGATGGTACGATGAATTCATCATTGTCAAGGCTTGCCTCGTCTTCGGAGGGAGGCATGTAATTGTCATCCTCAACCTCTCGGTCTACCGCTCTCTCGTGAGGGCTGGCTTCTCCATCCTCCTGTGCCGAATCTTGCTGGAGGGGGTGTTCTTCGGCGCTATCCGGACTAGTATTATCTCCTGTGCCGGAATCACCGTTTTTGCTTTAGCGGGATTTAGAGCGGCGCCGCTGACGTCGGCGCTTGGGATGTTTCTTAGAAGTGTCATCCCCCGATGTTCCATCGCCTTCTCCATCTTTTGGAGTGTCCACCATATATATGTCGTATGACGAGGTGGCCTTCCAGCGCCCTACAGGTGATGGTTCTTGTTCGTCTCCTGCATCATCGTCCATACCATCGATGTCTTCGGAGTCGAAGTCGAGCACGTCGGTTAAATCATCGAAAGTGGCTACGAAGTGGGTGGTGTGTGGGTTTTGAATTTCTTCATCGTCCGTATCCCAACCTTGCTGACCGTAGTCCAGCCAGGACTCTCCTGATAAAGACAGAGATTTTAGTGAGTTCAGGATGTCGCCGAAGGGCGAGTGCTGAAAGATGTCCGCGGTGGTGAACTCCATGACCGGCGCCCAATCGGATTCGATCGGCAGGGGCACGGGGGGTTCGGAGTCCGGAGAGGAATCCGGATCCTCGGAGTCACGGGTCATGCAGAGTGTGGGGCTGGTGTTCGGCTCAATCGCCTTTGAGATCGCAGCCCCTGAGGTGGCGTCCAACCGCTCATCCTCGATCGGCGCAGCAGGTTCCGAATTAAGGGTCGGAACCCACGCGCGTGCGGCCTCCAGGACACTGTTCGGCGGCAGAGCTAGATCATGCCCATCAAGACAGTGTGGCGCGCTTGGCTGTGGCTCGAATCCGTCGAAGATCAAGTCCCCGCGGATGTCAGTCATGTAGTTCAAACTTCCAAACCTGACCTGATGGCCAGGGGCGTAGCTTTCGATCTGCTCCAGGCAGCCAAACGAATTGGCCCGCAGTGCAAAGCCACCGAAGACGAAGATCTGTCCGGGGAGAAAAGTCTCACCCTGGACTGCATCGTCATTGATGATCAAAGGAGCCATCGGGCCTAAAAGTGACGACACAAAGGAACTCTTAATGAAAGCACCAATGTCGGTGTCAAAACCGGCGGATCTCGGGTACGGGGTCCCAAACTGTGCGTCTAGGCGGATGGTAACAGGAGACAAGGAACACTTTGTTTTACCCAGGTTCGGGCCCTCTTGATGGAGGTAAAACCCTACGTCCTGCTTGATTAATATTGATGATATGGGTAGTACAAGAGTAGATCTACCACGAGATCAAGGAGGCTAAACCCTAGAAGCTAGCCTATGGTATGATTGTTGTATGTTGGAGTTGTTGTCCTACGAACTAAAACCCTCCTGTTTATATAGACACCGGAGAGGGTTAGGGTTACACAAAGTCGGTTACAATGGTAGGAGATCTGAATATCCGCATCGCCTAGCTTGCCTTCCACGCCAAGGAAAGTCCCATCCGGACACTGGACGAATTCTTCAATCTTGTATCTTCATAGTCCAAGAGTCCGGCTGAAGGTATAGTCCGGCTATCCGAACACCCCCAAATCCAGGACTCCCTCAGAGGCACTTGCTATCCGGAAATCAACATAACTTGAGAAATGTGAAGCTACATGCACATTGAAAACAAGCTAATGATCCAAAGTAGTTCAGATTATAAACACTAAATGGTGTAGGCACCAAAAAATAAAAAAATGCAACATGGTGTACAAGGACTACTAACATGGTCTGTACCTGCTTGAATTATTCGTTCTATGGCTAAAAATATCGAAGTGTAATTGCACCTATAACCAGTGCGCAAACTGCATATCAATATATTTATCCTGTACAAGTATGACAATGGTTTCAAACAACAGATTAGAAAAGTATTTATGCTACATTGTCATGATACAGGGACTTTCTAGTAGATCGCCTTGACGTTTCCTCAAGCCATGAAAATGTGCTATAATTTTGTTGTCATCAATGCCTGCAAATCTCTATGTCTCTCTCAACATAGCAGATCATCATTAGACACTAAATCCTTCAGTGGGAGCTTGCAAAATGCTTGCATTGGATCCCTCATTAGACACTATTGTTCATCACTAGGAGCATGTAAAATATTTGCATCAAATCCTTCATTAGCAGTCTGTTCATTAGAAACTTCAGGCTCAACAACAACATGAGCTTGTTGTTTGCACCGGAAAATTGAGTAGATATATCAGATTCAGTTAGTTCAGTATTGATTGGGGGAGTTATAAAATAAGAAGAAATTGGTTTCATTTTCTCATAGATTCCCTACATACAAGCAGTTTTACAACACCGTCAGGTTTAACTATTGGCCAGAAATTGAACAGTTGGATTAGATATAATCAGGGATGTGATGTACCTACTCGTTGCGTGTGCTTCTCTTGCAAGTTGCGACTGCCCGTTTGTGCAAGCTCGATGCCATGCCCATGCTGTCGTCGCTGCCTCCCACGCGGGCTACACGCATGGTTGGATCTTCATCTTCTTGTCCTTCCATTCGCTTGAAGCTCGGCGACCGCCCACCAACGAGGGCGCGAGGAAGTGCTCTGTTGGTCTGTCCAGCGGCGGCTAGGTTAGGAGCGAATTAGATTGGAGGCTGGAGAGAACGAATTGAGATTTTTCCTGCTGTCAATCGATATGGGAGGCGCTCGTTTATGCTGCAAGCCTGCTATAGGGCCTGCCTTGCACTTATGTTTTTGGCCCATCCAAATTGAAACTTTTTTCTTCATTTTTAACATTGCCTGCTCGTGCGTTGTGATGAACAAAACTAGCCTGGGCCAACCTGGTTCACTCAAACTAGGTGCACACTTTCCAGCCACCCGAGGCGGCCGCCCATACCAGCCCCTATGGTGGCGTCGCCTCTTTTTGCATGTATGATTGGGGTAGTGAAAAATATTCCAGTGAAGCTTTTGTTTACCCACAGAATGGTTGAATTACTTGTTTCTATGAACTGAGTTTGCCAATAATGTGAAGGATGCCAGTCTTTTCATCCTATTGTAGATTCCTTAGATCTCGATATGTCAAATGTAATCGCATGAAATATACAGTAAAAGCCAATGTGATGGATGTGGGTACAACTAGTCTGACTACACGTCCTCATATAACATATCAAGGAGGCACCATCTTACCATATTAACCATTCAACTTACCAACGCAGTGTGGGAAGAAAGAAGTATTGGGACTGCATATCCAAGCAATTGATGCCATGGACTCCTTCTTAGAACCTTGTAAGTGAAAAAGAAGTTGTAGTGTGCCTGTACAAAGAGCTAGCGTAAGTTTAGTTACCTACTTCTCGGAATTTTAGTTAGCCATTTATTGCAAAATTGTTCAATTACGTTGATTGGTTTAATTTAGTTTGATACTGATTACATAATGCCATAGCCTGTTAATCCTATTATAGACTACTTCTATCTATGTGTTTGATACATACTGTTAAGAATTACCTGTTTGCCTGAACTTAAATAGCTACTTAAGCACGTAGATAGCTGGTCATATGTACTTGTAGGGTGCAGCAGAATTCATGTTTAATTTACGTTCTCATACCATGTTTGTTTAAATGGTTTGTTGTTATCGCTTGTTGCACTAGTAATGTTTGAATGTTCGTAGATAGACAACTCTCGGGTTTATATGAGGGACACCCTCTTTTTAACTTATATATGTGTTGGAATCATTTTGCTTACATCAAAGAAATCTACGGATGTCTGTGTTGCTGGTAAATGGTACGGACTTGTTACTTTAATACATTGCCAAGAACTTTGTTAGTTTTACTAGTTCATGTTTAATTAAATACGTTGCCAATACTGGTTAGTTTTACTAGTTTGATGTTAGTTTCTTATGGCTCTTACAAAACTTTATTTATTGATTGCTAACATTCAAGTTTGCAGGATCCAACAGAAACTCCGTTGGCACAACAGGTATGTTTTCAGAAACTTCCTTATTTAGCTGGTTTGCTGCTGTAACTTGTTGCTGTAATCATCTTACCAACATCAAGTTTTCAGGATCCAATTGGAAGTCCAATTGCACAGCGGGTACATTTTCAAAAAAATATTTATGTAATAGTTTTGTTGTTGTAACTTTTTGCTCTAATCAAGTTACTGACTACTCAAGTTTTTAGGATTGAAGAGAAACTCCAATGCCACAACAAGTTCCTTTTGTTTGTTTAACTGCTTTGCTGCTGCAACCGGTTGCTCTAATCACGTTACTGGCTACTCAACTTTTCAGGATCCAAGAGAAACTCCAATGCCACAACTGGTACCTTTTGCAAAACTTGTTTATTTAACTGCTTTGCTGCTACCACAACCGGCTACAATGATGTTAATAACTACTTTTCATCATCCAACTGAAACTCTTTAATTCCTTGTTTGTTTAACTGGTTTGCTAGTATAACTCCCGGTTTAGATGTTTTGCTAACTACAACTTTTTGGAATCCAATCGGAACTTTAATGGCAAAATAGGTTAACCCATGGACGTTGTATCATCCCACAGTTGTGGCACCAGCCCAATCATGCATCATGAATTGCCAACTGCTGATGCTCTAGAGGCTAAACTAGTGGTAGAAAGAGATTTTGCTTCTGCACTTAGAGGTGAAGTTGACATGTTGAGGAAGCAAATAACACAATAAAAAGAAGTTCTCAAGACAACAAATAAAATTGGGTGGATTTTAAAACGAAGCAAGCTGAGACTGACCGCATTGTTAAGGTCCTGAAGGAAAAAAGGAACTTAAAATTCCCACTTGGTAAATCATAGGTGAAAAGTTCTTTCCATCGTTGAATAAACTTTGTGTTATTTGTTCATGTAATCGATGAAACCATTTGTTTTAGAGATCATGCAATAATTGTTTTTTGTTTTTTGGTTTGTAATTTTATTTGAGCACAAGTGTGTATTGATTCATAAGACTCGGAGACATTTCATTTTGATTGCCGTGCCAGACCGACAAATATGCCAATCGGGCTAAATGTGCATTCAACAATAATAGTAGTATAGATGGACCATAAGTGGCACGCATCGGAAAGGGTGAAGATGTTGTACTAGCTTCGCTAAAAAAGGATGCTCTTACAGCAAAAGAAAATACAGCGTCCTGGCTTATGTATGTTAGTTGATATTATTGATCCATATCTATAAATGTTTATATGTCTGTTAGTTTTATACATTCTTGGTTGATTGACTCGTATTTAAATCTTGATACATCGCTTGTGTACATATCTAAATGGGAGTACACATTATGCTGCGTGTGACATTTGAGTTGGACATAATGTGTTCCAAATATTTGAATTCACCTTAAACTGGATTCTAGGTTCTGAATTCAAGTATCGGCATTTGTAAATCATATTCATATATGACAGTGGAATACATCTTTGTCTTGCTTTTGAAGATATATAAAAACTCATAGAATGATTTATAAAGATTCATATAGGCATACAAAATGGATTGGAATTTAGTTGCCAGGGTAAACGTGGATGCTTATTGTCCCAAAATTCGAAATAAGCGGCAAAATGTCCACTCCAACGTCAGATGTCCGAAGCAAAGTGTTTGGGAGATGGAAATTACTGTCTACACCTTACACGGACAATCCGTCGGCCCGATTTCCACTGCTCTCAATAGGGGTAGGTTAGTAACTTCAATTAGACGTGACACGTCCGTCTCTGAGCCCATTCCGTCACGGTGGGCCAAACATGGGTGGCAAAACACATTTTATTCAAGCTCATCCGAAAGACCTCTGTTTCTCCCTCCATTTCCCCATTCATATACGGTGGGCGGCAAAACAAACTCGACTCGGCCGAAATTGATGTAGGCAAATATTTCCAATAGGGGCAGGTTTGTAAATTCACTTAGATGTGACACAACCGCCCTACCTGTCAGCCCCGTTCATACATCGTGGGCGCCAACCATGGGCGCCAAAACACCCTCTCCTCGCTAGAAATCACTCTGGGAAAATATTGGCGAGATGCAAGATTACCGCCCTATCTCCAACCGATGGGACGTCCAAATTTTAAACGGGGCCTATGTTCGTAACTTTCCCATATTTCAGATAGGCGCGTCCCAAAAACATGGTTCACCGTACCTCTCCCTCCATTTTCCAATTCATACACCGTCCATGCTAGAACACCATCCCCACACCAGCCTCCTCCGTCCGCCACCCCATCCATCACCTCCGTCCTCCACCCCATCCATCGCCACCGTCCTCCACCGTGCCGGAGAGCCTACCAAGACCGCATCGTCCACTATTAGATATGGATCTTTCTCATCCACAGCGACGGATCAAGAGCCTTGCATCGCGTCCTCTCGCTTCATCAGCGCCATCGTCCTCTTTGTGGGTGCCGCTCACGCGACCTTCTCTTCCACCGTAACGGGACTTATTCCCCAGTGCACCCGTCTACCGTCGCAGATCTGCTTCAACGCCACCGACAGCCATCGCACCCTTGATGCCTACACGGCGCCGCAAGAGTGTGGTACTTCATATCTCCTCAACTTTTTGATCTCAACCAGAAAATAGATCGTAACTTGGTTACTGTACTTTCTTTTCAGCTCTTAGAATTTAGTTCCTAGTTCGAAGCAAACAATTGATGCTGAATAGCATTTATCCGTTTTGCAGCTTTAAATCTGCCATGGCACAGTCATAATAGGGTTTAATTGATCATGCCTAGGGTTTAATTGATCATGTTGGTTCTGTGGTGGTTTCTTTAATAGAAATCGGAGGGGAAACCCTCTTTTTCTCAAAAAAAAATGCTAGCGGAAGAACACTTGGGTGTGTGTATCTCTACAGGGTGCCCACGGTGGGTCGCGGCCCACCCTAGGATTTTGGATCGGCCCAGGCCCCGATTCCCCTTTGTTTTATTGCGCGCTTCCGATCTCTACTCGCCCCTTTTGGGCCTGCCTGCCGGCGACTTGCCGTCTCTGGACGACATGACTCTAGGAGGAGACGCCGGACTAACAGGAGGTCAGGAGTTGCTCGCCCAACATCATCACCGCTGCCTGGGCGCGCCGCCATACCTACCTTCCCAGTCCGTTCAGGGCTCAAGCGTGCAGCACCCACTAAGCCAACCCGGTTTATCCTGAGATACATCCTCAACACTCAGCAGCCACTCCTCATCACTCATTTTCTAATTTATTCATTATTCATTAGGAAGGAATGTCATTAGGGTTTGTTGTGTGCTGAGTGCTACCTACACTTAATGGTTCAGATGTATTTCAGTAATCTGTAGTACCTGTAAAGTTCAAAGGGTTTCAAAATTCCAGCCCTAGGAACAAACACTAATCATTTTGATTGTTGGTCGTAGTGACATTGACCCAGATTACTACTGCAGGGCAGGTTTGTTAACAATTTTACTTGTCTTTCTTACTCATTCGATATGATATCCAATTATTCACGTCGATTACTTGCAAACAATAAGTACTAGACAAACTTATTGATTCAGAGTTAGGACGGTCTCCTACTGCAGTTACAATTCTTCATACTTGTCCTAGTAAGCTCACAAGTAAATGATTGATGCACTACATCTATGCTTGCCTTGTCATATTTGTTGTCAATATTCTTTTAGGGTGGACCACCCTGTTTCAAAATAATGGAACCGTAGACATGAGTGAATAATATTTCTCTATGTGATCTCTTCCATCATGTGTGGGCAGCAGACACTACATTGTATTGAAGGAAAGTGTCATTTCCAGCTTTTCTCAATATTCTTTTAGGGTGGACCACCCTGTTTCAAAATACTGGAACCATAGACATGAGTGAATAGTATTTCTCTGTGTGATATCTTCCATCATGTGTGGGCAAAGAACACTGCATTGTATAGAAAGAAAGTGTCATTTCCAGCTTTTACATATACAGACTACAATCTTTTACATGGAATATAATCTGCCTACTTGCTATGTGTCTCAATACTAGCACTCCACCCTTGAAGCTAAACATTATGCCACTCATAATTCCTTTGTTTATTTGTTCAAATACGAATTTGATATGATTCTAATGATCCTACATCACTTTTGAAATGTGTGTTTGCCTGTTATAGAGACATAAGAGGTTTGTATTTCTATGTGGTCTGGTCAGCACGGTTGGGGGTGAACTTTGCATATGTAGGGGTTTATAGGGAGACACTCTTCGAGTTGAATCCGCAATGCATTCCATAGATAATCTAACTACTTTTTATGTTTTCATGAATCTCAGATTCTGAACAACATCATAATAATTATGAGCTTGTGCGCATGAAAAAGAATAAAGCAGAACGATGCCATGGCTGTCAAACTTGGCATTAAGGGACTAAAATCAAGTCTGGATGCAATGCAATGCAAACGCTCTCCACCTACAGATTCATGCTCAGAATATGATCCTAACAATGATTCTAAGCTAGAGGGAGACCGAAGTCAATGTAGCTCCCTAGTGGAGGAGTCAGAGGCAGATGCCCTATCTTATTCACCCATCAGGGTGCTTTCTCTAACTTTCCAAGGTTATATTGGTCGCACATATCTTGCAACTGATGCTTTGCATTATTCTACTTTGTTCTACTTTGTTGCACTGCCATTAGCTTAGTTTACACATCGTGTATGTAATATGCCCTGCCTATCCATTTTCAATACATATTCCATCTTTCATCATACCATATTTATCCATTGAAATGATGTTCTTGCGTATCAGACGTTCAAAAGGAAGAGGTCGATTGCTGATCATGGAGGAGCACGAGCAAAGTATTTGGAAAAGGTAGTGACACCTGATAAATCAAATAGCCCATGAGGTGTAGTTACAATATCACCTGACCCACAAAACACCCCAACTCTACCAGACTCTAGCCCTACTACACTGGTCATTTCTGATGCCCCAACTCAGCAAGCCCCAACTTTAGCAAACAATATGATGATGCCAGTTGACATAGCACCAGCTCTACGATGCAAAACACCCATTCTAGCAAAGAGTACACCAAATCTAGTTGCCAAATCCCTTTTCGAACCAGAGAGAGCCCCAATTGCAGCAAATAGGACCCATGTTCCATTTCTTCCTAGTTTAGAAGACGAACCTTATATTGTTGTCAGGAACTTTGTGCGCATCTTCCCTTCATGGAAAGATTATACCGCAGACATAGAACAATTTCCAGTCTTCCTCCGCAACTTATGCGTAAGTAATGTACTAATGTTATTCATGGTAATTACTGAATATGTTTTTACTAACATAAGACACAAGATTTCATTCTTTTAAATAGGTCAGGACCAAACTAGATTTTCAAGATGAGCAAGGGTTGGTTGCGCTTTTCAAGCACTCATTGATGAAGTATCGTTCCTACCTGAGGCAAGCGCATTTCGATGGCAAGCCTCTAAACGCAATTTCTGTAAAGTCTCCGGTGCTAGATTTATCAGATAGTGACTGGAATAATCTTGTTACACATTGGTCTCATCTGTAGTGTAAGGTACTATCTATGATATCACATCACAATTTGAACTACATTTCTGCATTTGCCTTAACGTCTCACTTGTATGAAAACAGTTAGCAGAAAAACAATCATTCTCAAGGGACCACAGAATCTTGCAACTATACTGCACACTGCATTGCTCTTGTGAATACCTCTTGCCCTGTATGACCATACTTAATTTCATAGTTGTTTGATTATGTAGCATCACTGCACATGTTAGACTCATTATCGTCCATTTAGTGGACATTATAAGATCCATATGGACTCTTACATAAATTTAGAATCAACCCAATGCTTTTGAAGAGGTTTAGCTCTGCAGTCCTCTTCTAAGGATTGAACGTCGTCTATCGTTGTACTTACATTAACAGCTACTCCCTCTGTCCCATAATATAAGAAAGTTTGGTACAGTACACCAGTGTTCAAAACACTCATGTATTATGGGAAGAGGGATTGGTTCATTGTGTAGCATTCTGCATCTTATCAAAAAATATCAGATCTATATTTAATATTACCAAAAAGTTGAATACACAGACAATGCGAGTGGAGAAGTGTAGCCCATTGATCTTGTCAGTACATTTTGTCCTGTAATGCTTGTACTTCCAGGGATTGGTAGTTGATTATGTAGTATCAATCCGCATCTTATCTTCATTATCCTCTATCCCTTCTAGTATTATCATATCTATAATTACTCTCTACAAAATGTAGAGTACAGACAATAATTATGAAGAAGATTCTGTGTTGAAATTCTTGAGTTATCCTTCCCTTGACATGGAGAAGGGCATTATAAAGCCGGTGTTAACTGTTAACGTAAGTCAGTCCTTCTAAAGCCTTTAACCTCAACTATTGTTTAATTTGCTCATACTCCCTACCGTTTACTGCTGTTTAGTTTGTTGTTTCTATCAAAATGCATGTTCACAAGAACCGATAGTTCTAAGTTTTACTTGTAAACCAAATTCCTTATTCATACCATGCACATTACTCAATACTCCCTATATGTATGCTTGGTTTTATGGATCTATAATCCAGTGTGTGGTGAAGCAGCGCACATTTGCACCTTGTGATATCTTGCTTGATCTTACTAATGTGGCAGATGATATGAACAACATGCCATGCACTTTAACCAAAATAGATACAAATGATTGTATTTGCCTTCATCTATGCTTATTATGTTGACATGGTAATCCGGTAATGTAGTGAAGCTCCCCACATTATGAACAATGCCAAATTATGCTATTGATATTTTGAGCTTACTCTTTATTTTCTAATTTGAAATTGGATGGAATCGACAACACAGTTATCATCTTTGTTTATACACGTGCTAAACATGTCATCTCTTTGCTTGTTTCAGGGTGATATGCCTGATGGCATGCACAAGTCTGTTGAAGGCTGTGAGACAAACCCAACATATATTGCAGCAAAGAAGGAAAAACATCTTGAAGATAGCAAGACAACCCCAAAGTCTTGTCTTGATGCAGTGTTCAAGTTACTTGAGACTAGCAGTCAGACAAGCTCACAGAATTTGTTGTCTGAATCAGTTCGACTTCTTCAGTCCCAAGTTCTAGCAGAAAGGCATTCTACAACTCAACTTCGACTTGAACTCATATCTTTAAGAAAGATGCGAAGAACACCAATGAGAACCTCATTGCTAAACAGCTACACCTGGAAGCTATGACCGACATGCTAGGCTGGTCTCACAGCTTTGCTCAACAGCTTGTGCAGCAGTTCCCGCGCAAGCCTAACCTTTCTTGAACTGTCTTGGAAGTGGTCTCGGTTTAGTATTGTTTTGTTACGCTGCAATGGTGCCCAGTTTTTGTAATCTGCTTCTTCTTTGCGCTTTATGATCACTGGTGGCGAGCTTCGATGCCTAGTGGATGTAATATACCATAAATCCTTTATTGTATAGTGTAGGTTTCTTCTAAGTAACTATGCCATAATTTCTTTATTGTATAGAGTAGGTTTGTTCTTAATTCATACTAGTTACTCCCATCACTCGCTATCTGAAAAAAAATTGATGTAGTCGACCGGGCCGAAACATTCGCCTCTAGCGGGCCTGGTTTTTAGCAGGGAACAATTGGGCCGGCCTGCATCTTTCTTGGGCCCGAATGGCCATTGGGGCCTTCACACTTTGCGCCAGGCCTTCAACTTACTCCAGCCTATATTCGGCCCAAATTTTAGGTGGGACTTTTGTGGACCTAGCGCTTAGTTTGGCCCATGTAGCGTTGGGACATTAACATGCTGAATGTTATGCTAGCCTGTTATGGCCCCGAAGAAACCATGGGCTTTAGCAGGCCAAAATGCATGTTGGGCCTCAATTTTCACTAGTCGTCGACGGGCCTTCAGCAGGCTGAAATGTAGACTGGGCCTTTTTTGGCCCAGTTATATGACGGGCCGTTACCGGGCCGAAACATATCTCGGGCCTTAGTTGGCCCACTGATATCATGGGCCTTTAACATCCCGAAATCTTAGTGCAGGCATTAATGGGCCGAAATATATGACCGGCCATTAACAGGCCCAAAGTTATGTTGGGCTGAACTGTTGCCAACTTTATCACGGGCCGTTAGTGGGCCAGATGTTGCGTCGGACAATATATGGCCCATGGGCAGCACGGGCCATTCCCATGCCGAAAGATACACCGGGTTGAAATGGGCCCATGTCTACATCGGACCTCTAACAGGCCGAAAGTCACCGGGCCGTAATTGGGCCCAAATATTCGGCCAACAATTAACGGGCCAGACATGGCTTCGGGACGTAAATGGGCCTTTATTAAACAAGTCGTTATTGGGTTGGCCTACTAGTACCAGATTAAGTACTACAGGCCTTTCTAGGCTGGCCTTTTGAACCTATATGGGCCTCTGTTGGGCCCTTCCATGTGTCTATGTAGCATAGGCGTGTCCTGTCCAATGAATGGATGACATCTGTCCCAACGCTGAGCCAACACGTGTTTCGTCCGGCCAATGAGAATTTTACACATGGAAAATCCTCATTAGTCTGGGCTGTTAGCGGGTTATCAGATCCAAAATAGGAACTGATAGCTTAACGATGACCCGTTACGGTGGATGCCACGTGTCGGTCACCCTCTACGAAAGCACTTCCATGATGCATCATTTATCATCATGGAAGTGGACACTTTCGTGCTGATAATTTTGGTAATGTCATGGAACACTTCTACGACAGCACAGGTATGACTATCATGATTCTATCATAAAATTGTCGTGGATGTACATGCATGATAGAAAGAGAGACCTACTGTGACAAACATGTATCATCACGGAAGTGTATTTTTTTTGTAGTTATGTGTCTTATCCATTTCTATTAATGGGATACAGAAATCACCGCCACATTGAACCCACTACTATCCATCACATCCACTGGAGAGCTATTCACCTATTTTGGCCAAAGAAGAACTCAGATATTAGGAAGTATACATAGATATTTTATGCGTAAAAGAAACTTCAATAGATTCAATATAAATGAATGAACAATCTGACCATACGTCGACCATTCATTGGAACCCAACAAACATACCACAAGAATTACTTCATATTGATCTCAAAAGAAGAGAGAGATATAGATAGATAGATAGATAGATAGATAGATATATAGAGAGAGAGAAAAGCCATCTAGCTACTACAAGGGAACTGTAGGTCCTGTCGTGGTTCTAAGTCTGACAGTAGTGTAGGGGGGTAAGTATGGAGAGGCTAGATCTTAGCTATGTAGAAGCTGTAAGCACACGAAGATGTACGAGTTCAGGCCCTTCTCAGAGGAAGTAAAAGCCCTACGTCTCGGTGCCCGGAGGCGGTCGATTGGATTATATGTGTG
This sequence comes from Aegilops umbellulata, assembly GCA_032464435.1. Lineage (NCBI taxonomy): Eukaryota > Viridiplantae > Streptophyta > Magnoliopsida > Poales > Poaceae > Aegilops > Aegilops umbellulata. The sequence continues at coordinate 554,757,015 of CP136057.1, forward strand.
AGAATGACAGGGGTGCGAACCCTTGATACTGAGGAGGGGGTGGCTTATATAGAGTTTGCCAGCCCTCACCAGCCCTCAGTAATGCAGGGTTTAAGGTACATTAAGGTTGGGCGTTACTGGTAACGCCCCTAATAAAGGGTTATGATGACCATAAAGGCTACTTAATGACCGACCGTTTGCCTGCGGAGTGACTTTAGATCTCCTGGCAGTCGAGTGGTTGGCTTAGCAGTCGAGTGATAGCTTCTTGGTCGAGTGTCTTGAACCCGTCGAGTGGGTACCTTCAGGTCGATTCAAAGGTGACTTCTTCTAAGTATGTCCTTGGGTAGGGCTCTTAGGACAGGTCCGTGCCCCTACCCTAGGTACATAGCTTCATCATTAGCCCCCGAATGGATCGAGGTTAGAGTGGGGAAAGGGTTGGAGATCTTTCCGACTGGTTCTTTGTTCCACATGAGTGCCTTGTTTTGGATCAATCGTCATGGATGACGCCATCAACCTTCTTCAGTCGCCTTGATCCATTCTAGGCCTTTCGTCGAGTGAATTTCCTTGCCTGTGACGTTCCGAATGATGGTGTGAAAGGGATCTTCTGCCTGACGAATTGTTCTGCAACCCGCGGATTTCGCGGGGTTTGAATTTCGGGAAGCGCGCGGGACGGGAGCGGCTGCAGTAATTGGATGTGAGAAGGCGGAAGCTCCTCGATTTCCGCGCCACCTTTTTCGCCACGTACTGCGCGCGTGTCTGCTATGGGATTTGACTGGATAGCCTGGGCCTACCAGTCAGCCACTCGGAAGCGGCCTCTTATAAGCCGCCGGCTCGGGATTTCCAAACAGTGTGCTCTCCTCTTTCTTTTTCTCTTCGCAAGGTCCTCCGCCACCTTCGCTCTCACCCTAGCGCCGCAGGTCCGTTCGAGCTCCGTCGGCGACGATGGTGAAGGACAAGACGTCCGCTCTCGAGCGCGCGAAGAAGGCGGCGGTGCAGGGGAAAGGGAAGAAGTCCGCTCAGGGCGGATCTTCCTCAAGGACTGCTCTGCCCAAGGGCTGGATCCAGGGCGACTGGATGCCGTCCGTGATTCGGCAGGAAGATCTAGACGACATGGTCGAGGGAGGAGTCATTCTTCACAAAGCTGCGCGTCTCCCGGGGGGAGAAGTCGAACCTCAACCCCTTGATGGTGAGTGCGTCCTCCTCGCCACCCGTATCGATCGTGGGTTTTCTCTGCCTCCTCATCCTTTTTTCCGGAGCTTTCTGAACTTCTTTGGAGCGCAGCTCCATCATTTCACTCCCAACTCCATTGTGTATCTTGCTGCTTTCGTTTCCTTGTGTGAGGATTTCCTGGGTTGTCGTCCCCATTGGGGGCTCTTTAAGCACATCTTCACTTGCCGCTCCCAGTCGGTCAAGAGGGCCAAGTCGAGTGATGAAAGGACGCAGGTGATCCAGCTGTGCGGGGGCCTGGTGATCCAGATGAGGGGAAAGAGTTCCTTTCCATCTATCACTCTCCCCGAGTCGGTCCGTGGGTGGCAGTCGACCTGGTTTTACTGTAAAGACCAAGAGACTCCAGGACAGTCAACTTGGATTCCCCCTTTCCCTCTTGACCGAGCTCAAAAACCTGCTTGTCTGAAAGTGGCGCCGGAAGAAAAGGCGCAGGTCAAAGTGCTGGTGAGGCAAGTAGTTCAGCTTGTCCGTGAGGGAATGACTGGCATGGACTTGCTGGAAGTCTTCCTTTGGAGGCGCGTCCAACGGCTTCAGGCTCGTGACCACCCGATGTGGTTGTACTCGGGTCTTGAGGACACCACTTGGATTCACCCAGAGGAGGTCACAGATGAGATGTTTGAAGGGTGGCTGTCCAGCATCACAGCGAACAAAGACAACCCCCGAGGAGCCAGGAGGGTTCCTCCACTTGACAACACGTACGAAGTGGATCAAGTCTGACCTTATGTTCCTGACTGAGATCTTGTTTGCTTTGCTGGTCTTCTTTGAATCGGTCGATTGACTTTTGTCTTGTCTGTTGTTCTCCAGGCAACTACTGAGATGTATTCGACACCCAACGGAGCACAGGAGCAAGTTGAGGAAGGGGAGGCGAGCGGAGGAGAAAGTGGAGACGAACACGGCGAGTGGGAGTCTGATGGTGAAGGAGAGGGAGACGGCGACGTCGACTCCAGCGAAGAGGAGGAGGAGGAAGTTGAACCCCCCCCCCCCCGCTCGGAGAGGCGCTCCAAGCTTACGCACGATCCTGCATGGGAACGTGGTAAGGCGACTGCTCCTGTTGGGCAGTCATCGAAACGCCCTTGGACCTCTTCTCCTTCGCCGACTGAAAAGGTTCTCAAGCACCCACGCACGATGCCGTCCAAGCCGCCCAAGGCCCTGCCTAGGATGAAGATGACTGTCCCCACCATTTTTGGGTAATAATGAGACTTGTTTTCCTTTGTCGACTGTGAACAGATCTTTGGTCGATTCATTGAGCCAACTTACTGACGTTCGAAATTTGCAGCGCTGCTACCTCTGAGGTATCCGCCAAGGAGGATGATCAAGAGATGGAGGACGCTGTTACTTCCAACCCTGGTACGATCACTGATGTTCTGCCTTGAGTCAACTGGATATTTTTTGTAACTCTGATCGATTGGCTTTTCTCGCAGCTCCTCCTCACGTTATCAACCTACCGGATGACGAAGATGAGGTGCCGCTGAGAGTGAGGAGGAACAGGAGGGCGCCGGCTGGCAAGACCTCCCAATCTGCTCCAGTGCCTGAGGTTGTGGCTCGGGATGGTGGTGATGCCACTCGAACTTCCGTGACTTTTGTTGAACCTCTGAAGAGGGTGCGGCCTTTGATGTCGACTGCAAATCCGCCTTCGCTTTTTGCTACATACCCTGTCCCAGAGGATCAATTGGGTGCCGCGAAAGAGGTTATACGCCAGGCGGGGATCATGATGGAGCAGGTGAAGGTGGTCCGGGACGCCAGCCAAGCGGCATATGACGCGAGTTCAGATCTCCAGAGCAACGTCCAGGTCAGTCGACTCAACGCTTGGTCTGTTGTGATATGCTGTCTGAAGAATCTCTTTTTTGAGGATCTTTATGTCTGTACACCCGCTGGGTGTGTCTGCCAACTTTTGGACGAGTGGGGGCACGCTAAGTGCACCCACTGGGTGTAGTCCCCGAGACTATGGTGGACTGCTGGCGGTCGACTGTAGTCTTTATATTGTGTCGTTGTAGTTGTACTTATTCACTCGGTCTGGTCGGGCCATGTCGAATGGAATTGTATCTGGTCGACTGCGGGCAGTCGACTTTTTTTTTTTGGTCCAACCAGTGGGGGCACGCTGAGTGCACACACTGGGTGTAGTCCCCGAGACTGCTGTCGAATGTTTTAGATTCGGCTGTAGTCCTAGAAACGCCATCATTGTCTTTTGGTTACTCGGAAGCAACCTATCCTTGTCGTTTGTCGACTGGTTTTTTGCAGAATTCCTGTGAACTTGCGGCTCGCTTCACTGAATTGAAGGACCAACAGATCCAGCTCAACCTTGACTTAAAACTTGCTCAAGAGAACTTGCAGAAGGCTCGAGAAGAAGCAAAAGGTATGGTTGGTGAGGTCCTCCATTCTTGACGAGTGACTTTTTCTTTTTTGTCCAGTCTTGATGTTGATCGCACTCGACGTGCCGTAGATAAACTGGAGGAAGCTCTGAAGGAGAAGGATTGAGATCTTGCCGAGGCGCAGAAGGAGGCCTTGAACAAAACCAAGCTTGCTGAACAAAAGTTAGCTTCAGTCTATACTCTTGAACAAGAGAACTCCAGGCTCAAAGCTGCTCTCGACACCGCTAATAAGGAGGTCAGCCGACTGAAGAACGACAAGATTGCTCTGAATTACAAGGCAGGCGAACTGGCGGGGAAGAAGAATGATCTCAAGGTTTATCTCGGGGGACTCGCCAACAAGTTGTTCATCTGCTTGAAGGTAATAATTTTCACCCGACTGGCTTGCAGTAACCAACTCGTGTAGAACCGCTGCCTTATACTTGAATTGTTATTTGTAGAATTCTGCCAGAACTTTGAAGAGGAGGCCAGTCGACTGGAGACAAGCTTGGACCCCGCCAATTCAATCGTGAAGGACGAGGCTGCTATGAATGTGCTCCGCCTGGAGTCCCACATTGCCAGCGTGGTTGATTATATGGCTCGACTGAAGGTTGCAGTGTCGCGGATCGACACGTCTCTCTGGCCCAGGGCGACGCTTTCAAATGATCTCGATTCCCTGATGACTCGACTGAATGACGTCCCTGGTCGAGTGATGGAATGGCAGAAATCCTCTGCAAGGTGTGGTGCTGATGTCGCTCTGTCCCTGGTTCGCGTCCATTGCAAAGAGGTGCGAGAAGACAAGCTGGCCGCCATTCAGGTTGCCAATACTAGGAAGCTCAGCTTTCAGGACTTCATGGAGACTTTCATAGCTGCTGCCACCCGTATTGCAGACGGGATCGATTTGGACGACTTAGTCGCCCCTTCCAGTCCTCCGCCTGAGGAATGAAAAAAAACATTGATGCTTCACTTTGAATTTGCCTCGGAATGCTGAGTGGATTTGTAACCGTTAAACTCTGTCGAGCCGAGGGCTCGAGTACTTTGATCTGAGGTCTGGGACCTTTGGATCTTATCGGAACTTGATTTATCGTCGAATATTTTCATGAATTATCTGTCGAGTGGAACTTGACCTTCACTCGAAATAACTTCGTATTCGTAGTTCAGCTACGAAGGAGAAGGTAATAGTCGATTCGCATCTTGCCGTCCTTCCGGATCAAGATATGCTCCGTACTTAGGCGAGCGCTAGGCTGCAGCTAAGCCTCCGAGTGGGAGGTTTGCTCTCCACTCGGTAGGATTTTTAAATACTTAGGCGAGCACTGGGCTGCAGCTAAGCCTCCAAGTGGGAGGTTTGCTCTCCACTCGGTAGGATTTTTAAATACTTAGGCGAGCACTGGGGTGCAGCTAAGCCTCCGAGTGGGAGGTTTGCTCTCCACTCGGTAGGATTTTTAAATACTTAGCCGAGCACTGGGCTGCAGCTAAGCCTCCGAGTGGGAGGTTTGCTCTCCACTCGGTAGGATTTTTAAATACTTAGGGGAGCACTGGGCTGCAGCTAAGCCTCCGAGCGGGAGGTTTGCTCTCCACTCGGTAGGATTTTTAAATACTTAGGCGAGCACTGGGCTGCAGCTAAGCCTCCGAGTGAGAGGTTTGCTCTCCACTTGGTAGGATTTTTAAATACTTAGGCGAGTACTAGGACTGCAGCTAAGCCCCCGAGTGGGAGTCTGGCTCTCCACTCGGTAGGATTTTTGAACACTTAGGCGAGTACTTGGACTGCAACTAAGCTCCCGAGTGGGAGTCTGGCTCTCCACTCGGTAGGATTTTTTAACACTTAGGCGAGTACTTGGACTGCAGCTAAGCCCCCGAGTGGGAGTCTGGCTCTCCACTCGGTAGGATTTTTGAACACTTAGGCGAGTACTTGGACTGCAACTAAGCTCCCGAGTGGGAGTCTGGCTCTCCACTCGGTAGGATTTTTGAACACTTAGGCGAGTACTTGGACTGCAGCTAAGCCCTCGAGTGGGAATCTGGCTCTCCACTCGGTAGGATTTTTGAACACTTAGGCGAGTACTTGGACTGCAGCTAAGCCCCCGAGTGGGAGTCTGGCTCTCCACTCGGTAGGATTTTTGAACACTTAGGCGAGTACTTGGACTGCAGCTAAACCCCTGAGTGGGAGTGTGGCTCTCCACTCGGTAGGATTTTTGAACACTTAGGCGAGTACTTGGACTGCAGCTAAGCCCCCGAGTGAGAGTCTGGCTGTCCACTCGGTAGGATTTTTAAACACTTAGGCGAGTACTTGGACTGCAGCTAAGCACCCGATTGAGAGTCTGGCTCTCCACTCGGTAGGATTTTTTTTGCAAACCTAGGCGAAACGGATTTGCGGCTAAGCCCCCGAGTGGGAGTCTGGGTCTCCACTCGGTTGGATTTTTAAACACTTAGGTGAGTACTTGGACTGCAGCTAAGCCCCCGAGTGGGAGTCTGGCTCTCCACTTGGTAGGATTTTTTTGCAAACTTAGGTGAAACGAATTCGCGGCTAAGCCCCCGAGTGGGAGTCTGTCTCTCCACTCGGTAGGATTTTTTTGCAAACTTAGGCGAAACGGAATCGCGGCTAAGTCACCCACTGGGGGATTTCATACGTAAACAAAAGTGACAGCAATTACAGGAACAACTGGAACACTCTTGTCTTTGATAAAAGTAAACTACAGAGGTTTTTCTTATTACATCTCATCCGAGTGAGAATTCAAGTGTAAAATGGGAGGAGTAGTTCCGCATTCCAAGCTCGTGGTTCGTCGATCTGGCGATCGACATTGTAGAGGTGATATGCTCCATTGTGGAGGACTCTGGTGACGATGAAGGGACCTTCCCAAGTAGGGGCAAGTTTGTGTGGTTTCTGTTGATCCACTCGGAGGACCAAATCTCCTTCTTGGAAGGCTCGAGTCTTCACATTTCTGGCATGGAATCAACGCAAGTCTTGCTGATAAATGGTCGATCTGATCATAGCCATTTCTCTCTCCTCCTCTAGGAGGTCGACTGCGTCCTGCCGGGCTTGCTCAGCTTCATCCTCGGTATAAAGCTTGACTCGGGGTGCATTGTGAAGTAGATCACTCGGTAGGACTGCTTCGGCTCCGTAAACCAAAAAGAACGGAGTTCTTCCAGTCGACCGGTTCGGGGTGGTCCTCAATCCCCACAGAACAGACGGAAGCTCGTTGACCCAAGCGCCTGCTTCGTGCTTGAGATCACGCATCAATCGAGGCTTTAGTCCTTTGAGAATCAGACCATTTTCCCTTTCTGCTTGTCCATTCGACTGGGGGTGTGCGACCGACGCGTAGTAGACTCATGTGCCTTGAGAAGCGCAAAAAGCTCAGAACCTGTCTGAATCGAAGTTTGACCCATTGTCCGTGATGATGTTGTGTGGGACTCCATATCTGAATGTTAACTCCCTGATGAAACTGATAGCAGTGCTAGCATCCAGATTCTTGATAGGCTTAGCTTCAATCCACTTGGTAAACTTGTCGACTGCTACAAGCACATGTGCGAATCCGCTCCTGCTTGTTCTCAGTGGTCCAACCATGTCCAGTCCCCAAACAGCGAAGGGCCAGACGAGTGGAATGGTCTTCAGGGCTGATGCTGGCTTGTGCGACATGTTGGAGTAGAACTAGCAGCCTTCACACTTGTCAACTATCTCTTTCGCCATTTCATTTGCTCTGGGCCAGTAAAAACCCGCTCGGTATGCTTTAGCCACAATGGTCCGAGAGGATGCATGGTGACCACAGGTCCCCGAGTGGATATCATCAAGGATTATCTGACCCTCTTCTGGCGTTATACACTTCTGACCAATTCCAGTTGCGCTTTCTCTGAACAACTGTCCCTTTATGACTGTGAAGGCTTTGGATCGATGGATGATCTGTCGAGCCTCTTCCTCGTCTTCCGGGAGTTCTTTCCTCAAGATATATGCAATGTACGGTACTGTCCAGTCGGGAGTGATTGCCAAGACTACATGATTAGGTCGACCACAGCAGGAATTTCGACTTCAGTCGGATCTGTGGCACTTTTTGGCTGCGGGGGTTCCTCTGTAAAAGGATCCTCCTGGATTGATGGCGAGTGGATGTGCTCCAAAAACACATTGGTGGGAATGGCTTCTCTCTTGGAGCCTATCTTTGCCAAATCATCAGCTGCTTGATTTTTCAGTCGGGGGATGTGATGAAGCTCTAACCCCTTGAATTTCTTTTCCAGCTTTCTTACTGCGTTGCTGTAGCCAGTCATAGCTGGGCTTCTGACGTCCCACTCCTTCATCACCTGATTAACCACCAAATCTGAGTCGCCATAGACCATGAGGCGACGGACACCGAGTGAAATGGCCATGCGCAACCCATACAAAAGTGCTTCATATTCTGCTTCATTGTTGGAGGAATCGAAGTGAATCTGGAGAACGTAGCTGAGCTTATCTCCTCGGGGGGAGACCAGTACTACCCTAGCACCGGAACCATTCAGCATCTTAGATCCATTAAAGAACATGGTCCAGTGCTCCGAGTGAACTTGAGTTGGAAGTTGCTGTTCAATCCACTCGGCGACGAAATCTGCAATTGCTTGGGACTTGATAGCATTCTTTGCTTCGAACTTGATATCTAAGGGAAGGAGTTCAATCGCCCACTTCGCCACTCGACCAGTTGCATCTCTGTTGTGCAAAATCTCTGACAGTGGAGCGTCGCTGACGACTGTAATGGAATGATCAGAGAAGTAGTGTGCAACCTTCTTCATGGTCATGTAAATCCCATACACAAGCTTCTGGTAATGAGGATATCTTTGCTTTGAAGGGGTCAAAACTTCAGACACATAATATACTGGGCGTTGAACTCTGAAGGTCTTTCCTTCATCTTCCTGCTCGACCGTAAGTACTGTACTCACAACTTGTCCCGTGGCTGCAATGTAAAGCAGTAGAGGCTCTTTACTGATTGGGGCAGCAAGCACCGGCTGGGTGGAGAGCAGAGCTTTGAGGTCTGCAAATGCTGCATCAGCTTCTGTAAGCTTCTGGACATCGTGCACACGCACGGGACACTTCATCCGGAGTATGGTGCCAACTTTTTCGGGATTGGCGTTGATTCCGCGTTCGGAAACGAGAAAACCCAGTAACTTTCCACCTGGGACTCCAAATGTGCACTTTGATGGATTGAGCTTGATATCATACCTCCTGAGGTTGGCAAAGGTTTCGGCCAGGTCAGTCAGTAGGTCGGAACCTTTCCGTGACTTGACCACAATATCATCCATGTATGCTTCCACGTTCCGACTGATTTGAGTGAGTAAACACTTCTGAATCATCCTCATGAATGTGGCTCCAGCATTCTTGAGGCCAAAGGGCATGGTGACATAGCAGAAGCATCCGAATGGAGTGATGAAAGCTGTTTTGATCTCGTTGGGTCCATATAGAAGGATCTGATGGTACCCTGAATAGGCGTCTAGAAAAGATAAACGCTCACACCCTGCGGTCGAGTCGACTATCTGGTCGATGCAGGGGAGAGGGAAATGATCTTTCGGGCATGCCCGATTGATATGCTTGAAGTCAATGCACATGCGAAGTGACTTGTCCTTCTTGGGGACCATGGCAACATTGGCGAGCCACTCGGAGTGGTAAATCTCTCTGATGAACTCCGCTGCTAGTAGCCGAGCCACCTCTTCGCCAATGGCTTTCCTCTTCTGGACGGCGGACCATCGAAGATGTTCTTTCACAGGCTTAAATTTCGGGTCGACTCGCAGACGATGCTCAGCCAGTCCCCTGGGAACTCCAAGCATGTCAGAAGGCTTCCATGCGAAGATGTCCCAGTTCTCACGGAGGAACTGGATGAGCGCTTCTTCCAATTTGGAATGGAGCGTCATTGAGATGTGAGTCGGAGCTGCACTGGGATCAAACGGGTGAATGTGAACTGGCTTCGTCTCACCGGACGACTGAAATGCTGACTCTAAAGCAGGCTTCTTGGCTCGTAGCAATTCACTCGGATCTGCAGTCTTCTGGCACTCCTGCAACTCGACCACTGCCATCTGGGCGTCAGCAATCTTTGAACCCTTCTGAAAACACTCTTCTGCTTTCTTTCGGTTGCCCGTAACAGTGATCACACCTCTAGGGCCAGGCATCTTCAATTTGAGATACACGTAACATGGTCGAGCCATGAAGCGTGCATAAGTTGGTCTGCCCAAAATAGCATGATAAGCACTTTGGAAGTCCACAACCTCGAATGTTAACTTTTCCTTGCGGTAATTCTTCGAATCACCGAAAACCATGTCAAGAGCAATTTGGCCGAGTGACTCGGCTTTCTTCCCGGGAATGACTCCATGGAAGCTCATGTTACTGGTACTGAGCCTGGACATCATAATGCCCATCCCTTTCAACGTTTCTGCATACAGAATGTTCAGGCCGCTCCCACCATCCATCAGGACTTTGGTCAGTAGAGTGCCTTCGACAACTGGGTCGACCACCAAAGCTTGCCTCCTAGGGGTGGCAATGTGCGTGGGGTAATCGGACTGGTCGAATGTGATGGCAGTATGAGACCACTTCAGGTAACTGGGTGTTGCCGGGGCAACCATGTTTACCTCGCGGTTAATGACTTTCAGTCGACTTTTGCTTTCAACATCAGCAAAAATCATCAAGGTGGAATTGACTTGGGGGTATCCATCGTCACTATCTTCCTTGTCTTCAACTTTGTCCGACTCTTTCTCCTTGTCTTTGGACTGTTTGCCTTGAAACTGCTGGAACAGGAGCCGACACTGTCGAGTGGTATGCTTTGGGTAAATGAGTTTAACCTCCTCATCTTTCTTGGTGTGAATGTGACATGGCAGATCCAAAACATCATTTCCATCTTGATCTTTAACTTTCTTGGGGTTCAATACTTTGACACTATATATATATATATATATATATATATATATATATATGAGATAAGAAAAAAATTGGATCAACTTGGGCACATCCATAATGGGGGCATTCTTGATAAATCTGGACCCTTGACCCCTAGATGACCCTCTATCCCTCGACGACCCTCGACCCAGAGGCGACCCTCGACCCTCTACCCTAGTTCACGACCCTCGACCGCTCAGCGATCCATGATGGCTAGTCGAACGTTTTCCCGTAGAAGCCCCCTCAATGCAACCGGAAGCAGTTCCGTCTTAATCACGTGGCAGTCATGAGACTTTACGTTCTGGAACTTTTTCTCTGCCATATTTATTATTCCCTTTATATTCGACGAGAAGCGAGATGGGACCTTCATACTGAGCAGGCATTCAAAGAAGATTTCCTTCTCTTCTTTGGTAAGAGCGTAGCTGGCAGGACCTTCATACTGCTTTGCAGGCATGCCGTCTTTTTCTTGCAAGCGTTGCAGGTCCTCCCGTGCCTCCGGTGTATCTTTTGTCTTCCCATACACACCCAAGAAGCCTAGCTGCTTCACGCAAAGGTTCTTTGTCGCGTGCATCACGTCGATTGAAGAGCGGACCTCTAGGTCTTTCCAGTAGGGTAGGTCCCAAAATATAGATTTCTTCTTCCACATGGGTGCACGTCCCTCAGCGTCATTCGGAATAGATAGTCTGTCGGGTCCCTTTCGAAAGATTACGTGTAAATTATTGACCATAGCAAGTACGTCATCACCAGTACGCATGGCGGGCTTTTTCCGGTGATCTGCCTCGCCTTTGAAATGCTTGCCTTTCTTTCGACATTGATGGTTGGTCGGAAGAAATCGACGATGCCCCAGGTACACATTATTCTTACATTTATCGAGGTATATACATTCGGTGTCAGCTAAACAGTGCGTGCATGCGTGGTATCCCTTGTTTGTCTGTCCTGAGATGTTACTGAGAGCATGCCAATCATTGATGGTTACAAACAGCAACGCATGCAGGTCAAATTCTTCCTTATCGAGCTCATTCCACACACGTACACCGTTTCCAATGCACATCTGTAAAAGTTATTCAACTAATGGCTTTAGGTACACATCAATGTCTTTGTCGGGTTGCTTAGGGCCATGGATGAGAACTGGCATCATAATGAACTTCCGCTTCATGCACAACCAACGAGGAAGGTTATAGATACATAGAGTCACGGGCCAGGTGCTATGATTGCTGCTCCGCTCCCCAAAAGGATTAATGCCATCCGCACTTAAACTAAAAAATACGTTCCATGGGTCACCTGCAAACTTAGCCTGGTACTTTCTCTCGATTTTTCTCCACTGCGACCCGTCAGCGGGTGCTCTCAACTTCCCATCTTTCTTACGGTCCTCTCTATGCCATCGCATCAACTTGGCATGCTCTTTCTTTCTGAATAGGCGTTTCAACCATGGTATTATAGGAGCATACCACATCACCTTCGCAGGAACCCTCTTCCTGGGGGGCTCGCCGTCAACATCACCAGGGTCATCTCGTCTGATCTTATACCCCAATGCACCACGTACCAGGCATGCGTTCAAATCCTCGTACGCAGCATAGTAGAAGATGCAGTCATTAGGGCATGCAAGTATCTTGCACCTCCAATCCTAGAGGGCATACAACCTTATTTGTTGCGTACGTACTATCAGGCAATTCCTTATCCTTTGAAAGCTTCTTCTTAAATATTTTCAGTAGCTTCTCAAATCCTTTGTCAGGCACACCATTCTTTGCATTCCACTGTAGCAATTCCAGTATGGTACCGAGCTTTGTGTTACCATCTTCGCAATTGGGGTACAACCCTTTTTTGTGATCCTCTAACATGGGATCGAACTTCAGCTTCTCCTTTTCACTTTCGCACTGCCTCCTTGCATCAAGAATGACCCGGCGGAGATCATCATCGAGCACACCGTTTGGTTCCTCTTGATCTTCAGCTTCCCCCATTGCAGCATCACGTATACAGGGGGCACATAGTTGTCATCGTCCTCTTCTTCTTCGTTGTCTGCCATCATAACCCATATTTCTCCGTGCTTGGTCCAAACATTATAATGTGGCATGAAACTCTTATAATTATCAAGCTGGATTTCCAGTTCATACGCATGTACGCGTTGTATCTGAACTACTTCATCAGGGTCAAGAACATCAAATATATCCGCATCGTGGACCCGTTCTATATGCACGAGAGCTTCTTGGCAGTTTGCAAAGAGCGTCGTGACTATGCGACCAAGTACCTCGGTGAATTCATGATCGCTAATAAGGACAAGGAAGTTATTCTCTTGCATTATCATCCCACGTAAGTCATCGGCACATATCCTTTCGTAAGTGTTAATCATTCCTTTGTAGCATGGAGGCTAATTTGAGATGTACTTAATTTGCACAGCGGGGGCGCCGTCCTCATCGTTCTGTCCCGGAATACTCCCATGCGATGTACTTGGACTCATCAAGGAACCTCAGGAAAAAGGATTACAAGCACATAAAGAGTGTTCTCGATAGTGCCCTGTTAACCTTCAGCCTGTCTGGTGGATATATCAAGGTGAAAAAGTACGGGAATCGCGGGCTGGCTTTTGGTCATAAGACCGACTTCTGCTGCATCAAGCAACCGCACACCAGTATGGCTGATGGATTCTACCTCATGCATCACCTGCTCGAGTACAGAAGGGATAACCAACGCCTCCGTATGTCACCTACTACCAATGATACCGAGATTGTCAGCTGGGCCACAAGCATAGCAAGGACACCGGATCATCGAATCAGAGCTGCGTTTTATCATGTATAGTGTGAACTTGCCCAAGTGATCATGAAACAGGTCCTCGAACCAACAGGGATGTTCTGCCATGGGCCAATCACACGGGAAGAGGTCCGACCACTGCTACTCTATCTGTACAAAAGTAGGGGCTCTCCTTTTGACCCCTTTACTTGTGCACGGGCAGTTAGAGCCGCACCCGCGGCCACACTGAGCAGGGTAGAAGAGGGAAGCTGGAGCACAAGGCAACCAAAGCAACGCCAAGACCAGAGACACAAAGAGCAAGTGGGCGAGGCGGACTCCCCCGGCAAGACCCTTCCCGGGGCGGCCTCCGCGGCCCCGGTAAGAACCTTGCCGGGGCAACTTGCCCAACACCAGTAGAGCAAGCCACCCTTATGCCCGTCGATTCCAATGCCAACAACCACATTGGAGCCAATGCTCGGGGGGCACCTCTGTGGTGGCATGCAGATCTTTGTCAAGATCATAAACACACAAGATCAGATAAGGGCCAGAAGACGATGATCCTCGGCGGGATCATAGCCGAGCAAATCCACGAGACCCCTGGCAAGGCCCTTGCTGGGGACGACCACGATGCCCCGGCAAGACCCTTGTCGGGGCCCCGGCAAGGCCCTTGTTGAAGGCACCTTCGAGGCCGCAGCCAGGCCCGCGTCTGCCAAGACTCCACTGCCGTTCCCATGCAGCTGCCAGCCCGACCAGCTAGGCAGGCACCTGCGTGGCAACATGCAGCTCCCAAGCCAGCTCAACAAACACCTACGTGGTAGCATGCAAATCTTCATGAAGACCCTACCACCACGCCATCTCAGCAGCCGGCCAGCCTACGTGGCCTTGCACGCTTTGGTTGGCCTGGATGAGTGTCGGAGCGAGACAGAGCGGCGACGGATGGGACGGGCCTCCGTCCCCAATAGAGTAACGGGACACCTAAGGGGCGAGACGGAGCGGTGATGTACGGGAAGGGCCTCGTTGCCGTCCCCAACCGCCATCCTGGACTTGGCCTAGTCCTGGAGCTTCTGGAAGTTGGCGCTCGTGGCTTAGGAACTGCTGCCACCGGCAGTTAGTTCGTCGACATCCTGGAGCCTGGCGGAGGCGAGCACTTCGTCATCAACACCTCCCCCTCGGTGGGCACCCAAGTGCTCGTCGTACCCAGGAGGTGAACGAACAGGTCGTCGCTCACATTTAGGTACCTGCCCCAGCCAGAGGCAGTGGAGGAGGAAGGTTGGTTGTCGACTGCCCCTTCCTCAGCAGCAGCCTTGCCGGCCTCCCCGGCAGGCCCCTTGTCGGCCTCCTCGTCAGCAGCCATTCTGGCCTCCCCGACCGGCTCCTTGGCGGCATCCTCGGCAGCACCCTTTGCGGCCTCTTCGACGACAATCTTGTTGGCCTCAGCCTCAGCATCCATAGCGACCTCCCCGATGACAGTATCGATGTCCTCCTGGTCCACCGAGGGAGCGCCTGGATCCCAAGAAGGAGGATGAGGAAAAGCCAAGACAAAGGTTCAAAAAGAAAAAAGAACAAACAGGGACAGAAGGCAAATGACTCACCCTTGTCGGGCTCGAAAGAAGTAGCCCCCTCCCAGCCAAGATCCGGTGCCAGGACGGAGCCGGCAGCGCCCGGGTTCGCCTCCTCCTCCTCCTCCTCCTCTGTGTGCATAGGCTCGGTGCTTGGCGCCCATGCCAGGGATGCCCCTCGGGGTGGCGTGATCGATGGGGGAGGCGTGTTGGGGGTGGCCCTCAGTGGCTCTTCCTGCTGCCGTCCTCCTCCTGTAACCGCGGTAAGGTTAGCGCCAAGAGATCATACCCAAACGCGCGTCGATAGGGAGTGAGTGGTGAACATACGCTGGGGGCTATGCTGGGGGCTGCTATCCGGACTGCTCTCCACCACCAGTAGCGTACTCGATGTGCCTGCCGGGGGCTGGCCGCCCGACGAGGTCTTGGCTCTCTTCGCCACCCTCTGGGCCAGCATCTCCACGTCTCTGCAAAGATGAAAACAAGTCAAGATAGCGGCGCGGTCTGGGGGGACGGAGATGACAAAAGACGGGATACTTACTCATCCTCCGCCTCTCTTCCGCTGCCTTCCTCTTCCTCCTCGGGCTGAGAGACCCAAGGTCGAAGACGACCTCCGTGTCGACATCCGCAGGGGGAGGAGAAGCGGGTGGGGTCCGAGGGAGCTTGGACGAAGAAGTGGCGGTTGCTTTCCTCTTTGCCACCACGACCTTCACCACCTTCTTTGCTGCCATGGACCTCGTCAGGTGCACGGACTCCCCCTGGGTCTCCTGCCGCTGCTCGGTCCTGCCGGGCCAGACCGGCTCACCAGAGGTGGCCCGCCGCAGGACGCGTATTCTCTCCAAGGGCGGAGGGTCATCATCCTCGGCCTCCTCCTCGGTCGACTCGTCGCCCACGTCTTCAATGAGCGGGGCCCCGGTGTCGGCACCGCTGGCCTCCCCAGCGGACTCCGCCTACCCTGTGAGCTCCTTCTCCTCCGCGGCAGCCTCGGCCAAACAAGGGACCCTTGACGACCTTGCCAGCCTTCACCGCCTTGCCGGACCTTTCGGCCCTGACGTCGTGGTACACGTCGAGCTAAAAAAGCCTCTCGCACAAATGGGCGTGCCTGATTATCCTGAGGTTGTGGTCCAAGCCAGGGCGAAGCCTCACGATGTCGGCCGCGTTCGTGAAGAGCCAGGCCAGCCTCCCCTTGTTGTGCGGAGGAGCGATTCGGCGGCGGATGAAATCCTCCCCGATCATCTCAAGGGTGAGCCCGACCTCGGTGAGGCGATTAATACTGGCGGTGGCGACCGTGAGCTTCTCGTCGTCGGCGTCGACATTGCTCCAATCGTCTCTATGAACCGGCAGCGCCTCGCGAACCTGGCAAAATTCCTGCGGGTCCTCCTCTTCAATCCAGCACCACCGGCCCCTCCACTCCTCCACCGCTCCTTCTGGGTGCCCTCCAGATATGTCCCCTTCCCCTGGATCCCTGGGATCCGGGTCACACAACCGGAAATGGCGCCCCCCTTTTGGATCCGAGGAAAGAAGTAGTGGCGGAAGAGCGTCGTGTTGGGATGCACCCCCGCGAAGCCCTCACAGAGATGGGGGGAAAGAGCCATGCACGCCACAACATTTGGGGTAAAATCCAGGGGGTGGAAGCCATAGGTGTGCATGACGTCGTTGAAGAAATCGGAGAAAGGGGGCAAAGCCTGCAGGAAAAGTAGTCGACGAAGAATGGGTACCGATTCGGGCTGGCTTCGGTGCAGCCGGCGGGGATGATGCGCGTGGCAGGGTGCCCCTTCATTTTGCACCCCCATAGGGGCTTGAAGTAGTCGGAGGTGGATCGCGTCGACCGTCGACGGAAAGTAGGCGAGCTGCGTCCATTGCGCCGCCGCCTCATTCCCCGGCGCCACTTTTTCCCCGGCATCCTTGGCCACTCCCTTGCCGCTGCTGGTTTTTGGTGCCATGGCAGCTGGAGGGGGACAAAGAATCAAGAGCAATGGGGACAGCAAGGGCTCGGCGGCAGCGGCGAGTGAAATCGAGGGTTTGAGGAGGTAGAGGAAAGGGACGGCGGTTCCAAGATTGGGGAAGACACGGAGGGTAAATGGGCGTCGCGCCTGCGGTTTCTCCTTTTTTATGGGGAAGGCACGGGCCGCCCCATTACCATTTACCACAATGTGACGCATGAGGGCAGCGGCCGCCCCACGCATGCCCCCCACATCACACACGGCCCTCGAGGACACGCATTCAACGCAGGTCGTGGGTAAGCGCAAGCAAGCGAAGAAATTACTGCGATAAAAATCCGCCCCGCCTGCCCGCGCACCGTTCTGGGCCTAGACCAACAACGCGTCACGCTTATGTATGGCCCATGCCCGGGGGCTCCTGTCGGTGTACAAAAATAGGGGCTCCCTTTTTGACCCCTTTAATTGTGCACGGGCAGTCTGAGCCGCGCCCGCAGCCACACTGAGCAGGGCAGAAGAGGGAAGCCGGAGCACAAGGCAACCAAAGCAACGCCAAGACCAAAGACACAAAGAGCAAGAGGGCGAGGCGGACTCCCTCGGCAAGACCCCTGTCGGGGCGGCCTCTGCAGCCCCGGCAAGAACCTTGCTGGGGCAACTTGCCCAACAATAGCAGGGCAAGCCACCCTTGAGCCTGTGGATTCCAACACCGCCAACAACCACATTGGAGCCAAGGCTCGGAGGTCACCTCTGTGGTGGCATGCAGATCTTTGTCAAGATCATAAACACACAAGATCGGATAAGGGCGAGAAGATGACGATCCTCAGCGGAATCCTAGCATACATATAGGGAGTATTAAGTAATGTGCATGGTATGTATAAGGAATTTGGTTTTACAAGTAAAACATAGAACTTACGGTTCTTACGAACAAGCATTTTGGTAGAAACAGCAAACTAAACAGCAGTAAACGATAGGGAGTATGAGCAAATTACACAGCAATTGAGGATAAAGGCTTTAGAAGGACTGACTTACATTAACAGTTAACCACGGCTTTATAATGCCCTTCTCCATGGCAAGGGAAGGATAACTCAAGAATTTCAGCACAAAATCTTCTTCATAAGCATTGCATGTACTCTACATTTTGTAGAGAGTAATTATAGATATGATAATACTAGAAGGGATAGAGGGTAATGAAGATAAGATGCAGATTGATGCTACATAATCAACTACCAATCCCTGGAAGTACAAGCGTTACACGACAAAATGTACTGACAAGAGCAATGGGCTACACTTCTGCACTGGCATTGTCTGTGCATTCTACTTGTTGGTAAGATTAAATATAGATCTGATCTTTTTTAGTAAATGGTGGGTGAGGGAGATAAGATGCAAAATGCTACAAAATGAACCAATCCCTCTTCCCATAATACAAGAGTATTTTGAACACTGGTGTACTATACAAAACGTTCTTATATTACGGGACGGAGGGAGTAGTTGTTAATGTAATTACAGTGATAGACCATGTTCAGTCCTTACAAGAGGACTGCAGAGCTAAACCTCTTCAAAAGCATTGGGTTGATTCTAAATTTATGTAAGAGTCCATACGGATCTTATAATGTCCACCAAATGGACGATTACGAAGCTAACATGTGCAGTCATGCTACATAATCAAACATCTATGAAAGTAAGTATGGTCATACATGGCAAGAGGTACTCACAAGAGCAATGCAGTCTGCAGTATAGTTGCGAGATTCTGTGGTCCCTTGAGAACGAATTTTCTTCTGCTAACAGTTTTCGTACAATTGAGAAATTAAGGCAAATGCAGAAATGTAGTTCAAATTGTGATGTCATATCATAGACAGTACCTTACGCTGCAGCCGAGACCAATGTGTAACAAGATTATTCCAGTCACCGTCGGATAAATGTAGCACCGGAGACTTTACAGAAATTTCGTTCAGAGGCTTGCCATCAAAGTGCGCTTGCCTCAGGTAGGAACGATACTTCATCAACAAGTGCTTGAAAAGCGCAACCAACCCTTGCTCGTCATCAGAATCCAGTTTGCGCCTCGCCTATTTAAAAGAATGAAATCTTGTGTCTTCTGTGAGCAGAAACATATGCAGTAATGACCATGAATAACATTAGTACATTACTTACGCGTAAGTTGCGGAGGAAAACTGGAAATTGTTCTGTGTCTGCGGTATAATCTTTCCATGAAGGAAAGATGCGCACAAAGTTCCTGACAACAACATAAGCTTCGTCTTCTAAACTGGGAAGAAATGGAACAGGGGTCCTATTTGCTGCAATTGGGGCTCTCTCTGGTTCAAAAAGGGATTTGGCAACTGGATTTCGTGTACTCTTTCCTGGAATGGGGGTTTTGCGTCGTACAGCTGGTGTTATGTCAACTGGCATAATCATACTGTTTGCTGCAGTTGGGGTCTGCTGAGTTGGGGCATCAGAAATGACTAGTGTAGTAGGGCTAGAGTCTGCTAGAATTGGGGTATTTTATGGGTCAGGTGATATTGCAACTACACCTAATGGGCTATTTGATTTATCAGGTGCCACTACCTTTTCCAAATACTTTGCTTGTGCTCCTCCACGATCAGCAATCGCCCTCTTCCTTTTGAACGTTGGATACACAAGAACAACATTTGAATGGATAAATATGGTATGATGACAGATGGAATATGTACTGAAAATGGATAGGCAGCGCGTATTCACATACACGATGTGTAAACTAAGCTAATGGCAATTCAACAAAGTAGATGCAATGCAAAGCATCAGTTGCAAGATATGTGCGAGCAATGTAACCTTGGAAAGTTAGAGCAAGTACCTTGATGGGTGAATAAGATAGGGCATCTTCCTCTGACTCCTCCACTAGGGAGCTACATTGAATTAGGTCTCCCTCTAGCTCAGAATCACTATTAGGATCATATTCTGAGCATGAATCTGTAGGTGGAGAGTATTTGCATTGCATCCAGACTTGATTTCAGTCCCTTAATGCCAAGTTTGACAGCCATGGCATTGTTCTGCTTTATTCTTTTCATGCGCGCAAGCTCATAATCATTATGATGCTGTTCAGAATCTGAGATTCATGAAAACATAAAAAGTAGTCAGATTATCTATGGAATGCATTGCGGTTTCAACTCGGAGAGTGTCTCCCTATAAACCCCTGCGTATGCAAAGTTCACCTCCCCAACCGTGCTGACCAGATCACACACAGAGATACACATCCGAGCGGCGAACATGAATTTTCGAAACTAATTTAGGAACATTTAGTTGACCGATTAAACAACTCTGTTATAATAATATCAGATTCATATTTCAACAACTAAGCTTGTTTAGCTTGATGGGTGGAGCAGTGTTATTATGACACGAAGCACGTATTCTGATCGTATAGTGATCATAAAAGGGGGAAACTCTAAGCATATATTTTTTTAGCAAAAGAGGGTTTTCCCTCTGATTTCTATTAAAGAAACCACCACGGAACCAACATGATCAATTAAACCCTAAGCATGATCAATTAAACCGTATTACGGCTGTGCCATGGCAGATTTGAAGCTGCAAACCGGAGAAATGAAATTTAGCATCCATTGTTTGCTTCAAACTAAGAACTAAATTCTAAGAGATGAAAAGAAAGTAGAGTAACCAAGTTAAGATCTATTTTCTGGTTGAGATCAAAAAGTTGAGGAGATATGAAGTACCACCTCTCTTGCAGCGTCGTGTAGGCATTGGGGGTGCGATGGCTGTCTGTGGCGTTGAAGAAGATCTGTGATGGTAGACGGGTGCATCGGGGGATAATTCCCATTGCGGTGGAAGAGAAGGTCGTGTGAGCGGCCCCGGCAAAGAGGACGACGGCACCGATGAAGCGAGAGGACGTGATGCAAGGCTATTGGTCCGTCACCGTGGATGAGAAACGTCCATCTCTAGCAGTGGACGACGCGGTCTTGGTAGGCGCTCTGGCATGGTGGAGGACGGTGGAGATGGATGTGGTGGAGGACGGCGGCGATGGATGGGGTGGCGGACAGAGGCTGGTGTGGTAATGGGGTGTTCTAGCGCGGACGGTGTATGAATGGGAAAATGGAGGGAGAGGTACGGGGAACCATGTTTTTGGGACGCGCCTGTCTGAAATATGGGAAAGTTACGAACTTATCCCCCGTTTCAAATTTGGACGTCTCGTCGGTTGGGGATAGGACGACAATCTCGCATCTCCCAAATATTTGTCGGTAACTATTTCGGGTGAGGAGAGGGTGTTTTGCCGCCCACGGTTGGCGCCCACGGTGTATGAATGGGGCTGACAGGTAGGGCGGTAGTGTCACGTCTGATGGAAGTTACACATTTGCCCCTATTTAAAATATTAGCCTACATCTATTTCGGACGAGGAGAGTTTGTTTTGCCGCCCACGGTTGGCGCCCACGGTGTACGAATGGGGAATGGGGGGAGAAACATAGGTCTTTCGGACGAGCTTGAATCAAATGAGTTTTGTCGCCCATGTTTGAAGCCCACCGTGTCGGAATGGGCTCAGAGGCGGTCGTGTCACGTCTAATTGAACTTACTAACCTACCCCTATTTAGAGCAGTGGAAATCGGGCCGATGGATTGTCCGTGTAATGGGTAGACAGTAATTTCCATCTCCCAAACACTTGGCTTCGGGCAGCTGATGTGGGAGTGGACATTTTGCTGTTTCTTTCGAATTTTGGGACAATAAGCATCCACGTTTACCCTGGCAACTAAATTCGAATCCATTTTGTATTCCTATATGAATCTTTATAAATCATTCTATGTGTTTTTATATATCTTCAAAAGGACGTCAAAGATGTATTCCACTGTCATATATGAATATGGTTTACAAATGCTGATACTCAAATTCAGAAACTAGAATCCAGTTTAAGGTGAATTCGAATACTTGGAACACTTCATGTCCAACTCAAATGTCACACGCAGCATAATGTGTACTCCCATTTAGATATGTACACAAGCGGTGTATCAAGATTCAAATACCGAGTCAATCAACCAAGAATGTACGGAACTAACAGAAATATAAACACTTATAGAGTATATGGATCAATAATATCAACTAACATACATAAGCCAGACCGCTGTACTTTTTTTTGGCTACAACAGCATCCTTTTTTTAGCAAGCATCTTGGCCCTTTCCGATGTGTGCCACTTATGGTCCATCTATACTACTATTGCTGAATGCACATTCAGCCCGATTGGCATATTTGTAGGTCTGGCACAGCAATCCAAATGAAATGTCTCCGAGTCTTATCAATTAATACAGACTTGTGCTCAAATAAAATTACAAACAAAAAACAAAAAAACAATTATTACATGATCTCTAAAACAAATGGTTTGATTGATTACATGAACAGACAACACAAAGGTTATTCAACTATGGAAAGAACATTTCACCTATGATTTACCAAGTAGGAATTTAATTTCCTTTTTTCCTTCAGGACCTTAACAATCTGGTCAGTCTCAGCTTGCTTCGTTTTGAAATCCACCAAATATTTAATGGTTGTCTTGAGTACTGCTTGTGATTGTGCTATTTTCTTCCTCAACATGTCAACTTCATCTCTAAGAGAAGAAGCAGAATCTCTTTCTACCACTAGTTTAGCCTCTAGAGCATCAGCAGTTGGCAATTCATAATGCACAATTGGGCAGTTGCCACTGCTGTGGGATGATGCAACGTCCATGGGGACCTCGCTCTTTGATCTTGGGCTAACCTGTTTTGCCATTAAAGTTCCGATTGGATTCAGAAAAGTTGAAGTTAGAAAAACATCTCAATTGGGAGTTATAACAGCAAACCAGTTAAACAAACAAGGAATTAAAGAGTTTTGATTGGATGCTGAAAAGTAGTTATTAACATCATTGTAACCCGCTGTTGCAGCAGCAAAGCAGTTAAACAAACAAGTAGATATTTAAGTTAAGGAAAACAGGTAATTCTTAACAGTATCAAACACATAGATAGGCGCAGTCTACAATATGAGTAACAGGTTGTGCCATTATGCAATCAGTAGCAAACTAAATTAAGCCAAGCAACATAATTGCACAATTTTGCAATAAGTGGCTAACTAAAATTCCGAGAAGCAAGTAACTGAACTTACGCTAGTTCTTTGTACATGCACACTTCCACTTCTTTTTCGCTTACAAGGTTGTACGAAGGAGTCCATGGCATCAATTGCTTGGATATGCAGTCCCAATACTTCTTTCTTCCCACACTGCATGGGTAAGTCGAATGGTTAATCTGGCAAGATGGTGCGTCCTTGATATGTCATATGAGGACGTGTAGTCAGACTAGTTGTAGCCAAACACATCACACTGGCTTTTACAGTATATTTCATGCGATTACTTTTGGCATATCGAGATCTAAGCAATCTACAATAGGATGAAAAGACTGGCATCCTTCACATTATTGGCGAACTCAGTTCATAGAAACAAGCAATTCAACCATTCTGTCGGTAAATCAAAAGCGCCACAGGAATATTTTTCACTATCCAATCATACATGCAAAAAGGGACGACGCCACCATAGGGGCTGGTATGGGCGGCCGCCTCAGGTGGCTGGAAAGTGTGCACCTAGCTTGAGTCGTCCAGGTTGGCCCACGCTAGTTTCGTTCGTCCCAACGCACGAGCAGGCAATGTAAAAAATGAAGAAAAATGTTTCAATTTGGATGGGCCAATAAAATAAGTGCAAGGCAGGCCCTATAGCAGGCTCGCGGTCCAAACGAGCGCCTTCCATATCGATTGACAGTAGGAAAAATCCCAAGTCATTCGCTCCAGCCTCCAGTCTGGTTTGCTCCTAACCTAGCCGCCGCTGGACAGACCGACACAGCACTTCCTCGCGCCCTCGTTGGAGGGTGGTCGCCGGGCTTCAAGCGAACGAAAGGACAAGAAGATGAAGATCCAACCCTGTGTGTAGCCTGCGTGGGAGGCAGTGACGGCAGCACGGGCATGGCATGGAGCTTGCGCAAACGGACAGTCGCATCTTGCAAGAGTAGCATGCGCAACGAGCAGGTACATCACGTCCCTGATTATATCTAATTCAACACTTCAATTTTTGGCCAATAGTTAAACCTGACGGTGTTGTAAAACTGCTTGTATCTAGCGAATCTATGAGAAATGAAACCAATTTCTACTTATTTTATAACTCCCCCAATCAATACTAAACTGACTGAATCTGATGTATCTAATCAAGTTTCCGGTGCATACATACAAGCTCATGTTGTTCTTGAGCCTGAAGTGTCTAATGAACAGACTGCTAATGAAGGATTTGCTGCAAACATTTTACATGCTCCTGGTGATGAACATATAGTGTCTAATGAGGGATCTAATGCAAGCATTTTGCAAGCTCATTGAAGGATTTAGTGTCTAATGATGATCTACTATGTTGAGAGAGACAGAGATTTGCAGGCATTCATGACAAGCAAATTATAGTGCATTTTCATAGCTTGAGGAAACGTCGAGGCCATCTACTAGAAAGTCCCCGTATCATGACAACGTAGCATAAATACTTTTCTAATCTGTTGTTTGAAACTATTGGCATACTTGTGCAGGATAGATATATTGATATGCAGTTTGTGCACTGGTTATACGTGCAATTACACTTCGATATTTTCAGCCAGAGCACGAATAATTCAAGCAGGTACAGGCCATGTTTGTAGTCCTTGTACACCATGTTGCATTTTGTGTTTTTTGGTGCTTGCATCATTTAGTGTTTACAATCTGAACTACTTTGGATCATTAGCTGGTTTCAAAGTGCATGTAGCTTCAAATTTCTCAAGTTATGTTGATTTTCGGAGTGCAAGTGCCTTCATATTTTTTAAGTTAGATGTTCGCCCCTGGTAACTTGAATTCGTGGATCAGCCACTGCACACAAATCAGACACGAATGCCAGTACGAATTAAATGAAATGCAGGGACTTACGCTAGCTCATTGTACAGGCTCACTGCAGCTCTGCTTGCGCTTGGTATGTTCCATGTACAAGTCCATGTTACCACTTGCTTGGATGTGCAGGCCTTGTGCTCCTTGTATCCCCCTCTGCATTTTTGACACGGTGAACGGTTGATCAAATAAGAGGAATCGACCTTGATGTTGTACCGGAGGACAGATACTTACAAGGTTATACGGGTGTGCAGGATGTGTACCAGATCCCGTAGCACCGTCATGCTTCGCTAAAATATGGATTTGCTTGTTTCAGATGATATCTCCAGAAGAAGTAAGAGTTAAGTTCAGAGTTGCATAGGCGTGTAAGCTAAGAGAGTAGTGAAAGTATATCCAAACATCGTCAGAACAATGCACAAGGGAGTGATGTGTGGATACCTAGTTCGGGACGGCGTTTGGGCATGCTCGCCTAGCTAGAGTGCGGGTCACTTCAGAGCCGTTGAGGGTGATGCGCTGGCGTTGGCTGGCCGCGCATGGATGCAGATCTTGAGTGGCAGCAGAGCGCTACGATGCGGTGGACGAGACCGTTGGTGAAGCCCCAATGGCCTCGGGGGGCGGAGGTGCGACGATGTGCTCGGTGAAGTAGCCCCGGTGAGCTGGGAGACGGCGTCGGTGAAGTGCACTTGACGCGGTGGAACTCGGTGTCTGTGAGGCACGTCGGTTGCGGTGGCCGATGTTGTCGGTGGACCACCCGGTGCGGTGGACAAGGGCGTAGATGAGGTAGCTCCGGTGCGGTGGTGAAGCGCGAACGTCGTCTTCGTCTTCGTCGTCCGGCACAGAGGTGGGGAACGGTGGGGAAAGAGACGAGACGAGGGGCGATTCGAGGGTTGGCGTCGAATTAGAGATTTGAGCAATCTGGGCGCGGAAGGGGATGGTGGAGAAGAGAGATTTTGCAGGGCTAGAATCGGGGCCGCCAGATATTTCAATCCGAAACGTGGAAGCGCGAAATTATATTGTCGTCGTCCTTTTTTTGGGAGGAGGGGGAGGGGGTGGGTGGCTGGGTGCTACGCGTCCATCCGACACACGCGACCACCCCGACAGGAGTATGCTTTGGTGCCTTAAGGCACCTGCCTTTGTGTCCATGACATATGGGCCCAACAGGTAGCTGGCCCACATGACAGTGACTCAAAGGCACCGAAGCAGCGTCCACCCCGACATGACCCTAGTTTGCCTGGTGCGCCTACATTTGAGAATGCGAACGTATCTTCTTTCATTTGCAAACGAATCTGTATGTATTACCATGCCCGTGTTTTCCTTGCAATAATTAGTCATTCGAAACGAGATACTCCATCCGTTCACTTTTGTAAGTCGTTTCAGACAACTTAAAATGAACTATTTTGCACATTGTCTGAAATGTCTTCAAGGTCTTACAAAAGTAAACCGAGGGAGTAATATAAATTAATTAATGAGGAGTTATTTGAAGAAAATTGAAACGTTACCCATGCTAACATGGATTAGACTGTGTGTCACATGATTAGTTATTTGAATTAGAGTGTGTGTCATGTAGTTAGTTATTTGAATTAGAGTGTGTGTCACGTAGAAATCTCCAATTCTAACGTGGATTTCGCATTTCACTGTATCCATGCTGAGTGAACACCATGGTAGTGAGAAAACTTTTGGATGGATTCAAACATATGACCTACAAAATAGCACAACAAATTGAGTCAATGTCAACTTTTCCAAACTTAGTATGGCACGAATTCGAAATAATTACCCGTATGCCTGGTCCTCGGTTCAAATCTTGCAATGTACACCGAATTGAAACATCGATATTAAGTCTCGTACTATGTAAGTTCAAATGTTGTTTTTAGCCCCCCCCCCCGCACAAACGCTAGATAGTTCCTGTATCGGTCAATCTTCCTCTCCTAACCACCTTAGGAAGCTATCGGTTTCCAACACACGTTCATTCTTTCTCTCCATGTTTCGATCTCTAAGTCTCTCAACTACACAACCCCTTTTTCCACTCTGTTACCAAATGTATTTACCTCACACACCCGCCATTGCACCCCATGTCGAGCTCTCTCTCTCTCCCCCCCTCTCCCTCTCACCCTCTCGTGCTAAATACATGCATTGCCTATCTAGCCCCCAACCTCTCGTGCATGCACACGCATGCACATTGTATATCTAGGTCACTCCCTCGAGACTGTCTCGCTGTTTCTTACGCACGGCGGGCCACACTCGCTCAATCTCGCTCTCTTTATCTAAGTGTCGTTTAACCTCGTTTTCTTTCACACACAAATGATATATCTCCCTATTCGGGCCTCGATTGACACACTCTATACTCTCTCACGCAGATTGTCTATCTAGGTGAGTCCATCCAAGCCGCCACCACTCTTTCAACCTCATGGTGGGCCACGCTCACTCAATCTCTCTCTCTCTCTCTCTCTCTCTCTCTCTCTCTCTCTCTCTCTCTGTATGTCTCGTTTGACCTCGCTCTTTCTCAAAAAAACGACATATGACCATGTTTGAGCCTAATTCGACCTATTCACATTGTATACTCTCTCACGCACATTGTCTATCTAGGTCACTCTATCCAACCCGTCTCACTCTTTCGATCGCACGACGACCCTATGTGATCGGTTGACATTGCTTCCTCCCATGCACAAAATATATCTACACGTCTATGACTGGATCATCTCTCAAGCTCAATCTTACAGCCCTCACCCTTGCCAAAAAGCTCAATCGGACAATATCTCTCCAGAGCATATATATTTGTTCAATGAATGTCGAACCACACTCACTTTGTCTCTCTATCTATATGTCTCTCGATTGACCTTGCTTTCTCACACCGTATCTTCCACGCGTTGAAGCTACTACCTCTCCATCCCTTGCAAAGCCGGAGCTATTTACATTGCGAGGGGCACTCCAACCTTGGATTAATTTGTGTAGGCATTTATTCCGGTCGGTTTAGATTATATTTTCGTAGCATTCGGCCCACGACTACTCCAAACACCGTTGCAACCCACGCAACTGCACTGGTTGATTTCCCTCTGGCTCGGTCATCACTCTCTCGCACGTCCTTTCTCGCCTTCAATGTCGCACCATGGTATTATTGAAAAAACTATGTTGTTCTCTTAATTATTACAAATAAGCTACAAAACTACGCACCGATAGTCCACTTGGAATGGAACAAATTTCGACCCACAAATTAAAGTGGTACAAACTACACACCAAGGGGCCCACATGTCATGAAACAAATTTGGACCCATATACAAATTAAAAAATAAAGGACGGGGATCGAACATGCGACTGGGCCTTCAAGCCGCACGTCAGGAGTAGGCAACATACGTAGAATAGCAATGTTTGTTGTACCCCCTTTGTTCACACAATGTTTTTATATTACCACAGCCTAATTAATGGATAACATGTAATATTATTTTAGTACTATTCACCTTCACTAACTGGTGGGTTCCATGTGTGCTCTCTCTCTCTCTCTCCTCCCCTTCTATGTTTAGACGCACGGGCAAACAGGAAGAACTCGCGGGCGATGTTGCCGTTGACCATATCTGGACGCGTTCACAAGTCACGGCACCAGTTTCACGTACTAGCAGCACTAGTCAGTGTGTACGTGCAATGCACGTTAATTTGGAAGTATATTAAGTGCACGCGGATATTAACTACTAGGATATTATTTGCGTGTTGTCATGTGATTAGCACTATTTTTGGCATGAAATTAACTGCACGTTAAACGTGTTGAGCGCTCGACATTGAAGCAGTCTAGGTCGTTGGATGACAAGGAATACATGTGGCTTGATGACGTTTTATATTTAATTTGATACGGCTCTAGCAGAACATTCAATCGATCAATCCATACATTTCGTTCAATCTGACTCCGACTTTAAATTATACGACGATCCATATAAAATAAACGGAAATGATAAACGTTTGGATTTTAAGCATGGCAATCCGAACGTTTTTCATGGCAAATTTATATTACGCGGTGGCGGCGGGGGCGTCTCGCCGTGGGAAGCGGCTCCTCTGCCATGCTCTGTGTGTCATCGGGCCACTGACCGACAGCGACGGCGGCGTCTTGCGTCGTTGTTGGTGTACTCTTGGACGTTGGCCTAGCTTCAAGGAAGGCCAAAATGTTCTGGAATTCGGAGCGAGTCGACTGGCGGGAGGAGGCGACTGGCGGTGGTGCAAGGAAGCGGTCGACGGCGGCCATCCATGCCACTGAGGGGGGCACTGACACCCGCGCGGGGACAGGCGCTGTCAACGGCGCGGCGGAGACATTCGTGTGCACAGGCACACGCACGGGCGCGCACGTCAGTGCACGCGCAGGCGCATGCGCTGGCAGGTGCACGGGCGCACGAAAGTCGGCGAGGACCTCGTGGAACCCCGTGGGATCAAGCTCGGCGACAATGTGCGGCTCCCAGCCCATCAATGCCACGGGGATGGGTGTTGGCGCAGTCGGGGCGACGGGAACCGGAACTGGAGCGGGGACAGGCGCGACGTCTTCCTGCAATGCCAGTTCAAGCTCGTGCCAAAGCGCCTAATGTTCTTGAGACTCCGGCTGGGTGTCTTCCTCAGGAAACTGGAACACTAAGGGCAGACCATCGTGAAGCGGCATGGCGTACGTTTAGGTCAGGCTAGTTGGAGGTAGACGACAGGAGAATCGGAGAGGAAGAGAGAGGATTGTAGCGATACCGGGTAGTGCGGGGTTGATTTTAAACTGTGGTGCCGGCGACATTAAAAGTGGGAGCAGTTGGGACAACGGTGGGCGGCGGAGCCTAGTCAAAGGGCTCGCCTCCCTATGAGCCTGCACAGCGGTCTGCTGGCACGCCTCCCTGACAGCCGGCGCAGGGGTCTGCTCGCACGCCTCACGTTGACTCACACGCTTGCTCAGACGGCACCTGCCGATGAGAAGCGGGGACTCGTGGCGGCACATAAACGCCCACGGTTTCAATAGTGAAAGTGTTTTCCTTAACGTGACAGGTCTTTGTTCCAAAATACATTGGCTCTTCATTTGTGCAACTTGTCATAAGCAGCTTGTCTCAAATTGAAGAAAAAACTTACGAAGTAATATTTGTGCCATATCACGTGACCATGCTTAGTTTCAAGAATTTATGCTCACTTTTGGATTTTCTGAAATTTAAGATCCCGGATTCGAAACAATATCATAACCTGCATCATGCAATAAATTTTCAAGCCGTACATCTGTCATGTTGTATTTCTTAAGAAGGATTTGGTCAAACATTTTGCTTAGTTAGACTTCAGACAAGTTAGAGTGCAGAGTAAAAGGATAATCCTGGTGTAGTAGTAAGTTGACGGGTGACCTTGACGAGCGGCGACCGAGGGAATTGTGCCGTGCTCAGCACAGTAGGTAAAGTTGTATAGTTACTAAAGCATCCCTCTGTTGTTCATCGGTAGTCATTATAGACCAGGGACATGAGGGGAATTTCCTAGGGATGGAATTCTGGCCGCCAGATATTTCGACTTGAAACGCTGAGGCTCGACTGGTTGGGGTTGCCTAATGTGCGTACCACGCACGCCACCGAAGGACATGAGCCTGGTTTTTTCTTAGGATCAACACGAGCCAAGGTCTGGCTGGTACGCCGTCGGGTCCTACCATTCGAGAATACGGAAGGAACCTTTTAAATTGCCGAACGAATCTATGTGTATTACAATACCCGTATTTTCCTTGCAAATACTAATCTCAATGTGGTAATTGATTTATGACGAGTTGTTGAATTAGAGTGAGTTTGTGATATAGTGATCTCAACGTGGATTTCACATTTCATGGTATCCCTAGTAAGTTTTCCAATGAAAATTCAAATTTAAAAGATGAACAATATGGAGGTGAGAAAAGTTTGTATGTATCAAGCATATGACCACACACAGAGAGAGAGAGACACACACACGCACGAACACAACAACAATCCAATAAGTATAGTGCATCCAAGCTGCAATAGCACCTTATGTTTTCTCGCACAGGAGAGTATGAGGTGCTCCCGCACCGTAGATTCTATGGTGATACGAGTTCACTGAGATCTAACGGCCCACAATAGGAGGTTTGAATGGTTTTGCAATATACAGCTGATAGAGTTTGGGAAATGCGTAGAAAGTACAAGTACTGCGCATGTGCCATCTGATCACTGATCATACGACCTAGATGCTCATATCACCGTAGCTGGTAATTAAGCTACGGGGAGCACCTAATATGAGCACCGGGGAGCCGTTGGATCGAAGATGCAGCGGCACACACGAGGCCTGAATGTTTTATTTGCAAAAAAAACCTTTGGAGAGTTTGGAAATTGCGCATAATTACAAAGAATACTCCCAAGCCATTGGATCTCACTCCCAACGGTGTAAAAACTCGTATCACCATAGTATCTAAGCTATGGGGTGGATGTGATATTCTATGGCGCTATCATTTTTGTTCATAAACTTGCAAAATACGTGTAACACGTGCCGTTACTTGTCTAACCGCGCAAAGTGTTTGTTCAAAAAAACCATCCTACACTAAAATATCAGAAGAACACACGGGGGTCCCACTTGTCATTAATCAAATTTGGACCTAAAACTAACAAATCTGAAAGACGAGATTCGAACTGGCAACCTGGACTATAAAGCGTAAGTCGATAGCCTGAAAAAATGAACGGTTGTTGGCTTTGTCCCATAACTTGATTTTATTTATACAGTACTTGCGTTGAGTAGAGTAGAGGGAGTGCCTCGTCAACACGTGCATGACCGTTGTCTCAATTACTGGTCGGTCCCAGGTCTGCGATCTCAATCTCTCTTCTCTCCATCGTCTAACCTTTGCACGGGCACACACGAAGAGCGGCGCTAGCTTGCCGTGGTGTTATTACAACTAAAAAAAGCTTAGAAAATAGAAGAATCACCTAGAACAAGAGACGTTGTGGCTGGTCGAGACGGAGCTAACCACATCTATCCTCTGTGCCACGTTTGCATGATGAAGTTGTGTGGCTAGTGGGGTGTTTTCGACCAACATGCTGGGTCCCGAGGTCGAATCATAGGTACTACGTCTGATACAGTATATTTTTACACGCACATTTTTCCTCTGTGCCGAGACGTGGCACACCCTACCTCGCGGTTTCGGGGTCCTCCCGGGTGGTGCACGCATATATTCTTCCTGACGTGGGACGCCCTACTGCGTGTTTTCTGGGTCCTCCTCGGTCTTAGCGCCGAAGCAAGTAAATGAGTCGTCAAATCACGAAAGACCACCTTTCCCGCCGAGTACATCAGTGAAGCACGGTGGCTAGCTAGTTGGGCTAGTTCGACCGATTAGCTAGGCCGCCGCCACATTTGTTTTTTTACCCCTTTTTTTATCTACTTGTCGGCAGGTAAATTTAAATATTCACCGCGACGATGCTCTGGTGTCTGGGTGCGGCAGGATTTTTAATTTTTTGATTGACGGGAGCTGGCACGGCAGGATTTTTAATTTTTTGATTGACGGGAGCAGGCGGGGCAGCAATTAGTCATGATGACTCCGCATGTAAAAACTCACTACTCCCTGATGTGAGAAGTCGTTGACTGGTGTTTTACCGTGGTGAAAACCAATAGATTCCCCACTCCCTCTGCCTTCCTGTAGATTGCATTGCCTTTCAGCCGTTTCGCCCCCTTTGCTTCCTCTCCCCATTGCTTCTACCTGGTGCCATGGCGGCGCAGCTGATCACGGAGTCCGAGGTGAGGCGCCTGACACAGGAGCTCCATGCCAAGGACGCGGAGCTCAGGGCCAAGGACGTGGAGCTCCGTGAGCTCAAGGAGGAGAGGAGTGCCATGCTCCTCCATTATGTGTGGGAGTTCACGGAGCTTCAAAAGCGGCAGGCGTCCACCACATAGATGCTCGAGGCGTCGGCGGCGTTGCTGCAGAAAGTGGGAGATACGATAGGCCGTAAGGGGAGCCGGCTGGAGCGCGAGCGGGCCGATCGTGACGAGGTCCAGGATCGCCTCAGCCACTTGGTGAACCAAGTTTCCACGCACATGTTGCGGTTGCGCGATGCCTACCGTCGTGCCAGCGCCACGATGCCGGCTGTCGGGCTAGACCCGTTCGACCACCTGGTCGACTTCAACGAGCTGCGGCTTCCTGACCTGGTCTCCTTCTTCACCTATATCTTCGAGGAGCTGAGCCGTCTCCGCGCGATGGTGGGGGCTGAGCTGGACAAGGAGGGGTTGCAGGCTGCCGTCATCATTGCCAGGCGAATCCTTTCAGGGCTCCGTCACCGGAATCCATTCGTGCCATTGGACACCGTCTTTGATGAGCTGGCTCCCACCGACCGGGAGCGGGCTCTGCGGGCGGTTTCACCCTGCATCACCAACGTCGCGCACCTCGAGAAGCAAGGGGACTTCGGTGGTGTTTAGGCGCCCTCTGCATGGGCATGTCCATGTCTCGGCGCAACATGACTATTGGATCAAACTCAGACGGTGCAGATCAGTCACTGTAGCACAAAGTGTGTGGGTGTGTTTGGTTGCATTCTCTTCTCAATATAGTTGTTTCCTCTTCGTGTATTTTTGTCAACCTACTAGTGTGGACTCATGAGCCCTTCATGCACTCTGCCAAACACCCAAAAGTGGGTCGAGAAGGGAACTTTTGCTCCCATCCCATGCACCCTTCATACACCCTGCCTAACACAATTCGTGCTTCATATGGTTCATGTTTCGTGGATTAGTGTAGCACAGTACTCTCCATGCGCTGTGGACCTAGTTCTGTTAACATTGATCTCACCGTTCATTCTCGACCGGACAGTCGAAAAAGCGGTACTATGTTACATATAGGAGTAATTGACATGCGCACAACATCATTTGTTATTGTCATATCTTACTACACTAGCAACAAGATTGTGTAGTACTGACGTATGAGCCACTGCACATGCCTAGTAGTAGGAGCACTGTGTATGTTCAAGTGGCTGCCGTGTTTCGCACTCCTTTGTCGTAAGAGGGGAAACGCTTGTTGTAATCATTTTTTTCTTCTGAAAAACAGTGGACACGCTCTACCGTGCGGATCCTCCTCCAGCCATGCACTAAATTACTCCATAGTAGAGTGACGGTAGACTACCCCGATCGAAGCGCCGCAGTAATGCCCAATGAGCCATCAAATCACAAAACCCCCTCCATTCCAGCAGTAAGTTGGACGGATGAAGCAACCATCATTTCACTCTTCTCTCTCAGCTTCCTCTCTACCCAACCCTCGCTTCTGCCTCATCTTGTTCCTCATTTCTTCAAGAAAACCCCGACCTTCTTTTGCCATTGTTCTTCTCTCCCAAAGAAGGAAAGGTGAGCGCATCAATGGTGTTGATTCTGGCCAAAGCCCGGTCTTGCAACCCCGAGACTGATCCTATAACTCCCTCTCTTTTCCTCTTTTATTTCTATTTGACAGTTTCTTGATGGACGCTGGAGCACCGGCCGAAGTGATGTCTATGGCTCCGGCCAAAACCGTCGAGGCTCATGATACGAAGAAGCGCAAGCACCCCGCCGAGACTACCGCAGACAAGCTCAAAGCCATCGCCCTCTCCAAGCCCCCCTCTCCGGGATCCCTCATTAAGCAAGTCCAGGTAATATCTCTTGTTGATGATCTTTTTCTCGATCTTGATCGTGTTTTCTCATCTAACACGCAGTACTAGTACTAGTAGTACAACTTTCTGGGTGATCTTGCATGTGATTTTTGTGTGCCAAATGATGGTTCTAACTTCCTCTTTTGACCAAAACATGCGAGAGGTTGACACTCATTTCTTATAGATTACTTTCAACTACTCCCTCTGTCCCAAATTTCTTGTCTTAGATTTGTCTAGATACAGATGTATCTAATACTAAAATGTGACTTGATACATCTGTGTCTAGACAAATCTAAGACAAGAATTTTGGGACGGAGGGAGTACTTTATGAACATCAATGCTACCTTTTAAGAGGGTATATTTGCCTCAGTAACTTGTGTTATCGATATTGCATGTAATCCCTCTGCTCTCATGCCTTTGAAGAAATGTTCTAGTGTCTTCGTTCACTCATTTCTGTGCGTATATGTAGTCATATATGGAGTATAATATCAAAAATCATCTCATATTTCTGAACGGAGGTAGTAATAAAATATGGTTTCTGTTTGAATTAGAACCCGGTCCGCGGTGGAGATGAAGTTCTCAAAGTCATGTCGTGTGAACTGGAAGACCTGATGATGAGCTCTACTGCTGAACTATCCAGCTGCTATGTCCTTGTCGCCATGTGTCCTGAACTAGTGTTTTCTTGTAGCATTGTTGTCAGGCGTGTTCTCGAGGCTGTACTTGACCACAACGATTTCCTGGTTGTGCCTTCGATTACGAAGGGTGTGGTTCTTGTAAAGCTTCCCAACAAATCCGATGCGGTCTGTCTTCATCATCATGTTTATGAGTGGAAAGACCACTCTGTTAGGTTCTCCAAGGTTGACAAGATGGTAATGGTGCATGTAGACATCTCACACGAAGTCCATGGCCTAGTCCGTTATGCGGGGTTCATCCCGTAAGTCGGTGGCAAGAAATAGTCTGCAGAGTTTATTTACTGCAACTTTGCTTGTCTATAGTAAGTACTACTGTTCACTACTTGATTTGTGTTTGTGAACCCTGTATTGTTTATTAGTACTGCCGCTTTTGGTGTGTGGTCAGTCCTGAGAACGGTCTATGTTAATGTTTGTCCACTCAATTCCGTCTGTATATTTTGAAGTATCCATATCATATTTTCTGTGAGGACGGTCTTATGGTTTCACTCCAATATATGTATGCATTGCAGGGTTTATCGCATCCACCAGGATTTCCAGTCCGATGGAGGTTCGGTCCATACGATTTGTCACGACCTTTGGACTTTCCTGCTTGTGGGAGTAGGCGGGGCCCCTGCATGCCACGCATAGATGGACGATCAATCTTCTGTTTAGTACTTCAACATAGTGATTTCCTGGTAAGGATTCACTCGTGTCACATCAAGTAAATCTTATTGATTTACTGTCTAAATCTTATTGATTTAATGTCATGTTTTCTTTCTTTTCCTACAATTTTATGATGTAGGTTTTCACATGTGACATTCATCATAGAATAAACCGTTTGGTTTGGTCTACGATGGCTATTTTTTCAGGTTTCACTTCTTATGTCGTGTCAGTAACGAAGGCACCATCCATCACTTATATTACTGGAAAAAATTGGATCAGTTTGTTGTCTGAGTACAAGCTGAATCCCTATGATGAACTGCAGTTTGGTTTAACAAAAACGCCACAATTATTCCTTCTCGTGTTTAAAAGAAATGAAGAAAAAGACTGGATCACGGTCACGGATCCTAGTCAAGTTAGAAAGATGATCATAGCAGATCAGACACGATCGCCGCTGTCTCGCACAGATCGAGCACCGACAGTTGCTCTAGCACTCACAACGGCAGCAGCTCAGTCTGATCTAGCTGAGGATTGGGCACTGACCGCGTCAGCGGATCAGTCTGATCTACCGGAGGATCGGGCATCGACACTGGCACCTGCTCCGACACCGGCACCAGCTCTACAAGGAGCACCATCTTCGGCAGCAGCAGCGGCTTCGGCACCTGCACCAACACTTGCACTTGCATCTGCTCCGTCCCGTGCGGTAGCTCCGGCAACAGACTGGGCTACAATTTGGACTTCATATACCAAAGTCCTTACAAAAACCGACATGTCCACCTTCTTGGTAAGCATTAGCCACCCAAGTGCTTCGTTCTTTTTTCTTTCCATGTTGTTTCACATGATTCACTATGTTGATCTAACTATTTGGGTATGTCTTCTGCAAACAGAGAATTCCTAGAGCAACGAGGGAGTCGTTCAACAATCCAGGCGACCGCGGCCAAGTTTCTCTTACCATGCGCAACCTTTGTGTGAATGAACCTCCTCAATATACCGTAAGTACAAAGGATGGTCGCATGATGATTGATGCTAAAGGATGGTCAAGGTTCAAATCTAAATCATATCTTGCGGTAGGGGATGAAGTCAAAATCAAACTTTCTCGGCAAGGAGAGCTGGTCCAAATCAACTTTGAAATTAGCAGCACGCAACTGTCGAACTGATCTATCCTCCGAGAGATTTTGATGTAATAATCTGGCATGGTGAAACAAGTGTCCTGTGTGTATAAGTAGTATGACAGTATTATTTATCACATGGTATATCGTTGATAGAATTGCAACTCTGATTGCTGGTTAGGAACTGTCGTTCGATTTCATTCCAACAGGTGTCGTGCTTTATTCAATTTTGTGTATTCGCCTTGCGACAGCATCTAAAACCAGCGTTGTACCGATCACTTGCAATATGAAAAGTGCTGAGGTAGAACACATGGGCCACCAAACATGCAGGGTCGGCCTGCGGCCCAAAGTCCAAAACCGTGAGCCTATCTGAGTATTATATTCTCAGCTGAATCCCCATAAAAAAGTTGAACCCCCATAATGCCCATGCGTTGCAGAGGGAGTATATTTCTCGGCAAGGTGAGCCTGTGATATAAAAGATGTGTATATTTCTTTACAGAGGGAGTATATCTGAGTCAAAAAATATATTTATGTGTAACTAGTTACACCTGTCTTTCTACTTCCTTTGGCTGATATGTGGGGCAACCGGCAACGGGGTCCACGTGCCACATGCACAAATTAGATTGCACAACTTCACGGTAGACACACCCCGGTCGTAGCGCCGTAGTAATGCCCAATGAGCCGTCAAATCACAACCCCCCCCCTTTCCAGCTTTAGCAGTAAGCTGAACGGACGAAGCGGCAATATTTCACTAGGCCAGAATCCCTTCTCCCTCGTCTGCTTGTTCAGAGAAAACCCCCTCTCGCTGATTGCATAGGGTTTTCTCATGAAGAACCAGGTATGAATTCTTCATCCATCCCCGATAAACCCGAGTCCCTTGGTCGCAGGTAATCCAGCCGTTGATGCATTTTTCTTCCTACTTAATCTAGTGTGTTTCATTTGCAGTGCCCAAAGTGAGAGTACCCTATAGGTTTCTGCGCCCTCTGCGAGACGCCACACTTGTTCCTTCTCATCCTAACACAGCATTTTGAAACGCGCACAATATGTTCCTAGAATCCTCTTTACTATCCGGGAGGGTGGGGGTTTTTTGAACATGTTGTGTTCTCATATTATTTTTCCTGCAGTGTATTATTTGCTCTGCCAGAACACATGTACTCAAGATGCTTGGCCTTGTCATAACTGAATACACTAGTTTAATGGTCACAGTGAAGAGAAGCCTTGGATATAAGTTCCGAGTTGGGTTCATGAACCAAGAAGATCGCTGCTTTTTTATGGCCGAACTTGGATAAACTTTCTCAAGTGTTACGAACTGAAAGTTGGCGCATGAAAGTTGATGGAAATAGCATAACCTAGTCTCATCTTCACTGCGATCTTCCACCCTGACGTTGTTCCAATTGTTCATCCATGTTAGTTTTGTATCTGTTATTGCTTGTTGCCTCGATTACTTCTTAATCCACCTATTCTGTCTAACTAATTACAATTTAACTTTAGAAGTAGCAACGAATCTCTCACGAAGATGCTACTTCTAACTAATATTTTCTTATAATTGGTGGCATATGTAGGTTTTTTCAGAGTTAAGCAGTCTGCTCGTTTGTTACTCTGTAATAACTCTGCTGTTACTAATGGCACTGAAGTTGACTGGATCCACATCCACAAGTTCCTACACTTTATTGATCGTCTTAAGGTCCTTGTGGGGCGTTTCAATGGTGGAAGGCCAAGTGGGATATGTGTGCCGCTGCTGCACTCGTTGAATAGGTCCAACTGTGTCGAGAAACCTATGGTACGAGCTGTTTTCTGTTATATATGTTGTTCATAAACTATTGCTTATACACAGTTTTACAGCTGTGATCTTCTTGAAACAGGAACTACCGAGTTCGATTGTTCCTATACAGATGCCTAACCATTGTCGGGTCAGACTTGCGCTTGGTCACAGCATGATGTTTATGTCGACCTACTCAATTCCCCTTGGAGGTGAAAAGATACTTATTCATGGGTGGTCTCAAATAATGAAGGCTCGTCCATCTTGGAGAATAGGACAGAAGATTATGTTCATGCTTTTCCATGGCTCTAAAGTGAATATCCTATTTATTGACCACATTGCGACATGAAGCCGCTTTCAGAAGGTTGTGGATGCACGGGGTGACACCTGGGCCTTGTCCTGGGGCTTGGCGGCCTCACCCTTGGTTAACTGTAGGCAAAGTAGCACTGTTCGAGGCGTGCTTTTTACGTTTGAACGTGTATAAGTACTCATACTGCTTTCAGCTTTGGTTTCAGTTAAGGTTGTTATGTACTCATGCTGCTTTTATAGTCTGTCGTGTTTCTTCAGTCTTGTCTTCCTCCAGCCGCCAAAACCAAACCAGCACCGGCGGGGCCGCCTCCTTCCGCCACCCACGGCTGGCTGCGCCTCAGCGCACGCATCGCCGCCGCACCGTCTCCTAAATCGTTAACGCCGACTTCCTTCGCGCGCTTTGGTGTGCTCGCCGCCACGCCGCCCTGTCGCGTTGTCAACATGGTCAACAAACAACTGGAATCGGCAGAAGTACATGGAGAGGATGACAGTAGGGGCCCACCACGTCAGCGTATGGAAAAATAAAATGCTTCCTCCTAGTGATTTCCTGACATCTGGGACCCACGATATTGTGAGCGGATATAGTCAATAGACAAGAGAACAACACAAGATCAGCTGACACCTGGGACATAGCTACTCGAGCAGTATTTTTTTGTTTGGTATTGTTGAGACGGAGCAGGGTTCGAACTGGGCTGTGGCCCGTCTAGCCAAGGCTTATATTTTATGTTCACCATGTGACCAACCCAGCTATTTTTTCTTTGTGAAAATGAGCCCAGTTTATTTTTTCTGAAGAATACCCAATCCAGGCCTACTTATTTTTCTATGCCCTGATGGGCTGCAACTCTTTCAAGACGCCTGCAAATCTTGAAAGTAATATAAAATGGGATGTAAATATAAAAACAGATGACAAATTGGCAATTACTTTATAATTTTTGAATTTTATCACATTTTCAGATTCCTATTTCACTAGGCATTAACCTAATTTAAATATATCTTCAAAGTACTTTGAATGTGGCTGGACATTTCGGTATTAAAAATAGTTTGGAACCCAGAGAAATATGCAAAATTGGCCCTAGCCAACCAAAAAACGACTACAATATATTGCATAAGAAGTTGCCATGAGCTATATATAAATTATTGAAAAAAAGAGGGAGTGGTCTGACTTGTGGGCCTGTTTAGTTGACGCGTATGCCAGATGTTTTTAGTTATTATATACGTCAAGAAACGATTCTAGCAGACGTAACCGTTGGATGTCAATCCAATGGTCGTCGTGTTTCTTCAATCTCTGATCTTCTTGCTCCAGCCGCCAAAGTAGCGTTGGCGGGACCGCCTACTCCCGCCTCCCATGGCCGGCTGTGCTGCCGCGCAGGCCTCAGCGCCCCCTACTACTCCCGCCGCTGGCCAGGGCATCCCAGTACTCACCCACACCCCCTGTTATTCTGCGGCGACGGCAGCCTCACACCGCAGCCGAACTGGTGAACGCTC
The DNA here is from genome assembly GCA_032464435.1 of Aegilops umbellulata. Classification (NCBI taxonomy): domain Eukaryota; kingdom Viridiplantae; phylum Streptophyta; class Magnoliopsida; order Poales; family Poaceae; genus Aegilops; species Aegilops umbellulata. Next base: position 554,797,095 of record CP136057.1, read on the forward strand.
GTACTCCTCTCCGCGTGCGCATCCACTGCCACGTCTTCCCTTGCTCCGCGTCGTCCCCTTCCTATGCCTCGCCGTCGTCCACCATCGTGGTGCTCTTGGCGCGGCGTGGTCAATGTGGTCAATGACCGACTTCCATCGGAAGAGTACTGTGCGTGGAGGCGTTGACAGCTGGGTCCACGGCCGCAGCAAGGAAGTGCCTCCTTATTACACGCAATATAATTATTCCTCCACCTGACAGCGGGGACCCACCGGACGGGCCACCATATTTCACAAAAAAAACGTTTGCCCCTGACTGCTGGGACCCACCAGCTACATCTTCGCAGGCAAGGAAGTGCCTGACAGTCGGGACCCACCTGGTCGAAGCGTACGTAGTGTTGTCATTCTAGTCGCGAACGTGTACGTACATATACACTAGTGGATGTAGAGGCGCGCACGTGTCATAGTAGAGGCGGACAGGGTGCAAGAAACAGCGTCTTCGTCGTGTTCATGGGGAGGCAACGGAATGCGTCGTGTTCACGGGGAGGCAACGGAATGCGTCGTGTTCATGGGGAGGAAACAGAACGCATGGGAGCCAACCGGCTGGGTCGGAACGGAATGCGTGGTCATGTTCATCGGGAGGGCTTGGACGGAACAGGCGATGGAAACGAGGCCTGGCGTACCGCACAATGGAGGAAACGGGCCTCCTATGTTCGGAACGGGGTCCTGTTGATCGGGAGGAGTCTGGTGTACCGCAAAACAGAGGAACCCGACCTCCTACGGTCGAAATGGGGGTCCTGTTGATCGGGAGGGGTGTGGCGTACCGCAAAATGGAGGAAACGGACTTGTGTTGGAGCGCTACGGTCAAAACGGGGGTCCTGTTCATCGGGACGGGTGTGGCGTACCGCAAAACGGGACTCCACGGGATACTGTTCATTTCCACCGTCGACCCCCTCCAGCCTCCACGTGCTACTGTTCATCCACCGTCGACCTCCTCCAGCCTCCACGAGCTCCTATTCGTCCAGCCTCCACCACGCGCTACTCCACCAGCTACTATTCAACCACCCCTCCACCGTCTATTGTTCATCCAGCCCTCGTCACCATGGGGTCCTGTTCAACCACCCCTCCACGGGCACCCTTCCACCATCTACTGTTCATCCAGCCCTCCACCACACCACAGGGTCATGTTCATCCAGAGGCAACGCCACCGCTCACTGTTCATCCAACCCCCCCCCCCCCCGCAACACTCACTGTTCATCCCATCGATCGGCTTCAGTTAGCAGCAGTAGCAAAGGAATCGCTCGATCGGGTTCAGTTAACAGCCATCGATCGATCGCTCGGGTTCAGTAACGCGTAGCCTGCAGTGCAATCGCTCGGGTTCAGTTAGAGCCCAATGCCTCGCTCGGGTTCAGTTAGAGCCAACGCCGCCCATACACGCACGTACGTGTACGAGAGAGACGCGCATCACTCGGCCCCCGACCTCCCACCGTAACCGGGAACTCCCTGAAATTTTCCTACCCCTCGCTTCTACCACGTTTTTTTCCGTCATGGACGGCCCAAAGAATGTCATGCAGCTGCTTCTCCGGCGCGCCCAGGACGAAAAGCCCATTTTCTGTCATGATTTTTTGTCATAGAAGTAGGAGCCCACCACATCTATGATGATACCGGGTTTTGTCACAATTATCGACATAGAAGTGTCATATGTATAACAGGAAAAAAATTCGTTCGGCCCAAAATGTCATAGATGTGTCTTTTCTTTGTAGTGTAGAGTGCCGCCAAGCTACCACATATGTTCCACAACAGTGCATCCTAGGAGGGGAATAGCGCTCGCAAGCATATCAATGTAGTTGGTTCCGATGAAGGCCAAAAGAGAGTTTTCACTTGGAACTGCCTCGTCCTCTACCCTTCCCGCACTAGCCAACCATGCCAGCAATAGGAAGCCAAGTCCACCCATCTAGAAGGAGAGAGAAATGATGTGACACGAGGATGACCGGAGATGGCTCCGCTAGGCCAGATCTGGACCTCCAGATCCGCGATAACATCGGTGGCATGACTCACGATGTTGGGGATATAACTACTAGTGTAACCCGCCCAAGAGGGGCCAGGTTACGCTATGACGATTTATCATATGAAGCCCAATATCAAGCTTGAAGATGGCGGTTCAGTTAAGGACCCAAAGCCCGCAGGCGACTTAAGTCATGTAGTGATAAACCGCCGAAATGGCATGACTTGTATTGTAAGGCAAGATTCGCTAGTCACTGAGCCGGACACTGTTTATGAGCCGACCGGGACTCTGTAGGCCGCGGGGCGTCAACCCGTGTATATAAGGGGACGACTGTCGGTGTACTAAAGTAGGGGTACCCTAGTCCCCCGAACTTGTGCACGGGCAGTCGTAGCACCCCGCGACAAGGCTTGCCAGGCGACTGCCAAAACTCTCCGTGGTCCCTTTCTGGGCCATCCAAGAACAAAGTATTTAAGCCAAGGCCCCGGCAGGAGGAGCCTGCCGGGAAGGCCCCCCGAAGAGAGCAAGGCCCCGGCAAGATGATCTTGCCGGAACGACCGCTCGAAGCACAAGGCCTCGGCAAGAGGAGCTTACCAGGAAGGCCGACCGAGGCACGACAAGATACTTGCTGTGACGCGCCCCGCGTCCCGGCAAGGACCGGTGAGCGACAAGCTCCCGGGCGCGACAAGGCACCAACCGCGGCAAGGCGCTTGCCGCGGCAAGTCACCACCCGCGCCTGCGCTCCAGCTCATCTACCCACGCGTCGCTCTGGGGCCATTCCAGGCGTACGTGGCGAGAGGCTGCGCAGCCAGGGGCATGCGGTGGCGAAGCAACGCTGACAGAGTAGCCATCGTGGCAAACGGTGGCGCTCCTGACGGTCCCCTTCGTGCACCGTCTGTGCTATGCGGTCAGAGTTAGGTATGATAGCACTGTGCGAACAGTTGTACCCAACACAGCGTTTTCCAGTTTTACCCCCGCCTACGTTGCCACCTGTGGGTAACCCCTTGCACATATAAAAGGAGGCCCCATGCGCAACGGGGGGGGGGAGGGAGGGGGAGGCCATTCGCGCTCGGTCTCGCCAGCAGCTCGCGTGCACTGTAGCACCACACGCTCCCGAGCAAGAACACAATACCAAACCACAAAGCAGTAGTAGGGTTTTACGCATCCGTGCGGCCCGAAGCTGGGTAAACCCCTTGTGTGCATCGCCTCGATCCGCTCTTCGCGCGACCTCCGCCCCCCGCCGAACCAAGAAAGGGGCTCGGTCCCCATAGGTGTCCGTGGAGGCAGATTTCCCGCCGACTTCTTTGGCGCGCCAGGTAGGGGGCGTCGAAGTTGTGCGAACCTGATCCGGCGTCTGCACAGGCTAGATCTCCATCATCTTCATCGACATGCCACCGAAGAAGAGGGTTCCGGAGGTGGCTGGTCCGTCCGCGTCGAACCCACCGCCCCTGGAGCAAACGGGTGGTGGGGACGGCACCGGCGGCGGAACGGGCGCCACCGAGCCTGCTCATGGTGCCACGGCGTCCTAACATGCACCGCGCCCCTCTCAGGAGGCACGGGACCAGCAGCGTCTTGGCACTCACGGTACCATACGCTCGCTGGACCCAGATCGAGCCGGCGGATCCCAGGGCGCTCAAGGCCAGCACTCACACCAACGCGCTGGCGCGAGCGTGGCGTGACTGCCTGGTCCGGGTGTTGCTCCTTCTAACGTAGTTAGAAGTTCGAGCACATCCCGCTCCACGCGCCGTTCGCCACCACTGCCCGCCACTCCAGCAGAAGCTCTGGCGCGAGCTCAACTGCTCCTAGACTACCCTCCAACAGCGGACAAGCTCGACGACTGGAGGGCCACGATACAGAGCCTCATCGGTTTCGCTAACGGCGACACCCCGCGGCAGCACAGTGCGTCGCCGCCGCGGCAGGTCGGCCAGGCGAGAACCGATGGCGCCAAGACCAGTGGGGGCGCGACCACCGTGCACTCCCTGCTCCAAAGGCCAAGATCGCCGACTCGCCGGAACCATCACGACAACGACTGCACCACATCGTCGAATCCGCGAACTCGTCGCGATCAACGCCAAGTTCTTCACGAGCAAGAACAAGAGGACGCTCGTACGCGCATCGAGCGTCGGAGAGAAGCGCGGCGTCAATCAGACCAGCGCATTGGGCCCTCTGTCGACATGCATGCGCCCGGGGGACCAGGCGACCTGCCGTACGCGGTAGGCTGCCCTGCGTTCACCCGTGAGCTGCGACAAGTCCAGTGGCCCAGCATGAAGAATTTCAAGCCAGACGTACCTGAGAAGTACGACGGCAAGTCGCATCCGTCGGAGTTCCTCAGCATCTACACCATTGCGGTGCAGGCTGCTGGGGGGCGGGACGACAAGATCCTTGCCAACTACTTGCCGCTGGTACTCAAATCCAACGTCAGATCCTGGCTCATGCACTTGCCGGATAACTCCATAACCTCCTGGACAGACTTGTGCCATCAGTTTGTTGGCGCCTTTACAGGCGGCCACAAACCCCATGGCCAAGCGAGCGACCTTCATCTGCTCGTCCAGAAGGAAGGGGAATCCTTGCGCAAGTTCATCCAGAGATTCAGCCGCGTACACTACAACATCCCAGACGTCCACCCTGCCGCGGTTATCAGCGCGTTCCATCAGAACGTGCGTAACTGCAGGATGCGGGAGGAGATGGCATGTGCAAGATCAAGGACGTCAGCGAGCTATATGCCCTGGCCGACAAGTGTGCCCGTGCTGAGGAAGGGAGGAAACTCCCCGGAGAGAACACTGGAGCAGGAGAGTCTGACAGTGAGGATACCGCCCCGGCAAGGAAGAACCGGCGGCGGAGCAACAGGAAGAAGCAGACCAAGCCCGGCATGTGCTCTGGTGCCCACTCTGGCAAGCGCACCTCTACAGAGTGCTGCGCTACCGTCGAGGACGCGCCATCGAGCTCCGCCGGCAAGAAGAAGACCAAGCCCGGCGAGTGCTCTGGTGCCCACTCCGGCAAGCGCACCTCTTCGGAGTGCTGCGCTGCCGTCGAGGGCGCGCCATCGAGCTCCACCGGCAAGAGTAAGAAGACAATGGCAGCTCCGCCAACGACCAAGAAGGTGTTCGCCAAGGAGGACGGCACTGGTGGTACCTTCACCATCAGTGCCACTCTCGACCCCAAATAGGAAAGCGCGCTCGTTGCTTTCCTGCGGGCGAATGTCGATGTGTTTGCCTGGCAACCATCTGACATCCCCGACGTTCCCAGGAAAGTGATTGAGCACCACCTCGCCGTCTGTCCTCATGCGCGGCCCGTCAAGCAGAGAGTCATGAAGCAACCGGTGGAGCGCCAAGAGTTCATCGCAGAAGAGATCAAGAAGTTGGAAGCGGCAGGCCTCGTCAGAGGTGTGCTCCATCCGACGTGGTTGGCCAATCCTGTTGTCGTGCGCAGAGCAAATGGGAAATGGAGGCTTTGCATCAACTTTACTGATGTTAACAAAGCTTGTCCCAAAGATCCTTTTCCCTTGCCGCGCATTGACCAGATTGTTGACTGCACGGCCGGATGTGACCTGCTTTCATTTCTTGACGCATACTCAGGATACCATCAGATCTTCATGGCTGAAGAAGACGAGGAGAAGATTGCATTCATCACTCCATGTGGCACGTACTGTTTCGTACGGATGCCTTTCGGTTTGAAGAATGCTGGTTCGACGTTTGCGAGGGTTGTCCATACCGCTTTTGAGCCACAGATCCACAGAAATGTGGAAGCCTACATGGATGACATAGTGGTCAAAAGCAGGGACAGGGCAACCCTGATTCAAGATTTAGAAGAGACATTCACGAACTTGCGCAGGATCAGCCTCAAGCTCAACCCCGAGAAGTGCGTGTTTGGAGTCCCTTTCGGCAAGCTTCTCGGGTTCTTCGTGTCTCAGCGAGGAATCGAAGCCAACCCAGACAAGATCAAGGCCATCGAGAAGATTGAAGCACCAACACGCGTCAAGGATGTACGAAGGCTTGCCGGCTGCGTCGCGGCTCTCAGCAGGTTTATTTCCAAGTCTGCAGAACGCGCCCCGCAATTTTTCAAAGTTTTGAAAAAGGCGGGTCCAATGAAATGGACTCCGGAAGCGGAGGCTGCGCTGCAAGACATGTAGAAATACCTATCCTCCGCTCCAATACTTGTCGCGCCTAAACCACAAGAGAAGTTGCTGCTGTACCTGGCGGCAACCAATCAAATGGTTAGTGCTGCGTTAGTAGCGGAGAGGAAGGCAGATGATGAGCCAGCAACCACGGCAAGCACGTCCAGCGACAAGCAGGGGGCTTCCCCGACAAGCTCTGGCCCCGACAAGGATGAATCTGCGCAGGACCAAGTGGAGGTGCAGAAGAAGAAAATGGTGCAGCGCCCAGTTTACTTTGTCAGCTCCCTTCTACAGGGGGCTAGGTCAAGGTACTCTGGTGTGCAGAAATTGCTTTTCGGCCTTCTCATGGCCTCGAGAAAGCTGCGCCATTACTTCCAAGCACATGAGATTACAGTTGTCACCCGCTTTCCGCTGAAGAGGATACTGCAGAATCCAGAAGCAACAGGCAGGATTGTCGAGTGGGCGCTGGAACTGTCGAGCTTCGGTCTCAAGTTCGAGAGCACCTCGACTATCCAAAGCAGAGCCTTGGCGGAGTTCATAGCGGAGTGGACACCGACGCTAGACGAAGAAATCCCAGAGACGAGCATCCCCGCCAAAGAAGCAAGCAAAGAGTGGCTGATTTATTTTGATGGTGCCTTCTCGCTGCAAGGCGCCGGTGCTGGCGCGTTGCTTATCGCGCCCACTGTAGAGCACCTCAAGTATGTAGTCCAGATGCACTTCCCCAAGGAACAAGCAACCAACAATACTGCAGAGTATGGAGGTCTGCTTGCCGGTCTCAGGATCGCGACAGAACTTGGGATCAAGAAGCTCATTGTCAGGGGTGACTCGCAGCTTGTCGTCCGCCAAGTGAACAAGGATTACCAGAGTCCGTTGATGGAAGCGTACGTTGATGAAGTGAAGAAGCTAGAAGAGCGCTTTGACGGCCTGCAAATGGAACACGTTCCAAGAGCTGAGAACGACATTGCTGATGGCCTGTCAAAGTGCGCAACACTTAGGTTACCTGTGGAACCAGGAACCTTTGTGCTCAAGCTGACTCAGCCATCCGTGACACCATCAACCGGACAGAGAAAGAAGAGGAAGTTGTTCTCCGGCGACTATCTTCCAGCAGAGCTCCCCGGAGCCGCCGCCAAGAAGGTCCCCAAGATCGACGCCAAGAGCGCTGAGGAGCCGTCTGCTCCGGAAAACCCCAGGGTTTGTTCCGTAGAAGCAGGCGCTCCTGAAAAGTTTTGCTCCGGCAAGCTTGCCGGGGAACGTCAAGCTCCGGCTGAGCCCCATATCCTCGCCGTAGAAGCGGACGTTCCCGCAGCAGCAGATGTGCCTTCAGTCCTTGTTGTCGAGCCACAGGCTCCAGCATGGGCGCAGCAGACTGTCCATTTCCTCCAAAATGGAGAACTTCCCGAAGAGCAAGAAGAAGCGGAAAGAGTAGCCCGGCGCTCGAGTATGTACCAGTTCGTCGACAACACACTGTACAGAAGAGGGCGCAACGGTGTGAAATTGAAGTGTATTTCCCGGGAAGACGGGCAAAAGCTGTTGGCAGAGATACATGGAGGCATATGTGGTCACCACATTGGCGCCAGAGCACTTGCCGGCAAAGCGTTCCGGCAAGGTTTCTTCTGGCTGACAGCCCTCCAGGATGCAACTGCACAAGTAACCAAGTGTGAAGCGTGCCAGTTCCATTCCAAGCAGATACACCAGCCAGCTCAAGCTCTCCAGACGATCCCTTTATCCTGGCCATTTTTGGTCTGGGGGCTCGACATCCTCGGCCCCTTCCCCCGAGCTGTCGGGGGCTTTGAGTACTTGTACGTCGCAATAGACAAGTTCACAAAGTGGCCGGAAGTGGAACCAGTGAGGAAGGTGACAGCACAGTCAGCAGTCAAGTTCTTCAGGTCGATTGTTTGCCGCTTCGGAATCCCCAGCAGGATCATCACCGACAACGATACGCAGTTCACGAGCCGCGCCTTCATGCAATATGTCCAAGATCTCGGCGCCAAGGTCTGCTTCGCTTCTGTTGCTCATCCCCGGAGCAACGGTCAAGCGGAAAGGGCCAATGCCGAAGTGCTGCGCGGGCTCAAGACCAGAACTTTCGACAGGCTGCACAAGTGCAGAAGAAACTGGATCGAGGAGCTGCCGGTGGCTCTTTGGTCGATCAGAACGACGCCAAATCGAGCCACTGGCCAGACACCATTTGCTCTAGTCTATGGAGCAGAAGCAGTTACCCCCACGGAACTCGTATACGGGTCACCTCGAGTGCTCGCTTATGATGAGCTTGAGCAAGAGCGGCTGCGTGAAGATGACGCGCTGCTCCTTGAGGAAGATCGTCTTCAGGCTGCTGTGCGAGCCTCTCTCTACCAGCAAGCTTTGCGTCTCTACCATAGCCACAAAGTTAAAGCCAGAAGCTTCGAGGAAGGCGACCTTGTTCTTCGGCGCGCTCCATCCGCCAAGAATCATAACAAGTTGACACCAAAGTGGGAAGGCCCTTACCGGGTGAGACGAGTCACGAGGCCCGGCGCTGTCCGCCTCGAGACCGAAGATGGCACTCCGGTGAGCAACTCCTGGAATATTGAGCATCTTCGTAAGTTTTACCCGTAAGGCGCGGTTGTCGGGCCCCGCCCGGCAACCAACCTTTTGTAAAAGTCTTGTCGTTGTTGCATGTAATCCTTTGTACAAAGCCAGGCGCAGACCATGAGCAGCAGTAAATGAAGCGCTGGCGCCCTAAGTTTTAGCATGCATGCTGAGTCGAGTCTCGTCCTTGGTTAGGGTTGATAGTGTTGCTGGGGGCTGCAAGCACAAAGATTCGCCCGCGACAAGCCAAAGTTGTCGGGGGCTGCAATCCCAGATATGTCTTTCATCCCTTGTCATGCATTCTCTTATGGACTGAGGAATGGGAAAACCTTGTTCCTTCCTAAAAAGCTGCCGTGCTCCCTTAACTCTGGGCCCCAGAGCGCATTCCTGGGGCCAGTTTCGGTAGTAGCCGCCACGGAAAAGGAACGGAATGAGGAGCCTGAACCCGCCTCATCCCTGCCTCCGCCAAAGGCGTGAGGAAGGTCGAGTGGCGCAGGTAGACGGCAGGGCCTGTTGCCGGGCAAAGAAGTGTCTATCTTAACGATGTAAAGGATCCGCTCCTTGGAGTGGGTTTTACCCGCAAGACAAATGGCCCGGCAAACATCCCCTTTTCATTACAAACATTCCACTCAGGTACAGTTCAGAGGGAATAAAAAACATGAAAGATGCGATTACAAGTTTTAAACACAGCTAAGGCCCGAGGGCTTATAGATTGAAAAAAGATAAGATGCCCGTAATCCCTTTCTTGTCTCTCTCCTCAGGAGGTAGGACAAGGAGGCGAAAAGGGCAAAAGGGGCGCCTAGGCAAGCTACGGGTGGCAGAAGACACCAACAGAACGCCCGGAGGGCCGTCCGGGGGCTCCGGAGGCTGGATGGTGACGGCGGCGCCGGAAGTGGAGCTCGAAGATGAGGCAGCGAGACGTCAACATGCTGTCGAGGGCATCTGGCCCTCGTACTCCGAGTTGACGGCCTTGCCGCCAGCCCTCTTCCTCTTCCGCAGCGTCGCCACTCCAGCCGCCCAAGAAGACGACCCCGGGAAGCTCAAGGAGCCGGCGACACGGATGATGGGATCGCCGGGGCCACGCGGAGCCGCGACCGACGCCTAGTCGGACCCGTCATCCCGACGACCGCTGCCCTCGTCGTCGCTGTCGCTCCCCTCCTCGTCACTCTCGCTCGAGGAGGAGCTTTCGCTGTCGGAGGAGCTATCCACGCAGCACCGGGCCCGTATCCCAAAGCACCCGAAGACCTTGACGGAGATGAGGTCGCCCTCCATCAACTTAAAATGGAGGGTGAACCCCTCCATCAAGCTGTGGATACGGGCGAACGTCTTCCACCCTCGACCAAGATACATCACGCCGGGGGCTAGTGACTCGACGTGGACCCGCGTGCCGCTGATCCCACAGCCCCTCATGCGCAGTCTTAGCGTCTCGGGTTGTTCCACCTCCATCACGCTCGCAAAGGGGGCCGGGAGGCGAAGGCGGCGTCGAGGCGCCCGGCGCATGTAACGCCCCGGATCCGATGTGCCAGTTGTCCTCCCGTTATTCGCTGTTGTTGCTTTGTCATTTGCTTGCGTGTCGCATCTTGCCATGTCATCATCCGCATTGCATCATCATGTTTTCAAAACTTTCATCCGTCCCGGTCTCTTTGTTCTCTCCATTGTCCGTTCTGAGCCCAGACACACTTGCACGCGCCCGCGGCATGTCCAAAATATTATTTTATAAGTGACCGGAAAATGTTCTCGGAATGGGTTGAAAGTTAGCATGTGGTGTTGTTATGGTGTAGGTAGGCCGCCTGCCAAGTTTCATCGCATTCGGAGTCCGTTTGATGCCACATCGGATAACTATAGCGGCATCGCGACCGGTTTATTTGTCGGACGTTTTCGGTCTCCGAAAACCGTTGTCGGGCCACACTCTTTCCCTCTCTTCTCAACCCACCTGCAGCCCACCTAAACTTCCCCTCCCTTCTGGACCGTCAGATCGCGATCGAAGGCTCAGAAACGCTCCTAAAACCCCTCTAAACCCAAACCCTAGCCATCCCTGCCTATAAATGGACACCCCCTTGTCCATTTTGGGCAGCCTAGCCCCTCCACCTACCTCTAGCCTCCTCTTCCCTCAATTTCCGCGCAGCCAGCCACCTCCCACCTCGGATCCGGCGCCGCCGCCCCTGCCCGCCACTTGGCGCCGCCGCCGCCGCATCGCCCGGCCAATGAGGCGCCGCCTCATCGCCCCAACGCCCGCGCCAGCCAATCCCCACGTGCCACCTCACCTCCCCAACCGGCTTCCCCCACCGAGGCCCGCCAAGACCTAGATCGGGCCCTGGAAAGCCCATTGGGGCCCGCCTCCCGCTCCCCGCGCCCTGGCCTCCTGCTCGCCTGGGCTCGAGCGCCTCCCCTCGCAGCGCCTCCAACCTCGACCCCCACCACCACGTCCTCGCCACCACGCCAGAGCAGCCAAGCCGCCGGTGAGCTCCTCCGCCGCGCGCACCCCTAACTCGTCTCCTCTCTGGATGCGCTACCTCCCTGTCTCTTTCTTCCACAGGGAACTGACGCCACCCCTGAGTTCCACTCGTGCCGTCGTTGCACGGATCCGGCGCCGGCCAGACGGATCCGCCCCATCTCCACCTCGCCGACCTTCCCTGCTGCCGCGCCGTTGACCCCGTCCTCGCTGGCGCCCTGCTCGCCTCCTCTGCATCGCGCGGCTTCCCCTGCTTCGAACGACAAAAACGACGACGAAGCCGCCCTCCTGCGTTGACTGCACCCTGCTCGAGTGCTCGTGCGGGCCTGCCAAGCCGCCTCTTCGCCAGGCCCCGCGTGCCCCCCTGCAGGCCTCCCGCACCACCGAGCCGGCCCAAGTGCCGTGGTGAGCAGCCCCGCCCTCTGTATGCTCCTATTGGCCCAGCCAGTTTCACCCCGATGTGTTTTTTCCCGTCTGGCGAATTTCTCTATTTATCCAGTAATTTACCGTTTTACAGAAAAGACCCTCATCTTCATGCATATAATAACTCATGAACCGTGCATCATATTAAAATAATTTATATATGTAAAATGCTCAGAAATTTGTGTAGTTTAATAATATCCAACTTTCATGCATGTTTAAAATGTTTAACTTGCTGCTTGGTTAAATTTGCACAAATGCCATGTTAAAATGATTTACTTCATAACTAAATAACCGTAGCTCGGAATTTAATAAACTTTATATGTAAATGGGGTAGAAAAATGCCTAGTTTAATATGTTGCACTTTATTTTCTTGTTTAACAAAAATAAAATATGCTTTAGGTCAGATCAGTACCAAATTCAAAGTATGCATATGAGGATTTTCTGGAATTGTTGTTCGTTGTTTCCGGCCTCATTTAAACTTGCCTAAATAGATAGTTTTATTATGCTTCACATCTTGCCATGTTAATCAACATTTAATATTGTTGGGTATAAAGCCAAGAGAGAACTAAATACTTGTTGTGGTGTTTTGTCAATATGCAACTCGTTGCATATCGAGCTCCACTTAATTTGTAGTATTGTTTGTTGAACTTTGCCATGTCATGCCTCATTTAAACCGGACATGCACCATACTTGGTTGTGCATCATGCCATGTTTATGTGTTGGTTTTTTACTATGTTGTTTGTTCCTTTCCGGGTTGCTTCTCGCGTTAGCTTCGGTTTCGTTCCGGAGTTGTGAGGATTCGTTCGACTTCGTCCGTTTGTCTTCTTCATGGACTCGTTCCTCTTCCTTGCGGGATCTCAGGCAAGATGACCATACCCTCAAAATCACTTCTATCTTTGCTTGCTAGATTGCTCGCTCTTTTGCTATGCCTATGCTGCGATACCTACCACTTGCTTATCATGCCCCCATATTGTTAAACCAAGCCCCTAACCCACCTTGTCCTAGCAAACCGTTGTTTGGCTATGTTACCGCTTTGCTCAGCCCCTCTTATAGCGTTGTTAGTTGAAGGTGAAGATGAAGTTTGTTCCTGGTTGGAACATGGACTTGTTGTTCCTTGTTGGAACATGTTTTCTTGTTGGGATATCACAATATATCTTATTTAATTAATGCATATATATACCTGGTAAAGGGTGGAAGGCTCGGCCTTATGCCTGGTGTTTTGTTCCACTCTTGCTTCCCTAGTTTCCGTCATATCGGTGTTATGTTACCGGATTTTTGCATCCCTAACGCGGTCGGGTGATTTATGGGACCCCCTTGACAGTTCGCTTTGAATAAGACTTTTCCAGCAGGCCCAACGTTGGTTTTACCTTTTGCCTACCACCTATCCTTTTCCCTTGGGCCTGATCAGCCTGAGGTTCATCTTTATTCAGCCCCCCCCCCCGGGCCAATGCTTGTCTAAGTGTTGGTCCGAACTAGAGCCCTTTGCAGCGCCCTCTCAAGGAAACTTGAGACTTGGTTTTAGCTGTACGGAGTGTTCATCCGGTGTTGCCCTGAGAACGAGATATGTGCAGCTCCTATCAGGATGTCGGCGCATCGGGCGGCTTTGCTGGACTTGTTTTATTATTGTCGAAATGTCTTGTAGCCGGGATTCCGAGACTGATCGGGTCTTCCCGGGGAGAAGGAATATCCTTCGTTGATCGCGAGAGCTTATCATGGGCTAAGTTGGGACACCCCTGCAGGGTTTGAACTTTCGAAAGCCCGAAGTTGATCTTAACTAAAATACACCAACCGCGTGTGTAACCGTGATGGTCTCTTCTCGGCGGGGTCCGGGAAGTGAACACGGTTGTTGGAGTTAAGTTTGACGTAAGCAGTTCAGGATCACTTATTGATCATAGTTGTTCGACCGTGCTTTGCTTTCTCTTCTCGCTCTCATTTGCGTATGTAAGCCACCATATATGCTAGTCGCTTGCTGCAGCTCCACCTCATACCTTTTACCCTACCTATAAGCTTAAATAGTCTTGATCTCGCGGGTGTGAGATTGCTGATTCCTCGTGACTCACCAGATACTTCCTAAACCAGTTTGCAGGTGCCGATGAATCCGTGCAGGTGACGCACCAGAGCTCAAGGAGGAGCTCGATGAAGATTCTATCCTTTATGTTGTTTCGTTCTAGTCGATCAGTAGTGGAGCCCAGTTGGGGTCGATCGTGGACCTTTTGTCGCTTTTGGGGTTACTTCTTTTATTTTGGCTCCGTAGTCGGGCCCTGATTGTAACTGTATGATGTAATGTTTTATACATGTATTTGTGTGAAGTGGCGATTGTAAGCCAACTATGTATCTCTTTCCCTTATGTATTACATGGGTTGTGTGAAGATTACCTCAATTGCAACATTGCTTTCAATGCGGTTATACCTCTAAGTTGTGCTTCGACACGTGGGAGATATAGCCGCATCGAGGGCGTTTCAAGTTGGTAATCAGAGCCTTCCCCGACCTTAGGAGCCCCCACTGATTGATCGTTTTTAGTGGCCGAGTTGTGTCTAGAAAAAAATGTTTTGAGTCATTTAGGAATTATGTATCGGAGAGTTTAGGAATTCTTTTTACTTCCCAGTCTCCTCATCACTCTGGTAAGGCATCCTGACGTAGAGTTTTGAATCTTCTCTTCTCAAATTTCACTAAAATTTTTTTAGGATCACGCGGGTATCTTAGAATCATTCCGATGGTTTTATGATGACAACATTGTCTTGGTTGCCTCCCGTCAGCAGGGGTTTTAGTGGAGGTGTCCCGGGGAGTTGAGCTCCGAGGTGTTGTCGTCATAATTTTATCGTTACAGTTCTGGAATACCTGAGTTTAGTACGCCGACATCGAAAATCTCTTTTGTACAGTTGTTGGTGAGATAACCCTGATAGCCCAGTACTGAGGCGAGTGCGGGAGTATTGCCATAAGTCGTATAACGGACGCTTTTCGAAGGTTGAGGTAAATGATTTCCGAAGGTTTCTTGGTTATATGTTGAAGGATGGATACAGCTGGATCTAGGTATTGTTAGTTTGGGTGATATATTTTGTGTCCCCTGTATCCCCAACACCTGATTGCATAACCAGAAAGTTTCAGGAGTTTATAAGTGGGAATTCAAGTATCTCTTAGGATATCTTTCCAACAGACACATGATACGATATGGGATCTATCATAGGTTTGTTTCCGGCTTATTCTGCAAGCCTGTCGGGGGAAATCGGCCTCCACGAGCACCGATGGGGACGGAGCCCCTTTTCGGTTCAGCGGGGGGCGGAGGTTGCACAAAGAGCAGATCGAGGCGACACACACACAACGATTTTACCCAGCTTCGGGCCGCACGGATGCGTAAAACCCTACTGCTGCTTGTCTGGTTGATTCAAGTTCTTGCTCTGGAGCGCAAGAAGCTACAGTGAGTCGGAGCTGGACGTAGACGAGGGTCTACCGGGTTTCTCCTTCGGGCTCCCCCCCTACGTGCGCATGGGCCTCCTTTTATATGCTAAGGGGTTTCCCATAGGCGACGCAGGTGAGGGTAAAAATGGCAAGGAACTGTGCGAACAGTGGCCGCACAGTGCTATCGCACCTAACTCTGACGACGGGGGACAAAGGCATTAAATGCCCGTCTGGATCGCCCGAACAGTTCCGAGGCGGACCGTTGGGGGCGCCTCCGCTTGCCACGGGGGCGACTCTGCCAACGTCGCATGCCACCGCGCGCCTCAGGTCGCGCAGCGCCCCGCCACGTGCCTCTGGGGAAGCTTCAGAGTGACGCGTGGTCAGGTGAGCTGGAGCGCAGGCCTGAGGTGGTGGTTTGCCGCGGCAAGTGGCTTGCCGCGGTGGTTGTCTTGCCGCACCTGAAAGCTTGCCGCTCGTCAGGCCTTGCCGAGGCGCGCGGCGCGCCGCGGCGGGCTTTTCTTGGGGTGCCTTGGCTTGGCCGTCCCGGCGAGCTCCTCCCGCCGGGGCCTTGGTGCTTCGGCTTAGTCGTCCCGGCAAGCTCCTCTTGCCGGGGCCTTGTCGCCTTGGCCCGGCAAGCTCCTCTTGCCGGACCTCGCCTCCTTGGCCCGGCAAGCTCCTCTTGCCGGGGCCTGGTCTTCTAGGCTCGATCACTTGGCCTTCGTCCAGCCCAGAAAGGGCCGTGGAGACTCTTGTCGCTCCCCTGGCAAGCCTTGCCGCGGGACGCTACTACTGCCCGTGCACAAGTTCGGGGTACTAAGGTACCCCTACTTTAGTACACCGACAGGAGCCCCCGGGTCTGGGCCATACACGGTGCCGAGCGTTCTTGGGCCAGGCCCTAACAGTGCACGGGCACGCGTGGCCTGGGTTGCGCTGCTCCTTAACTCCGTGCTCGTCGCGCCCTCCCCAAGTGGCGCGCGCTTATCGCGTCGTCGTGGGGGCGAGGCGTGCGTGACGTGGGTGGCGTGCGCGGGGCTGAGGCCCGCAGGCATGCGTCACGTCGGGCACGATTCCTTTATTTGGAAAGGCGAAACGCCCGCCCCCCTCCCCCCCTTTATAAGCGGAGGGGAACAGGGGCAGCTCGCCATTCCGCCGGTTGCTGTTCCTCGAAAATCTCCGCCACTTCCTCCTTACTAGAGAAACCGGCGATTAGCCCTTGCAGCCCCCGGCGCCGCCAGCGCCGACAACTCCCCCTCCCCGTATCTGCCATGGCCCCGAAGAGCGACAAGGCGAAGGGGAAGGCCGTGAAGTCGGCCGAGGCGCTGCGGCTGGAAGCGCTTCGGAAGGAGACGGCGACGTTCCCCCCTCAGCTCGATGCGCTGGGGCTGAAGAACGGATACCGCCTCTTCTGGTCGACGGCGACGCGAGCGCATCCGCGCACGCGTGTTCTCCCCACCATCGCCCAGAAGCTGTACCCGACCGGGTACCCTTTCTTCGCCGTGTTCTTCTATTGCGGGCTCTGCCCGCCTTTTTCCGAGTTCTTCTGCGACATCATGCACACCTACAACCTCCACCTCCTTGATTTCACCCCCAACGCCGTTCTGACAATGGCGGTTTTCGCACACCTTTGCGAGAACTTTGTCGGAGTCCGCCCCAACGTAGCCCTCTTCCGCCACTTCTTTACTCCTCGGGTGGAGAAAGGAGAGCCGCTCTCCGGCAGAGTCGCCTGGGTCTCCAGGACCGGCAAGAAAGAGGTCTACTTGGACGGGGAACTCCGTGGCAGATGGGAGGAGTGGAGGGCCGAGTGGTGCCTGATCGTCGAGGAAAAATCCACCGCCGTTCACCGCCGTGCGCCGAACTCCAGTGGTGCGCGGCCGTGACTGGAGCGACCTAGCCCCGGACGACGCCAAGCTGAAGATTGCCGTCACCCGAATCCTGCGCCTCAGGTTTGCCGTGCTTACCGTCGGCGTCGTCGGCGCGGATTTCCTTCGCCGGCGTATCGCCGCCCTGCAGGAGAGGGGGAAGCCGGCTTGGGAATTCCAAAACGCGGCGGACATCATGAGGCTGCGCCCGGGCCTTAACTACAACTTCACCGTTCTGGAGCTCGTCGCAGTGTTGAAGGAGCTGTTCAGGTACGACTCCGAGCACCCAGAATGGTTTAGGTTGCCGTCGGGCGTCGTCCCCCTGTGCAACAACTCGGCGCTCAGCCGCATCCTCGCGATGATGCCGCTGTGCGACTCGCACGGGATCGACGCGACCTGGCAGGAGCCGGCGGACGACGTCGTGCAGGCCTTCTTCGACAACTTGGAGGAGGTGCCGGTCGACCCCGACGAGAAGAGGGGCCTCACGCGGGACACAACCCCCGAGGAGCTGGCTTACATGGCCTCCAGGATGGAGGAGGCGGCGGCCGCCGCAGCCGCGGGCGAGTCTGGCTTCACCCTGGCCGAAGCAGACGCGGCGAAGGCGGAGAGCCTCGCCGACCAAATGGAGTTTGCCGGCCCAGAGGAACCAGCCGGGCACGGTGGCGCAGGCGAGCCCGCCTTGGACGCGAGCGGCTTGCCGGAGGTTGACGCGCCCTCCTCGCAGCTCCCGGGCAGCTCGTCGCAGGCGGAGCCCCCTGCCCAGCCGAGGAGGCGTCTCCGCAGGGCCGGAGAGGTGGTGCGGCAGGCCGGCCAGCAACCGCAGCCCCGCGTGACACGCGCCTCCGAAGCAGCGGGAGCGGGGTCCTCACGGGCCGCGGCTTTTGCCGCTCCCCGTACCGCGGCGGCAACGGTGGCGGGGTCGTCCACCGCCCCCGCCAAGCGGTCCCGGGAACCCACTCCCCTGTCCCCTCGCGCCCGGAGCAAGCCGGTTTTTGACTATTCCGCGCTTAGCTCCGACGACGAAGAGGAGGACGAAGAGTAAGTTCCAGTTAGAGCTTGTATCTTCTTGATTTCTGTTGCTTCGTCTTGTTTCGCAGCCCACTCGTCCTCCCCCGAAACCGTTCCCTTTCAGGAGCCTGGCCCAGAGGAGGGCGAAGAGGGCCAAGATCCCGCTGGTCGTCCTTGAGGGCGAATCTCCCCCGGCAACTGGGGAGGTGCCGGAGACGACCTTGCCGGACTTGGCAGCGGGTCCCAAGGGTGAGTGCACGGCTAGTTCTTGTTGTTTGGCGCGCGCGTGAGCTCCCCTGCTCTTTGTGGTTGACATGTAGCTGTTGTTGTTGGGTAGGAGCAGAGCAGCCCCAGCAGGCGACCCCGGGGGGCACTCCTACCGCGCCGTCTGCGTCGACCACGCCGCCTAGGGAGAAATCTCCGGCAAGGGACGAGCCCCCGGCAAGGGAGACCTCTCCGGCAAGGGAGGGATCTCCGGCGAGGGACGCAGCCAGCGATCCCCCGGCAGAGGCCGCGCCACGGACCCTGCCACCGGTAAGCCCCCCTGCACGGAAAACTTCCCCTGGTTATCTTTCCTTATGAGCCTTTTTGTCGGCTGTTCGGTTGACTCTTCTCCCCTCTTCCGGCCATCAGACCCGCCCACCGTGGACCCGATGGAGACCGAGGCCGTCGTCGGGGAGGGCGCGCGCGGCGACGCCGACGACGTCATCGTCATCGAGGAGGCGGACGGCACCGATGACCCCGCAGGCGGCGGGGAGGCCGAAGCCGCCAAGGCCGCCGCGGCGGCAGACAGCGAGGGGACCGGCGACCGTGCCGACGGCCCCGGGGAGGTAGGGGCGTCAAGCACTCCGCCGTCCGGTGATCCCGCTGCTGCCGCCGCGTCAGGCCCCGAGGAGCCCCCGGCGGGTGCCTACCTGAAGGCCGGCGATGGCGTCTTCATCAGGCTCCCCTGGGAGTCTAGCTCCAGGGCGCCGGTCGAGGAGGAGGTCTTGGACGGAGAAGTGCTCGCCTCCGTCGGGCTGGCAGTGATCGACGCGCCAAGCACCAGCAGCGGCGAGCCCGAGGAGGAGCGGCTGCTCCGGAAGCTTGTGTCGCTCTACCGCGCCCGGCAGGCTAAGGTGGAGCGCCAGGAGGCACTCGTCGCGAGGGCTGGCGTGAACATGGAGAAGCGTGCCGGGGAGCTCCGGGAGCTCAACCAGGAGGCTCTCCGGTCTTTGGCGGAGGAGCGGAGGCTGCTCGACGAGGCGCGGACGGCCTTTCTCCTCGAGAAGGCAGAGGCTGAAGAGCAGCAGAGGCTTGCCGCTGCGGGGCTATCCGCGCGGGAAAGCGAACTGGTGCAGCAGAAGGCCAGCCTCGCCAGCCACGAGGAGGAGGTTGCCGCGCGCGAGCAGGCGCTTGGCGGGGCCCTGCAGAAAGCGCAGGACGCTGCCGCGGCCGCCGAGGTCGTCAAGGGGGAGCTGGAGACGAGGGTGGCGCAGCTCGTCAGCGACCTCAAGGCGAGCGGCGAAGAGCTTGCCGCGCTCAAACTGGAGCGCGAGAAGGGCGCTCACACCCTTGGCGAGCTGCAGGGCCGCTTCGCCGAGAAGATCCGGGAGCTCGACGCCGCCAAGGATTCCAAGGCCGACCTCGAGCTGAAGCTGGACACCCTGGCCAAGGCGCTGGAGAGCGCCAAGGGGCAGGAAGCGACCTTGCGAAAGGAGGTTGCTGACAACGAGGAGCTATTGAAGCGCGCCGCCATTACCCAGAACGCCTTCCAGGAGACGATGGAGCGGTGGACCGAAGGCCTCGTCGACATTGCCACCACCATCGACAAGGAGCTGAAGCTGCTGGGGATGGAGGGCCACGAGTACCCCTCCGGCGAGAATGTCTCGCCGAGCGTCAAGCTCACTTCCTTCTTCAAGGGCTTGGTGGAGGTGCTCCAGCATCTCCGGGAAACGATCCCAGAGCAGCTGGCCGAGGAGACGCGGGAAGCTGTCTCCGGGGCCCTCGAGAGGGTGCTGGTGAAGATCGTCTTCCGCAACCCCACCATCAGGCTTACCAACGTCCTCAGGCACCTGCCGGAAGACGCCGACCTGACGGAGATCAGGGCCCTCGTCACCCCCATTGTGGAAAGGGTGGCCGGGATCAGGAGGGTCGAGGGCGACCGCGCGGATTAGGCCGCCCACCTCTTTCTTTTCTTCTCTTGTCGCTGCTGAGCATGTCATAGAAACAGCTGATTAGAGCTGCGGCAAGTCATTTTGGAATATAACTTTTATCTTAGGCAGTTCATTGCGCTGTTATCTCCCTCGTTCGACTTTGTGCTTCGTACGTTCGCGCCCTACGCTCCCAGGAACTTGTCGGTGCAAGCCTCCGCCTTGCCACGGGTGCCGAGTGCGGGACATCAGCAACCCGCTGGCAGTGCCTCCACCGGCAGGAAACCTTGCTGCGGCTGGCGCAACTCACTTAAGCTGCTCAGGGCGAGGTAAGCGTTGCGACTGCAGTCGCAGCACACTTAAGCTGCCGAGCAAGCTCGAAACAAAGTAAGGACGCCACTCTGGATGTAGCACACTTAAGTCGTTGAGCGGACTCGAAACGAAATAAGGGCGCAACCAGCCACGAGCCGGCCCCTCCACGCACAGGTTTCCCATACGAAGCTCGGCCGTTCGAGGAAGATAACTTAAGGGTAAAAAGGAGCTTAATTGCTCAAATTTTGGCAACTTAGCTTTTCTGTTGTTTGCAGTCCGGCAAGGCGCAGCTTCCTCGGGCGACGCCCAGCCTATCCTGTCATCCCCCCTTCTCGAGGTAAGGGAATAACGAGGGCTCGGGGCTTCACGGCCTGCCATCGCTTGCCAGAGTCGAGTGTTGCACAATCGTGTCAAATAATGCATGCGCAAAGCGGAGAGGCGCGAAATCGACAAGATGTGCGGGGCACATAAGCTATGCTTGGGATCTGCGCTCGTCTCTTTACCAAGGATTACATGCAACTGCGGCAAGACTTGGACAGAGAGGATGGCCGACGGAACGGGTTCCGACTACCGCGCTAGCAAGGTCCCTCCCACGGTCGGCGTCGACTCGTTTGGATCTTGGCGGCCTGGGCGCGCCGAAGAACGAGGTCGCCTTTCCCGCAACTTCCAGCGCTAACTTCTGCGGCTACGGGAGCGGCGCAGAGTTTGCTGGAGGCGAGAAACTCGCTCAGCGGCCGGAAGGTGGTCCTCCTCAAGGAGCAGCTGCTCTTGCCCGGGCTCTGCGTGAGTGGGTACTCGAGGAGGGCCATGCACGAGTCCGTGAGGAGGAATGCCTCCGCTCCGTGGGATGGAGCGGAAAGGTACCTGGCCATACCTGAGCTTACCTGTGGTCGCCAAATCTGGTTCGCACAACCTAGACGCAGCCCCCTACCTGGCGCGCCAAAGATGTCGGGGGAAATCGGCCTCCACGAGCACCTATGGGGACGGAGCCCCTTTTCGGTTCGGCGGGGGGCGGAGGTTGCACAAAGAGCAGATCGAGGCGACACAGACACAACGATTTTACCCAGCTTCGGGCCGCACGGATGCGTAAAACCCTACTGCTGCTTGTCTGGTTGATTCGAGTTCTTGCTCTGGAGCGCAAGAAGCTACAGTGAGTCGGAGCTGGACGTAGACGAGGGTCTAACGGGTTTCTCCTTTGGGCTCCCCCCCCCCTACGTGCGCATGGGCCTCCTTTTATATGCTAAGGGGTTTCCCACAGGCGACGCAGGTGAGGGTAAAAATGGCAAGGAACTGTACGAACAGTGGCCGCACAGTGCTATCGCACCTAACTCTGACGGCGGGGGACAAAGGCATTAAATGCCCGTCTGGATCACCCGAACAGTACCGATGCGGACCGTTGGGGGCGCCTCCGTTTGCCACGAGGGCGACTCTGCCAACGTCGCATGCCACCGCGCGCCTCAGGTCGCGCGGCGCCCCGCCACGTGCCTCTGGGGAAGCTCCAGAGTGACGCGTGGTCAGGTGAGCTGGAGCGCAGGCCTGAGGTGGTGGTTTGCCGCGGCAAGTGGCTTGCCGCGGTGGTTGTCTTGCCGCACCTGAAAGCTTGCCGCTCGTCAGGCCTTGCCGAGGCGCGCGGCACGCCGCGGCGGGCTTTTCTTGGGGTGCCTTGGCTTGGCCGTCCCGGCGAGCTCCTCCCGCCGGAGCCTTGGTGCTTCGGCTTAGTCGTCCCGGCAAGCTCCTCTTGCCAGGGCCTTGTCTCCTTGGCCCGGCAAGCTCCTCTTGCCGGACCTCGCCTCCTTGGCCCGGCAAGCTCCTCTTGCCGGGGCCTGGTCTTCTAGGCTCGATCACTTGGCCTTCGTCCGGCCTAGAAAGGGCCGTGGAGACTCTTGTCGCTCCCCTGGCAAGCCTTGTCGCGGGACGCTACTACTGCCCATGCACAAGTTCGGGGTACTGAGGTACCCCTACTTTAGTACACCGACAAGGCCAATCCTCTGTTTTGTTTTATTTGTGGTATTCGAGTTGCTTAGAAGTCAAGTGTTGATTCCATACCTTATTCTAAGCGGTGTTCTCATATTCCTATGTGGATGCTAATCCTTCTTGATCATCGAGATTGTCATGTCAATTCTTTCCAACCAGTGTGATTCTCTTCAAGAGGATCCTATCATTTTTTACATCCCCAAGATCAATTATCAGTTCATCTCAACGGTGTTCGCTTCATCCGTTCCAAGTTGTCTTTGTTTTTCCCGCCCTCCCACCCTCTTTCTTCAAGGACTCATATATCTTAATCAAGCATCCATTTTATTGATGTGAGGTCTCTCCATTCTTTTCCTCCATGTTCTTACCTGGTGTTTCTCATGAACATGTTCTTCAAGTTTATCATTCTTCATTCTTTTCTTCTCCGGTGGTTTCAATCCTAGCTTTTGGTGTCGATCATACCTTTTTCCTCGTTTCAAATGTTTTCTCGAACCGGTGCACCTCTTAATCATCCACTTCTCGCTATTCAATTGTTCCGGAGTGATGAAGACATCCCATAAGATTCAAGTTTTCATTCTCAATTCACTCAAGTTCTTTTGAGGATGCTATCTCATTCAAGCCATTTAATTCAACCGGTGCAATCTCTCCTTTCAAGCAATCGTTCAACGGTGGTTCTTTTGAGTGGGCCCTAACCCAAAGGTCTTTTCCCAGGATCTTACCTGGCTCTTCTAATTTGTCCGGGGCTATTCCCAAATTCTTTCAAAGTTTGACATAAGAATGCTTTCTCATAAGTCAAATGTATCCTTCCAAGTTCGCTTTCATATTCTTTTCATCGTTGGTTCAACCTTTCTTATTTTCATCCCGGAGTATCTCAACAAATCATGGTGGTTTCTCGTCGTCATTCTCGGATTTTGAAGACCAAAGAAGAGTTTCTCTTAAACCTTGCTCCATTCTCTTCAAGATTCATGGTTCTAGCTTGATGCCATCCTCTCATAACCATTTTTGATTGTGAGAAATCTTTTCACCCATCCGGAGCATTCCAGGAGTCTTTTTAGTTTGATTCTTCGGAGCCCATCATCTCAGAATTATTCATTCCAGCTTTCAGCTCTCGTCCTCCAAATCTTACCGGTGCATCATTCTAGTAGTCTCTAATCAGCTCGGGATCTACTCATTCATTTTTATCTAAATTCTCTCAAGTATCTTCATTCATTTGCTAACTCTTCCCGGTGTTTCTATATCTTTTCTTCGTTCATTTTCAATTCTTACGGTGGTTCGTCAAGATCCTTCTTACTTTGTTATCATATAGATTCATTCGTTCTTTCCAATCCTACCGGTGGTTCATTGAAGACCTTCCCAAAATTGCGCCATATCTATCTTGATCCTTTCTACGAGAATAAGTAGTATGCCAAATCCATTGCTTGTCATCAATTTAATTGGTGAAGGATGAGCATAATGTAATTCTTATTCTTGTTTCATCGAGTAAATTCTATCCCTTATTCCGGAGGTTCGTCAAAATTCTTGATTTCAATTGTTTCACCTTATCTTCCTCGGAGTTACAAGCTCTCGCAATTATATCGCCACGGAGATCCATCTAATCATTGCAAGGCTTCAACCTTATTCTTTTCATCCTTCATTTCATCTGATCTTCCTTTTCTTACCGGAGTTCTTTATGGAGGCTACATGATGATTCACAAAGGATTTAATTCCTTCTCAAAGTGTTCATCGAGATTCTTTTCAGAGCAGCTCAAGTATTCTTTATCTTGCATTTTAAAGTGCAATCCTTTCAACTGTATCATTCGAGGTGGTATTATGTCATTCTTGATAATTGGAGTTCATGTCTCATGACTCACATGTTGTCAAGAATGAGGTATTTTAAATCCATCAATCTCTTCATTGGAGTTATCTTGGGTTATATTTCACCTAAAGCCTTCCCTAAGGATTGTTGCTATTTGTGGTGCTTATCAATGATCCAAGTTTTCTCCTATCCTCTCGGCAAGAGAAGTTTTCATCTCTTCGTTGATCGCAAGCAAGCAGTTGTTTCTGTTAGTGGCGTTTATCACCTCATAATGTTGAGATGTTTCCATAAGTCCACTACAAGCTTATTCTTTTCGTTGTTGGTTTTCCAACAACTCCGTTCAATCTTTCTTTTAAGAGGGCTCTTTCAAATCCAATTGTGATAGCAGTTGTTGTTCTCTTATCTGTTCTCTTGATTCCACTCTTTCTTTTGTCCCGAAGGCTTTGTGATATTGCTCTCTTCGAACCATCCTATTGTTTTGTCAAGATCATCTTCTTTTCTTGCTTATCCTTTTAACCAGAGTGTTGTATCATCTCTTCAATATCTTTTCATCCCATCAAGTTTTCTTCTCTTTTCTATGGGAGTGTTGTCCAAATCATATCATTCTTATTCCTTCTTTATCTTGTTTAACCGTAGTGGTTTCATTATCTACCTTGTCACTTAACCTCTTGGTTCTCGTCGTATCCCATGTTCATCTTATCTAACGGAGTGTTTTCAAGTTCGTTCAACTCTGTTGTGTTCTTTCCTTCAACTTTTGAACCTCTCAAGGTTCATGGTTTCACTCGTTTGTCAAAGAAGCAACTTAGCTTTACCTCCTCTCTTTCTCTTCTGTTTTCCCCTCCGGTGCCATTCTAGATCTCGGGACGAGATCCTCTCGTAGTGGTGGAGTGTTGTAACGCCCCGGATCCGATGTGCCAGTTGTCCTCCCGTTATTCGCTGTTGTTGCTTTGTCATTTGCTTGCGTGTCGCATCTTGCCATGTCATCATCCGCATTGCATCATCATGTTTTCAAAACTTGCATCCGTCCCGGTCTCTTTGTTCTCTCCGTTGTCCGTTCTGAGCCCAGACACACTTGCACGCGCCCGCGGCATGTCCGAAATATTATTTTATAAGTGACCGGAAAATGTTCTCGGAATGGGTTGAAAGTTGGCATGTGGTGTTGTTATGGTGTAGGTAGGCCGCCTGCCAAGTTTCATCGCATTCGGAGTCGGTTTGATGCCCCAACGGATAACTATAGCGGCATCGCGACCGGTTTATTTGTCGGACGTTTTCGGTCTCCGAAAACCGTTGTCGGGCCCCACTCTTTCCCTCTCTTCTCAACCCACCTGCAGCCCACCTAAACTTCCCCTCCGTTCCGGACCGTCAGATCGCGATCGAAGGCTCGGAAACGCTCCTAAAACCCCTCTAAACCCAAACCCTAGCCATCCCTGCCTATAAATGGACACCCCCTTGTCCATTTTGGGCAGCCTAGCCCCTCCACCTACCTCTAGCCTCCTCCTCCCTCAATTTCCGCGCAGCCAGCCACCTCCCACCTCGGATCCGGCGCCGCCGCCCCTGCCCGCCACTTGGTGCCGCCGCCGCCGCATCGCCCGGCCAATGAGGCGCCGCCACATCGCCCTAGCGCCCGCGCCAGCCAATCGCCACGCGCCACCTCACCTCCCCAACCGGCTTCCCCCACCGAGGCCCGCCAGGACCCAGATCGGGCCCTGGAAAGCCCATCGGGGCCCGCCTCCCGCTTCCCGCGCCCTGGCCTCCTGCTCGCCTGCGCTCGAGCGCCTCCCCTCGCAGCGCCTCCAACCTCGACCCCCACCACCACGTCCTCGCCACCACGCCAGAGCAGCCAAGCCGCCGGTGAGATCCTCCGCCGCGCGCACCCCCAACTCGTCTCCTCTCTGAATGCGCTACCTCCCTGTCTCTTTCTTCCACAGGGAACTGACGCCGCCCCTGAGTTCCACCCGCGTCGTCGTTGCACGGATCCGGCGCCGGCCAGCCGGATCCGCCCCATCTCCACCTCGCCGACCTTCCCTGCTGTCGCGCCGTTGACCCCGTCCTCGCCGGCGCCCTTCTCTTGCAATTCGTCCTTAAGCGGCTGCATGTACACATTCATATTTTTCCCCGGATAGTTGGGCCCTGGAATTATCAACGTTAGGAAAATGTTCTTTCTTTTCATAATCTGTCCGGGGGAAGATTCAGTGGAAAGGCAAATACGGGCCAACAACTGTTTTGGGCTGCCGTCATACCAAACACACTGAACCCATCCGTGCTGATGCCGACTCGAGGATGCCTCGGATCTGCCGCTTTGTCAGCATGTAATTCATCAAACTTTTTCCACGCAGCACCATCCGATGTGTGTATCATCATCAGATTCCCATCTGCATCTAGTTCGGTTCTTTTGCCTGTTTTGTGCCATGTCATCTGTCTGGCCGTCTCTTCGACCATGAAAAGACGTTGAAGTCTTGGTACGATTGGCATATACCGAAGAACACTAACGGGGATTTTGGTCTATGTCTTCTCACCCATACCGTTGTCTACCACAATATACCTGGAAGACTTGCAAATGGGACAATAGTTCAAGTCCGCATAGTCAAGCCTAAATAAGGCACATCCTTTCTCATAGGCATGTATCTTCTCATAGGGCATCTTCAGTGCACGGAGGATTTTGTCCGACTGGTACAGGTTTGCAGGCATTACATGGCCTTTGGGTAGAAAGCGTCCAAATATTGTCATAATTGCGTCATAGCATTCTCTGCCCAAGTTGAACTGAGCCTTCAGAGCCATTACTTGTGAGATGGCATCCAACTGACAAAGCTCAGTGTGCTCGTGGAGCGGACGTTTTGAAGACTCCAACATTTCATTGAAGGCCTTTGCAGATTCCTCCATCTCCTCTTCCGAATCCCGAGCATCATCATAGCCTTGCACCATGTTTTCCATCCCGGTACCATGCTCGTCGGTGTGACGACAATCCACCTCAGCTCGGTCACGTTGGGCAGACTCACCATGAAATGTCCACACCGTATAATCGGGCGTAAAACCACTCTTCTGCAGGTGTTTGCCCATTTCAACCTCTGTCCTCTTTTCCCAATTACCGCACAGGAAACAGGGGCACCAGGTTTTCTTCTGGCCATTTGCAAATGCGGCTTGCACAAACCCCTTGGTTTTTGTGAACCATTCAGCGCTCCATTTGTTCTGACCAGTGTGATCGGTATACATCCACACACGATCACTCATCTTGACTTTCAGAGCTACTGGACACACAACAATTATATATGTAATTCACCATGTATATATTCATCAGTTGATCTACTTTGTCAATTTTATTACGTCCATGCAACCTACACTCTAATAGGTAATGATAGGTCCTAATCTCACCCGTGTATGTGTAGATTGGGTTCATTTTCCCATGCTATGCTCCGGATCCGACGCAAAAATTTGGCAGCACCTCCCCACTGTTCTCCTGATACACGTCTCTGCAATAAACAGAGAGGATGTGTACCCGGAGAACAACAGGGGAGGCACTGACGAAATTTATGCATCGGATCAGGAGCAAAGTATATGGGAAAACGAACCCAATCTACACATACTCGGGCTGTCCATGGATAGCGTTGGACAATTCGAAAGAATCAAGGTTATAAATATGCAAATGCATGCATATTTATAACTATGACGCTTTCGAACGGGAGACACATATTGGTTATGCATACTGATGATTCAAGACACATATATAGCTAGCTATCAAGTTTCATCGGAATAGATCAAATAATTAATGGGGCAGAGCTCGTCAAACGCACGGTGAGGTCGTCGAACACCAAACCTCGCAACGATGAAACAACTGCACATTTAAAACTACCCGATCAACACAATTATATATGATGTTTTTCATAACAAAATCGAAAAATATATGACCTAACCAATAATTCACAAATATATGACCCCGTCGGCCTCTGGAAGGCCAAAGAACACCTTTTCGGGAGGTGTCGGGGGTCGGGGTGTCGTGTCGGGGTCGGGGTGCTGTTTCGCGGTCGGGGTGTCGTGTCGGTGTCGGGTGCCGTGTCGGGGTCAGGGTGCTGTTTCGGGGTCGGGGTGTCATGTCGGGGTCGGGGTGTCGGGGTCAGGGGGTCAGGGGGTCGGTTGTTGGGGTCGGGGTGTCGGGTCAGGCTCGGTGTCGGGGTGTCGGGTCAGGCTCAGGGTCGGGGTGTCGGGGTCGGGGTGATCGGGGTCTCGGGGTCGGGATGCCGGGTCGGGTCGGGGTGCCGTGTCGGTGTCGGGGTCGGGGTGTCGGGTCAGGCTCGGGGTCGGGGTGGCAGGGTCGGGATCGGGGTCGATCGGGATGTCGGGGTCGGGGTCTCGGGGTCGGGGTGTCTTGTCGGGGTGCCGGGTCGGGGTCGGGGTGCCGGGTCGGGTCGGGGTTTTTTTTTCCTCTTTTTTCCTTTTCTTCTTCTTCCTCTTCTTCCTTTTCTTCCTTTTCTTCCTTTTTTCCTTCTTCTTCTTCTTCTTCTTCTTCTTCTTCTTCTTCTTCTTCTTCTTCTTCTTCTTCTTCTTCTTCTTCTTCTTCTTCTTCTTCTTCTTCTTCTTCTTCTTCTTCTTCTTCTTCTTCTTCTTCTTCTTCTTCTTCTTCTTCTTCTTCTTCTTCTTCTTCTTCTTCTTCTTCTTCTTCTTCTTCTTCTTCTTCTTCTTCTTCTTCTTCTTCTTCTTCTTCTTCTTCTTCTTCTTCTTCTTCTTCTTCTTCTTCTTTCTCTTCTTCTTCTTCTTCTTCTTCTTCTTCTTCTTCTTCTTCTTCTTCTTCTTCTTCTTCTTCTTCTTCTTCTTCTTCTTCTTCTTCTTCTTCTTCTTCTTCTTCTTCTTCTTCTTCTTCTTCTTCTTCTTCTTCTTCTTCTTCTTCTTCTTCTTCTTCTTCTTCTTCTTCTTCTTCTTCTTCTTCTTCTTCTTCTTCTTCTTCTTCTTCTTCTTCTTCTTCTTCTTCTTCTTCTTCTTCTTCTTCTCTTCTTCTTCTTCTTCTTCTTCTTCTTCTTCTTCTTCTTCTTCTTCTTCTTCTTCTTCTTCTTCTTCTTCTTCTTCTTCTTCTTCTTCTTCTTCTTCTTCCTCTTCTTCTTTTTTCTTCTCCTCCTCCTCTTCTTCTTCTTCCTTTCCTTTTTCCTCTTCTTCTTCTCCTCCTCTCCTCTTTTTTTCTTCTTCTTCTTTCCTAAAACAAAACTAAACCTAAACCTAAACCTAAATCTAAAACTAAAACTAAAACTAAATCTAAACTAAACATAAACCTAAAACTAAAAACAGAAAAAAAAAGGGAAAAACTAAATCTAAACCTAATACTAAACTAAACCTAAGCCTAAACCTAAAACTAAAACTAAAACTAAAACTAAAACTAAATCTAAACTAAACATAAACCTAAAACTAAAAAAAGAAGAAGAAAAAGAAAAAAGAGAGGAGGGGAGCTCACCTGGGGCAGGGCCGGTGGAGGAGGTGGCCGGTGGAGGAGGGGGGCGGGGCGGCCTGGGGCGGCGGTGCCGGGCGGCAGTGGCGACGGGGCCGGGCCTGACCGGGGCGGTGGGGCGCGGGGGGGGGGGGGGGGGCGGGGCGGGCGCCGGGGCGCGGCGGCGCTGAGACGGTAGGGCGGCGGGGGCAACGGAGCGGGGGACCGGAGGGGCGCCGGGTGGTGGGGCGACGGCGCCCGCAGCAATGGCGACGGGGCGGGGGGGCGGTGGGGCGGCGGGGTGGGGTGGTGGGGCGACGGGGCGGCGGCGAGTGGTGTGGGAGGCGGCGCGCGTGTGAAGGGGGGAGAAACAGAGAGAGATGGGGCGGGGTGGGGCGCGGCCGTTAATGTTAGATACATTAAATCTTTGCCGTCCGCCCCCCTTTGTTGTTCGTTTATTTGATCTGTGTCGTCCGCTAGCAGTCGGCAAAGAGGGGGGCCCGTTAAGTTTATTTGATCTGTGGGCAGTTTTTTTAACACAGGTCAAATAAATGAATAGTAAGAAAAATGATTATGCTGTTAGAGTAGCTACTAGAACTAGTAGAATGACTCGGGAACCTTTTTATCCTGAAGGCCACCCTAAGAGAATTGAACAAGATTCTCAGAGCAATAATATTGATGCACCTAGTCCTTCTAAGAAGAAGAAAAAGAAAAATGATAGGACTTTGCATGCTTCTAGTGAACCTATTGTTGAACCACCTGAGAATCCAAATGATATTTCTATTTATGGTGCTGAAACACAATCTGGTAATGAACATTAACCTAGTGAAAATGTTAATAATAATGTTCATGATGATGCTCGTCCTAGTAATGATAATGATGTAGAAATTGAACCTGCTGTTGATCTTGATAACCCACAATCAAAGAATCAACATTATGATAAGCGAGACTTTGTTGCTAGGAAACATGGTAAAGAAAGAGAACCATGGGTTCAGAAATCCATGCCTTTTCCTCCGAAACCATCCAAGAAAAAGGATGATGAGGATTTTGAGCGCTTTGCTAAAATGATTAGCCCTATCTTTTTGCGTATGCGATTGACTGATATGCTCACAATAAATCCTTATGCTAAGTATATGAAAGATATTGTTACTAATAAAAGAAAGATACTGGAAGCTGAGATTTCCACCATGCTTGCTAATTATACATTTAAGGGTGGAATACCGAAGAAACTTGGAGATCCAGGAGTACCTACTATACCATGCTCCATTAAAAAGAAATTATGTTAAAACTGCTTTATGTGATCTTGGAGCTGGTGTTAGTATTATGGCTCTCTCTTTATATCGTAGACTTGACTTGAATAAGTTGACACCTACCTAAATATCTTTGCAAATGGCTGATAAATCAACTGCTATACCTATCGGTATTTGTGAGGATGTGCCTGTTGTGGTTGGAAACGTTACTATTTTAACGGACTTTGTTATTATTGATATTCCCGAGGCCGATAGTATGTATATTATTATCGGAAGACCTTTTTCAAACACTGCAGGGGCTGTTATTGATTGCAACAAAGGAAATGTCACTTGTCATGTTAATGGTAATGAGCATACGGTACACTTTCCGAGGAAACAACCTCAAGTTCATAGTATCAACTCTATTGGAAAATTTTCATCGATTATTTTTTGAGGTTTTTAATTTCCTCTTCCTACTGTCAAGAAGAAATATGATATTCTTATTATTGGGTATGTGCATATCCCCGTTGAGGTAACATAGTGTTATTCGAAATTTCTCCGGTTCCATGTTATTCGGAATGAGTTTGTTAACAAGACTTGATCAACCTTGTTAGTAGATTGCTTTTGATGAGCATGAGATGGATGAAACTAGAAGGCACAACCATCTGTACCCTCTCTTTATTTTCTATTATTTAGTTGAAATAAAGTAAAAATAGTATTTTTTTCTGTCTGTTTTCTAATTTATCTGTGCAATATAAAAATACCCCGAAAATAAAAGTTCTCCAAATGCCCTGAAAATGGAATATGATTTTTTCTGAAATATTTGAGAATATTTGTCAATGAGAACACAGCAGGAGGGGCAAGCACCTGGCCATGAGGGTGGAGGGCGTGCCTTACCCCCCAGGGCGCACCCCCTGCCTCGTGGGCCCACGGTGGTCCTCCTCCACTTATTCCTGCACCCATACACTCCTTCTTCCTCCCACAAACACCAATATCCAGCTCACGCACGAGTTCTAGCTCATGTTGCTGCGATTTTTGATCTCCTTGCTCAAAGCACGTCTCACAAAACTTCTTGGGGAGATTGTTCCTTGGTATGTGACTCCTCCATTGGTCCAATTAGTTTTTGTTCTAGTGCTCTATTCATTGCAAATTTGTGTTGCCTAGGTGACCATGTTCTTGAGCTTGCATGTCAAATTTATATGGTTCCAAGTAGTTCTAATGCATGATATAGTCTCTAGG
The DNA here is from genome assembly GCA_032464435.1 of Aegilops umbellulata. Taxonomy (NCBI): domain Eukaryota; kingdom Viridiplantae; phylum Streptophyta; class Magnoliopsida; order Poales; family Poaceae; genus Aegilops; species Aegilops umbellulata. The sequence continues at coordinate 554,828,972 of CP136057.1, forward strand.
CACTTGTAGGAGTAGTTGCTATCAATTTTATTGAGCTTGGTTCACTTTTATTTGAAGTTACTAAAAATTTCAGAAATTTTTCAGAGGAAGAAATATGCTTAGGAAAATGTTACAAGGTGGTTTTTCAAGGAAGCAAGGACCCAGGTTTCAATGTGTGATGTTGACGATGAGCCACCAAGGGACGCCCCAGTGCGGCCCTGTGAATGGCCTTCAGAGAACTTTATGGTTGAGCGGGAATCAAGGAAGAATTTAATGCATATTTGCGTAATGCTGATCTTGTGAGCTTCGAGGCAGAGAAGTGCAGCCAATACCACTATCTCACTAGTACATTTGTGAGGAGGTTTGAATTTTCATCTTCACGCAATTCTCCATCTGTCCTGTTTGATCTTTATGAAAATTCTTATACCATGGACTTAGAGGATTTTACAACTGCTTGCAAACTTCCACAATGGGGTAGTGTTAGCGAACCCCATAAGTCTGAATTTAGAAATTTTCTTGCTAGGATAACTGTGGGGGAATCTAGAGATATAGCACAAGCTACCATAGGGAGCATTCATTTTCCTGCTTTACATTATTTTGCTCTCTTCATAGATAGGTGCATAAATGGTAAAGATGAAGCATGTCACATGTGTGTCCCTGACCTTAGTATTCTTAGGAGTGCTGTGTTAGGAGACAAATCTTATAATTTGGGAGCCATTGTTGCACGTAGGTTGCATCATAATAGATTTGATGGAGATTTCTTTGGTGGAATTTATGCAACCCGCTTAGCTGATTTTCTTGGTGTGGATGACCGTGAGGATGATATTGAGTTTCCTCCTACTTATTTAGACTATAATTCTATGGTCTACCACCAGTTTGTCGAGAGGAATGAAGCACCTCTCCAGTATCGACTAATCTTTTACAGACGACGTGCTGTCCGTATTACTCTCCCTATTCCTGCCTTCTTTGATTATCAGGCAAAAGGAAGATATGTTATTACCAGAGAGGAGGCAGATGAGTACGAGAGGAGGGCGAAGGCAGCTCGCCGCCACGTTGTAGCTCAGGAGGCGATAGCTGTTGCATCATAGTACGACCCCTGCTACACCTACGGGTATCCGCCAGGCCATCCTTGGCAATAAACCAACTTAGTCCAAAAGCCAAAGCTTTGGGGAGTACGTATTTCCCACCGACATTACATTTATGTTCACACACACTCGTTGCTAGATGTCGGTGCTCATACTCTTTCACTTTAATATCCATACTAGTTTATTTTCTTTTTCTTGCTTTCTTCTTGTGTGTTTGATAAACCTTAAGAAAAAACAAAAAAATTGTAATAGCTTCTAGCTAGTTTACTTTCTTGCTGTAGTAGTAATAATTAAAAAGAAAACCCAAAAATATTTCCCGTTCTTCTTTTGCTTGTTGGGAGCTTTCCTGTGTAAATAGTTTTATTTCTTTTCTTTGGGGGTTGATAGGAGAAGATCATAATTAAATTGTTGAAGTGGCTCTTATATGCATTATTGTTGATTTAACCAAGAGCCCATATTGCCTTGTCTTCTCCTGTTTATTGAATGCTCGCAGATTCCAGCTTAGTCCAATGCACGTGCACTGTTATTATTGTTCACTTCGTTCAGTCGTGCAAGTGAAAGGCAATTGACTGACTGAGATGAGAAAAGCTGGTATGAACTCGACCTCTCTTGTTTTTGGAAATATGATTAGTTCATCGTTCCTGATTCAGCCTATTATGAATAAACATGTTTGCAATGACAAATAGAGATCATAGTTGCTCGTGCCATGCTTGATTAGCTATGAGTTATCATGGTTTACCTTGTGTGCCAACATGCTATTAAAATGGTTGTGATGTGGTATAGTGGGGTGGTATCCTTCTTTGAATGATTTAAGTGACTCTACTTGGCACATGTTCACACATGTAGTTGAAACAAAATCAACATAGCCTTCGCGATATTTATGTTCACGGTGGATTATATCCTACTCGTGCTTGCACTCAATGTTTATTAATTTTAATGCATGTTCATGACTGTTGTCGCTCTCTAGTTGGTCGCTTCCCAGTCTTTTGCTATCCTTCACTTGTACTAAGCGGGAATACTGCTTGTGCATCCAATCCCTTAAACCCCAGAGTTATTCCATATGAGTCCACCATACCTTCCTATATGCGGTATTTACCTGCCGTTCCAAGTAAATTTGTATGTGCAAAACTCTAAACCTTCAAATAAACATTCTATTTTGTTAGGCGGGTTATTCTAGGGAGGGGTGTGGTGCCAGGACAAAACTAGTAATGGCGCATCACACATCAGGTGCGCCATTAGTAATATGGCCACTAATGGCGCACCCATATCTGGTGCGCCATTGCTATATAGTAGTGGCGCACCACATACATGGTGCGCCATTAGTATTCAATTCATCTATAGCCCTTTTCCTAGTAGTGTCAAGAGGAGTGGACTCCGCTCCTCACTCACAAGAAAATGGCTGGTCACCGGGATGCCCAGTCCCATGCTTTATGCAAACTAAATCAAATTAATTGCAAACAAAACTCCCCCTAGGACTGTTGCTAGTTAGAGACACTCGTTGTTTCGAGCAAGCACTAGTGCAGAACCGGGCAATAGCACCGGTTCGTAAGGCCCTTTAGTGCCGGTTCCACAACCGGCACTAAAGTGTGGTCACTAAAGCCCCCCCCCCTTTAGTACCGGTTCAGCACGAACCGGTGCTAAAGGCCAACCATGTGGCACGAGCCAGCTCGGGGGGCAGGGAGCCCTTTAGTGCCGGTTGGTAACACCAACCGGTATTAAAATGTTTGGGGGGTTTGGGTTTATGATTTCTTTTTCATTTAGTTTTGTGTTTTCCATTTAATTCTTTTTCGTTTGCTGGTATTTTACGATACTACACATTGTACACGTTATGCATATATATATATATATATATATATATATATATATATATATATATATATATATATATATATATATATATATATATATATATATATATATATATAGAATTTCTAGTAGAACCGATCATATATATATATATATCATCAAATGTCTCACAAACCACCATATTAATTAATTCAGACATACACACATGTATATATATATATACAATTAGATAGCTATATACAATTTCTCCTACAATGTTGCCTTCGGAGCCAGTGGCATTAGCCTAATTGGTGCCTTCGGAGAACGATGACAATTGGAAGTGGTTCATGGGGGCGGTAGCGGGTAATAGTATTCTCCCTTCAGATCTATGACCTGGTCGAGCAAAAATCCTCATATTTCCTCTTGAAGTGCTTGTACGCGCTCCGTTTCTAGGAACTTGTCCCGCACCTTTATGAACTGTTAAGAAGGAGATCAAAATATGCATGTGTATTAGTTGTGTGACTAGATATCGATAATGGTGTAAAAATTGTGAATAGTGTTTTGACAAACATACCCATCCCTGTCTTTGAGATCTGCTCGTTTCGGACGTCATCATGCGAATGTTCTAGCAAACGCAGAATGCACACACATCAGTCCACTACGCCTGCTGAAGGGCCTTTACGAGAATGGAATTCGACCAGATACTAATTAATCAAGCATGATAATTAAAGAGATGGCAGCTAGCTAGCTAGCTAGTACTACTTAATTACTTACCTTGGGTCGAAACCATTTCAGCTTTTGTTTCCATTCGCCTGGAGTGACGCTGATGGACCTTGCCCAAGCCCTGCCCGCCGACAAAGAAAATGAATAAAGAGGTTATTAAATAGTTCATATCAGGAAATGAGGAACTAAATAGGCCAAGATATATAGCTAATAATGATTGAAATTACCTGTTGACTATCCCAAACAAGTTGTTATAGTTAGAATTTATTTTGAGTAGTGAGTCCAGTATTTCAACTGTTCCGGCGTCAACTTGAATGATACACAAGATCGAGTGAAATCTGCATGCACACACGTTTGCATGTCTTAATTAAGCGGGCATATGTAAGCAAAAACATGTAGCTAGCTAGTAGGAAAAAACAGAGAATTTTTAGTACAAGACAGTTGACTCACTTGAAGTTGTAAGGAAGTAGTATATCTTCATTGTATTTGAGGCGCTTTAAGAACTCTAGCATGTTGTCCTCTACATGCTTTGCATGGTATGCATCTATTTTCCATGTGTATTCATTAACGGTGTTTGGGTCAATGAACCCAATGCCATAGCGTCCACCTTTTTTCATTTCATACATCTTCATCCTGCATAATACCACAGAAAAGAATATAGTGAGGATAATTATAGGTAATGATTGATCAAAAGGATCACTGCAGCTAGCTTGAGACTTAAATTATAGAAAGAAATCACTTACAGACAATAGCAACTGAGGATAGATTTGTCGAGTGCGTCCTGATTGTATAACTGAAACAGTTCATTATACACAATGGCCTCAGCTTTCTGATGGTAGTAATGATCCTTCTTGACTTCCACCATGAGGGACTCTCAATTGGAACTCTTGGTAATGTCCATGTACCATTGATGCAATTCATACATTCTGGTTGGGAGCTTCTTGACCTCGTCTGGCTTGACCAAAGGTTCGCCCCGGACATATTTCCGTTTTATTTCCTCCTCTCTAAGCACTGGCATGGGCTCGATCTCGAGGAGTTGTCCAACAGTGATATTGAGAATTTCAGCCTGCATTATATGCTCCTCGGTCATTACCACATTGCCCACCTCGGGAACGTAAACTTTTTGCCCACAATAATATTGGGCGCGTGTACTCTCACGTGTTGTTGGCACAACAAGCGAGGGGATCGATTGCGCCTCCTGTTCTCCCAGCTGGGGAACGATTTTCCCGCATTTTTTGACAGCTGCTTGTTGCTTGCTCGAGCTCGAGCTTGCCTCCCTCTGTAGACATGCCCGATTTAACTTCCTGATGTGGCGCTCATAGTCTGTGTCAATAGGCTTCGGAGCTGGTGGTTGAGCCATACGAATGAAGTGGTCAATCGTTTCCTCAGGCACTTTCTCCCTTGGCGGCGGTGGCGGTTTCGGTGCAAAATGGGTTCCACCTCGGCCTTCGATATGGCTGCGTTTTCCTCCTCAGACTTGTCATAAGGCCTCTGCAAAAGAGGCGCGAGGCTTGGACCATATTTATATCGCTTGCCTCCGCGTGTACTTCCTGTACTACCTCGACTCATACCGCTACGCACCATAGCTGCGGGATGTCTCTTCTGCGATTGCTTAGGCGGCGGAGATGGCTGACGTGGCTCAGTTGGACGAGGAGGAGTGGCCTAAAGCTGTGCCGGACTTGGAGGAGGATTGGCCTAAAGTTGTGCCGGACTTGGAGGAGGAGTCGATGTCTGACGCTGTGTCGGACTTGGAGGAGGAGTGGCCTGACACTTTGTCGGACTTGGAGGAGGAGGAGTGGCCTCACGCGTTGGTGGACTTGGAGGAGCGGGAGTCTGCTGACTCGGTGGCGGACTTAGACGAGGAGTCGGGTGACGCGGTGTCGGTGGCCTTCGAAAGAGATGCAATCCTTTCTCCATAGGATGACACGATGTATGGCTTCTCCCAATGTGTGCTCGTCGTCACCTCTAGGAATGTCAAGCTGTAGCCCCGAATATGGGTCCACCACCTCATCAACCAAGACACGAGCATAGCCCACTGGAATCGGGTTGCAATGGAAGGTTGCCTCAGGGGGGGATTTGAAAAAGCAACGACGTCCGCCACCTTCATGGATATGTTCTTCATTTTGAAGTGTAGCTAGCACTTAGTGTTCTCCGTGATGTCATCCACGGGGTATCTATCCAGCATTGCGTCGCCAGGGGCGGAACCCACGCTGCTTCTCGGCAAGGATGGGGCGGTGCTATCCAATGCTGGATCATCCGCTAGCTGCTGCAGCTGCTGAGACCCCCTTTGCTGGCTAAGTGAGTCGATCTGCTCCTGCTGCCGCTGGAATTTGACTGCCAGGTCCGCGTGACTTGCTTCTAGGCCTTGAAGGCGTTCATAGTCCCGCTTCCTCTGCTCCTCCTGCATCTTCCTCTTCTTCTCCTCCGTAATCTTCTTTCTCGCACGGGTTCTGTAGTCGGCGTTCCAGTCCGAAAACCCCTCATACCACGGAATAGCGCCCTTGCCTCGTGTTCTTCCAGGGTGTTCAGGATTTCCCAGGGCACACGTAAGCTCGTCGTTCTCTCTGTTGGGCTGGAACACCCCCGATCGAGCCTCTTCTATTGCAACAAGTAGCGCATCGTCGGCTCCGTTCACACATGCCTTCGTCGAAACTTTGCCTGTCTTTGGGTCCAACTCCCCCCCATGCGCATAGAACCAAGTCCTGCACCTGGGGGGGCAACTCTTAGTTACCGGAGTGACACTTGCATCCTCCATCTCTTTCTCAGACTTATCCCACTTAGGCATTTCCACCGCGTAGCCACCTGGCCCCATCTTATGGAACTTATCCTTTTTTCGGCATTCTTCTTGTTTATTCTCGACCGTTCCTTAGCTAATTCTGAATCCTTGAATTTCACGAAATCGTCCCAATGAGCACTTTGCTTCTCTAGTGTTCCCTCGAATACTAGAGTCTTCCATCCTCCCTTGACGTACTTGTCCCATTCACGATTCTTGTGGTTCTTGAATGCAACCGCCATCTTCCTAAGAGCAGCGTCCTTGACTTTCTGCACATATGCTTCTGTGAAATGATCTGGTAGGGTGAAATGTTCCATGAGAGTATCCCAAAGCAGACCTTTTTGTCTGTTGTCGACAAAAGTAACATCTGGACGTGGCTTTGCTGGCTCTCTCCATTCTTGAAGGGAGATCGGGAGTTGGTCCTTCACAAGAACTCCGCACTGACGAACGAACTTGTCCGCAATCTTCTTAGGCACTAATGGTTTGCCATTAGGTCTGATTGCCTCGATATTGTACTTTACGCCCTCCTTCAACTTTTTGTTCGGGCCTCGTTTCGTCCTGTTGCCTGAAGATTTGCTCGATCCGGATGGCTGAAAGAAGAAAGACCGATTCGTTAATATATCTTCAAGTCATTTAAAACATGTGATGATCACCAGATGTCTGCTTATATAAATATATATACCTCGCCGATCTTTGTTGTTTCAAGATCAACATTTTCTTCGTCATCATCATAATCATAGTTCATGACTTCATCAATTCGGTCGTCGCGATCGAATATCATATCACCCTCCCCGGTGTTGTTTAGAAATTCGGAGCCGTCATAATCTTCTTCATTCTGATCATCATCTGGCCCGCGAGGATGGCGTATCATATCGAACATGGCCTGTTCTCCCTCTCTGCCGGTATTGTCCGCCATAGCTTTTATTTAAGTAATCCAAAAGAAATATAAAACAATTTAGTATTCAAATTACATCGTCTTGAATAATAGATATAATCTTGAATACATCGTCTCGAATAATAGATATAATCTTGAATACATCCTCTCGAATAATATATAATGTTGAATACATGGTCTCGAATATTAGATATCGAATACATCACTGGCTAGCTAGGTAGCTAATAAAGATCGAATACTACAGAAGAATCTAGGACACTCGTGGTTCCTGCGGCGCGGGCGGTGGACACCCAAAGAGAAGGAACCCTCACGGGATCATAGCTGAAGTGAGATCCCTGAAGAAACTGCCAGGTATTGGAGAACCTGCCGCCCTCTAACGCAACCATGTTGCGATGGACGTGCTCGTCCTCCTCCCTGACACGGGGACGTACCACCTCCGGTGGGGCCGGCTCCCTACGCACTAAAACTGGCCCACGCGAACGCCACCAAACGAGATCAGGGTCGACGACGGGACCCGGGGCCGGGTTCCTCATCAAGCGGCACGCCCCTCCAGGCAGCACCTCCCAGTGCCAGCCCGATGGAGCCCGGTCCCGGACATGGGTCAGCCAGACGTCGTCGTGGACGGGTCGACGGCGAGGATGCGGGTCGGGCATCGTCGAGAACAAATACTAGCTATATGCCCACAAAAAGTAACATTTTTTTAATGATTGTATTTTGATAACTAAAATTTCTAACATTTCTATATAACTAACATTTCTAACAATGCTATATAACTAACATTTATATAACATTTCTAATATTTCTATAACTAAAAAACAAAAGAAAAAAATTATAACATTTCTATATATATAACTAACATTTGTATAACATTTCTAATATTTCTATAACTAAAAAAAGAAAATTTTCTAACTTTTTTATAACTATTTCTATAACTAAAAAACAGAAAAATTTCTAACAATTCTAACTTTTTTATAACTACTTCTATAACTAGAAAATAGAAATTTTTCTAACAATTCTAACATTTCTAACAATATGCTATATAACTAACTATTTCTATAACTAAAAAAAGAAAATTTTCTAACTTTTTATAACTATTTCTATAACTAAAAAACTAAAAAAATGTATGTGTGTGTGTGTTTTTGTGTGTGCTCACCGGCGAGGCGAGAGGCGACGGGGGGCGGCGCGCGACGGGGACGGCGAGGGCGGCGACAACGGGGATGGCGACGACGGGGACAGGGACGGGGCGGCGACGACGGGGACAGGGACGGGGCGGCGACGACGGGGACGAGGCGGCGATGATGGGGACGGGGACGACGCGGGACGGGCCGGGACGGGGCGGCGGTGACGACGGGGACGAGGACGATGGGGCGGCGACAACGGGGACGGGGCGGCGACGGGGGCGGCGACGAGAGGGATATGGAAACGGGGACGCGCGGCGGGCGATGGGGCAGAGGAGAAGAAGCAGATGAGAAACTGAAATTTTTGAAGTGTTTAGTTATATAGGATGGACCTTTAGTACCGGTTGGAGCCACCAACCGGTACTAAAGGCCTGTTTTGGCCAGGCCAAACGGCGGGAAGCGCACCCCCCTTTAGTACCAGTTCGTGGCACCAACCAGTACTAAAGGCCCCCCTTTAGTACCGGTTGGTGCCATGAACCGGTACTAAAGGGGGGTGCGCTGCTAGGCGAGGGACGCAAAGTTTAGTCCCACCTCGCCTAGCGAAGGGCAGCCGCACTGGTTTATAAACCCAGCCACGGCTGCTCCTTTGAGCTCCTCTCAAATGCAGGCCTTCTGGGCCTACCTGTGTTGTGCTGCCCCGAGGGCCTACTGGGCCTTTGCGGGCCTACATCCTGGCCCAACAACAGGTTGGGTTTCTAGTCGTATGCAGGCCGCTCTGGCCCAGTAGGCGGGCTTTTTTTTATTTATTTGTTTGCTTTATTTTTTTGGAGTTGTTTTTTTGTGTATTTAGAGTTTCTTTGTGAATATTTTTGCTTTAGGTACAAAAAAATACAAACTTTCTGTTAGTGCCCGTAGTTTTCAAATTTGAATAGTTTAAATTTTGAATTATTTGAAATTAGTGTGAATCACTAGTTTGTGAATAACTTAACTTTAAAAATCAGTAAAGGCATGAAATAATTTGTTTGCACATAAAATTTCTTCGCGTTTCAAATGCCAAAACACATAATTACCCTAACTATTACAGAGATTCCCTCCTGGGTGTGAAACACAGAAGAAAGTGATGATAGTGAAGCCGATCACATCCCAGATCTTTGGGTGTGAAACTATTTCTTCGTGTGTGTCCCTTTGCGTCGTAACCATGGAAAATCTTCATCATTTAACGGGATGCTCGGGTCAATATGCACTGTGAATGGAGCAATTTCATCAAACTTTTCATAATCTTCTGACATGTCTGTCTTGTCATCCACTCCCACGATGTTTCTTTTCCCAGAAAGAACTATGTGCCGCTTTGGCTCATCGTATGATGCATTCGCTTCCTTATCTTTTCTTTTTCTCGGCTTGGTTTACATGTCCTTCACATAGAAAACCTATGCCACATCATTGGCTAGGACGAATGGTACGTCTGCATACGCAAGATTGTTGAGATCTACTGTTTTCATTCCGTACTGTGGGCCTTCCGTTACCCCGCCTCGTGTCATATTGACCCATTTGCACCGAAACAAAGGGACCTTCAAACCACATCGATAGTCAAGTTCCCATATGTCCTGTATATAACCATAATATGTTTCCTTTCCCATCTTGGTTTCTGCATCAAAGCGGACACCACTGTTTTGGTTGGTGCTCTTCTTATCTTGGGTGATCGTGTAAAATGTATTACCATTTATCTCGTACCCTTTGAAAGTCATTATATTCGAAGATGGTAACTGGGACAGCAAGTACATGTCATCTTCAATTGAGGCGTCATGCATGGTACGTGTCTGCAACCAGCTGGCGAAACTCCTGGTTTGTTCACGTGTAATCCAGTCATCAGACCGCTCCGGGTGTTTGGAGCGTAGCAAATTCTTGTGTTCATCCATATACGGAGCCACCAAGGCGGAATTCTGTAGAACTGTGTAGTGTGCGTCAGTGAGAGAATGTCGGTCCATACATATTATTTGTTCCCCTCCTAGAGTGCCTTTTCCATCTAGTCTGCCCTTATGCCGCGATTCAGGAACACCAATCGGCTTAAGGTCAGGAATAATGTTAATACAAAAATCAACGACCTCCTCATTTTCATGGCCCTTGGAGATGCTTCCGTTTGGCCTAGCACGGTTATGAACATATTTCTTTAAGACTCCCATGAACCTCTCAAAGGGGAACATATTGTGTAGAAATATATATTGTCGATATCGTCCAAACAGTGTGTGCATGCGCGGTATCCCTTGTTTATCTGTCCTGAAAGGTTACTGAGAGCAGGCCAATCATTGATGGTCACGAACAGCAACTCCTTTAGGTTAAATTCTTCCCCCATGTGCTCATCCCACGCACGTACACCTGTTCCATTCCACAGTTGTAAGAGTTCTTCAACTAATGGCCTTAGGTACACATCAATGTCGTTGCCGGCTTGCTTAGGGCCTTGGATGAGCACTGGCATCATAATGAACTTCCGCTTCATGCACAACCAAGGAGGAAGGTTATACAAACATAGAGTCATAGGCCAGGTGCTATGGTTGCTGCTCTACTCCCCAAAAGGATTAATGCCATCTGCGCTTAGACCAAACCATACACTCCTTGCGTCATCTGCAAACTCCTTCCCGTACTTTCTTTCGATTTTTCTCCACTGCGACCCGTCAGCGGGTACTCTCAACTTTCCGTCTTTCTTACGGTCTTCTCTGTGCCATCGCATCGCCTTGGCATCCTCTCTGTTTTGGAACAAACGTTTCAACCATGGTATTATAGGAGCATACCACATCACCTTGGCAGGAATCTTCTTCCTGGGGCGCTCTCCCTCGACATCACCAGGGTCATCGCGGCTAATCTTATAGCGCAATGCACCGCATACCGGGCAAGCGTTCAAATCCTCGTACTCACCGCGGTAGAGGATGCAATCATTAGGGCATGCATGTATCTTCTGCACCTCTAACCCTAGAGGGCAGACAGCCTTCTTTGCTTCGTACGTACTCTCGGGCAATTCGTTGTCCTTTGGAAGCATATCCTTTATCATTACCAGCAACTTTCCAAATCCCTTGTCAGATACACCATTCTCTGCCTTCCATTGCAGCAATTCCAGTGTGGTGCCCAGCTTTTTCTTGTCACCTACGCAATTCGGGTACAACAATTTTTTGTGATCCTCTAACATGCGCTGCAACTTCTTCTTCTCCAAATCACTTGCGCAGTTTCTCTTTGCATCGGCAATGGCCCGACCTAGATCATCAACGGGCTCATCTGATGCCTCTTCTTCAGCTTCTTCCCGCATTGCCGGCTCAGCTTCTTCCCACATTACCGGCTCAGCTTTTTCCCCCATTGTTGTATCAGCATATTCAGTGTACCTCCTCTTCTTTTTATTGTCTTCCATCATAACCCCTCTTTCTCCGTGCTTGGTCCAAACATTATAGTGGGGCATGAAACCGGACTCAAACAGGTGGACGTGAATGGTTCTTGGCGTAGAGTAATTGTGACCATTCTTACAGCCAGCACATGGACAAGGCATAAAACCATCCGCCCGCTTGTTTGCCTCAGCCGCAAGCAGAAAAGTATGCACGCCCTCAACAAACTGGGGAGAGCATCGGTCATCGTACATCCATTGCCGGCTCATCTTCATTACACAACACCGAATAGACCAAACTAATACAAGCTCATACATAAAGTTCATACAACACTTAAATGCAACAACAAATGCGATCAAGATCGCAACTAAGGTAACAATTGATCCAACAGCATAATGATACCAAGCCTCACTATCGATGGCATATTTTATAATCCTTCTAATCTTCAAGCGCATTTTCTCCATCTTGATCTTGTGATCATCGACAACATCGGCAACATGCAACTCCAATTCCATCTTCTCCCCCTCAATTCTTTTCAATTTTTCTTTCAAGTACTCGCTTTCTCTTTCAACTAAATTTAACCTCTTGACAATAGGGTCGGTTGGAATTTCCGGTTCACATACCTCCTAAAAAAATATCTATGTCAACTTGATGGGCATAATTTTTCATAAACACGAAATGCAACTAGTTTTAAAATATAATATATATACCACATCCGAATCATAACAAGGACGAGGGCCGACAGGGACGGATATCAAAACCATGGCACTATGTATAACAAAGAATGTACGGGTAAGATAATTATACGAGTAACTATATATCCAAATCACACAAACATCAATTTTTATATAAAATTTCATGAACAAGAGGCTCACCACAAGGTGGTTCCGGCGACGGGACGGTGCGGGCGATCGACGGTGGTTACGGCGGAGATTTTGAAGGCACTAAGTAAACCACACCTACATATGCAAACTAAGTGTTATTTTTGACCTCAAATTGCATATAAATCAAATACTAGCACATATAATTCCTCCCAAATTACTAAACTCACAAATTAAACACTATATAAAGCATTGCAAGAGCTAATCTAGCAATGAGATATGAAAGGACAAAACTGCTAACCTTTGTGATCATTTGAATCGATGGGGACCTTCAAATCTTGACAAATTTTGGGAAAAATGTGTGATGAGCTCGAGAGGAAGAGGGGAAGAACAGAGAGGGAGGGGAAAGGGGAAGAACAGAGTGAGCTCGGCGGGTGGATGAAGGGTTTATGTAGGACGACCTTTAGTACCGGTTCGTGACACGAACCGGTACTAAAGGTGCTGGAGGGGCCCCAGACTGACAACATCCTACCACCACTCTCATTAGTACCGGTTCGTGGCACGAACCGGTGCTAAAGGTTCGCCACGAACCAGTACTAATGAGAGCGGCCCGGATAGCCGTTGGAACCGGCACTAATGGACACATTAGTGCCGGCTCAAATTCAAACCGGCACTAATGTGCTTCACGTTTGACCCTTTTTCTACTAGCGAAGTCATGGATTGATGCTTGTTGGTGGAGGGGGAGTATAAACTTTACCATTCTGTTTGGGAACCACCTATCATATGTGTAGCATGGAAGATATCGCCATCTCTTGGTTGTTATGTTGACAATGAAAGTATGCCGCTCAAAATATTATTTATCTCTATTTCAAAACCGAGCTCTGGCACCTCTACAAATCCCTGCTTCCCTCTGCGAAGGGCCTATCTATTTACTTTTATGTTGAGTCATCACCCTCTTATTAAAAAGCACTAGTTGGAGAGCACAGCTGTCATTTGCATCCATTACTATTAATTTATATTGGGTATGACTATGATTGGATCTCTTTTACCATTAATTACAATGTCTAGTCAGTCCTTGATCTTTAAAGGTGCTCTGCATATATGTTTTGCGGTCTCAGAAAGGGCTAGCGAGGTACCATCTTGTTATATCATATTATGATTATTTTGAGAAAGTGTTGTCATCCGAGATTTATTATTATGGCTCGCTAGTTGATTATGCTATTGATATGAGTAAACATGGGACCTAAGAGTTATTGCAAATGTGGTTAGTCATAATCTTTGATGAAAACTTGAATGCTAGCTTTACATATTTACAACAACAAGAGCAAACAGAGTTTGTAAAAGTTTTTCTTTATCGCTTTTAGTTTATCAACTGAATTGCTTGAGGACAAGCAAAGGTTTAAGCTTGGGGGAGTTGATACGTCTCCATCGTATCTACTTTTCCAAACACTTTTGCCCTTGTTTTGGACACTAACTTGCATGATTTGAATGGAACTAACCAGGACTGATGTTGTTTTCAGCAGACTTTCCATGGTGTTATTTATGTGCAGAAACAAAAGTTCTTGGAATGACCTGAAACTTCACGAAACATCTATTTGGAAATAATAAAAAATCCTTGCAAAAGATGAAGACCAGGGGGCCCACACCCTAGCCACGAGGGTGGGGGCGCCCCCACCCTATGGCGCGCCCCCCCTACCTCGTGGGCCCCCTGGAGCTCCTCCGACCTCAACTCCAACTCTATATATTTGCTTTCGTGGAGAGAAAAATAGGAGAGAAGGATTCATCGCGTTTTACGATACGGAGCCGCCGCCAAGCCCTAAAACCTCTCGGGAGGGCTGATATGGAGTCCGTTCGGGGCTCCAGAGAGGGGAATACGTTGCCGTCATCATCATCAACCATCCTCCATCACCAATTTCATGATGCTCACCGTCGTGCGTGAGTAATTCCATCGTAGGCTTGCTGGACGGTGATGGGTTGGATGAGATCTATCATGTAATCGAGTTAGTTTTGTTAGGTTTTGATCCCTAGTATCCACTATGTTCTGAGATTGATGTTGCTATGACTTTGCTATGCTTAATGCTTGTCACTAGGACCCGAGTGCCATGATTTCAGGTCTCAACCTATTATGTTTTCATGAATATATGTGAGTTCTTGATCCTATCTTGCAAGACTATAGTCACCTACATTGTGTTATGATCCGGCAACCCCGAAGTGACAATAGTCGGGACCACTCCCGGTGATGACCATAGTTGGAGGAGTTCATGTATTCACTATGTGTTAATGCTTTGTTCCGGTACTCTATTAAAAGGAGGCCTTAATATCCCTTAGTTTCCATTAGGACCCCGCTGCCACGGGAGGGTTGACAAAAGATGTCATGCAAGTTCTTTTCCATAACCACGTATGACTATATTCGGAATACATGCCTACATTACATTGATGAATTGGAGCTAGTTCTGTGTCACCCTATGTTATGATTGTTACATGATGAACCGCATCCGGCATAATTCTCCATCACCGATCCAATGCCTACGAGCTTTTCACATACTGTTCTTCGCTTATTTACTTTTCCGTTGCTACTGTTACAATCACTACAAAACCTAAAAGTATTACTTTGCTACTGTTACCGTTACTTCCATATTACTTTGCTACTAAATACTTTGCTGCAGATACTAAGTTACCCAGGTGTGGTTGAATTGACAACTCAACTGCTAATACTTGATATTATTCTTTGGCTCCCCTTGTGTCGAATCAATAAATTTGGGTCGAATACTCTACCCTCGAAAACTGTTGCGATCCCCTATACTTGTGGGTTATCACATATCCCGGCGAATCAAGGAGGCAATAAGCGTAAGGCCGACGGTAACTCGGAGTTTGTGGCTCACACCAATTCACAAGGTAACAATCAATGACGCAAGGGGAGGCCGCCCCCTCGGTCTGGCGGGTCAGGTCCTACTCTTGAGCAACTGCTCAATGAACCCTGTCCATGACACGGCACTCGGGAGAGGCCAGCCACTCACCTGTGGAAGGATTGCGTGATCATGAAGGCTTTCAAAAATTCTAACATGTTCGATGGCAACCATGGGTCTGGTGGCGGCTCGGGTGGAGGCGGTTTTCATGGCCCGGGCGGCGGCTCAAGTTCCGGCTTTCAAGGAAATCAAGGTGGTTATAATCAACAGTCTGGTCAGGGAGGTCAGCAGCAGCAGCAATCGGGTTATCGGAGCAATCCAAAGTAGCTGAATAGTTGACAATATCATGTGTTCACCACTAGCTTGTGCAAACGAGACCAGAAGCTTCATAAAAGGGCTGTGAACGCTGTTGAGCCGGCGGTTCCCCGTTATTTAAGGTGGTCAAAGCAGCCTATTGTGTGGAGCAGGGAAGATCACCCTCCCCGGGTTGACAATCCGGGTCAGTTAGCCTTGGTGGTAGCACCTCAGGTTGGTGGATATAAATTCACTAAAGTACTCATGGATGGAGGTAGCAGCATCAATATCCTCTATTATGAGACCTTTCGTCGTATGGGGTTGAATGACAAAAATCTAAACACATCCAACACCGTTTTCCATGGAGTGGTGCCTGGTAAGTCGGCATACCCAGTCGGTAAGATTGAGCTGGAGGTAGCGTTCGGAGATGAGCATGATTCTAGGGCTGAGAAATTAACCTTTGAAGTGGTCAAGATCAAGAGCCCATATCACGCTCTATTTGGACGGCCGGCTTATGCCAAGTTCATGGCGCGGCCGTGTTATGTTTCCTTACAGCTCAAGATGTCAGGTCACAAGGGCACTATTACAGTACATGGGAGTCGAAAGATAGGCCTGGAATGTCAGGAGGGTGACGATGCTTATGCTGAATCTGTTTGTGCAGCAGAGGAGTTGATGTTTTATAAGGACAATGTTGACCCGGCGGACATGACGTCTCTGAAGAAACCAACCACAGATCATGACCCGGTGATGAAATTTAAGTCGGCCGATGACACCAAGCTTGTTGATTTTGTTCCAGGCGACTCATCTAAGCAATTCAGTATCAGTGCCAATCTGGATCCTAAATAGGAAAGCACACTCATCGAGTTCATCCATGAGAACCGGGACATCTTTGCATGGAAACCTTCTAACATGCCGGGTGTACCGAGAGAACTCGCTGAGCACACTCCTAATATTGATCAAAAGTTTAAGCCGGTCAGGCAGTTTCTTCGGTGGTCTAACGAGGAGAGATGGAAAGCTATCGGTGAGGAGGTGGCCCGGCTCTTAGCGGCTGGGTTTATTGTTGAAGTTTTTCACCCGGAGTGGTTGGCTAACCCGGTGTTTAATTGTGCTTAAAAAGAACGGCACCTGGCGGATGTGTGTGGATTACACGGAGTTAAATAAGGCTTGTCCGGCTGATCCTTTTGCTCTTCCCTGTATTGATCAAATTATTGATGCTACGGCGGGTTGTGAACGTTTGAGCTTCTTGGATGCTTACTCTGGTTATCATCAGATCAAAATGGCAGTTAAGGACCAGGAGAAGATGGCCTTCATCATTCCGTTTGGAGCCTTCTGTTATTTATCTATGCCATTCGGGCTCAAGAGTGCCCAGGCGACTTATCAGCGATGTGTACAGACCTGTCTCCACAATCAGATTGGGCGCAATGTTCATGCTTATGTGGATGATATTGTGGTGAAATCTAGAGAGAAGGAGACCTTGATAGATGATCCTAAGGAAACCTTTGATAATCTCCGGGTCTACAAAATGATTCTTAACCCGGCCAAATGTGTGTTTGGCATGCCAGCAGGCAAGCTTTTGGGTTTTCTGGTATCTAACAGAGGCATTGAGGCTAACTCGCAGAGGATCAAGGCAATCACCTCTTTGGCTAAGCCGGCATGCGTCAATGATGTACAGCGACTGGCGGGTCGTATTGCTAATTTAAGCCTATTTATAAGCCGGTTAGGTGAGAAGGCCATACCGCTGTATCAGATGATGAAGAAAACAGATAATTTTGTCTGGAGTGATGCTGCTAACGCTGCCTTTGAAGATTTAAAGAGACAGTTATCTGAGCCGCCGATCCTTGTGGCTCCCATTGATAAGGAGCCATTATTGTTGTATGTGGCTGCTAACTCACGTGATGTCAGTGTTGCAATCATGGTGGAGCGCGAGGAGGTTGTCAAGGAGCATCCGGTTCAACGGCAGGTTTACTACATCAGTTAGGTGCTTATTGAGTCCAAGCAAAGATATCCACATTGGCAGATGCTCGTTTATGGGGTGTTCATGGCAAGCCGGAAGCTTAAGGAATACTTCCAGGGTCACCCCATCATTGTGGTAAATTCTGCTCCTTTGGGAGACATCATTCAGAATAGAGAGGATACAGGACGAGTCGCCAAGTGGGCCATTGAGCTTGGGCCTCAAGGCTTGAAGTATGTGGCACGCACTGCTATTAAGTCTCAAGCACTGGTGGACTTCATCCATGATTGGACAGAATTGCAGACGCCTGAAGAAAAGCCGGACATCACATACTGGACTATTCATTTTGTTGGGTCCTTGCAATTGGAGGGCTCGGGGGCTGGAGTTGTTTTAGCTTCCCCTCGAGGTGACAAATTTTTTTATGTACTCCGGTTGATGTTTCCCTGTACTAACAATGCAGCTGAATATGAGGCCTTGCTCCATGGTCTTCGGATGGCTAAGGAGATGAACTTAATCCGGGTAAGGTGCTTTGGCGACTCAGATTTGGTGGCTCAACAGGCGTCAGGCAAGTGGGATTCTAAGGATCCTTTCATGGCGGCTTACCGCCGCGAAGTTGATGCTATCGCGGGACACTTCAAAGGTTATCAACTGGAACACATTAATCGAAGGAAGAATGAGGCGGCTGATGCTCTAAGCCGGTTGGGATCTCAGCGTAAGCCGGTACCACCTAACACCTTCTTGGATGTTTTGCATAGCCCTTCTGTTAAGTTGCCCACAGAGGAAGACTTAGTTTTTCTAGACCCAGAAGCGCAGTTGGTGGCGGCTCTTCATGTCATCCCAGATTGGACATTGCCATATTTGGCTTACATGACCCGGGGCGAGTTCCCTGAGGACGAGACTTTGGCTAGACAAATCGTCTGGTGGTCTAAGTCCATGACAATTGTTCATGGTGACTTGCATCATCGCAGTGTTACTCAGGCGTTTCAACGTTGTGTGTCGCCTGAGGAAGGTCAGCAAATACTTCGTGAGATCCATGAAGGGGATTGTGGTCATCACACTGGCTCAAAATCTCTTGTGTCCAAAGCTTTCCATCATGGTTTTTATTGGCTGGCGGCTCATGCTGATGCGGAGGATCTGGTCAGTAAATGTCATGGTTGTCAAAAAATTTCACGACGAGCACATGTGCCGGCTCAAGAATTAAGGATGATTCCAATCACTTGGCCGTTTGCAGCCTGGGGGCTTGATATGGTTGGGCCTTTCAAAAGGTCCAAGGATAAAAAGACACATCTCCTGGTGGCGGTTGATAAATTTACGAAGTGGGTTGAGGTAGAGCCGGTCAGTAAGTGTGATGCAGCCACGGTGGTTCAATTCATGAAAAAGGTGATCTTCCGTTTTCGTTTTCCACATAGCATCATAACTGACAATGGTACTAATCTGTCCAAAGGGGTTATGGAAGAGTTTTGTCAATGTGAACATATCTGGCTCGATGTTTCATCAGTAGCTCATCCTCAATCCAATGGTCAAGCTGAAAGAGCCAATCAAGAGATCTTGAAAGGTATAAAACCCCGGCTCATGGTCCCCTTACAACGGATGTCGGGTTGTTGGGTAGAGGAGTTGCCTTCTGTGATTTGGAGCATCAATACTAAACCTAACAGATCTACGGGTTATACGCCTTTCTTCATGGTTTACGGAGCAGAAGCGGTCCTACCGAGTGACATCCGTCATGACTCGCCCCGAGTGGCGGCTTATGTTGAAGCTGATAATTAACAAGCTCGTCAGGATGCACTTGATTTGTTGGATGAGAAGCGTGACTTAGCAATAGCCCGCTCGGTGATTTACCAGCGGGACCTGTGCCGTTATAACAGCCGCCGGGTTAAGTCCAGAACCTTTCAAGAAGGTGACTTAGTGCTCCGGCTCATCGAGGATCAGTCTGATATGCACAAGCTATCCCCACCTTGGGAAGGACCCTTTGTGGTCAGCAAGAACCTGAATAACGGGTCATATTACCTCATCGATGTTCGAGAGCACAAAGACTCACGTAAGTCGGAGGAGGAGCCCGCCGGCCGTGGAATATCGCTTATCTTCGGCTTTACTACACTTGAGCCACCGGCTCTCGTGATGTACATAGTTTGACGATGTATATATTATGAAGAGTAATAAAGCAGGACCTCTGTCCTTTTCATCCTCAAAAGTTTATATGTCTTCATTATTATATCGTTAGACCGACCAACAGGGAACTGATGATATTTGAATTCGGCTCTCCCTTTGGTACGGCTTATGATCATATTCGAATCTAGCTATTAAAAATCATGATCACCAGGGGGCTTCCTGTTCACACATAGGTCGTATTCGAACTGAAGAGAACATAGATGTCGATACCCTTTTGATTGTCACACTACCAAACCTATTAGGGGGATTCTTGATCATATCCGAATCATAGCTCAACCCCTTTTGGGCCTGTAGTGGATCGTATTCGAATCAGCGTCATTAAACAACTCTCAAGGTCATTTGGGGGCTTCCTATTCAAACATAGGTCGTATTCGAACCAAAGAGAACATAGTTGTCGATACCCTCTTGATCGGCAACGCCAAAACCACTGGGGGCTATATGATCGTATTAGAATCTTAGCTTAACCCCTTTGGAATGGTTCTCTGATCATATTCGAATCAGAAGCCTTTTGAATTTTGTTTGTTGCTGATAAAGTTCTTTGCAATCACAATTTTCTGACTTTGTCTTGAAACTTTTGATTATATTTGGAAGCATCTAATGAGTAGCTTCCATTTAGCCCGGTTTGGGCCTTGGTCAATAAATCGCCAATATATGACGGTGATCATACATTTGGAAGTTTTACGCTTCTAAAAGATCGGGTTGTCACCCTCACTGTCCGGATCACATAAACTGGCATTGTAATCCAAGGATCACAGGTATGCTGTCATGGTTATGTTTCAAAGACATAATTGATAGCCGGCTTATTTATATTTTTTATATTCCGGGTTACATCTAAGATATATGACCCGCCATGCGGTAAGTCGCCAAGGGACTTGTGATTTGTTTCTCTATGCAGGACATTTAAAGAAGCTCTTTTAACCATAAGGAAAGCAGAGGATCAGTATAATATGGAGGAATATAAGATGGCGGCTTAAATAGTATTGAGCGCCAGACATGTGCGCGATGGCATGACAAAATTAAATGTTTTTTACCCTATTACATGAATCCCCGAGTCCAAATGATGAATCATTGTTTTTCAGCAAAGCATAAATATGGGCCGTCTGATGGATCAAATGCGTTGTTGGCCCGAGGCTTCCGGATCATCCTTTTCTGCTCCTTCGTCTTGTTCCCTGTCCTGGAAGGTTGATGATGACCAGTCAATGCCACTCAAAGCTTCAAATTCAGCTTCATCATCAATTAATCTGGCCGGGTCAACTTCAGGGGCAAAGGTATGCTTACGAATTGGAGGGATCAGGTTGATGACTTCATAATGTGGCGTTGGAATCCTCCGGTTTTCAGCATCATAACCCGGATGATACTTGGTAAGATCTATATCATTAGCAATCAGGGTGGCCATAGGGCGTATTTCCTTAACACAAGTGGTGAAGTCCTCCTGTCCAAACGGGGTGCCGTCCTCGTTTAGGCTGGGATACCCGATGGCGATGTCAGCTGGATCTAGCTCCGGTAGCCATGCCTTGGCCCGGCTTAATGCAGCTACGGCTCCGGCTCTCGCAGAAGATCGCCCTAGTTCTTTGAACCGTTGAGGTAGCACGGCAAGCCGTTTCAGTACATCCGCCAAGAGGGTGGGGACTTCATTGGACAATGCCACTGCAGCTAAAGCACGTTGTGACCCGGTGTAGAGTTGTTCTACCAGTGTGTAAACCGCCTTCAATTTTACCAACATGCTTTGGTCAAGATTGGAACTCCTGGGGCCTGCATTACGAAGTCAGGTGAGTCGATGACAATTGATATACTTGTTAGAAAAATTCAAATATCTAACGCTTGTAGAGTGACTTACCAACGATTGTTGAGACCATCTGAGATACATGGCGTTTTAAGCCGGATAACTCAGTGGTTGTTTCTGCAAGAGCCGCCTCAGTTTTCTCAGCCCGGTTGATCAAGGCAATCTTTTCATTAGCACAGGCCTTCTTCTCTGCTTCAAAGCCTTTTTCAGTTTCGCTTGTTCAGATACACTGAATTCAAACTTGGAATTGCCTTTTTGGGTTTCAGTCTCCTGAGCTTCCAGGCGATTCTTCAAGTCAGTAATCTCCGATTAAAATTAACTCATGGTGGCATGTACAAATGTTGGGTTACAATCAGGATTGCTATAATGCAACATTAAGTCCCAAGCACTTTGCAAGCAAAGATACTTGGCACTTGGGGCCTAATGTATGCTGAAGAATTCTGTTTGCAGTGGTGGTTCATTAAATACTTCTTAAGGATTGGGTCAAACATGCTGGTTCAGTCGGCCCTTGTGGGCTACAGGATAAAGCCGGATTTCTTACATATATTACTAAGCTGGTCTTAAGTCTACAACATATTTCATCATAAGCAATAGACTTGGGGGCTGGTATAGTAAGTATAAAATACAACAACAAGAGTTATACCTCATATTTTTGGTGAATCTGTTTCACCATGTCAATTTCCATGTCACGGCTGTTGTGCACTTGATTTATATAACCAAAGACGATTTCTCCAATACTTAGATAAGTATAATCAGTGACATCCAGCTTAGCCCTGCGGCGTTCCAGAAGTTCTTCTTTGGTGGAGCACTTGGCCAGCACGGTGGGTCTCCCCGACTCAAAAAAGTCAGTTTTGATGATTTCGACATCCGGGTCATCTATCTTGGCCAGACTAGGAATCTCTGGATTCTCAGAACCGTCAATGGCTTGCTCGACAAGCGGGTCAGCAGTAGGTGTTGGAATATCGTGGGCTGGTTCAGGCGGCGGCTCATGAGCGGAGGTGTCAGGAGCTGCTGTTCTGAGTTCCGGCTCATTTAAGATCGACTCTTCGGCCGGCTTGTTCTTCTTCGCCCTCTTGCTAGGATTTACTTGTACGTTGTGTAAAAATCAAAAGGTTAGTGCAAA
The DNA here is from genome assembly GCA_032464435.1 of Aegilops umbellulata. NCBI lineage: Eukaryota > Viridiplantae > Streptophyta > Magnoliopsida > Poales > Poaceae > Aegilops > Aegilops umbellulata. The sequence continues at coordinate 554,851,742 of CP136057.1, forward strand.
AACCATGAGTAAGATAAGCATAAGATAAGCAGATTATCAGTACCCTGGAGCGGTTTTAAAAGTCGGCAAGTTGGACTGCATTGACTCGCCGGAGGAAGGTAAAGTTTCCTGGTAATTTGAGTTAGAAGAATTGAGTGGTTCATGAATGAGACCCGCCAAAGGATGAGTAGGGTGTAAATCGGAAATAACCTTGTTCCGGCGCTTCTTTTGTGCATTCGGTAAACCGGAGGAAAGTTCGGCATCCTTGCTGGTTTGGGTTTGCCTCCGGTTCTCATGCATATGTTGCTTCAAAAGAAATTGAGGATCTTGATAAGCTCAAGGATGTGAAAATCTTACTTTCCGGGTTATTCTTCGAATTTTCCATCTTGGCAAAGGCTCGGAGTCGGAGGAAATAATAGTTACCTCTTCATCCACTACATGACTTGCTCCTGTGTCCTTCTAATCATAATCAGTGTCAATAAGATGGTTAAAAAAGGAACCTAAAGAGTCAAGAGCTACCTCTGATTCAGAGGTATCGTCCAGATGAAGCATGCCTGAGGCGCTAGGCTTATTCCCCTTCTTCCGGGCAGCGGCTTTCTTGGTTTTTCTGGCTTTGTTTGCAGCTTCATGGTTATACTTGACCTTCCAAAATTCGTCATCAGCCTATGAATTACAACAAAGGTTTTCGAGTAAAGGTGAAATTGTTAAAGTTGAAGGTAAAAATGCTCAAGTCAATGGCTTACCGCTGGAGCCGGGTTAGCTTTGCAGAAAGGACTTAAACCTACTTTCCCACAATCTGCCAGGCTCTCATTCAGAAGAGACTTGGTCATATCACCAATGACGTCCTCAGGTAAGTCATCAGGGTTATGCCGCAGAGGATCATTCTTTTGGCTTGTGCAATCGCACATCAAGCCGGGGCGGCGGCTCAAAGGAATAACCCGCCAGGCAAGCCAAACCCGGACCAGATCAATACCGTTTAAGCCATTCCCCAGAAGAGCCTTGACCTAACTCATGGTGGGGGCAAGTGTTTGATGTTCAGTCGGAGACAGTTTATCTGTGTAGCGACCCGACCCGAATGGGACAAGTCTCTGTGCTTACGTGTCATCCCTGGATCGGTATGCTGACACACACAGTACTCGAAGGATTTATAACAGAGGTAAATCACATGTATAAAGTGACATAAATACTATTACCTCAATCCAATATAGCGGAAGCAACCAAGGTTGTGGATCCCCATCAACACCAACGGCAAAGTTGAGTGTAGAAATCGTAACCCTAACGTATCACTTACTCATCGTAAGAAAACCTGCAACATGAGACGTTGCAGCCCGAAACGGGTCAGTACATTGAATGTACTAGCAAATTCACACCATAGAGAAAAAGATGAACAATGGCTATCACTACATGCATATATGGCTGGTGGAAAAGCTCTATGGTTACAGTTTTGCGAAAAGCCAGTTTTTCCCTACTGCAAAGGAATAAATTTATTTAACTATCATGGTGGTTGTTAAACATTGAGAATGGTTGACAGCATTCTCAATCCCAATTAAAAGTAATCATTAAAACCCAATAAAATTAATTAAAGTAACATGATGAGATCAACAGGATAATCCAAGAACTAGATACTCAAAACGTCCATAACCGGGGACACGGCTAATCATGATTAGTTTGTACAGTCTGCAGAGGTTTGCGCACTTTTCCCCACAAGACTCGATCGCCTCCGTTCGATTTCTCGCACTACAGGGTGTTTGAGAAACGAATGACCGAGACATAGTCTTTCAGAAGCGCTAGCACCTTACGTTGTGATAGACCGTACCAACCTACATCCCCTACATCTACTAGTCTACCACTGTAAGAGTTCGCACGACTTAGTCAACTATGCCAGAGCCCATAATGGCTTGTGGCTGCACACGGAAGTTTCTAGCATGAATAATCTCATGATCCCTTTGAGCCTGGGTGGCGGTCCAAAAGAAAAACAGGCAAGTCCTGGAATACCCAGGTACCTAGACAGGCAAGTCCTGGAATACCCAGGTGCCTCAATCCACCCAGATGTGTGTTTAAGTTGCCACCTTAAGTAAACCATTAATTAAGAATCTCACATCTGTCATGAAATACTCTCAAAACCCAATCCACGTCTACGAGCATAGCATGGCAATATAAGCATAACGTAAAATTAACTCCCAAGGGTTTGATAACAAATAGGTAACAGGTACTACCTCATCTACTTCCCATCCCACAATTTAATTAGATCCTAATCATGCAAATGTTTGAGGATGGACCTAATGCAATAAAAAAATTGGGTATGAAAGGGATATGATCAAAGTGTGAACTTTCCTGCAATGTTGATGAAGATGATTCGCACTCAATACTCTTGATATCTCTACTCGTCACACTCCGGTCAATCTATCGTAAGCAAGCAATAGTAACAACACATAAGCACTCACTCAAAAGATCAGAAGAACCAAGTAGACGATTCGGAAAACACCAAAACCAAGCAAATAGCTCTTGCAATATAAAACAATTTCTAACAGTACCAAAATTATGTGAATTTGGCCTTATCAGAAAGTTTAGGTCAGGAGCTTTCATTTGCAAAAAGAATCAACTCAAACGGAGCTACGAAACTCAAGTTATGATCAAACGAAGTTTGAATACAAATCTAATCTAATTCAAATTTTAAATTTTCAAAAACATGTTTGAGTTGGATTACTGGATAGATGAGATCATAATGAAGGAGTGGGCGTTGGTTTCGTTGGATTTGGACAAACGAGTAAAAAGTTATGAGCGTTTGAAAACCAGGGGCTGATCTGCAAAGAAAAATATTCATAGATGGGTCCCTGACCGAAAATAAAAAGAAAAAGAAAAATCTAAATACCGAACGTTCGTTACAGAACCCTATAGAACAAAATCGTTCGCTACCGAGTACTAACGGACGAACGTCCGCTAATTAATCTAACTAAAATATAAAACCGATTTTTAAAAGAAAAACCGAGGAAACCTAAAATTAAATAATAAACCGGACCGGAGAAGGGGTTATACTGGTTCGTCGGTTTGGCTGAGAAAAACCGGCATCGGTACCGGCAAGGCGGCGGACTTCGGCGAGGCGCGCAGCGGCGATGCGGCGGCTACAGCGGCGCGGGCGGCGGTGGATGCGGCGCGGGGCAGCGCGACAGCGAGGCGAGCAGGCGGGGCGCGGTGCGGGCGGCGCGCTGTGCAGCAGCAGGGGGCGGTGCCGCGGCGGGGTGCTGCGGCTGCGGCGGCGGATCTGCGGCGGCGTCGCGAGATGCGGCGAGGGCGGCTGCGGGAGCAGAGGGGGGCGGCGGCGAACGGGGTCAGGGGGGCGGGGCCCGGTATTTATGGGAGGAGGACAAGGCGGCGCGGAGGTGGCCGGGTTGGCCACGGCGAGCGGCGGCAGCGACATGGACTCGTGAGGAGTCCCTGTCGGGGACGACGGCGGCTGGGCTGGGCCTGGCTGGCTAGCCGGGCCGGCCCAGTCGGCAAGGAAAGATTTTTTTTTAAAACACAGACAATCAGAAATAATAAAGCCAAATAAATAAAAATATTATATAGGCATATAATATATCAAGATTTTTAGAAAAACATTTTCTACAAGATGAACATTTTTCTAAAGTCAAATAAAATTCACAAAAATTCAAATAATTCAAATAGTGCCTCTCCTCTAATAAAATCCAGTAAAGTTCATTTTAAAAATACCAAAATGACTTCAAATTTATTTATCTCCAATTTTCTGACGTAGGGAATCATGTTACCCTATTTTCCATATATTTTATTTTTGGAGAAAAATAATTTGAATAAACTCCAATAACTCCAAATTGAAATAAATTCAAAAGAACTTTGAATTTAATTCTTTGAAACTCCCAACTCATATTTCATATATTTTGAAGAAGTCATATTATCTTCTCTCGTGAAAATCATTGTGTTGCATAAAGTTTCAAATTGGAAATATTTTCAATTGGAATTCAAATATTTTTCAAACACCCTTTTCATTTATTTAAATGGAATAAGTTATGTCATCTTCTCTCTAGGGTTTTGTATTTGAAAATAATTTGAATTCACGAAGATCATAAAAGCAAAAATGAAAGTTTGGGAAAGTCCTTTTATTCCCTCTCATTTAACTTTCAAAAAGTTTCGAAATTCAGTCACTTTCAGTCAATCAATCAAATAATCAATCAAATCTATCTATTTATTATAACATTCCAAAATTTTGAATTTTGGGATGTTACAAACCTACCACCCTTAAAATGAATCTCGTCCTCGAGATTCGGAGAGGCTAGCAAGAAAAGGTTAGGGTTTGGGGGTCTTCTCAATATCCATCGATCAGCTCCGGGGTCTCGGGTGCTACCATCCTTAGGATCATTGTTACGGTTCCATCAAAACACATATACTCCATCCTTATTCTTGACGGGGTTGGTCTTCTCAAATTCTCGAGAAAATTCCTTCTCTGGCTTTTCCGGTAGTGGCATAACCTTTTCCTCAATTCTCCTGTCCTTTCTTCTTGGTAAGGTTCTACCATGACTGGGTCTTCTTAGCTGACGGGTCTAACGCCAATACTAAACAACTATCGATATCTCATGGTGGTCAACAGTTTATGGTTTCTCCTGCAGGAAATGGGTCTGGTTGATCCTCACCGTATGACCTACGATTGGCAAGAGGTGCCTTGTACAAGGGGAAAATTGCTATACCAATCTAAGGTTCAAACAAGGTTTAATATCGTCGTCTCTCTACTATAGGTAAGTCACTCAGATTTACCATCCCACATAGCAAGGCGAATAATAAGAGTAAGTCGGTATGGTGATCAATCCATCCCGCACCCAAATCATTACCTTGTATACGGTTTAGCGAATCCCGCATTCTAACACTCGGTCATCCTCACAAGCATTGCAGAATTTCTCTTGTCAACGAACTAGGTTCGGATAAATCCATTGATTCTGCAAGCCAATCAAACATCTATCGTTCCTTCCCAACCCTCAGGTTTTGCGTAAACTCCTATAAGATCGTCTATCGATAAAATTGTAGCTTCCTCCAGGGTTTTTCCTTCAGCGAGAGTGTGTTTGCTTCTTGGCAGGTCCTGGGGCCTGTGGGTTATGGCCCATCACATCACTTGTCAACCTTGAACTCATCATCTGGGCAACTGATCATTATTCCATCTTCCAACTTCCAAGTATTCTTAAATCCATCCATTTGTACTGTCTTCCTTCCTTCTATTGGCACCAAACTAGAACATGATTACTTAGACTCGTCATGGAATTTCCATTGAACCATATTTCCAACATCATACCTCCTTTATATCCAATAGTACTTCATCCCTTCATCCTCATGGGATATCCCATATACCGAGATAAAAACTTATACTTATGAAGTCCATACTCCACTTCGTAGAACATCATTATCCTTTCCAGGGTCAAGCGTCCTTACAGGGGAATATTGGCCATCTCTGCATGGCACTTCTTCAATTGGGAAACGTGAAACACATCATGAACGTCTGACAGTTCTTTGGGTGACTCCAATTTGTTGGCCACTTCTCCCATACGTTCCAAAACTTCGTATGGTCCTACAAATCTCAAGGCTAAATTTCCCTTAACTCCAATTCGTTTAACTCCTCACAGAGGGGACACACGAAGACATGCTCTGTCTCCAATTCCATAGACTACCTCCTTGCATTTTTTAGTCTGCATAACTCTTCTGTCTGGACTGAGCTACCTTCAGTCTATCTCGAATCAACTTATCATTCTCTTCTAACTCCTTGATCACATTTGGTCCAAACAACTGACGGTCTCCAACTTCATCCCACACACTCTTGGGGTATCACACATATCGAGACAAAAATCATATTCATTTTGTCCTAAATCCACTCAGTGGAATATCCTTATCTTTTCCAAGGGTCAACGGTTCTTTCAGGGTACTACCACACTTAAATTGCTCCAATATTCCATAGACCATATTTCTCATATCCTCGAAAATGGTCAACATCTTTCCTCATAGAGTAACTCATAAAATCCAAATCAGTACCAACACTGCTAACTTTATTGATTCTCAAATTATTACAATCTCATGTTTTTCCATTACATGCCTCAACTCAACATCTCAATATAAAGGAAAATGTTCTCACTACTACTATATTTCTTCTGTTACAAACTCAACTATTTATCACGAGTCTCCTTCTCCTTCGGACAATCTCTGGCAAAGTGCCCTGCTTCATTACAACAGAAACATATTACTTCTGGCGAGTTTCGAGGTTTCCTTGTGATTATATAGCCTACTTGGGTCCTTGGCTTCCTTTTTGGGAAATTGCTGAGGTAGTGCCCTGACTCCTTGCACCTATAGCAGGTGACATGACTCAGATCCTTCCTGGAATCCAATCTACTTCTCTTTCTGGACTTTTCCATTCCAATCAGGGCTTCTATTTCCTGTGGGTCATACTCTACTTCCTCCGTCGGGAATTCTACTAGATTCCCCTTCGTACAATTCTGGGAGATGTGTCCTTCTTCTCCACATGAATAGCAAGACTTGGTGCAGGGTTTAATTGGTTCCTCTTTGGGTGTGTCCTCCACCTCTTCCTTCATCGCAGGTTCTTTTAGAATTCCCATTAGGGCTCCTTTCATTGCTTCTTTTTTCTGCTGGATGGTTCTTTGTACCATGGGGTAAAAGTGACACTGAGCAGGGTAGTGGGTAGTCCCTTCACACAAGAAACAAGTGATCTGCCTAGTTGGGTATTCTTCAGCTGGGTGACTCCCTTCACAATTAGGGCATTCATCCTTGTGTTCTTTATGGTTGTGTCATATTTCTCCATAAAGCTTGCATGCACAAGTTTTCTTCATATCCTTTCCATAAGGCTTCAATTTCTGTGACACAAACTGAGACTTTAGCAAAGTCAACTTAAATTCTTTCCAAGTGGTTACTCCTTGCCATCCATTGATGGTTTGGTACATCCTCCACCAGGTAGCAGCACCTCTTTCAAAGCATTGAAGAGCATGCTGGGCCATATCCTTTCCGGCTATAGGATTGTTCTCCATATGATCCTCCATGTTCTGAATCCATCGGTCTGTCTCCAATTGACTCATCGGTCTAGAAAATACAAGCTCATCTCCATTCATCATCTATTGGTTCCATGGGTTTGGGGTGAGATAAGAGAGATCGAGAGGGAGGCACACAATGCAAACAATGGTTTTGAAAAGACAGATTTTTATTGTGGCTGTCGGGAAAAACATCAAACAAATGACAGCTCACAAACATCGCGTCTACCGTAGGTATATAACAGGGGTTTTGGTCTTCTAAAGGTCAACGTCGCCAAACTCTTCAAGTCTTGTTCATGTCTTCGATGGCTTCTTCTGATCATGCTTGTCTTTCTCAAGTTCTTTTGCCAGATCATCTCTGTTGATGTGAAGTCTCTCATGACATCCTTTAATATTCTGTAGTTGCGTTCCAAACCTCCGAGTTTCAACAACCTCGACATGAACCATGATCCTACTGTACTTCGGTTCCTGACGAATCTCCGGTATCTCATGGTTCTGCTCCTTCAGTTTGGCTACTCTCATCTTCAGGGTCCAGAGTTCTTCATGAAATACTTCCTTGTCAAAATACTGCTTCTTGTGGGTGCATCTTAACTTCTTTATGTAATTCTCCAGATCCTGGTGATACACCGGCTAAGGTTAAAACTTCATCTTGCTGATAGGTGCTCCATCAGCCTTCTACCATCCAATCCTTCCATGCATATGCATGCTTAACTCAGCAAGGTGACAGTAGCATAAGCGGGCGATAACCTCATGGATAGCCGTGTTTCTGCCCTTGTCATTTCCATGAGCTATCTCTCCATAGTTGATATCTCCTGCCTTAGGGTTTTCCTAGAATGAACTTTGAGTTTTTAACTCTCCATGCTCCGGTCTTTCTCCAACACCCTTTGATCTCGGGTATTGACAGCTTCCTTAGTCTGTCAAGTTCCATAAGGGTAGCCTTACTAGGTCATACAAATCTGGGAACTCTTCAGAGCCTTCAAAATTCTCCTAGTCTTCGGAGTCTTCAACCATTGTAGTTTCCATTATTTTAATGTATGGTAAAATCCTCTTCATTCCGAATGGTCTTAGTTGTCCAATATCTTATCCTCCTTGAAGTGGTCTTATCAGTCGAATCTTCGAGTGGTCAAAAGGGAAAAGGGTATGGTCTCACTAAAAGGGAATATTTGAATAAGCTCAGAAGAGAAGAGAGGTAAAAGATCTTTTTGAAAAAGAAAGTTGTAGAGAAAAATCTTTCCTATGGGCTTGCCAGTTTCTAGGGTCACGTCCTACAGTCAACATTTGCTCTGATACCATCTTGTAGCGACCCGACCCGAATGGGACAAGTCTCTGTGCTTATGTGTCATCCCTGGATTGGTATGCTGACACACACAGTACTCGAAGGATTTATAACAGAGGTAAATCACATGTATAAAGTAACGTAAATACTATTACCTCAATCCAATATAGCGGAAGCAAGCAAGGTTGTGGATTCCCATCAACACCAACGGCAAAGCTGAGTGTAGAAATCATAACCCTAACGTATCACTTACTCGTCATAAGAAAACCTGCAACATGAGACGTTGCAGCCCGAAACGGGTCAGTACATTGAATGTACTGGCAAATTCACACCATAGAGAGAAAGATGAACAATGGCTATCACTACATGCATATATGGCCGGTGGAAAAGCTCTATGGTTACAGTTTTGCGAAAAGCCAGTTTTTCCCTACTGCAAAGGAATAAATTTATTTAACTATCATGGTGGTTGTTAAACATTGAGAATGGTTGACAGCATTCTCAATCCCAATTAAAAGTAATCATTAAAACCCAATAAAATTAATTAAAGTAACATGATGAGATCAACAGGATAATCCAAGAACTAGATACTCAAAACGTCCATAACCGGGGACACGGCTAATCATGATTAGTTTGTACACTCTGCAGAGGTTTGCGCACTTTTCCCCACAAGACTCGATCGCCTCCGTTAGATTTCTCGCACTACAGGGTGTTTGAGAAACGGATGACCGAGACATAGTCTTTCAGAAGCGCTAGCACCTTACGTTGTGATAGACCGTACCAACCTACATCCCCTACATCTGCTAGTCTACTACTGTAAGAGTTCGCACGACTTAGTCAACTATGCCAGAGCCCATAATGGCTTGTGGCTGCACACGGAAGTTTCTAGCATGAATAATCTCATGATCCCTCTGAGCCTGGGTGGCAGTCCAAAAGAAAAACAGGCAAGTCCTGGAATACCCAGGTGCCTAGACAGGCAAGTCCTGGAATACCCAGGTGCCTCAATCCACCCAGATGTGTGTTTAAATTTCCACCTTAAGTAAACCATTAATTAACAATCTCACATATGTCATGAAATACTCTCAAAACCCAATCCACGTCTACGAGCATAGCATGGCAATATAAGCATAACGTAAAATTAACTCCCAAGGGTTTGATAATAAACAGGTAATAGGTACTACCTCATCTACTTCCCATCCCACAATTTAATTAGATCCTAATCATGCAAATGTTTGAGGATGGATCTAATGCAATAAAAAAATTGGGTATGAAAGGGATATGATCAAAGTGTGAACTTGCCTGCAATGTTGATGAAGATGATTCGCACTCAAAACTCTTGATAGCTCTACTCGTCACACTCCGGTCAATCTATCGTAAGCAAGCAATAGTAACCACACATAAGCACTCACTCAAAAGATCAGAAAGAACGAAGTAGACGATTCGGAAAACACCAAAAGCAAGCAAATAGCTCTTGCAACATAAAACAATTTCTAACAGTACCAAAATTATGTGAATTTGGCCTTATCAGAAAGTTTAGGTCAGGAGCTTTAATTTGCAAAAAGAATCAACTCAAACGGAGCTACGAAACTCAAGTTATGATCAAACGAAGTTTGAATACAAATCTAATCTAATTAAATTTTTAAATTTTCAAAAACATGTTTGAGTTGGATTACTGGATAGATGAGATCATAACGAAGAAGTGGGCGTTGGTTTCGTTGGATTTGGACAAACGAGTAAAAAGTTATGAGCGTTTGAAAACCAGGGGCTGATCTGCAAAGAAAAATATTCATAGATGGGTCCCTGACCGAAAATTAAAAAGAAAAAGAAAAATCTAAATAGAGAACGTTCGTTACAGAACCCTATAGAACAAAATCGTTCGCTACCGAGTACTAACGGACGAACGTCCGCTAATTAATCTAACTAAAATATAAAACCGATTTTTAAAAGAAAAACCGAGGAAACCTAAAATTAAATAATAAACCGGACCGGAGAAGGGGTTATACCGGTTCGACGGTTTGGTTGAGAAAAACCGGCATCGATACCGGCAAGGCGGCGGACTCCGGCGAGGCGCGCAGCGGCGATGCGGCGGCTACGGCGGCGCGGGCGGCGGTGGATGCGGCGCGGGGCAGCGTGGCAGCGAGGCGAGCAGGCGGGGCGCGGTGCGGGTGGTGCGCTGTGCAGCAGCAGGGGGCGGTGGCGCGGCGGGGCGCTGCAGCAGCGGCGGCGGATCTGCGGCGGCGTCGCGAGATGCGGCGACGGCGGCTGCGGGAGCAGAGGGGGGCGGCGGCGAACGGGGTCAGGGGGGCGGGGCGGCGCGGAGGTGGCCGGGTTGGCCACGGCGAGCGGCGGCGGCGACATGGACTCGTGAGGAGTCCCTGTCGGGGACGACGACGGCTGGGCTGGGCCTGGCTGGCTAGCTGGGCCGGCCCAGTCGGCAAGGAAAGATTTTTTTTAAACACAGACAATCAAAAATAATAAAGCCAAAGAAATAAAAATATTATATAGGCATATAATATATCAAGATTTTCAGAAAAACATTTTCTACAAGATGAACATTTTTCTAAAGTCAAATAAAATTCAGAAAAATTCAAATAATTCAAATAGTGCCTCTGCTCTAATAAAATCCAGTAAAGTTCATTTTAAAAATACCAAAATGACTTCAAATTTATTTATCTCCAATTTTCTGATGTAGGGAATCATGTTACCCTATTTTCCATATATTTTATTTTTGGAGAAAAATAATTTGAATAAACTCAAATAACTCCAAATTGAAAATAAATTCAAAAGAACTTTGAATTTAATTCTTTGAAACTCCCAACTCATATTTCATATATTTTGAAGAAGTCATATTATCTTCTCTCGTGAAAATCATTGAGTTGCATAAAGTTTCAAATTGGAAATATTTTCAATTGGGATTCAAATATTTTTCAAACACCCTTTTCATTTATTTAAATGGAAGAAGTCATGTCATCTTGTCTCTAGGGTTTTGTATTTGAAAATAATTTGAATTCACGAAGATCATAAAAGCAAAAATGAAAGTTTGGGAAAGTCCTTTTATTCCATCTCATTTAACTTTCAAAAAGTTTCGAATTTCACTCACTTTCAGTCAATCAATCAAATAATCAATCAAGTCTATCTATTTATTATAACATTCCAAATTTTAGAATTTTGGGATGTTACAATCTGGCAAGGGGTGAGTGGACTCCAGCCGCAGGGCTCGAAAGACGGGTAGAGGATTCTCATTAGCCGGAGAAGTGTCCTGACAATAGAACCACGTCTGGTTCCAATCTTTAGGGTGACTCGGTGGTTCGGCATACGGAAAGAGACAGTCTCTCCGTCGTTGGATTGAGATTCCACCAAGTTCCAAACTAGGCCCATTGGCACGTTCATTTTGACGGTTCAAATAAAATAACTCTCTAAAGAGTAGCAGGCTGGGTTCTTCTCCAAGGTACACCTCACAGAACACTTGAAAATTGCAGATATTTGACACGGAATTGGGCCTGATATCTTGAGGTCGCAGGTCAAAAAAGTGCAAGACGTCTCTGAAAAACTTTGAGCCGGGTGGAGAAAAGCCCCGGTTCATGTGATCAGTAAATACGATAACTTCCCCTTCCTTGGATTGAGGTTTTTCTTCTGTCGGATCAGGAGCACGATAGGACATGACTTCCTTCTTCGGCAGATAACCAGTCTTCACAAACTCATTAAAGGTGTTATCTGTGACGATGGATTTAACCCAGTTGCATGTAACGGGTGCTTTGGGAGCCTTGGGCGGAATTATGGAGATGGAGGCCTATGACAAAATAAAAATTTCCGGCTCAAATTTAAGCCGGAGAGAAATACTTCAATTCGTATTCAAGATGGCGGCTTACGGAGGGGCCTAATGATAAATGGCTAATTGTATCAGATTATTTAAGCCGCCATGAGCATCATAAGCAGTTAAGTTATTTAAACCACCATGAGTGGTCGGGATTATTGATTGAGCATTTCCTTTTTTTAAAGCCGGCGATAAGAGTCGCCATGGCTAGGTGGATCTAACAGATACAGTTTTTGCCTAAGTGTCACACAAACAAGTTTCACAGATTGTAGTTGTTATTTTGGATTAAACGGTCGTTCAGAAAAGAAAATATTCTAGACCTAAAAAACTGGTACAGATGAGTTCGTGAGTTCTAATGAGGCCTCTGTACAAGGAAAAGGGATCTGCTAGTGTCAAAAATGGACATAAAATGATTACCGCAGGAGTATATGTTGCCTTTTATATCAGAAGAGGCCGCGATGGAGGAACTATGAAGAAACTGTGATGAACAACGAAGAAACGCAGAAGAACTTGCAAATCCTAAATGCGGATCTAGGGTGCGGGACGGCAAGGACTTACAGCTGCAAATCTACTGCGGAGGGTCGCCGTCGTTCTCTGGTCGATTCAGGTTGATGCAGCGGCCAAGATTGACGAAGACGAGATGCTCTGCGGCGGCGGAGGAGCTCGAGTGGCAGCGGAGTCGTGAGAGGAAGAAGACGACAGAAAGGGGGAGAATGAGGGAAGACCTAAAGACGTGCTTATTTATAAGGAGAAGACTAACAGAGTAGGCGTGAGAAACGAGGAGGCCGAAACGTGGTTACCCAGCTGCTCAGATGCCTCGATTCTCGGGATGGTTATTAAGATAAGGATCCGTTGGGATATGATTGAATAAAAAATGAATTTAATGGCAGATGACATCATGGCGGATTATCATGAATTCATAAGATGACGTCATGGCGGGTTATATCTTTTGTGCAGATAGAAGGCAGAAGACTTTTTCTTAAGGTGTTGAAGATTGACATGAACCGGTTCAAATCAATCTGAGGCCTAATGTTGGGGATATAACTACTAGTCTAACCCGCCCAGGAGGGGTCGGGTTACGCTATGACGATTTATCATATGAAGCCCAATATCAAGCTTGAAGATGGCGGTTCAGTTAAGGGCCCAAAGCCCGCAGGCGACTTAAGGCCCCTAGTGAAAACCGTCGTAATGGCATGAATTGTATTGTAAGGCAAGATTCGCTAGTCACCGAGCCGGACACTGTTTATGAGCCAGCCGAGACTCTGTAGGCCACGGGGCGTCAACCCGTGTATATAAGGGGACAACCCGAGGCGGCTTAGGGCAAGTAACATCAAGTCGAGAGCCAGGCATAGCAGATTCGCTCCCTGGTCATCAAAACCCTAGTAATTCCACCTTAACTGGATTAGGCTTTTACCTTCACCGCAAGGGGCCGAACCAGTATAAACCCTCGTGTCCTTTGTCCCACTTTAACCCCTTTAAGCTTTCTAGTTGCGATGGCTCCACGATTAAGTCCTTTCACGAGGGCATCTGCCGTGACAATTCCACGACACACGACGAGCCAAGCACGCCCGACATTTTCTAAACATTAGTAGCTCCGGACGCCCCACGTGTGCCGAGGATGAAACACGCATGCGCGACAGCTGTCGCCATAGATGATTGTGGGGAAGCTGCTACTGCATCTCCATGGTGCCCACATGCATGCAAGCAGCAGGTTCCAATCAAATGGGGTGGGGGTGAGAGGGGGGTCAACCACCGTGTTTGGCATGTCCAACAACATTTTTTTCGTTTAGAAACCTATATTGGAGGCGTTATGGCCTGTGCAAAATAAAAAATGTGCATGCCCCACATGTCAGTGTTGTTCATCTTATTCCAAATAGGGATGCAGATGAACCATAATTCAATTCAAGACGAAGGAGACTACAAACTTAATTGTCTATTTGTGCTAATTATTAAAAAAATCATATGTCATAAAATAGTGAACCTCTTTTTGGGGCCAAAGGTGGATTTATTGACTCGAAATGTAGCATCAAGAGGATAGAAACACAACGAGCGCATAGCCGGCCTTTGCATGACTGGTATGCACACAATCAACAACAATACAAGGACAAAGAATGACGTTGGCAAAGAGCAAAGTCATGTATGGACGAAGCTCTGCATAGAAAGGCAAGGAATATGTTAGAGTTGTGGAGAATTCAATTCCTATAGGGTAAATTACTACAATGCCATTCGAAACAAAGGAGCGGTTCACCAAGATTCATATGGACTCCATATGGAATGGGTCAATCTATAGGAAGTTTGGAGGAAATCAAACCTGAGATTTACCATCCCCCAAAAGAAAAGCAATCGTTTGGATACAGCTCAAAGTTTGGAGTATTTTCTTCTCGAGGTAATATCACTAATGGTGCTTAAACTTGCCATCAATGTTCATTTTAGTGCCTGAACTTGAAAAATACACTAAATTGGTTCTAGAACTTGGCATGAGGGTGCAAATACGGTGCCAATGCAATCTACAGACGTATAATGTGCTAGTGCAGCACCGTATTTTGATTAGCATGCACACGTGGCATGGGACTCCCTTTCAACGGATGGCTTGCTATATATGTCTCTGCGACTAGTAGGCCCCACATGTCAGCGAATATATATACATATATGACTAGTAGGCCCCACATGTCAGCCCCACGAAAATCAACGTAAAAAATTGCAACGGCTGGGATTCGAACTTGCGATGTGGTCCTTGCGAAGCCATGCCTGCGGTACACAATTCTGAAATACTAAGGCCAACTCCACCGCGCGGCCCAATCCTGTCTGGCCCCGTTCGTTTGGGGTAAAAGGGACAAACAAGGCGGGCCAGCGCGCGACGGTCCGGACCCATTCTGTCTGCTTTGTGTCCGGACCGACCCATTTCGAGCGCAAACTTGCGCCGGGTTTGGGTCGCGGCGGAGACCAAACGGACGCGCGCCTCATCCGCGTCGGGGCTACGTGGCAGGCGGCCACCTACCTCCCACCCGCCCACATCAATGCGCACGAGCGGGCGGCCCCACCTGTCATCCGCACATCGTCGCCGTCCTTCTTTAAGTGGGAAGCATGGACCGGTCGTCGTCCACACTGCCCCACGCCACCCGGTGGCCTCCTCGAAACCCGTCGCCTTTCCCGTCTCCGTCACCACCTCCCCCTCCTCGCATGACAGCGAAGGAGGAGGCCCGACTCGTGCAGCGTGTCATGGACGACTCCATGTACACCCACGACGAGCGCCAATGGGATGGCTTGGAGGAGGCGATGGCACTCTCTGCCGCCGGCGACGTCGCCTTCCCCGAGCTGCAAATGGTGGCCGTCAAGGAGGAGGAGAGGAGGGAGGAGGCAATTGAGGAGGAGGCGATGGAGGAGGAGCCGGTGGCCACGTTCCACCCGGGCCTGGTGGGCCAGGGGTGGGGCTGGTCCTGCACTGCTCCGGAGATGGCCGCCGCCGTGGGCGTGAACTGGTGCGCCACTCCGTCGCGGTCACCGGAGCGGGACGCGTCGCCACGGGAGGAGGTCGTGCAGGCACCCTCCGTCGTCCAGCCCGCCCCCGTCTACCACGCACCGCCGGCCCACCTCTGGACGCCGCCGGCCTACGTGGACCTCGTCAGCGACGCCGGCGACCACTGAAGACGGCGACGGCATTGAACGGACACGGGCAGGAGCGCGCTGGCGGCGGCCGTTTTTTTATTTTCTTATTTATGTTTAATTATGCCAAGTTCGAAGTGAAACTGGGCCGTTTTGTGGCCATGGACCCTAACTTAAGTATTTACTTTTTTAAACTGCGTTTATTTACTTTTTAAGTCATTTTGTTTAAGTTTTTATTTTTTTTAAACAAGTCCAACACGGATAAGATTTGGGGTGTGGCAGCGCGGTGGGCGCACGCACGACCCAATGGACAGAGACGGACACGGGCGAACTCATCGGCGCCTCAAAGGGACAAAATCCGGCCAAAACGGACGTCCGATTGGAGTCGCGGGTGGAGTTGGCCTAACAACGATAACTTAGTTAATGTCCTGTGCTGTAACACGTTCGTGGCTTGTAAATGGGGCTTTCGCACATACTATTATTTTTAGAATATTTTTAATCGTTTATTTTTCCTTTATTCTGACATATGGAACCCGCTGGTCATGGAGACATACACAATGCTAATCAGAATATGGTGCCACATCAGCGTATTATATGTCCGCGGATTAGCACCGTATTTGCACGCTCGTGCCAAGTTTCAGAACCAGTTCGGTGTATTTTTCAAGTTTAGGCACTAAAGTGAACATGGGTGACAAGTTGAAGCACCACCGGTGATATTACCTCTTTCTTCTCCTTACGTTTAAAATTATCCAACTGATTGCTTTTTTTGGGGTGGGGGGGGGGGGGTGTTTCTCCTGGAGGACATTCAGGTTACATTTTTATCTCAATCCATGCATATATCTGTTCTTGTATTTTTTTTGAATAGTTGGCACGTTCAAATGGGGCCTAATTCTATCTTTTCAAACTAATAATTATAGTAGATTCCTTCGTACTCCAACACAAGGACCCAGAAATACTGGAAACCTGCCGGCCGGGAATCCAGCACTACCTTTGAGCCTGTGACGGGTCTGCCCGACATTTCCTTTATTTTCCAGGATAAAAACAAGCAAAAAGGTTCCTGACGAAGCACACAGCAAAAGAGAGCAAGATCCAGAGCAAAAATTTAAGATAGTTCACAGAGGTGAAAATTTGAAGATGTTCAGAGAGCTGAAAAAGTAAAGATAGTTCAGAGAGCTGACAGGAAAGAGAAGTCCTACGAAGCCCTAGGAAGGTACTAGCAACGATGTCATAATGAACTCGTCTCCTTCCTCCAGAGGGCCGTCGACACGTGCCACCCGTCTTTTCCCCCATCCATCTCCCACGTCTGCTGTCTGACGTGCGCCCACCTTTACTGCCCGGAGCTGGTACATATACACAGATAACTAGATAAGCGTGCCCATTCTCCACCTCGCTGTGGAGATGGATTCCGGTCCGGGTTGGCACTGTTGCGTCTCCAGCGAGGGGCCAAGTCACTGCGAACTAACCTCACATCAAGTCATCAATCACCCCCTCCCCCACCAACTTCCCCCGAGCTACAGTACAGAGAGAGAGAGAAAGAGAGAGAGAGAGACTCAAACGGGTGGCTGAGCTAGTGATCTGGTGATTGATAGTGGCTAGGTGAGAGATTGGGTGGAACCAGGAATTTCTAGAGAGAGCGAGAGAGACTTAAGCACCGTGCAAGCAAAGCATACGATCAGACATCCCTCTGCCGGCGGCAAAAAAGTAACAGGAGAGAACAAGGAGAGAGAAAGAAAGAAAGAAAGGGAGGAGGGAGGAGGGAGAAAGGAGATGGGTCGGGGGAAGGTGGAGATGAGGCGGATCGAGAACAAGATAAGCCGGCAGGTGACGTTCGCCAAGCGCCGGAACGGGCTGCTCAAGAAGGCCTACGAGCTATCGCTGCTCTGCGACGCCGAGGTTGCCCTCATCATCTTCTCCGGCCGCGGCCGCCTCTTCGAGTTCTCAAGCTCCTCATGGTACGTAACTAAATCAGCGCTCGTTGTTCCGGAAGCATAGATCGGCCACCTCCAGAGTTTTCTTTCGCTTAGTTCGGCGCAGGTTTCATGATCAAATCAATTCGGTTTAGGTTAATTCAGATCCGCCTTTTCTTTACTCTCTCTCTCTCTCTCTCTCTCTCTCTCTCTCTCTCTTGGTTTTGACCCTATCTGTTCATCAGCTTTTCCCGTCTCTTCTGGTCGACTAGATCAATGGGTTTATCAAGATCTGGTCAAACAAACCTCTGATTTTCTTACCTTCAGTTCAGTCAACCAAGAAACATGACAAAACACCATTCTATACTCTCCAACAAAATTGACGACTGCCCCTTTTTTGTGGAGCATTGCAGCTGTGAAAATTAAGGTCAACTGAAGCAGATAGTGTTAAGCATCGGATCTGTTTACCACATCAATCCTGTGATTTTCTTGAGTTCGCGACAGACAGCTATATATCCAGCACTTGCATGTACTGTACATCGTATTATAATTACTTACCTTTTACTTGGTATAATCGGCAAGAACAAGAAAGTTGTCCATCAAGTTGCTCCTTATTCCTTCATATTTAGAGCATGCAACTCACAAGATCTCTATCTCCTCCCATATATGCTCATCAGATCCATATATTTCTCATCCAAAATGGTAAATCCAGTACACGTACTGCAGCGAGATCTGTGGCTTGGCTTACTCTAGGATTCTAGAGAGCTTTGGCTTCGGATGTGGTGAGAAGGTGAGATCTGTGATCCATTTTACTGTTCCATTAGTTACTGTTCCATTGAGGGCAGCAGCAGCTAATCCCCGGTAGTTAATCTATCTCCACTGAGCCCCGTGTAGAACTACCCGTTGTTGCTTGCACTGACAGCCGAACCGTACACCAGGGATGTAAAGTGAACTTTCTCATCACACGTCATGTCAACAAATTAACAAGCAACCCATATAGCTTGCATGCGATATAGCGATTGGAGTAGTATTTACACCCATGCATGTGAACTGATGCATGCACAATACAAAAAGTTATACAGTATATGTCTTCATGCATGTGAGAAATTTAATGTATACACGGATATACTAACTTCCACTCTCTCACCAGGATCGTATTTCTAGGCGCAATTATGTTCTACCAGATCGTGTACGTATTTGTGAAAAGAAAATTACGGATATTGAACTAGACCTAAACATATAAAGTTGCTGCAGAATGTTTTAGCTCGCATCATAAAGCACAAAGTTTACTACCAATAGATGTTGGCTTAGCTAAATTATCCATAGTTAGTATGAAGCCTCGAAAAGATACCAAAACAAAAGCTTGACAGGGTCGTGTGCAGTTACCAAATACGTACGTCTACTTCTGAAATGTAAAACCCGTAGTACAAAGAGCCTTGTACATTGAGATGGCTGAAAAAGTCTGGACCAATGAAAAAGCATCTAAAGACATCTTTGTCCTCATTGAGTTGAGCATTTGCAAATCGCACATAGCTCCACACTCCATTAATATAGGGCAACATTAGGCTGTTGAAACTCAATATTAGGTTGGGCATCGCCCATCACCTCTCAAACAAAAAAACACTTATTTCTCAACTTTAAAAATATGTGGAAATGGATACCAAAATAAGTGAAAAGGGATTCTAACCTCCCCGTATCTTTTTGTCAATACTCTGCATCATTTTTTTATAGTGAAAAGGGATACCAAAATAAGTGAAAGAAATGGTGCCAAGATCACAACCAGAGA
Organism: Aegilops umbellulata; assembly: GCA_032464435.1. Lineage (NCBI taxonomy): Eukaryota > Viridiplantae > Streptophyta > Magnoliopsida > Poales > Poaceae > Aegilops > Aegilops umbellulata. The sequence continues at coordinate 554,871,135 of CP136057.1, forward strand.
GCTATGTGGATTGATACTCCACCTCCTTAGCCTCCCCAAAGCACTAAATTTTACTCAAAAAAATGATTTTTAATCCTGATAATTGTTGAAAGCCAGGAAAATGGATTCAAATTCTTAGCACACTCAAAAGATGGATTCCAAAGAGGGGTTATAGATTATGTAGATGGTTCTACTAGGACGAATGGGTATGAGGCAATTTTATACATAATTATGTTATGTATTTATTTTATACTTATAGCCTAGCTTAGTGCCAAATAGAGCTTAAGCATGCTTGAATGATCATCTCAAGGTCATTGGGCATAACATGCTTGTACCATTGGCTACTCAAGCACATCTTGACCGAGGTCTGCCCCCGGTTGGATCATATTGTCCTTGGTCTAGATTGTGCCATTGGCTTATCTTGATCTATATCGTTCCCTACCATCGCATGTTATCAATGAAGACAAAAACTAAGGAGTTAACTTTGTGGAGCCGAGGTCTAGCCCAGTTCTATCACATTGTACTTGGTCTAGATTGTGCCATGGGCCCATCTCCTCAAGCCCTTTAAGGTTTCACCATGATCTATATCGTGCCCTACCACCGGATCCAATCAATGAAGACCAAAACCGAGGATTCAAATCCGTGGAGCATGTAGCAGAGCTTCACAACAATACATTAAAAAAGAACTTAAACACCATGCACAACTTCATAGTCACCAAACCTAACCTTCGAAGGTGGTTTAGGAATTTATGGTGGATCAAAGCTCCTAAAATTGCCTCGAATTGTTCATGGTCGATCCAGCACATGAAGACCAAATTTCTAGTCAATGTCGTTCATTGCCACAACCCCAACCAACTGCTACGCTGAACCATTCGAGGAAATTTTAAGACCACATGTAGAATCAACCTTGATCACAGGCATTTTGATGTTGAGGAAGCAAAGGCTACACTGAATCTGGTGGCTTTGATGAAGTGGTTCCTGAACATCACTGATGCATGTGTATCACCATCATACATGGCCTTTGTAGTATTTCTTCCTTAGGCTTCTTGTGTGTGGTTGTGGTTGTTGTAGCCCATGCGGCAAAGACAACCCATTAGTGTGTGTTTTTGGCCATTGATGGTGTCACTACCTTGCTTGTGGTAGTTGCACATAGGCTTGTACTGGACAAGTCTAAGCCGGTTAGCAGTGACAACATGAAAGTCATTATGGAGTTGGTGGTAACACCTTTCTCAAGGTCGACACGTGGATCATCCATCTAAGGTGGGGAATGCAAGTGGCCTTTAGTCGCTATGAAATTTTCTACTTTTTTTAGGGAAAGGGGTCGCCCCTAGATTTTCATTAAGAAAACCATCAGGTCTTTGCTAAACCACCAAAACATGCCCATCAGCAGAGCTCAAGCTCGACGATCCAGACAATCCCAGATCGCCCGCTAAGACTCTAGAACACAACAAAGACAAGCAAACTAGCTAGCAGACTACTGTTCTGCCGACAAAAGAACCTACCAATGCAACTAGATCAGGAGGCCTATTACAAACTCCCTACAAACAACGGTATTGCATAAATAAAGGACTAGATTACTACATAACACAGGAGTCTGAGTAGTGAGAAGAACTAGTATAGTTTTCTAGATCAGGCATCAAAGAAAGCATACATCGTCGAAAGGAGAAAGGACCTCGAGCAACATCTTCTTCAGGCCCATCTTTTTCCTTCTCTTCTTTAGCCACTATTGATTCTAAGCACACTTGGACGCCATCCTTTCGACACAAGAAACACCTCACTTACTACATGCTCTAGAAGCTCTACTTCCACCTGAGCTCCCTTTGACTTTCCTACTTTTTAGCAAAATAGACCATGTTCTATAAGTCTACAATATTTATAAAGAATCACAAGAGGATCAATCGTCCTCTTGCGTTCAAAACACATATCATTTCTGCAAGTCCAAATAGACCACATTAGAGCAAAAATCCCAAGATAGATTTTCCTTTTCCTAATTTTACCAAGCGAAGATAACTAAGAAGTCAACAACACATTCATGTTAGCAGGAATTTGGGGCAGGTTAAATGTGTTTTGGATCACACACCACCAAAATTTAGCAACAGGACATTGCAAGAAAAGTTGATGAACCATTTCATCCTTTCTACAGAAAACACATTTAGAGTCCCCACCCCAGCGTCTTTTTAGTAGGTTATCTTTAGTCGGCACACTATTCTTGACCATCAACCAAACAAACACTCTAATCTTGGGAGGTACATTAATTTTCCACACAAATTTGAAGGGGAAGTTCACACTACTTAGTGTCACTTGCTCATAGAGAGATTTGACAAAAAAATCACCCATTGGCATTTAAAACCCAAGTAAGTTTATCTTTCTCTTCTGTTAGAGTCAGATCAACACAGAGGGTTTTAATTTCATTCCACTATGTCGAAGTGTGCCCCCACAAGGTTCTCTTGAAATGGAACTGCTCCCAACCTTTGTTGATCCCACAAGGCAAGTGTAATGTTTCTAGTGAAGCACAAATTGTAGAGTCTAGAATAAGACTGCTTGAGGGGTTTGTCATCAACCCACCAGTCTTCCCAAAACCCGACATTATACCCATTACCCACTTAATTTTTTAATAAATTGGAAAAACAAGTCTTTAACATACAACAGTGTTGCCCAGAACTCGGAGTCTCCATCTTCCAGTTTATCCCAGACAGAAAGTCATTTTGAAGGTTTTCATGTTTCAAAATGTTTTGCTAAAGCTCTTGTTCAATTTCTAGCTTCGACAACCATTTAGGATGGAGAGATTTGTTCATAATTTCTAGATTTAACAGACCCAGGCCCCTTGTTTTTAGGTTGGCAAACCTAAAACCATTGCGAGACAATTCTAGCTCTGAAGAAATCAGCCCTTTTCCACACACCAAAATGTATAGGCTAGCTAGAAGGACATCATAAATAGAGGAATACTAGTTAGACAAGATTGTTCCAGAGTCAACCTCCCAGCAATATTCATCAGCCTCCCCTGCCAACTGCACATTTTTTATCAATTTTGTTTTCATAAGGTTTCCAATCTACATTTCTGATTCTAGTTCTAGCATCCCCAAATATTTCATGGGCATTTTTCCTAATTGACAAGTAAAACTTTCCCTATAAATGTTTGCCTTATCAGAAGCTTCTCCAAATAGGAAGAGTCCACTTGTCAGGAAATTGAGTTTCAAACCAGACATTTGTTCAAATGCACATAAAATGATTTTTATTTTTCTTACACTAGTCCCATCATTAGGGAGAAGGAAAGGTTGTGTCATCAACATACTACAACATGTTTACCCCCCCCCCCCCCCACACACACACACTATTCTATTCTCTCCCAAAACCAATTTAACAAAACCATTTTTCCTGGCTTTGTACATAATTATGGCAAAAACATCAACAACTAGGTCAAATAATAGGGGAAATAGAGCATCTCCTTGAAACATTTTGCTAGAATTGCTTCTGTTCTTGGAGAATATTTTTTGTTCTTGCCCTTTACATTGAGCTCAGGTAAATTTTAGGGTTGTCTATTTAAAAAAAAGGAGTTTCGTACATGGCAAAACATTGAGATGTTTGCAATGGGGTAAATTTTAGGGTTGTCTATTTTAAAAAAAGGAGTTTCGTACATGGCAAAACATTGAGATGTTTGCAATGAGGGTTACTAACAATGTGTCTCATGACGTCAAAGGCACCATACCTCAAACATGTAGAAGGAGGTGGTTAGGAGGATGGTGTGAGGACTGATGGTAGATGTAGTTGGACCTGAATAAACATGTTAAATGACAATCTGTAGAACTGCTAGATCGTGGCGCTTAGGGTTGTGGCTGATGGTCAATGGAAATCGTGAGAAGAGTCGTTTGGCTGATTCTGGTGGCGACTTTGATCTCACCCCATGAGTTGAAGTAACTTCCTTCTTTGTGGGTGTTTTCCTCATATGGCATGCACCATGGTGGAGCCATGATGCACATTTTTTGGCAGTTCTTTTAGGCACTCAATTGATTGATAGGTGTTACAAAACCATTTTAAAATTTTAAGATTAAAACTCCCAGAAAAAAACATTGATAGGGATTAGTGTCTCTTCAACCCCTAATTAAATGCTGCAAAATGTTCACGAGCTACGTACCATTTAAAATATGTGAGACACTGAAACTTCTAAATTCTTACTTGCACTAGCTCCAGCTGCACTAATTAACATTTGTATGTTTGCTAGTCAACGAGAATCGTGCATGACATTGTATTTGTAAGAATATTCTTAATATTTGAAAACTTGGCAGTTTAGAAAAACATGACAGTTGGTGCCGTTGCTTTGACTTGTTGCACGGATCATAATATACCTCCTTCCACGATATTTGACCTAAACTACCCCAGAGTACCTGGCCCGCGCGTACTCCCTCTCCTTGGTGACACGGGGGGCGGCAGTAGATCTCACACCTCTCGCCCCCCTCCACTCCTGCCTTCGCCTGGCCGTCAACGATGCTTTCCATAGGGCGAAGCCCGAGCAGAGCCGGTGGCAGCGGGACCTGCTCGTCTCGCCTGTGGGGCGGCCTGCTTTCGGATGGGGATCCCGCAGCGGGTTCGTGCCGAACCGCGTGTCGTCCGGCGGCGCGTGCGGTACGGCTGGCGGCGGTGGCTGCTCAAGCTTGGCCACCGGATGCCAGACAGGGGCAGCTCTGCTTCAGCTTAGCGGCGACGCAAAGCACGATGGTGGCGGCAGACACGATCTAGGTCTGGGTGAGCCATGGCTGAACTTGCAGTCGCTGCAAGGCTTTGGCGTTCGTGGTGTCTGCTAGATCATGCTGTGGTACCCGTGGCCATGTGGACGGCGCAGCGGTCTTATCTGATAGTCGGGCAGCTGGAGCTTGGTGTCGTCCTTGGTCAAACTGGCATGGTTGTTCTGATTCAGATCTAGACGGCTTGGTGATCTAGATCCGGCCGGCTGGGCGGTGGTGGCTGCATGACTCCACGATGGCGGTGGTGAAGCGACCCCTATGGTTCCATGATAGATGTGGTCACTGAAGGGTCATCGGAAGGGTTTATCTCTTCAGATCTCGTGGTTGACTTCGGCGGTGAGATGCAAACTATGGATGACGGCTTGACGTGGAGGAATGGTTGTGCAACGGCGGCGGTCGTAAATCGCATATAGCTGCTGGGACCGCGGAAAAGTGGTGGCGAAAATACACGAGTGACTTCGATGGTGGTGCTACGCGAGCACCTGGATTCGAGCTCCGGGGTGAAAGCCTAGGTCGTCTACCTAAGTTGTTCATACCTGGCAATGGTGATGTTTTTTCTATGTCGTTACCTTGCTGAAGACATTGCTCGACTATACCCGGTCTGATTATTCATGATGAAAACCTAGATTCTGGCCTTGGTGGTGGGATTCGATGATGGTGGTGCTTGAGCGTCGCATCCTTCCTGATTCCATGGGCTTTCATAGATTGACGACCATAATTGACTGGGATAGAGGGTCTCTGACGGCCCAGAATAAGATCCATCTGGAATAGCTTGTATCGCAGTCGGTTATTGCCACCTACCAAAGGATTTAGTGTGGTTAGTTTTCCCACTTCAAAACTCCATGGGATATAGCTGTGCGAAAATTGGCCCTACTAACCATCTCGTTGTTCCTTTTATTATTATATTAGCTTCATTCGTCATCGATTGACAATAATATTTAGTTTACATTAAAAAAATACAAATGGAATTATATAGCACGTTACAGGAACATGACATATGCAAAATAATTAACTCAAAGCCATCATCTTTTTTGTCATTCTTATCTCGCTTCTTTGTTTGTGTTGCTGAGTTCATGCATCCTATCTTTACTTCATTGTATGTCCAACTACATTCCCAGGTCCTTCTTCATTTGTTGAACGTCATAGAAATTAGCCAAGGCTTTTTGATCTTTTCATAATTATGAATGGAGAACATAAGAACCTACGTATGAATAAAGATGAAGTTATAAGTACAAATCGAGAAGTTCTTGCCAGCTCGAGAACATCGATTTCCATGACAAAGTCGATAGATTCAATAAAAATGTTGTAATCTCCCATTCGACAATATGTATCTATAAGTAGGATGTAGGGTAACACAAATGGGGGCCTAAACTGGGGTAAAACTACCATGTCACCATTTTCTTCTACGATATATCTTTGTGCATCCCCCTCTCTCTACTATTTTCATGTACCCCATTTGATCATAAGGTGGTGGTGAACCAAACATCGACAGTTGACCCCCCCACTACGGGGCACAATTGTATTTGTTTCCTTGACTCCCCACTTCTTCATATCGAAACATGCATGACCAAGGAGCCAATCGCATCATATGACGTAGATTACACTGATAATAACCGTTATACAACCAATGACATCATGGATGATGACTAGATAGACCTACTAGAGGGCCAGACAGGGAGAAGGCGTGGGTGTGGGCGCCTTCTTCTTCTTCTTCGCCGTCGCCTCGTTGCGGGCCTTGTCCATCGCCGTTGGCTTCCTCACCCACTTGCCATCGGCCAAAGCAAGCGAAGGATGACCGATCGTCTTCGCAGACGGTGCGACCTCGCCGCCAACGTTTGCTGATGGCGCGGTGTTCCGCACCACGCTCTTCGTCCCCAGCCGCTTCCTTAGCGTGGCAGGCGTGGCTGCCGTCAACTTCGGTGGCAAGGACTCCGCCAGCGAGAGTGGCAGGCGGGGTTGCGGAGGCGGCTTGTGGTCCCATTCCCGTTAAAGTTGAGGCCTTCGGTAGCTGCGGCGCCTACATTGCACAACGGAGGCCGGAAGTGAGGCTCCGCTGGTGGGAGTTGGGAGGGGACAAATTTTTGCTGAGAATCGTTAGTGGCCACTCAAAAATGAGGGAGCTGGCAAGTTTTTTTGGCCTCACTCCTCAAAGTTGAGGAGCTAACCGGATAGCAGTTGGTCTAGGCATGGCTGTTTCTCTCAGATCCACCAAGATAAACACCGATCGAATCCCACAAGATCAACTGGAGACACACCTTCACACGCCCGCCTATGATACTAGACGCATCGCCGGGATGGGAGCTAAGACGGGGAGAACCTTATTTCATCTTCCGTGGTCCACCACAGGCTCGTCTTCCTGAGCAGGACACAATCCCTACACAAATTTAAAAGAACCTAAAACAAAGCAGGAGCCCTCCCATCAGCAAGGGTCAGAATCCACCCCTCCTCCATGGCCCTAAACCACATGAGACGAGGCAAATCGCTGACGGCACCGGGAAGAGGCGCGGAAATCCTAGTGTGGGACATGCTTATGGAAGGAGGAACAGGAAAACACTGTACACGCGTAGGCGCGGCCCCACTTTAGCGGCGGAGTTATTGTGCAATGCCTGGGCTGGCCATATTAGAGCCGAGCCCAAGTTTTTCTCCTTCACGACTCAATTTCTCTCTGAGGCAGAGTGTTTTGCTACAAAACTTGGTGGATCGTGGCCCAGTTTTGTTCCAGCGAAGCTCTGCCATTACCAGCTTATCTTTGGCGTCGCCTATCATACATTATATGTTACTAGTATGAATCACATCTCAATGAGTGAAGTGTTGCACACATACTAAAATTCAATTTCGTACATTTTCCTATGCTTTGTGGATCATTATAAATGCCTTCAGTTTTCTACATTTTTCGCATATCCAACAATATAAACTCATCCTTCGCTTTCATATGTCAACAGCATGTACAAAACACTTGAGAGATACCGCACCTGCAACTGCAACTCACAGGAAGCAACCCCTCTAGCAGAAAATGAAGTAAGCATCTCAAGTTCTTAACACCTTCCTGAATATAAAGAGGTTATACCACTCCTTGAATGAAAGCCGTAGCCTGCCATTTTTGCAAAAACAGAAGGCAGAGTCATACAAGAGAGTAGACAGCATGTTCTCTTTTATTTTATTTATTTTTGCGATGAACGCGTTCTCTTTTAAATGTATATAGTTTCATAGAACGAGATATACTTTGTGATTGAAAAGAAATCTCCATTCAAGACTAAATGATATCACTATATAAAAGGATTAATAACAAATATATACTCCCTCTGTAAACTAAAATAAGAGTGTTTAGATCACTAGTTTAGTGATCTAAACGCTCTTATATTAGTGTACGGAGGGAGTACTTTTGTTTTCTATGAGGCATATATTGGTAGTCGTTGCCTAAGGGTTCATTATGCAAAAGTATTTATCTAGAGCAATACCATGAAGTTCGCACACTATTATTAAGACTATAGCTAAGGCAAAAAGAACAATACAATAACCATGCATCATGTCACTAACGCGTGAGGCCTGGTGGAATGGTTACAACCAAAATATATGGAAATAATAATACAAAAAGGTTATTTTATAACTAATTGCCATGTGTGCCGCATACATCAACACGTAGCAACATTAAATTCAGGTGATTGTCCAAGGCTAGCTCCAGGCTGAACATTGACTGTCTTGCAGTCTGTTGTTGTTTTTAATCTTTCATAGCTTCCATTTGATGGGACGGCATTTTGTTTGAACGTCTTCTTTTTTTTTTTGCGGGTAAACTGTCTTTTTTCTTTGGCCAACATGGTTTGTTGTTATGTTCATGGAGACTGTACATCTTAGCTTCTCTTTTCCACGTACTGACATGTACCATGCATTCTTTTGTTGTCGAAACTAGATAAATTACCAGCAATATCAGAAGCTGAAGACCAGACTTGAATATCTTGAAAGTTCACAAAGGTAGTTCCCAGAGGTTGGGCTGGACGGTTACTTGCTGTGTACTCCTATGTATATTCCAATGTCGCTCCACCTTATGAGTCCTCGTTCTCATGTCCTAGAAATATTCTCGGTGAGGATCTGGGCCCACTTAGCATGAAGGAACTTGAGCAAATTGAGAACCAAATAGACATATCCCTCAAGCATATCAGGACAAGAAAGGTAGAGAACTTGAACATTTCATGTATATTATATAAGCTCAGGTTCAGCAGCTTCAGATGTTTTTCTGTTATACCGATGCATCTTCAGTTTAATAAGATGTATTAGTTTCAAATTGTCTTAGTGAATGCTGTTAACTTTAGAGCATCTAAATTATGATGTATCTGAACTTTCAAGACATTTTTCTATAGCATTAGCTGATATATATATATATATATATATATATATATATATATATATATATATATATATATATATATCACAGTTCTGTCGCTGGTTTTTCCTTTATTTATGACAAAGAAATAATTATTTTTTGCAGAATAAAGTATTACTTGATGAGCTATATGACCTGAAAAGTAAGGTAATGATGAATCATGAACTTCAGATAATCCTCGCCCTATATTGCATGCTTCTTCTGGTAATATATATAATGCATGGCTGGCAAAATGATGTTCTGCAGGAGCAAGAATTGCAGGATCAAAACAAAGATCTGAGGAAGAAGGTACTACCATCGAGCTTACAAAACTATATTCATACCTTTGCTTGACGAAGTTTGTAAACTACACGAAATACAAAACTATATTAATTCTAATCCAAAATATTGAGTCAAATGTGGCAGAATAAATTTCTCATCACTGTTTTCTTGCGAGTACCAGTTGCAAGACACCAGCTGTGCCCAGAATGTGTTCCATGTGGCCTGGCAAGACGGAGGACAGAGTAGCTCAAGTGGGCATGCCATTGATACTACTTATCCAGGACTTGTGCAACACCCGGAACATGATTCCTCCATGCAAGTTGGGTATGTCTTTCTACATGGCAATCAGTGTAACCTGACAAATCTCTCCTAGGCATAAACTATTTTTTTGCAGTATAGTACCCAAACGACTCGTCCATGACATGTTCTTCCAATTTATAATTGTTCAGAACATGAGTGTTCGGTCAGTTGAAGTGGCTTTTTTTCCTGTGTGAAAGGTACAATACTCAGGCCTACTTGGACCAGCCGAACAACAACGAAAACATGGCTTCTCAGCGCCTTCATGGACTTGGGTCATCTGCAGGTTGGATATGATTGGTGGCGACGAGACAGATAGATTTCACGTATATATTGTACGTCCAATCTGGAGTCCAAAAACTTTGCATATGACTGATGTAGTCACTGGTCTATGTATTGAAATCGCTGCTCTTGGCACTTTTCGAAGAATAAACAGGAGTCGAGTACGTATCTATTGTAATAGTTTATTCATCCACGGACATGGCAGTGGGACATCACGTGGCCTGGCGTTGCGTCCCGTATGTAGCTGTATGTTTGGATTTGTGTGTCACGTGTTATATTTTGTGTGCTGAACGTGTGTTCATTACGAACCATATGCATGGATCAAAATGCCTCTTGTTGTACGGCGTTTCTGCTCCGGTGCTCCCCCCGGGCTGAACGCGGGGTGGAAAAACACATCGACGGCCATGATGAACAAAAAGGTTCATAACGAGGGACACGATCGTCTTTGTTGCTCCCGTGTATAGCCGTCGAGGAGCCCTGGGAGGCCCGTACGAGCCCGGTTAGATCGTATGCCCGGCCATATACGTATGCCCGTCCGTATACGTATTTGTTTGTATAAGGCGGCCTTTCGTGCACGTGTGAAGCTGCCCGCACGTGGGGCAGCACATGTCATGGGTAGTTGCCAAAACTGTCCCATCATATAAATGTGGACGGCAACCACCTCCGGCCGCATCGCCCACCATTTCCCCCCGCTGCATCGTCTCCCTCCCTCCACTCTCCACTCCCCACTCCCTCTCCTCTCCAACCTCCTCGTCTCCCTCACCGCATCCTCTCCATCGCCATGGCGGACGCAGGAGGGGAGCGCCCCGATTGGGGGCGCAGATCTGGTGGAGCAGGCGCGGCAGGTCGCTGCGGGCACCTTTGTGAGGGGGCGTGCCGACGTCCAGCGCGGTGCTCCCTCCGCTGGAGATCTGGAGAAGGCGGAGGCGGGCCGCAGCGACGTTGTCCAGCCAGATGCGCCCGCTCTGGCGAACTCCGGCGAGGCGCAGAAGGTGGGGGCGGGCTCTGGCGAGGCGCACGAGGTGGAGAAGGTGGAGGCCGGCTCCGGCGTGGAGGAAGCGGAGCAGAAGGTATCTGCGGCTAACTTTTAGTTGGTAGTTTTTAGATTGTAGGGTTTGTGGCCAGAACTTTGTTTGGTTAGATTTGTTGAGGGTAGGGTTTTCTCTGCATTAGGGTTTTTTGTATTTGATTCGTGCAAGAATGGTGGACCACATATGATTATTGGATTAGGTTAGAAGTAGCCAGATTGAGGGATGGGGTTTTTTCAGATGCTTATTAGATTAGTAGTGGAATTTTTGCAATTCTTTAGGTGTTTGGAGTCAAATATATAGTTCTGTATTGGTTTGGGTTAGTGCCTGCTTTAGTTCTTTGGCTTGATGATTAATTAAATGGATGCTTAGTTCTAGGGATTATGGCTGTCACAGTTGCAATTCATAGATGCTTGCTTGATGCATGTTGTCATAGTTGCCGTTATTTGATGCTTGATTGATGCCTGTCAGGCAGAGGCTATGAGATGGGTTGTGCATGGCCTTGTGTTTTTGGAAGTTGTCTAGGTGAGGTGATTAGATGGTGCATTAGTTTGGTTGTAAATATAGTGAAGGATGTGCTCATGTACTGGGTGTTGTCATGTTAATCAAAAAGAGCTTCTCAAGGGCTGGATTTTTTTGTGCTGGCTTGGGGCTTCTGAAGGAGAGGGGAAGCGTGGTCGAGGGGAAGGGGCAGTCTATGCTTATTTACTTTGGGTTAGTAGTGGAATTTTGCCGTTGCTTCAGAGATATTGACAGCATTGAACATCCTCTGCAATGCCGTTGCTTGAGAGATAAAATCATCTTGGGTTTTTTTCAGATGCTTATTAGATTAGTAGTTGAATTTTTGCTTGTTAGAATTTAATTAGTATGAGGATGAATACCTTATTTAAGGGGAATTTAAGGTCAGATAGATGTCATATGATTATTAGATATGTAGTTCAATGCTGCTGACATTTATGATTATTTGATTTGATCTGTGGTTCAATGATACTGGATGGAAACATATTTGATTTGGAATGCATTAATTAAGATGTGCCACTGAATTGATTTAGATGATACAAGATTCATCTATACTATAATTTGTTGTTGTTTAGGTAAGTAATGAAATTTTAGATGTTTGTTGGAGATGTATGCATTTATAGTTGAAGTTGTAGCTAATTAACTACTGCAGTATGTTAATATGTGTAGGAGCTTTGCTGCATTATCCCAAAAACAGTAATTTGTGCATATTAAAATTTATAGTTGGCTTCTGTAATTAGTATATACTATATGTAAAGTGTGAATTAAACATTCCAAGGCAGGATCCTAGCAACAAAATATACTATATGTTTCCATTAAGTAGTGTGTGTGTGGGGGGGGGGGGGATTCCCTCAAAAGAAAAGTGTTGGGTTAATCCAGGGAATGTCAAGAATCCAGCTTGCATTTTCATTAGCATTTATGAAGGACATCATTTGTCTGTTGATTGATTGCTTAGATTCTGTATTTATAAGGAAAGCATTTGGTCACTTGCAACATACCAATGTGGTTCACATTCACAATTTTGTTTGTAATGACATTCTGTGAACTGCAATTCAATTCATTGTAATTGATGTGCTTGTTTGACAATATAGCAGGAGGAGGAGGATATTGTGGGCAACAAGAGGAAGTGGGACAAGACTGGGTTCTACCCATATGAGTCTGATGAAGATGAGCCGTACGAGGTAAGGCCTAGTTGAAATGTTATTTCTGCATTGAGTTAGTATTATTGTTAATAGTTTTTGAATGCATAATGTATTAATGTCAGCCATTGAGGGAGTCCTGGATTAGGGGGTGTTCGGATAGCCGGACTATACCTTCAGCCGGACTCCAGGACTATGAAGATACAAGATTGAAGACTTCGTCCCGTGTCCGGAAGGGACTTTCCTTGTCGTAGAAGGCAAGCTTGGCCATGTGGATATTCAAGATCTCCTACCATTGTAACCGACTTTGTGTAACCCTAACCCTATCTGGTGTCTATTTAAAACGAAGGGTTCTAGTCCGTAGGACAACTTCATCATACAACAACCATACTATAGGCTAGCTTCTAGGGTTTAGCCTCCTTGATCTCATGGTAGATCCACTCTTGTACTACCCATATCATCAATATTAATCAAGCAGGAGTAGGGTTTTACCTCCATCGAGAGGGCCCGAACCTGGGTAAACTTCGTGTCCCATGTCTCCTGTTACCATCCGGCATAGACGCACAGTTCGGGACCGCCTACCCGAGATCCGCCGGTTTTGACACCGACATTGGTGCTTTCATTGAGAGTTCCTCTGTGTCGTCGCTTTTAGGCCCGATGGCTCCTTTGATCATCAACGATGATGCAGTCCAGGGTGAGGCTTTTCTCCCCGGACAGATCTTCGTCTTCGGCGGCTTCGCACTGCAGGCCAATTCGTTTGGCCGCCTGGAGCAGATCGAAAGCTACGCCCCTGGTCATCAGGTCAGGTTTGGAAGTTTGAACTACACGGCTGATATCCGCGGGGACTTGATCTTCGACGGATTCGAGCCACAGCCAAGCGTGCCGCACTGTCTCGATGGGCATGATCTAGCTCCGCCGCCGAACAGTGCCCTGGAGCCCGCACGCGCATCGGTTCCGACCCTTAATTCGGAACCTGCGGCACTGATCGAGGGTGAGCGGTTGGACGTCACCCCGGGGGCTGCGATCCCAAAAGCGATCGAGCCGAGCGCCAGCCCCGCACTCTGCATAACCCGTGACTCCAAGGATCCGGATTCCCCTCCGGACTCCGAACCTCCCGCGCCCCTGCCAATCGAATCCGTTTGGGCGCCGGTCATGGAGTTCACCGCCGCGGACATCTTTCAGCACTCGCCCTTCGGCGACATCCTGAACTCACTAAAGTCTCTCTCTTTATCGGGAGAGCCCTGGCCGGACTATGGCCAGCAAGGATGGGATATGAACGATGAAGAAATTCAAAGCCCACCCACCACCCACTTGGTAGCCACTGTCGACAACTTAAACGACGTGCTCAACTTCGACTCCGAAGACATCGACGGTATGGACAATGATGCAGGATATACAGATGAGCCAACGCCCATAGGGCATTGGACAGCCACCCCATCTCATGATGTGTACATGGTGGACACTCCTAAAGGAAACAATAGCGAGGAAAAAGGGGATGGAACGGGGGACCGATCCCTCGAAAAGCAATCAAAGCGTCGGCGTAAACGCCGACCCAAGCGCCGCCTCGATAAAGACCTAGCCATAGAGCAGGATGAGCTGGTAGACGACGAGCAGGCCTTAGAGCAACCGTCCGAACAGGGCAACACGGATAGATAAACCGAACATCCCTCCCCCGGCGAAAATGGCACTCCGGACGATCTTACGCCGGATAAAACCACGAAGCAGAAGAATCTCGACAAGAGGCTCGTGGCAACAGCACGCAGCCTGAAGAAGCAGAAGCGGAAGCTTAAAACGGTGGAAGATGCACTCAGGATCAGATGGAGCAAAGTAATCAATACCGTAGATAAATACGGCAACAGTTGCCGCACTAAAAGCTATCCGAAGAGAAAGCTACTGCCCAAATTTGACGAAGAGGCCATAGAGCCATCGCATTCAAAAAACAAGAAAGCCACACGGTCGGATAGACGACCCCATAGCCAGCATAAAACGGCAAATGGCGCCGCACTTAAGCCGGCACGCGACCCACTTACGGATTCGCATCAAAAAGATGGCCCAGCTAGGTCCATTTATGGGCCAAGAAAGCAAGCTCTCGTAAGCAATGCAATAAAACCATCATCAGAATCCGGCACACCCAAATACAGGGCGCCGAACATCCCCTATGCTTCACCGATGAGGTCCTGGATTATGAATTTCCAGCGGGATTCAAACCCGTAAACATAGAGGCATATGATGGAACAACAGACCCTGGAGTCTGGATAGAGGATTATATCCTCCATATACATATGGCTAGAGGAGATGATCTCCACGCCATCAAATATTTACCACTAAAGCTCAAAGGACCAGCTCGGCATTGGCTCAAAAGCCTCCCTGAAAACACAATTGGAAGCTGGGAAGACCTCGAGGACACTTTCCGAGCAAATTTTCAAGGGACTTATGTTCGTCCTCCGGATGATGACGACCTCAGTCACATAACACAACAGCCCGGAGAATCAGATCGGCAATTCTGGAATAGATTCCTCACTAAAAAGAATCAGATAGTCGACTGTCCAGACGCCGAGGCCTTAGCAGCTTTCAGGCATAACGTCCGAGATGAATGGCTCGCAAGACACCTCGGCCAAGAGAAGCCAAGAACAATGGCCGCACTAACAAGCCTCATGACCCACTTTTGTGCAGGAGAGGACAGCTGGTTGGCAAGACGCAGCCCCAACGACCCAAGTACATCCGAAACTAGGATGGAAATGGAAAACCGCGACGCAACAAGGACCGTCGCCGGACTAAGGAAAAAAGTCCGAAGAGCACGGTAACCAACGCCGGATTCAAAAGCTCACGACAGAATCAGACAAAGCCGCCTCTCCAGGATAACAAGGATGATCCATCCAACTTAAACAAAATCCTGGACAGGACATGTCAAATACACAGTACTCCCGGGAGGCCTGCTAACCATACCCACAGAGATTGTTGGGTTTTCAAACAATCCGGCAGACTCAACGCCGAACAGAAGGGGCTCGAAACACCAAGTGAGGACGAAGACGAACCCCAAAAGCAGAGCACCAGTAAACAAAAGAACTTCCCACAAGAAGCAAAGACAGTAAACTTACTTCACATAACGAAACGTGCGGCGCCTATAAAGGTACGCACCACACGACTTATCCCAAAGAGGTCCCGCCACTGGTTGTCAAAACCAATCATCTTTGATCAATGGGACTATTCTAGAAGTATCAGGAACGCAGGATGGTCTGCCTTGGTACTCGATCCAATAATCGACGGACTCAAGTTTTCAAATGTCCTTATGGACGGCGGCAGTGGACTAAACCTGATATATCAGGACACAATCCGTCGCATGGGGATAGACCCAACAAGAATCTGTCATAGCAAAACCTCCTTTCAAGGGGTAACGCCAGGTCCGAACACCCGATGCATGGGTTTCCTCCGGCTTGAAGTTACATTCGGCTACCCCGATAACTTCCGTCGCGAAAAGCTAATTTGCCACGTCGTCCCATTCTCAAGTCGCTATCAAGCACTACTAGGACGCGAAGCTTTCGCCCGCTTTAACGAAATACCGCATTATGCATCCCTAACGCTTAAAATGCCCGGTCCACGAGGCATCATCTCTTTAAAGGGGAAGCATTGAGGTGCGCCTCCCACAGCGGAGGACTGTGCGGCCACTTTAACAGCCCCACAGTAAAATGGCTTCACCGGCCAAAAAACTTTGGAATAGGTCTTTAAAAGACCACGAGCGCGGATAGACGAGTTTGGTACAAAATTATCATTGATACAGGCTTAGAGGCCATATACCTCCACGCTAGGGGCTCCGTACATATACAATAAGAGACAATAAAGCTCAATTTTATATATTTTACTTTATACTTTGTTTATTTTAAAAATCTTGTTCAGCACGACCCATTTTCAACTCAGTTCCTCTCTTTTACAGATGAACGTCGTGCGGCGCCCGTCCAGGTTACGGCACAACGGAGACACAAGCGCAGACGTGCAGTAGGGACCCGTCCTAAGGATTCTTTTTAGATTAAGACCCTGCGTAAACCTTTTTTACTCTCTCTTGTTGCTACATATCCCCTGGTTTTCTCTGCCATAACCAAAGAGGAGGCTGGCATCTTGGCATGTGGCCATGTCAGAATTTTTGCGCGTACCTGGACACTAGGGGCTTTTCAATAAGGAGTGCTGTTTTGCCCGCACTTATAAAGACCGAACACCTTAGGGAGTGTTCGGCGTCGCGAGTTTTGGCATTATATGCATCAGCTCCGAATCATGTCTTTGGTCAAATGTTGGGTTGCCCGGCTCCTGAGTTCGGCTACCTTACGTTCCTCTCTATCGGCTAAGGTAGCACCAGGAGAACTACTGCGATTGTGCCCCGGTTACGCCGGGCGAGCACCTCAGTAGAGAAAGCCGAAAACTGCTGTCATGATGTAGCATGAGACTGGTCAGCCACTCGATGACCTACCGGAATCTATAGGATTCCTCCGCTTTAACGAAGGGCCGTTTCCCGGCCAGGCACATACGCGCCCCGAACTCGAGCGAGCGCAGTCACCACCAAGGGGCTACCTAAATAGTCCCCCTGTCAAGCTCCTATGGCTAAGTGAAAGTGTTAAAGCATTATAGTCCAGTTGCCTGGCCCGCTGCGCTATCACCTCCTTTGTAGGACCAAGACGTTGGATTAAGTGTGAAAATGCGTCTTCTGCGAGCACCCCCGCACTATGTGTGTGGGGGGTGAAGCCAACGACTGCCATCTTTCAGATTTTGTATATATATTTTAAAACGGCCGCACAGGAGGTGTTCCCAATACTTGAAGGCACAAGTATAAAAGGCCACTACAATTTATCAAAATATTGCTTTATAATTACATATGCTATCCTAACATAGCATCCTTCAAGCACTGCGTCTCTATTACACGAGCGCCCTCAAGGACTTCTTGAAAATAGTGCTCGGAGGGCTCGGCTTTTGTTCGAATCTCGGGACGCAACAACGGTGGTCTCCATCTCTGCCCAGTATGTCTTGACACGGGCAAGAGCCATCCGTGCACCCTCTATGCATGCTGACCTCTTCATCGCATTAATACGCGGCACCGCGTCAAGGAATTGCTGCACCAAGCTGAAATAACTCTTCGGCTCCGATCTCCCCGGCCACGGATGACCCATGACGTACTTCATGGCAAGTGCGGACAACCTATTCAGTTCGGCCCATTGAGCCAAGCGATCGTCCACTGCCAGTGGGCGTTCTGGATTGTGGAACTGCGACCAGAAAAGCTTTTCCACTTCGCGATCTTTTAGATCTCGAAAGTGTTCGGTCGCATCAGCAGCACTTGCTGCCAAATCCAGATAGGTGTCCTCCACACTCCACATCCGGTCTAGCGGAGCAAACTCCGGATTGCAAAACTTCCTCCGCAGCATAAAGGGCTTTCCATCCGCAATATGTTCGGCCTGACGCAGCTCCTCCTTCGCAGCTCTCATCGCAGAGCGAGCGTCCTTGGCATCAGCAACGGCTTTCCCCAAGTCCGTCTGCCTTGCCCGTTCTTCTTCTTCAAGAAGCTTGCAACGATCAGCAGTGCGCTCTAACTTCACGATCATCTCGGCCATCTCCTGCTTGCTTCGGCAGTGAGCAGCCTGTTCGGCTCTCAGCTCTTCAAGAGCTTTCTGGGCAGCCGCATCGCTCTTTCGGGCTTGTTCTTTAGCTCGGGCAAGTTCTGTCCTACGATTCTCCACGGCGGCCGCACTATCTGCGTCAAGCACATACACTGTAAGACAATGGCATAAAACTCCTCTTACCCAATGCTGCCCGAGGAATTACATACCTTGAGCCTCATCAAGCCGCTTGTTGACAAGCGCGATGTCGGCATCAGCCACGTCTAGTTGCCGCTTTAGTTCGGCAAAATCATCAGTTTGGCTCGATTCCGGACACCTCGCCACCTACATTCAAGGGCGATACCTTAGACCTGGGATTATGATCCTCTGCGTGCCGTCATTTATTGATAGCGCGCAGAGTCTCAGGGGCTACTATCTACACAGGGCGCAACTTATTTATGCACAACTGACAAAAGTGTACATTATCTAACGTACCTCAAAACCCCTCAGTAAACTTTTGACGTCTTCATGCAATCCGTTTTCTGCGGATGAAATCCTTTCAATCACCGTGCCCATCAATGCACGGTGCTCCTCTAAGATAGAAGCTCGCCTCAGCAGAATCTTTAGCTCCTTCGGTCGAACACCAGACGGTGCCGGACTTGTCCTATGGCCTTTTTCGAAGGCCGGACGCGGAAAATCTTGGGGGGCCATATGGCTATCTTCCTCCCCTGCCAGATTCGGAGGAACCCTCCGTGACGACACCTCAGCGTCGCCCGCCTCGCTAGGCGGTACGGCAGGGGGAGGCGTCCCGCTCTCCATCATCTCCGGAAGAAGTTCCCCCGAAGACGAGCTCTGCTGAGAAGGACTGAGGCCCGAGCTACAAGGTAAAATTTCAATTAATCTTCTCAGATATAAATCAAGGATTTCTCTCATCCCTCAAAAGGGAAACCTTTCTCTACTTACGACTCGCTGGAGGGCTGATCCCTTTGAGGGCGTAGTTCGGCCGAGGAACTCCCCGGCGTCGGACCCTCTGACGAAGATTTTCCCCCCGCTTCGAGGCCATGGTCTCCGGGTCGTCAGAGGCGACCCTCTTCTTCCTCTTGGGAGAGGAATTGTCGGTTCCTCCCTCCGAAGCAGCCTCCTTCGAGGAGGCCATAGTTCCCGTGTTCTTCCCCTTACTTCCCTCCAACGGCATTATCTTCAACATCCTGACAAGCACGGGATCCGACCTGGTTGCGGGAAGGGGAGCCAGACACCTGATCAGCTTTGCCTTCGCTATCCACTCCTGTTTAAAAGGACAACTCTTTTAGGGGCAAATTCATGACAATTATACGGATAGCGTGTCCGGGCACAAGGTTACTTGAGTATCAAGGCGATTGCAGCTTAGGCCTGCGTCCTCTGTCAAATCCGGACACATCGCTTGTGATCCGAAGAACAACTTATACATCTCCGCGGGCGTTGCGCCCATGAAATTCTGGAGAACCCGCGGTCTCTCTGGATTAAACTCCCACAGGCGAAGGGAGCGACGTTTGCCGGGTAATATCCGGCGCATCAACATGACCTGCGTCACCTTGACCAGGCTGAGGTCTCCTTCTAAGAGATCCCTAATGCGGCCCTGCAACAAGGGCACGTCTTTGGGTAACCCCCAATCTAACCCTCTGCTGACCCATGACGTTAGCCGTGGTGGGGGACCCGAGTGAAAGGAAGGAGGCGTCACCCACTTAGTGCCCCTGAGAGCGGTGATATAGAACCACTCTCGTTGCCACAAACCGAGCTCCTCTTGAAAAGAGCCCTCGGGCCATGGAGCATCAGCATTCTTGCTTATAACAGCGCCTCCGCACTCTGCGTGCCGTCCCTCGATCATCTTCGGCTCCACTTTAAAAGTCTTGAGCCATAATCCGAAGTGAGGGGTAACACGGAGGAACGCTTCACACATGACGATGAATGAGGAAATGTGGAGGATGGACTCCGGAGCTAAGTCATGGAATTCCAGCCCGTAATAAAACACAGCCCCCTCACAAAGGGATCCATCGAGAAGCCTAACCCTCGAAGGAAGTGAGACATGAAAACCACGCTCTCACCGGGCTGGGGACTGGGAATGGCCTGCCCTTGAACAGGCAACCTATGCAAAATTTCACCGGTCAGGAACTTAGTCTCTCTCAACTTTAGCACGTCCTCTTCCGTGGCGGAGGAGGGCGTCCATCGGCCTTGAAGTTCGGAACCGGACATGGTCGAAGGTCCGAAGCGCCTGGAATCTGGAGCCTAGGGTGTTGGAACTCGAGGCAACGGGCGAACTTGTTTAAGGTGGGAAAAAGAAGTAAGGCCTTTGTCTCTTTATAAGAGGTTGAATACCAAGAGCCCCCCCGTAAACGTTTGGGATTCGCCTTTAATCGAGGAAACGTGCTAACAGGCACGATTGGGTTAGCCACGTCCGTATTGATGAGAATCCCGTAAAAAGGGGCACACGATCTCTTCTTTGACAAGACGTGCCAAGGAAACCTCCTCGCAAAACACGCTGAGGTCGAAGAATAAAAATGATTCGAGAAAAGGACTTGGCCATAGTGTGATACGTCAGCAGATTAGATTTGTGTTAATATTATTCTCTCTATGGCAATATGTGGAAACTTATTTTGTAGAGCCGGACACTATTCTTGGTGTTTAAAATCTTCTTGAAGAACTTGGAGGGGGAACCCGCCTTGCAATGCCGAAGACAATTTGCGCGTCGGACTCGTCGTCATTGAAGCCTGGTTCAGGGGCTACTGAGGGAGTCCTGGATTAGGGGGTGTTCGGATAGCCGGACTATACCTTCAGCCGGACTCCAGGACTATGAAGATACAAGATTGAAGACTTCGTCCCGTGTCCGGAAGGGACTTTCCTTGGCGTAGAAGGCAAGCTTGGCGATGCGGATATTCAAGATCTCCTACCATTGTAACCGACTTTGTGTAACCCTAACCCTATCCGGTGTCTATATAAACCGGAGGGTTCTAGTCCGTAGGACAACTTCATCATACAACAACCATACTATAGGCTAGCTTCTAGGGTTTAGCCTCCTTGATCTCGTGGTAGATCCACTCTTGTACTACCCATGTCATCAATATTAATCAAGCAGGAGTAGGGTTTTACCTCCATCGAGAGGGCCCGAACCTGGGTAAACTTCGTGTCCCTTGTCTCTTGTTACCATCCGGCCTAGACGCACAGTTCGGGACCCCCTACCCGAGATCCGCCGGTTTTGACACCGATAGTCATTAATGTGTGCAGTATGAATCTGGAGATGATGTGGTCGAGGGGAACCTCGAGTCCTTTAAAGAGAAGGAGGTGTTGAAGATCAGGGCCCAAGGACCTGTCAAGTACTACACCTGGAGGAATGAAAAGTACCGCTACTCCTACTGCAGCAAGCCCAAGCCTAGGTCCGGGTTATTGGAGCATCTGATGGAACATTGCCGGGCTACATCGATCTCCAGTCATGATTACAAGATCATTGGTCCGCATTCTGCCCTCTTGAAGTTCCTGAGAAGCCCTGACCTCTAGTCGTACGTCATGCTGATCATCGGAAGCTGGAAGCCGTACTCATCATCAGTATATTTGATGATGTTTTACTTTTGGGAAGCTGCATCTGGGTCTGAACTGCTTGCAAACTAGCGATATTAATGTAATGTATTGTGTGTTTGAACTAGATGTGTTGTGAACTGCCTGCTACCTGTCTAGAATGCTATCTATATAAGTGTGGCCTTAACTTTATTGGTGGTGAATGCTTACTTCATGTTTATTTGTTGTTTCGATGGTGCAATGATCAAAAATGGCGCTTCAATGTTGCTTGAGACATGCTGCAACACTTGTCTATGCTGTGGGCAAGTGCAACATGTTGTGCCCATGTGCCAATTATACCAAATATTCAATGTGGCAATGTTCCAAAATGGCTGTCATGAATTATAGTACATGGGGTTTAGTAAAGTTACTGATAATTGTTCATCCTCACACATTCCATCAACGCATAATTTGAATAAGCAAAAAGATCAAATGTTCCATCATTTCAACCTATGTTGCAATTAGAGAGCAAATATTCCATCATCAAAGTTTGAGGGAATTAAATGTAAATTTAGAAGAGTAATGTAATACTAGTTAAAAATAATGTGTGCAAAAAAAGGAATTTGAAATAAGATCTACTTTATTTTGTAATAAAGTTATATTACCCTACTTATTAGAATTTTGAAAATGTCACTTATTTATAAGAAAAGAAAATATAAATATTCAAAAAGATGTGTTTGATAAAAATACCTATTGAATTTTTGGTATGTTATTATTTGAGGGTCATGTAATTTTTATGTTATTTTTGGAGTGCTCAGGTAATTTTTTTGTAAAGTGAAGGAAAAGGAAAATAATAAACAAAAGGAAAATCATGGGCCATCCTAGCCATCTTGGAAACCTAGCTTTATAAATAAAAAATTCAAAAAATAAGAGGGCATTAAAAAGTAAACAAATATAACAGGGCATTATAAATTCAAAAAATTTCAAAAATATAGAAAGAATATTTTGCAATGCCCCCCTGAGGTATAGACCAATGTTTTGACCAGTCAGTCTAGAGGGCATTACAAATTAATAAAAAATTCAAAAGATATAAAACCTTGGAAACCCACATTTGTTTGTGCAATAGATCATGTGTGCCAAAGTTGAGGAGGTTTGGAGGTGGTCGAAAAAATGACCGCATTCCGGAGGGGCCATTTGGTCTAACTTAAGCCAGTTTTTGAAAAAAATTTGATTTTTCCCACCACCTTCAAAACACACAAACTTTCTTGAACATGGTGACCCACATGTGCCAATCATGGCTATGAAAGAAAATTTGGAAAAAGAATATTTTACAATGCCCCCTGAGGTATAGACCGATGTTTTGACCAGTCAGTCTAGAGGGCATTATAAATTAATAAAAAATTCAAAAAAAAACCTTGGAAACCCACCTTTGTTTGTGCAATAGATCATGTGTGCCAAAGTTGAGGTCATTTGGAGGTGGTCTAAAAAATGACCGCATTCAGGAGGGGCCATTTGGTCTAACTTAAGCCAGTTTTTGAAAAAATGTGATTTTTCCCACCACCTCCGAATCACACAAACTTTCTTTAACATGGTGACCCACATGTGCCAATCATGGCTATGAAAGAAAATTTGGAAAAAGAATATTTTACAATGCCCCCCTGAGGTATAGACTGATGTTTTGACCAGTCAGGTAGAGGGCATTATAAATTAATAAAAAATTCAATAAATATGAAACCTTGGAAAACCACCTTTGTTTGTGCAATAGATCATGTGTGCAAAAGTTCAGGTCATTTGGAGGTGGTCGAAAAAATGACCGCATTCCGGAGGGGCCATTTGGTCTTTAACTTAGGCCAGTTTTTGAAAAAATGTTATTTTTCCCACCACATCCAAATCACACAAACTTTATTGAACATGGTGACCCACATGTGCCAATCATGGCTATGAAAGAAAATTTGGAAAAAGAATATTTTACAATGCCCCCCTGAGGTATAGACCGATGTTTTGACCAGTCAGTCTAGAGGGCATTATAAATTAATAAAAAATACAAAAAAATATAAAACCTTGGAAACCCACCTTGGTTTGTGCAATAGATCATGTGTGACAAAGTTGAGGTGGTTTGGAGGTGGTCGAAAAAATGACCGCATTCCGGAGGGGCCATTTGGTCTAACTTAAGCTAGTTTTTGAAAAAATGTGATTTTTCCCACCACATACAAATCACACAAACTTTCTTGAACATGGTGACCCACATGTGCCAATCATGGCTATGAAATAAAATTTGGAAAAAAGAATATTTTACAATGCCCCCCCTGAGGTATAGACCGATGTTTTGACCAGTCAGTCTAGAAGGCATTATAAATTAATAAAAAATTCAAAAAAATATAAAACCTTGGAAACCCACCTTTATTTGTGCAATAGATCATGTGTGCCAAAGTTGAGGTCATTTGGAGGTGGTCGAAAAAATGACCGCATTCCGGAGGGGCCATTTGGTCTAACTTAAGCTAGATTTTGAAAAATGTGATTTTTCCCACCACCTCCAAATCACACAAACTTTCTTGAACATGGTGACCCACATGTGACAATCATGGCTATGAAAGAAAATTTGGAAAAAGAATATTTTACAATGCCCCCCTGAGGTATAGACTGATGTTTTGACCAGTCAGTCTAGAGGGTATTATAAATTAATAAAAAATTCCAAAAAATATAAAACCTTGGAAACCCACCTTTGTTTGTGCAATAGATCATGTGTGCCAAAGTTGAGGTGGTTTGGAGGTGGTCGAAAAAATGACCGCATTCCGGAGGGATCATTTTGTCTAACTTAAGCCAGTTTTTGAAAAAATGTGATTTTTCCCACCACCTCCAAATCACACAAACTTTCTTGAACATGGTGACCCACATGTGCCAATCATTGCTATGAAAGGAAATTTGGAAAAAGAATATTTCACAATGCCCCCCTGAGGTATAGACCGATGTTTTGACCAGTCAGTCTAGAGGGCATTATAAATTAATAAAAAATTCAAAAAAATATAAAACATTGGAAAACCACCTTTGTTTGTGCAATAGATCATGTGTGCCAAAGTTGAGGTCATTTGGAGGTGGTCGAGAAAATGACCGCATTCCGGAGGGGCCGTTTTTGAAAGAAATGTGATTTTTCCCACCACATCCAAA
This sequence comes from Aegilops umbellulata, assembly GCA_032464435.1. Classification (NCBI taxonomy): domain Eukaryota; kingdom Viridiplantae; phylum Streptophyta; class Magnoliopsida; order Poales; family Poaceae; genus Aegilops; species Aegilops umbellulata. The sequence continues at coordinate 554,896,023 of CP136057.1, forward strand.
TCACACAAACTTTCTTGAACTTGGTGACCCACATGTGCCAATCATGGCTATGAAAGAAAATTTTGAAAAAGAATATTTTAAAATGCCCCCCTGAGGTATAGACCGATGTTTTGACCAGTCAGTCTAGAGGGCATTATAAATTAATAAAAAATTCAGAAAAATATAAAACCTTGGAAACCCACCTTTGTTTGTGCAATAGATCATGTGTGCCAAAGTTGAGGTGGTTTGGAGGTGGTCGAAAAAATGACCGCATTCTGGAGGGATCATTTGGTCTAACTTAAACCAGTTTTTGAAAAAATGTGATTTTTCCCACCACCTCCAAATCACACAAACTTTCTTGAACATGGTGTCCCACATGTGCCAATCATGTCTATGAAAGAAAATTTGGAAAAAGAATATTTTAAAATGCCCCCCTGAGGTATAGACCGTTGTTTTGACCAGTCAGTCTAGATGGCATTATAAATTAATTAAAAATTCAAAAAATATAAAACCTTGGAAACCCACCTTTGTTTGTGCAATAGATCATGTGTGCCAAAGTTGAGGTCATTTGGAGGTGGTCGAAAAAATGACCGCATTTCGAAGGGGCCATTTGGTCTAACTTAAGCCAGTTTTTGAAAAAAATGTGATTTTTCCCACCACATCCAAATCACACAAACTTTCTTGAACATGGTGACCCACATGTGCCAATCATGGCTATGAAAGAAAATTTTGAAAAAGAATATTTTAAAATGCCCCCCTGAGGTATAGACCGATGTTTTGACCAGTCAGTCTAGAGGGCATTATAAATTAATAAAAAATTCAGAAAAATATAAAACCTTGGAAACCCACCTTGTCGGGGCGGACGGCGTCCCCCCGCGAGCACCTATGGGGCCGGAGCCCCTTTCGTTGTCCGGCGAGGGGGGGCGGAGGGAGCGCAGAGAGCAGATCGAGGCGGGCACACGGGCGGTTTACCCAGGTTCGGGCCGCGATGGACGCGTAAAACCCTACTCCTGCTTCGTTGTATTGAACTGGGGAGCTCGGGAGCTTGGAGAGCTAGCTGCACCGAGCGTATGGCTGTCTGGATGCCGAGTCTCCGAACCCCCGGAACCCCTTCTACGTTGCACACGGGCCTCCTTTTATAGCGCAAAGGGGTCACCGACAGGTGTCAACGTAAGAGAAAGGGGTAAAAGTGTAAAAGGGGTGGTAGCTGTAATAGTGTGGGAACGGTGGTGCTACAGTGCGGCACAGTGTTATCATACCTACTTCTGACGGTAGGGGACAAGGGCATTAAATGCCCGTCACGGTCGCCCGGACAGCACCGAGGCGGACCGTTAGGTGCGCCACCGTTCGCCACGATGGCGGCTGCATGCCACCGCATGCCCTAGGCTGCGCGGTGCCTCGCCACGTGCCCTCGGGGGAAGCCCCGGAGCGACGCGTGGGCGGGCGAGCTGGAGCGCAGTCTTGAGGTGGCGATCTTGCCGCGGCAAGTGGCTTGCCGCGGGGGTCGTCTTCCCGTGCCTGATAGCGTGCCAGCTATCAGGCCTTGCCGGGGCGCTTGGCGCGCCACGGCGGGCTTCTCTTGTGGTGCCTGGGTTCGGCCTTCCCGACAAGCTCCTCTTGTCGGGGGCTCGATCTTCTGTCTCGTATACTTTGTTCTTGGATGGCCTTACATGGGCTCAGTCGTCCCGGCAAGCTCCTCTTGCCGGGGTCTTGTCTCCTTGGCCCGGCAAGCTCCTCTTGCCGGGGGCCTTGTCTTCTTGGCCCGGCAAGCTCCTCTTGCCGGGGGCCTTGTCTTAAATGCTTGGTCTTCTCTTGGCGCTTCCGGGGCGGGCCATGCCGTAGGGTGCTACGACTGCCCGTGCACAAGTCTGGGGTACTAAGGTACCCCTACTTTAGTACACCGACAGGAGCCCCCGGGCCTGGGCCACACATGGTGCCGAGCGTTGTTGGGCCAGGCCCTAACGGTGCACGGGCACGCATGGCCTTGGTCGCGCTGCTCCTTAACTCCGCATCCGCCGCGCCTTCCCTAGGCGGCGCGCGCTTACCGCGGCGTCGTGGGGGCGGGGCGTGCGGGGTGAGCGTGACGTGGGTGGCGTGCGCGGGGCTGAACCGCACAGGCGCGCGTCACGTCGCGCACGATCTCTCGATGGCGAGAATGGAGTGTCCGCCCCTTTCTTTTATCTCCCTTTCCCTGCCGCTGTTAAATATGCCACGGAAACGGCTGGTTAGGGCAGCAGTAAGGCATTTTGTAATATAACTTTTCATCTTAGGCTATGCATCGCACTGTTATCCCCTCTACTCGACCGGCGCCTTGTTTGTTTCCGCCCTACGCTTTCGGGGACTTGCCGGCGTAGGCCTCCGCCTTGCCAGGGTGCCGAGTGCGGGACGTCAGCGACCCGCTGGCGGGGCTGCCACCGGCAAGAAACCTCGCCGCGGCTGGTTGCCGCTCACTCAGATTGTTGAGCAGGCTCGAGGCAAAGTAAACGGTGCGACTGCGGTCGCAGCACGCTTAGGGTGCCGGGCGAGCTCGAAACAAAGTGAGGACGCTACTCGGGGTGTAGCACACTCGAGTCGTTGAGCGGACTCGAAACGAAACGAGGGCGCAACCAGTCTCGTGCCGGTCCTTCCGCGCTCAGGCCTCTCAACCCAGGCTCGGTCGTTCGAGGGAGATAACTCTTAAAAATTAATGGAGCAATTGCTCGAGCTCCGACAACTTATCTTTTCTTATCGCTTGCCGCCCGGTGGGGTAAAACCTCCTTGGGCAGCATCCAGCCCATCCTGGGGGTAGGTGAGGGGGCAGGGCCTCACGACCCTCCGGAACTAGGCGTAGCTATGCTTGGGGATCCGCGCCCCTCTCTGCGCCAAGGATCACATGCAACTGCGGCAAGACTTGGGCAGAGGGGATGGTTGGCGGAAACAGGTTCCGGCTACCGCGCTGGAAAGACTCTTCCCACGGTCGGCGTCAACTCGTTCAGCACCCCGGCGGGCGAGGCGCGCCGGGGGAACGAGGTCACCTTTCTCGTGACTTCTGGCACTAACTTCTGCGGCCGCGAGAGCGGCGCAGAGTTCGCTGGAGGCGAATCGTTCGCCCAGCGGCCAGAAGGCGGGCCTCCTCAAGGAGCAGCTGCTTCTTGCCCAGTCTCTGCGCGAGTGGATACTCGAGGAGGGCCGCGTACGAGCCCGTGGGAAGGAATGCCAAAGCTCGTCGGGAACCCCCGCTTCAACTGGACAGATCCTCGGATCCGCAGGAGCGGACTGTTCCTCGGCGTTCAGACTGCTGGTCTGCTCGCCGGAGCAAGGCTTACCGGGGACACCTGCTTCGACTGGACGGATCCTGGGATCCGTAGGAGCGGGCTGTCCCTCGGCGTAGTGCCCCTACCTGGCGCGCCAAAGATGTCGGGGCGGACGGCGTCCCCCCGCGAGCACCTATGGGGCCGGAGCCCCTTTCGTTGTCCGGCGAGGGGGGGCGGAGGGAGCGCAGAGAGCAGATCGAGGCGGGCACACGGGCAGTTTACCCAGGTTCGGGCCGCGATGGACGCGTAAAACCCTACTCCTGCTTAGTTGTATTGAACTGGGGAGCTCGGGAGCTTGGAGAGCTAGCTGCACCGAGCGTATGGCTGTCTGGATGCCGAGTCTCCGAACCCCCGGAACCCCTTCTACGTTGCACACGGGCCTCCTTTTATAGCGCAAAGGGGTCACCGACAGGTGTCAACGTAAGAGAAAGGGGTAAAAGTGTAAAAGGGGTGGTAGCTGTAATAGTGTGGGAACGGTGGTGCTACAGTGCGGCACAGTGTTATCATACCTACTTCTGACGGTAGGGGACAAGGGCATTAAATGCCCGTCACGGTCGCCCGGACAGCACCGAGGCGGACCGTTAGGTGCGCCACCGTTCGCCACGATGGCGGCTGCATGCCACCGCATGCCCCAGGCTGCGCGGTGCCTCGCCACGTGCCCTCGGGGGAAGCCCCGGAGCGACGCGTGGGCGGGCGAGCTGGAGCGCAGTCTTGAGGTGGCGATCTTGCCGCGGCAAGTGGCTTGCCGCGGGGGTCGTCTTCCTGTGCCTGATAGCGTGCCAGCTATCAGGCCTTGCCGGGGCGCTTGGCGCGCCACGGCGGGCTTCTCTTGTGGTGCCTGGGTTCGGCCTTCCCGACAAGCTCCTCTTGTCGGGGGCTCGATCTTCTGTCTCGTATACTTTGTTCTTGGATGGCCTTACATGGGCTCAGTCGTCCCGGCAAGCTCCTCTTGCCGGGGTCTTGTCTCCTTGGCCCGGCAAGCTCCTCTTGCCGGGGGCCTTGTCTTCTTGGCCCGGCAAGCTCCTCTTGCCGGGGGCCTTGTCTTAAATGCTTGGTCTTCTCTTGGCGCTTCCGGGGCGGGCCTTGCCGTAGGGTGCTACGACTGCCCGTGCACAAGTCTGGGGTACTAAGGTACCCCTACTTTAGTACACCGACACACCTTTGTTTGTGCAATAGATCATGTGTGCCAAAGTTGAGGTGGTTTGGAGGTGGTCGAAAAAATGACCGCATTCTGGAGGGATCATTTGGTCTAACTTAAACCAGTTTTTGAAAAAATGTGATTTTTCCCACCACCTCCAAATCACACAAACTTTCTTGAACATGGTGTCCCACATGTGCCAATCATGGCTATGAAAGAAAATTTGGAAAAAGAATATTTTAAAATGCCCCCCTGAGGTATAGACCGATGTTTTGACCAGTCAGTCTAGATGGCATTATAAATTAATAAAAAATTCAAAAAATATAAAACCTTGGAAACCCACCTTTGTTTGTGCAATAGATCATGTGTGCCAAAGTTGAGGTCATTTGGAGGTGGTCGAAAAAATGACCGCATTTCGAAGGGGCCATTTGGTCTAACTTAAGCCAGTTTTTGAAAAAAATTGATTTTTCCCACCACCTCCAAATCACACAAACTTTCTTGAACATGGTGACCCACATGTGCCAATCATGGCTATGAAAGGAAATTTGGAAAAAGAATATTTGACAATGCCCCCCTGAGGTATAGACCGATGTTTTGACCAGTCAGTCTAGAGGGCATTATAAATTAATAAAAAATTCAAAAAAATATAAAACATTGGAAAACCACCTTTGTTTGTGCAATAGATCATGTGTGCCAAAGTTGAGGTCATTTGGAGGTGGTCGAAAAAACGACCGCATTCCGGAGGGGCCGTTTTTGAAAATATGTGATTTTTCCCACCACATCCAAATCACACAAACTTTCTTGAACATGGTGACCCACATGTGCCAATCATGGCTATGAAAGAAAATTTTGAAAAAGAATATTTTACAATGCCCCCCTGAGGTATAGACCGATGTTTTGACCAGTCAGTCTAGAGGGCATTATAAATTAATAAAAAATTCAAAAAAATATAAAACCTTGGAAACCCACCTTTGTTTGTGCAATAGATAATGTGTGCCAAAGTTGAGGTGGTTTGGAGGTGGTCGAAAAAATGACCGCATTCTGGAGGGGCCATTTGGTCTAACTTAGGTCAGTTTTTGAAAAAAATGTGATTTTTCCCACCACATCCAAATCACACAAACTTTCTTGAACATGGTGACCCACACGTGCCAATCATGGCTATGAAAGAAAATTAGGAAAAAGAATATTTTACAATGCCCCCCTGAGGTATAGACCGATGTTTTGACCAGTCAGTCTAGAGGGCATTATAAATTAATAAAAAATTCAAAAAAATATAAAACCTTGGAAACCCACCTTTGTTTGTGCAATAGATAATGTGTGCCAAAGTTGAGGTGGTTTGGAGGTGGTCGAAAAAATGACCGCATTTCGGAGGGATCATTTGGTCTAACTTAAGCCAGTTTTTGAAAAAATGTGATTTTTCCCACCACCTCCAAATCACACAAACTTTCTTGAACATGGTGTCCCACATGTGCCAATCATGGCTATGAAAGAAAATTTGGAAAAAGAATATTTTAAAATGCCCCCCTGAGGTATAGACCGATGTTTTGACCAGTCAGTCTAGAGGGCATTATAAATTAATAAAAAATTCAAAAAATATAAAACCTTGGTAACCCACCTTTGTTTGTGCAATAGATCATGTGTGCCAAAGTTGAGGTCATTTGGAGGTGGTCGAAAAAATGACCGCATTTCGAAGGGGCCATTTGGTCTAACTTAAGCCAGTTTTTGAAAGAAATTGATTTTTCCCACCACCTCCAAATCACACAAACTTTCTTGAACATGGTGACCCACATGTGCCAATCATGGCTATGAAAGAAAATTTGGAAAAAGAATATTTTACAATGCCCCCCTAAGGTATAGACCGATGTTTTGACCAGTCAGTCTAGAGGGCATTATAAATTAATAAAAAATTCAAAAAAATATAAAACCTTGGAAACCCACCTTTGTCTGTGCAATAGATCATGTGTGCCAAAGTTGAGGTCATTTGGAGGTGGTCGAAAAAATGACCGCATTCTGGAGGGGCCATTTGGTCTAACTTAGGTCAGTTTTTGAAAAAAATGTGATTTTTCCCACCACATCCAAATCACACAAACTTTCTTGAACATGGTGACCCACACGTGCCAATCATGGCTATGAAAGAAAATTAGGAAAAAGAATATTTTACAATGCCCCCCTGAGGTATAGACCGATGTTTTGACCAGTCAGTCTAGAGGGCATTATAAATTAATAAAAAATTCAAAAAAATATAAAACCTTGGAAACCCACCTTTGTCTGTGCAATATATCATGTGTGCCAAAGTTGAGGTGGTTTGGAGGTGGTCGAAAAAATGACCGCATTCCGGAGGGATCATTTGGTCTAACTTAAGCCAGTTTTTGAAAAAATGTGATTTTTCCCACCACCTCCAAATCACACAAACTTTCTTGAACATGGTGACCCACATGTGCCAATCATGGCTATGAAAGAAAATTTGGAAAAAGAATATTTTAAAATGCCCCCCTGAGGTATAGATTGATGTTTTGACCAGTCAGTCTAGAGGGCATTATAAATTAATAAAAAATTCAAAAAATATAAAACCTTGGAAAACCACCTTTGTTTGTGCAATAGATCATGTGTGCCAAAGTTGAGGTCATTTGGAGGTGGTCGAAAAAATGACCGCATTTCGGAGGGGCCATTTGGTCTAACTTAAGCTAGTTTTTGAAAAAAATGTGATTTTTCCCACCACATCCAAATCACACAAACTTTCTTGAACATGGTGACCCACATGTGCCAATCATGGCTATGAAATAAAATTTGGAAAAAAGAATATTTTACAATGCCCCCCTGAGGTATAGACCCATGTTTTGTCCAGTCAGTCTAGAGGGCATTATAAATTAATAAAAAATTCAAAAAAATATAAAAACTTGGAAACCCACCTTTGTTTGTGCAATAGATCATGTGTGCCAAAGTTGAGGTCCTTTGGAGGTGGTCGAAAAAATGACCGCATTCCGGAGGGGCCATTTGGTCTAACTTAAGCCAGTTTTTGAAAAAAAATGATTTTTCCCACCACCTCCAAATCATACAAACTTTGTTGAACATGGTGACCCACGTGTGCCAATCATGGCTATGAAAGAAAATTTTGAAAAAGAATATTTTACAATGCCCCCCTGAGGTATAGACCGATGTTTTGACCAGTTAGTCTAGAGGGCATTATAAATTAATAAAAAATTCAAAAAAATATAAAACCTTGGAAACCCACCTTTGTTTGTGCAATAGATCATGTGTGCCAAAGTTGAGGTGGTTTGGAGGTGGTCGAAAAAATAACCGCATTCCGGAGGGATCATTTTGTCTAACTTATGCCAGTTTTTGAAAAAATGTGATTTTTCCCACCACCTCCAAATCACACAAACTTTCTTGAACATGGTGACCCACATGTGCCAATCATGGCTATGAAAGGAAATTTGGAAAAAGAATATTTCACAATGCCCCCCTAAGGTATAGACCGATGTTTTGACCAGTCAGTCTAGAGGGCATTATAAATTAATAAAAAATTCAAAAAAATATAAAACATTGGAAAACCACCTTTGTTTGTGCAATAGATCATGTGTGCCAAAGTTGAGGTCATTTGGAGGTGGTCGAAAAAATGACCGCATTCCGGAGGGGCCGTTTTTGAAAAAATGTGATTTTTCCTACCACATCCAAATCACACAAACTTTCTTGAACATGGTGACCCACATGTGCCAATCGTGGCTATGAAAGAAAATTTTGAAAAAGAATATTTTACATTGCCCCCCTAAGGTATAGACCGATGTTTTGACCAGTCAGTCTAGAGGGCATTATAAATTAATAAAAAATTCAAAAAAATATAAAACCTTGGAAACCCACCTTTGTTTGTGCAATAGATCATGTGTGCCAAAGTTGAGGTGGTTTGGAGGTGGTCGAAAAAATGACCGCATTCCGGAGGGATCATTTGGTCTAACTTAAGCCAGTTTTTGAAAACATGTGATTTTTCCCACCACCTCCAAATCACACAAACTTTCTTGAACATGGTGTCCCACATGTGCCAATCATGGCTATGAAAGAAAATTTGGAAAAAGAATATTTTAAAATGCCCCCCCTGAGGTATAGACTGATGTTTTGACCAGTCAGTCTAGAGGGCATTATAAATTAATAAAAAGTTCAAAAAATATAAAACCTTGGAAACCCACCTATGTTTGTGCAATAGATCATGTGTGCCAAAGTTGAGGTCATTTGGAGGTGGTCGAAAAAATGACCGCATTTCGAAGGGGCCATTTGGTCTATAACTTAAGCCAGTTTTTGAAAGAAATTGATTTTTCCCACCACCTCCAAATCACACAAACTTTCTTGAACATGGTGACCCACATGTGCCAATCATGGCTATGAAAGAAAATTTGGAAAAGGAATATTTTACAATGCCCCCCCTAAGGTATAGACCGATGTTTTGACCAGTCAGTCTAGAGGGCATTATAAATTAATAAAAAATTCAAAAAAAATATAAAACCTTTGAAACCCACCTTTGTCTGTGCAATAGATCATGTGTGCCAAAGTTGAGGTCATTTGGAGGTGGTCGAAAAAATGACCGCATTCCAGAGGGCCCATTTGGTCTAACTTAGGTCAGTTTTTGAAAAAAAATGTGATTTTTCCCACCACATCCAAATCACACAAACTTTTTTGAACATGGTGACCCACATGTGGCAATCATGGCTATGAAAGAAAATTTGGAAAAAGAATATTTTACAATGCCCCCCTGAGGTATAGACCGATGTTTTGACCAGTCAGTCTAGAGGGCATTATAAATTAATAAAAAATTCAAAAAAATATAAAACCTTGGAAACCCACCTTTGTTTGTGCAATAGATCATGTGTGCCAAAGTTGAGGTGGTCGAAAAAATGACCGCATTCCGGAGGGACCGTTTTTGAAAAAATGTGATTTTTCCCACCACATCCAAATCACACAAACTTTATTGAACATGGTGACCCACATGTGCCAATCATGGCTATGAAAGAAAATTTTGAAAAAGAATATTTTACAATGCCCCCGTGAGGTATAGACCGATGTTTTGACCAGTCAGTCTAGAGGGCATTATAAATTAATAAAAAATTCAAAAAAAATATAAAACCTTGGAAACCCACCTTTGTTTGTGCAATAGATCATGTGTGCCAAAGTTGAGGTGGTTTGGAGGTGGTCGAAAAAATGACCGCATTCCGGAGGGATCATTTGGTCTAACTTAAGCCAGTTTTTGAAAAAATGTGATTTTTCCCACCACCTCCAAATCACACAAACTTTGTTGAACATGGTGACCCACATGTGCCAATCATGGCTATGAAAGAAAATTTGGAAAAATAATATTTTACAGGTATAGACTGATGTTTTGACCAGTCAGTCTAGAGGGCATTCTAAATTAATAAAAAATTCAAAAAAATATAAAACCTTGGAAACCCACCTTTGTTTGTGTAATAGATCATGTGTGCCAAAGTTGAGGTGGTTTGGAGGTGGTCGAAAAAATGACCGCATTCCGGAGGGATCATTTGGTCGAACTTAAGCCAGTTTTTGAAAAAATGTGATTTTTCCCACCACCTCCAAATCGCACAAACTTTCTTGAACATGGTGACCCACATGTGCCAATCATGGCTATGAAAGAAATTTGGAAAAAGAATATTTTAAAATGCCCCCCCCTGAGGTATAGACCGATGTTTTGACCAGTCAGTCTAGAGGGCATCATAAATTAATAAAAAATTAAAAAAAATATAAAACCTTGGAAAACCACCTTTGTTTGTGCAATAGATCATGTGTGCCAAAGTTGAGGTCATTTGGAGGTGGTCGAAAAAATGACCGCATTCCGGAGGGGCCGTTTTGAAAAAATGTGATTTTTCCCACCACATCCAAATCACACAAACTTTCTTGAACATGGTGACCCACATGTGCCAATCATGGCTATGAAAGAAAATTTTGAAAAAGAATATTTTACAATGCCCCCCCTAAGGTATAGACCTATGTTTTGACCAGTCAGTCTAGAGGGCATTATAAATTAATAAAAAATAAAAAAAATATAAAACCTTGGAAACCCACCTTTGTTTGTGCAATAGATCATGTGGGCCAAAGTTGAGGTGGTTTGGAAGTGCTCGAAAAAATGACCGCATTCCGGAAGTATCATTTGGTCTAACTTAAGCCAGTTTTTGAAAAAATGTGATTTTTCCCACCACCTCCAAATCACACAAACTTTCTTGAACATGGTGTCCCACATGTGCCAATCATGGCTATGAAAGAAAATTTGGAAAAAGAATATTTTAAAATGCCCCCCCTGAGGTATAGACCGATGTTTCGACCAGTCAGTCTAGAGGGCATTATAAATTAATAAAAAGTTCAAAAAATATAAAACCTTGGAAACCCACCTTTGTTTGTGCAATAGATCATGTGTGCCAAAGTTGAGGTGGTTTGGAGGTGGTCGAAAAAATGACCGCATTCCGGAGGGATCATTTGGTCGAACTTAAGCCAGTTTTTGAAAAAATGTGATTTTTCCAACCACCTCCAAATCGCACAAACTTTCTTGAACATGGTGACCCACATGTGCCAATCATGGCTATGAAAGAAATTTGGAAAAAGAATATTTTAAAATGCCCCCCCCTGAGGTATAGACCGATGTTTTGACCAGTCAGTCTAGAGGGCATTATAAATTAATAAAAAATTAAAAAAATATAAAACCTTGGAAAACCACCTTTGTTTGTGCAATAGATCATGTGTGCCAAAGTTGAGGTCATTTGGAGGTGGTCGAAAAAATGACCGCATTCCGGAGGGGCCGTTTTGAAAAAATGTGATTTTTCCCACCACATCCAAATCACACAAACTTTCTTGAACATGGTGACCCACATGTGCCAATCATGGCTATGAAAGAAAATTTTGAAAAAGAATATTTTACAATGCCCCCCTAAGGTATAGACCTATGTTTTGACCAGTCAGTCTAGAGGGCATTATAAATTAATAAAAAATTCAAAAAATATAAAACCTTGTAAACCCACCTTTGTTTGTGCAATAGATCATGTGGGCCAAAGTTGAGGTGGTTTGGAAGTGCTCGAAAAAATGACCGCATTCCGGAAGTATCATTTGGTCTAACTTAAGCCAGTTTTTGAAAAAATGTGATTTTTCCCACCACCTCCAAATCACACAAACTTTCTTGAACATGGTGTCCCACATGTGCCAATCATGGCTATGAAAGAAAATTTGGAAAAGGAATATTTTACAATGCCCCCCCTATGTTATAGACCGATGTTTTGACCAGTCAGTCTAGAGGGCATTATAAATTAATAAAAAATTCAAAAAAAATATAAAACCTTGGAAACCTACCTTTGTCTGTGCAATAGATCATGTGTGCCAAAGTTGAGGTCATTTGGAGGTGGTCGAAAAAATGACCGCATTCCGGAGGGCCCATTTGGTCTAACTTAGGTCAGTTTTTGAAAAAAATGTGATTTTTCCCACCACATCCAAATCACACAAACTTTCTTGAACATGGTGACCCACATGTGCCAATCATGGCTATGAAAGAAAATTTGGAAAAAGAATATTTTACAATGCCCCCCTGAGGTATAGACCGATGTTTTGACCAGTCAGTCTAGAGGGCATTATAAATTAATAAAAAGTTCAAAAAATATAAAACCTTGGAAACCCACCTTTGTTTGTGCAATAGATCATGTGTGCCAAAGTTGAGGTGGTTTGGAGGTGGTCGAAAAAATGACCGCATTCCGGAGGGATCATTTGGTCGAACTTAAGCCAGTTTTTGAAAAAATGTGATTTTTCCCACCACCTCCAAATCGCACAAACTTTCTTGAACATGGTGACCCACATGTGCCAATCATGGCTATGAAAGAAATTTGGAAAAAGAATATTTTAAAATGCCCCCCCTGAGGTATAGACCGATGTTTTGACCAGTCAGTCTAGAGGGCATTATAAATTAATAAAAAATTAAAAAAAATATAAAACCTTGGAAAACCACCTTTGTTTGTGCAATAGATCATGTGTGCCAAAGTTGAGGTCATTTGGAGGTGGTCGAAAAAATGACCGCATTCCGGAGGGGCCGTTTTGAAAAAATGTGATTTTTCCCACCACATCCAAATCACACAAACTTTCTTGAACATGGTGACCCACATGTGCCAATCATGGCTATGAAAGAAAATTTTGAAAAAGAATATTTTACAATGCCCCCCTAAGGTATAGACCTATGTTTTGACCAGTCAGTCTAGAGGGCATTATAAATTAATAAAAAATTCAAAAAATATAAAACCTTGGAAACCCACCTTTGTTTGTGCAATAGATCATGTGGGCCAAAGTTGAGGTGGTTTGGAAGTGCTCGAAAAAATGACCGCATTCCGGAAGTATCATTTGGTCTAACTTAAGCCAGTTTTTGAAAAAATGTGATTTTTCCCACCACCTCCAAATCACACAAACTTTCTTGAACATGGTGTCCCACATGTGCCAATCATGGCTATGAAAGAAAATTTGGAAAAGGAATATTTTACAATGCCCCCCCTAAGTTATAGACCGATGTTTTGACCAGTCAGTCTAGAGGGCATTATAAATTAATAAAAAATTCAAAAAAAATATAAAACCTTGGAAACCTACCTTTGTCTGTGCAATAGATCATGTGTGCCAAAGTTGAGGTCATTTGGAGGTGGTCGAAAAAATGACCGCATTCCGGAGGGCCCATTTGGTCTAACTTAGGTCAGTTTTTGAAAAAAATGTGATTTTTCCCACCACATCCAAATCACACAAACTTTCTTGAACATGGTGACCCACATGTGCCAATCATGGCTATGAAAGAAAATTTGGAAAAAGAATATTTTACAATGCCCCCCTGAGGTATAGACCGATGTTTTGACCAGTCAGTCTATAGGGCATTATAAATTAATAAAAAATTCAAAAAAATATAAAACCTTGGAAACCCACCTTTGTTTGTGCAATAGATCATGTGTGCCAAAGTTGAGGTGGTTTGGAGGTGGTCGAAAAAATGACCGCATTCCGGAGGGACCATTTGGTCTAACTTAAGCCAGTTTTTGAAAAAATGTGATTTTTCCCACCAACTCCAAATCACACAAACTTTCTTGAACATGGTGACCCACATGTGCCAATCATGGCTATGAAAGAAAATTTGGAAAAAGAATATTTTAAAATGCCCCCCTGAGGTATAGACCGATGTTTTGACCAGTCAGTCTAGAGGGCATTATAAATTAATAAAAAATTCAAAAAATATAAAACCTTGGAAACCCACCTTTGTTTGTGCAATAGATCATGTGTGCCAAAGTTGAGGTCATTTGGAGGTGGTCGAAAAAATGACCGCATTTCGAAGGGGCCATTTGGTCTAACTTAAGCCAGTTTTTGAAAAAAATTGATTTTTCCCACCACCTCCAAATCACACAAACTTTCTTGAACATGGTGACCCACATGTGCCAATCATGGCTATGAAAGAAAATTTGGAAAAAGAATATTTTACAATGCCCCCCTGAGGTATAGACCGATGTTTTGACCAGTCAGTCTAGAGGGCATTATAAATTAATAAAAAATTCAAAAAAAAACATAAATCCTTGGAAACCCACCTTTGTTTGTGCAATAGATCATGTGTGCAAAAGTTGAGGTCATTTGGAGGTGGTCGAAAAAATGACCGCATTCCAAAGGGGCCATTTGGTCTAACTTAGGTTAGTTTTTGAAAAAAATGTGATTTTTCCCACCACATCCAAATCACACAAACTTTCTTGAGCATGGTGACCCACGTGTGCCAATCATGGATATGAAAGAAAATTTGGAAAAATAATATTTTACAATGCCCCCTGAGGTATTGACGGATGTTTTGACCAGTCAGTCTAGAGGGCATTATAAATTAATAAAAAATTCAAAAAATATAAAACCTTGGAAACCCACCTTTGTTTGTGCAATAGATCATGTGTGAAAAATTTGAGGTCATTTGGATGTGGTCGAAAAAATGACCTCATTCCGGAGGGGCCATTTCGTCTAACTTAGGCCAGTTTTTGAAAAAAATGTGATTTTTCCCACCACATCCAAAACACACAAACTTTCTTGAACATGGTGACCCACATGTGCCAATCATGGCTATGAAAGAAAATTTTGAAAAAGAATATTTTACAATGCCCCCCTGAGGTATAGACCGATGTTTTGACCAGTCAGTCTAGAGGGCATTATAAATTAATAAAAAATTCAAAAAATATAAAACCTTGGAAACCCACCTTTGTTTGTGCAATAGATCATGTGTGCCAAAGTTGAGGTCATTTGGAGGTGGTTGAAAAAATGACCGCATTTCGAAGGGGCCATTTTGTCTAACTTAAGCCAGTTTTTGAAAAAAATTGATTTTTCCCACCACCTCGAAATCACACAAACTTTCTTGAACATGGTGACCCACATGTGCCAATCATGGATATGAAAGAAAATTTGGAAAAAGAATATTTTACAATGCCCCCCCTGAGGTATAGACCGATGTTTTGACCAGTCAGTCTAGAGGGCATTATAAATTACAAAAAAAATTCAAAAAAAAATACCTTGGAAACCCACCTTTGTTTGTGCAATAGATCATGTGTGCCAAAGTTGAGGTCATTTGGAGGTGGTCGAAAAAATGACCGCATTCCGGAGGGGCCATTTGGTCTAACTTAGGTCAGTTTTTGAAAAAAATGTGATTTTTCCCACCACATCCAAATCACACAAACTTTCTTGAACATGGTGACCCACATGTGCCAATCATGGTTATGAAAGAAAATTTGGAAAATAATATTTTACAATGCCCCCCTGAGGTATTGACGGATGTTTTGTCCAGTCAGTCTAGAGGGCATTATAAATTAATAAAAAATTCAATAAATATGAAACCTTGGAAAACCACCTTTGTTTGTGCAATAGATAATGTGTGCAAAAGTTGAGGTCATTTGGACGTGGTCGAAAAAATGACCGCATTCCGGAGGGGCCATTTGGTCTAACTTAGGTCAGTTTTTGAAAAAAATGTGATTTTTCCCACCACATCCAAATCACACAAACTTTCTTGAACATGGTGGACCACATGTGCCAATCATGGATATGAAAGAAAATTTGGAAAAAGAATATTTTACAATGCCCCCCTGAGGTATAGACCGATGTTTTGACCAGTCAGTCTAGAGGGCATTATAAATTAAAAAAAAAAATTCAAAAAAAAAACCCTTGGAAACCCACCTTTGTTTGTGCAATAGATCATGTGTGCCAAAGTTGAGGTCATTTGGAGGTGGTCGAAAAAATGACCGCATTCCGGAGGGGCCATTTGGTCTAACTTAGGTCAGTTTTTGAAAAAAATGTGATTTTTCCCACCACATCCAAATCAAACAAACTTTCTTGAACATGGTGACCCACATGTGCCAATCATGGCTATGAAAGAAAATTTGGAAAATAATATTTTACAATGCCCCCCTCAGGTATTGACGGATGTTTTGTCCAGTCAGTCTAGAGGGCATTATAAATTAATAAAAAATTCAATAAATATGAAACCTTGGAAAACCACCTTTGTTTGTGCAATAGATAATGTGTGCAAAAGTTGAGGTCATTTGGACGTGGTCGAAAAAATGACCGCATTCCGGAGGGGCCATTTGGTCTAACTTAGGTAAGTTTTTGAAAAAATGTGATTTTTCCCACCACATCCAAATCACCCAAACTTTATTTAACATGGTGACCCACATGTGCCAATCATGGCTATGAAAGAAAATTTGGAAAAAGAATATTTTACAATGCCCCCCTGAGGTATAGACCGATGTTTTGACCAGTCAGTCTAGAGGGCATTATAAATTAATAAAAAATTCAGAAAAAATATAAAACCTTGGAAACCCACCTTTGTCTGTGCAATAGATCATGTGTGCCAAAGTTGAGGTCAATTGGAGGTGGTCGAAAAAATGACCGCATTCCGGAGGGGCCATTTGGTCTAACTTAAGCTAGATTTTGAAAAAATGTGATTTTTCCCACCACCTCCAAATCACACAAACTTTCTTGAACATGGTGAACCACATGTGACAATCATGGCTATGAAAGAAAATTTGGAAAAAGAATATTTTAAAATGCCCCCCTGAGGTATAGACCGATGTTTTGACCAGTCAGTCTAGAGGGCATTATAAATTAATAAAAAATTCAAAAAATATAAAACCTTGGAAACCCACCTTTGTTTGTGCAATAGATCATGTGTGCCAAAGTTGAGGTCATTTGGAGGTGGTCGAAAAAATGACCGCATTTCGAAGGGGCCATTTGGTCTAACTTAAGCCAGTTTTTGAAAAAAATTGATTTTTCCCACCACCTCCAAATCACACAAACTTTCTTGAACATGGTGACCCACATGTGCCAATCATGGATATGACAGAAAATTTGGAAAAAGAATATTTTACAATGCCCCCCCTGAGGTATAAACCGATGTTTTGACCAGTCAGTCTAGAGGGCATTATAAATTAAAAAAAATTCAAAAAAAAACCCTTGGAAACCCACCTTTGTTTGTGCAATAGATCATGTGTGCCAAAGTTGAGGTCATTTGGAGGTGGTCGAAAAAATGACCGCATTCCGGAGGGGCCATTTGGTCTAACTTAGGTCAGTTTTTGAAAAAAATGTGATTTTTCCCACCACATCCAAATCACACAAACTTTCTTGAACATGGTGACCCACATGTGCCAATCATGGCTATGAAAGAAAATTTGGAAAAATAATATTTTACAATGCCCCCCTGAATTATTGACGGATGTTTTGACCAGACAGTCTAGAGGGCATTATAAATTAATAAAATATTCAAAAAAATATAAAACCTTGGAAACCAACCTTTGTTTGTGCAATAGATCATGTGTGCCAAAGTTGAGGTGGTTTGGAGGTGCTCGAAAAAATGACCGCATTCCGGAGGGACCATTTGGTCTAACTTAAGCCAGTTTTTGAAAAAAATTGATTTTTCCCACCACCTCCAAATCACACAAACTTTCTTGAACATGGTGACTCACATGTGCCAATCATGGCTATGAAAGAAAATTTGGAAAAAGAATATTTTACAATGCCCCCCTGAGGTATAGACCGATGTTTTGACCAGTCAGTCTAGAGGGCATTATAAATTAATAAAAAATTCAAAAAAAAACATAAAACCTTGGAAACCCACCTTTGTTTGTGCAATAGATCATGTGTGCCAAAGTTGAGGTCATTTGGAGGTGGTCGAAAAAATGACCGCATTCCGCAGGGGCCATTTGGTCTAACTTAGGTCAGTTTTTGAAAAAAAATGTGATTTTTCCCACCACATCCAAATCACACAAACTTTCTTGAACATGGTGACCCACATGTGCCAATCATGGCTATGAAAGAAAATTTGGAAAATAATATTTTACAATGCCCCCCTGAGGTATTGACGGATGTTTTGTCCAGTCAGTCTAGAGGGCATTATAAATTAATAAAAAATTCAATAAATATGAAACCTTGGAAAACCGCCTTTGTTTGTGCAATAGATCATGTGTGCAAAAGTTGAGGTCATTTGGACGTGGTCGAAAAAATGACCGCATTCCGGAGGGGCCATTTGGTCTTAACTTAGGCCAGTTTTTGAAAAAATGTGATTTTTCCCACCACATCCAAATCACACAAACTTTCTTGAACATGGTGACCCACATGTGCCAATCAGGGCTTTGAAAGAAAATTTGGAAAAAGAATATTTTACAATGCCCCCCTGAGGTATAGACCGATGTTTTGACCAGTCAATCTAGAGGGCATTATAAATTAATAAAAAATTCAAAAAAAATATAAAACCCTGGAAACCCACCATTGTCTGTGCAATAGATCATGTGTGCCAAAGTTGAGGTCATTTGGAGGTGGTCGAAAAAATGACCACATTCCGGAGGGGCCATTTGGTCTAACTTAGGTCAGTTTTTGAAAAAATGTGATTTTTCTCACCACATCCAAATCACCCAAACTTTCTTGAACATGGTGACCCACATGTGCCAATCATGGCTATGAAAGAAAATTTGGAAAAAGAATATTTTACAATGCCCCCCTGAGTTATAGACCGATGTTTTGACCAGTCAGTCTAGAGGGCATTATAAATTAATAAAAAATTCAAAAAAAATATAAAACCTTGGAAACCCACCTTTGTCTGTGCAATAGACCATGTGTGCCAAAGTTGAGGTCAATTGGAGGTGGTCGAAAAAATGACCGCATTCCGGAGGGGCCATTTCGTCTAACTTAAGCTAGATTTTGAAAAAAATGTGATTTTTCCCACCACCTCCAAATCACACAAACTTTCTTGAACATGGTGACCCACATGTGACAATCATGGCTATGAAAGAAAATTTGGAAAAAGAATATTTTAAAATGCCCCCCTGAGGTATAGACCGATGTTTTGACTAGTCAGTCTAGAGGGCATTATAAATTAATAAAAAATTCAAAAAATATAAAACCTTGGAAACCCACCTTTGTTTGTGAAATAGATCATGTGTGCCAAAGTTGAGGTCATTTGGAGGTGGTTGAAAAAATGACCGCATTTCGAAGGGGCCATTTTGTCTAACTTAAGCCAGTTTTTGAAAAAAATTGATTTTTCCACCACCTCCAAATCACACAAACTTTCTTGAACATGGTGACCCACATGTGCCAATCATGGATATGAAAGAAAATTTGGAAAAAGAATATTTTACAATGCCCCCCCTGAGGTATAGACCGATGTTTTGACCAGTCAGTCTAGAGGGCATTATAAAATACAAAAAAAATTCAAAAAAAAATAAAACCTTGGAAACCCACCTTTGTTTGTGCAATAGATCATGTGTGCCAAAGTTGAGGTCATTTGGAGGTGGTCGAAAAAATGACCGCATTCCGCAGGGGCCATTTGGTCTAACTTAGGTCAGTTTTTGAAAAAAATGTGATTTTTCCCACCACATCCAAATCACACAAACTTTCTTGAACATGGTGACCCACATGTGCCAATCATGGCTATGAAAGAAATTTTGGAAAATAATATTTTACAATGCCCCCCTGAGGTATTGACGGATGTTTTGTCCAGTCAGTCTAGAGGGCATTATAAATTAATAAAAAATTCAATAAATATGAAACCTTGGAAAACCGCCTTTGTTTGTGCAATAGATCATGTGTGCAAAAGTTGAGGTCATTTGGACGTGGTCGAAAAAATGACCGCATTCCGGAGGGGCCATTTGGTCTTAACTTAGGCCAGTTTTTGAAAAAATGTGATTTTTCCCACCACATCCAAATCACACAAACTTTATTTAACATGGTGACCCACATGTGCCAATCATGGCTATGAAAGAAAATTTGGAAAAAGAATATTTTACAATGCCCCCCTGAGGTATAGACCGATGTTTTGACCAGTCAGTCTAGAGGGCATTATAAATTAATTAAAAATTCAAAAAATATAAAACCTTGGAAACCCACCTTTGTTTGTGCAATAGATCATGTGTGCCAAAGTCGAGGTCATTTGGAGGTGGTCGAAAAAATGACCGCATTTCGAATGGGCCATTTGGTCTAACTTAAGCCAGTTTTTGAAAAAAATTGATTTTTCCCACCACCTCCAAATCACACAAACTTTCTTGAACATGGTGACCCACATGTGCCAATCATGGATATGACAGAAAATTTGGAAAAATAATATTTTACAATGCCCCCCCTGAGGTATAAACCGATGTTTTGACCAGTCAGTCTAGAGGGCATTATAAATTAAAAAAAATTCAAAAAAAAAAATAAAACCTTGGAAACCCACCTTTGTTTGTGCAATAGATCATGTTTGCCAAAGTTGAGGTCATTTGGAGGTGGTCGAAAAAATGACCGCATTCCGGAGGGGCCATTTGGTCTAACTTAGGTCAGTTTTTGAAAAAAATGTGATTTTTCCCACCACATCCAAATCACACAAACTTTCTTGAACATGGTGACCCACATGTGCCAATCATGGCTATGAAAGAAAATTTGGAAAAATAATATTTTACAATGCCCCCCTGAGGTATTGACGGATGTTTTGACCAGTCAGTCTAGAGGGCATTATAAATTAATAAAAAATTCAATAAATATGAAACCTTGGAAAACCACCTTTGTTTGTGCAATAGATCATGTGTGCAAAAGTTGAGGTCATTTGGACGTGGTCGAAAAAATGACCGCATTCCGGAGGGGCCATTTGGTCTTAACTTAGGCTAGTTTTTGAAAAAATGTGATTTTTTCCACCACATCCAAATCACACAAACTTTCTTGAACATGGTGACCCACATGTGCCAATCATGGCTATGAAAGAAAATTTGGAAAAAGAATATTTTACAATGCCCCCCTGAGGTATAGACCAATGTTTTGACCAGTAAGTCTATAGGGCATTATAAATTAATAAAAAATTCAAAAAAATATAAAACCTTGAAAACCACCTTTGTTTGTGCAATAGATCATGTGTGCAAAAGTTGAGGTCCTTTGGACGTGGTCGAAAAAATGACCGCATTCCGGAGGGGCCATTTGGTCTTAACTTAGGCCAGTTTTTGAAAAAATGTGATTTTTCCCACCACCTCCAAATCACACAAACTTTCTTGAACATGGTGACCCACATGTGCCAATCATGGCTATGAAAGAAAATTTGGAAAAAGAATATTTTACAATGCCCCCCTGAGGTATAGACCGATGTTTTGACCAGTCAGTCTAGAGGGCATTATAAATTAATAAAAAATTCAAAAAAAAACATAAAACCTTGGAAACCCACCTTTGTTTGTGCAATAGATCATGTGTGCAAAAGTTGAGGTCATTTGGAGGTGGTCGAAAAAATGACCGCATTCCAAAGGGGCCATTTGGTCTAACTTAGGTTAGTTTTTGAAAAAAATGTGATTTTTCCCACCACATCCAAATCACACAAACTTTCTTGAGCATGGTGACCCACGTGTGCCCATCATGGCTATGAAAGAAAATTTGGAAAAATAATATTTTACAATGCCCCCTGAGGTATTGACGGATGTTTTGACCAGTCAGTCTAGAGGGCATTATAAATTAATAAAAAATTCAAAAAATATAAAACCTTGGAAACCCACCTTTGTTTGTGCAATAGATCATGTGTGCAAAATTTGAGGTCATTTGGAGGTGGTCGAAAAAATGACCTCATTCCGGAGGGGCCATTTGGTCTAACTTAGGCCAGTTTTTGAAAAAATGTGATTTTTCCCACCACATCCAAATCACACAAACTTTCTTGAACATGGTGACCCACATGTGCCAATCAGGGCTTTGAAAGAAAATTTGGAAAAAGAATATTTTACAATGCCCCCCTGAGGTATAGACCGATGTTTTGACCAGTCAGTCTAGAGGGCATTATAAATTAATAAAAAATTCAAAAAAAATATAAAACCCTGGAAACCCACCATTGTCTGTGCAATAGATCATGTGTGCCAAAGTTGAGGTCATTTGGAGGTGGTCGAAAAAATGACCACATTCCGGAGGGGCCATTTGGTCTAACTTAGGTCAGTTTTTGAAAAAATGTGATTTTTCTCACCACATCCAAATCACCCAAACTTTCTTGAACATGGTGACCCACATGTGCCAATCATGGCTATGAAAGAAAATTTGGAAAAAGAATATTTTACAATGCCCCCCTGAGTTATAGACCGATGTTTTGACCAGTCAGTCTAGAGGGCATTATAAATTAATAAAAAATTCAAAAAAAATATAAAACCTTGGAAACCCACCTTTGTCTGTGCAATAGACCATGTGTGCCAAAGTTGAGGTCAATTGGAGGTGGTCGAAAAAATGACCGCATTCCGGAGGGGCCATTTCGTCTAACTTAAGCTAGATTTTGAAAAAAATGTGATTTTTCCCACCACCTCCAAATCACACAAACTTTCTTGAACATGGTGACCCACATGTGACAATCATGGCTATGAAAGAAAATTTGGAAAAAGAATATTTTAAAATGCCCCCCTGAGGTATAGACCGATGTTTTGACTAGTCAGTCTAGAGGGCATTATAAATTAATAAAAAATTCAAAAAATATAAAACCTTGGAAACCCACCTTTGTTTGTGCAATAGATCATGTGTGCCAAAGTTGAGGTCATTTGGAGGTGGTTGAAAAAATGACCGCATTTCGAAGGGGCCATTTTGTCTAACTTAAGCCAGTTTTTGAAAAAAATTGATTTTTCCACCACCTCCAAATCACACAAACTTTCTTGAACATGGTGACCCACATGTGCCAATCATGGATATGAAAGAAAATTTGGAAAAAGAATATTTTACAATGCCCCCCCTGAGGTATAGACCGATGTTTTGACCAGTCAGTCTAGAGGGCATTATAAAATACAAAAAAAATTCAAAAAAAAATAAAACCTTGGAAACCCACCTTTGTTTGTGCAATAGATCATGTGTGCCAAAGTTGAGGTCATTTGGAGGTGGTCGAAAAAATGACCGCATTCCGCAGGGGCCATTTGGTCTAACTTAGGTCAGTTTTTGAAAAAAATGTGATTTTTCCCACCACATCCAAATCACACAAACTTTCTTGAACATGGTGACCCACATGTGCCAATCATGGCTATGAAAGAAATTTTGGAAAATAATATTTTACAATGCCCCCCTGAGGTATTGACGGATGTTTTGTCCAGTCAGTCTAGAGGGCATTATAAATTAATAAAAAATTCAATAAATATGAAACCTTGGAAAACCGCCTTTGTTTGTGCAATAGATCATGTGTGCAAAAGTTGAGGTCATTTGGACGTGGTCGAAAAAATGACCGCATTCCGGAGGGGCCATTTGGTCTTAACTTAGGCCAGTTTTTGAAAAAATGTGATTTTTCCCACCACATCCAAATCACACAAACTTTATTTAACATGGTGACCCACATGTGCCAATCATGGCTATGAAAGAAAATTTGGAAAAAGAATATTTTACAATGCCCCCCTGAGGTATAGACCGATGTTTTGACCAGTCAGTCTAGAGGGCATTATAAATTAATTAAAAATTCAAAAAATATAAAACCTTGGAAACCCACCTTTGTTTGTGCAATAGATCATGTGTGCCAAAGTCGAGGTCATTTGGAGGTGGTCGAAAAAATGACCGCATTTCGAATGGGCCATTTGGTCTAACTTAAGCCAGTTTTTGAAAAAAATTGATTTTTCCCACCACCTCGAAATCACACAAACTTTCTTGAACATGGTGACCCACATGTGCCAATCATGGATATGACAGAAAATTTGGAAAAATAATATTTTACAATGCCCCCCTGAGGTATAAACCGATGTTTTGACCAGTCAGTCTAGAGGGCATTATAAATTAAAAAAAATTCAAAAAAAAATAAAACCTTGGAAACCCACCTTTGTTTGTGCAATAGATCATGTTTGCCAAAGTTGAGGTCATTTGGAGGTGGTCGAAAAAATGACCGCATTCCGGAGGGGCCATTTGGTCTAACTTAGGTCAGTTTTTGAAAAAAATGTGATTTTTCCCACCACATCCAAATCACACAAACTTTCTTGAACATGGTGACCCACATGTGCCAATCATGGCTATGAAAGAAAATTTGGAAAAATAATATTTTACAATGCCCCCCTGAGGTATTGACGGATGTTTTGACCAGTCAGTCTAGAGGGCATTATAAATTAATAAAAAATTCAATAAATATGAAACCTTGGAAAACCACCTTTGTTTGTGCAATAGATCATGTGTGCAAAAGTTGAGGTCATTTGGACGTGGTCGAAAAAATGACCGCATTCCGGAGGGGCCATTTGGTCTTAACTTAGGCTAGTTTTTGAAAAAATGTGATTTTTTCCACCACATCCAAATCACACAAACTTTCTTGAACATGGTGACCCACATGTGCCAATCATGGCTATGAAAGAAAATTTGGAAAAAGAATATTTTACAATGCCCCCCTGAGGTATAGACCAATGTTTTGACCAGTAAGTCTATAGGGCATTATAAATTAATAAAAAATTCAAAAAAATATAAAACCTTGAAAACCACCTTTGTTTGTGCAATAGATCATGTGTGCAAAAGTTGAGGTCCTTTGGACGTGGTCGAAAAAATGACCGCATTCCGGAGGGGCCATTTGGTCTTAACTTAGGCCAGTTTTTGAAAAAATGTGATTTTTCCCACCACATCCAAATCACACAAACTTTATTTAACATGGTGACCCACATGTGCCAATCATGGCTATGAAAGAAAATTTGGAAAAAGAATATTTTACAATGCCCCCCTGAGGTATAGACCGATGTTTTGACCAGTCAGTCTAGAGGGCATTATAAATTAATTAAAAATTCAAAAAATATAAAACCTTGGAAACCCACCTTTGTTTGTGCAATAGATCATGTGTGCCAAAGTCGAGGTCATTTGGAGGTGGTCGAAAAAATGACCGCATTTCGAATGGGCCATTTGGTCTAACTTAAGCCAGTTTTTGAAAAAAATTGATTTTTCCCACCACCTCGAAATCACACAAACTTTCTTGAACATGGTGACCCACATGTGCCAATCATGGATATGACAGAAAATTTGGAAAAATAATATTTTACAATGCCCCCCTGAGGTATAAACCGATGTTTTGACCAGTCAGTCTAGAGGGCATTATAAATTAAAAAAAATTCAAAAAAAAATAAAACCTTGGAAACCCACCTTTGTTTGTGCAATAGATCATGTTTGCCAAAGTTGAGGTCATTTGGAGGTGGTCGAAAAAATGACCGCATTCCGGAGGGGCCATTTGGTCTAACTTAGGTCAGTTTTTGAAAAAAATGTGATTTTTCCCACCACATCCAAATCACACAAACTTTCTTGAACATGGTGACCCACATGTGCCAATCATGGCTATGAAAGAAAATTTGGAAAAATAATATTTTACAATGCCCCCCTGAGGTATTGACGGATGTTTTGACCAGTCAGTCTAGAGGGCATTATAAATTAATAAAAAATTCAATAAATATGAAACCTTGGAAAACCACCTTTGTTTGTGCAATAGATCATGTGTGCAAAAGTTGAGGTCATTTGGACGTGGTCGAAAAAATGACCGCATTCCGGAGGGGCCATTTGGTCTTAACTTAGGCTAGTTTTTGAAAAAATGTGATTTTTTCCACCACATCCAAATCACACAAACTTTCTTGAACATGGTGACCCACATGTGCCAATCATGGCTATGAAAGAAAATTTGGAAAAAGAATATTTTACAATGCCCCCCTGAGGTATAGACCAATGTTTTGACCAGTAAGTCTATAGGGCATTATAAATTAATAAAAAATTCAAAAAAATATAAAACCTTGAAAACCACCTTTGTTTGTGCAATAGATCATGTGTGCAAAAGTTGAGGTCCTTTGGACGTGGTCGAAAAAATGACCGCATTCCGGAGGGGCCATTTGGTCTTAACTTAGGCCAGTTTTTGAAAAAATGTGATTTTTCCCACCACCTCCAAATCACACAAACTTTCTTGAACATGGTGACCCACATGTGCCAATCATGGCTATGAAAGAAAATTTGGAAAAAGAATATTTTACAATGCCCCCCTGAGGTATAGACCGATGTTTTGACCAGTCAGTCTAGAGGGCGTTATAAATTAATAAAAAATTCAAAAAAAAACATAAAACCTTGGAAACCCACCTTTGTTTGTGCAATAGATCATGTGTGCAAAAGTTGAGGTCATTTGGAGGTGGTCGAAAAAATGACCGCATTCCAAAGGGGCCATTTGGTCTAACTTAGGTTAGTTTTTGAAAAAAATGTGATTTTTCCCACCACATCCAAATCACACAAACTTTCTTGAGCATGGTGACCCACGTGTGCCCATCATGGCTATGAAAGAAAATTTGGAAAAATAATATTTTACAATGCCCCCTGAGGTATTGACGGATGTTTTGACCAGTCAGTCTAGAGGGCATTATAAATTAATAAAAAATTCAAAAAATATAAAACCTTGGAAACCCACCTTTGTTTGTGCAATAGATCATGTGTGCAAAATTTGAGGTCATTTGGAGGTGGTCGAAAAAATGACCTCATTCCGGAGGGGCCATTTGGTCTAACTTAGGCCAGTTTTTGAAAAAATGTGATTTTTCCCACGACATCCAAATCACACAAACTTTCTTGAACATGGTGACCCACATGTGCCAATCAGGGCTTTGAAAGAAAATTTGGAAAAAGAATATTTTACAATGCCCCCTGAGGTATAGACCGATGTTTGGACCAGTCAGTCTAGAGGGCATTATAAATTAATAAAAAATTCAAAAAAAATATAAAACCCTGGAAACCCACCATTGTCTGTGCAATAGATCATGTGTGCCAAAGTTGAGGTCATTTGGAGGTGGTCGAAAAAATGACCACATTCCGGAGGGGCCATTTGGTCTAACTTAGGTCAGTTTTTGAAAAAATGTGATTTTTCCCACCACATCCAAATCACCCAAACTTTCTTGAACATGGTGACCCACATGTGCCAATCATGGCTATGAAAGAAAATTTGGAAAAAGAATATTTTACAATGCCCCCCTGAGGTATAGACCAATGTTTTGACCAGTAAGTCTATAGGGCATTATAAATTAATAAAAAATTCAAAAAAAATATAAAACCTTGGAAACCCACCTTTGTTTGTGCAATAGATCATGTGTGCCAAAGTTGAGGTGGTTTGGAGGTGCTCGAAAAAATGACCGCATTCCGGAGGGACCATTTGGTCTAACTTAAGCCAGTTTTTGAAAAAAATTGATTTTTCCCACCACCTCCAAATCACACAAACTTTCTTGAACATGGTGACCCACATGTGCCAATCGTGGATATGAAAGAAAATTTGGAAAAAGAATATTTTACAATGCCCCCCTGAGGTATAGACCGATGTTTTGACCAGTCAGTCTAGAGGGCATTATAAATTAATAAAAAATTCAAAAAAAACATAAAACCTTGGAAACTCACCTTTGTTTGTGCAATAGATCATGTGTGCAAAAGTTGAGGTCATTTGGAGGTGGTCGAAAAAATGACCGCATTCCAAAGGGGCCATTTGGTCTAACTTAGGTTAGTTTTTGAAAAAAATGTGATTTTTCCCACCACATCCAAATCACACAAACTTTCTTGAGCATGGTGACCCACGTGTGCCCATCATGGCTATGAAAGAAAATTTGGAAAAATAATATTTTACAATGCCCCCTGAGGTATTGACGGATGTTTTGTCCAGTCAGTCTAGAGGGCATTATAAATTAATAAAAAATTCAAAAAATATAAAACCTTGGAAACCCACCTTTGTTTGTGCAATAGATCATGTGTGCAAAATTTGAGGTCATTTGGAGGTGGTCGAAAAAATGACCTCATTCCGGAGGGGCCATTTGGTCTAACTTAGGCCAGTTTTTGAAAAAATGTGATTTTTCCCACGACATCCAAATCACACAAACTTTCTTGAACATGGTGACCACATGTGCCAATCAGGGCTTTGAAAGAAAATTTGGAAAAAGAATATTTTACAATGCCCCCCTGAGGTATAGACCGATGTTTTGACCAGTCAGTCTAGAGGGCATTATAAATTAATAAAAAATTCAAAAAAAATATAAAACCCTGGAAACCCACCATTGTCTGTGCAATAGATCATGTGTGCCAAAGTTGAGGTCATTTGGAGGTGGTCGAAAAAATGACCACATTCCGGAGGGGCCATTTGGTCTAACTTAGGTCAGTTTTTGAAAAAATGTGATTTTTCCCACCACATCCAAATCACCCAAACTTTCTTGAACATGGTGACCCACATGTGCCAATCATGGCTATGAAAGAAAGTTTGGAAAAAGAATATTTTAAAATGCCCCCCTGAGGTATAGACCGATGTTTTGACCAGTTAGTCTAGAGGGCATTATAAATTAATAAAAAATTCAAAAAATATAAAACCTTGGAAACCCACCTTTGTTTGTGCAATAGATCATGTGTGCCAAAGTTGAGGTCATTTGGAGGTGGTTGAAAAAATGACCGCATTTCGAAGGGGCCATTTTGTCTAACTTAAGCCAGTTTTTGAAAAAAATTGATTTTTCCACCACCTCCAAATCACACAAACTTTCTTGAACATGGTGACCCACATGTGCCAATCATGGATATGAAAGAAAATTTGGAAAAAGAATATTTTACAATGCCCCCCCTGAGGTATAGACCGATGTTTTGACCAGTCAGTCTAGAGGGCATTATAAATTACAAAAAAAATTCAAAAAAAAAATAAAACCTTGGAAACCCACCTTTGTTTGTGCAATAGATCATGTGTGCCAAAGTTGAGGTCATTTGGAGGTGGTCGAAAAAATGACCGCATTCCGGAGGGGCCATTTGGTCTAACTTAGGTCAGTTTTTGAAAAAAAATGTGATTTTTCCCACCACATCCAAATCACACAAACTTTCTTGAACATGGTGACCCACATGTGCCAATCATGGCTATGAAAGAAAATTTGGAAAAAGAATATTTTACAATGCCCCCTTGAGGTATAGACCGATGTTTTGACCAGTCAGTCTAGAGGGCATTATAAATTAATAAAAAATTCAAAAAAACATAAAACCTTGGAAACCCACCTTTGTTTGTGCAATAGATCATGTGTGCAAAAGTTGAGGTCATTTGGAGGTGGTCGAAAAAATGACCGCATTCCAAAGGGGCCATTTGGTCTAACTTAGGTTAGTTTTTGAAAAAAATGTGATTTTTCCCACCACATCCAAATCACACAAACTTTCTTGAGCATGGTGACCCACGTGTGCCCATCATGGCTATGAAAGAAAATTTGGAAAAATAATATTTTACAATGCCCCCTGAGGTATTGACGGATGTTTTGACCAGTCAGTCTAGAGGGCATTATAAATTAATAAAAAATTCAAAAAATATAAAACCTTGGAAACCCACCTTTGTTTGTGCAATAGATCATGTGTGCAAAATTTGTGGTCATTTGGAGGTGGTCGAAAAAATGACCTCATTCCGGAGGGGCCATTTGGTCTAACTTAGGCCAGTTTTTGAAAAAATGTGATTTTTCCCACCACATCCAAATCACACAAACTTTCTTGAACATGGTGACCCACATGTGCCAATCAGGGCTTTGAAAGAAAATTTGGAAAAAGAATATTTTACAATGCCCCCCTGAGGTATATACCGATGTTTTGACCAGTCAGTCTAGAGGGCATTATAAATTAATAAAAAATTCAAAAAAAATATAAAACCCTGGAAACCCACCATTGTCTGTGCAATAGATCATGTGTGCCAAAGTTGAGGTCATTTGGAGGTGGTCGAAAAAATGACCACATTCCGGAGGGGCCATTTGGTCTAACTTAGGTCAGTTTTTTAAAAAATGTGATTTTTCCCACCACATCCAAATCACCCAAACTTTCTTGAACATGGTGACCCACATGTGCCAATCATGGCTATGAAAGAAAATTTGGAAAAAGAATATTTTACAATGCCCCCCTGAGGTATAGACCGATGTTTTGACCAGTCAGTCTAGAGGGCATTATAAATTAATAAAAAATTCAAAAAAATATAAAACCTTGGAAACCCACCTTTGTCTGTGCAATAGATCATGTGTGCCAAAGTTGAGGTCAATTGGAGGTGGTCGAAAAAATGACCGCATTCCGGAGGGGCCATTTGGTCTAACTTAAGCTAGATTTTGAAAAATGTGATTTTTCCCACCACCTCCAAATCACACAAACTTTCTTGAACATGGTGACCCACATGTGACAATCATGGCTATGAAAGAAAATTTGGAAAAAGAATATTTTAAAATGCCCCCCTGAGGTATAGACCGATGTTTTGACCAGTCAGTCTAGAGGGCATTATAAATTAATAAAAAATTCAAAAAATATAAAACCTTCGAAACCCACCTTTGTTTGTGCAATAGATCATGTGTGCCAAAGTTGAGGTCATTTGGACGTGGTCGAAAAAATGACCGCATTCCGGAGGGGCCATTTGGTCTTAACTTAGGCCAGTTTTTGAAAAAATGTGATTTTTCCCACCACATCCAAATCACACAAACTTTATTTAACATGGTGACCCACATGTGCCAATCATGGATATGAAAGAAAATTTGGAAAAAGAATATTTTACAATGCCCCCCCTGAGGTATAGACCGATGTTTTGACCAGTCAGTCTAGAGGGCATTATAAATTACAAAAAAAGTTCAAAAAAAAATAAAACCTTGGAAACCCACCTTTGTTTGTGCAATAGATCATGTGTGCCAAAGTTGAGGTCATTTGGAGGTGGTCGAAAAAATGACCGCATTCCGGAGGGGCCATTTGGTCTAACTTAGGTCAGTTTTTGAAAAAAAAGTGATTTTTCCCACCACATCCAAATCACACAAACTTTCTTGAACATGGTGACCCACATGTGCCAATCATGGCTATGAAAGAAAATTTGGAAAATAATATTTTACAATGCCCCCCTGAGGTATTGACGGATGTTTTGTCCAGTCAGTCTAGAGGGCATTATAAATTAATAAAAAATTCAATAAATATGAAACCTTGGAAAACCACCTTTGTTTGTGCAATAGATAATGTGTGCAAAAGTTGAGGTCATTTGGACGTGGTCGAAAAAATGACCGCATTCCGGAGGGGCCATTTGGTCTTAACATAGGCCAGTTTTTGAAAAAATGTGATTTTTCCCACCACATCCAAATCACACAAACTTTATTTAACATGGTGACCCACATGTGCCAATCATGGCTATGAAAGAAAATTTGGAAAAAGAATATTTTACAATGCCCCCCTGAGGTATAGACCGATGTTTTGACCAGTCAGTCTAGAGGGCATTATAAATTAATAAAAAATTCAAAAAAATATAAAACCTTGGAAACCCACCTTTGTTTGTGCAATAGATCATGTGTGCCAAAGTTGAGGTCATTTGGAGGTGGTCGAAAAAATGACCGCATTCCGGAGGGGCCATTTGGTCTAACTTAAGCTAGTTTTTGAAAAAATGTGATTTTTCCCACCACATCCAAATCACACAAACTTTATTTAACATGGTGACCCACATGTTCCAATCATGGCTATGAAAGAAAATTTGGAAAAAGAATATTTTACAATGCCCCCCTGAGGTATAGACCGATGTTCTGACCAGTCAGTCTAGAGGGCATTATAAGTTAATAAAAAATTCAAAAAAATATAAAACCTTGGAAACCCACCTTTGTCTGTGCAATAGATCATGTGTGCCAAAGTTGAGGTCAATTGGAGGTGGTCGAAAAAATGGCCGCATTCCGGAGGGGCCATTTGGTCTAACTTAAGCCAGATTTTGAAAAAATGTGATTCTTCCCACCACCTCCGAATCACACAAACTTTCTTGAACATGGTGACCCACATGTGCCAATCATGGCTATGAAAGAAAATTTGGAAAAAGAATATTTTAAAATGCCCCCCTGAGGTATAGACCGATGTTTTGACCAGTCAGTCTAGAGGGCATTATAAATTAATAAAAAAATCAAAAAATATGAAACCTTGGAAACCCACCTTTGTTTGTGCAATAGATCATGTGTGCCAAAGTTGAGGTCATTTGGAGGTGGTCGAAAAAATGACCGCATTTCGAAGGGGCCATTTGGTCTAACTTAAGCCAGATTTCGAAAAAAATTGATTTTTCCCACCACCTCCAAATCACACAAACTTTCTTGAACATGGTGACCCACATGTGCCAATCATGGCTTTGAAAGAAAATTTGGAAAAGAATATTTTACAATGCCCCCTGAGGTATAGACCGATGTTTTGACCAGTCAGTCGAGAGGGCATTATAAATTAATAAAAAATTCAAAAAAAAATATAAAACCTTGGAAACCCACCTTTGTCCGTGCAATAGATCATGTGTGCCAAAGTTGAGGTCATTTGGAGGTGGTCGAAAAAATGACCCCATTCCGGAGGGGCCATTTGGTCTAACTTAGGTCAGTTTTTGAAAAAAATGTGATTTTTCCCACCACATCCAAATCACACAAACTTTGTTGAACATGGTGACCCACATGTGCCAATCATGGCTATGAAAGAAAATTTGGAAAAATAATTTTTTACAATGCCCCCCTGAGGTATAGACCGATGTTTTGACCAGTCAGTCTAGAGGGCATTATAAATTAATAAAAAATTCAAAAAAAATATAAAACCTTGGAAACCCACCTTTGTTTGTGCAATAGATCATGTGTGCCAAAGTTGAGGTGGTTTGGAGGTGGTCGAAAAAATGACCGCATTCCGGAGGGATCATTTGGTCTAACTTAAGCCAGTTTTTGAAAAATGTGATTTTTCCCACCACCTCCAAATCACACAAACTTTCTTGAACATGGTGACCCACATGTGCGAATCATGGCTATGAAAGAAAATTTGGAAAAGGAATATTTTACAATGCCCCCCTGAGGTATAGACCGACGTTTTGACCAGTCAGTCTAGAGGGCATTATAAATTAATAAAAAATTAAAAAAAATATAAAACCTTGGAAACCCACCTTTGTTTGTGCAATAGATCATGTGTGCCAAAGTTGTGGTCATTTGGAGGTGGTCGAAAAAATGACCCCATTCCGGAGGGGCCATTTGGTCTAACTTAAGCTAGTTTTTGAAAAAAATGTGATTTTTCCCACCACATCAAAATCACACAAACTTTATTGAACATGGTGACCCACATGTGCCAATCATGGCTATGAAAGAAAATTTGTAAAAAGAATATTTTACAGTGCCCCCCTGAGGTATAGACCGACGTTTTGACCAGTCAGTCTAGAGGGCATTATAAATTAATAAAAAATTCAAAAAAATATAAAACCTTGGAAACCCACCTTTGTTTGTGCAATAGATCATGTGTGGCAAAGTTGAGGTGGTTTGGAGGTGGTCGAAAAAATGACCGCATTCTGGAGGGGCCATTTGGTCTAACTTAAGCTAGTTTTTGAAAAAAATGTGATTTTTCCCACCACATCCAAATCACACAAACTTTCTTGAACATGGTGACCCACATGTGCAAATCATGGCTATGAAAGAAAATTTGGAAAAATAATATTTTACAATGCCCCCCTGAGGTATAGACCGATGGTTTGACCAGTCAGTCTAGATGGCATTATAAATTAATAAAAAATTAAAAAATATATAAAACCTTGGAAACCCACCTTTGTTTGTGTAATAGATCATGTGTGCCAAAGTTGAGGTGGTTTGGAGGTGGTCGAAAAAATGACCGCATTCCCGAGGGATCATTTGGTTAACTTAATCCAGTTTTTGAAAAAATGTGATTTTTCCCACCACCTCCAAATCACACAAACTTTCTTGAACATGGTGACCCACATGTGCAAATCATGGCTATGAAAGAAAATTTGGAAAAAGAATATTTTAAAATGCCCCCCTGAGGTATAGACCGATGTTTTGACCAGTTAGTCTAGAGGGCATTATAAATTAATAAAAAATTCAAAAAATATAAAACCTTGGAAACCCACCTTTGTTTGTGAAATAGATCATGTGTGCCAAAGTTGAGGTCATTTGGAGGTGGTCAAAAAAATGACCGCATTCCGGAGGGGCCATTTGGTCTAACTTAAGCCAGCTTTTGAAAAAAATTGATTTTTCCCACCACCTCCAAATCACACAAACTTTCTTGAAAATGGTGACCCACATGTGCCAATCATGGCTATGAAAGAAAATTTGGAAAAATAATATTTTACAATGCCCCCCTGAGGTATAGACCGATGTTTTGACCAGTCAGTCTAGAGGGCATTATAAATTAATAAAAAATTAAAAAAATATAAAACCTTGGAAACCCACCTTTGTTTGTGTAATAGATCATGTGTGCCAAAGTTGAGGTGGTTTGGAGGTGGTCGAAAAAATGACTGCATTCCGGAGGGATCATTTGGTCTAACTTAAGCCAGTTTTTGAAAAAATGTGATTTTTCCCACCACCTCCAAATCACACAAACTTTCATGAACATGGTGACCCACACGTGCCAATCATGGCTATGAAAGAAAATTTGGAAAAAGAATATTTTACAATGCCCCCCAGAGGTATAGACCGATGTTTTGACCAGTCAGTCTAGAGGGCATTATAAACTAATAAAAAATTCAATAAATATGAAAGCTTGGAAAACCACCTTTGTTTGTGCAATAGATCATGTGTGCAAAAGTTGAGGTCATTTGGAGGTGGTCGAAAAAATGACCGCATTCCGGAGGGGCCATTTGGTCTTAACTTAGGCCAGTTTTTGAAAAAATGTGATTTTTCCCACCACCTCCAAATCACACAAACTTTCTTGAACATGGTGACCCACATGTGCAAATCATGGCTATGAAAGAAAATTTGGAAAAAGAATATTTTAAAATGCCCCCCTGAGGTATAGACCGATGTTTTGACCAGTTAGTCTAGAGGGCATTATAAATTAATAAAAAATTCAAAAAAAATATAAAACCTTGGAAACCCACCTTTGTTTGTGCAATAGATCATGTGTGCCAAAGTTGAGGTGGTTTGGAGGTGGTCGAAAAAATGACCGCATTCCGGAGGGATCATTTGGTCTAACTTAAGCCAGTTTTTGAAAAATGTGATTTTTCCCACCACCTCCAAATCACACAAACTTTCTTGAACATGGTGACCCACATGTGCGAATCATGGCTATGAAAGAAAATTTGGAAAAGGAATATTTTACAATGCACCCCTGAGGTATAGACCGACGTTTTGACCAGTCAGTCTAGAGGGCATTATAAATTAATAAAAAATTAAAAAAATATATAAAACCTTGGAAACCCACCTTTGTTTGTGCAATAGATCATGTGTGCCAAAGTTGTGGTCATTTGGAGGTGGTCGAAAAAATGACCTCATTCCGGAGGGGCCATTTGGTCTAACTTAGGTCAGTTTTTGAAAAAAATGTGATTTTTCCCACCACATCCAAATCACACAAACTTTCTTGAACATGGTGACCCACATTTGCCAATCATGTCTATGAAAGAAAATTTGGAAAAATAATATTTTACAATGCCCCCCTGAGGTATTGACGGATGTTTTGACCAGTCAGTCTAGAGGGCATTATAAATTAATAAAAAATTCAATAAATATGAAACCTTGGAAAACCACCTTTGTTTGTGCAATAGATCATGTGTGCAAAAGTTGAGGTCATTTGGAGGTGGTCGAAAAAATGACCGCATTCCGGAGGGGCTATTTGGTCTTAACTTAGGCCAGTTTTTGAAAAATGTGATTTTTCCCACGACATCCAAATCACACAAACTTTATTGAACATGGTGACCCACATGTGCCAATCATGGCTATGAAAGAAAATTTGGAAAAAGAATATTTTACAATGCCCCCCTGAGGTATAGACCGATGTTTTGACCAGTCAGTCTAGAGGGCATTATAAATTAATAAATAATTCAAAAAAATATAAAACCTTGGAAACCCACCTTTTTTTGTGCAATAGATCATGTGTGCCAAAGTTGAGGTGGTTTGGAGGTGGTCGAAAAAATGACCGCATTCCGGAGGGGCCATTTGGTCTAACTTAAGCTAGTTTTTGATAAAAATGTGATTTTTCCCACCACATCCAAATCACACAAACTTTCTTGAACATGGTGACCCACATGTGCAAATCATGGCTATGAAAGAAAATTTGGAAAAATAATAGTTTACAATGCCCCCCTGAGGTATAGACCGATGTTTTGACCAGTCAGTCTAGAGGGCATTATAAATTAATAAAAAATTCAAAAAAATATAAAACCTTGGAAACCCACCTTTGTTTGTGAAATAGATCATGTGTGCCAAAGTTGAGGTCATTTGGAGGTGGTCAAAAAAATGACCGCATTCCGGAGGGGCCATTTGGTCTAACTTAAGCCAGTTTTTGAAAAAAATTGATTTTTCCCACCACCTCCAAATCACACAAACTTTCTTGAAAATGGTGACCCACATGTGCCAATCATGGCTATGAAAGAAAATTTGGAAAAATAATATTTTACAATGCCCCCCTGAGGTATAGACCGATGTTTTGACCAGTCAGTCTAGAGGGCATTATAAATTAATAAAAAATTAAAAAAATATAAAACCTTGGAAACCCACCTTTGTTTGTGTAATAGATCATGTGTGCCAAAGTTGAGGTGGTTTGGAGGTGGTCGAAAAAATGACTGCATTCCGGAGGGATCATTTGGTCTAACTTAAGCCAGTTTTTGAAAAAATGTGATTTTTCCCACCACCTCCAAATCACACAAACTTTCATGAACATGGTGACCCACACGTGCCAATCATGGCTATGAAAGAAAATTTGGAAAAAGAATATTTTACAATGCCCCCCAGAGGTATAGACCGATGTTTTGACCAGTCAGTCTAGAGGGCATTATAAATTAATAAAAAATTCAATAAATATGAAAGCTTGGAAAACCACCTTTGTTTGTGCAATAGATCATGTGTGCAAAAGTTGAGGTCATTTGGAGGTGGTCGAAAAAATGACCGCATTCCGGAGGGGCCATTTGGTCTTAACTTAGGCCAGTTTTTGAAAAAAAGTTATTTTTCCCACCACATCCAAATCACACAAACTTTATTGAACATGGTGACCCACATGTGCCAATCATGGCTATGAAAGAAAATTTAGAAAAAGAATATTTTACAATGCCCCCCTGAGGTATAGACCGATGTTTCGACCAGTCAGTCTAGAGGGCATTATAAATTAATAAAAAATTCAAAAAATATAAAACCTTGGAAACCCACCTTTGTTTGTGCAATAGATCATGTGTGCCAAAGTTGAGGTGGTTTGGAGGTGGTCGAAAAATGACCGCATTCCGGAGGGATCATTTGGTCTAACTTAAGCCAGTTTTTGAAAAAATGTGATTTTTCCCACCACCTCCAAATCACACAAACTTTCTTGAACATGGTGACCCACATGTGCAAATCATGGCTATGAAAGAAAATTTGGAAAAATAATATTTTAAAATGCCCCCCTGAGGTATAGACCGATGTTTTGACCAGTTAGTCTAGAGGGCATTATAAATTAATAAAAAATTCAAAAAAAATATAAAACCTTGGAAACCCACCTTTGTTTGTGCAATAGATCATGTGTGCCAAAGTTGAGGTGGTTTGGAGGTGGTCGAAAAAATGACCGCATTCCGGAGGGATCATTTGGTCTAACTTAAGCCAGTTTTTGAAAAATGTGATTTTTCCCACCACCTCCAAATCACACAAACTTTCTTGAACATGGTGACCCACATGTGCGAATCATGGCTATGAAAGAAAATTTGGAAAAGGAATATTTTACAATGCCCCCCTGAGGTATAGACCGACGTTTTGACCAGTCAGTCTAGAGGGCATATTATAATTAATAAAAAATTAAAAAAATATATAAAACCTTGGAAACCCACCTTTGTTTGTGCAATAGATCATGTGTGCCAAAGTTGTGGTCATTTGGAGGTGGTCGAAAAAATGACCTCATTCCGGAGGGGCCATTTGGTCTAACTTAGGTCAGTTTTTGAAAAAAATGTGATTTTTCCCACCACATCCAAATCACACAAACTTTCTTGAACATGGTGACCCACATTTGCCAATCATGTCTATGAAAGAAAATTTGGAAAAATAATATTTTACAATGCCCCCCTGAGGTATTGACGGATGTTTTGACCAGTCAGTCTAGAGGGCATTATAAATTAATAAAAAATTCAATAAATATGAAACCTTGGAAAACCACCTTTGTTTGTGCAATAGATCATGTGTGCAAAAGTTGAGGTCATTTGGAGGTGGTCGAAAAAATGACCGCATTCCGGAGGGGCCATTTGGTCTTAACTTAGGCCAGTTTTTGAAAAATGTGATTTTTCCGACCACATCCAAATCACACAAACTTTATTGAACATGGTGACCCACATGTGCCAATCATGGCTATGAAAGAAAATTTGGAAAAAGAATATTTTACAATGCCCCCCTGAGGTATAGACCGATGTTTTGACCAGTCAGTCTAGAGGGCATTATAAATTAATAAAAAATTCAAAAAAATATAAAACCTTGGAAACCCACCTTTGTTTGTGCAATAGATCATGTGTGCCAAAGTTGAGGTGGTTTGGAGGTGGTCGAAAAAATGACCGCATTCCGGAGGGGCCATTTGGTCTAACTTAAGCTAGTTTTTGAAAAAATGTGATTTTTCCCACCACATCCAAATCACACAAACTTTATTGAACATGGTGGCCCACATGTGCCAATCATGGCTATGAAAGAAAATTTGGAAAAAGAATATTTTACAGTGCCCCCCTGAGGTATAGACCGACGTTTTGACCAGTCAGTCTAGAGGGCATTATAAATTAATAAAAAATTCAAAAAAATATAAAACCTTGGAAACCCACCTTTGTTTGTGCAATAGATCATGTGTGGCAAAGTTGAGGTGGTTTGGAGGTGGTCGAAAAAATGACCGCATTCCGGAGGGGCCATTTGGTCTAACTTAAGCTAGTTTTTGAAAAAAATGTGATTTTTCCCACCACATCCAAATCACACAAACTTTCTTGAACATGGTGACCCACATGTGCAAATCATGGCTATGAAAGAAAATTTGGAAAAATAATATTTTACAATGCCCCCCTGAGGTATAGACCGATGTTTTGACCAGTCAGTCTAGAGGGCATTATAAATTAATAAAAAATTCAAAAAAATATAAAACCTTGGAAACCCACCTTTGTTTGTGTAATAGATCATGTGTGCCAAAGTTGAGGTGGTTTGGAGGTGGTCGAAAAAATGACCGCATTCCCGAGGGATCATTTGGTTAACTTAATCCAGTTTTTGAAAAAATGTGATTTTTCCCACCACCTCCAAATCACACAAACTTTCTTGAACATGGTGACCCACATGTGCAAATCATGGCTATGAAAGAAAATTTGGAAAAAGAATATTTTAAAATGCCCCCCTGAGGTATAGACCGATGTTTTGACCAGTTAGTCTAGAGGGCATTATAAATTAATAAAAAATTCAAAAAATATAAAACCTTGGAAACCCACCTTTGTTTGTGAAATAGATCATGTGTGCCAAAGTTGAGGTCATTTGGAGGTGGTCAAAAAAATGACCGCATTCCGGAGGGGCCATTTGGTCTAACTTAAGCCAGTTTTTGAAAAAAAATGATTTTTCCCACCACCTCCAAATCACACAAACTTTCTTGAAAATGGTGACCCACATGTGCCAATCATGGCTATGAAAGAAAATTTGGAAAAATAATATTTTACAATGCCCCCCTGAGGTATAGACCGATGTTTTGACCAGTCAGTCTAGAGGGCATTATAAATTAATAAAAAAATAAAAAAATATAAAACCTTGGAAACCCACCTTTGTTTGTGTAATAGATCATGTGTGCCAAAGTTGAGGTGGTTTGGAGGTGGTCGAAAAAATGACCGCATTCCGGAGGGATCATTTGGTCTATCTTAAGCCAGTTTTTGAAAAAATGTGATTTTTCCCACCACCTCCAAATCACACAAACTTTCATGAACATGGTGACCCACACGTGCCAATCATGGCTATGAAAGAAAATTTGGAAAAAGAATATTTTACAATGCCCCCCAGAGGTATAGACCGATGTTTCGACCAGTCAGTCTAGAGGGCATTATAAATTAATAAAAAATTCAATAAATATGAAAGCTTGGAAAACCACCTTTGTTTGTGCAATAGATCATGTGTGCCAAAGTTGAGGTGGTTTGGAGGTGGTCGAAAAAATGACCGCATTCCGGAGGGATCATTTGGTCTAACTTAAGCCAGTTTTTGAAAAAATGTGATTTTCCCCACCACCTCCAAATCACACAAACTTTCTTGAACATGGTGACCCACATGTGCAAATCATGGCTATGAAAGAAAATTTGGAAAAAGAATATTTTAAAATGCCCACCTGAGGTATAGACCGATGTTTTGAACAGTTAGTCTAGAGGGCATTATAAATTAATAAAAAATTCAAAAAATATAAAACCTTGGAAACCCACCTTTGTTTGTGAAATAGATCATGTGTGCCAAAGTTGAGGTCATTTGGAGGTGGTCAAAAAAATGACCGCATTCCGGAGGCGCCATTTGGTCTAACTTAAGCCAGTTTTTGAAAAAAATTGATTTTTCCCACCACCTCCAAATCACACAAACTTTCTTGAAAATGGTGACCCACATGTGCCAATCATGGCTATGAAAGAAAATTTGCAAAAAAGAATATTTTACAAGGCCCCCCTGAGGTATAGACCGATGTTTTGACCAGTTAGTCTAGAGGGCATTATAAATTAATAAAAAATTCAAAAAAATATAAAACCTTGGAAACCCACCTTTGTTTGTACAATAGATCATGTGTGCCAAAGTTGAGGTGGTTTGGAGGTGATCGAAAAAATGACCGCATTCCGGAGGGGCCATTTGGTCTAACTTAAGTTAGTTTTTGAAAAAAATGTGATTTTTCCCACCACATCCAAACCACACAAACTTTCTTGAACATGGTGACCCACATGTGCCAATCATGGCTATGAAAGAAATTTTGGAAAAATAATATTTTACAATGCCCCCCTGAGGTATAGACCGATGTTTTGACTAGTCAGTCTAGAGGGCATTATAAATTAATAAAAAATTCAAAAAATATAAAACCTTCGAAACCCACCTTTGTTTGTGCAATAGATCATGTGTGCCAAAGTTGAGGTCATTTGGACGTGGTCGAAGAAATGACCGCATTCCGGAGGGGCCATTTGGTCTTAACTTAGGCCAGTTTTTGAAAAAATGTGATTTTTCCCACCACATCCAAATCACACAAACTTTATTTAACATGGTGACCCACATGTGCCAATCATGGATATGAAAGAAAATTTGGAAAAAGAATATTTTAAAATGCCCCCCTGAGGTATAGACCGTTGTTTTGACCAGTCAGTCTAGATGGCATTATAAATTACAAAAAAAGTTCAAAAAAAAAAAAAAACCTTGGAAACCCACCTTTGTTTGTGCAATAGATCATTTGTGCCAAAGTTGAGGTCATTTGGAGGTGGTCGAAAAAATGACCGCATTCCGGAGGGGCCATTTGGTCTAACTTAGGTCAGTTTTTGAAAAAAAAGTGATTTTTCCCACCACATCCAAATCACACAAACTTTCTTGAACATGGTGACCCACATGTGCCAATCATGGCTATGAAAGAAAATTTGGAAAATAATATTTTACAATGCCCCCCTGAGGTATTGACGGATGTTTTGTCCAGTCAGTCTAGAGGGCATTATAAATTAATAAAAAATTCAATAAATATGAAACCTTGGAAAACCACCTTTGTTTGTGCAATAGATAATGTGTGCAAAAGTTGAGGTCATTTGGACGTGGTCGAAAAAATGACCGCATTCCGGAGGGGCCATTTGGTCTTAACATAGGCCAGTTTTTGAAAAAATGTGATTTTTCCCACCACATCCAAATCACACAAACTTTATTTAACATGGTGACCCACATGTGCCAATCATGGCTATGAAAGAAAATTTGGAAACAGAATATTTTACAATGCCCCCTTGAGGTATAGACCGATGTTTTGACCAGTCAGTCTAGAGGGCATTATAAATTAATAAAAAATTCAAAAAATATAAAACCTTGGAAACCCACCTTTGTTTGTGCAATAGATCATGTGTGCCAAAGTTGAGGTCATTTGGAGGTGGTCGAAAAAATGACCGCATTCCGGAGGGGCCATTTGGTCTAACTTAAGCTAGTTTTTGAAAAAATGTGATTTTTCCCACCACATCCAAATCACACAAACTTTATTGAACATGGTGACCCACATGTGCCAATCATGGCTATGAAAGAAAATTTGGAAAAATAATATTTTACAATGCCCCCCAGAGGTATAGACCGATGTTTTGACCAGTCAGTCTAGAGGGCATTATAAGTTAATAAAAAATTCAAAAAAATATAAAACCTTGGAAACCCACCTTTGTCTGTGCAATAGATCATGTGTGCCAAAGTTGAGGTCAATTGGAGGTGGTCGAAAAAATGGCCGCATTCCGGAGGGGCCATTTGGTCTAACTTAAGCCAGATTTTGAAAAAATGTGATTTTTCCCACCACCTCCAAATCACACAAACTTTCTTGAACATGGTGACCCACATGTGCCAATCATGGCTATGAAAGAAAATTTGGAAAAATAATATTTTAAAATGCCCCCCTGAGGTATAGACCGATGTTTTGACCAGTCAGTCTAGAGGGCATTATAAATTAATAAAAAATTCAAAAAATATAAAACCTTGGAAACCCACCTTTGTTTGTGCAATAGATCATGTGTGCCAAAGTTGAGGTCATTTGGAGGTGGTCGAAAAAATGACCGCATTTCGAAGGGGCCATTTGGTCTAACTTAAGCCAGTTTTTGAAAAAAATTGATTTTTCCCACCACCTCCAAATCACACAAACTTTCTTGAACATGGTGACTCACATGTGCCAATCATGGCTTTGAAAGAAAATTTGGAAAAGAATATTTTACAATGCCCCCTGAGGTATAGACCGATGTTTTGACCAGTCAGTCGAGAGGGCATTATAAATTAATAAAAAATTCAAAAAAAAATATAAAACCTTGGAAACCCACCTTTGTCCGTGCAATAGATCATGTGTGCCAAAGTTGAGGTCATTTGGAGGTGGTCGAAAAAATGACCCCATTCCGGAGGGGCCATTTGGTCTAACTTAGGTCAGTTTTTGAAAAAAATGTGATTTTTCCCACCACATCCAAATCACACAAACTTTGTTGAACATGGTGACCCACATGTGCCAATCATGGCTATGAAAGAAAATTTGGAAAAATAATTTTTTACAATGCCCCCCTGAGGTATAGACCGATGTTTTGACCAGTCAGTCTAGAGGGCATTATAAATTAATAAAAAATTCAAAAAAAATATAAAACCTTGGAAACCCACCTTTGTTTGTGCAATAGATCATGTGTGCCAAAGTTGAGGTGGTTTGGAGGTGGTCGAAAAAATGACCGCATTCCGGAGGGATCATTTGGTCTAACTTAAGCCAGTTTTTGAAAAATGTGATTTTTCCCACCACCTCCAAATCACACAAACTTTCTTGAACATGGTGACCCACATGTGCCAATCATGGCTATGAAAGAAAATTTGGAAAAGGAATATTTTACAATGCCCCCCTGAGGTATAGACCGACGTTTTGACCAGTCAGTCTAGAGGGCATTATAAATTAATAAAAAATTAAAAAAATTATAAAACCTTGGAAACCCACCTTTGTTTGTGCAATAGATCATGTGTGCCAAAGTTGTGGTCATTTGGAGGTGGTCGAAAAAATGACCTCATTCCGGAGGGGCCATTTGGTCTAACTTAGGTCAGTTTTTGAAAAAAATGTGATTTTTCCCACCACATCCAAATCACACAAACTTTCTTGAACATGGTGACCCACATTTGCCAATCATGGTTATGAAAGAAAATTTGGAAAAATAATATTTTACAATGCCCCCCTGAGGTATTGACGGATGTTTTGACCAGTCAGTCTAGAGGGCATTACAAATTAATAAAAAATTCAATAAATATGAAACCTTGGAAAACCACCTTTGTTTGTGCAATAGATCATGTGTGCAAAAGTTGAGGTCATTTGGAGGTGGTCGAAAAAATGACCGCATTCCGGAGGGGCCATTTGGTCTTAACTTAGGCCAGTTTTTGAAAAATGTGATTTTTCCCACCACATCCAAATCACACAAACTTTATTGAACATGGTGACCCACATGTGCCAATCATGGCTATGAAAGAAAATTTGGAAAATAATATTTTACAATGCCCCCCTGAGGTATAGACCGATGTTTTGACCAGTCAGTCTAGAGGGCATTATAAATTAATAAAAAATTCAAAAAATATAAAACCTTGGAAACCCACCTTTGTTTGTGCAATAGATCATGTGTGCCAAAGTTGAGGTCATTTGGAGGTGGTCGAAAAAATGACCGCATTTCGAAGGGGCCATTTGGTCTAACTTAAGCCAGTTTTTGAAAAAAATTGATTTTTCCCACCACCTCCAAATCACACAAACTTTCTTGAACATGGTGACTCACATGTGCCAATCATGGCTTTGAAAGAAAATTTGGAAA
This sequence comes from Aegilops umbellulata, assembly GCA_032464435.1. Classification (NCBI taxonomy): domain Eukaryota; kingdom Viridiplantae; phylum Streptophyta; class Magnoliopsida; order Poales; family Poaceae; genus Aegilops; species Aegilops umbellulata. The sequence continues at coordinate 554,940,265 of CP136057.1, forward strand.
AGAATATTTTACAGTGCCCCCCTGAGGTATAGACCGACGTTTTGACCAGTCAGTCTAGAGGGCATTATAAATTAATAAAAAATTCAAAAAAATATAAAACCTTGGAAACCCACCTTTGTTTGTGCAATAGATCATGTGTGGCAAAGTTGAGGTGGTTTGGAGGTGGTCGAAAAAATGACCGCATTCCGGAGGGGCCATTTGGTCTAACTTAAGCTAGTTTTTGAAAAAAATGTGATTTTTCCCACCACATACAAATCACACAAACTTTCTTGAACATGGTGACCCACATGTGCAAATCATGGCTATGAAAGAAAATTTGGAAAAATAATATTTTACAATGCCCCCCTGAGGTATAGACCGATGTTTTGACCAGTCAGTCTAGAGGGCATTATAAATTAATAAAAAATTAAAAAAAATATAAAACCTTGGAAACCCACCTTTGTTTGTGTAATAGATCATGTGTGCCAAAGTTGAGGTGGTTTGGAGGTGGTCGAAAAAATTACCGCATTCCCGAGGGATCATTTGGTTAACTTAATCCAGTTTTTGAAAAAATGTGATTTTTCCCACCACCTCCAAATCACACAAACTTTCTTGAACATGGTGACCCACATGTGCCAATCATGGCTATGAAAGAAAATTTGGAAAAAGAATATTTTACAATGCCCCCTAGAGGTATAGACCGATGTTTTGACCAGTCAGTCTAGAGGGCATTATAAATTAATAAAAAATTCAATAAATATGAAACCTTGGAAAACCACCTTTGTTTGTGCAATAGATCATGTGTGCAAAAGTTGAGGTCATTTGGAGGTGGTCGAAAAAATGACCGCATTCCGGAGGGGCCATTTGGTCTTAACTTAGGCCAGTTTTTGAAAAAATGTTATTTTTCCCACCAAATCCAAATCACACAAACTTTATTGAACATGGTGACCCACATGTGCCAATCATGGCTATGAAAGAAAATTTAGAAAAAGAATATTTTACAATGCCCCCCTGAGGTATAGACTGATGTTTTGACCAGTCAGTCTAGAGGGCATTATAAATTAATAAAAAATTCAAAAAATATAAAACCTTGGAAACCCACCTTTGTTTGTGCAATAGATCATGTGTGCCAAAGCTGAGGTGGTTTGGAGGTGGTCGAAAAAATGGCCGCATTCCGGAGGGATCATTTGGTCTAACTTAAGCCAGTTTTTGAAAAAATGTGATTTTTCCCACCACCTCCAAATCACACAAACTTTCTTGAACATGGTGACCCACATGTGCAAATCATGGCTATGAAAGAAAATTTGGAAAAAGAATATTTTAAAATGCCCCCCTGAGGTATAGACCGATGTTTTGACCAGTTAGTCTAGAGGGCATTATAAATTAATAAAAAATTCAAAAAATATAAAACCTTGGAAACCCACCTTTGTTTGTGAAATAGATCATGTGTGCCAAAGTTGAGGTCATTTGGAGGTGGTCAAAAAAATGACCGCATTCCGGAGGGGCCATTTGGTCTAACTTAAGCCAGTTTTTGAAAAAAATTGATTTTTCCCACCACCTCCAAATCACACAAACTTTCTTGAAAATCGTGACCCACATGTGCCAATCATGGCTATGAAAGAAAATTTGGAAAAATAATATTTTACAATGCCCCCCTGAGGTATAGACCGATGTTTTGACCAATCAGTCTAGAGGGCATTATAAATTAATAAAAAATTAAAAAAAATATAAAACCTTGGAAACCCACCTTTGTTTGTGTAATAGATCATGTGTGCCAAAGTTGAGGTGGTTTGGAGGTGGTCGAAAAAATGGCCGCATTCCGGAGGGATCATTTGGTCTAACTTAAGCCAGTTTTTGAAAAAATGTGATTTTTCCCACCACATCCAAATCACACAAACTTTATTGAACATGGTGACCCACATGTGCCAATCATGGCTATGAAAGAAAATTTGGAAAAATAATATTTTACAATGCCCCCCAGAGGTATAGACCGATGTTTTGACCAGTCAGTCTAGAGGGCATTATAAGTTAATAAAAAATTCAAAAAAATATAAAACCTTGGAAACCCACCTTTGTCTGTGCAATAGATCATGTGTGCCAAAGTTGAGGTCAATTGGAGGTGGTCGAAAAAATGGCCGCATTCCGGAGGGGCCATTTGGTCTAACTTAAGCCAGATTTTGAAAAAATGTGATTTTTCCCACCACCTCCAAATCACACAAACTTTCTTGAACATGGTGACCCACATGTGCCAATCATGGCTATGAAAGAAAATTTGGAAAAATAATATTTTAAAATGCCCCCCTGAGGTATAGACCGATGTTTTGACCAGTCAGTCTAGAGGGCATTATAAATTAATAAAAAATTCAAAAAATATAAAACCTTGGAAACCCACCTTTGTTTGTGCAATAGATCATGTGTGCCAAAGTTGAGGTCATTTGGAGGTTGTCGAAAAAATGACCGCATTTCGAAGGGGCCATTTGGTCTAACTTAAGCCAGTTTTTGAAAAAAATTGATTTTTCCCACCACCTCCAAATCACACAAACTTTCTTGAACATGGTGACTCACATGTGCCAATCATGGCTTTGAAAGAAAATTTGGAAAAGAATATTTTACAGTGCCCCCCTGAGGTATAGACCGACGTTTTGACCAGTCAGTCTAGAGGGCATTATAAATTAATAAAAAATTCAAAAAAATATAAAACCTTGGAAACCCACCTTTGTTTGTGCAATAGATCATGTGTGGCAAAGTTGAGGTGGTTTGGAGGTGGTCGAAAAAATGACCGCATTCCGGAGGGGCCATTTGGTCTAACTTAAGCTAGTTTTTGAAAAAAATGTGATTTTTCCCACCACATACAAATCACACAAACTTTCTTGAACATGGTGACCCACATGTGCAAATCATGGCTATGAAAGAAAATTTGGAAAAATAATATTTTACAATGCCCCCCTGAGGTATAGACCGATGTTTTGACCAGTCAGTCTAGAGGGCATTATAAATTAATAAAAAATTAAAAAAAATATAAAACCTTGGAAACCCACCTTTGTTTGTGTAATAGATCATGTGTGCCAAAGTTGAGGTGGTTTGGAGGTGGTCGAAAAAATTACCGCATTCCCGAGGGATCATTTGGTTAACTTAATCCAGTTTTTGAAAAAATGTGATTTTTCCCACCACCTCCAAATCACACAAACTTTCTTGAACATGGTGACCCACATGTGCCAATCATGGCTATGAAAGAAAATTTGGAAAAAGAATATTTTACAATGCCCCCTAGAGGTATAGACCGATGTTTTGACCAGTCAGTCTAGAGGGCATTATAAATTAATAAAAAATTCAATAAATATGAAACCTTGGAAAACCACCTTTGTTTGTGCAATAGATCATGTGTGCAAAAGTTGAGGTCATTTGGAGGTGGTCGAAAAAATGACCGCATTCCGGAGGGGCCATTTGGTCTTAACTTAGGCCAGTTTTTGAAAAAATGTTATTTTTCCCACCAAATCCAAATCACACAAACTTTATTGAACATGGTGACCCACATGTGCCAATCATGGCTATGAAAGAAAATTTAGAAAAAGAATATTTTACAATGCCCCCCTGAGGTATAGACTGATGTTTTGACCAGTCAGTCTAGAGGGCATTATAAATTAATAAAAAATTCAAAAAATATAAAACCTTGGAAACCCACCTTTGTTTGTGCAATAGATCATGTGTGCCAAAGCTGAGGTGGTTTGGAGGTGGTCGAAAAAATGGCCGCATTCCGGAGGGATCATTTGGTCTAACTTAAGCCAGTTTTTGAAAAAATGTGATTTTTCCCACCACCTCCAAATCACACAAACTTTCTTGAACATGGTGACCCACATGTGCAAATCATGGCTATGAAAGAAAATTTGGAAAAAGAATATTTTAAAATGCCCCCCTGAGGTATAGACCGATGTTTTGACCAGTTAGTCTAGAGGGCATTATAAATTAATAAAAAATTCAAAAAATATAAAACCTTGGAAACCCACCTTTGTTTGTGAAATAGATCATGTGTGCCAAAGTTGAGGTCATTTGGAGGTGGTCAAAAAAATGACCGCATTCCGGAGGGGCCATTTGGTCTAACTTAAGCCAGTTTTTGAAAAAAATTGATTTTTCCCACCACCTCCAAATCACACAAACTTTCTTGAAAATCGTGACCCACATGTGCCAATCATGGCTATGAAAGAAAATTTGGAAAAATAATATTTTACAATGCCCCCCTGAGGTATAGACCGATGTTTTGACCAATCAGTCTAGAGGGCATTATAAATTAATAAAAAATTAAAAAAAAATATAAAACCTTGGAAACCCACCTTTGTTTGTGTAATAGATCATGTGTGCCAAAGTTGAGGTGGTTTGGAGGTGGTCGAAAAAATGGCCGCATTCCGGAGGGATCATTTGGTCTAACTTAAGCCAGTTTTTGAAAAAATGTGATTTTTCCCACCACATCCAAATCACACAAACTTTATTGAACATGGTGACCCACATGTGCCAATCATGGCTATGAAAGAAAATTTGGAAAAATAATATTTTACAATGCCCCCCAGAGGTATAGACCGATGTTTTGACCAGTCAGTCTAGAGGGCATTATAAGTTAATAAAAAATTCAAAAAAATATAAAACCTTGGAAACCCACCTTTGTCTGTGCAATAGATCATGTGTGCCAAAGTTGAGGTCAATTGGAGGTGGTCGAAAAAATGGCCGCATTCCGGAGGGGCCATTTGGTCTAACTTAAGCCAGATTTTGAAAAAATGTGATTTTTCCCACCACCTCCAAATCACACAAACTTTCTTGAACATGGTGACCCACATGTGCCAATCATGGCTATGAAAGAAAATTTGGAAAAATAATATTTTAAAATGCCCCCCTGAGGTATAGACCGATGTTTTGACCAGTCGGTCTAGAGGGCATTATAAATTAATAAAAAATTCAAAAAAAATATAAAACCTTGGAAACCCACCTTTGTTTGTGCAATAGATCATGTGTGCCAAAGTTGAGGTGGTTTGGAGGTGGTCGAAAAAATGACCGCATTCCGGAGGGCCATTTGGTCTAACTTAAGCTAGTTTTTGAAAAAATGTGATTTTTCCCACCACATCCAAATCACACAAACTTTACTGAACATGGTGACCCACATGTGCCAATCATGGCTATGAAAGAAAATTTGGAAAAAGAATATTTTACAGTGCCCCCCTGAGGTATAGACCGACGTTTTGACCAGTCAGTCTAGAGGGCATTATAAATTAATAAAAAATTCAAAAAAATATAAAACCTTGGAAACCCACCTTTGTTTGTGCAATAGATCATGTGTGGCAAAGTTGAGGTGGTTTGGAGGTGGTCGAAAAAATGACCGCATTCCGGAGGGGCCATTTGGTCTAACTTAAGCTAGTTTTTGAAAAAAATGTGATTTTTCCCACCACATACAAATCACACAAACTTTCTTGAACATGGTGACCCACATGTGCAAATCATGGCTATGAAAGAAAATTTGGAAAAATAATATTTTACAATGCCCCCCTGAGGTATAGACCGATGTTTTGACCAGTCAGTCTAGAGGGCATTATAAATTAATAAAAAATTAAAAAAAATATAAAACCTTGGAAACCCACCTTTGTTTGTGTAATAGATCATGTGTGCCAAAGTTGAGGTGGTTTGGAGGTGGTCGAAAAAATTACCGCATTCCCGAGGGATCATTTGGTTAACTTAATCCAGTTTTTGAAAAAATGTGATTTTTCCCACCACCTCCAAATCACACAAACTTTCTTGAACATGGTGACCCACATGTGCCAATCATGGCTATGAAAGAAAATTTGGAAAAAGAATATTTTACAATGCCCCCTAGAGGTATAGACCGATGTTTTGACCAGTCAGTCTAGAGGGCATTATAAATTAATAAAAAATTCAATAAATATGAAACCTTGGAAAACCACCTTTGTTTGTGCAATAGATCATGTGTGCAAAAGTTGAGGTCATTTGGAGGTGGTCGAAAAAATGACCGCATTCCGGAGGGGCCATTTGGTCTTAACTTAGGCCAGTTTTTGAAAAAATGTTATTTTTCCCACCAAATCCAAATCACACAAACTTTATTGAACATGGTGACCCACATGTGCCAATCATGGCTATGAAAGAAAATTTAGAAAAAGAATATTTTACAATGCCCCCCTGAGGTATAGACTGATGTTTTGACCAGTCAGTCTAGAGGGCATTATAAATTAATAAAAAATTCAAAAAATATAAAACCTTGGAAACCCACCTTTGTTTGTGCAATAGATCATGTGTGCCAAAGCTGAGGTGGTTTGGAGGTGGTCGAAAAAATGGCCGCATTCCGGAGGGATCATTTGGTCTAACTTAAGCCAGTTTTTGAAAAAATGTGATTTTTCCCACCACCTCCAAATCACACAAACTTTCTTGAACATGGTGACCCACATGTGCAAATCATGGCTATGAAAGAAAATTTGGAAAAAGAATATTTTAAAATGCCCCCCTGAGGTATAGACCGATGTTTTGACCAGTTAGTCTAGAGGGCATTATAAATTAATAAAAAATTCAAAAAATATAAAACCTTGGAAACCCACCTTTGTTTGTGAAATAGATCATGTGTGCCAAAGTTGAGGTCATTTGGAGGTGGTCAAAAAAATGACCGCATTCCGGAGGGGCCATTTGGTCTAACTTAAGCCAGTTTTTGAAAAAAATTGATTTTTCCCACCACCTCCAAATCACACAAACTTTCTTGAAAATCGTGACCCACATGTGCCAATCATGGCTATGAAAGAAAATTTGGAAAAATAATATTTTACAATGCCCCCCTGAGGTATAGACCGATGTTTTGACCAATCAGTCTAGAGGGCATTATAAATTAATAAAAAATTAAAAAAAATATAAAACCTTGGAAACCCACCTTTGTTTGTGTAATAGATCATGTGTGCCAAAGTTGAGGTGGTTTGGAGGTGGTCGAAAAAATGGCCGCATTCCGGAGGGATCATTTGGTCTAACTTAAGCCAGTTTTTGAAAAAATGTGATTTTTCCCACCACATCCAAATCACACAAACTTTATTGAACATGGTGACCCACATGTGCCAATCATGGCTATGAAAGAAAATTTGGAAAAATAATATTTTACAATGCCCCCCAGAGGTATAGACCGATGTTTTGACCAGTCAGTCTAGAGGGCATTATAAGTTAATAAAAAATTCAAAAAAATATAAAACCTTGGAAACCCACCTTTGTCTGTGCAATAGATCATGTGTGCCAAAGTTGAGGTCAATTGGAGGTGGTCGAAAAAATGGCCGCATTCCGGAGGGGCCATTTGGTCTAACTTAAGCCAGATTTTGAAAAAATGTGATTTTTCCCACCACCTCCAAATCACACAAACTTTCTTGAACATGGTGACCCACATGTGCCAATCATGGCTATGAAAGAAAATTTGGAAAAATAATATTTTAAAATGCCCCCCTGAGGTATAGACCGATGTTTTGACCAGTCAGTCTAGAGGGCATTATAAATTAATAAAAAATTCAAAAAATATAAAACCTTGGAAACCCACCTTTGTTTGTGCAATAGATCATGTGTGCCAAAGTTGAGGTCATTTGGAGGTGGTCGAAAAAATGACCGCATTTCGAAGGGGCCATTTGGTCTAACTTAAGCCAGTTTTTGAAAAAAATTGATTTTTCCCACCACCTCCAAATCACACAAACTTTCTTGAACATGGTGACTCACATGTGCCAATCATGGCTTTGAAAGAAAATTTGGAAAAGAATATTTTACAGTGCCCCCCTGAGGTATAGACCGACGTTTTGACCAGTCAGTCTAGAGGGCATTATAAATTAATAAAAAATTCAAAAAAATATAAAACCTTGGAAACCCACCTTTGTTTGTGCAATAGATCATGTGTGGCAAAGTTGAGGTGGTTTGGAGGTGGTCGAAAAAATGACCGCATTCCGGAGGGGCCATTTGGTCTTAACTTAAGCTAGTTTTTGAAAAAAATGTGATTTTTCCCACCACCTCCAAATCACACAAACTTTCTTGAACATGGTGACCCACATGTGCAAATCATGGCTATGAAAGAAAATTTGGAAAAAGAATATTTTACAATGCCCCCTAGAGGTATAGACCGATGTTTTGACCAGTCAGTCTAGAGGGCATTATAAATTAATAAAAAATTCAATAAATATGAAACCTTGGAAAACCACCTTTGTTTGTGCAATAGATCATGTGTGCAAAAGTTGAGGTCATTTGGAGGTGGTCGAAAAAATGACCGCATTCCGGAGGGGCCATTTGGTCTTAACTTAGGCCAGTTTTTGAAAAAATGTTATTTTTCCCACCAAATCCAAATCACACAAACTTTATTGAACATGGTGACCCACATGTGCCAATCATGGCTATGAAAGAAAATTTAGAAAAAGAATATTTTACAATGCCCCCCTGAGGTATAGACTGATGTTTTGACCAGTCAGTCTAGAGGGCATTATAAATTAATAAAAAATTCAAAAAAATATAAAACCTTGGAAACCCACCTTTGTTTGTGCAATAGATCATGTGTGCCAAAGCTGAGGTGGTTTGGAGGTGGTCGAAAAAATGGCCGCATTCCGGAGGGATCATTTGGTCTAACTTAAGCCAGTTTTTGAAAAAATGTGATTTTTCCCACCACCTCCAAATCACACAAACTTTCTTGAACATGGTGACCCACATGTGCAAATCATGGCTATGAAAGAAAATTTGGAAAAAGAATATTTTAAAATGCCCCCCTGAGGTATAGACCGATGTTTTGACCAGTTAGTCTAGAGGGCATTATAAATTAATAAAAAATTCAAAAAATATAAAACCTTGGAAACCCACCTTTGTTTGTGAAATAGATCATGTGTGCCAAAGTTGAGGTCATTTGGAGGTGGTCAAAAAAATGACCGCATTCCGGAGGGGCCATTTGGTCTAACTTAAGCCAGTTTTTGAAAAAAATTGATTTTTCCCACCACCTCCAAATCACACAAACTTTCTTGAAAATCGTGACCCACATGTGCCAATCATGGCTATGAAAGAAAATTTGGAAAAATAATATTTTACAATGCCCCCCTGAGGTATAGACCGATGTTTTGACCAATCAGTCTAGAGGGCATTATAAATTAATAAAAAATTAAAAAAAATATAAAACCTTGGAAACCCACCTTTGTTTGTGTAATAGATCATGTGTGCCAAAGTTGAGGTGGTTTGGAGGTGGTCGAAAAAATGACCGCATTCTGGAGGGATCATTTGGTCTAACTTAAGCTAGTTTTTGAAAAAATGTGATTTTTCCCACCACATCCAAATCACACAAACTTTATTGAACATGGTGACCCACATGTGCCAATCATGGCTATGAAAGAAAATTTGGAAAAAGAATATTTTACAGTGCCCCCCTGAGGTATAGACCGACGTTTTGACCAGTCAGTCTAGAGGGCATTATAAATTAATAGAAAATTCAAAAAAATATAAAACCTTGGAAACCCACCTTTGTTTGTGCAATAGATCATGTGTGGCAAAGTTGAGGTGGTTTGGAGGTGGTCGAAAAAATGACTGCATTCCGGAGGGGCCATTTGGTCTAACTTAAGCTAGTTTTTGAAAAAAATGTGATTTTTCCCACCACATACAAATCACACAAACTTTCTTGAACATGGTGACCCACATGTGCAAATCATGGCTATGAAAGAAAATTTGGAAAAATAATATTTTACAATGCCCCCCTGAGGTATAGACCGATGTTTTGACCAGTCAGTCTAGAGGGCATTATAAATTAATAAAAAATTAAAAAAAATATAAAACCTTGGAAACCCACCTTTGTTTGTGTAATAGATCATGTGTGCCAAAGTTGAGGTGGTTTGGAGGTGGTCGAAAAAATGACCGCATTCCCGAGGGATCATTTGGTTAACTTAATCCAGTTTTTGAAAAAATGTGATTTTTCCCACCACCTCCAAATCAGACAAACTTTCTTGAACATGGTGACACACATGTGCCAATCATGGCTATGAAAGAAAATTTGGAAAAAGAATATTTTACAATGCCCCCTAGAGGTATAGACCGATGTTTTGACCAGTCAGTCTAGAGGGCATTATAAATTAATAAAAAATTCAATAAATATGAAACCTTGGAAAACCACCTTTGTTTGTGCAATAGATCATGTGTGCAAAAGTTGAGGTCATTTGGAGGTGGTCGAAAAAATGACCGCATTCCGGAGGGGCTATTTGGTCTTAACTTAGGCCAGTTTTTGAAAAAATGTTATTTTTCCCAGCAAATCCAAATCACACAAACTTTATTGAACATGGTGACCCACATGTGCCAATCATGGCTATGAAAGAAAATTTAGAAAAAGAATATTTTACAATGCCCCCCTGAGGTATAGACTGATGTTTTGACCAGTCAGTCTAGAGGGCATTATAAATTAATAGAAAATTCAAAAAAATATAAAACCTTGGAAACCCACCTTTGTTTGTGCAATAGATCATGTGTGGCAAAGTTGAGGTGGTTCGGAGGTGGTCGAAAAAATGACCGCATTCCGGAGGGGCCATTTGGTCTAACTTAAGCTAGTTTTTGAAAAAAATGTGATTTTTCCCACCACATACAAATCACACAAACTTTCTTGAACATGGTGACCCACATGTGCAAATCATGGCTATGAAAGAAAATTTGGAAAAATAATATTTTACAATGCCCCCCTGAGGTATAGACCGATGTTTTGACCAGTCAGTCTAGAGGGCATTATAAATTAATAAAAAATTAAAAAAAATATAAAACCTTGGAAACCCACCTTTGTTTGTGTAATAGATCATGTGTGCCAAAGTTGAGGTGGTTTGGAGGTGGTCGAAAAAATGACCGCATTCCCGAGGGATCATTTGGTTAACTTAATCCAGTTTTTGAAAAAATGTGATTTTTCCCACCACCTCCAAATCAGACAAACTTTCTTGAACATGGTGACACACATGTGCCAATCATGGCTATGAAAGAAAATTTGGAAAAAGAATATTTTACAATGCCCCCTAGATGTATAGACCGATGTTTTGACCAGTCAGTCTAGAGGGCATTATAAATTAATAAAAAATTCAATAAATATGAAACCTTGGAAAACCACCTTTGTTTGTGCAATAGATCATGTGTGCAAAAGTTGAGGTCATTTGGAGGTGGTCGAAAAAATGACCGCATTCCGGAGGGGCTATTTGGTCTTAACTTAGGCCAGTTTTTGAAAAAATGTTATTTTTCCCACCAAATCCAAATCACACAAACTTTATTGAACATGGTGACCCACATGTGCCAATCATGGCTATGAAAGAAAATTTAGAAAAAGAATATTTTACAATGCCCCCCTGAGGTATAGACTGATGTTTTGACCAGTCAGTCTAGAGGGCATTATAAATTAATAAAAAATTCAAAAAAATATAAAACCTTGGAAACCCACCTTTGTTTGTGCAATAGATCATGTGTGCCAAAGCTGAGGTGGTTTGGAGGTGGTCGAAAAAATGGCCGCATTCCGGAGGGATCATTTGGTCTAACTTAAGCCAGTTTTTGAAAAAATGTGATTTTTCCCACCACCTCCAAATCACACAAACTTTCTTGAACATGGTGACCCACATGTGCAAATCATGGCTATGTAAGAAAATTTGGAAAAAGAATATTTTAAAATGCCCCCCTGAGGTATAGACCGATGTTTTGACCAGTTAGTCTAGAGGGCATTATAAATTAATAAAAAATTCAAAAAATATAAAACCTTGGAAACCCACCTTTGTTTGTGAAATAGATCATGTGTGCCAAAGTTGAGGTCATTTGGAGGTGGTCAAAAAAATGACCGCATTCCGGAGGGGCCATTTGGTCTAACTTAAGCCAGTTTTTGAAAAAAATTGATTTTTCCCACCACCTCCAAATCACACAAACTTTCTTGAAAATCGTGACCCACATGTGCCAATCATGGCTATGAAAGAAAATTTGGAAAAATAATATTTTACAATGCCCCCCTGAGGTATAGACCGATGTTTTGACCAATCAGTCTAGAGGGCATTATAAATTAATAAAAAATTAAAAAAAATATAAAACCTTGGAAACCCACCTTTGTTTGTGTAATAGATCATGTGTGCCAAAGTTGAGGTGGTTTGGAGGTGGTCGAAAAAATGACCGCATTCTGGAGGGATCATTTGGTCTAACTTAAGCTAGTTTTTGAAAAAATGTGATTTTTCCCACCACATCCAAATCACACAAACTTTATTGAACATGGTGACCCACATGTGCCAATCATGGCTATGAAAGAAAATTTGGAAAAAGAATATTTTACAGTGCCCCCCTGAGGTATAGACCGACGTTTTGACCAGTCAGTCTAGAGGGCATTATAAATTAATAGAAAATTCAAAAAAATATAAAACCTTGGAAACCCACCTTTGTTTGTGCAATAGATCATGTGTGGCAAAGTTGAGGTGGTTTGGAGGTGGTCGAAAAAATGACCGCATTCCGGAGGGGCCATTTGGTCTAACTTAAGCTAGTTTTTGAAAAAAATGTGATTTTTCCCACCACATACAAATCACACAAACTTTCTTGAACATGGTGACCCACATGTGCAAATCATGGCTATGAAAGAAAATTTGGAAAAATAATATTTTACAATGCCCCCCTGAGGTATAGACCGATGTTTTGACCAGTCAGTCTAGAGGGCATTATAAATTAATAAAAAATTAAAAAAAATATAAAACCTTGGAAACCCACCTTTGTTTGTGTAATAGATCATGTGTGCCAAAGTTGAGGTGGTTTGGAGGTGGTCGAAAAAATGACCGCATTCCCGAGGGATCATTTGGTTAACTTAATCCAGTTTTTGAAAAAATGTGATTTTTCCCACCACCTCCAAATCAGACAAACTTTCTTGAACATGGTGACACACATGTGCCAATCATGGCTATGAAAGAAAATTTGGAAAAAGAATATTTTACAATGCCCCCTAGAGGTATAGACCGATGTTTTGACCAGTCAGTCTAGAGGGCATTATAAATTAATAAAAAATTCAATAAATATGAAACCTTGGAAAACCACCTTTGTTTGTGCAATAGATCATGTGTGCAAAAGTTGAGGTCATTTGGAGGTGGTCGAAAAAATGACCGCATTCCGGAGGGGCTATTTGGTCTTAACTTAGGCCAGTTTTTGAAAAAATGTTATTTTTCCCACCAAATCCAAATCACACAAACTTTATTGAACATGGTGACCCACATGTGCCAATCATGGCTATGAAAGAAAATTTAGAAAAAGAATATTTTACAATGCCCCCCTGAGGTATAGACTGATGTTTTGACCAGTCAGTCTAGAGGGCATTATAAATTAATAAAAAATTCAAAAAAATATAAAACCTTGGAAACCCACCATTGTTTGTGCAATAGATCATGTGTGCCAAAGTTGAGGTGGTTTGGAGGTGGTCGAAAAAATGGCCGCATTCCGGAGGGATCATTTGGTCTAACTTAAGCCAGTTTTTGAAAAAAATGTGATTTTTCCCACCACCTCCAAATCACACAAACTTTCTTGAACATGGTGACCCACATGTGCAAATCATGGCTATGAAAGAAAATTTGGAAAAAGAATATTTTAAAATGCCCCCCTGAGGTATAGACCGATGTTTTGACCAGTTAGTCTAGAGGGCATTATAAATTAATAAAAAATTCAAAAAATATAAAACCTTGGAAACCCACCTTTGTTTGTGAAATAGATCATGTGTGCCAAAGTTGAGGTCATTTGGAGGTGGTCAAAAAATGACCGCATTCCGGAGGGGCCATTTGGTCTAACTTAAGCCAGTTTTTGAAAAAAATTGATTTTTCCCACCACCTCCAAATCACACAAACTTTCTTGAAAATGGCGACCCACATGTGCCAATCATGGCTATGAAAGAAAATTTGGAAAAATAATATTTTACAATGCCCCCCTGAGGTATAGACCGATGTTTTGACCAGTCAGTCTAGAGGGCATTATAAATTAATAAAAAATTAAAAAAATATAAAACCTTGGAAACCCACCTTTGTTTGTGTAATAGATCATGTGTGCCAAAGTTGAGGTGGTTTGGAGGTGGTCGAAAAAATGACCGCATTCCGGAGGGATCATTTGGTCTAACTTAAGCCAGTTTTTGAAAAAATGTGATTTTTCCCACCACCTCCAAATCACACAAACTTTCATGAACATGGTGACCCACACGTGCCAATCATGGCTATGAAAGAAAATTTGGAAAAAGAATATTTTACAATGCCCCCTAGAGGTATAGACCGATGTTTTGACCAGTCAGTCTAGAGGGCATTATAAATTAATAAAAAATTCAATAAATATGAAAGCTTGGAAAACCACCTTTGTTTGTGCAATAGATCATGTGTGCAAAAGTTGAGGTCATTTGGAGGTGGTCGAAAAAATGACCGCATTCCGGAGGGGCCATTTGGTAGGCCAGTTTTTGAAAAAAAGTTATTTTTCCCACCACATCCAAATCACACAAACTTTATTGAACATGGTGACCCACATGTGCCAATCATGGCTATGAAAAAAATTTAGAAAAAGAATATTTTACAATGCCCCCCTGAGGTATAGACCGATGTTTTGACCAGTCAGTCTAGAGGGCATTATAAATTAATAAAAAATTCAAAAAATATAAAACCTTGGAAACCCACCTTTGTTTGTGCAATAGATCATGTGTGCCAAAGTTGAGGTGGTTTGGAGGTGGTCGAAAAAATGACCGCATTCCGGAGGGATCATTTGGTCTAACTTAAGTCAGTTTTTGGAAAAATGTGATTTTTCCCACCACCTCCAAATCACAGAAACTTTCATGAACATGGTGACCCACACGTGCCAATCATGGCTATGAAAGAAAATTTGGAAAAAGAATATTTTACAATGCCCCCCAGAGGTATAGACCGATGTTTTGACCAGTCAGTCTAGAGGGCATTATAAATTAATAAAAAATTCAATAAATATGAAAGCTTGGAAAACCACCTTTGTTTGTGCAATAGATCATGTGTGCAAAAGTTGAGGTCATTTGGAGGTGGTCGAAAAAATGACCGCATTCCGGAGGGGCCATTTGGTCTTAACTTAGGCCAGTTTTTGAAAAAAAGTTATTTTTCCCACCACATCCAAATCACACAAACTTTATTGAACATGGTGACCCACATGTGCCAATCATGGCTATGAAAGAAAATTTAGAAAAAGAATATTTTACAATGCCCCCCTGAGGTATAGACCGATGTTTTGACCAGTCAGTCTAGAGGGCATTATAAATTAATAAAAAATTCAAAAAATATAAAACCTTGGAAACCCACCTTTGTTTGTGCAATAGATCATGTGTGCCAAAGTTGAGGTGGTTTGGAGGTGGTCGAAAAAATGACCGCATTCCGGAGGGATCATTTGGTCTAACTTAAGCCAGTTTTTGAAAAAATGTGATTTTTCCCACCACCTCCAAATCACACAAACTTTCTTGAACATGGTGACCCACATGTGCAAATCATGTCTATGAAAGAAAATTGGGAAAAAGAATATTTTAAAATGCCCCCCTGAGGTATAGACAAATGTTTTGACCAGTTAGTCTAGAGGGCATTATAAATTAATAAAAAATTCAAAAAATATAAAACCTTGGAAACCCACCTTTGTTTGTGAAATAGATCATGTGTGCCAAAGTTGAGGTCATTTGGAGGTGGTCAAAAAAATGACCGCATTCCGGAGGGGCCATTTGGTCTAACTTAAGCCAGTTTTTGAAAAAAATTGATTTTTCCCACCACCTCCAAATCACACAAACTTTCTTGAAAATGGTGACCCACATGTGCCAATCATGGCTATGAAAGAAAATTTGCAAAAAAGAATATTTTACAAGGCCCCCCTGAGGTATAGACCGATGTTTTGACCTGTCAGTCTAGAGGGCATTATAAATTAATAAAAAATTCAAAAAAATATAAAACCATGGAAACCCACCTTTGGTTGTACAATAGATCATGTGTGCCAAAGTTGAGGTGGTTTGGAGGTGATCGAAAAAATGACCGCATTCCGGAGGGGCCATTTGGTCTAACTTAAGTTAGTTTTTGAAAAAATGTGATTTTTCCCACCACATCCAAATCACACAAACTTTATTGAACATGGTGACCCACATGTGCCAATCATGGCTATGAAAGAAAATTTGGAAAAAGAATATTTTACAATGCCCCCCTGAGGTATAGGCCGATGTTTTGACCAGTCAGTCTAGAGGGCATTATAAATTAATAAAAAATTCAAAAAAATATAAAACCTTGGAAACCCACCTTTGTTTGTGCAATAGATCATGTGTGCCAAAGTTGAGGTGGTTTGGAGGTGGTCGAAAAAATGGCCGCATTCCGGAGGGATCATTTGGTCTAACTTAAGCCAGTTTTTGAAAAAAAGTTATTTTTCCCACCACATCCAAATCACACAAACTTTATTGAACATGGTGACCCACATGTGCCAATCATGGCTATGAAAAAAAATTTAGAAAAAGAATATTTTACAATGCCCCCCTGAGGTATAGACCGATGTTTTGACCAGTCAGTCTAGAGGGCATTATAAATTAATAAAAAATTCAAAAAATATAAAACCTTGGAAACCCACCTTTGTTTGTGCAATAGATCATGTGTGCCAAAGTTGAGGTGGTTTGGAGGTGGTCGAAAAAATGACCGCATTCCGGAGGGATCATTTGGTCTAACTTAAGTCAGTTTTTGGAAAAATGTGATTTTTCCCACCACCTCCAAATCACAGAAACTTTCATGAACATGGTGACCCACACGTGCCAATCATGGCTATGAAAGAAAATTTGGAAAAAGAATATTTTACAATGCCCCCCAGAGGTATAGACCGATGTTTTGACCAGTCAGTCTAGAGGGCATTATAAATTAATAAAAAATTCAATAAATATGAAAGCTTGGAAAACCACCTTTGTTTGTGCAATAGATCATGTGTGCAAAAGTTGAGGTCATTTGGAGGTGGTCGAAAAAATGGCCGCATTCCGGAGGGGCCATTTGGTCTTAACTTAGGCCAGTTTTTGAAAAAAAGTTATTTTTCCCACCACATCCAAATCACACAAACTTTATTGAACATGGTGACCCACATGTGCCAATCATGGCTATGAAAGAAAATTTAGAAAAAGAATATTTTACAATGCCCCCCTGAGGTATAGACCGATGTTTTGACCAGTCAGTCTAGAGGGCATTATAAATTAATAAAAAATTCAAAAAATATAAAACCTTGGAAACCCACCTTTGTTTGTGCAATAGATCATGTGTGCCAAAGTTGAGGTGGTTTGGAGGTGGTCGAAAAAATGACCGCATTCCGGAGGGATCATTTGGTCTAACTTAAGCCAGTTTTTGAAAAAATGTGATTTTTCCCACCACCTCCAAATCACACAAACTTTCTTGAACATGGTGACCCACATGTGCAAATCATGTCTATGAAAGAAAATTTGGAAAAAGAATATTTTAAAATGCCCCCCTGAGGTATAGACAGATGTTTTGACCAGTTAGTCTAGAGGGCATTATAAATTAATAAAAAATTCAAAAAATATAAAACCTTGGAAACCCACCTTTGTTTGTGAAATAGATCATGTGTGCCAAAGTTGAGGTCATTTGGAGGTGGTCAAAAAAATGACCGCATTCCGGAGGGGCCATTTGGTCTAACTTAAGCCAGTTTTTGAAAAAAATTGATTTTTCCCACCACCTCCAAATCACACAAACTTTCTTGAAAATGGTGACCCACATGTGCCAATCATGTCTATGAAAGAAAATTTGCAAAAAAGAATATTTTACAAGGCCCCCCTGAGGTATAGACCGATGTTTTGACCAGTCAGTCTAAAGGGCATTATAAATTAATAAAAAATTCAAAAAAATATAAAACCATGGAAACCCACCTTTGTTTGTACAATAGATCATGTGTGCCAAAGTTGAGGTGGTTTGGAGGTGATCGAAAAAATGACCGCATTCCGGAGGGGCCATTTGGTCTAACTTAAGTTAGTTTTTGAAAAAATGTGATTTTTCCCACCACATCCAAATCACACAAACTTTATTGAACATGGTGACCCACATGTGCCAATCATGGCTATGAAAGAAAATTTGGAAAAAGAATATTTTACAATGCCCCCCTGAGGTATAGGCCGATGTTTTGACCAGTCAGTCTAGAGGGCATTATAAATTAATAAAAAATTCAAAAAAATATAAAACCTTGGAAACCCACCTTTGTTTGTGCAATAGATCATGTGTGCCAAAGTTGAGGTGGTTTGGAGGTGGTCGAAAAAATGGCCGCATTCCGGAGGGATCATTTGGTCTAACTTAAGCCAGTTTTTGAAAAAATGTGATTTTTCCCACCACCTCCAAATCACACAAACTTTCTTGAATATGGTGACCCACATGTGCAAATCATGGCTATGAAAGAAAATTTGGAAAAAGAATATTTTAAAATGCCCCCTGAGGTATAGACCGATGTTTTGACCAGTTAGTCTAGAGGGCATTATAAATTAATAAAAAATTCAAAAAATATAAAACCTTGGAAACCCACCTTTGTTTGTGAAATAGATCATGTGTGCCAAAGTTGAGGTCATTTGGAGGTGGTCAAAAAAATGACCGCATTCCGGAGGGGCCATTTGGTCTAACTTAAGCCAGTTTTTGAAAAAAATTGATTTTTCCCACCACCTCCAAATCACACAAACTTTCTTGAAAATGGTGACCACATGTGCCAATCATGGCTATCAAAGTAAATTTGGAAAAATAATATTTTACAATGCCCCCCTGAGGTATAGACCGATGTTTTGACCAGTCAGTCTAGAGGGCATTATAAATTAATAAAAAATTAAAAAAAATATAAAACCTTGGAAACCCACCTTTGTTTGTGTAATAGATCATGTGTGCCAAAGTTGAGGTGGTTTGGAGGTGGTCGAAAAAATGACCGCATTCCAGAGGGATCATTTGGTCTAACTTAAGCCAGTTTTTGAAAAAATGTGATTTTTCCCACCACCTCCAAATCACACAAACTTTCATGAACATGGTGACCCACACGTGCCAATCATGGCTATGAAAGAAAATTTGGAAAAAGAATATTTTACAATGCCCCCCAGAGGTATAGACCGATGTTTTGACCAGTCAGTCTAGAGGGCATTATAAATTAATAAAAAATTCAATAAATATGAAAGCTTGGAAAACCACCTTTGTTTGTGCAATAGATCATGTGTGCAAAAGTTGAGGTCATTTGGAGGTGGTCGAAAAAATGACCGCATTCCGGAGGGGCCATTTGGTCTTAACTTAGGCCAGTTTTTGAAAAAAAGTTATTTTTCCCACCACATCCAAATCACACAAACTTTATTGAACATGGTGACCCACATGTGCCAATCATGGCGATGAAAGAAAATTTATAAAAAGAATATTTTACAATGCCCCCCTGAGGTATAGACCGATGTTTTGACCAGTCAGTCTAGAGGGCATTATAAATTAATAAAAAATTCAAAAAATATAAAACCTTGGAAACCCACCTTTGTTTGTGCAATAGATCATGTGTGCCAAAGTTGAGGTGGTTTGGAGGTGGTCGAAAAAATGACCGCATTCCGGAGGGATCATTTGGTCTAACTTAAGCCAGTTTTTGAAAAAATGTGATTTTTCCCACCACCTCCAAATCACACAAACTTTCTTGAACATGGTGACCCACATGTGCAAATCATGGCTATGAAAGAAAATTTGGAAAAAGAATATTTTAAAATGCCCCCCTGAGGTATAGACCGATGTTTTGACCAGTTAGTCTAGAGGGCATTATAAATTAATAAAAAATTCAAAAAATATAAAACCTTGGAAACCCACCTTTGTTTGTGAAATAGATCATGTGTGCCAAAGTTGAGGTCATTTGGAGGTGGTCAAAAAAATGACCGCATTCCGGAGGGGCCATTTGGTCTAACTTAAGCCAGTTTTTGAAAAAAATTGATTTTTCCCACCACCTCCAAATCACACAAACTTTCTTGAAAATGGTGACCCACATGTGCCAATCATGGCTATGAAAGAAAATTTGCAAAAAAGAATATTTTACAAGGCCCCCCTGAGGTATAGACCGATGTTTTGACCAGTCAGTCTAGAGGGCATTATAAATTAATAAAAAATTCAAAAAAATATAAAACCATGGAAACCCACCTTTGTTTTTACAATAGATCATGTGTGCCAAAGTTGAGGTGGTTTGGAGGTGATCGAAAAAATGACCGCATTCCGGAGGGGCCATTTGGTCTAACTTAAGTTAGTTTTTGAAAAAATGTGATTTTTCCCACCACATCCAAATCACACAAACTTTATTGAACATGGTGACCCACATGTGCCAATCATGGCTATGAAAGAAAATTTGGAAAAATAATATTTTACAATGCCCCCCTGAGGTATAGGCCGATGTTTTGACCAGTCAGTCTAGAGGGCATTATAAATTAATAAAAAATTCAAAAAAATATAAAACCTTGGAAACCCACTTTTGTTTGTGCAATAGATCATGTGTGCCAAAGTTGAGGTGGTTTGGAGGTGGTCGAAAAAATGACCGCATTCCCGAGGGGCCATTTGGTCTAACTTAAGCTAGTTTTTGAAAAAAATGTGATTTTTCCCACCACATCCAAACCACACAAACTTTCTTGAACATGGTGACCCACATGTGCCAATCATGGCTATGAAAGAAATTTTGGAAAAATAATATTTTACAATGCCCCCCTGAGGTATAGACCGATGTTTTGACCAGTCAGTCTAGAGGGCATTATAAATTAATAAAAAATTCAAAAAAATATAAAACCTTGGAAACCCACCTTTGTTTGTGCAATAGATCATGTGTGCCAAAGTTGAGCTGGTTTGGAGGTGGTCGAAAAAATGACCGCATTCCGGAGGGATCATTTGGTCTAACTTAAGCCAGTTTTTGAAAAAATGTGATTTTTCCCACCACCTCCAAATCACACAAACTTTCTTGAACATGGTGACCCACATGTGCAAATCATGGCTATGAAAGAAAATTTGGAAAAAGAATATTTTAAAATGCCCCCCTGAGGTATAGACCGATGTTTTGACCAGTTAGTCTAGAGGGCATTATAAATTAATAAAAAAATTCAAAAAATATAAAACCTTGGAAACCCACCTTTGTTTGTGAAATAGATCATGTGTGCCAAAGTT
Organism: Aegilops umbellulata; assembly: GCA_032464435.1. NCBI lineage: Eukaryota > Viridiplantae > Streptophyta > Magnoliopsida > Poales > Poaceae > Aegilops > Aegilops umbellulata. The sequence continues at coordinate 554,961,381 of CP136057.1, forward strand.
GAGGTCATTTGGAGGTGGTCAAAAAAATGACCGCATTCCGGAGGGGCCATTTGGTCTAACTTAAGCCAGTTTTTGAAAAAAATTGTTTTTTCCCACCACCTCCAAATCACACAAACTTTCTTGAAAATGGTGACCCACATGTGCCAATCATGGCTATGAAAGAAAATTTGCAAAAAAGAATATTTTACAAGGCCCCCCTGAGGTATAGACCGATGTTTTGACCAGTCAGTCTAGAGGGCATTATAAATTAATAAAAAATTCAAAAAAATATAAAACCATGGAAACCCACCTTTGTTTTTACAATAGATCATGTGTGCCAAAGTTGAGGTGGTTTGGAGGTGATCGAAAAAATGACCGCATTCCGGAGGGGCCATTTGGTCTAACTTAAGTTAGTTTTTGAAAAAATGTGATTTTTCCCACCACATCCAAATCACACAAACTTTATTGAACATGGTGACCCACATGTGCCAATCATGGCTATGAAAGAAAATTTGGAAAAATAATATTTTACAATGCCCCCCTGAGCTATAGGCCGATGTTTTGACCAGTCAGTCTAGAGGGCATTATAAATTAATAAAAAATTCAAAAAAATATAAAACCTTGGAAACCCACTTTTGTTTGTGCAATAGATCATGTGTGCCAAAGTTGAGGTGGTTTGGAGGTGGTCGAAAAAATGACCGCATTCCGGAGGGGCCATTTGGTCTAACTTAAGCTAGTTTTTGAAAAAAATGTGATTTTTCCCACCACATCCAAACCACACAAACTTTCTTGAACATGGTGACCCACATGTGCCAATCATGGCTATGAAAGAAATTTTGGAAAAATAATATTTTACAATGCCCCCCTGAGGTATAGACCGATGTTTTGACCAGTCAGTCTAGAGGGCATTATAAATTAATAAAAAATTCAAAAAAATATAAAACCTTGGAAACCCACCTTTGTTTGTGCAATAGATCATGTGTGCCAAAGTTGAGCTGGTTTGGAGGTGGTCGAAAAAATGACCGCATTCCGGAGGGATCATTTGGTCTAACTTAAGCCAGTTTTTGAAAAAATGTGATTTTTCCCACCACCTCCAAATCACACAAACTTTCTTGAACATGGTGACCCACATGTGCAAATCATGGCTATGAAAGAAAATTTGGAAAAAGAATATTTTAAAATGCCCCCCTGAGGTATAGACCGATGTTTTGACCAGTTAGTCTAGAGGGCATTATAAATTAATAAAAAATTCAAAAAATATAAAACCTTGGAAACCCACCTTTGTTTGTGAAATAGATCATGTGTGCCAAAGTTGAGGTCATTTGGAGGTGGTCAAAAAAATGACCGCATTCCGGAGGGGCCATTTGGTCTAACTTAAGCCAGTTTTTGAAAAAAATTGTTTTTTCCCACCACCTCCAAATCACACAAACTTTCTTGAAAATGGTGACCCACATGTGCCAATCATGGCTATGAAAGAAAATTTGCAAAAAAGAATATTTTACAAGGCCCCCCTGAGGTATAGACCGATGTTTTGACCAGTCAGTCTAGAGGGCATTATAAATTAATAAAAAATTCAAAAAAATATAAAACCTTGGAAACCCACCTTTGTTTGTACAATAGATCATGTGTGCCAAAGTTGAGGTGGTTTGGAGGTGATCGAAAAAATGACCGCATTCCGGAGGGGCCATTTGGTCTAACTTAAGTTAGTTTTTGAAAAAATGTGATTTTTCCCACCACATCCAAATCACACAAACTTTATTGAACATGGTGACCCACATGTGCCAATCATGGCTATGAAAGAAAATTTGGAAAAAGAATATTTTACAATGCCCCCCTGAGGTATAGGCCGATGTTTTGACCAGTCAGTCTAGAGGGCATTATAAATTAATAAAAAATTCAAAAAAATATAAAACCTTGGAAACCCACCTTTGTTTGTGCAATAGATCATGTGTGCCAAAGTTGAGGTGGTTTGGAGGTGGTCGAAAAAATGACCGCATTCCGGAGGGGCCATTTTGGTCTAACTTAAGCTAGTTTTTGAAAAAAATGTTATTTTTCCCACCACATCCAAACCACACAAACTTTCTTGAACATGGTGACCCACATGTGCCAATCATGGCTATGAAAGAAATTTTGGAAAAATAATATTTTACAATGCCCCCCTGAGGTATAGACCGATGTTTTGACCAGTCAGTCTAGAGGGCATTATAAATTAATAAAAAATTCAAAAAAATATAAAACCTTGGAAACCCACCTTTGTTTGTGCAATAGATCATGTGTGCCAAAGTTGAGCTGGTTTGGAGGTGGTCGAAAAAATGACCGCATTCCGGAGGGATCATTTGGTCTAACTTAAGCCAGTTTTTGAAAAAATGTGATTTTTCCCACCACCTCCAAATCACACAAACTTTCTTGAACATGGTGACCCACATGTGCAAATCATGGCTATGAAAGAAAATTTGGAAAAAGAATATTTTAAAATGCCCCCCTGAGGTATAGACCGATGTTTTGACCAGTTAGTCTAGAGGGCATTATAAATTAATAAAAAATTCAAAAAATATAAAACCTTGGAAACCCACCTTTGTTTGTGAAATAGATCATGTGTGCCAAAGTTGAGGTCATTTGGAGGTGGTCAAAAAAATGACCGCATTCCGGAGGGGCCATTTGGTCTAACTTAAGCCAGTTTTTGAAAAAAATTGTTTTTTCCCACCACCTCCAAATCACACAAACTTTCTTGAAAATGGTGACCCACATGTGCCAATCATGGCTATGAAAGAAAATTTGCAAAAAAGAATATTTTACAAGGCCCCCCTGAGGTATAGACCGATGTTTTGACCAGTCAGTCTAGAGGGCATTATAAATTAATAAAAAATTCAAAAAAATATAATACCATGGAAACCCACCTTTGTTTTTACAATAGATCATGTGTGCCAAAGTTGAGGTGGTTTGGAGGTGATCGAAAAAATGACCGCATTCCGGAGGGGCCATTTGGTCTAACTTAAGTTAGTTTTTGAAAAAATGTGATTTTTCCCACCACATCCAAATCACACAAACTTTATTGAACATGGTGACCCACATGTTCCAATCATGGCTATGAAAGAAAATTTGGAAAAATAATATTTTACAATGCCCCCCTGAGGTATAGGCCGATGTTTTGACCAGTCAGTCTAGAGGGCATTATAAATTAATAAAAAATTCAAAAAAATATAAAACCTTGGAAACCCACTTTTGTTTGTGCAATAGATCATGTGTGCCAAAGTTGAGGTGGTTTGGATGTGGTCGAAAAAATGACCGCATTCCGGAGGGGCCATTTGGTCTAACTTAAGCTAGTTTTTGAAAAAAATGTGATTTTTCCCACCACATCCAAACCACACAAACTTTCTTGAACATGGTGACCCACATGTGCCAATCATGGCTATGAAAGAAATTTTGGAAAAATAATATTTTACAATGCCCCCCTGAGGTATAGACCGATGTTTTGACCAGTCAGTCTAGAGGGCATTATAAATTAATAAAAAATTCAAAAAAATATAAAACCTTGGAAACCCACCTTTGTTTGTGCAATAGATCATGTGTGCCAAAGTTGAGCTGGTTTGGAGGTGGTCGAAAAAATGACCGCATTCCGGAGGGATCATTTGGTCTAACTTAAGCCAGTTTTTGAAAAAATGTGATTTTTCCCACCACCTCCAAATCACACAAACTTTCTTGAACATGGTGACCCACATGTGCAAATCATGGCTATGAAAGAAAATTTGGAAAAAGAATATTTTAAAATGCCCCCCTGAGGTATAGACCGATGTTTTGACCAGTTAGTCTAGAGGGCATTATAAATTAATAAAAAATTCAAAAAATATAAAACCTTGGAAACCCACCTTTGTTTGTGAAATAGATCATGTGTGCCAAAGTTGAGGTCATTTGGAGGTGGTCAAAAAAATGACCGCATTCCGGAGGGGCCATTTGGTCTAACTTAAGCCAGTTTTTGAAAAAAATTGTTTTTTCCCACCACCTCCAAATCACACAAACTTTCTTGAAAATGGTGACCCACATGTGCCAATCATGGCTATGAAAGAAAATTTGCAAAAAAGAATATTTTACAAGGCCCCCCTGAGGTATAGACCGATGTTTTGACCAGTCAGTCTAGAGGGCATTATAAATTAATAAAAAATTCAAAAAAATATAAAACCTTGGAAACCCACCTTTGTTTGTACAATAGATCATGTGTGCCAAAGTTGAGGTGGTTTGGAGGTGATCGAAAAAATGACCGCATTCCGGAGGGGCCATTTGGTCTAACTTAAGTTAGTTTTTGAAAAAATGTGATTTTTCCCACCACATCCAAATCACACAAACTTTATTGAACATGGTGACCCACATGTGCCAATCATGGCTATGAAAGAAAATTTGGAAAAAGAATGTTTTACAATGCCCCCCTGAGGTATAGGCCGATGTTTTGACCAGTCAGTCTAGAGGGCATTATAAATTAATAAAAAATTCAAAAAAATATAAAACCTTGGAAACCCACCTTTGTTTGTGCAATAGATCATGTGTGCCAAAGTTGAGGTGGTTTGGAGGTGGTCGAAAAAATGACCGCATTCCGGAGGGGCCATTTTGGTCTAACTTAAGCTAGTTTTTGAAAAAAATGTTATTTTTCCCACCACATCCAAACCACACAAACTTTCTTGAACATGGTGACCCACATGTGCCAATCATGGCTATGAAAGAAATTTTGGAAAAATAATATTTTACAATGCCCCCCTGAGGTATAGACCGATGTTTTGACCAGTTAGTCTAGAGGGCATTATAAATTAATAAAAAATTCAAAAAAATATAAAACCTTGGAAACCCACCTTTGTTTGTGCAATAGATCATGTGTGCCAAAGTTGAGGTGGTTTGGAGGTGGTCGAAAAAATGACCGCATTCCGGAGGGATCATTTGGTCCAACTTAAGCCAGTTTTTGAAAAAATGTGATTTTTCCCACCACCTCCAAATCACACAAACTTTCTTAAACATGGTGACCCACATGTGCCAATCATGGCTATGAAAGAAAATTTGGAAAAAGAATATTTTACAATGCCCCCCTGAGGTATAGACCGATGTTTTGACCAGTCAGTCTAGAGGGCATTATAAATTAATAAAAAATTCAATAAATATGAAAGCTTGGAAAACCACCTTTGTTTGTGCAATAGATCATGTGTGCAAAAGTTGAGGTCATTTGGAGGTGGTCGAAAAAATGACCGCATTCCGGAGGGGCCATTTGGTCTTAACTTAGGCCAGTTTTTGAAAAAAAGTTATTTTTCCCACCACATCCAAATCACACAAACTTTATTGAACATGGTGACCCACATGTGCCAATCATGGCTATGAAAGAAAATTTAGAAAAAGAATATTTTACAATGCCCCCCTGAGGTATAGACCGATGTTTTGACCAGTCAGTCTAGAGGGCATTATAAATTAATAAAAAATTCAAAAAATATAAAACCTTGGAAACCCACCTTTGTTTGTGCAATAGATCATGTGTGCCAAAGTTGAGGTGGTTTGGAGGTGGTCGAAAAAATGACCGCATTCCGGAGGGATCATTTGGTCTAACTTAAGCCAGTTTTTGAAAAAATGTGATTTTTCCCACCACCTCCAAATCACACAAACTTTCTTGAACATGGTGACCCACATGTGCAAATCATGGCTATGAAAGAAAATTTGGAAAAAGAATATTTTAAAATGCCCCCCTGAGGTATAGACCGATGTTTTGACCAGTTAGTCTAGAGGGCATTATAAATTAATAAAAAATTCAAAAAATATAAAACCTTGGAAACCCACCTTTGTTTGTGAAATAGATCATGTGTGCCAAAGTTGAGGTCATTTGGAGGTGGTCAAAAAAATGACCGCATTCCGGAGGGGCCATTTGGTCTAACTTAAGCCAGTTTTTGAAAAAAATTGATTTTTCCCACCACCTCCAAATCACACAAAATTTCTTGAAAATGGTGACCCACATGTGCCAATCATGGCTATGAAAGAAAATTTGCAAAAAAGAATATTTTACAAGGCCCCCCTGAGGTATAGACCGATGTTTTGACCAGTCAGTCTAGAGGGCATTATAAATTAATAAAAAATTCAAAAAAATATAAAACCTTGGAAACCCACCTTTGTTTGTACAATAGATCATGTGTGCCAAAGTTGAGGTGGTTTGGAGGTGATCGAAAAAATGACCGCATTCCGGAGGGGCCATTTGGTCTAACTTAAGTTAGTTTTTGAAAAAATGTGATTTTTCCCACCACATCCAAATCACACAAACTTTATTGAACATGGTGACCCACATGTGCCAATCATGGCTATGAAAGAAAATTTGGAAAAAGAATATTTTACAATGCCCCCCTGAGGTATAGGCCGATGTTTTGACCAGTCAGTCTAGAGGGCATTATAAATTAATAAAAAATTCAAAAAAATATAAAACCTTGGAAACCCACCTTTGTTTGTGCAATAGATCATGTGTGCCAAAGTTGAGGTGGTTTGGAGGTGGTCGAAAAAATGACCGCATTCCGGAGGGGCCATTTTGGTCTAACTTAAGCTAGTTTTTGAAAAAAATGTTATTTTTCCCACCACATCCAAACCACACAAACTTTCTTGAACATGGTGACCCACATGTGCCAATCATGGCTATGAAAGAAATTTTGGAAAAATAATATTTTACAATGCCCCCCTGAGGTATAGACCGATGTTTTGACCAGTCAGTCTAGAGGGCATTATAAATTAATAAAAAATTCAAAAAAATATAAAACCTTGGAAACCCACCTTTGTTTGTGCAATAGATCATGTGTGCCAAAGTTGAGGTGGTTTGGAGGTGGTCGAAAAAATGACCGCATTCCGGAGGGATCATTTGGTCCAACTTAAGCCAGTTTTTGAAAAAATGTGATTTTTCCCACCACCTCCAAATCACACAAACTTTCTTGAACATGGTGACCCACATGTGCCAATCATGGCTATGAAAGAAAATTTGGAAAAAGAATATTTTACAATGCCCCCCTGAGGTATAGACCGATGTTTTGACCAGTCAGTCTAGAGGGCATTATAAATTAATAAAAAATTCAATAAATATGAAAGCTTGGAAAACCACCTTTGTTTGTGCAATAGATCATGTGTGCAAAAGTTGAGGTCATTTGGAGGTGGTCGAAAAAATGACCGCATTCCGGAGGGGCCATTTGGTCTTAACTTAGGCCAGTTTTTGAAAAAAAGTTATTTTTCCCACCACATCCAAATCACACAAACTTTATTGAACATGGTGACCCACATGTGCCAATCATGGCTATGAAAGAAAATTTAGAAAAAGAATATTTTACAATGCCCCCCTGAGGTATAGACCGATGTTTTGACCAGTCAGTCTAGAGGGCATTATAAATTAATAAAAAATTCAAAAAATATAAAACCTTGGAAACCCACCTTTGTTTGTGCAATAGATCATGTGTGCCAAAGTTGAGGTGGTTTGGAGGTGGTCAAAAAAATGACCGCATTCCGGAGGGATCATTTGGTCTAACTTAAGCCAGTTTTTGAAAAAATGTGATTTTTCCCACCACCTCCAAATCACACAAACTTTCTTGAACATGGTGACCCACATGTGCAAATCATGGCTATGAAAGAAAATTTGGAAAAAGAATATTTTAAAATGCCCCCCTGAGGTATAGACCGATGTTTTGACCAGTTAGTCTAGAGGGCATTATAAATTAATAAAAAATTCAAAAAATATAAAACCTTGGAAACCCACCTTTGTTTGTGAAATAGATCATGTGTGCCAAAGTTGAGGTCATTTGGAGGTGGTCAAAAAAATGACCGCATTCCGGAGGGGCCATTTGGTCTAACTTAAGCCAGTTTTTGAAAAAAATTGATTTTTCCCACCACCTCCAAATCACACAAAATTTCTTGAAAATGGTGACCCACATGTGCCAATCATGGCTATGAAAGAAAATTTGCAAAAAAGAATATTTTACAAGGCCCCCCTGAGGTATAGACCGATGTTTTGACCAGTCAGTCTAGAGGGCATTATAAATTAATAAAAAATTCAAAAAAATATAAAACCATGGAAACCAACCTTTGTTTTTACAATAGATCATGTGTGCCAAAGTTGAGGTGGTTTGGAGGTGATCGAAAAAATGACCGCATTCCGGAGGGGCCATTTAGTCTAACTTAAGTTAGTTTTTGAAAAAATGTGATTTTTCCCACCACATCCAAATCACACAAACTTTATTGAACATGGTGACCCACATGTGCCAATCATGGCTATGAAAGAAAATTTGGAAAAAGAATATTTTACAATGCCCCCCTGAGCTATAGGCCGATGTTTTGACCAGTCAGTCTAGAGGGCATTATAAATTAATAAAAAATTCAAAAAAATATAAAACCTTGGAAACCCACCTTTGTTTGTGCAATAGATCATGTGTGCCAAAGTTGAGGTGGTTTGGAGCTGGTCGAAAAAATGGCCGCATTCCGGAGGGATCATTTGGTCTAACTTAAGCCAGTTTTTGAAAAAATGTGATTTTTCCCACCACCTCCAAATCACACAAACTTTCTTGAACATGGTGACCCACATATGCAAATCATGGCTATGAAAGAAAATTTGGAAAAAGAATATTTTAAAATGCCCCCCTGAGGTATAGACCGATGTTTTGACCAGTTAGTCTAGAGGGCATTATAAATTAATAAAAAATTCAAAAAATATAAAACCTTGGAAACCCACCTTTGTTTGTGAAATAGATCATGTGTGCCAAAGTTGAGGTCATTTGGAGGTGGTCAAAAAAATGACCGCATTCCGGAGGGGCCATTTGGTCTAACTTAAGCCAGTTTTTGAAAAAAATTGATTTTTCCCACCACCTCCAAATCACACAAACTTTCTTGAAAATGGTGACCCACATGTGCCAATCATGGCTATCAAAGAAAATTTGGAAAAATAATATTTTACAATGCCCCCCTGAGGTATAGACCGATGTTTTGACCAGTCAGTCTAGAGGGCATTATAAATTAATAAAAAATTAAAAAAAATATAAAACCATGGAAACCCACCTTTGTTTGTGTAATAGATCATGTGTGCCAAAGTTGAGGTGGTTTGGAGGTGGTCGAAAAAATGACCGCATTCCGGAGGGATCATTTGGTCTAACTTAAGCCAGTTTTTGAAAAAATATGATTTTTCCCACCACCTCCAAATCACACAAACTTTCATGAACATGGTGACCCACACGTGCCAATCATGGCTATGAAAGAAAATTTGGAAAAAGAATATTTTACAATGCCCCCCAGAGGTATAGACCGATGTTTTGACCAGTCAGTCTAGAGGGCATTATAAATTAATAAAAAATTCAATAAATATGAAAGCTTGGAAAACCACCTTTGTTTGTGCAATAGATCATGTGTGCAAAAGTTGAGGTCATTTGGAGGTGGTCGAAAAAATGACCGCATTCCGGAGGGGCCATTTGGTCTTAACTTAGGCCAGTTTTTGAAAAAAAGTTATTTTTCCCACCACATCCAAATCACACAAACTTTATTGAACATGGTGACCCACATGTGCCAATCATGGCTATGAAAGAAAATTTAGAAAAAGAATATTTTACAATGCCCCCCTGAGGTATAGACCGATGTTTTGACCAGTCAGTCTAGAGGGCATTATAAATTAATAAAAAATTCAAAAAATATAAAACCTTGGAAACCCACCTTTGTTTGTGCAATAGATCATGTGTGCCAAAGTTGAGGTGGTTTGGAGGTGGTCGAAAAAATGACCGCATTCCGGAGGGATCATTTGGTCTAACTTAAGCCAGTTTTTGAAAAAATGTGATTTTTCCCACCACCTCCAAATCACACAAACTTTCTTGAACATGGTGACCCACATGTGCAAATCATGTCTATGAAAGAAAATTTGGAAAAAGAATATTTTAAAATGCCCCCCTGAGGTATAGACAGATGTTTTGACCAGTTAGTCTAGAGGGCATTATAAATTAATAAAAAATTCAAAAAATATAAAACCTTGGAAACCCACCTTTGTTTGTGAAATAGATCATGTGTGCCAAAGTTGAGGTCATTTGGAGGTGGTCAAAAAAATGACCGCATTCCGGAGGGGCCATTTGGTCTAACTTAAGCCAGTTTTTGAAAAAAATTGATTTTTCCCACCACCTCCAAATCACACAAACTTTCTTGAAAATGGTGACCCACATGTGCCAATCATGTCTATGAAAGAAAATTTGCAAAAAAGAATATTTTACAAGGCCCCCCTGAGGTATAGACCGATGTTTTGACCAGTCAGTCTAAAGGGCATTATAAATTAATAAAAAATTCAAAAAAATATAAAACCATGGAAACCCACCTTTGTTTGTACAATAGATCATGTGTGCCAAAGTTGAGGTGGTTTGGAGGTGATCGAAAAAATGACCGCATTCCGGAGGGGCCATTTGGTCTAACTTAAGTTAGTTTTTGAAAAAATGTGATTTTTCCCACCACATCCAAATCACACAAACTTTATTGAACATGGTGACCCACATGTGCCAATCATGGCTATGAAAGAAAATTTGGAAAAAGAATATTTTACAATGCCCCCCTGAGGTATAGGCCGATGTTTTGACCAGTCAGTCTAGAGGGCATTATAAATTAATAAAAAATTCAAAAAAATATAAAACCTTGGAAACCCACCTTTGTTTGTGCAATAGATCATGTGTGCCAAAGTTGAGGTGGTTTGGAGGTGGTCGAAAAAATGGCCGCATTCCGGAGGGATCATTTGGTCTAACTTAAGCCAGTTTTTGAAAAAATGTGATTTTTCCCACCACCTCCAAATCACACAAACTTTCTTGAATATGGTGACCCACATGTGCAAATCATGGCTATGAAAGAAAATTTGGAAAAAGAATATTTTAAAATGCCCCCTGAGGTATAGACCGATGTTTTGACCAGTTAGTCTAGAGGGCATTATAAATTAATAAAAAATTCAAAAAATATAAAACCTTGGAAACCCACCTTTGTTTGTGAAATAGATCATGTGTGCCAAAGTTGAGGTCATTTGGAGGTGGTCAAAAAAATGACCGCATTCCGGAGGGGCCATTTGGTCTAACTTAAGCCAGTTTTTGAAAAAAATTGATTTTTCCCACCACCTCCAAATCACACAAACTTTCTTGAAAATGGTGACCAGATGTGCCAATCATGGCTATCAAAGTAAATTTGGAAAAATAATATTTTACAATGCCCCCCTGAGGTATAGACCGATGTTTTGACCAGTCAGTCTAGAGGGCATTATAAATTAATAAAAAATTAAAAAAAATATAAAACCTTGGAAACCCACCTTTGTTTGTGTAATAGATCATGTGTGCCAAAGTTGAGGTGGTTTGGAGGTGGTCGAAAAAATGACCGCATTCCAGAGGGATCATTTGGTCTAACTTAAGCCAGTTTTTGAAAAAATGTGATTTTTCCCACCACCTCCAAATCACACAAACTTTCATGAACATGGTGACCCACACGTGCCAATCATGGCTATGAAAGAAAATTTGGAAAAAGAATATTTTACAATGCCCCCCAGAGGTATAGACCGATGTTTTGACCAGTCAGTCTAGAGGGCATTATAAATTAATAAAAAATTCAATAAATATGAAAGCTTGGAAAACCACCTTTGTTTGTGCAATAGATCATGTGTGCAAAAGTTGAGGTCATTTGGAGGTGGTCGAAAAAATGACCGCATTCCGGAGGGGCCATTTGGTCTTAACTTAGGCCAGTTTTTGAAAAAAAGTTATTTTTCCCACCACATCCAAATCACACAAACTTTATTGAACATGGTGACCCACATGTGCCAATCATGGCGATGAAAGAAAATTTATAAAAAGAATATTTTACAATGCCCCCCTGAGGTATAGACCGATGTTTTGACCAGTCAGTCTAGAGGGCATTATAAATTAATAAAAAATTCAAAAAATATAAAACCTTGGAAACCCACCTTTGTTTGTGCAATAGATCATGTGTGCCAAAGTTGAGGTGGTTTGGAGGTGGTCGAAAAAATGACCGCATTCCGGAGGGATCATTTGGTCTAACTTAAGCCAGTTTTTGAAAAAATGTGATTTTTCCCACCACCTCCAAATCACACAAACTTTCTTGAACATGGTGACCCACATGTGCAAATCATGGCTATGAAAGAAAATTTGGAAAAAGAATATTTTAAAATGCCCCCCTGAGGTATAGACCGATGTTTTGACCAGTTAGTCTAGAGGGCATTATAAATTAATAAAAAATTCAAAAAATATAAAACCTTGGAAACCCACCTTTGTTTGTGAAATAGATCATGTGTGCCAAAGTTGAGGTCATTTGGAGGTGGTCAAAAAAATGACCGCATTCCGGAGGGGCCATTTGGTCTAACTTAAGCCAGTTTTTGAAAAAAATTGATCTTTCCCACCACCTCCAAATCACACAAACTTTCTTGAAAATGGTGACCCACATGTGCCAATCATGGCTATGAAAGAAAATTTGCAAAAAAGAATATTTTACAAGGCCCCCCTGAGGTATAGACCGATGTTTTGACCAGTCAGTCTAGAGGGCATTATAAATTAATAAAAAATTCAAAAAAATATAAAACCATGGAAACCCACCTTTGTTTTTACAATAGATCATGTGTGCCAAAGTTGAGGTGGTTTGGAGGTGATCGAAAAAATGACCGCATTCCGGAGGGGCCATTTGGTCTAACTTAAGTTAGTTTTTGAAAAAATGTGATTTTTCCCACCACATCCAAATCACACAAACTTTATTGAACATGGTGACCCACATGTGCCAATCATGGCTATGAAAGAAAATTTGGAAAAATAATATTTTACAATGCCCCCCTGAGGTATAGGCCGATGTTTTGACCAGTCAGTCTAGAGGGCATTATAAATTAATAAAAAATTCAAAAAAATATAAAACCTTGGAAACCCACTTTTGTTTGTGCAATAGATCATGTGTGCCAAAGTTGAGGTGGTTTGGAGGTGGTCGAAAAAATGACCGCATTCCCGAGGGGCCATTTGGTCTAACTTAAGCTAGTTTTTGAAAAAAATGTGATTTTTCCCACCACATCCAAACCACACAAACTTTCTTGAACATGGTGACCCACATGTGCCAATCATGGCTATGAAAGAAATTTTGGAAAAATAATATTTTACAATGCCCCCCTGAGGTATAGACCGATGTTTTGACCAGTCAGTCTAGAGGGCATTATAAATTAATAAAAAATTCAAAAAAATATAAAACCTTGGAAACCCACGTTTGTTTGTGCAATAGATCATGTGTGCCAAAGTTGAGCTGGTTTGGAGGTGGTCGAAAAAATGACCGCATTCCGGAGGGATCATTTGGTCTAACTTAAGCCAGTTTTTGAAAAAATGTGATTTTTCCCACCACCTCCAAATCACACAAACTTTCTTGAACATGGTGACCCACATGTGCAAATCATGGCTATGAAAGAAAATTTGGAAAAAGAATATTTTAAAATGCCCCCCTGAGGTATAGACCGATGTTTTGACCAGTTAGTCTAGAGGGCATTATAAATTAATAAAAAAATTCAAAAAATATAAAACCTTGGAAACCCACCTTTGTTTGTGAAATAGATCATGTGTGCCAAAGTTGAGGTCATTTGGAGGTGGTCAAAAAAATGACCGCATTCCGGAGGGGCCATTTGGTCTAACTTAAGCCAGTTTTTGAAAAAAATTGTTTTTTCCCACCACCTCCAAATCACACAAACTTTCTTGAAAATGGTGACCCACATGTGCCAATCATGGCTATGAAAGAAAATTTGCAAAAAAGAATATTTTACAAGGCCCCCCTGAGGTATAGACCGATGTTTTGACCAGTCAGTCTAGAGGGCATTATAAATTAATAAAAAATTCAAAAAAATATAAAACCATGGAAACCCACCTTTGTTTTTACAATAGATCATGTGTGCCAAAGTTGAGGTGGTTTGGAGGTGATCGAAAAAATGACCGCATTCCGGAGGGGCCATTTGGTCTAACTTAAGTTAGTTTTTGAAAAAATGTGATTTTTCCCACCACATCCAAATCACACAAACTTTATTGAACATGGTGACCCACATGTGCCAATCATGGCTATGAAAGAAAATTTGGAAAAATAATATTTTACAATGCCCCCCTGAGCTATAGGCCGATGTTTTGACCAGTCAGTCTAGAGGGCATTATAAATTAATAAAAAATTCAAAAAAATATAAAACCTTGGAAACCCACTTTTGTTTGTGCAATAGATCATGTGTGCCAAAGTTGAGGTGGTTTGGAGGTGGTCGAAAAAATGACCGCATTCCGGAGGGGCCATTTGGTCTAACTTAAGCTAGTTTTTGAAAAAAATGTGATTTTTCCCACCACATCCAAACCACACAAACTTTCTTGAACATGGTGACCCACATGTGCCAATCATGGCTATGAAAGAAATTTTGGAAAAATAATATTTTACAATGCCCCCCTGAGGTATAGACCGATGTTTTGACCAGTCAGTCTAGAGGGCATTATAAATTAATAAAAAATTCAAAAAAATATAAAACCTTGGAAACCCACCTTTGTTTGTGCAATAGATCATGTGTGCCAAAGTTGAGCTGGTTTGGAGGTGGTCGAAAAAATGACCGCATTCCGGAGGGATCATTTGGTCTAACTTAAGCCAGTTTTTGAAAAAATGTGATTTTTCCCACCACCTCCAAATCACACAAACTTTCTTGAACATGGTGACCCACATGTGCAAATCATGGCTATGAAAGAAAATTTGGAAAAAGAATATTTTAAAATGCCCCCCTGAGGTATAGACCGATGTTTTGACCAGTTAGTCTAGAGGGCATTATAAATTAATAAAAAATTCAAAAAATATAAAACCTTGGAAACCCACCTTTGTTTGTGAAATAGATCATGTGTGCCAAAGTTGAGGTCATTTGGAGGTGGTCAAAAAAATGACCGCATTCCGGAGGGGCCATTTGGTCTAACTTAAGCCAGTTTTTGAAAAAAATTGTTTTTTCCCACCACCTCCAAATCACACAAACTTTCTTGAAAATGGTGACCCACATGTGCCAATCATGGCTATGAAAGAAAATTTGCAAAAAAGAATATTTTACAAGGCCCCCCTGAGGTATAGACCGATGTTTTGACCAGTCAGTCTAGAGGGCATTATAAATTAATAAAAAATTCAAAAAAATATAAAACCTTGGAAACCCACCTTTGTTTGTACAATAGATCATGTGTGCCAAAGTTGAGGTGGTTTGGAGGTGATCGAAAAAATGACCGCATTCCGGAGGGGCCATTTGGTCTAACTTAAGTTAGTTTTTGAAAAAATGTGATTTTTCCCACCACATCCAAATCACACAAACTTTATTGAACATGGTGACCCACATGTGCCAATCATGGCTATGAAAGAAAATTTGGAAAAAGAATATTTTACAATGCCCCCCTGAGGTATAGGCCGATGTTTTGACCAGTCAGTCTAGAGGGCATTATAAATTAATAAAAAATTCAAAAAAATATAAAACCTTGGAAACCCACCTTTGTTTGTGCAATAGATCATGTGTGCCAAAGTTGAGGTGGTTTGGAGGTGGTCGAAAAAATGACCGCATTCCGGAGGGGCCATTTTGGTCTAACTTAAGCTAGTTTTTGAAAAAAATGTTATTTTTCCCACCACATCCAAACCACACAAACTTTCTTGAACATGGTGACCCACATGTGCCAATCATGGCTATGAAAGAAATTTTGGAAAAATAATATTTTACAATGCCCCCCTGAGGTATAGACCGATGTTTTGACCAGTCAGTCTAGAGGGCATTATAAATTAATAAAAAATTCAAAAAAATATAAAACCTTGGAAACCCACCTTTGTTTGTGCAATAGATCATGTGTGCCAAAGTTGAGCTGGTTTGGAGGTGGTCGAAAAAATGACCGCATTCCGGAGGGATCATTTGGTCTAACTTAAGCCAGTTTTTGAAAAAATGTGATTTTTCCCACCACCTCCAAATCACACAAACTTTCTTGAACATGGTGACCCACATGTGCAAATCATGGCTATGAAAGAAAATTTGGAAAAAGAATATTTTAAAATGCCCCCCTGAGGTATAGACCGATGTTTTGACCAGTTAGTCTAGAGGGCATTATAAATTAATAAAAAATTCAAAAAATATAAAACCTTGGAAACCCACCTTTGTTTGTGAAATAGATCATGTGTGCCAAAGTTGAGGTCATTTGGAGGTGGTCAAAAAAATGACCGCATTCCGGAGGGGCCATTTGGTCTAACTTAAGCCAGTTTTTGAAAAAAATTGTTTTTTCCCACCACCTCCAAATCACACAAACTTTCTTGAAAATGGTGACCCACATGTGCCAATCATGGCTATGAAAGAAAATTTGCAAAAAAGAATATTTTACAAGGCCCCCCTGAGGTATAGACCGATGTTTTGACCAGTCAGTCTAGAGGGCATTATAAATTAATAAAAAATTCAAAAAAATATAATACCATGGAAACCCACCTTTGTTTTTACAATAGATCATGTGTGCCAAAGTTGAGGTGGTTTGGAGGTGATCGAAAAAATGACCGCATTCCGGAGGGGCCATTTGGTCTAACTTAAGTTAGTTTTTGAAAAAATGTGATTTTTCCCACCACATCCAAATCACACAAACTTTATTGAACATGGTGACCCACATGTTCCAATCATGGCTATGAAAGAAAATTTGGAAAAATAATATTTTACAATGCCCCCCTGAGGTATAGGCCGATGTTTTGACCAGTCAGTCTAGAGGGCATTATAAATTAATAAAAAATTCAAAAAAATATAAAACCTTGGAAACCCACTTTTGTTTGTGCAATAGATCATGTGTGCCAAAGTTGAGGTGGTTTGGAGGTGGTCGAAAAAATGACCGCATTCCGGAGGGGCCATTTGGTCTAACTTAAGCTAGTTTTTGAAAAAAATGTGATTTTTCCCACCACATCCAAACCACACAAACTTTCTTGAACATGGTGACCCACATGTGCCAATCATGGCTATGAAAGAAATTTTGGAAAAAATAATATTTTACAATGCCCCCCTGAGGTATAGACCGATGTTTTGACCAGTCAGTCTAGAGGGCATTATAAATTAATAAAAAATTCAAAAAAATATAAAACCTTGGAAACCCACCTTTGTTTGTGCAATAGATCATGTGTGCCAAAGTTGAGCTGGTTTGGAGGTGGTCGAAAAAATGACCGCATTCCGGAGGGATCATTTGGTCTAACTTAAGCCAGTTTTTGAAAAAATGTGATTTTTCCCACCACCTCCAAATCACACAAACTTTCTTGAACATGGTGACCCACATGTGCAAATCATGGCTATGAAAGAAAATTTGGAAAAAGAATATTTTAAAATGCCCCCCTGAGGTATAGACCGATGTTTTGACCAGTTAGTCTAGAGGGCATTATAAATTAATAAAAAATTCAAAAAATATAAAACCTTGGAAACCCACCTTTGTTTGTGAAATAGATCATGTGTGCCAAAGTTGAGGTCATTTGGAGGTGGTCAAAAAAATGACCGCATTCCGGAGGGGCCATTTGGTCTAACTTAAGCCAGTTTTTGAAAAAAATTGTTTTTTCCCACCACCTCCAAATCACACAAACTTTCTTGAAAATGGTGACCCACATGTGCCAATCATGGCTATGAAAGAAAATTTGCAAAAAAGAATATTTTACAAGGCCCCCCTGAGGTATAGACCGATGTTTTGACCAGTCAGTCTAGAGGGCATTATAAATTAATAAAAAATTCAAAAAAATATAAAACCTTGGAAACCCACCTTTGTTTGTACAATAGATCATGTGTGCCAAAGTTGAGGTGGTTTGGAGGTGATCGAAAAAATGACCGCATTCCGGAGGGGCCATTTGGTCTAACTTAAGTTAGTTTTTGAAAAAATGTGATTTTTCCCACCACATCCAAATCACACAAACTTTATTGAACATGGTGACCCACATGTGCCAATCATGGCTATGAAAGAAAATTTGGAAAAAGAATGTTTTACAATGCCCCCCTGAGGTATAGGCCGATGTTTTGACCAGTCAGTCTAGAGGGCATTATAAATTAATAAAAAATTCAAAAAAATATAAAACCTTGGAAACCCACCTTTGTTTGTGCAATAGATCATGTGTGCCAAAGTTGAGGTGGTTTGGAGGTGGTCGAAAAAATGACCGCATTCCGGAGGGGCCATTTTGGTCTAACTTAAGCTAGTTTTTGAAAAAAATGTTATTTTTCCCACCACATCCAAACCACACAAACTTTCTTGAACATGGTGACCCACATGTGCCAATCATGGCTATGAAAGAAATTTTGGAAAAATAATATTTTACAATGCCCCCCTGAGGTATAGACCGATGTTTTGACCAGTTAGTCTAGAGGGCATTATAAATTAATAAAAAATTCAAAAAAATATAAAACCTTGGAAACCCACCTTTGTTTGTGCAATAGATCATGTGTGCCAAAGTTGAGGTGGTTTGGAGGTGGTCGAAAAAATGACCGCATTCCGGAGGGATCATTTGGTCCAACTTAAGCCAGTTTTTGAAAAAATGTGATTTTTCCCACCACCTCCAAATCACACAAACTTTCTTAAACATGGTGACCCACATGTGCCAATCATGGCTATGAAAGAAAATTTGGAAAAAGAATATTTTACAATGCCCCCCTGAGGTATAGACCGATGTTTTGACCAGTCAGTCTAGAGGGCATTATAAATTAATAAAAAATTCAATAAATATGAAAGCTTGGAAAACCACCTTTGTTTGTGCAATAGATCATGTGTGCAAAAGTTGAGGTCATTTGGAGGTGGTCGAAAAAATGACCGCATTCCGGAGGGGCCATTTGGTCTTAACTTAGGCCAGTTTTTGAAAAAAAGTTATTTTTCCCACCACATCCAAATCACACAAACTTTATTGAACATGGTGACCCACATGTGCCAATCATGGCTATGAAAGAAAATTTAGAAAAAGAATATTTTACAATGCCCCCCTGAGGTATAGACCGATGTTTTGACCAGTCAGTCTAGAGGGCATTATAAATTAATAAAAAATTCAAAAAATATAAAACCTTGGAAACCCACCTTTGTTTGTGCAATAGATCATGTGTGCCAAAGTTGAGGTGGTTTGGAGGTGGTCGAAAAAATGACCGCATTCCGGAGGGATCATTTGGTCTAACTTAAGCCAGTTTTTGAAAAAATGTGATTTTTCCCACCACCTCCAAATCACACAAACTTTCTTGAACATGGTGACCCACATGTGCAAATCATGGCTATGAAAGAAAATTTGGAAAAAGAATATTTTAAAATGCCCCCCTGAGGTATAGACCGATGTTTTGACCAGTTAGTCTAGAGGGCATTATAAATTAATAAAAAATTCAAAAAATATAAAACCTTGGAAACCCACCTTTGTTTGTGAAATAGATCATGTGTGCCAAAGTTGAGGTCATTTGGAGGTGGTCAAAAAAATGACCGCATTCCGGAGGGGCCATTTGGTCTAACTTAAGCCAGTTTTTGAAAAAAATTGATTTTTCCCACCACCTCCAAATCACACAAAATTTCTTGAAAATGGTGACCCACATGTGCCAATCATGGCTATGAAAGAAAATTTGCAAAAAAGAATATTTTACAAGGCCCCCCTGAGGTATAGACCGATGTTTTGACCAGTCAGTCTAGAGGGCATTATAAATTAATAAAAAATTCAAAAAAATATAAAACCTTGGAAACCCACCTTTGTTTGTACAATAGATCATGTGTGCCAAAGTTGAGGTGGTTTGGAGGTGATCGAAAAAATGACCGCATTCCGGAGGGGCCATTTGGTCTAACTTAAGTTAGTTTTTGAAAAAATGTGATTTTTCCCACCACATCCAAATCACACAAACTTTATTGAACATGGTGACCCACATGTGCCAATCATGGCTATGAAAGAAAATTTGGAAAAAGAATATTTTACAATGCCCCCCTGAGGTATAGGCCGATGTTTTGACCAGTCAGTCTAGAGGGCATTATAAATTAATAAAAAATTCAAAAAAATATAAAACCTTGGAAACCCACCTTTGTTTGTGCAATAGATCATGTGTGCCAAAGTTGAGGTGGTTTGGAGGTGGTCGAAAAAATGACCGCATTCCGGAGGGGCCATTTTGGTCTAACTTAAGCTAGTTTTTGAAAAAAATGTTATTTTTCCCACCACATCCAAACCACACAAACTTTCTTGAACATGGTGACCCACATGTGCCAATCATGGCTATGAAAGAAATTTTGGAAAAATAATATTTTACAATGCCCCCCTGAGGTATAGACCGATGTTTTGACCAGTCAGTCTAGAGGGCATTATAAATTAATAAAAAATTCAAAAAAATATAAAACCTTGGAAACCCACCTTTGTTTGTGCAATAGATCATGTGTGCCAAAGTTGAGGTGGTTTGGAGGTGGTCAAAAAATGACCGCATTCCGGAGGGATCATTTGGTCCAACTTAAGCCAGTTTTTGAAAAAATGTGATTTTTCCCACCACCTCCAAATCACACAAACTTTCTTGAACATGGTGACCCACATGTGCCAATCATGGCTATGAAAGAAAATTTGGAAAAAGAATATTTTACAATGCCCCCCTGAGGTATAGACCGATGTTTTGACCAGTCAGTCTAGAGGGCATTATAAATTAATAAAAAATTCAATAAATATGAAAGCTTGGAAAACCACCTTTGTTTGTGCAATAGATCATGTGTGCAAAAGTTGAGGTCATTTGGAGGTGGTCGAAAAAATGACCGCATTCCGGAGGGGCCATTTGGTCTTAACTTAGGCCAGTTTTTGAAAAAAAGTTATTTTTCCCACCACATCCAAATCACACAAACTTTATTGAACATGGTGACCCACATGTGCCAATCATGGCTATGAAAGAAAATTTAGAAAAAGAATATTTTACAATGCCCCCCTGAGGTATAGACCGATGTTTTGACCAGTCAGTCTAGAGGGCATTATAAATTAATAAAAAATTCAAAAAATATAAAACCTTGGAAACCCACCTTTGTTTGTGCAATAGATCATGTGTGCCAAAGTTGAGGTGGTTTGGAGGTGGTCAAAAAAATGACCGCATTCCGGAGGGATCATTTGGTCTAACTTAAGCCAGTTTTTGAAAAAATGTGATTTTTCCCACCACCTCCAAATCACACAAACTTTCTTGAACATGGTGACCCACATGTGCAAATCATGGCTATGAAAGAAAATTTGGAAAAAGAATATTTTAAAATGCCCCCCTGAGGTATAGACCGATGTTTTGACCAGTTAGTCTAGAGGGCATTATAAATTAATAAAAAATTCAAAAAATATAAAACCTTGGAAACCCACCTTTGTTTGTGAAATAGATCATGTGTGCCAAAGTTGAGGTCATTTGGAGGTGGTCAAAAAAATGACCGCATTCCGGAGGGGCCATTTGGTCTAACTTAAGCCAGTTTTTGAAAAAAATTGATTTTTCCCACCACCTCCAAATCACACAAAATTTCTTGAAAATGGTGACCCACATGTGCCAATCATGGCTATGAAAGAAAATTTGCAAAAAAGAATATTTTACAAGGCCCCCCTGAGGTATAGACCGATGTTTTGACCAGTCAGTCTAGAGGGCATTATAAATTAATAAAAAATTCAAAAAAATATAAAACCATGGAAACCCACCTTTGTTTTTACAATAGATCATGTGTGCCAAAGTTGAGGTGGTTTGGAGGTGATCGAAAAAATGACCGCATTCCGGAGGGGCCATTTAGTCTAACTTAAGTTAGTTTTTGAAAAAATGTGATTTTTCCCACCACATCCAAATCACACAAACTTTATTGAACATGGTGACCCACATGTGCCAATCATGGCTATGAAAGAAAATTTGGAAAAAGAATATTTTACAATGCCCCCCTGAGCTATAGGCCGATGTTTTGACCAGTCAGTCTAGAGGGCATTATAAATTAATAAAAAATTCAAAAAAATATAAAACCTTGGAAACCCACCTTTGTTTGTGCAATAGATCATGTGTGCCAAAGTTGAGGTGGTTTGGAGCTGGTCGAAAAAATGGCCGCATTCCGGAGGGATCATTTGGTCTAACTTAAGCCAGTTTTTGAAAAAATGTGATTTTTCCCACCACCTCCAAATCACACAAACTTTCTTGAACATGGTGACCCACATATGCAAATCATGGCTATGAAAGAAAATTTGGAAAAAGAATATTTTAAAATGCCCCCCTGAGGTATAGACCGATGTTTTGACCAGTTAGTCTAGAGGGCATTATAAATTAATAAAAAATTCAAAAAATATAAAACCTTGGAAACCCACCTTTGTTTGTGAAATAGATCATGTGTGCCAAAGTTGAGGTCATTTGGAGGTGGTCAAAAAAATGACCGCATTCCGGAGGGGCCATTTGGTCTAACTTAAGCCAGTTTTTGAAAAAAATTGATTTTTCCCACCACCTCCAAATCACACAAACTTTCTTGAAAATGGTGACCCACATGTGCCAATCATGGCTATCAAAGAAAATTTGGAAAAATAATATTTTACAATGCCCCCCTGAGGTATAGACCGATGTTTTGACCAGTCAGTCTAGAGGGCATTATAAATTAATAAAAAATTAAAAAAAATATAAAACCATGGAAACCCACCTTTGTTTGTGTAATAGATCATGTGTGCTAAAGTTGAGGTGGTTTGGAGGTGGTCGAAAAAATGACCGCATTCCGGAGGGATCATTTGGTCTAACTTAAGCCAGTTTTTGAAAAAATATGATTTTTCCCACCACCTCCAAATCACACAAACTTTCATGAACATGGTGACCCACACGTGCCAATCATGGCTATGAAAGAAAATTTGGAAAAAGAATATTTTACAATGCCCCCCAGAGGTATAGACCGATGTTTTGACCAGTCAGTCTAGAGGGCATTATAAATTAATAAAAAATTCAATAAATATGAAAGCTTGGAAAACCACCTTTGTTTGTGCAATAGATCATGTGTGCAAAAGTTGAGGTCATTTGGAGGTGGTCGAAAAAATGACCGCATTCCGGAGGGGCCATTTGGTCTTAACTTAGGCCAGTTTTTGAAAAAAAGTTATTTTTCCCACCACATCCAAATCACACAAACTTTATTGAACATGGTGACCCACATGTGCCAATCATGGCTATGAAAGAAAATTTAGAAAAAGAATATTTTACAATGCCCCCCTGAGGTATAGACCGATGTTTTGACCAGTCAGTCTAGAGGGCATTATAAATTAATAAAAAATTCAAAAAATATAAAACCTTGGAAACCCACCTTTGTTTGTGCAATAGATCATGTGTGCCAAAGTTGAGGTGGTTTGGAGGTGGTCGAAAAAATGACCGCATTCCGGAGGGATCATTTGGTCTAACTTAAGCCAGTTTTTGAAAAAATGTGATTTTTCCCACCACCTCTGTCGGTGTACTAAAGTAGGGGTACCTTAGTACCCCAGACTTGTGCACGGGCAGTTGTAGCACCCTGCGGCGAGGCCCGCCCAGGAAGCGCCAAGAGAAGACCAAGCATTCAAGACAAGGCCCCCGGCAAGAGGAGCTTGCCGGGCCAAGAAGACAAGACCCCGGCAAGAGGAGCTTGCCGGGACGACTGAGCCCATGTAATACCATCCAAGAACAAAGTATACGAGACAGAAGATCGAGACCCCGACAAGAGGAGCTTGTCGGGAAGGCCGAACCCAGGCACCACAAGAGAAGCCCGCCGCGGCGCGCCATGCGCCCCGGCAAGGCCTGATAGCCGGCAAGCTATCAGGCACAGGAAGACGACCCCCGCGGCAAGCCACTTGCCGCGGCAAATCGCCACCTCAGGACTGCGCTCCAGCTCACCCGCCCACGCGTCGCTCCGGGGTTTCCCCCAAGGGCACGTGGCGGGGCACCGCGCAGCCTGGGGTATGCGGTGGCATGCAGCCACCACCGTGGCGAGCGGTGGCGCACCTAACGGTCCGCCTCGGTGCTGTCCAGGCGACCGTGACGGGCATTTAATGCCCTTGTCCCCTACCGTCAGAAGTAGGTATGATAACACTGTGCCGCACTGTAGCGCCACTGTTCCCGCACTGTTACAACTTCCACCCCTTTTACCCCTTTCTCTTACGTTGACACCTGTCGGTGACCCCTTTGCGCTATAAAAGGAGGCCCGTGTGCAACGTAGAGGGGGTTCGGAGATTCGGAATCCAGACAGCCATACGCTCGGTGTAGCTAGCTCTCCAAGCTCCCGAGCTCCCCAGTTCAATACAACCAAGCAGGAGTAGGGTTTTACGCGTCCATCGCGGCCCGAACCTGGGTAAATCGCCCGTGTGCTCGCCTCGATCTGCTCTCCGTGCTCCCTCCGCCCCCCTCACCGGATAACGAAAGGGGCTCCGGCTCCATAGGTGCTCGCGGGGGACGCCGTCCACCCCGACATCTTTGGCGCGCCAGGTAGGGGGTGCGTCGAGGTTGTGCGGATCAGATCCGGCGTTCGCGCGAGCGCGCTCTTCGTCAGCTTCTCCAAATTCGCTAGCTTCATCAACACCATGGCCCCGAAGAAGAAGGCTTCAGAGGACGCGGGCCCGTCCGCGTCTCTTCCACCGCTACCGGAGCCAACGGTGGGCGGGGGAGACGCCGTCGGAGGGGTGGCCACCGGCGAGAACACTCGCGGCGCCACCAAATCCAAGAACAGGGCGGACGACCGAGCCTCGGCCTCCGAGGGCGCGTCGCATCCG